>OU383781.1:23814007-25205184 GCA_910950805.1 Acrocephalus scirpaceus scirpaceus | reverse complement strand
TGCCTTTGAGTATATTTTTCTATGCTCTGTGTTGCCCCAAAGGAGCACACCTATCTTGGCACTTGAGATGTGGTGCAGTTTATGTATCAGGAATTGAATTTCATTAGTGACTTTGATTGAGGCCAAACATTTAAACTGGCAGAAGAAAGAGAGGTAATTTAGGGTAATTGTGCAAAGTACACTTTTCTACAGCCACTTAAGGTATATTGTGATGTTGAAATTATTTATGTAAAATTTCTGTATTGCAATGGCTGGTTCTTTTCTTGGGAGAACGAAGTGAACTATCCTTTAAGGTCTAGGGTTTTTTTGCTTGCTTGTTTATTATCATGGAACAAAATCTGGTCACTTACTCAGTAATGGTTTATTGTTTAGTTTTAAAGCGAGATAATTTTACCATAGAATCATTGAATGGTTTGGATTGGGAAGGGGCCTTAAAGACTGTCCAGCTCCAGCCCCCCTGCCATGGGCAGAGACAGCTTTCACCAGACCAGGTTGCTCAGAGCCCCATCCAGCCTAGCTTTGGACACTTCCAGGGATGGGGCATCCACAGCTTCTCTGGGGAGCCTGTGCCAGGACCTCTCCACCCTCACAGGGAAGAATTAATTCCTAATATCTAATCCAACCCTGACTGCTCTCGGTTTGAAGCCATTACCCCTTGTCAGAAGCCCTTCTGCAGCCCCTTAGGGGACTGGAAAGTACTTTAAGGCCTCCCCAGAGCCTTCTCTTCTCCAGGCTGAACAGCCCCAGCTCTCTCATCCCATCTCCATTGCAGAGGTGCTCCAGCCCTCTGATGATCTTTACAGCCTCCTCTGGACTTGCTTCAGCAGGTCCCTGTTCCTCATATGCCAGGGGCCCAGAGCTGGGTGCAGCACTGCAGGTGGGGTCTCACGAGGGTGGGGTAGAGGGGCAGGATCCCCTCCCTCGCCCTGCTGGCCACACTGCTCGTGGTGCTGCCCAGGACATGGGGCTTTCTGGGCTACAGTGCTCACTGCCATGTCATGCTGAGTTTCTCATCAATCACCACCCCTGAGTCCTGCTGGGCAGGGATGCTCTCAATCCATTCTGTGCCCAGACTGTGTTCCTGCTCGGGATTGCCCTGTCCCACAGGCAGTACCTTGCAGTTGCTGTGCTTGTTGAGCTTCATTAGGTTTGCACTAGCCCATGACTCACTCTTGTGCATCCCTGTAGATGGCATCCCTTCCCTGCAGCATGCTGGCTGCACCACACAGCCCGATGTGATCAGTAGCCCTTGCTGAGGGAGTGCTCAAGCCCACTGTCCCTGTTGCTGACACACATCTGAACGGTGCCAGTCCAGCTGTGACCCCTGAGGAGCACCACTCCTTGTGGGGGATAATACGTTAACAAAGTGTTGTCTCTTTCCTGAACCCTGGATATCAGGCTGGATTTTAGCCAGCTGCTTCTCATGAGTTTATTTCTCACGCTGGTGTCCTGGTAGCAATGAGGTAGATGTGCACCCACCTGAATATCACAATAGTGTTGTGGCCTGTAATGCATTGATTTTTTTTTTTTTTTAAACGTTCATTTTTCAAGTGATGCCCATGAAATTAATTCTTGGTCTTGAGTAAGTAGGGGAAAAAAATTCTCCTGGCTATCCTCTGATTTTGGTGTTCTTGGTGATGTGTTCCCCTTTGCCACGTTGTCCTTGGTACAGCATACCTGAGAGGAAGCAGGGAGGTTTGTCTGAGGATGAGCTGTGTGAGAGTTCTATAATAAAAAGCACCTCCGCACAGCTAACTTGGGAAAATTGGACACTTGATTGATGGTGTACTGATGCTGGCTGGCAGTGTGAAGGAAAGAGCACTCTTTATAAAAATACTTAACCAGTAAAACCCTAGCACAGTTGCAGTTGTCATGGTCAGAGGCTGTGGTTTTTACTAATCTAAGCTGTATCTGCACTGGTAGGATTTGCGAGCAGAGCTGTGTCAGTAAATGCTTTGTATTGTCATCAAAACTGTCTTTTGAGTGCCAGGGACCATGGCAAAAAAAAAAATAAATAATGTGACAGAGAGCAAATTCATCAGATGGATAATGACCTCTGGATCAACACAGATACTGCCTGTGCTTCAGCTCCTAGTACTAGGTAAGACATAATTTAAGGGAAATAATCCTGAACAACTCTTTTCTTTTACTGAATGAGGATGTAATGAACTAAAGGGAAAAGATTCCCAATAATGGTGGTGTCATGATTCTCAGTCATTATTGATTGCCCTCTCCTGCTTTCTCTATGAGTCAGTACATAACTCCCGTAGGATATTTGTCAGGAACTCCCTTTTGTAGAAGAGATAAGGATCATTTGATCATGCACCAAATTGTCTTGGTTTCATGTAGCAAGAATCATGTGGGATTCATGAGAATTGATCTCCCAGTGATTTACATTTTAATCTTCGTGTCACACTACTGCGATCTCACAGTAGAGGTGACAGTGGCAGAATTGAGGAGTCAGCTGTGGTCTCAGCCACCTCTGTGGAGTGTGACCAGCTCTTTGCAGTGCAGCTTGCTGTGCTTGTTGGGTTTCAGTTTCAGCCCTACTTCTGCCCAGCTGATGCACAAAAGTGAGCCCAATTAGTTAAGCTATGCTGTAGTGCCCGTTATCCCAGCTGGTTTGTAAAGCTTATGGAACTGAGGTGAAATCCACAGTAGTCTAACATGAAAAGTCTTTTAATTGTGAGCTCCCAAATGGATTATTTTGGATGGGAAGCCTTCACACGTAGAGTGTGGCAAAGCAGAGATGGATGGAGTTCATTCCATGGTGCCTATGGCAGGAGCCAGTAGTGATCACTGTGGGAAGAAGAGGGGTACTCCTTGGTGTCTTCCCAGTTCCTAAGTCAATGTTTTTAGGATGTTCTCAGTTATGTCAAGGTCATGGTTCTACTGCTTATAATCTTAATGCTTTAATATTGTTGTTCTTTAAGAGATCTCAGTCTTTTTTGGGTTATGTTTGTTAAAAATTTGTTGATCTTAAGGTAAATTAGATAAAGAACTATGTTGTGTTGAACTTTGATAAACTTAGGTTGAGCATTAGAAGTTACTAGCAGGCCACAGAATATGGTCTCCAAAGAAAGTAAAGAAACCATGGGAAAAATATTGTTGAAATTCTTTAGTTTTTAAAGTTACACACTTCTTACTGAAATTGTATTTGGGTAAATACTTTAATAATTTTGATTTTTTTTTTCCCTAGCTTTGTTATTTGTGCTAATAGAGAATGGCTTTACTGAGTGTAGGTTTTTGTTTGAGAGAATATTCTCTAAAGAAAATTGTGCCTTAGACGACTGTGGCTGGAGCAGTCCCAGACCCATTCTTGCAGTTTGATTGTTCTCAACTTCTGTTCAAAACAAAACGCCCCGAAAGCGCACACGTACTTCCCTTGTGCTGGCATTTGGGATTCTCATCCTCCTTCCTTACGTAACCAACTTGTGTGAAGTGATGTTTTCCCCCTGCCCATTGCACCAACTTTCTGGTTCGGGCTCAGTGCTGATATTGTCCTGGTGGGGTTTCCTGTTCTTCACCTGGGTGGTTTCTCACACTCAGAGAGATGATTTGAGTTATTTGCAGGTGTGAACTCTAGGCCTTATTTCACGATGTGAAATAAATCAGAAATGGAACTGCAGTATCCTTCTGCCTCCACTTTTGCCAGTAGTTCACTCTCAAAATTGACCCTTAGATGTATATCAGAAAATCTGGTACAAAGAGAACCTCTGGAAAGGAATGGGAATAATATATGCAAAGGACTAGAAATAGTTACAAAGGAGACTTGCTTTGCATTTTTGCTTCCAAGGGTGGGTAGAATGGCACGTACAGAATTGCAGCATTTTTTGTCATGTAACAAATATTCTGGGGTTTGTGATGATGCAGTATGGGCAACTGGGCCAAACAGAGGATTGACTGTAATACTAGGTTAGGAGAAAACTGTTTCAGCTACTACCTGGGCAGAAGTGGGTGTAATTGTCTGACAGCTTTTCTTGAAGCTTCAGGTAAGTTCTTTGGTTTTTTGTGCACAGTGTGCTAGAGATACTAGTTGCTTTTTGTGATGAAATGTAGGATTATTATTGGTTTTTATTAATTTTTAAATAGACTTCCCAAGGAATGGGTGAGGCATTCACATGCCTGTCTGTATACCATATTGCAATATAGCAGTAAGGTTTGTGGGGAAATGGATGGGTGGGGTAACTCCAAACAGCACACCAGGGAAAGAAGCTGAGTCATAAGATTCCTTCAACGTGGAGACAGGCTGGGATCTCACACTCTAAGCTTTAGTATTAACAAGCTTTTCTGCTTATGCTGGAGCTCTGAAGGCCCTTTAAAGTATCAGTACTATTTAAAATCAGTTTCTACTTAATGTTTCTGTAGCTGTGTGTTAAACTGCAATTTCTATACTAATGTACAAGTCATAGGGTATAATGTAGTTTCAGGGGGCTGCAGTGAGCTAGTGGAGCCCAATGGCAGTAGCTGCCATTTTCTTTGTCCAGCGTGGTGCAGGTGTCTAGTGGAGAAGGAGGCTCTTGAAGAGGCAGAAGGATCAGTAAATTAATTGAATGGCAAGAGAAAAGCCTGCTTAATGAAAGGAATCAGATGGCATTTCGTGCTAAAGAAACAAGCAGGGCTATGAACTGCTAGGGTTTTAATTGCTTGGAAGTTTTCAGAAAGTAAGAAGCTATGTCACATTATTAATTTCGTTTTTATGTAAAAATTTATTTTCTAATTTTACCCTTTTTTTCTGAATCCATTGAATTAATTTTTTTGTTCACTTAACTGTTGTTCTGTGTTACATGAGGTAATTTTTTTCTTAATGATTTTCATTTTTCCCTGAATTAAGTTGTCATTTTTAAAGAGGGGATTTTTTTTTCCATTTTAATCTTTAAGTGGGTCACAACACAAGTAATTCTGTGATGCAGAGTTGTGAAACTGCTTTTGAATTACATTAAAGCTTTTGTGTGCTGCAGACTTGATAGAGGAAGTTAATAGTGAATTTTAAGATGCTAGTGTTCCATGCTGAGTGAAACATACCAAGTATAAGATGAACATGCCTGTCCTTCAAGAAAACTTGTATATATGAATTATATTCCTCACAAAATTATCACAAGAGATCCAAACAGATCATTGGTGTAGTTCTTTTATCCACATTTTAAAGTTACATTGAAAGAAATACTGAAAAGGTGTGTGGAAGTGTTTAGAGAATGGCAAAAATGCTTTAGACCTGGTCTATACCCTTAAATCTTGCCAGTAATTACCATTTACAAGCACAGCCATGCTCTGCCATGGAAAGCCATGGTTACACTGAACAGTCCATGCTGGAGCCCTGAAATACATTGTGGTGTGTCTCCTGCTCTTTATCAGTTTCATTTCCTTTGTGATCGGAAAACTTTGCAGGTGAACTTGTATTAATAAACTGTGCTACTTAAACACATATTTTGAATGAGAGGCTGATGTGTTTCAATTTGTTTGACGTATCCAGAGGAAAAAAACTGCTTTGGTACAATTCTGAAGCTCTGGAAAATCTTTTAATCTAGTGGGAAACCCTATACCCAGAATGAGGATAGTGAAAGATGTAGTAGAATGCAGCACATGAAAAATGTGCAAGAATGTTTTATTGAGAAAGTAACATGCTGAAGGAAACGATGGGTGCTGCCCTTGGTCACTACACTCGTGCAGTCAGAAGTGGTAAGGCCTTTCAGGAAGACTTGCTGCTGGCAGGAATTTGCAGTGATGAGCTGGCAGCAATATTCCAGATGCTTCCCAGTGGCACCTGGCTGCTGTCCTGCTGTGCTGCTGCTGCTGCTTCACGTGTCTGGGACAAACCACACTCACAGAAAGGACAGGCAGGAACTTCGTCAGCCTGTATATTCTGATAAATGGTGACATTTCATAATCTTGTACAAGAGGGTTGAATAGCTAATACGGTGCTGCTTCTGGCTTTGAAGTACTCAGGGTTTTTTTTCCCAAGGAGCATGGTAGCTCGCATAAAAAGTGGTTCTTGGACCAAAGGCATGGCTGTCAGTCTTCCTTTGGGGTGCTGGCCATGTCTGAGAGTGAGACAGTGCTTTTAAAAATGTGTAATTTCTTGATCTGTTTCTGGTTTTATTATTCCAACCAGACTTAACAGTAGTGAATTCTAGCTGAGCTAACAGCCACTTGTAGCAATTACACCTGAAGAAAACTGATTTATGTTGTTGTTCTCAATACTGGCTTAATGATCCCTGTTAATCCAAGAAACATGCAGCAAAAGAGCAAGTTCTGAGGGAAATCAGGTCTATCAAGACAAACATGAGCTTGCTGCATTATATTTTTTTTAATAACAACATGCCCCTTTTTGGCAAGATGCAGCATATTGTCAGTAATAGGCTGATAAATTGTCAATTAAAAATTCACATGCAGTGCAGCCTCAACTGTTTGTTGTGAAACTAGGGTATTTTGCCTTTGTAGACTCATTAGTTTAAGTGTATTTGCTTAAGCCATTCTCCTATGTTGTATTAGCACTGTGGAAGGTAATTGATATGATTTCAGGATAGAAGTTGGCAGCTTCCCTGTTCCTGGAGGAGGAGGAGAAGCTGGCGTGCCCTTCCCTCCTGACCGCCTCAGCCCTCTCCTCCTCCCTTCCTTGGGCTGGGTCTGCCTCACAGCTCAGGGTGCCTTGCACTGGTTTATCTTAAGAACCTTTCAGAATTTTTATTTTTATTGGTTGTATCTCGTTTTGTTGCCATTTTGGTTGGTTCAGTCATCACACTGGGCACTCGGACAAATATCAGGCTTCTCAAAATAGCTGATGGAAAGTGACGTTGCCTCTCCAGCCCACTGTTGATTCGGCTCCAGCCTTACCATGGGGTGCTCTTCTGGCGAGACTGGGAGTTGAGGGAGCTGATTGACAGCTACTTGCTGCTCAAGGGGATGTTTTTTCTACACTCCCTACACTACTCATTGTTTATTTTCCTTTTACATGTTAGTTTTCTGGTAGCTTGGTGAGTGGCTCAGTTTATGGAGGGGTCAGCCTGCCCTGGCATAAAACAGGGGGAAGGGGTGTGGTGCTGGGAACAGAGGGGGAATGGGACCTCCCCATCAGCAGTGGCCCACTCTGGGGTTGGCTCATCTGCCATGGGGGACCTTACTGGTAATTATTTGGCCTTATAAAATTATATTGGTTTTGTTTGATCTGCAGCAGTTTCCTTCTTATGTGCACATTAAATGGTTGTTACCTGGGCTTTCTCACTAGGCTTGGATTTTTTTAACATGTGCAGTTGCAGCAAGGAAATAGCTGAAGGGCTTTTTCCTCCTCTTTTCCTCATTAGGAGCTTGCAAAAGGAGTCACCTTAAACTCTTGGTGTGTATAAGCAAGGCAGCAAGATGCAGCTGAGGATTTAATACTGCACAATTAAATGGTGAGGGCCATAATAGAATAAGGATTGAGTTCATTGCACCTCTTTGTTTCACAAAATTGGAAATGTGGGGTTTTTGTATATTAGTTAAGTCGCATTTTGCATGGGCATAGGTGGTGGTTTGGTGGTTTGCTCTATGGACCTGAAATACATGTGAATACTTAAATGATGCTTTATTTATGGATTATACTTCTGTGCAGAGAAAAAAGTTTAAACTTTATTTTGTGGTAAGTTCATGGTATGTCTAAAGTAGAAAGGCTTGAGTTTGTATTTGTGTCCTTGCTTAGGCTGCTGGGATGGCTTTCCATTCAATTTAATCCCTTTCCCTTCTTCCCTTTAGAAGTCTTTGCTGGTGAGACTTTGGTGCCACAAATTCATTTGTCTGTGGAGTAACTCTACACGTGTTAGTGCAGTCAGGAGTGTAATTGTACCATTTCTTGTACCAATATTGTTCTGAAAATAATAGTGCAGGCATCTCACAGTAACAAAAACGTGCTTTCTACAACAACTTCTACTAGGAAGTAATCAGGTTTTAAACAGTGGCGCACAGTTCTGTTATAGAGGTAGCATATTTTCTGAGTCTGCAAATAAAAAAAGCTCAGCTACATGACAGACCATAGTCCAGGCTAGTGTATCTATTCTTTAGAGAATTTAAATTAATTAAAGGAAAGGAATTTGTTTTATCATGCTTCTGTATTTGTTCCTGCAACTTATTTTTTCCTGCAGGAGGGTTGTCCTCACAGAGAAATGCTGGGGGTTTTTAACTCAGCAGACACTTTAAAATCTTATATATGGGATGCATTAAATTGAACATTATTGATTGTGTGGTCAACCCAGTGAATAAAAAATACAAAGCCTTATAGATAAAGCAAACTGCATGGATGCCTGGTACATTGACAGAGCTGGAAGTTATACACTATCTGAAACAGTGGGGTACTATCTCTCGTTATCACAAAAGCCCAAATGTCCCAGTGTGCCTGAGTGTGTCAGTGGAACTTCAATCTCTGGGTGTTTGGCCGTGTGCCATGTTGTTGTTTGATGGCCCATTGGGATTGATAACATCACTTCAGATTTCTAATTGTGGCTTTGACCCCTATGCTTTGAGGACCTTAAATTTTGTTACCTTTGGTCTACTTGAGTAGTGGTGGAATACACTGCATGCCTGAGAAAGCCTGAGGTTTGTATAATATTGTCCATGGTCTCTTTTAACAAATGGATGAACGTGAGGTTTCTAGGAAGGGAAGATAAAGCAAAGCAGCCCAGCAGAGCACAGTGCTGTCCATGTACTTGTTGCAGTTTAACTCCTCAGGAATCCTATGATTCTTTGTTTAGCCACAATCAGTGTTTTATCCTGAATTTGCAAGGCAACCAGGTGCTAGTATTGTGAATCAGTTATCATTTGACATGATGTAAGGCCTATTCTTATTTACAGAAAATGTCATTTGATGTTGTTCCCTTTTTTTCTTGTGTTGCAGATGTGGGTGGTGGCATTTCTTTCCAATCCCACACAGATGTTGTCATTGTCTATTGTGCACAGTGTTGCTGGGGGTAGTTTTTCTGGGCTGAAAAAGGAACAGCCTGTCTATGTTCTCCTGCATGAAGTACAGCTTTGAGAGGCAAAGCACTGCTCCTGCTTTTTTGCTTTTTTTTTTTTTTTTTTTTTTTTTTTTTTTTTTTTTTTTTTTTTTTTTTTTTGGCAGGATGTGGCACAGGTTTTTCAGGAGCAGAATTTTGCTTCAGGGTCTGTGGGATCTTCAGTCTTGAGGCCCCAGATGATATTCCCAGCAGTGCCATTGCATTCCTTCCAGTAATAAAATTGAAATGGCATAAGCAGTGTATTTACTCCATTTTATATAATAAAAAAAATACCTTGAAGCAAAATGTCACCTTCAGTAATCAAGGATGTAGATTTCCTTCTTAGTTGTTCCTGATTTTTCTAAATTGCTTGTGAGAGGTTCATACAGGAACTTACCTGGATTGGGAGAAAATGTTTAATATAGATGGATGCTAGTGAGCTGTTGTTAAATGATTATTTTCTACTAGATATGCTAGTACATAGAGTGAAGTTTGTGTATGACTTGCATATGCATATATGTGTATCTGATTTACACAGAACCTGGAAGGTTTCAGGAATAAATCAAAGCTATGGACTATTGTTAAATTAGAAGGAAAAAATAGGCACTGTCTAGAGGCAAATCAAGTTTTGTAAACCTAGACCTTGGGCACACATGAGGACAGCTGTTTATCAATATCCTATATTTCCATAGGTTTTGCATTGGCTCTGTAGTCTTTTAGACTTTAGGAATAGCATAGTTCTGATGCAGCAAATGAGTGTGCAGAGCTATTTTCTTTGGTTTGATTTATTTTCTTTATATATTGCTGTCATACCAGATTTTGTGCTTCCATATGTTTTTATTCTGTCAGCTGTTTTGATTCCTAGTGGATTGGCTTTTGTTTTAATGCATAACCCAAGGAATTAAGACTGGCAATTTCTCAAGCCCATCCTTCTCTGTTTCATGGGTATAGCCATTCTCCAGAATGAATGGGCAGAGTAGTTGTTAAATACTATTATCGTCAGTGATGATATGCAAACATGAAAGAATACGGATTTGTTTTCAGGGCCTGTCTTAATCTGGCAGAAATAGTAATCAAAGGGAGAGATAAAGAGAACATTTAAAATGTTGCTGCGATGCTCCAGGTATGTCATTTACGTTGTGGGGAAATTGTGCTTATTCACACTGTCTCTTTCTAGGAAAAAAAAAATCCTGTGTGACAATATCATAATTTTCCTTAAATATTGTTTTAAATGCTATTGTATTTTCATTAAATAACAGTCAGTAGTGGTGCTTTTCTTAGCTGTAGGTTTCTGTTCCACTAGATGTGATAAAGTTTGAGGCATAAAATTCTCTTGTCAAAGGAATGACCTGTGGGCACTTTTTGATCTCCTGCATTTGTAATTTCAGTGTTACAGCCCTTTCTTTGTGCAGATTGTGAATGAGAGATTACTATAATGACACATACTACAAAATAAATGCAACAAAAAGTCCTTGTGATCTGTTAAAAGAATGGAAATGGCTGGTGGAAGGTCTTGTTTCAACCTTCCTGCTGATACTTTTATCTGGAAGCAATCTAATTAAAGATTACCAACCTTGTGCTTTGTTAAGTCAGTTGCAGGCATGGAACAGTGAACGTATGATCTCTGTAACTGTGTACCTGAAATCACTATTTATGGACATTTACTTGGCTAAAGATCCAAATTCTTCTGTTCTTACCCTTTAAATTGTTGCCCTTAGGCCAGCCAAACTTATTTGTTTTAAATGTAAAAATAACTCAAAAATAGCATTACATTGGGATTTTTCATCCCTGATCAAAACTGTTGAATAAGATCAGGAGTAATGCTTTACAGTTCCTGATGGATGAGCTGGTATTTTAATCAAGGAGCAAAGTGCATTGTGTCAGAGAAGAAACTTTAACATGTACTGGTTAGAGTTGGCTTGTTATTCACTACACAGACACTGCAGGGGGATAGAAATTCAACTTTCAGGGTAATACCCCTTCTTTGGAATGACAGTGCAGGCTCTGCTCTGCTAGCTTCAGCTATCTTTTGTGTCTAGCAGAAGTAGCACTGTCAGCATTTTTAATGGAGGCTTTCCTGTTCTTTTCTGTCTAGATTAGAGTTGTAGAAGTATGTTTTATGGAATTCACTTGTAAGGTTTTATTATTGTTTTAGTGTGGGTGTATGTGTTTAGTAACAAAAGCTTCAGTACACTCATTTATTACAGTAGTACTTTCCCATTTTGTACACAGAAGAGAGTACATATGTGTGTGTGTAAAAGTAAATACATGTCAATATACAGAAGAATAAATGTATTTGGGTTCAAGAGCCAGATATTTTTAGGGAAGGAAGCTTTCTCCTGTAAGACACGTTTTATCTTTTTGAGAAAGATACACATCAGGTGTTGGTTTTAACGTTTTCAAGTGCTGCTGCATCCTGCGAGGTGTCAAATTTTATTTCCCATAAAATGTGTGAGGGTGAGACTATTTCAGTATTATTATAGATATGAAAATGCCAGGACATGCCAGGTGTCTTGACAGGAAGAGGTTGCTGTCTGTAGCCTTGCCTGCTTCGTGTTTGTAGGTCCTGCACTATGGTGCAGACTTCGGGGTCTGCTTTGCATTTGCAAATTCATTATGGAATGAATCCAGATAAAAGCATGTACCTGGGCAGTCATTGCAGAGCCCTGAGACACGAGGAGCTGTGTGTCAAACACCTCCTGTGAGAAGGCATTCTGCTTGACAGCATTAATTGGAATAATTGATCCTTCTTGCCCATATGGGGCATGTGTGCAGTATGTGGCTTTGGATATAATTAATGTACTCTTTAATTTGCTCCTGAAGCACAAGATGATGATCATAATGTGAGTTCTTCATTTGTGTATCTTGTGTTTTAAAAGAAATAGAAATACAAGAATTTTAACTTTGTCACCGCAAGCTCTAGTTTGCTTGTCAAGGATCATTATTCCGTGTGTTATAAATGGTCAGAGGCCAATTCAAAATAAAATAACAAAATTTATTTAACACAATTTCAACACCGAAATAAAGCCACAATAAAAAGAAACAACATTGATCGAATGCTGGGTGGACAGAGAGGCGGTACAAAAGTACCCTCCGAATTCTGCCACACTGCTATGTTTCAGCCCGTGGGTTTTATACAGTTTTTTTACCCTAAGGCTAAGCCTGTTGAAAGTCTAAATATGCTTTGTTTCTAAAAGAGTCCTGTCTGCATGAAGAGGTTCCTTGATGGTTTTTTCCGAAGTTCATCTTGGGAGGGGTGATCTTGATCGTCCAGGATCTCCACCAAGATCGGTATCTGATGTTGAAGAGCTGTGAAGTGAGGGTCCACCCTTAATGGCCGGACCATCTTCTGGCTCTGCCTTGTTGTTACAGTTGTAGATGTGTTTGGGAACTTTGGAATCTTGGAGGCATTCTCGGGTAGCTTTTTATTAGTAGCTTAAATCCACACGAATTTATCTATTATACTTATTACACGTGTATGAATACCTTTGCTACTCTCTTGATTTTTGTGTGTGTTGTACAGAGCTCAAGTTTCTATTTTTGATGTACTTTCTTTCTCGTCCTTTTCCAGGTGAAGCAGGAGCCTTAGAAGGAAGACCTTGTGGTTTGCAATCATGCCATTCCCCTTTGGCAAGTCCCACAAGTCTCCTGCAGACATAGTGAAAAACCTGAAGGAGAGCATGGCAGTTCTAGAAAAACAAGACATCTCTGACAAAAAGGCAGAAAAGGTACAGTGATGTTCCAGTTGCTAAACTGTGTTTGAAAGTGGAGGAAAGGGGGAATTTGCAGCTACTGAAACAGAATTGATTAGGAATTATTTTGGTGGTTTATACTCTGATAAAGGGTAATTTATGTACCTTTGAACCAGGTGTGTGTCCTGTTGGTTGGCTGGCTTACGCCACTGGCAGCAGCTGATAATGATATTTAAATGATTTGGAACTGTAGGACATTGCATTCTTTTAATAAGCAGCTCACAGCTGTACAGTGTTCTGGTGCTTGTGACCACCACAGTGCCTTCACTACTGCACAAGTAGTTCTGTCGCTGCTTGCCCATGCAGATCTTTACAGAGCAGAGTGTCTCTTACTGAAGCCAAAGACCTTTGTGTCTTCATGGATAGAGAATATATTTTGACTTTCCTGCCTCTTCTTCAGCCCACAATAAGATGTGAAAAGTTCCTGTGCTAGTGCAGTTTCCTTTAGATGGATGTCTTGCTACTTCAGGCTCTGTACCTGTCCACAGTTATTTACTTCTCAACTGGCACTCTTGATTTTACAGCTTTACAGGAACTGACCTCAAAGTTCAGCCTGTGTGCAGCTGCATCCCACCTCGTAAATTGTGTGACAGAGGTTTAGATGAGCACCCTCCTTGGAGCCTCTCCCAGTATTATTTAACTATTATGTGCCATTCTTGGCATCCACAGAGTCCCATATAAGAGTTAGTTACAATCTTTTCCTGTTCACCTCTATTTTTAAGCAGAGTGTGGCCAGTTCTGCTACATTCAGTTTTACCTAGGTTTGGCACTACTACTTCTAAGCGTCTTAATTAAATTGCCATCTTAGTTCTGATATTTTTTAATAATTAACATCTTCTACCCCTTTGCTACCATGTGGAATGTTCCAGGTGTCTTGCAGTGTACCACAGTAGTTTCCTCTGATGCTTTTCCTCTCCTGTTGGAGAGAAAAATGTTATGTTCTGTTATGCAGGCTTGTTTGAAGGCTGGAAGAATTTTCATTTGCTGCTGCTTTTCTTCTTTCTCTAAAGGAGCCTTCCGTCAGGAGAGGAGGGATAGGTGCATTCTGAAGAGTCTCTGATGAGACTTGGCACTGCCTCCTTTATCTCGCCTCATTATTAGTACCTGGAGATATGGTCTGGTCTTAAAAATCTGTGCTCTTTTGTGTCCTGTCTTTTTGCTTAGACCCCTAGTGGGGAACAGACCAGTTACCCTATTGTGTGTAGCTGTGTACTGAAGCACATGCCTGTGTTCCTGATGCTGTAGCTGAAGGTTGGCACGTACCATTTTTTCTTGCTGCCCTTTAGTCCCACACCTCCATCTTTTGAAAGACCTCCTTTATGTGAGGCTGCTGCTCTGACAAGAAGTAGTATGCTAAGCCTGTGGAGTGGTTTTTCCTGTGTCATACAGTAGGTAACACATTGTGCTCGCAGAACAAATGCAGCCCACATTCACTAGGTTAAGTGTGAGGAAGGCTAAATCCTGACATCCAGGGGAATGAGCCTGGGTGTGGTAATGCTGTTCCCTGTCATCTTTGCTAATCACAAAGGAGCTGATGAATCTCAACTTATACCACCAGTGTCCACATCTCCATGCAGAGATTCATCAGGAAGTATTTGTCTCCTTGGCAAGCCAAGACTTCAGGAAGATGACTCTGGTTGTGACTGTTCAGCTCAGATGGTTTGCTGGTTTGATAGAGAAAGTTCTTCAATATCTTATGGACCAGTCATCAGATCTTTGAGGGCACAGCTCTGAGTAGACATCCTGAATTTGTGCCCTCTTCCTGTCCAAGTCTGTAGAAATGACTGGAGTGAATTTGGAGTTAAAAGACAAGGATCTGAGCAGTAACCTTTATTAGAAACAAACATTTCTTCATGCCCATATCTCAGTATTTAGGCATCTTTTTCACTTTCATTATCCCTTTTGTTATGATGATCCTTTCTGCAGTGTAACTTTTCGGCCTCCTTTGGAGAAGAATTCTGTGCTGATGGCAGGGTGGGTTCTGCGGCTAGTAGTGGAACAGAAATAGAAAAACTCACTCTACGTGAAGCTCAAAAATTGCTGCCTGATAGTAAAAGGGGAGAAGGATGCAAAAATTGTTCTTGTTTTTATAACTTCATTTTATTAGTGATTAGGCCTGTATAAAATATGGTTTGTCTCAGTAATTTTGGCATTGTTGCTGTTTAACCCAGAGGTATGCTTTTGTCACCTGTCACATCGATGGTGTAATTTCAGTGCTGGGTCAGCATGTTAAATACTCAGTATTGGTTATAAAAGTACCTGTTTGGGTTAAGGGACTACCTACTTTTCTTACACTATTTTGTTTCTTATAACACTGAGTTTGCTACTACATGGAGAATGCTCTGTAACAATTTTGTTGCACAATTGGAAGTACAGATTTTTAAGACAATTAGACTAATAATTTTCCCTGGAAGTTTTAAGTGTAATTACGTTTGAACAGAATTCCTCTTTTTTTTCAGGGCTTAGGCTGAAATTTAAAACTATTAATGTGTTGTGAGTGGAAACAAAAAAATCAGAGGAGGTATTAAAGAGTTTTAAATCTTGGACAGTGTATGTTCCTGTCCATTCTTTATAATCAAAATGGAAGATATTCTTCAAAGTAAAAGATGTAAACCAATAGTAATGTCTTGTTCAATTATGAAACATTTTGCCCTGTAATACTGGAAAATTTATTTTATAACCAAAAATCTGAAATTCAGGTGTATCCTAGTTACATGTTAGTGTTACCTTTTGAGCTCTGTGAAGACTGGAGAAAAATTAACCAAGTAGTTCTCCAGGTCACTTGAAATGTCCTTTAAGCGTGTGGTGCTCGTTTGGGAGCTGGGCTGGGGGAGCAGGACTGTGGCTCACTGCCCCCATCTCCTCCATGTGCCACAGCTCTGGTGCTTGCTGGCTGCAGTGCTGTGCTTAGCACAAAGGTCATGGCTTGCTGTCTGTCAGTATTTTGGGAGGGAAATGAGATTGTCAAGTGCTTTATAACTGAAATGTGCTCATCATTTATGCTGTTCGTTCTCCATTGCTTGTGCTCTCTCAGAAAGGGGGGCTAAAGGGAAGGGAAAGTTAACCTCCTTTCCTGTAAGCAGGACCTACCCTTGATCTAGTCCATTAGTCAGTCTTTATTCACATCTCTTCCTCCTCTTTGGTGATCCCAGCATTTTTTTCATACTACAGTTCCTTGGTGTGTGGCACACATTTGCTGTTGTGTAGGTAAATATTTACTCATATAATCAAGTTGTTCTTTGCTACCCTCTGACCTTGGGTTAACCTGGTCTGGTCTGATTGTTGGAGTCCTGTTATTATCCCAGGCAGGTTGGCCCTTGCAGGCATGGTTGGCCTCTCTGCTTTACATCACAGCTGTGTGTGATGGCAGCACGTTGAGTGATGGGGCTGCACCAAGAGCTGCCTGGCTCAGCTGTCCCAGGGTGATGCTGTGCCCTGTTGCCATAGTCAGATTTCATTCAGGAAGTTCATGCTGTCATTCAGAAAGCAGTAAAGTCTCAGATTTGTTATGCATGTGTGTACAATTAATCTGTGGTTGAAAGAAGGCTAAAGGTTAAGTAATCTGCCTGGCCTCCAGTTGTAGGGCTGTTATTCAAGGGGTAAAGATGAGGCTACTTCAGGAAGTAGCAGGTGAGAGGACATGCTTCTGTTCTAATTTAACTTAGCTCTTCTGTGCTGTCTCCATGCTAAGCGTTTACTGGAAAATGATACAATCATTTTTAGCCTTTAAATGTACTACTGCACTGATGTAGTTACTAATACATTTATGGAATTGTATGTTTTTGTAAGCATTTTGGAATCTGGCCAATTTAAATAGTTATTAAAATGATACTTTTTACTTGTGATAGATACTGCTCTAGGCTAGTAAAATTATTCACCCAGTACAGGCTTTTTGATGGATGTTTTCATTAATAGTGCAGTTTTTGTAACTGCATTATCCATGTGTAGAGAGCCCCCATCCACTGGGGTTCCATGGGCGTGGAGACTGCTGATCTCACTGGAAATATTTCAGGACTGGCCATGTGTTCTTTATCTTTTTCTACTATTCATAAACCCCAAATAATCCAGCTGTACCACTCTAGATAGAGTATTTGGGGTTTGCAGTGCTTACCATTTAAGGAAATATTAAATTTTACAGTATTTCACTGATCTTTCCAGAGACTGGAATAAACCATAGCTATAAAGACGTGCAGCTCTTCTGGTGTAACCATCATATGTGTGACTTCATGGTGTCTGCTTTTATTTTTAAATAGTATCTTCCTGTCCTTAGTAAACATAGAGAAGTAAGTACTTCCTTTATTTTCCTTGCTTTACATTTAACTTTAATAGTGTGGCTTGTCCTCAGATGGTATTGATTTTCTGGCACCACTGAATTTCAGATATGACTTGCCACAAAATTTTTCTTTAAAATTCAGGTTGCTCCTTCTCAAGTGTTGAGAGCATATAAATACAGATACTAATACTTTAAAAATATAAATTTTAACATATAAAATATATACTTAGAGACTATAAAATATATAGAGAGTACAGATATTCTGTGTATATAAAATACACCCTAGTGATAGATTGTACTGGGATATATTTTATATATTTATACATATGGTTACTGATTGTTGGTTCCCCTTTTGATCATGGGTTTTTGGATGAACCTCGTTGTGTATTTTGATCTTTAGAGTTACTTTTCCCCCTCTTAAAATAAAGTAGTGCATTAGGCAATTTAGATCTCAGTATCTTAGAAGATCTTGTAAGTAATGCTAGCCAGCCTTGTCTTATGTTTCTTGATTTTATTTTAGTGTTTTTTTACTTGACTCTTCACACCGATATTTAATGTAGCATTATATTTCTCAGTGTAACTATATAAATTCTGTTCTGCATCTGAAATGGCAAAAATAGGTCTCCACATCTTGTATTTGGAATATGTTTGAGAGTTCATAGAATATACAAGAGTAAGGAGGTTCTAGAAATTTGTCAGAGTTTATTTCTAGTCCTTTTGATGTTGAATTTTAGAGCAGAAGTATAAGGATATTATATTTTGTGAAAGTGTAGTTCATCAAAAGACATTGGTTACTGATACAACACCTCCAGAAAACCTTATACTTCTGTTTCCAGAAGATATCCAGAAATGATAACTGGAGTGATGCAAGGCAGATACTTTGATGCTGCAAGTGGTCAGACACTGGTACAGGTTTCCTGGAGAGGTGGTGGAGTGTCCATCCATGGAGCTGTTGGGAGCATTGCTGGCCATCAGCCTGGTCAGCTTGGCAGGACTGAGGTGGCCCTGCCTCAAGCAGGTGGCTGCATTCTCATGATCTTCTGAGGTATCTTCCAGCCTAAGCTGTGCTGCTTCTTAGGAATGTGGTCTTAGGGTCTTTTCCAACCTCAGTGATCGAGTGATTCTGTGTCTCTAACTACTACTTGCCACTAAAGCTTCATGCCATGCCAAGTTCCAGTGAAGCACATTCAGGTGCTCTTGGCAGTTGTGAAGAGCACTGAAGTCCTGCTGTCTCTTAGTGAAGTTCCCAAGCTGCATGTTCATGTTGGGCTAGAAGGCTTTTTGGTTTTTTGAAGCCCTCAGTGTTTGGAAACACTGCATTAGTTTTCTGTCTGGTTTGCAAGCATTTCCATTACTGGTGTCTGTCTTGGGCTGGTGGTGGGGGAGAGCCCTCAAGTATGGTTATTAAAGTTTTGGGGTTGAGAGGCTTGTTCTCTTCCCTGGGGTTTTGGTAGGACAAATTCTCCACTTGCATTCTTAATTACAGGCATGCCCTCAATCCTGCCATCATTTTAGCTGAAATAGGCAGTTACTTGAGCTGGCTTTCTTCCTCTTTCATCTTGCTTTCTACATTAGTGTGCAAGGACAGACTTTGCTTCCTCTTCCCTAGGTAGCCATGCATCAGAGGTATCTCCATATCAGACAGATGTTCCTGTTCTCCTACAAAAGAGCTGTTTCTTCTGAATTTCAGAGAACAATTGTGTGGTGTAATTCTGCTCCAGTATGGTGAGCTGGTGTTCCCATTTCATGTCTTCAGGAGCTGGCGTGAATCAAAGTAGTCTTACTGGGCACCTGCTTCTTGCTGTCTTACTAACACTGCACAGAAAATCCTTTGGAATTTCGATTGAGGAGGAGACAATTCCTGGGACTAGGAACTGAAGTTTGCAGGGAGTGGAAAGTTGTGGAGGAGCTAAAAATGATACGGAGCCTCCTTAAAGGTCATGGAATCCTTGCTTGCATACCTGGCAAAGCTGGAATGGCTTTAGCTTGAATAGCACATGGGTCATGCTGATCTTAAACCTCTCTCGATAAAAAGCACAAAGGAGAAATCTTTTTACCTACCCTTTATAAGAGTGGCAATATCCAGAAAGTGATAATTTTTCACTTTATTAATTTTCCATGAGCTATCAGTCATAAATACTTTACATTAAAGTGTATGCATACTTTGTTGGCAGGTTCATCTAATTACTAAAAATCAGTGCACTTACAAACCATTCAAACTTTTTAGGCATGTGAAGAACCATTATGATTAAACCAGCTATTTATGATGATCATTTTCAGCATTTTGCCCCCAAGCTCAGTAAACATACATTATTTTGGTCCAATGCAACTATGTTTTAAGATTCCGAAATGGGTGTTGAGAAGTATTCTCGTTGGTTTGTATTTTTTTAGTTTTACTTGTGAGATAACTGTGTTTCCACTGCAAAATGCTGCTCCAGCTCATCATAGCAACTTAGGAATTCCTCACAAGTGACAAGCCAGACCTGTCTGTCTTCTGCAAAGTGGACTTCAAGCAGGGAAGGATTTTAGACCTCTAATTGTGTCCTTTTGAGTGTATCTCTTTCTGGGTCTGTTGGCGAGGTTATTCTTGTGTGATGAGATAACCTTGAAAATTAAAGTTGGTTCTCCTTGAGGTTTTGTTTGTTGCTAAGACATCACCCACAATAACTGGAATGAGAGCCTAGTATTTGGCACAACCTGATGTGTGCAAAATCTGCAGGAGGGATACATTTGGTCTCTCTGAGCAGTTCACTAGGCACAGGCATGGGGCTCCATGTCATGGTTTCCAGTCTGATCCTGCAAAACTGTTTTACAGAATGGAAATTTTGTCAGATTCTTTTCATCCTATTGCTGTTCTTTAGGGGATTTTTGAATTGGAAGTTAAAAGGCAGTGAAAAGGAAGAGATTTTTACCTTTGGTAACTAAATTGTCTATGTTTTGCCTCTGCTCGTTATTGTTTGGGTTTTTTTTAAAGTATCAGTCTTATTTGCAGAAAGAATATCTATTTTTTTTTACCAGACTGTAATTTCCTGATTATTCCTCTCCAATGGAAGTTTGTAGATGTTAAGAATAAAGGAGTGTGCAGTTAAAAAGACAAATGACATTGTGCTCTAACTGTATTGTTTTCCCATTTTCTTTAGGCGACAGAGGAGGTCTCAAAAAACCTTGTTGCCATGAAAGAAATCTTGTATGGCACAAATGAAAAAGAACCCCAAACAGAAGCTGTGGCACAGCTTGCTCAGGAGCTGTACAACAGTGGTCTCCTTAGTACCCTAGTAGCTGACTTGCAGCTCATTGATTTTGAGGTAAGAAAGGAGGTTTGATGTTTCTTATGTTCTGTATGTTAAAATAAACATCTGAATTCCTGCCACTTTAATTGATTAAGATGTTTCAGTCTTCAGCTTTTAATTTGTGGTTATGACGCATTCATTACGAAGAGAATTCACTGTTCCAAACTGCGTCTTGATTGAACAACTATAGAATATGAAATGCATGAATTCTAAGCATATAAACAACACAAATTTGAAGTAAATAAACCTCTAATCTGGTGGTACAGTTCTGTTAAAATTATGGAATAATTCTGAATTGTTATGTACACAGAAGAGTTAACCTCTTAGTAGTAATCCAGTAGCGAACACAAACCTTAATACTACAAGATGTATCTATCTGTTCATCTGGCTACATCAAGCCAAGGAAAAGTCATAGAATTATTGTGACATTTATGAAGAAGTTTAAATATATAATTTAAAGCTATTAGTTTTGTTAATAGTCCAGTATTCCTCTCTCTTTTTAGAAACAAGTGATGCAACCTTTTTGCTTTTCCTCGTCTTTTTTTGTGTTTATTAAAAAAACAAACTCAAGTTTTTATTGATCAATTCAAAATAGCAATACTTACTTGTATTTAAATACAAGTAAGGTATCTCTCTGCAAGCCTCTGTAGCATTTGTCACCACATCACATGGAATAATTTACCTTCCCAGCACCATAGAGAAAAATCCTATTCAGTTATGAGATGTTGCACTACAATTGGATTTTTCTCTTTTCCCTGAGGTCTCACGAGAAGCGTGTGGTTGTCTAGGAAAGGAGCCAAACCCATGTATCTCACTCCACAGGCTCAACCATAAAGATCATCCCACTTAAGATTGCTTAAAAATGGGATTGTTCATAAACAAGTTGCTCACAATACAAACACAACAGTCTAAGCCCTATTGTAGTTTGACATTCCAAAAACAATCGCTTTCTTCCCTGTTCTTTCTTCTCTCCCCTTCACCCCACCCATAACTCCCTGTGATTGTGTTTAATTGTAATACAGTGGTATTTTTTCCCTACCCACACAAGTGTTTATACCATACACAAAACATTCAGGTTGTTAAATAAGCAAGGAAACCTGGGAAGGCTGAGAGGGAATGCTGAAACGGGATGGCCTTTAATTGCCGAAAAAAGGAAATCATGAAACGTCATCTGGATTCTGCTGACCTCTAGATTGGTATCAGCCTGATGTTTACTCAGCCCAGTTATTAGCAAAGGAAACCTTCATTATCTCATGGTAATGAAGAATGATAACGATTTGCACAGGCTTGCTCTCATTAAGGACAACTGTGCTTTTTATTCTAAGAGGACATGGAGAGATTGGGAGTTGCTTCCCGCCTTTTGCTCTTCTGCTGCTTTGTTTCACGAGGATGTGGTGGTTTCCCTTGGAGGGAGAACAAGTCATTCACTGCTTTCTAGGCTGGACCACGTCTGCTTTTATGGGTGGGAGCTGGCAGACTGTCCAGCTATTGTTGTTACCTAGAATTAATGTCAACACACCTGTGTTCCAGATGTGCTCCAGCTTCCCAACTGTTACAAAGCCAGTCTTTGATATCCCAAATGTCTGTGGTGGGTTTACTGCATTTGAAACGATTTTTCCATTACTGATGGAAATGCATATTTGATTTTCTGGTCGTTTTTAAACTTGAAGAGTGGGTCTAGAATTTTTTCTTTCTGGCTTCTCACCACAGCTTACCACAGTGACAAACAAAACTTTTTTCATTTCAGTTTCACTTCTGAAGAAGGTTTCCTTTTAGAACAGGACAACTTATTAATAGACAGGGGACTGTTCATTGTGACTCTTCAACTGCCTTAAATATACTTGAATCTAAATTGCTATGGTAAAAACAACCCATAGAAAAGTAAGAAGTAAAAATTAGAAAAATAACAAATTTGATGTTTTAATGAAGAAAACTGTAATTGTCCCGCCCTTGCCTTGTGCCCAGGCCTGTTTAGTGTTGCCCTTCCCCGGAAGCTTGCTTTCCAATAAAGCAGTCAACACAACTGTCTCCTGACCAGTCTTAACACTTACCAGTGATCTCCTTGCTGGTTTGCACTGAAAGAGATGGTATCCTTGGTGAAACTGGGTTTTTTGTTCTGTTGTTTTGGGATTTTTTAAATGAAGGATTAAAAAAAAAACCAAAACAAAACTGCCTCTTGCCCAGGGGAGCTGAATCCTTCTGCTGAGAAGACAATACAAGCACAGTGTCCCTCTCACCTCTGGCCGTCGTGACTGTTGGCACAGGCTCGGGGCCTGTTGGCCCTTGTTGGGCCGTGAGGTCACTTGGCAAGGCACAAAAAAGTGACAAAATTTGGCTGTGGGATTGCTGTGTGCCACGGGCAGCTCAGGGATGGGACAATAAGGAAAAGCTGTCCTTGCTGGGGACTCCGAGGCAAACACCATGACCAGCACAGCACTGGCAGCGCTGGTGAATGGGAGTTTATTGTGTGGAGTTTGAGTAAAGCAATTCCTGCGAACACTGCTCTACTCATGTCAGAACAAAGAGTTCTGGTGTTGCTTTGGGCTGGCTTTCAATGGAACTGTAATTGAGAAAACAAGCATTTACAAACAATCTCTTATATCCTGGAAACAACACTCCAGCAAAACTGTCTGTGGTAATTCACAAACATGCCATTTGTAAAACTCCAGTCCTCCTATGTTTTCATAAACATTTCATTTTTTCTCATGCAGTCTTTTTTATACTGATTAAAAAAATTGAAAGAATTTTAAATAATTGATGTTGTTTTTTAAAATCTTGCTAGTTAAATATGCCCTGCATTTTACTCAAAAGCTTCCTGGTGTTACTCAGGAGATTTACAGCACAGCTAGAGCTTGTCAGGAAACATTAAATATGTCTAGGTTTGGTGTAGAACATTCAGGGAAACCTGTAGGTGGAGTTGCTTAACAGGCCTTTATTTGCAGGTCCAAGCTTAGTACAAGCTGGCTCGGTCTTTTTCTGGAATAGATCTGATAGCACATAATCCTGAAGGTGTCTTTGTGCAGTCCAGAATGGACAGTTAATTGCAGAAATCTGGCTTTTAAATGGTGCATGTGAATGTCAGTGAAAAGTGCTTATGTTTATAATCAGCTTTTTGTTAGATGTCTGTACCAGTTTGTCATCTTCAGCTGTGGTCTGACAGAAGAAATAAACAGGAGATATGTATTTATTCAACAAAGAACATTTCCAGTTCCTTTTACACTGTCTGGTGCTATGCTTGTTCATATTTTTGTGTATAATTTGTGCTGAATTCCAGCATCCTGGTCTTATTTATACTTCTTTTGTGCCTTGAAAAAATGTGAGACTTGCATTTTAGGTCAGTGGATGATTTCTGTGTGTATTATTCATTCATTTATTTATTCCACTTTCATAAGTTGCAGTTCTAAGTTGGATGTTAACACTGCAGTTGGAAATGCTCTGCACACTCTTAATGGTGGCATTGTGTCCCTAGACAAGGGGAAAGGATAATGGAATGTTGAAGAAGTACACTTCCAGGCAAGAGCACAGTTAAAAACTGTTACGCTGTTAGCAAAATCAAATATCAAATAAGTCCAGGAGATTGATGCTACATAGAAATATCTGATGAAACATCAACTGGCTTTACTTCTGAGTGTAAATTCCCCATGATCTGGCTGCAGCGTGGTGTCATGTTTTGAGTGCTTTGGCGTATTTGAAATGGGCATAAAGAAAGAGAATATTGAATCTGTTCAAGATCAGAGTATGGAGGCTGCCTGAACTGCAGAACGCCCCCAGTATGGCTGCATGAGGTGATGATAATGTTTAACTTGCCTGTGGACTTCAATATTCTGTGTTTAACTGCTGCTGTTTTTGACAGGGCAAGAAAGATGTTGCACAAATTTTCAACAACATTCTCAGAAGACAAATTGGTACAAGAACTCCCACAGTTGAATACATCTGCACTCAACAGAATATCTTATTCATGCTATTAAAAGGGTATGTGCACTCTGAAGCATAAATACACTTTGACATGGAATAAGGGTTTTTTAAATGCATGGAGAAGCAGTGAGTTCTGACGTGTTTGTTCTTGCTTTGCTTGGTTTTATTTTCTTTTTGCTTGGTTTTGCAGTCTGTAATTCCCCTAAATAAAGGAAAATTTAAGAAATAAAACACCAATTACCTACTTTTGCATGAAATATAACTGAAAATTGAGAACTGTTAGTGCTCTTATTGGGCTAGTAAGATGTCTTCCTTTCAGTATACTATTTGAGCCTTTTTAAACTATTCTCTTGTGAACTTACTCATCAAGAGTTGAAGGCTGTTTTTACTTTAAACTGCAGTATTTTCCGGTTTGCTGGCTTATCTTAAGACTTTTTATTCATAGTGATTTATATTGCTGTATTGACACAAACACACCAACACAAACCTGACCAAAAAAAGAACAATTTGAGGCATATTGTGCATACCAGACAACTGTTTATTCCTCTCTTCTTGTAATATCTGGTGTTCTGGATATTTGAGGTCATGCCATACTGAATACATGCAGAGCTGCAGCTCTCAACATGAAAACTTACATTTCTAGTAACATTAATTAAGAAAGTTCTAAAAATTGCAATTCCATTGTGTTGTTTTGGGACAGACAAGCTCATCAAACATTAATAAACAGTTAAACAAATGCAGTTATTTATAATTCTGGATACAGCTGCTGGGCAAGCTTGCTGTAGTTGAGGAGTACTTATTTTACCTACTGGGATAACTCAAAGGGTGTATGAAAGGGCCACTCATCTTAGTGGGATATTTGCCTTTTGGTAGCATTACTTGCCTGTAACGTTATTTAAATGTTAGAGGGACAAACAATATTAATTGTGGCATAATGCAAAAAGAATTAATAATGCACTGATTCAATGCTTCTTCAAAATAATTTACAAAAGAAGGCGAAGATATTTGAGGTGCAGAGAGATAAAACTGCTTTTTCAGTGTGTTCTCATTGGTAAGATGTTGAATGAGGACTGCAGGGTATTGGTGCTCACTTTTAGTCTGTGTTGTCACTTTTCAGAGAGCTTTATTCTCACAGAGATTATTGAAGTCATGTTTATAAGTCAGGATGTTTGAAACAGGCATTTAGCAACTTACATGTTACATCTGGTATCCAACTGAGACAAATTTATGTAAATTTAAACTGTGGCATGAATTGCAAAAAGTTCAGTAGATTTCAAATCTCTACGACAGGTTGAATGGGAGAATATTGCAGGATTTAATGAAAATTATTTCATTTTTTGTAGTATAATAACAGCTAATGCTCAGTATGCACAATGATACTTTTCTCCTGAAATTTTGGGGAATTTCAGTTAGCTTCCACTGGTTTAGGAGGGAGGATTCTGAAGGTGTAAGGCAGGAAGGCATGTGAGAGGCTGTGACTGCTTGAGAAGCTGGAACCCCATGATGTGTGGTGCAATCAGCGATGCTGAAAAATGGTTAAATGAAAGAGGAGATCGGAATTTGTCCATTATTGTTAACCCCTCATGCTCATATGGAAAGTTTTATGTAAAATGCTGTCATGTTTAAATGAGCAGCTTTCAAGGCAAATCATTTACTGCAATCCCACCAATATGGAACAAGAAAACTGATTTTGAGAGCAAAGAAAGTATTTTTATTTAAAGTCTTGTTTCCCAGTTTGTGAAAGTCTTTTGAATTTGCTATAATTGTAACTGGCAGGTATTTCAGCAGCATTTTGTAGCAATATTTAAAAATGGAGTTTAATGCAGGAATAAGTAGCTCTAATTTTCATGGTTTTGTTTATTTGATAGTACTGAACACTGTAATTAGCAATGTGGTGCTGCAGTGCTAATTTGTGAAAGTTTAGAAATTTATAAAGAGCCTTTGTTGGTTTTTTTTAATAGGTACGAATCTCCAGAAATTGCTCTAAATTGTGGGATAATGCTTAGAGAATGCATCAGGCATGAACCACTAGCTAAAATCATCTTGTGGTCAGAACAATTCTACGACTTCTTCAGATACGTGGAAATGTCAACGTTTGACATTGCTTCTGATGCATTTGCCACCTTCAAGGTAATTTCCTCACAACCTTGGAATTGTTACTTCTGTACTTCTCTGCTTTGTGAACCCACTGCTGTGTGTGATGTTCTTGGCAAAACAAGCCTTGGGAGAGGGGAAGAAAACAGGTGTGATGCAGATGGGTAAGCTGGACACTGTTCTTCCTTATTTCTCAGAATGCAAACCACACCTGTAAATACGTATTTTATATTTGCTCCCCAAAATTTTGTCCTGGAGAGTAAGCTGTATCATGCATTACCTGAATGCAGGTGTACTCCCATGCCAGGGGCTTTAAATCTGTGTCTGCAGCTCCTCCTGTGCTCCTCCAGAGCATAGTTGATGCTGTTGCTTTGTCTAGGGAAATTTTTTGTGGCCCAATTTTTGTGTCCCTAAAACAATGAGTTATGGGGACAATAAGCATAATACTAATCAATAATAAATGATGCATTGTAACCTTGATTGTAGGTAACTGTGTACAGAGTATAACCTTGATCCATAAATAGCACTCTTCAGTGATAATTTCACAGGCTGTTCCTCTGTGAATTAAAGTAACTCATCACTGATCTTTCCTAAGTGATGCCATGATCCTGAGCAGTGTCCAGGTAATTGCATTCATGTCCTAAATTAGTGTGTTTAATGAAATAGCAGAATTTTGGATTAAATGTCTTACATGTGTGAGAATGTCTTTGTACTGTTTAAATCTTTTTAGTGACAGTGCTGGGTTTGTTCTTTTTTACAGGATTTACTTACAAGACACAAGTTGTTGAGTGCAGAATTTTTGGAACAACATTACGATAGGGTGAGCAGACACCTTTTCATATTTAGAGCTCTCTGGTGCTGTGTATCTTATTTGAAGAAAATGGTGGTTTATTCCTTGTTTAGCTCTGATTTTGGGGATTTCCACACAATATTAAGTCAACTGAACTTAGGGTTCAGTTTCACGCCCTAATGCTAAAACAAATCATGTTAGAGAGTTTCATTTATCTCCCAATGTTTTCAGCAACATGACTTCAATCCTTTTGCCTTTCAACACATTATTCAGAACCAGTTCCACAAAGATATTTAAGTGTTTAAATCTTACTCTGATTAAAACTCCCAGACTTCCTACGCAATAAAAAAAACCCCAAAAACCAAAACCAACAAAACAAACTTGGAATCACATTGATTTCTTAAAGGTTTGTCTCCAGGCATGTTCACTAAATCACAAATATCTCCTCTGAGTGACTCATCTTTAAGCAGGAGACAAAAAATTATTATTTTTGACTACTTTTTGACTACTTGCTTTAGCCCTGAAAATATCTACTGAATAATGCTTTAGGCACTGTTTGGGAACTGATTAAGAGGCTCTGAGAAATCAGATGTGTAGAGTTGATACTTAGCTGACCTCCTCATCCACTTCAGAGCAAAGTTCTTGCTGTGAGATCGTATCGGAAATATTAAGAGATTTTGATCAATGTATTTCTAAAAAAGTAACAGTGAAACTGTACTTAACATTGTTACAGCTATGAAACATAGACTATTCATGAATAGTAAAACTTGACAATATTAAAAAATCTAAAGAGTGTGCAAGGTAAATGTTTATTGTAGTCCTACCTGACTCAGTGATGTTATCACGTTTTGACACACTGATTGGCAACTCCAGTTGGTCACTTTGGCATTTGTTAAAACCCTGCACAAATTTAAAAATTAGTTTGATCTGGTGAGTGCAAGACATGCAAGTCTTACACTGCATGTGGTCCTGCAGGAGCCAGGCCTGGCTTCTCCTCCAGAGGGAGTCCGTGCCACGCTTTCCAGGATATCCTTGGGAATCCGGGAACTGGGGAGCAATGCCCAGAGCAGGCAGGGGCTGTCACCTCAAACATCCCCACATCCCAACCCTCTGCCATGGGTGCCAACAAGAGATTGCTCACAGCTCCTTCCCGCCTGGCCTTGGACACCTCAGGGATGGGGCAGCCACAGCTTCTCTGGGCAACCTATTCCTATAAGAAATAATGAGGAAACTCCTTCTACTACCCTATAATCTAAACATTCAAGTCTCTTGAAAGAGTAAATCCATATTTTTTAAAGTATATTCAATGTTCAACTTTGTGTATGCTTTAAAAGTGTAATAGTGACAATGTAGTGATTTACAGGAATCTACTGAGATTTCAGATTTAGTTTGGTTTTGTTAGGGATTTGCATCTCCTCCACTTTGTTGCAGTAATTTCCATCTTCTTGGAAGAAGATGCCTATGACACTTGAAAAAGTCCTAACCCTTCTCTTTATTCTGTGTTTAGTTCTTCAGTGAATATGAGAAATTACTTCATTCAGAAAATTATGTGACAAAGAGACAGTCACTTAAGGTAAGGCATTTTTATTTTCTTCTTAAATGCAAAGAGATTCCCTTTATTTTCGAGGTGAGTTAACTTTATTTGAAATGGCCTCTGCAACAGCCTTGAGTAGTATTTATTTTAATTCTCTGTACATTTTATTTCTTGGGATCAGCAACTTTTTTTTAGTCCAGTTCTTACATTATTTAGTGTCCAGCACAGACCAAGTAATCTCTCTCCCTATTAAGAAATGGCTCCTCAAGTTTCTTCATTTTTGTTGATTTTTTTCCCTTCAATAAGTCTGATTACATTTAAATAATTTAACAATGATTCATGTGGTGTGCCTAAAGCAATACTGATCTTACATTCAAGTGGGTAAGAAATAGTGAACATAAATAGATCACCTTGCAGCAAAGGTGATCCTTGTGGGGAAAATCCTTTTAAACTCTTCAGCGAGTAAAAGAAGTATCAATATTTCATTTGATGTACTAATCTGTTTTATTGGGTTTTTGGTGGTGGTTTTGTTTTGGTGGGTTTTTTTTTGTTTGTTTTTTTTTAAAGTCACTCATTCAATGCTGAATAGCTTCTTTATAAGTGAAAAAAATAATGAAGTCATGGGGGGAAAAATAAAAGACTTCTCTTTCCTTTCCAATTCATAACAAGGCGGAACAAGTGTGATTTTTCACTTTCTGAGGAAAAGGAGAAACTGTGTTGTTGAAATAAGGGGAAAATGCACCTGCACTTCGAAATTTAGGGCACTTAGTTCTGTTGTTACTTTATCTGCTGACCACTGGTACGGCATTCACAGAGCACCACACCATTTCAGGGAGTTTGAAAGATTTATAAACAAGCTGATTCTTATGTCCAGTGTTCGTAATTTTTTCATCTGGGCTTCTTTTCTGCCTTCAGCTTCTTGGTGAATTGTTACTGGACAGACACAACTTCACAATTATGACGAAGTACATCAGTAAACCCGAAAATCTCAAACTAATGATGAACCTTCTACGAGACAAGAGTCGTAACATTCAGTTTGAGGCCTTCCATGTGTTCAAGGTATGTTACAGAACCCCACCATGAAACAGAAAGAATCTGACCAGAAGTTGTTTAATTGACTGAACTGCTTAACTGAGCCTAAATGGAGCTTTATCTTAATGTCTGCTTAGGTGATTAAATAAAGGGAGCACTGATGTTTGCTTTATTATGATCCATTTTTACAAATAGATATCTTGGTTCTCTTTTGAAAACTGTTCAGAAACCACTTAGGGACTTCCATGTGATTGTCAGAGTAACATCTCTTAGAAACTTTTGGAATTAAATGCAGTAAGATAAGGAGGAATGCATGATTCCATAGAAAATCATGGAGTTCAAAAGTGGTTTTATCACACTGCATGATTTTTGAAGGACAGCAGTATTTCAGTCAGGTCACCTGAACTGTAATTTGAACATTATAACAGATGGCTTCTGACTTTGCAGCGGACAGGCAGCTAAGAGTCAGAACTTGAGGTCTAAAACTTTGCAGTGAAGTGTGAGATACCCATCAGATGCTGCACATGATATGGAACAATGCATTTGCTAAAGAATTTAACCATATAGTGTCTGCAGTGGTTGCTGCAGAGGCTGTTGTGGCTGGTCACCTCCCACAGACTAAATTTACTTAGGTACTGCTGTTCAGCTTATGTCCTGATTAAAAAAAAAAGTAATTTTATTTAAAGACTTGCATTTACCCTATTATTCTTTTCTGTGGGATACTAGAATAATTAAAATATAATTTTAATTTATCCATCAGTATTTTGTTAGATTTTTTTTTAAGTTAACCTTCTTTTTCTTGCTGTTGTGCTCAATGCCTTTTATTTTCTTGCAGGTGTTTGTAGCCAATCCTAACAAGACACAGCCTATATTAGACATCCTTCTAAAGAACCAGACCAAACTTATTGAGTTCCTCAGCAAGTTTCAGAATGACAGGACCGAGGATGAACAATTTAATGATGAGAAGACCTATTTAGTTAAACAGATCAGGGATTTGAAGAGACCAGCACAGCAAGAAGCTTAAACTCCAATAAACCTTTAAAATATTAAACCCAAATTCAGCATTTGCTGTTAGATATTCAGCATCAGGCACTCTTATCGATTCATGAGGAACATTACTGCTAATCTGCTGTTCAGTGAACGGTTTTTGTTTTTCTCTTTCCATTTTTAGTCCAAGTTGAGAAACATAGCTGCTGCTTTCTTGCACAATGTGGACTTTCTTGATATTTGTGTCATTTCAGAATTCAAAGACACTGCTTGTTTTAGGAGTCCTGAAAAGAAAGATTTTAGGTTCGTGAAAGCAAACATATAGATACTAGTTTGGTCTAGGAGAGAAGGTATTCATGTAGTTAAGTAACAGGTTGCATGCTTGCAAATCTGAATAAATCTGTATGTTTGCACTTACCTTGTTTGAGATAATGAGCACAATGTGACCTGTGCATACCTGGCACCATATAAGATTATATGCCTTGATTAAAAAAAAAAATGTGCAGTGCTTTATTTGTAATCAAAGGGGAAATGTATCTAAGATGTGAGCTTATTGGGATAAACAGTTGTCTTGCAAATAAACTGATATTGAAACTTAGCAACTTTTAAAAGAGTGAAATCTCAAGGTTCATAAGGAAAATGTATATATGCTTTTCACTGCTTTATAGAATTTTTTTCGACATGATTTGATTTTTCTGAGACTTGACTTGTAAACTTGGAAATATGTTCTAAGGGGTTTTGTTAATTTTACTTTAAAGGTATTTCAGACAGTAGACCTAGCAGTGACATTTTGCATTTCATTTCAACAATGCTTGCTGGTTTCTTTTGTATATAACTCCTAGGCTGCTCATTTCTTTAAAATATGATTTAATTTGTACAGCAGAGGAATGTTATTGTATTAGTCTGTAACTATTACATAATATTAAGTTTGCAAAATGAATGCTCATATGTAATTGAATACTTCAGATCACATGGAATTGCTGATTTAACAATCTTCAGTACTGCAGCATTTAAAAGGAAACAAAAACCCAAACCCAAACAAATTCTTTGTATTCACTTATCTAATGAGGTGCCATCAATTAGGGTAGGCTGAAACAGAGAACTGGAACCCTTTCTACTGCGTTCCTACCAGATAATATTGGCCTTATTTAATTAAACCAACATTGTGCTCACCAGCTCTGCAAATGGCAAGGATTATGCTAAATTAATATCGATTCCTCTGACTTCTGGGGAGCCTGCAGCGCGTCATTTCTTACAGTAAATAACTCAGTACAATAGTTGTGTGAGTGACTTGATTCCCTCCGACCTCAAGAAATGATTTCATAGGTGTCCTAGGATAACAAAATGATCTAACTTGTTGTTGATTTTGTTCTTTAATGCTGCAAACTACCAGTATTTATAAAACCAGAAAACCCAACTGATTTTGCACCATGTTTTTGTTACTGTGACCGTATAAAAGGAATCTACTAAATATAGCTAAATGATGTTATTAAAATTGTATCTATCCATCATATAGTAACGCTAACATCACAACCAAGCAAAAACTCGTGGATTGGGGTCTGAAAGTTCCAATTCTGCATGACTGAATGATTGCGAATGCTACAGAAAATGTTTGTTGCTTCCTGTCCTCTTTCCATTTGAAATATTTTGCAATCAGTGACGTTTGAGCTGATTTGAAAGCCTTCACAAGGGAAATCAGAGAGCTCCAGAAAATGGAGTGTTTTCACTCAGTTGTTTAAAACTGCTCTTAACATTGAAATTGGTCTTTTAAAGGTTCTTAACGTGTCCTTTACAAACAGAATCATTTTGCTTACAGGAAAGAAAATAGCTGACTCTTCCCGGAGATGCCAGGCAAAGCTGGCACTGAGGTGGTGTTGTAGTTCAGTACTAATAGTCTGTTATATTTTGGTTTATCATAGCTTAGTGGAGGAAAATATTATTTGCCAAGTTACCATAACATGTAAGTCTTCCTCTTTAGAAAGACATAGACGTGCTAAAGATTTCTATGTGTAAAAAAGTGAAAACATTTGGACTGGGATAGAGGTTTCTCTATATTAGGCCTTGGAATCAATGGCTATAGTGACTTTTTTAGTATGTGGAAACGTTTGAATGTTGGCTTTCGAAAAGAAATTGTATTTAAATTAAAGCTCCTTCGATGTGCTGTTCATATTAAAAAACTTGTTCTGGAAGTGGTTTCTTATCTGCTTGAAGGCTTAAGGTTATTACTAAAACATATTTAAATGCAAGCAGTTTTTCGTTCGCCTTTTTTTTTTTTTTAAATAAGAGATGTATACAATTGTAATTCTATTTCCGTGGTAGCATTTCATTTCTCCTAAGGAAAATGCATTTCGTATCAAAAAATCTGGCTGGCCCCATAATTTAAATTAAAATAAAATTTTGAAGAAAAATGTGCGTTCTTTACTGTGTTACTGAAGAGGATCAGTTTCTTGTGGATGTGTATCAGGTCTCCCTTATTGCCTTAGAGTGGCTCAGCTTTCTACCTTTTAAATATGAAATAATTTTAAATCATGAAAAACTCGAACTTGCACAAACATTTTTAAAGAATTAAAACAAAGTGCTGTATTAAAGATGCCATCAGTTGTAATTAATTGTTGGTAGTCTCCCTTGCCTCGTTGTATTATTATTGCTGATTCTATTTCTTTTTGGCATGACCAAGGGCAAAAAGGAGATGCTACTTCCTGCATCGTGGCTGGAGACAGGACTTGATAAGGTTGGTTGATGAATTTTTGGCCCTTCACTTCTCTCTGATTTTCAGGAGCTGAGTCTGTAATTGGTCACCGGGGTCTCCTCGCTGCCTCTGGAGCTGCTGTCACAGGTAACACCCCAGCTGATGCACTGTGGCAAGCATCAGGAATGTTACATTTTAAACAGTATTCAGGAGCTTTTGATGCAGATTCTGCAGATGGTTTTGTTCAGCATCATGACTGATCAAAAAGTTGCCCTTCAGGAAAATAATTCGCAGACAGAAATATTTGGTCTTTGATAGCCCCCACTTGTGACCACACCTCTCTGAGCCTCTGTAGAAAATGTTGGCATTTCTCTAACTCACAGACAGGAAGATCACAGATTACAGGGGGAAGGAGTAATTTCTACTGGTAGTCAGACAAAGGGCAGATTTTAATTGAGTGGACAAATCGGGCACTTGACAAGGCGTTTGAAACAGTCCTGGTGGGAGGAAGCACACAAAATGCAAGGAGATGTTGCCCTGACTTCTTAAAATTTGCTTTCCCCGCAGGGCTGATCAGCAGGACCTGCCTTCTGAGCTGCCACCTCCAGGAGCCCCAGCAAGAGCTGTCCTTGGAGCCATGGCATCAGCTTGTGGACAAAGCTGCTTTCAGTAAGTCTCCCTCTGTTCATGGCCTGCCAGGTCATTCCCAGCAGGCAACTTCATCTTTTGCTTCTTCCTCCTTTTTCCTCTCTTTGTTTTACACATTTGCTGGTTGCTGTGTTGAATTATTTCCCTGTCTGTTCTGCTTTTCTTCCCATGGCTGTTAACTGGTGCCATCTCTGGGTGCAGTGCCTTTATTTTCTGTCACCTTTGTGATTAATTCTCATGACACATCTGTGTTCCTTTCTCCAAAGTTTTTGGCCATTGTCAGGCAGTTTTAAGTGCTGTTTCTTTCAGCTTTCCAGCACGTTGCAATTTAAGGTGATGGTTAATATCATAATGAGGAAAACATTACCCTGTACTTTTACATGTTACCTCTTTAAATCAGTGTTCAGCTTAATCTGAGCACACTGAACTTGTGAAGAGTTGATTCTGGCATATATCATCTATATTTACAAGTGTACTGGGGCAGATCCAGTTTAAATCCCATGTGACTAGAGGCAGGTCAAAACATCCAAAAAATAACAACCTGGAAAAAAGCTGAAAGGAGGGAGCAGTGGTATGCATCAATATATGGCATTCTTTGAAGGAAATCGGCTATTTCATGAGAAAGGAATGATGCAAGAGAGACTACTTGCAAGAGCATGGAGTGACAGGGCAAAGGGGAATAGCTTTAAACTGAGAGAGGGCAGGTTTGGATTAGATAGTAGGAAGAAATTTTTTACTCTAAGGGTGATGAGAAGTGGATGCCCCATCCCTGGATGGGACCTTGAGCAACCTGGACTAATGGAAGGTGTCCCTGCCCATGTGGGGGCTGGAATGAGATGATCTTTAAAGTCTCTTCCAGCCCAGACCATTCATACTGTGCTCTGCTTCCTATTAACAGAAATATCTGTTGATGCACCTCTGTTTAAAAAATGCCACCACAAAACCCCAAGTTATACAGCTAACATAGATTTTTGGTGAGCGTATTGTATTCACAACAAAAAATAAAGGCAAACTCTTTTTTAGAGGGCTCCTACTGGAGATTCTGATGTGCACGAGGATATTCTTGTTTCCTTGCTCAGAAATGCCCTGGCCAGAACTGACACTCTGACTTTCCATAAAGGGACCCTTTAAGGCTAAAGATTTTCCATTGCAGGAGAGTTTACCGGCTGTGTTGTGGTGGGGCTGTGTAATTCCAGTATGCAGGATTATGGTCACCAAGGAAGAGTGTCCCACAACTGGAGGTGATATCACCTGGGTGACACTAGCCTTAGATGTTCCTAATGGTGGCAACACTGCAGAATTTATCAAGAGGGCATATTTGGAATGAAGGAACATAAACAGTGTGCAGTAGTATAAGGATGCAATTTAGATTTGCTTTAGTGGGAGTGGATATGTTTGGAAAAAACAAGATAAATGACTGCAGTTGTCTGTTCTCTTTGCCTAAAATTAAATCATCAGTACTTCTGATCATCATCAGTGCTTCTCCATTTCTTCCCTAGCAAATTCCTTGTACTGAGCTGTCATGGAGGATCCCATTAAGACGTTTTTCTTCCTCTTGTGGCAGTCTTTGGCAATGTGCCTCACATCCCACTAAGGGGAAATTCAGGGTAATAAAAATGTGAATGGTGCTTAACAAGGTTCTACAATTAAAAGATGTTGAACTGAATCTAGTATGTTTAGTGTTATTCAGAGATTTGAAGGAGGGATTAAGTTTGCATTTATTTGAGCATGAAACAAGAATAAAAGCTGTATAGGTTTCTTAGATCTGTTTTAAGTTTAAGAATGTTGTATATTGTAACATCAATAAATAAGCCTTTGTAACTATAATTCAGGGCATCTAAATAAGGCATGCAGTGTTGAACAGTGTTTAAACAACTGAGGTGTGAGCCAGCCAAGCTTTTGGCCTCAGGTCTTTAACAGCATCTCCAGATTGTATGGAATTAAAAGAAAAGGTGTCAGTTTGAGAAATCAGACTGTAATTCAGATTTCTGGGCATCTAAACAGATTGAGAAATACAATCTGGAGAGACTAAAAGGCGCAAAGGTTCACCTGGCTATAAAACTTCAGATTGCAGCTGCTGAATTTCCTCACCTTCCATCTCTGGAATTACAGAGTGCTAGATTGTGCCAGCTAATATCCAAAATATGTGAAAACAGCATTTAAATATTTACAATAATACTCCCTTTGTAAAATATACTTCTCCCTAGAAATTGTGTTTTGAAGTAGGAGAGCAATCTCACAAGCCCAGTGTATGGGCAGAGCAGGGTTTATATGTTTCTTCAGCAGCAGGGAAATCGTCTGGGCTGAAGTTGGTGATGCTGCACATGCTGCAGGTTTGAGGAGCCCTTACAACACACAGAGCTACAGGTTAGGGCTGAGTCTTAGCTGTAAGTCATATCAGAAGGATGTTCTAGAAGGGGAAAAAAGCACAGATAAAGCACGCATAGCAGGATTAGTTACAGACTTATGGAAACGTGTAAGAAGAGTTCACTGGAACTTGTGAATAGGTTGAAAATATCTATTACGTAATTTAAAAGGTGATTTTTCATGCTATACTAAGTTCTAGGCCATCAGAATGTAATATATGCAATATGCTACACACTATATAGGCAGGCTTGGATTTTTGGCTTCAGTTTATCTAATACAGAAATCTATGTATTTGACAAGGACCAAGGTGTGAAAAAGCTACAATGGGCAGATGCTGGAGGGCTTCTTGCTTCTTGGTATTCTTTGGGAAGCAAGAACCCAGCTCTCACATTTCTAATGCCAGTCTTTCTCTTGTGTGTTCACCAAGTTTGGGTCAAACTTGCAGGTGGAAGGGGAGAGACATGGTGACAAAAATGAAAATATTAAAATTTTGCACAAGTCATTCCTTACTGCTGCTTTGCAATTTTAAAAGATTTTCTCTTTATGTCTTTGATACAAGAATGACCTGAAAGCTAACATTGGGATAATTTAAATTTTTGTGCAGAAACTTTAAAGAGAGCATTAAGTTATGAGTTATTTCTTTTAGCTGAATGTTTCTTCTGAGCAATGTTTTTTCTGTCAGCCTTGACTAGTGTAAATTAAATTTCCCTTGACTGTATATGGCAGGTTGGTAATTAGTAACACATGACTGCAGTGCACAGTTGGTGTCATGTTTGTGGGGTGCTCTGGTGTAAGATTCATATGGGAAAATTCAAGTAGACTAAATTCATGCCTATAGTGAATTACTGTCAATTTTAGACATCCCAGTTTCAAAACGAAAGTCTTATTTTACTAATAAAGAAACTAGTAAAGAATGTGCAAAACCTAGGAATTGATAATGATTGCATTGATCTGTTGCCAGATGGTTCTTCACAATAAGCAGTAAACTCTAGTCTAGTTTTAAAAAATACCTGTCAGGCAGGTAGCAGCCCAGGTGCCACATTATTGTGTGGTCTGTGGTTTTGGCTCATTCCCACCAGCTGTGGAGGCTCTGCCAGCTCCCACGAGGAGAATGTTGGCTCTGCTGCTGCTCCAGCTGCCCCTTGCTGTGGAGGCAGCTTTCTGCAGGCTCCTGGCTAACCTGATGGCTCTTGCTTATCCCACAGATTAGCTTAAAACCTCCAGGAAAAAGAGCCTGGAGCAGGATAGGGCAGCGAAGCACAGGTTCAGAAGATGCAGTTTTGCAGCAGAGCAGTGAACAGCAGCTTCGTGTTCCCTGTCCTTGAGTTAGGTAACTGTGTGTGCTCAGCCTTATGAGCTGTTTCTGAGCTGGGGATGTAAGCTGATTTAAATCTTCTTTATCTCTTTGCTGCTCCCACTCCTTGCTTCTGAACTTCCAAGTCCATAAAGGATATTTTCTGCACTTCTGTTTTCTATTAGTTAATCTCTCTCTTACTGAGTCTGATTCTACACTTACAAAATCCCGATCCTCTTGGCAAATCACATCTTTTACTCTTGCCCTTCCCTTCTGATTTCTGCCAGTTGCCTTTCGAGCTCATTTTTCAAGGGGCTCTGTGTATTCTGTGATTGCATGCAAGAAGTGCAGTCATTTGTCTGATCACTTTTATTCTGGGTGTAAAGAGTTTATCATCCAGTATCATTGCTGCAAGTAACAAGATTTCCTATGGGAAGTACTACTTGTATATGATCAGAAAATAGAGAACAGAGTGAGAGTAGATCACAGGTATTGCACGTACGGGGCTCAGCGCTGTTTGGCACATGAGGATGTTGCTGGGGATGTGGAGTGGGATGGGAGCAGCAGTAGCACAGTTTGACCAGAGTGACCCTTGCTTTGAGAGGCCACAGGTTTGGTGTGTGGTTGGTGGCCAAGCAGTTGGGAAGCCAGTGCTCTCAACACCCACACACAGGTGTGTGGGGCATTAAGTACCTCCAGCTTCTAACATTTATAAAGCAGACAGTGCTTTAGAAACCTCTGCTTTCAAAATGCTGCCCTGTTTGTATGAACACTCCACTTTGGGTTTCTGGTGGCAGGGATGGGCTCTGTCAGTGAGATTTACAATCTGTCCTGTCCCTTCTGGGCTGTAGGTGGGTGGCTGGGACAGTCTCCTCCTGATCTCAGACTAGCTAGCAGCATCAGACACTGCCAGTGTCACCCTGTGACACTGTGAGCAGCAGAGATCAGATCTTTGGTTTGTATTCTCTCAGTCCATTAGTTCTAAAAGACTTTCTGCTGCAGCTGTTTGATGCATGGTGCTGCCACCAGGAGTGACAGGTGTACAGTGACCTCTGCCCCTCACGCCCATATTCAGACTGACCCTTGAAATTTCCATGCAGCACCAGTGCATCAGCCAGACCCTGCTTCCCTGCAGTGCTGTCTGCCTGATTGATCAGCACTCTCAGGAAGAGAAAAGGCAATTTCAAATCCAACAGTGTTTGAGTTGCTACAACAGAGGGACAAATGAGCTCCAAAAGTTACCAAACAGTGGCTTCATGGCCTGACACAGAAGCTCTTGCCAGGACTGGCCTGCAGCCCCTCCTGGAGAGCACTAGGGGATGATAGCTGTGTCACTGCTCCCTGCTGCTTGATAGGAACTGGTTTTGTGCCCACACCTCTCCAGCCTTACCCTCTGGCACAGTTTAGAGCTGTCTGAAGGCTGCTGGAAATATGTGCTGCCCAGAAAATTCTGCTTCCTTCCGGTCTTTTCTGTAGCTGCTGAACCTCTGGACATGTGTGGTCTACTTCTGAGAGATCTTCACTCAGAACCCAGTGTCTGCAGGGTTACATTCATGGTACAGGGAGGTTTTACTTTATTTGGAGGGGAACAAAGAAAGTTCATAGATCAAGGGACAAAAGTCCAGTGACAGCCAGAATATATTAATTTTAATGTCCTTATCTTACTCTGTGGCCTTTAACTTCTGGAAGCAGAAGGTAAGTGAGAAGGTCTGTACCCAGACAGAGTACTGGTAGCTCTGATCTGAGGTTTTCCACACTTCAGAGAAGGCTCCCAAGTGGGCAGTTTTCCATTCCTTTTTGCCCCTACAGCAGCAAAGTCACAGAACCAGATCCAGGCCATGCACGGGTGGTTCATGGTGACATCAGTTTCAGGTTTGGGATCTGGTTTCCTTGGTGTTTATCTGCATATTGTGGCCTGAGCCAGAGCCCATTGAAACAGGAAAAAAAGATTACTGTTGGCTTGACAGTCCAGACACTCCAGATGTCAGGGCATTCCTGATGAGTACTGGGAGGTTAAAGGAGGGACCTCGTTATGGACAAGTATGAGAGGTTGTGTGGTTTTGTTTTTAAAACAAAAAGAAATACAAATTAAAACCAAGCTTTGGGAGCATTTTCAGCTGTAGGAGAAACTTCTGCTGAAGGGGCAAAGGACTGGAGAGCATTAATAGATTTATCTCCCATTCATGTTTATGGTGGGAAGCAGCATGGAGATGGTCCCTGGAGCTCTATATGCGTGATTGGCAGAGTTTGTGCCTCTGTGGGGTGAGGGCAGCCAGCCAAGGAGGTGAGATGGGGAAGAGGAGACAGCTCCAGTGAATCCCAGTGCCAGTGTGGAGCTGCTGAGGGGCATTACTGTGGAGTGGCACTTGGGATATGAGGGGTGAGGAGACAAGAATGGGAGCTGATAGGGGATAGGGATGGAAAAGTGGAGGAAGTGGTTCCAGCAGAGAGGAAGGGATGTGGAGGTGGAAATGGTAGTTCTGAAAGCATCTGGGGATTATTGGGAAGTGCATCCTCCCTCACCTGAAAACCTGTGTGTGTCTGTGTCTTGCTGCTGGAGATCCCTGCATGGGGCTGCTGTAACCTTGCTGTATAACTGGGGGATTGTTGACCCCCAGCCCTGCCCTGTCCTGTCCTGCCCAGCAGGCATGCGTGACACTTGTGGCTGTCAGGAATGAGCAGTCACACTGGGCCATCTGAAAATTGTTGTCACAGCCCCTGCTTTGTCTGAGGCTGGGCTCTGGCTGGACTGTCTCCGTCAGAAAGTGTCCAAAATTCATGCAGGTCATCCTGGGGCATTGCGCAGCTTGGTTAGTCCAAGTCATTTCAAAATGAAGTATTATCTTTTGATCCTCTTTACAAACAAACCTTTTCAAATTTTTTTGGCAGAAACAACCTTTTTTTTTTCTCTCATGGAAAATTCCTATTTTCTCAGAAACAGAAAATCTCCCCTCCCCTATGGAAAATTTCCAGTGAGCTCCAATTCTAAACCTTGATGCCAGAAAACATCTAGCAGGCATTAGCAGAGGGTGACTCAGGGTGTAATGTATCATTTAATTCTGACTGGGGCAACATAGCCACAGGAATTTGAGAACACGAGCAAGCTCTCAGCATCCCTAACTCAATATTCAGTCGGCAATCCACCAAAACCACATATGCAGAACAGGGAAAAAGTGTTACAATAACACTTCAGTTTTGAAAGCTCAGATCTACACTGAGAAAGAAACTGGCAAAATGTCATCAGATGCACCATCTCTGCTTCCTCTTGCTGACTTCCAAATCCAACATGTTCGTGTTGCAAAAAGATGCTTTATGGTCTGAGAGGTTTCCTGCTCCTACAAGCAGTGGAGAAAATTATCTGGCATTTTGTAGGTACAACAGACTTGAAGCTTGTTCTGTTATTGCACAAGAAATAGTCTCCAGTCCTTCTCCAACAGCTCTGCTGCTGCTTTCCTACTCAGTAAAGAGACCAGCTGGCTGAGAAAGTATTTTTTCCTTCAGCAGAAAAAGGGTGTGGGATACAAGTCTGTTTCAAAAGGTAACTTAGAGCCTATTCACCATGACACAAAGGCAATGAGAAGGCATTTTATTTATCACTAATTTCACTTTGAGTATGAAGGACAGGTTTTTTTCTTCCCAAACACAACCATGAATTTTTGGGGGCACATAATTTATTTTTTTTTTTAAGTTAAACCACTAGTAATTTAAAGATGTTAATTTTTTTACTATTCTAGAAGTCTTTGTTGCAGCTCAACTAAATTTGGGTTGGTTTTTGAATCTTCAAGTTTGTTGACTTTTATCTGCAACCTTAAGAATCCAGTGCAAGATGGGCAATAACCAAATGTCCTTACTAATGTACTTGATCCTGACTTGTGCATGTCTTTGATGCTGTTGCCTCAGAGCCTTCTATTCAAGGCAAGACTTGAATTTTTAATGTAAAAGAGAAGCAGGAACCAAAAAAATCCTTTTAGAATAAGAACTACTGAAAAACCTCTTTCATGTCCTCTATGCATTATAAAAAGGGAAGAAAAAAAGCAATCCAAAGATTCTTTGCCCCCTTTCCTTTGAAGGTCTCCTTTCATGATCTCTTCAAGCAGTTCTCTCCTGGTTTTTTGGGTTTTCTCTACTGTGAGCCTTCCCCACAAAGAAACAGATGAATAACATTTCTCTTGTTTGTCATTATATAAAAATACAAAGCTTTACATTCCTACCTCTCAGGTGCCATCTTGAGCTGCTCTTTGCACTTTGCAACAACAGACAAAATCCTACTGCCTTTTCCTGTTGCAGTCTTGGGTTTGAGAGTGATAAAAATGAAAGTCAAAATGGGATTACAGCATTTAGGACCCATTTTGTTTCTCAGAGGCATGGAATTGGAAACACTGAGCATTTCATTGCTCCTGCAGGAAAGACCAGCGAGATGTTTCGTGAAGGAAGTTTCATTTGAGCATGGCTGCAACCTCATAATGGCAAGATTTCTACCTGAGCAGCTGTTGGCAGTTCTGCAATGTTCACTTGGCCTGTTATCTTTTCTAAAGATATAAATAGGAATTGAGAAAGAAAAAAGGTAAAAAGTAATAGGAAGTTAAGTCATGCAGGATGATACGCAAGCTCAGAGTGTTCCTTGTTTATCTTGTATCTTTATACACTGAGTTCACTGTTGCATAATGTCACAAGGGCTGGATATTTTCTGCGGTGTAGAAATGCATTTTAATGAAATTCACTGGGTAAAGTGCAGTTATTCATTAAAGGTACCCAGTTTGTCCTAAAAGGCATGCTGACCTTGAATATCTGATCCTCTGAAGAGGACTGTTAGGGATATGAAATAAATAAACATTATTTCATATAATTCACAGACAAAAAACATGGAAAGCTTCTTGAGCAGTTGACTATATCCATGTGTTCTGTTCACTTTGCTAGTCCGTCTGAAAGTTTCCAAGTCACACTGTTCCCCATCTGACATCAGCAAATCAAGGCAGGTATGTCCTCCTCGAACAGGATCTGGACTTTGCTCTTGTACTGGGGCTGAACCTCAGTCCCTCAGGCAGCTCCAGCCTCTCCAGGGACAGGGTGGGAGCCCTTGGGCACTCCTGGATCACCTCTGAAGGGCATTTTCATGAGGAAAACAAGCAGATACAAAAGCTCTGCAAAATTCAAGCTGCATTTGTCAACAACAAATACAGTTCTCAGCTAACAATAAAACATTTATTCATTTCCATGCTCCTATTTTTTTGTTTTCCACTGCTCAGGTGTTCTCTGTGTTGAGGTTGAATGTTTCAGGCCCCAGTAGATGTCTTCCCTGGAACAGAGAGGCCCTGTTTTTTCCTAGAATCTTCTGCCCTCGTCTAGCCTCAGTGTAAAATATCCTGTGCTGTAGAAATGCATTTCTTATTTCTCTCACCTGCTCAAGGTTCCTTTCTGAATTTTTTTCTTTTATCTTCTCAGATCCAGCACTATGACTTTGATCTTATTTTCTTTTGCTAATGTTATCACATCATCAGCCAGTGAGAGACAAGAAAACTAGCTTTATCAGGAAGACAGTTTATTCCTTTGTTCTCCAGGATTACAAAGGGCTTGGCTTCTAATGGTCTTTACTCAACCTGTGCATGGATAAGCAGGTAAAAGACACCACTGTCTTTACTGAGCACAAGGAGCAGGGGGCAATAGGCAGTGAAAGATAGGTGAAAGACAAGGAAGCAAACAATTAGGTTTCAAACTAATACATTTGAAGAAGTTTCCTCACATCCTGAAGTGTCAATGAAGCTGTAACAGCTCAGTCTACTTCGAAAATCTAAACTGTAGCCCCAAATCTAAGTGTGCTTCAATGAGGGTAAAGGCTTGGAAAGGTATGACATGCTTTTTGGCTCTGACAAGATAATGTAATCTCCTACTGTCTAGGAAGTGGTGATCAAAGAAAGGCTGTCTTGGGGGGTTGCAAGTGTCTGCTGGGTAAGTAAAGTGAGGGATGTGTAAAGGTCAGAGCGCTCTGTTGATAAGGGGATGCACTGAAAGGGCAGAAGAACCACAGAGGACTTCCTGTGTCATTACAGCAGGTGCTGTATGAAGCTGAGAGAATAGCTGAACAAAGCAAACCACAAGGATGACAGGATATTTAAAGCAAAGTGGGGAAATAATGAGTCATCCCTATTTATCAAAGTGCAGGAAAAGAGATTTCTGTCTCAGTTAATTTCTCGATGGGATATAAAGGCATCCTTTAACAAAAGGGGGAAAAAAATCTAAATTCCATTTAATTTCCTTTAGCCCAAGCAACCAAAATCGCTTTTGAATACAGAAGCTACCAATTATGTAACATTGTTACAAAAAATCAGTATTTTCCAGGAGTCTGGAGTTGAATCTGGCCCTGTAATCAGAGCGATGTGTTGCTTGGTGGTAAACAAACATGTCTGTACTTAGGAGTGCTCCTCAGATACCCAGAGTTAAACAGCATCAGTGAAACATTAGAAAAACATCTTATTTGGCCTTATTTGGAACAGATCATTCCCATGGAATAGGTAAGGTATTAATTTGGAAATTTACTGGATTTGGTGTTCCTTGTTGAAAGTTTGGCTTTCCAAAAGTAATGGTTCCTTGAGGGAAGACCTTGCCAATGCCTCAAGACATCCTCTCTGTTTTGTGTGGATTTGTGCTTCAGATCCTCTGCTATGTAAAGTGGACTCTTTGGCCATCAGAAGCTTTTCCAAGGAGCTTTCAGGCAAGTTGCTACTTATTATTCTGGTAGTAAATCAGGTTACACGTGTTGGTTGCCTCAAGTGCCCAGCACTTCCACAGGTGTTGCTGTCGGAAATAATCCTCCTTAGCAAGGCAGGCTGGTGCTGTGAGGAGAGCTCACCCCTCCTGGAGACTGTCCATATGCTTTCTTGCTGTCCATCTGTTGGTATGAAGAGAAACTTCCAAGAAGTGGAAGGCTGATAATGTGCACAGTGTGAGCTTGTGTGTAGGGATAGGTTAATGTTGGTATCACTGGTGCTTGGTCACCTAGGTGATGGATCCAGCTGCTATAGTAACCTGCAGGCTGCACTGCTCATCAGATACGAATTTTTACAAATAGGATTGTTTTAAGGTGCTGTTCCCTCTCTGTTGTCATTTTGAAATTTTTACACGAGTTGTAAGATGAGACTTTGGAGTACAGGTTTTATTCTCTGTTTTTTCCTTGAAATTTTGTCTTGGAAAACACATGATGTTTATGCCCAAACATTAGGATAGAGATGTTTGAAAAATGACCCCATGCTATTGCTTTTCACCTTCTGAAGTCTTGCCTCTTAGGCCCATCCTTCACTGTGGAAGATGATGTTTTAGAGGAGTTAGAGCCAATTCAATATATATATATCCTAGGCATCCACGTGGACTGCTCACATTCTTGTGCCATCATGCAAAGCTGCAGCCATGTGGTGTGCCAGGGTCAGTCTGGGACCTGGATACTCTGTGTATGGCTTGTGGTGCATTGAGGGGCACTGCAATGTCTCTTGACTCAGAAAAGAAGGAATTTTAATCCATACAGTGCTTTCAGCTCATGAATAGTGTAGTATGTTCATCCAGGGATCCACCTGATATGCTGCTGGGTGGGAGATTTTCATAGGTTCATGCAGCAGCACATTATGGGGTGCCTCGCTGAGATCTGTGGAAGATGGTTCAGCAGTCATGAGGCCACAGAGCAGGAGAGCAGCTCATAAGAATATGGATTTTTCTTTTTGATCACTATAAAAGAGTTGGCTGTGTGCTTCCAGGAGTCCCACAGTTCTAATTCCTATATATAATATAATATAATATAATTCCTATATATTTTTATATATAATTCCTATATATTTTTAATTCCTTAAATCAAGAGATTTTTAAGTTCCTCTTGGCAGAGCAGGATGGGACAAGGGGAAGTACGTCATGATGACTTGTGGAGGGAAAAACTGGCATATCCTTCACAATGTGACCTGACTGAACAGATTTTCTGCTTTCTGGAAAATTTTACAAGGCATAAATAAAAATCTGGAAAAACACTGATGAAATCAAACCCACAAGTGATCAAAAATTAGACTGCCAACTTTCTGTCTCACACAGGGCACTGCAGATTTACCACGAAGGCAGAGCAGGGTCAACATGTGCACCCCTACACCAAGACAAATCACAATATAAATGGAGAACCAAAACATACAGCAGCCCATTTCTTAGAAGCAAATTTGTGGCAATACCCCAAAGAGTAACCCCAGTCACGCTTGAAACATTCAAGAGAGTATTCTGGTGTCCCACCCTACAGTACAGAAACTGCTTTGCCTGCCCTTGGCACAATCAACTGTGCAGCTGTTGATGCAGCTGTGTTGGGTGTTTTGAAAAAGCATGACAGGAATATGTGTTCATGGCACTCCAGCTGTAATATCAACCTGAAAATATTACCTCTGGGCAATGACAAGACTTTAACTTCTCTACAGACCAGTGTCTGCTGGCAGAACAGGCACAAGCTGTGTCCACGTGATCTGCCAGCTGATGGTTTCTCATGTGTGGGATGGAAGTAGAATACACATTCCCAGGAACAGGGGTGGTTGGTGGGCAGGGATATAGTTTGGTAGGCTTTGAAGATAAAAACACAGGGGAGTGGAAGCTGCCATTAAAGGATGTTCTGTTCATGAAGTCAACTGGATTTGCTCTGCCTACGCTCCAAAGAGAAGGTGACTAGAGAAAGACTGTGGTGTAGTTTGGGCATTTACTGGTGAACTGGGGCATCTACTTCTGATTTGGGTTGCCCTCATTCCTCGGCAGAAAGGTGTCTAGCAGTGTAGAGGACAAGAAGAGAGTGTGGAGAGCTTGTTTCAGCTGTGTGAATATTGGGCCCATGTAATCAGATGCACTAGAACTAATCCAAGTATATTTTTCATTGCTTGTCCATTGGCACTATTGACTTCTAAATGTGCTGGAGTCCAGTTGACCCCATGAGCCTCTTCTAATCAATGGGCAGCTCTCTTCCATGCCACATGCCAGTTTTCAAGGAAACATCATTGAACATCATCATAGATGTCATCTTCATTCCCTTGTCCCTGGGACCTTCTGAACAGGAGCATGGCAATTACTGGATGTAGTTTAATTTGCTTGCTTTGTCTTTTATTTCATTTGGGCTGTGAAGCAGAGGATTCTTACACAGCAAGGGTAGATCAATACTGCCAGTTGCTGACTCCAAGCTTGCTCAAATTTGTATAACGTGCTGATGCTTTAAACAGGAGTGGTTCTGTCTCTCGCTGCAAACTCTTCGCTAGCTGTGCAATACTGAGATTTTGTTTGGTATTAACTGAGTTATGGATATGATGGGACGTCACATGTTCCTGGGGGGTTGGCAGGTTCCTTCCATGTGACCTGATCAGCAGCAGCTTTGGGTGTGACAAACCAGGTGTCTGAACAAAAGAATCGTTCACTGAGTCACCCTCCCAAAGAAGTCAAAACTGAGGACATCCAAGCAGGTGTTTGCCTTGCACACTTCAGTCTGCACCTCTGTTTAACATGGGTTTGTTGTTCTTGTTTTCTGTCATCTTCTTGGTGTGTATTTTCAGGAGTGCATTCAGGCAAGGCACTGAAGTACCAAATCTAAGGAACCAGAGCAAGCAGGAGGGTGCCTGCTGTGCAAATATTTGGGGCAATGATGGGGCATCACACAGAAATTTCAACAGTGACAGAAGTGAAAGAGGGCAGAGGAAATTCAGGCCTTTCCTTTCACAATCCTGCACCTGACTAACATTAAAGTCTCTATCTCCTAAGGATTATTACTATTGTTACACTCTCCTGTGATCCCTCTTGGGTTCAAAGTAATGATAGTTCTCTAGGAGTGTAACATAAAATCCTGAGATGTTCATGGTTACGGTCTAATTAAAAGAGACAGCAGACTCACTCAGAGGATGTGGCTGTCATGGAACACCACAGTTATATCTGGGCTTTCAAAGCAGTTCTTCAACAGTCAAACTGCTGGCAAGAGATGACACTTTCTTTACTCCTTCCCAGCCTAAACTCTGCTGGAGAACTGGTGCTGGTTTTCAGTGTCATGTTCCTTTCCCTTCAGTGTGTTCTGCTCTTGCCAGAAAGCATTTTATTCAGGCTGAGTGTGCTCATTCACTCTTTACAAATCCTGAATCATAGGGTGGTGTGGGTTGGAAGGGACCTTAAACATCATCTCGTTCCAACCCCCTTGCCATGGCAAGGACAGCTTCCACTGGACCACAGCTTCATCCAACCTGGGCTTAAACACTGCCAGGGATGGGTCATCCAGAGATCCTCTGAGCAATCTGTTCCAATGCCTTACCATTCTTACAGGAAAGAATTCTTCCTAATACCTAGTCTAAACCTGCACTCCTGTCCATTTGAAGCCATTCCCCCATGTCCTGTCACTCCATACACTTGTAAATAGTCCCTATTGAAGAGGAGGTACACTGAGAAATAATGAAAAGGTGGGGCCTTTGCTCACAGTAGGTTACTTGCATGATGGATGGGCATTAGCTGGTGAAAACTGGGTCTGCTGGTGTAAACTAATACCTCCTCAAACTCCCTGGCTTTTCTGCAGGTGACTAAAACATGCATTGTGCTCAGAACTGTAATTGCAGGCACCTGACACCACAGAAACTGGGAGTCAGTGGTGCTTCACTCCCCACATCTGAGGCTGGTACTGTGCTGCCCTGCAGCCTCCCATAATGATTCTGTTGGTTCAGACACTGCTCTGGCAGAGCTCATGGTGAGGGAATGCTTGCCTGCTCCTGCCAGAAGATGGGTTTTACCAGGCCTAATGACTTTGAGATAATAGTCCTTATGGTAAGGGGAACACAAGCCAGCCTTCCCAAATCCCCTCTCACACTTCTGGTCTGCAGGCCCCTGGCAGGCAGGATGAGGGCTTTGGTTCAGTCTGTGGTTTTCCACATCCTTTGGCCTCTCTCAGTGTCAGACATGCAGAGTATTTCAAGGTTGGTGCAGGTGCAGCAAAAGCCTGTTTCTAGTTCTTGAGTACAGAACTAGAAAGGAGGTGACCGAAGGGAAAGGGGCAGGGACAGTTCAGGTTACATCTTCTGCCTGGTCTCTGTCCGTCGCTGGGACTCTCAGGGAATGGGGCACGAAGGCAGCTGAATTCCGTGGGGCTGAGACCTCACACCCACTTTCTCCAGCAATCTACTTTAATCTAGCCACAGCCTTTTATCCTAAACCAGCATCTCCCCTACATTCCCTTTCTCCCCTTGTGCCTAAGTTGTTTTAACTCTTGCATTCATATGTGAAGGTAGGAAATAGGGCCCTCCCCACTTCCTGTGCTTTCTTGGCTTTTAGGCTTGCATCCTGTTCTTTTCACTAGTGCTTCCCCACCAACTCTAATACCTTCCCTGCTGATTCCAGAAATTATATAAAGTTGAAGTATTTTGATTTGTGGAACCCCTAACAGGTTTCCAGGTAAATTGTGGATACTTCTGTGGAAAATCTTCCTCTAAATCATAGAAGTATAAACCATACAACAGTCCTGGTAATTTTGCTGTCTTGGGTATGGCTCCCTGCTTATCCCATGACATAGAAATCCAGCTTGGGTATTTTGGCTGCTGTCTCCAAGCCACATTGTCCCTTCCTGTTCTCACCATCCCTCCCTGCTTTCTGGCACATCATGTGAAGGGGTTTTGGTGCCACAATGTTAACAATGGCAACCAAATGTTAACAAGCCCCTGGCTCTGGCTTTCAGCAGTCCTGCCACCAGTGGTTAACTGAACATTGTTCGGGTCAAAGCCATTGTGCATCTGGTCTGTGCACACCTTTTGAAATGTGAATACTTTTTTTCAGCTACTGACTGAAGAATACAAGGTGTTTGCCTTTTGTATACCAGAGTTTGTAAAAGGGAGAAAACCAAGATATCTGGAGCTTGCTAGTTTCCAGGAGGGAGACTAATCCAGGATAATTTCTACTGTTAGGAGAAAATTACTCTCTTGTTATTTTTGAAGTACATAATGGTAATAGTTTTCCATTTATCCTCGTAGGTAACCCAAGGCTTCCTGCTGCTGCTGAACCATGAGGGTTGTTTCTCAAAGAAAAGAAGGAACCAAGGATATGGTTCCTGATAGCTGTACCAGGGATTGACACATTGCCCTAGCTGGTGTGGCAGGTACCCAGGAGTGACAAGAAATTCAGCTCAGTTCAGCTGCAGATGCAAGCTGTAACTTTCCATGGAAACCACTGGATTGATTCTCTACCTTTGGCTACAGGTAATTGCTTTACCTCATGCAATTATGTGTGGTAATTAGAAGGAGACTGTGTAAGGAATAGCAAAAACCATGAGTACATCCTCTGTGTTTCTAGTCTGTTCCTTTGAGAATAATTATGATTTTTTTAACAGTTTCTCTTTTTAGCCCAACCTGTCTCTTTGTTTAGTTGATGAAGCATAAAAAGGAAAAATAAAAATATATTTTCAGCACATTACAGAGTTCTGCTCATTTTTAGGCATGCTCTCTAGTACAAGCCCTTATTGGAACTGCAGTGGAAAAGCAGAATGATTTAAGGACTCTAAACTTCTCATTTCCTTCCAGTCTGATACAGTGAGGGACGACTGCTAAGATATCAGGCAGACCGCAGAAACAGATGCAGCTCAATACACGACAAACACATTTTGGTTGGCTCGGAATATATTAAAGCAGTTACCTTGTGCTCTCTCTTTAATATTGGTTTGTTTGGGGTTTTTTTACATCAGTGCTTTTTTGAAAAGTGAGAAGTGGCAAGGTAGAGGACGGTTTAATAAAGGTTCATAAAGGTCCCACTTCTTCATTACTTGAGAAGTGCTATCACACTGCTGTTCTTAATGAAAGGTCAGTCAACTAAATTGTCCCTGGGATTCCATGTAATTACATTCAGAGATGGAAACTTTGTTGTCACACACTAATAAACCAGCAGATGGCTTTAAGGAAGAGGTAAGGTGGCAGTTTTAAATAGAGACCTGCTTGCTTAAAAATAGAAAAGATATCAGATTTGAGCAAGATGTTCTGTAAGCAGCATGTCACTTCTCCACTGCAGGGCAAGAGACACAGTTTTAAGCTGTGTTAGAACCGTTGAGTTCATTGTCAGTGTTTATGCTCTAAGCCTCTGACTGAAGGGCCCGTAGCTGGAGATATCTTACTGAGAAATCTTTTCATCTGAAACTCGGCCTGTGATAACTTGGGTGATTTTTCTTAATGCTTGCAAAGCCATGTATCCAGGGATGTAATCCAGAGACACCACAGAACGCTGTGGCTGTGACTGAGACCCAGTCTTGAAATGTTAAATAAAGATGCTTAATGGTTTACTCCCTTAATGTTGACCCATTTTTTAATTATTTTGTCATTTTCCTTTACTTGTTTTGGGTTTATTGTTAAGCTGAGAATAACTTGCCTTATCAGTCCTACAGTTTTTTTATGGTACAGCAGAAGTAATATTCCGGTATTCCAGCTATGGTCACAAATACTGCAAACTCAAAGATTGTTTGAGGCATTTGTGCATATTACCATGTGTAAAAGAAAAAACAGTTTTAGAGATCATGTGAACATTAACAGCATCCTGCAGGTTCTGTGCCCTCCCCAGGAGCAGTTCTTGCTCTGGGTGTCCGTCTGGGGGCCGGTTGTGCTGCACAGGGTGCTGCAGTTCAGGCTGTGCTGGGCACGAGCTGCAGAACCTGCAGGAAGGGCAGTGGCTTCCAGGTGAGGTTTTCTGCTGGAGAACAGGCTGGCTGCAGCTGTGGACAGGGGACACCCCAACACCTACACTTCAATGTCAGTCTCACATTTTTGATCAATACTTCTCCCCACTTGAAACAGGAAATCACTTGTGCTCTGGAGAAGACCCAGGCTGATTCAGCAGTTGACCTGATGCAAGAGAGGGCAGAGTCACACTGTCACTGCTGCCTGATGCTGTCTTGCTGGCTTGGCAGTGGTGTGATGCTGCCTTTCCATTTATTTGCCTCTGAGAAAATCAATAGACTAGTTCTGTCAGGAACCCTGGTGAACATCAAGAGCCTTGTGCCTATTAATCTCAGTATCTGTCACAAATGACCTAAATATTAGAAGAGGATCCATTACTCTCCTGACTGCAGACTTGTCCCACCAGTCCCACAGACTGACTGACCGGGGGTGGGGGGCCAGAGTCACATTAGACATAAATGGAAAGAACAAACCCTAACTTTCTTTAACTTCTGCCTTTAAACTGAAGATTTTAATGTCCAAAGCTTTCTCTGGGTTTATCAGATGTTAGACTTCATAATCACTTTTCCTCAGCTGCATTCTGGCTTTGGGTTTCTTCTCTGTGACAAGAGCTGCCCAGTGGATCACTGGGCTGAAGGAGAGGAGGTAACACAGTGTTTGTCACATAGGGCTGTCCCTGAGGAAGAGTGAGCTAAACAACCTAAAAAAAGGACAAGCTAGGGCCCAGTCTGGGCAGCAGGATGGTCTGGTGGATTGAGAGGGACACAAGGGGATTTCTGCCCTGTTCTGGTCATTTCCTTGCTCAAAGGCTACATGTGATACAGGATAAACTTTATTAGAAGAGTTAGCATTTGCCTTACAGCTTTTAGTCAGGGAAGACCCTGGTGGGCTGTCTCCCAGTTTGCATGTTAAGTGTGAGATGTCTGGATCTGACTGTAAACACTACTATTTCCATAAACTCAGGACCATCTTGTCTCAGATTGAGCTCTTGAAATTAGAAGCTGTTGTGGAAATGCAGCCCCTTATCTCTATGTGAGATAAAACTTGCAATCCCATGTTACCCGCAGGGTGGTATGCTGAGAGGACCAAACAGCTCCAAATATTGAACAATGTAAGTCAGCACTATGAGCAATTGTTGTGAGTCAATGTTGAATCCTTGCCAAAGATGCCTTTTACAAATAAAATTTAGCACTAATTTATCAATGGGTTAGTTCAAAACATGATGCAAAGCACTCAGTACATAATGAACCCATCTGGATCGAAAGAAAATGTTCGTAACAACTCTATTATAATAAATACTATGTTCAAGTGGACCAAATCAATGTAAGGGTAGTGCTGTGTTTATCCAGTGACAATTTCCTACTTTCCTTATTACCTGTATCTGGCAGAGAAGGTTTTGTTAATAGTTTGGGGTTTTTTTCCATTTTCTTACTTAACAAAACTGTCAACATGTGTTCTTTACTCCTTGCTGTGCTACCTGCCGCTCCCCAGCCATCAGCTGGTGGCACAAAAGCAACTCAACCCTCTCCCAAATCCTTTTCTGCATGCCACACTCTGCTTCTGGCAGGCAGGGCATTTTCTGGATCACTGTCTCCACGATGAAGGTAATCCATCTGTTGTGCTGCCCAGAGCTGCTCCTGGGGGAAAAGCCACCCGAGGGCTCTCTGCTCCTGCACGGATTCTACTGTGTGGCCTCCAAGTGAAGAGCGGCTGGGTTCTCCCAGCTTTCCCCAGAGTAACCCCTGCTCTGTCTACATCTGCTGCAGGCTGGTACATGCTCAGGCTCGGGGGTTGTTCAGCTTTGGTTTGCTCTGTTGTTTCCCCTTTACTGATCCGATGTCAGCAGTGCCACGGGCAGTACTGACCGTACCCCAAGATCCCGGGCGTGCCGCTGCACCCGCTCCGTGTCCCGCGGCCCAGCCGGTCAGAGCGGGCCGGACGGTGCTGCCGCGGGTGCTGCGGGCAGCCAGGTCCGTGCGGGCAGCCAGGTCCCGGGGCGGTTATGAGGCCCGGGGCCCGCCCGCTGCCAACGGGCGGCTCCGAGGGCGCGGGTCCCGCCCGGTGCCCGTGGCGGGCTCGGTGCGCTGAGGGCGGGCGCGGCGCGGCCCCTCCCCGGGGCGGTGCCCGGGCCGGCGGTGGCGGTGGAGCGGGGCCATGGTGAAGATCGGCGTCCAGCAGCCGCCCGCGGCGCTCAAGCCGGACAAGGAGAAGGAGAAGGCGGCGGGGGGCGATGGGGCGGCCGGCGCCATGCTGCTGCCCCCGGGCGCGGTGAGTGGGGCGGGGAAGAGGGGCGGCAGGAGACGAGGGGTGCGGGTGGTGTGGTGCTGCTTTGGACAGGCACCGGCAGAAGTGTCCGGCTTTACCGGCAGCTTCGGGGGCTCGGTGGGCACCCGAAGTTTAGAGGAGCGGGGAGGGGATGGGTCAGGGTAGCGGCGCCGTGGCGAGCGCAGCCGTCCCTGGGCACAGGAGTGAATGTCCAGCGCACACAGTGGCAGCAGAACCCATCCCTTTGGGTGGTTTAGCCTGCGGGAATGTAATTTTAGATTGGTCATACATGGGTGGATTTCAAATCCGAACATCTCTGGAGGCTTCGGGTTGGCATGGGGAAGAGGCAAGAGGAGGAAAACAGATGGTGCTGGAGCAAGATGAGAAGCAAAGGGCTAAGAGCGCACAGCTCTAGATGCTTTGCAGATGGGAGTTGATGTGGAGTTGCTCTGCTGGCTTCGGGTGATGGGTAGGAGAGGGGAACAAGTGTTCATGCCTGCAGGGGTTGGGATCCCTCCAGGCACAAGGGGAACGAAGGCACTGGAACATCCATAGCAGATGGAGAAGGGGCTAGACTGGGTACAGTCGTGTGGGTTGCTCCCGGGCGGTGTGAGCCATGGCCAGGCGTTGTCGGGCAGTGCTGGGCAGGTGCCAGGGTTGGTACGGCCAGTGCCCCTCTCCAGTACAGACAGTGAACCGGGCGCTGCTGTGTTTGGCAGGAGTTGGATGTTCTTGAAATCTCTGGTGCGGAGAACCCCACTTGCCAGCCCTGCTGTGAGGGCGGACCTGCTGGGTGAATTCCACACTGTGTAGTGTGAGGGAGTTGTCCTGGGCTGAGCCTGACCCAATGCATCGACTCTGCCTTATTACAACACTTCCATTTCAGAGGAGAAGTCCTAAGTAGCATTTCTGTGTTCCTCACAAATCCCTAGGCTGTGCATGTGGTCTGATCATTTATTGAACCCTAGTATCTCTCTGACTCAAAAAATGATGCGGGAGCTGTGGTTTTGCTCTCTTCCTGAAGCATTGCAGAGTGTTCCTCCTCGTGTACCTCACCAAACAAGTGGGAATTGCCCTGGAGAAATGCTTTGCAGTAGGGGCTTCAGGAGACTGCTCTGTTCTGCAGAGTTCAGGGAGTCACACCATGATGATCTCTCCCATCACACACGATGTGCTCGAAGCTCTCGGCTGCGCTGCCAGGGTCTGGCTGTGCTCAGTCTGTCATGATTGCCTCTGTTAATCTCACACCGAGGAGCTCTGCAGAGACCTGGGGGAACGTGGCCGACTGTGACTTCTCGGTGATTTCCTGTTGTATTTCCTAATTACAGACTAAAGTGCTAGTTTTCTTCTGCCTCTGATGTCCAACCCTGGAAGCTGACTATCACACTCCAGCTCATCCTGCCATTAAACCACCTTTCCACAGCCAGAAACTCAGTTTTTCTGTTGATCCTGCATGAGTTCAGGCAGGATCCATCTGTTTCTCATGAGCACTGTAAGAAAAGGTGTTTAAAAAGCAATAAAGTAACAGAAGCTTATTTTTATCATTAGTGCTGCCAGATCCCAGCAATCAAAATTATTCTGATTCAGGTCCTGCCAGATGTATGAAATTGGCTTAGGTAGCAAATAATAAATTTTGTGGTTTTTGCATTGCCTTGGGCCTTGCTCTGACTCCTGGGAGGCATGGTGGTGTTCTTTTAGGCCCACCTTTGTGAATTACAAACGAGCTTAAAAACATGAATTTAGAACAAAGACTCTTCAACAGTCTCTTGATTCCAGCAGACAGACATGTAAGAACATCAGCATGAGACCCATGAAATAAGGGCAGGAGTGGGTTACGGTGAGTCTGTGCAGCATTAGGACATCTAGGGAGCAGCACATCCACTGACATCAGGTGGCCTTTTCCTGATGATGTTTTCAGACTATGCCAGTGGATTCTTTGGTGTGCTTGGGCTTAGCTGGACCTTTACCTTTGTAAAACACCCAACTTGTGGCGTTGGTCTTTCCACAGCTAGGCTTTCTTGCCATACTCCCGCTCTTGCTGCCAATAATTTGCCTGTGTGTGTCTTCCTGTAGCTGCCTTGCAGCAAAATGGCATTGGTGACATGCAAACAAGATGCTCTGCATTCCTTTCCTCTTTGATCTCATAACTTCAGTCCCAGTGATAGGAGCCAGAGCTGGGAAATGATTCAGCGGCGGCTTCTGCAGCCTGTGAATTTTGGCAGGTGCTCGGTGAATGCAAAGATGCAGCAGGCAGGAAGATGTCTGTGATGCTAATGTGTCCTGAAAAGTAGTAGGTGAGGAGTCATGACAGCAAGCTTGCATGTGCTGAGCCTTGTTTCTCCCCTGCACAACTGGCTTGAATCAGGAAGAATATGCAATTAAACTCCTGTCAGAAAAATCCACATAATTTTGAGGCTGTTGCAAGACTTTAACAGCTTATAGAAGAAACAGTCTTGTTATTAGCAGGAACTGTGGAGATGTAGCAGCCTTGAGCAGAAGGCAGCTTGAGGTTATGCAGCCAGTAAAATAATCCATTGTGTTCATTGGAAAATATTTTTTCAGATGCAAAATAGTATTCCATTTTAATTGAACTTCATATTTGCAGTCTGAAATGGAAACAAATACATAGGCTGTGTCTTTAACTGCTCTGGGAAATATGCTCCTTGTGATTGTGATGGATGTTGAAATCCAAAGGAACCAAATAAAACTGATGGTTGGAGCTCTCGGGTCAAAACGTGCGTTGGGTTTTTTGCGGGGTTTTTTTTTGATCCATTGTGCACCCCACTAATAATTGCTCACTAATAACTGCTGCTGGCAGAGACAGCACAAGAGCCAGAGGAGAAGGGTTTTCATTAAAATCTTCTGCCTCACCTGATGCAGATGAAAGTACTGGAGGGCAGAAGCACCTCTCAACCCTCTCTCTGCCCAGATTGGGCTTTGGCTGCCCCTGGCCAAGGGCTGTGCCTGGAACTCGGTGCTGCTGGCTGGGGGAATCGTGCCTTTCAGCGAGCACTGCAGCACAGGCTGGTGTCTAGGGGGCTGGGGGTTTGCAGGCACTGGGAACACATCTGTGTGGTCCAAGGGCTGCTTTCACAGAAACCTGTTGTCCTGCCTCTGGGAAAGGAAACAGCCCGTGCAGTCCTGTTGTCTCTGGAAGGATGAGCGTGGAAGGCAGGGCAGTGTTTGCTCAGGTTTGGCTGATGGGAGAGAAGGGCTTTACGGGCCAAGCAGGACCAGGGGGAGCTCTCCCCATATCCACAGGCCCGGTGAGCCTGCTGGAAACACCTTGGCAGTGGCTCACAGGCCCAGCGGCTGTGAGGGGCTTTCCAGCATGCATACAGTGGTGTCTGCAGGGTGTGACTGATGTTTTGCTCTTGATTGGTTGCAGTAATACCAAGCTTTGATTTTTCATCACATCTGCATTCCCAAAGTCTTGACAAGACTCAGTGGTCTTTGGATCACACCCTTCCTGGTTGTGCGGAGAAGTTTCCCACAGGGAGCTGCTTGCTGCCTGGCACTGGATCCATCCACCCCTTCCATGTGTGTGTGGTCTATTTGTAGCTGCACCTCAGGACCTCTGTCTATTGGGTGCCCCAGCCTCTGGCTGATGACTGAGCTGCCCCAGCTTCCTCCTTGTTGCCACAGCTCCCACACCTAGCATGGTTGCCCTGTTTGGCAGAAATAGCAGGGCAAAGCCTGGAAACACATGAGAAGCATGTTCACTGAGCGCCTCTCTGGTGCCCAGGAAGCTCTGTTCCCTGTGACTGCACATCTCCCCGGTGAGGAACAAGTCTGCTGTGGATGTGGAGCTCTTAAGCAGGCAGATAGTGCCTCACTGCTGGTGCTGGTGCTGTGTCCCTGCCCTCGTGCCTTTCCTGATGCTCAGCTAGGCATGGTGAGCTGGGAATGCTTTGCATTTGCCCGAGCAAGCCCAAGAGGATCAGCGCTGCAGCAGGACAGCAGTGCCACTTCTGGCTCTCCCAGGCATTTGGTGCACCTTGAGCAGTGATGCTCCAGAGCTGGGTCCCAGCTCATGGGGCAGGTGGAGGAGCAGTGGCTCTTTGGGCATGTAAAGCAGAGTCACACCAGCCTGTGGACTCTGCCGTGCCAGTGCAATGTTGGGTTTTGTGAGCGACTTTCATTACAGAATGTTGTGAGGTGGGAGACAGATGGCGAGGGAAGGGGATGTGAGGAAGAGTCTTTTAAAGAGGCTTTTTTACAAAGCAAGCTGTCAATTCAGAGAGGAAGGGAAAACTTGCTGGCAGCAGTGTGGATTGATTGTGCTCATTGACATGTTTTCAGGCTTGAGTCCAGGCTTGAGGCTCTCGAGCTGAGGGGGCTCTCACCATGTTCAGGCTTAGGGAGCTGAATATGGTAGATCCCAGTTTAAGAAGCAGCCTCCTGTAAGAGAAGGTTATTCCTGGTCTTTGCCCAACCCACGTGGGCTGAAGTGATGACTTCTTTTTGTGGCCTGTATGGAGTTGTCAGCTTAAAGAGAAGCACTGTCATTTGGTTTTGGTTCTCTGTGGTTTGGGGATGCCTTGGAAGCAGAGAAAAAGGTCTGTATTGGGGAAAAAACAAGGCCTCTGGACCATTGCAGGATCTGTGCTAATGAAATACTAGACTTCAGTGTCTTATTGGACTCCGGACATGAATATTTGATATTCCAGCTGAGCATGACAAAGGATCTAACTATAAAACTGGCACTGGGATTAGGACAGAGAGTGTCTATTCCAGGCAGAAACATTATAAATGCAACCAAATTTTGAAACAAATAGCTGTCTTTCACCAAAGAGATGTTGACTGAAGAGCTGGAGACAGAGGAACTGGAAATACCTGTCTAGAGGTGTGTGTTCTCCCAAAGCTGGGGGGGAGCCAGAGCCAGCCCAGCTTTGCATGGAGATGCTTTTCACCTGGGAAGAGCCTGTTGCTTTTACCCACTTTGGGCACAGCAGTTCTGGTGAGGGTTCTTTTTGGCAAAACACAGAAAACCAAGAAATACCTTTAAAAAGAAGAGTTTCAAAGGGCACAAATGAGCCAAAAGTAAGTATGGGAGAGAAGCCCAGAGGAAGGGATCACAGCACTGCAGCCAGGTCTGGAGAGATGGAGGGTGAGGTGTCCTTGTGCGCCACTCTGCAGTTCCTGATTTTGTGCTACCAAATGTTTGCTCATTATGAGGTTTAGAGGAGATGGAAAAGGCGTTTTCGCTTGAAGACCCGTATTTTCTTCCCAAGTGATGCATGAGAACCTAGGAATGTCTGGAGGGTTTTTTTTAATGCCAGTGTTACTGTTTGAGGGGGGACAGTGTGAGGGTGCTGGGTTTTTTCACTCATCTCTCTGCCTTTGCTTTTCAGAGTTGTCTTCCTTGGTGCCATGCCCTACCTTTGAAGTCAGTTTGAACAACAAAGAGCAGGGTAGATTTGCCTCCTCTTTTGCTGTTAAACTAGACACCTTTTCTTTGTGGTGAATTTTCAAGTGTAGGATTGAGTTTTCCTATGCTGTTGCTGGGAGAAGAGATAATAGCTGTCAGTGTTCCAGAAGGGAGCAGTGACTTCATTTTATGGTGTGACACTGTGCAAGTCCTGATCTTCAGGGAAGAAGCAAATGCTGTAACTTGAAGTCTGGTCCCTTGAAGAGGATTGAATTTGCCCTCCAGGAAATGCTGGACCCTCTGCTCGGGGTGATCAGTGCAAGTCTCTGGCTTTGACTGCCCCTCTTGTCTGCAGAACTAGCAGAAGGCAGGACCTTGGGTGTTCTTGAGCATCTTGGGCACGGCGTTGTCCTTTCTTCCAGCTTTTTGGGAATCAGTCACATCTAAAGGAGGAGTGAGGGGGGGACAGTGCTGACTTCATTGGCCGTAGCCAGATCAGCAGTGCTTGGCTTGCTCTTGGTGAGATCCAGAATGGCTGGTTTGACCTTCCCTGCCTGCCTTTACTGTGCAAGCTCTGAGGTGGGTGCTGTGATTTTAAATTGTACACACTGAAAAGCTCTCCAGACATGGAGCTTTCTGGGGGAAGCAGTGTGAGAGCCCAGTGGCAGTGTCCAGGTGAGTCCTGGGCCCAGCTCTGCTCTGCTTTGGTACTTCATTAGCATCCAAAGGCATCACTAGAGGTGAAAAACTTCAGGTGAAATGGTGTGAAACCTTTTGATGTGTCTTTTCCCTGTGACATTTTCTGCTTTCCGATGTGTTGCTGCAGCACCCAATCCTTCACACCTCTTGCAAAATCAGCCTCTATCTCTTGACTTGTGCCCAGGGCCACTTGCCTGGGTTGGTAGGGTGGGTTTGTTTTACATGGGAGCAGATGTACAACTGGAGTCTGGGAAAAGGGGTGTGTGTCATGAGGGACAGCTCAGCACTTTGATAGGGACCCAGGCTCGTGGTTTGCTTCTTCCAAGCCATGCATGGTGGTAGAAGCAAACAGACTGGTTTTGGTAGCAGCTTCTCTTCCCTTCACTCGGGAAGAGAAGGAAAACTCAGCTCCACCAAGAGCAAGCTGAAAGCTGTTGGCATTTCCTTCCCTCAGTTTCGCAGTGTTCTTGAATATTTTTGGCATTTGTGAGAGGTCTTTTAAGGAGTCAGGTGTCTGCCCACCTGCATATGTCTTTACCTTTGAGTCAAGGCTCTCTTTAAATTTGCCAACCTCTCAGTTTAAGAGCTTCCCCTATTCCCAGAGCAGCTGCTCTGCTTTGCTCTTGCTTGAGCTGCCTTTTGCCTTTCATTGCTCTAGAGAGGTTTTGAGACCCAGTGCCAAAGCTTAACCTCCATTCTTCTCCTGGGAAAAATTCCCATTCTTTTAATGCCACCTCCCACTTCAGGGAGTCTTTTGTAAAAAAACCCTAACCAACCCGTGGCCCTGACATGGCTATGCTGGCTCCTTCCCTCTCCCAGGTGAGGTCTGCCCAGGTGCTCCAGAGCCTTTTATCTGTGGTGGTGGAGCTGCTGCATGGCAGGGACTGGTTTTCCCCATCATTGCAGTGAGTGGCCTGGAAATCAGTCCGTGTTTATCAGAATCAGTATTTTGGCAGTCAGGCTGTTAAATGCCCAGGCTGGGATATTTTTTGCTACTTTGTCACAGCTGTTTATTTTCTCTCTGCCTGCCTCTCTGTTCAATGTGATGCTCAGGGCTTCAGCTGTGAGCATGGTAAGAACAGCCTTGTTTTTAGCACGGGCTTTGTTGGCTCTGCTAATGCTCTGAATGGTTGTACTCTTGGGAAAAAGGAGAGGGAGGCTGGAATCATTCCAGCTGGATGTTGTTGTTCCTCTGCCAAAAAAACAAACAAACAAAAAAACCCACGGAAATTAATTCCTCACCCCTGTGCAAAGAGGGAGGAGAAACAGCCCCTTAGTTCCAGAAAGGGTTGAAAAAAGGAGGAAGGAGGGGCTTTTATATCTCTCTTGCTGATGAGGGAGAAGGAGAATATGATCACTGAGTGCTTAGGAGCTCCCACATGCTAGGCTGCATTTTTAACATCCTGCTGTCTCTGTCATATAGCAACAAAGCTGGGGGTTTTAATTAGTCCGTGGTTGTTTTTGATATTCTAATTTTCAGCACTGTGAAGTGACTCCTGAGGCAGGTGGCTTTGTTGCTAGTCACGTGTTGTGGTGTCACTCAAAGGTGTTATTAGATTCATTTATTGCAACTTCTTTGCCTTCAGCTGTGATAGTCTCTTAATTACAGGCTTGCTTTCCATTTTCTTTTGCCTCCAGGCATCTTTGTGTCCAAAAGTCATCAGCTGTGTTCTCTGTGAAAATGCTGTTGGGTGGCTAGTGCAAGCACTGCTTAAGGATTGTGAGCAGAGACTTCAGTTGCCTTGGAAACTGTGTGCCATATATATATATATATATATATATATATATATATATATATTTATATATGTGTGTGTGTATGTGTGTTTTCCTCTCTGTCTGCATGCACGTTTCCTTGTCTGACCTAGAGCATCAGAAACGCCCTTCAGCCTGAAAGATTCTCCTCGTGGGTTCCTTGAGACATCTCTCTTTGCTAGTGCAGAGCTTTGACCCCTCTCAGCCAGAGCAGTTCCTAGGCAGTCTTCCCCCATGGGCTCGCCTGGGATTCTCATTTTGCTTCCTCTCCTTCTCTCCAAGCATAACTGCTCTTGAGGACAGGACTCATGTTTTGTTCATCTGGCACAGGAGCCTTCTTTGGAGTGTCCGGGGTGCTTTGATGGGTACCAGGATGGCTTTGCTGTGATATTTTACCTCTGTTCCTCTCTCTCTTCTTGTCTTCCTTTGTCTGCCTTTTTCCTGTGTGTAGTCTCTCACTTCCTTTCTGCAGAGCTTAGCAGGTGCTCCAGCCTGGAGCCTGCCTGCCTCCCAGCTTGCTCTGGCCGTGCCGGGGGGCTCTCCCACCACTGAGCTCCCCTGTGCTGGAATTCCTGAGTACAGATATGTTTGTCTTTGGGAGGCAGCTCTGGATTTCTTTGCCCTACAGCTTATCTCACAAACTGCAGTGCTTTTCCTGGAGCAGGTAGGGGTGCAGGCAGTGGGGTGGGTGGAGGAGAGGGCTTTGCTTCACATGCAGAAAGAGCAGGCTCTTGGTACCGGCATGGGGATCACTTTCCCAAGAGGGGACACTCAAAGCTAAACCATCACATCAGAGGAGAGGTCAGTCCCTTCCAGCTTTCACCTACTCTAAGTGGCAGCACTGCCGTTTTCCAGCAATCAGCTGTGGAGATTTTGCACTTGAAGTCAGTGGAGGTGCCACTATTGCAAGGCCTTATGTTCTGTAAAGCAGTAACTGATTTTGCTGTGAATATGGGACTTGATGTGCTGGAGGTAGCGATGTTGAACTGATGTTTTTCTTTTCCCATAGTCCATATTGGCCTTTGGCTACCAGAAATGAGTGAACAGCAAGGTAAGTTAGATTGTTCTGATGAGGGTTTCTTAAGTTTGGAGCCTGCATCCTTTGAGGAAGCCATGGCTGTGTCTGCAATTATGTCAGTGCATCAAACTTTGAGAGCTCAGGCTGCTGCTGCCTTGAACAATGTCCCAGAGAGTGATAACATATTTTAGATGGCACTGCTCTCTGAACTGCATCCCTTTGCATTGCATTTCTCTTCTCACTTGTCAGTCATCAAAATCATATCTACTATTTTTAGTCATCCCACGCTTCTTCTCCGGTTGGGTGTATATATTTAGACACTTGCCAATCTCTGTCCCCTGTTTGTCAGACCCTGATACACCTAAAATGAAAGATTTCAAACCCATGTGTTTCAGAAATGCAGGAAAAAGGATTTGTGGAGGACTCAGAGCTGTTTCCAAAGCTGAAGAAGCAGAAAAGGGCCACGAGCTGATGCCATCTCTGCCGAGGCAATGTGAGACTCAGGAAGAGATCGAGGCGTGACATGACACCTTTAATTTTCTCACATCTGTCATCCTTCAGCAAGACATGGGTGATGACGGAGCAATAATGCCACATTTCTATTTTTATGACCTTCTCCTATATTAATGAGAAATTCCAAAGGCAGCATTTCACCAGGTATGGTTCTTGTGAAGAGCTTCTCCAGTGCAATGGTTCGGAGGTGTGAAGTTAGGGAGATTGGCTCAGCCACAGGTGCATGGGAGGTTTCCCTGCTCTGACTCACTGTGGCCTTTGAACTTGATTTCCAAACCTTGGACCAGACATTGTGTCCAGCCAGGCTTCTGTCCACCACCCCCTTGAAGGAGAACTGTTACTTAACCATTCAGTACCAAACAGAGATAACAGGACACCAGCCATTTTCATCATGTCCTCAGCAAGACCTGAAATTTCAAAGAGAAGCCACAAAGACTGAATCAGGACTTTTCCCCACCCCTCAGGCTACATTCAAGCCTCCTCTACCCTATGGTCTGTATCATGCCTCCTCCTTTCCCATCTGGGTGTTTGCTGCTTGTGCTCTGTTCCTGTGCTGGCCCCATTAGCCAGCAGGGCACTGAGTCATAGTGAAGAGCCTGTTTTGTCCAAGGAAATAAATTCCTTTTTATATTCCAACATCCTGTCTGCTGCCGGGCGCTGGGTTGAGTGTCTGAAAGCAATCATGCCTGCACAGTGGAGCATGTCTGGGAGCTCAGACTTGTGCATGGAGCTGCCTCTGACTCTTCCCAGCAGAATGAAGGATTAGCAGGACAGTGCTAGGCAAAACCCCAAGATGTGCAGGTGCTCTTTGTGACAGGTGGGTGCTTTTTCCCCCACTGCCCATGCAGGGGAAGAGCGAGCTGTGGCTTTGCCTTGGGTTGCAGAGTGTAAGGAACTCTACCCATTGCCTCTTCTGAAATGGTCCACTGGAAAGGGAGCTGGCCCAGCCCTTTCTGTGGGATCAGCAAAGCAGCACTGCCAAGGAGAATGGAGCAAAGAAGGGATCATTGGGTGAGTGGCAGTGGGATGCTCTGCAGATGTGTCTGTGCATCCTCCCCTCATCTGTAGTGCCTGAATCATGGACATGCTGCCCTTCTGCCACTGCTTTTGCTTTTCCTTCTGTTCTTTCATGGAGAAGCAAATGAATGTTTGTCCTCTGCGCAGCCCAGGGAGGGGAGGAAGGGCCTTATGTTCATTTTTGTGTAAGACAAGTCCAGCTCTTGGAATATTGTGTTTAAAACAATGATAAGAGGAAAGCTCATTTACTCAGCTGAAATACCTGTCCCTGCCTCTGCCCAGGGATAGTTTTGAACCTTTCCCATTCCTCTTGGCCAAAAAAGACCCAAGCTTGATCAAGGCAGAAAATTAATAGGATGGCTTGTTGCAAGCAGTGTATCTGGTTAATAAATTCTCCAGAATATTGTTAAACATCTGGTGAATGTACAGCATTTTTGTGTGTTAATATTTTGATTTTTGTCCTTTGGAAATGCACACCTTGAAGGCATGAACTGCTCTTCAGGAAAATCCTGTTGCCAAGTCTGATTCTCCCCTTACTGGGGAGCCAGGCATTCCTAAGCAAGAAGAGATGGAAATCAGCTGTGATGGATTTTCTTGTTTTTAGAGTACCCTGTTTGTAAACAATTCTACTGGAGGGAGTGGGGGTCCTGTGAGAAAGGAGGTGTGTAGTGGCACGAGCAGGGCAGCAGCCTGTGGAACAAGCTTCTTGGATTTTTCCAGGCCGGTGCAGATTGGTTATTGTGGGTGAAGGGCTGTGGTAGAACAGGCTGTGCACTGCTCCATCCGTGGGCTCTCAGTGCTGGGGACGCCTCCAGCCCCACACCGAGGTGCAGGCTGACGTAGCTACTTTTAAATTGTCATTTATTCTCAGTGATTAAGGCTGGTGGCCTTTCCATCTGCTGGGCTGGGGGATGGAGACACACATTTTTGTCAGGTTTTTCCAGGTGATTTTTATGCAGTGTTTTTGCAAGACTGTGCTAACTGTTCCCCTTGGCCTGGCTGGCTGCATTTTTAACCTCACTGCCTAAATTGCTGCTCCATCAGAATTGTTGCTGTTGATATTTTCTTTCTTCCCTCAGAATTTGGGGGTTTGTTTAATAACTTCTTCCAGAGCAAAGCTCTGCTTTGCTTCTCCCACAATGCAAGGCTTGGGCACGTTTCCTGAAGCCAGGAGTGTTGGTAGGGAGCAGAACTCATCTTTGGCAGTGAGAGGTGGGATGTCTCACAGTGTCTTTGGTCATGCAAAGAAGAAGAGCTGCCCTGGCAAGTAGCAAACCATTGAGGGCTTATTTCCCCTTCCTACCATTCTTCATACACAGCTTTTCTTTCATTGGGAGTATTTTTTTTTGCCCTTTGAGTTGCTGTGTCCTTATGAAGCCTCTCTCCAAGCCCTCCCTGGAGTCAGCACTGGCAGCCCACCACTGGAGCAGCAGTGCATTAACCGCCACAGCAACCTGGCACCTTTCGGATATGGTTCACTTGCAGAGCATTAAACATCTTCTCAGCCTTGCTTCAGTATCAGGAGATCTTCCCCTTCCTCTTCACCCCTACCGTCTGCACTCTTTCTGTGATGACAAGTATCTGGGGAAAGCTGTTTTTGTGAAACACTTGACATCTAGCATGAGTTTCTTGTCCTAGCAGTTCATGTCAGAGAGCCTTTAAACTTCCCCTAGTAATGTGATTTTTTGTTTCTTTTTTTTCTTTTCTTTATGGCTTGTCAGAGTTGCTCCCCATTGTGTGCAGAAGGAGAGGAAAAATGTGATATTTTTCAGCTTGCTCATCCCTTTATTTGCTGGAGAAGCAGCAGCAAACTGATTGCAGTGATCCTTCAGTGCAGGAAGCTGGCGGAGAATCGAGGTGCTGTGGGTCTTTCATCAGCTGGGATGAAGGAGAAATAAATGTTGATTAATTTCTCCTGGAGGTGTGCTGGAATTGTAGCTCCCCCAAAGTAATTTGGTCTTGGCAGTTATCAGGCTGAATGTGGCTAGGAATAAAAATGTCAGTATCTGTAGGAGTCCTCATTGGCGGGGGGTGGAGCAGGTAGGAGAGAGGCTCCATGCTCCTGGCTCTGCCACTGTTCCTGCATCTCAGTGGAGCTCAGGTGAATCCCCACCTGGCTGGGTCCCCACGGGTGCCTCAGTGATGCTGGGGTGTCCTACTCTGGGACAGTAATGATGCCTCCAAGCCTGGCACTGAACTGCTGCTCTCACAAGGGCTGCTACAAGGTAGGGAAAGGGGAAAGAGGTGTTTGCTGCCAGCTGGGCTGGGCAGAGCTGATTTGCTGCCACCAGAGGGTGGCAGGGGCCCAAGGGCCTCTCTTGTTGGGGCTTCAGCACTGGCACCACCCTATGGGTCTTGGCCACGTTATCCTGGAGAAACATCTCTTCCTTTAAGAGGTGAGGAACCTTAGAAATGAGAGACTGATGTTTGCTTTTCAGTCTGTTCCTCCCGTTTGTAGCACTCTCCAAGTAGCTGTGGAGAGAGTGTCTGTCTAGTGAAACACAGCAGATCACAAACTGCACAGAGGGAGTTAATCTGCAAGAGCCGTCCCTGGTGCCTCTCTCCCCTGCCTGCCTGCTCAGCTGAGGGCAGCTTTCAGCTCTTCTGTGTGGAAACTGGGGCATCTCTGAACCAGCTTCTTTCATCTGCTTCTGAAAGGCCTTACATCATCCTGCTTAACATTTTGAAGGGTTATTTTGGTACTAAAAACAAGAGCATCATAGGTTGGGATGAACTGTCTCCAGGAGGTAACCCTGCCTTTGTACTGCCCTCTGTTTTCAGGGCTGTGACAAAGTGAGCTGGCTACTGTCTGTCTAGATTGCATCACTCTGAAAGGGACAGGTATGTTTTCTTTTGGTGCTCTGTCCATTTTCCTGGGAGCTGTGCTGCAATGTGCTTGAAAATGAAATTGAGATGAGCACATCTATTTGTGTCAGCTCAGACCCTAGCAGGGCCAGGAGGTACCTCTCTGGGACCAGTAATTCCCATCACAAAAACTTCCAATGAGAAATTCTGTCACGAGTGGCAGCATTTCAACAAAAGAATTTTGACTATAAATGCATAAATGCAGTAGCCAGAAACTGTTAGTTCCTGATTTTATTTTTTATTTTTGGTCAATCTTTATTGCCCACTGACACAAAGCTTGTCTTTGTTCTGAACAATTGGTGGGAAGCTGATGATACATATGTCTGTGTATGTTCACACACATACACATTCTTTTTCAATACATAATGTATGTAGTTTATGTGTCTGGAGTAAGGGAGGCAAAATGCACAAGAGGTGTTCTACTGTTGCCAGGTGTGAAGTAGCTTTGCAGGGCAATGCCTGCCCTGTTCATTGCACAGCACAACACTTTTGGATGGAAGAGCAGGTTGCTGGTGCCCTGGAGCACCCATTAGATGGAAGAGCAGGTTGCTGGTGCCCTGGAGCACCCTTTGGATGGAAGAGCAAGTTGCTGGTGCCCTGGAACACCCTTTGGATGGCACAGCACGTTGCTGGTGCCCCGGAGCACCTTTGGATGGCACAGCAGGTTGCTGGTGGCCTGGAACACCCTTTGGATGGCACAGCACGTTGCTGGTGCCATGGAGCACCCTTTGGATAGCACAGCAGGTTGCTGGTGGCCTGGAGCACCCTTTGGACAGCACAGCAGGTTACTGGTGCCCTGGAACAGGCACTGATGGTGCTGTGGTTGTGTGTCCCTCAGGAGGAGCTGGTGCCCACGGCGCAGGGCCACCGGTCGTCGCTCAGCGGGGTATGCTACCTGACCATGGGCCTCCTGGTGCTACTGCTGGGGCTGGTCTTTGCATCGATGTACGTGTACAGATACTTCTTCATCACCCAGGTAGGAATGACTTGGGAAGCACTTCTGGCTCCATCAGCGCAAGCAGCCAGACCACCTCTGAGAGAGGTGCAGCTGGTTTTTGTTGCCCTGTGCTGTGGTAACTCAGGAGCCAGCCTACTGGGCACTGCAGATGATGCATTTCTTAAGTGGTATGCTCAGGCTGACCTCCATCCCCAATGCCAGGAAGGGCCTTCCAGAAACCCTCCCCTTCCCTTATGGCTTTGTTTTGCTTTCTTTTTAACTGCACTAAAATATCCTGTCAGTTGTACCCTTTAAACCCCACAGCACTGCTGTCTGGGGTACAGCAGTCTGAAAGCATAGTTTGTGAGGGGAGAACAAGCCTGGAGAGAACAGTGGGGGTAGAGGCAAGGGAACGGCTTTTTGCAATAGGTTTTGTAGGCTCTAGAACAGAAAAACTCTGTAGGTGTGACAAAAATAGGTGCTGCTATTAATAAAGCAAGCAGAGATGTAAGAACTAAGTGGGAGATGATGTAGAAAGTGAGTCCTCAAACTCCACTAAATTCAGCACTTTTTCTTCCATGTAGTCTTTGCAAAGCCTGGCCTGGCCTGGCCAAGGCACTGGGCTGGCAGCCCTTTGGAGGGTCAGAACACTGGGAATGAGACAGGGCAGAGCTGCTTTTTAAGGAGGAAGCTGCTGAGCTCTGGCTTGCTGAGTGTTTAGCCAAGAAACCCCACAGCACCGATTTGCACTAGAGCCCTCGTTGGGCTGTGGAGTGGCCATTAGTGAGTGAGTTCTCCCAGGACTGCTGCTGCCTTCATCTCTGCAGCCAGCACTTATCCACTCAGAAAAAGAGTCTTTTTATATACTCCTTTTGTCCGTAAATTTCCTTGCTGTCAAATTAATTTGCAGTCTTTGTTTCAAGAACCATCAGTGCTTTATTACCTGCTGCCATTTACTCCTGAGCTGGAAATGCTGTGACAGCCCCAGGGCTGCTCCCCTCTCACACACAGCCCTGTCCCAGGTGAGGTACCTGTCACAAAGCTTTTGGTGGAGGCACTTCCCTAGGAGAAGCAGCCCTGGCCCTGACGGAGGCTCTGGCAGGGACACCTCCCAGGTTGCTCAGAGGGCAGCAGCTCCTGTTTTGCTGTAAGGTGAATCCACTTTGTTTTACTGCATTTGCCACTCCAAGCTACAAGGGTGTCTAGAAACAATGCTCTGCTCAGCCCAAGCTTCTGTGCCTCCTGCAGAAAAATGCAGTTACTGGAAGCCATGGCTATGGAGGGATGTGAACAGCCTGGTGAGGAAATACAAGAGCTTGCAGGCAGTCAGTCTGCCTCTCTCATGAAAGCTGTCAGGGAATTCTTTATTCCCTGTGGACCTGGCTAGCATGAAGTGAGATGTGATCATTTCACAAGGGTAATTTGCACTAGTTCACCGAGAATGTTCTCCGTTAAAAAGATTGATCTTAAAATATCTTAAAGCATCTGATGAATGTTCTCCCCAGCAGGGGTACATTCCTGCCCATGTTTGCTGTAGCTGTTGGAGGGGTGTGTGTGTTGTACCCCTGCCTGGATGTGTCCCCACAGCTTCCCCGTGAGAGCGTGTTCCACTGCGGTGTCCTGTACGAAGACTCGCTGTACTCGCCCTTCAACGGGCAGCTGGAGCTGCATGAAGATGTCAAGATCTACATTGAAGAGAACTACGAGCAAATCAATGTCCCGGTGCCCCAGTTTGGAGGGAGCGACCCTGCTGACATCATCCATGATTTCCAGCGAGTAAGGAGCTCCTGGGGCTTTTGGGGGCACAGCATGGGGCTGAGCTGGGTGCACCAGCTCTGTGCTCATGGCCTAGCACTGTCACTGTTGTCACATGGTCTATTCCTGAGCTGTCCTCCTGCCCAAGGTCCTCTCTGGGTTTTTCCAACCCTCTCTACTTGCTTGGTAGGGAGGTTTGTTTAACGCAGTTTCCTTTCTTCCCTGAATTCCCTCTTCTCACCCATTTTCACAGTCACAGTTCACTGCAGAGGGTTCAGGCATGTAATTCCTGTGCTTGGAACGCAGGGTCTGACAGCGTACCATGACATAACGCTGGACAAGTGCTACGTCATCGAACTGAACACCACTATCGTGATGCCTCCTCGCAACCTGTGGGAGCTGCTGGTCAACGTGAAGGTACAGCTGCAGCCCTGCTTGTTCTGCATGCTTTCCTTGAGTTGGCTCTGGGGTGCCAACTGGCAGGTCCTGGGAAATCGAAACTGCTGTCTGGCAAAGTAAGCCTTGGCCTTGAGTCTTCATGTAGAGTGAAGGCTTCAGCAGGTTTGGCTGAAATAGTGATCATGCAAACAGCACAGTAAGGCTGGCATGATGATCACCCTGACCAGGGAGACACAGAGAAGCAGCATATTCCTTCCCTCTGGTGTTTACTGATTGTAGGAATCAAGGGAAAAAAGAAAAAATTCCTTCCTTTCACCCTCCTGTGGTTTGCCAGTTGCAGAGCTGTCAGTGTCCCTTAGGGAGGAACAGGCCTTCAGAATTCACCTTTTTGGGGGGTAATCTCTGCTGCCACCAGGCTTGGGCTCATGCAGTTGTGCTAACAGCCAGCATTAATTGGGTTCAGTACCAGCGATTTTGTTCTGTTCAGAAGCCTGTGCTGCTGAAAGCAGCCATCTTAAAATAGAATAATATTTAATCTTCTCAGCAGGAAAAAAGCACAGGATTTTTCAGACTGCAAAAGGTACATATATGTCTAAGTCTTCTGCAGGTAAATCAAGGCACTGAGCCTGAGTCTTTTATCACTCCTGTGAGGGTCTGTTTAAAATAAAGGGGGAAAAAAGACAATCTAATTCTTACTCTTTCTTAAATTCCCTTTGCTCACTTCCTGCTATGTGGAGTGTGGTGAACTTTGCAGCAGTTAAGCTCAGAGGCAAACAGTTATGCCTGGAGAGAGGCCTGATCTCCAGTCCCTGTCAAATTCCCAGTTTGTTTCCTAGCAGTCCTCACAATTTCATGCACTGTGACTGTTTGGCAAATGTGCTGGGAACCCCGCTGGGGTACAACACACATTTACTTGCAACTTGCTCCAGACCTGTCACAGTTTCTGACTGTGGCAGCTGACCAGTCCCTGGGGCAGAGGGAAATGGAAAAGGCAGGATTGCACAAGCTGAGAGAAAAAAATTGAGAGATCCAGAGTGCTGGTCACATCCTAAAATAACAGATATAAACTCACAGTCAGTGAAAATTATGCATTGTCATTCAATTTAAAAAAGGGATAACAATACAAAATAAGTGGTCTTACGTGCTTGAAGAGTCCAAAGCAGGTGTGGGTTTAAATAACCTCGTGATTATTGAGATTGGTGGCCAGTAGTGTCCAGTCTGTCTGTGGAGGCTTTTACCTGTACCTTAGAGACATTGTTTTAAAGTGGTTAGCTTGGTTTTGGGCTCAGAAAAAATTTTTCACCACAAAGACAGTGAAGCAGTAGAACAGGGTGCCCAGAGAGGTTGTGTGACCTCCTTGAAATTCTTGAATGTTTTCAAGACCAGATGGGATAAAGTCCTGAAGGCCCTCCCCAGCTGAATTAGCTGTGATCCCATGGACCTGTGATCTTTATGGCCTCATGTAGAGGGGGTGCCTTGCTGGTCAGGCAGAAAGCTCAAGTTTCTTCCTGCTGCAAGGAGGATCTTTATGACCTTATGACTTTCCCCACTGCTCAAAAGTGCTGCTTTTTGTATTCTGCATGAGCTTTGTTGGTCCTTGGACTTGGAGACTTTTGCCTTCTCTGCATCTCTGAATGCAGTCAAGTCTATATTGAATGAGACTAATTCCCAGCAGAAAGTTTAGTTTTGGACCTGTTCAGTGACTGCAGTCCTGTTTCTAGAATCAAATCACAGTCCAGCAAATAACACCAGTGGTTTGCTCCAGCAGACTGGGGCAGCACAGGGCGTTGGGGAACCTCCTTTGTTCTTGTGCTCCCGGCCAGCCTGGTGCCAGGGTGCCCCTTTGCAGAATGGCTGCCACGTGCCCTGCACCTGCTTCTTTCAGGCTTTATTCTGTACAGGTGTGGCAGTTCAGTGGCCAGGCCTGCATCAGTGTCTGACATAAAAGGATGGAGGGATGCTCCCCCCATGCAGCAGCAGGAGACTGGAGGTGACCCAGTTAAGTGATGGATGATCCACATCTCTTGAAGAATGCAAGATGCTCAGAGCTTTAGCTTGCTGAAAGTTCTTGGCAGAGACTTGAAGGTATTGTCCTTGTTGCACAGTTCTGTGATGGAGGAGTGGTGATTCCCCCTTCACCTGCCACAGCTATTTCAGTCTGAGATGGTAAAGAAATAGGCTTGTGTGCCCATATCTGTCTGTCTGAGCCCTCTCCTCCAGGCCAAGGGTACGGCACATCCTGAGCCCCAGCCCTGGCTGTCACCATGACAGCCCCTGCCAGGTATCTCATGGCCCCCCTGCCTTCTCCCTCTGAGAATCAGTAATGGAATTTCTTGTAGAACTGTTGTGTTAGTGCAGTACAAACTGGCACTAATTGTCTAATCCTGCAGTGTTAGAGGACAGCCTTATTGATCCACCTGGTTATGCCAGCCCAGCAGCACAGCACTGAGTTAAGGTAGTGTGTTTCCAGGTATGTCTCTGTGGAGATAACGAGTCCTGGGAAACAGAAGAGGTGATATTTAAAATGGTGCTGCTATTGTTTGCTTTTCACATTGATTATGCTTACCTTGGCCCCAGGGTCTGGCAGTTCTTTTATTTCTTTGACTCTTTTTAAGGAAAGGGGACCAGAGGTGATTCTTTGCTTCATGATCTAGTTAGCATCTACCTGACCCAAGCTGCACTTGTTAAACAGCTGTTTATTACTACAGCGATGTCCAAACATGAAGGATGCCCATAGCATCTGGGAATGAGCTTGCAGAGGGTCTCCAGTGCTGAGCTGAACTCTTTCCCACTGCGAAAGATGTGACCTCCATCTTGGGGGGCACACAGAAACCCCATTTTTTCCATCCCCTGGTAGCTTTCTGCCATGACGCCTCACTCATCGCCCTGATCTTCATAGTGGCCTCTACCCCAACAGCAGGGATGTCACTGCCCCAGACATTCTTGGGGCAGTGAAGGTGTGTGGAGAGCTCAGTTCTTCTCTGAATGTGGTGTCCATGGCCCATCTCCAGTCCCCATTCCTGTGGGCGGTAAGGGCAGGACATCATTGTGGCTGTGCTGAATAGACCAGAGAGGAGAGGGGAGTGTTGGAATCTGAGCTGTGTTGGTGGTTTTGGGTTTAGCCTTTTGAACTAAATGTAGAATGCATATTTCAGTGGAGTTCCTGGAATTTTGGGTAAGCTTTTATTTCGCTCCAGATGGATTTGTTGTACTCTCAGGGTTACAGTTTTGGGCATTCTGCTCTAAAATTTGGATCAGTTTATAACAGGGTTGATCCTACACTGACTTCACCCCTTATGTGAACATTTCCTTTTTGGATCTAATCTGATTTTTGTGCACTGTGCTAGTAGCAAGGGACAGTTTCCTGCAAGGACAAGGACACATGTTAACTGGCCTCAGTAAGTGGAGCTTGAGCCTTCCAACAGTGACTGAATTTTCTGCAGTTTGGTTGTCCATGGTGCTCTGCGTGAAACAATTGCATTCAGGGAGGAGATTGTGGCAGTGTTTGCGCCTTATTTTGGTGGAAACTGTCGTTTCAGAAAGGGACATACCTGCCTCAGACGTACATAATCCAGGAGGAGATGATCGCCACAGAGCATGTCAGTGACATGGAGCAGCTGGGCTCCTTCATCTACCGCCTGTGCAGTGGCAAGGAGACGTACCGGCTGCGGCGGCGCAGCGCCCGCCGACGTGAGAGCCCTGCTTCGTCCTCCTCACCTCACTCCTCATCACAGCCCTGTTCTGTCTTCCTCACCCCACATCACAGCCCTGCTCTGTCCTCCTCACCCCACATCACAGCCCTGCTCTGTCCTCCTCACCTCACCCCACATCCCAGCCCTGCCCCATCTCCTCACCCCACATCACAGCCCTGCCCCATCTCCTCACCCCACATCACATCCCTGCTCTGTCCTCCTCACCTCACCCCACATCCCAGCCCTGCCCCATCTCCTCACCCCGCCCCCCATCCCAGCCCTGCCCCATCCTCCTCACCCTGCATCGCAGCCCTGCTGTCCTCCTCACCCCGCATTCCAGCCCTGCCCCATCTCCTCACCCCGCATCCCAGCCCTGCCCCATCCTCCTCACCCCACATTGCAGCCCTGCTGTCCTCCTCATCCTGCATCCCAGCCCTGCCCCATCTCCTCATCCTGCATCCCAGCCCTGCCCCGTCCTCCTCACCCGCATCCCAGCCCTGCCTCATCCTCCTCACCCCCATCCCAGCCCTGCCCCATCCTCCTCACCCCCATCCCAGCCCTGCCCCATCCTCCTCACCCCCATCTCAGCCCTGCCTCATCCTCCCCACCCCCATCCCAGCCCTGCCCCATCCTCCTCACCCCATCACAGTCCCGCTGTGGCTGGTGCAGCCATGCTGGCCTCTTCATGGCCAGAGTGGGGTTTCCCTCCGGGGATTTCCCCTGAGGCGTTTCCCATCCAGCTGATCTAAGCCCAGCTTCAGGATGCTGCTGCAAATGGGTGCTGACTGCTGTGGTTCTGTCGTCCATCAGCCTGATAGAAACTTTGCAAAAATCGTTGCAGGAGCCAGCAATTCATTTACACATGGGCTCCTGGGACTGAACTAACAGCAGTGCTATTGGGAGCTGTTTGGAAAGTTTCCCTAATGAAGGCACCTGATTCAGTGGCAGCTATTCAGAGCAGATTAGATCTGCAAATTGCCTTTAATTAATTAAGTTCCTAATAGTATGGAAAACTTAGTTGTGAAGTTGGGAGCATTGGAGTGTGTAAAAATGATTTCATGGAAATCAGCAATATGTACCTTATATTGAAATGGTAACATTGCTGCAAAATACTCTTTAATACCAGTATTTGTATTAACTCGCTTTTAAGGTATACTTAATGGCTCACCTGGAATGTGGTCCTACAGCCAGTTGGGTTTGGATTTCTGGGGAAGCTGCAGGGTGCAGAGGTCCCCATGGCTGTAGCTGAGGGTGCTTTCCCAGTGGGAGCTGCACTGACATGGAGGAGCTGCTGGCATACACCGTTGCTCCCATGGAGCCCTGGCATGGTCCTGCTTGTCACTGGGGCACCACGGGTTTGCTGTAAGGGGGGAGAAGCTGCCAGCAGAGATGCCCAGAGCTGGGGACCTGCATTTGAAGGGCATGGGGAAGTATTACCCAAGGGGAAGCATTACCCAAGGCTGGGGCCGCAACAGGATCAGGCATGCAGGGATACAAACAGCTGGAGAGGAAGTGGCTATTTTAAACACTCCTTGGCTGCCTCCAGGGCTGTGCTCTTTACCAGCCCGTGATTTTTGCTGATTTCTTGAGGCTTTCTGGTCCCTGAGATAACACTGAGATGCTGTCAGCTGAAACCAGCTGCTTCCAGGTGACTCCTTCAGCCCATGGCAGCTCTTGCTGCAGGATTGTCTCCTAGAGAAGATTGTTAATTCTTCCAAAAACCAGATAATGCTGCTTTCCATATGGGCTGTGTAGTCCCTGCATTTCAGTGTTCAGAAATTGCATCTCGTCTGCTTTCTGTCTTTGCTTTGCTTCTTACAGATTATCATTTGTTGATTCACCTCTCTCCTCTCTTTAAATCACTTTAGGTATCAGTCGACGTGAGGCTGGAAACTGTCATCGTATTCGTCACTTTGAAAACACTTTTGTGGTCGAAACTGTTATCTGCCAAAAGTCATGAAGCCACTCTCCAGAAGTAACTTTCCTTGGCTTTGCTTGTACACACATGCTCTCAGCCCTCTCTTCAGACATGGTAATCTGGCTACTTTTTATACTCCCCCCAGCTTTTGCAGCTCTAACCTCTGGGGTCCTTTGTGGCCTTTTCTTCCCTGCTACCTACCCAAGACATTTGCTGGGCTTAAATTTACACAGTGCTCAAAGATAACTGGAGGTAGATGCAGCTTCTTCCGCACCACAGGATGGAAGTCTCTTTTGGGAGCAGGTTTGGGTAGAAGGGATGGCTGAGAAATAGGAATGCTGGAAATAGGTGCTCTTTTCTTGGCTGAGCAATTTCAAGCTGGGATATTGCTCTGAAGCTGCCTTGGCACTGGGACAGAGGGTATATGCACAAGAGGAGGATTTCCATTTTGGTGCTGACATAATGACCTGAACCAGGTGCACCTAGAAAAGGAATAGTTGTGAGGCTACAGACAGGGCAGTTTGAGAGCAGCAAAGGGGTGGTTCAGAGAGTACCAGCAGAGGGAAGGTGGTGTCAGCAGCAGAACTGGTAGTTACTGGCAAGTGAAGAAGAAGGTTTTTCAAATCTTTAAACAGTGTGTATTCTTATATAGCTCCTCCAGTGAAAGCTGTTTTGATAGTATTCACTGTAGTCCAGCTGTGTATCACATTATCTGCAGGCACCAGTGGAGTACAGATACTGATAGAAGGCAAGATTCAGCTGATCAATATACTGCAGAGAAATTGTTTGAACAAAACTGCATTTCTATTGATCATCAGACAGAAGAATTGCAGTGCAATTAAATACTCTTCCCTCTGTTCCATAAATGTAGTTAAAACTAATTAGGTTCTTGAAATGCAGGCAGTTTTCTGGCTTGAAAGAATGGGGTGAGTTTCAACTTGGCACATTTGTGTTAATTGGTTTCCAGCAAATCTGGACTTGCTCACCATCTGTTGAAATGAGCTTGTTGTTTTGGAAGAGGAAGGATAAAGTAAATGCAAGTACAATGATTAATTCAGCAGAACCAAAAAGCAAAGTTAATATATTTTAAACTTTTGAGTGTTAATTCTATGAGTTAATTATGTGAAAACAAAACAGGATCTCAGGATGGTCATGTAATGCAATAGGAATTAGTAGGTCCTTAGAGGCTAAGTGTTTATTATTTTATATAAACATAGTCAGCTATAAACATTAATTTCTGTCAAGTAGAGGAGGACACTTTGGTTTAATTCTGCTTCAGGCTTGATGTAAAATGAATTATGTGCACTTCTTGCAGGTTGGTGTGGAAAATTTCCCACTGCCAGATGGGTATTTACTTTCTAGCATTGTGTTTTCCCAGGAATAACTTGCTGCTTAGCCCTAGCCTTTAGTTGCCAAGAGGATGACAAGAAGTGGGTCAGAGAATTGGTTCACTTAATGGAAGTAACTGGTAAATTTAAGCCCTGCATTTCTCTTCATTTCCAGAAGCCTGAGCCTGCACTCAGGTTCCCATACATATCTCTTGCCCTTCCCTCTGGTTCTGCATGATTTAACTGGTCATTGGATGTGCTAACTGTGCAATCCCGCTGCTGTAAGGACAAACCTTGGTTCTTTGGGGTCAACTAATGTGGTCACTGCTCCATAGGATGAGAATGCAGTTGTCTAGAAAGAAAACATAAGATGCTTTGTATATTTTGTCTGGTGGGAATCTTACTCTCGTAGGAAAAACCCATGGGATAATAAAGTCTTTTACCTCTGATCTGTGAAGTGTGTGTTTGTTTGGAATGGGAACCACATGCCCTCCACAAAGCTGTTGCTGATGGGAGGCAGCAGCAGGGGGCTCGAGCCCAGTGGGATGGAGGAGCTGGGCAGTAGGAGGTTGCTGTAGTGGGGAGGCCTTTCCCAAGGTGATGGGAGAGCTATGGGGATGTGGCTGACCCACTGGAGAGCTGCCTGTGCCTGCAGGCTCTGGAGGTCCTTCCCCTCTCCTTGCACATCCCTGGGCCACCCAAGGGCAGCCTGTGTGGGGAAGTTGCCCAGCTGGAGGTCTGTGAAGCAGCCAGATACCTCTGCCGCTTGGGTGGCTCCTGGGCATTGGATCTTTGTGCTCAGCCTTGCTTCTCCAGCTGCTGGATTTCTACACAGAAATGTGTCCAGTGTGGCCTAAGCCTGCAGTTGCCTTCTGGCTGGCTCTGCAGGGCCGGCCTTTGGGGTTTTTGCTTTCCTCACTACACACAGTAAAGGTGGTCCCAGGGTGTGCTCCCAGGCTTTCTCCTCCTGTTTCATCCTTCTGGTAGAGAAGTGTCAGAATATTTTTCCTGAACTTGACTGTTCCTCTTTCCACAGTTTGTCTCTGGTCAGTCAGGGAGGAAGTTCACGTTTCACTCGTTACAGACATTTTTGCTACATTTTGCATTTAACTCTTCAGTATATGGATGCTCTTTCCATCACTGGGGTTCTGAAGGGAGCTGCACCTTACAGTAACTGTGTTTGCCAAAGCCTCTTCTCCCAGGCTGGCGCAGCTGGCCCTGCCTGACTGTCCTCTTCTTCCATCAGCTCTGGGCTGAAGAAGCAACTCTGCACCACTCTGTGGGAAACCTGAACCTTCCAGATATGCCTTTTGAAGGCTGAAATGCTGATATTAAGGATGTGATTGATGCATTCCAGTAAATCCAGTTAGCAGTGAGTCAGCCAACTGAGACTTGTCCACTGCAAAGAAAACCAGCTTGCATTTTCAAAATTTCCCTCTTGGTTCAGTTTTTTCATTTTTTGAGGTTGTATTTTTTGCCCCTTGCGCTTAGGAGAGCTTAAAACAAGTCAGTCCTACTTTCTTATCTTGCTCACACTCTGGCAGAAGGCTGCTTTATTTGATTGAACAGTGGCACATATAAAAGCTTGGCAATAAAACCTGCTTTAGGAAGACTGGCAGAGATGCAGTTGAACCCTAAAATATGGGTCACTGTGATAATAGCTGTCATCTAATATAATTTACTTTCTAATATTTACATATTGCAGTATGGCTCAGGCAGTTGTTTAGCTCTGCCAGACAGTGCACTGTAAATCAAAGTTGGTCCAACTCTAGGAGCATCCACTTCCAAGCTCTGGGTTTGTTTTTAAAAAAAAATAACAAAACCTGCTGAAAACCTATTAACTTAGCAGTTGAGGGGCAGTACCTCAGTGTCTCCTGTAAAAACATAAATTACTTTTTTATTTGCTACAAGCTCTCTGCAGTTGCGTTTACAGTCCAGTCCCATCCCATGATGTGCAACCCTTTGGGATCTCTGCAGCCTTGGGACAAGGAGTATTCAGGCCATGATGGACCACGTAGGTGCTCCAGAAAGGAGCCCAACAGGAACAGCTACTCTGGTATACTGTTCTCTCTCCTGTACATGCTCATGAATGTGCCTTAGGATGTGGAAGTTGTTCCCAAAGCATTTTGTTGCTCTCATTCTGAATTCCACCCGGAATATTTTAAGAACAAGTATTTTCTCTTTGGGATGCTGTCACAGCTTCCCAGAGAGAAAAAGGCATGTTTGGACAGCTATGTGATCAACAAAAATAGCTTCCCAGGTCGCAGGTAAATGCCTGTTTCTTGCTCTTTTGGCAAGTACAATACCTGATGTCCTGATGAAATCATTGAGATACTGCAGCTCCGTCACAGGGAATGTTTTCTGGATTAAATGAACAAAAAGCAGAATGTAAGGGAACAGAGTCTCTAACACATATGGGTTGAGCTTTAGTGAATATTTCCAGATGGAAAAAGAAAAAACGTCATAATATAAAAAGGGGTAGAAGCAGCTAAACTTCCTGATATTAAGCAGAAGTATTTGTTTTAACATTTTGGTAATTAAATTATTATTTCTTGTTTCAAAACTATTTTTATCCAAAAATGATGAATTAAAATTGTGAAGTAATGTGAATGAATGAAACACTGTTCATTTTGTGTTAAAAGAAACATTTATGTTGACTAAAATATCTACAAAACAGTGTCCAGCCTTACTTGCCAGCAGGACCCCATGAGGGATCCTGGGAAGGGAACTGGAGTTTGAAGCAACATTTGGACCATCCAACTTGTCATACTTAATTTAGGAGTCTTAGTTTCTTGAGAATAAGGGCATCTCTAGAGGATGCCTTTGCCCTGTTGAGGAGCTCCTGCATGCCTGAGTCTCTTAAGTTAGACAATGTGAACACCCTTGTGTGTCAGATACTTCTAATGAATGGCATTTTTTAACACAAGACTGACTTTAGGGCAGGGTGACACTGGCTGTTGCTTTTCCTGGCTGCTGTGTACTCAACTCCTTGTTGTGTTTCTCTGCTTCCTCAGGAGCACAGCTGGCTCTGACTTGCTGTGTCTGCAGGTAAGGAGGTGAGTGCTGAGCAGAAATGGGTGTCCCTGTGTGGCTGCTGCTTTTGGTCTCTATGAAATGAAAGGAAAATCTCTTGATTTAGGTTGGAGTTACCTCCACAGCAGTTTCAGCTGATCGCTCTGACCTTCCCCATCATCTCCTTTCGTATATTGTTCCCTTTTCCAAGAGGTGTTCACGGCTCACAGATGGGTCTCACATGGCAGAGCTCTCCCCACAGGCCCCAGTTCAGGGGAAGATCTGGAGCAGACCCGAGTGGTGCAGCACATCTCAAAACCTCAGCCCCTGCCCTGAGCCTGTCTGTCACTGGCTGTGCCTGATGTGCTGCTGGAGGCAGCAGAAGGACGCTGCAGAGGTGACACAATGTGCAAGGCAGCCTTGGCAGCAGGGCTGATTGTACAGGCTTGGGCATCCCTGGTGTTGGCACTTCACATCAGAGGAGGGGCTGGAGCTGGTACATCGGGCAGGAAGAGCAGAAGGGCTGCTCATCAATTACCAATTAACTCCTTCTCTCTTATTAAAATCTTTGAAGAAGTGGGTGGTCTGAAGAATCAAGAATCGGCTGTTTCCTCAAGTTTGCTGAGAAAATTTGCTCTGGGAATATTATTAATTCATGCTGGGTATAGAAGGTGTTTGTGCCAGCCCTAATTAACTGTTCTCACTAGCACAAAGATGTTCTCCAGTGAAAGCCAGTGTGTTACTCTATTCATTTGGATTAATTAATGTGAAAAGGCCAAGTATGTAATTTAGTACTTGAACTTTTAGATCTCTATTTGAATTGAAATCACATTATGCAATGCTTGAATATTCTCCTGGTCTGACTGGGGTAAGAAGTTTCCAAAAAGAGGACAATTTCATGTTGAAGAAACCCTCTGAAACTAAAACTTGTTTTCTTTTCAAGAGACTTCTCTAGAATGTCACTTTGTTCCCTCTGTTGTTATTCATGTAGTAATTTGCTCTCCATGAAGTAACAGGAAAGGCTTTGGATCAGGCCACGTCTCATTTCTCCTCCTTTTCAGATGGTCATTATGTGGTTGCCACTGCCAGAACGACAGTCAATCCCCTAAGTTGCAAGTAAACTCAAAGCAGCAGCTATAAGCTGACTTGCCCTGGTACTGTAGATACCCAGAGCTGCCATATGAAAATGCCCCAGTGTCAGCAGTGTCGTCAGAGCAATACCTTCTGCAGAGGTTTTGGGAGCTACAGCCTGGCCCTGGCCCTTCGGTACCTTCTCCTGCAGTGTGCGTAGGTCTGGTGGAACTGAGGAGGCCTGGGAAGCACCTGTGGGCAGGTGGGCAGTGGCTTTGCAATGCACAAAGAAATTTGGCAAACTGGATTTGAGAAAGGAAGGATTTACAGCTCAGTGATTTTGAATGTACAGGAACCTTTGTGGCAAGTAAACCAGCAGCACTATGTTAATGGTCTCTGGAGGTTCTGTAGGAAAATACAGGCCAATGCAGTTACCCTTTAGAGAAAGATTTGGACCTGACACAGCTGTGGGTTCAGGTTTTAAGGGCTGAAAGTGGTAACATGAGACAGCATTTTATAACTTGGCTGAGTTGGTCTCCAAATTAGACTGATCATTTTGTACATCAAATATTTGGGAGCAGCCTAGTAAACTGCTATATTGTTGTTATACAAGCTAAGAATAAACACTGGGGGTCACTGCATAAACATCCAGAAAAAAAAAAAAGCCAGGATGGAATAAACCCTGCACAGACACCCACATGTACAGGCTGGATGTGCATGGCCATCTGCAGCCCCAGCTCCTAGGGAGGGAAGCCGGGGAGGCTGTGTGGGTTGGCAGCCCCATGTTCCTGTCACAGGTTGTGCAGCTGATTGCTTTTGGTTTTGTAATGGCTTTAGTAAGACCTCAGAGTGAGATACGGCTGTCAGACCAGCTGTGGGGACAGGGAGCAGGAGGGGGGTCAGTGTGTTGGGTTGGATGCTGACTCCAAATTTCTGAAAGGACTCCCCATCCCTGGCCTTCTCCAGTGCTACTGAAGAGTCCCTGGATTGTAAGGAGCTTTAAACATATCCCAGATGGCCCTTTGCTGTGGCACAGTCTGCACACACTTGTCGTGGGGCACACATGCTGAAGGGCTGCAGCAGCTGCCTCTGAGGCTGTTCACTGAGGTATGAGAGGGTAACACAACATCCTCCTTAAAAACCAACAGCACGCCCAGTTATTGAGTAATGTTGGAAAAATCCCATGGCACCATATGCAGCACCTGTGGTGTGAATGTGGCAGACAATGAATGGTAGGCAATGAATGTGGTTGGGAATAGCAAACCGGTGATTTCTCACCCCACCCTGGCAGAAGCAGTTTAAACGTGCTGTGTTTCCCTTTGTGGGCAGGGTGGTTGTGAAACTGTCCCCCAGGTCAGGGTCAATGTTTTTAGCCCCAGGAAGGGGGTTGTTGGCATGGCCAGGAGAATGGCAGCCATTTGGGGCACATGAGCACTGAACTCCATCCTATGCCCCCAGCCCTTGGCTGTCTCTATGCTACCTCCCTGGTGTGCCAGCTGCAGACACTGCCCTAAGTAGGTCCTTATCAAGCTCTTAGCTGTATTTTGGGGACAGCTGCCTGTTTGAAGGGTCACAGCTGTCAGTCTTGCCCGGCTTGAGCTCAGGATTTGGGAAGGAAATGAGGACCAATTAAGTGTATTCTGTCTGCTGCCCTATTTTGGTCTCAGTTCTCCATTCAGTTGAAGGCATCCAGGTCCCTGGCACTGCAGGGAGGGGCTCCTCTCTTAGCAGAAGCAGGCTGGGGAAAAAGAATTGCCTGATCAAAGTGCTTTGAGAAGCATTTTGCTGTATTAGGAAAGGAGGTGCTTAGAACTGACACTCATCCTCCTCTCCAAGAAAAATGAATGCTACAGAAGTACAGACAGTTGCAATGTAGCTTGAGCCCCTCTGAAGCATGAAGCAGGTTTGCAATAAGCCTTTTGGAACATTTCTTTCTGTTCTTTATAACAGCTTTTTTTAAAGTTTCAATTAAAATGTCATGGATAGAAATGCTCACTCTTTCTCCCTGACTTAGTATTTTAGTGTTAGCCCATTAAATGTGTGAGCCAACAATAAGCAAAATCAAACCAAGTTGCCTTTATAACAGAAGCCACCAAATATCAAATGGCTGGCTGAAATATTAAGTGGGGAGAGGAAAGCTTGACAATTCTCTAATAAGGTTTGCAAAGGAAATGCATTTTTCTTTCATTCACTGCTTTTGATGAAGTTACTTAATTGCACTAAAAAGATAAATATTTGGTATTAATCTCCTTGGCAACTTGAGTTCATCTGGTGTAGCTGTTCCTGAAGCGCCGCCTCTGCCAGAGCAGTGTGCTGTGCTCATCCATACAAAGAGCTGGTCTGGCTTTACATCTTCAGTCTGCCTCTTTCCCTAGATTTTTCATTAACAGCCACTGTTCTTACACTAGCAGCTGGAAGGGCAGCACTGTTTAGGGCTGTTTGCAGGAGCTGTAAAACTGATTAAGGCCTTCTAATATTAGTGCATCTCAGCAGGTTCAATTGTGTGCTGTGACACGTGTGGACAGGGTAACCTTAGCCCCATGCAGTTCTAGTGGGGTAATCTGGCATTGCTTACATCCACCTGCATGGCCAAAAAGAGTGGTTTTCCAGGCGAGGAGAAGGTTCTGTGTCTGGTTGATGCCTTGGAGTGGCTATCTAGAACAGGGGATAGACAAAGTTAAGATAATAAAGTGGGGATTTATTAAAGGCCTTCAATAGACTGCCCACCTTGGGCAGTCAGAGCCTCCCAGAGGATACACCCAAGGTGGACGATGGTCACAAGTTTTTCAGAATTGTAAGTTTGGTCCATTTGCATATCAGGGGTTAATGTTCCAATTTCAGCTTCAGGTAATGAAGTCATTTACCCCCAGTTTGCTCTTCCCAATTCACTTTTGTTTATACTTTTCAAGGCCTGAGGTTGTAGGGTGTCCTTGAGTTTCAGGCCCAGAGGAATGGTTTTGTATCACCAAAATGTGAAGACAGTAGTTAACACTTTATATGAAGTTTAGAGTTATACCATAAAGCAGTATAGGATTTGAAAAATATAAAGGCTAAAATCCTAAGGCCTCATGCTGCCTGCTCCTGAGGCCGTGGTGACTGTCGCCATTGTGGCTCCCAGGCCTCCTCAGCCAGTGGGACCGAGGGCTGCCCAGCACCTGTGCCAGAGAGTGTGTGGGGTTCCTGCTGGAATTATCATGTTGTTCTCTCATCAGTGGACCCCCTCATGGCAGTTTCATGGCCATGCTGCAGCCACTTGCCCCAGCTGGGCAATGGAAGTGCTGGGTGGTGGCTGAGGGTGGCAACACTGAGGGAAGGCAGGAGCAGGCTGGGCCTGGCACACCATCCCTCCCCCTCACATGGGGGCTTGCTCTCATTGGTGGCTGTGTCCTGGCACTCAACCAAACACACAGGAAGTGTCAAAAGCTTAAATTCATATTTTAATGTCCAAACCCAAGGTTTTCCCTCACAGAGATGAGGTGCCAGGAGGCAGCACTTTGACTCTGCAGCTATTTCTGTGCAAAATCCTCCCTGGGCACAGGGGATGTTTAAAAGTAACACTGCTTTTCTGACCAAAACTGTTTCTGAATTTGGCAAATGGCTTTGCGGAGAATGAAATTAAATATCCTTTGTGTTTGATATAAACTCTCATGCTGCTGCATTGAGGCACAGCCTGTCAGCAGCTGGGAGTGCCCTCAGGGCCCCCTGGGCTCCTGGGTCATTGCAAAACAGGACCCTGGGACACCTTGTGGAGGCAGAATCCTGAATGTGGTGGTGTATTTAAGAAAATACTTGAGGGTGGGTTTTTTTTGTTTTGTTTTGTTGGGTTTTTTTTTAAATTTTTTCAAACCAAACAAACCAGCTGTGTGTGATGACCCACCCTTAAGGGGAAGGATGCACCCTAAGGGTGAGTTGTCACACCACGGTGGCAGGAGGGGGAGGAGAAAGGGCTGAGGCTGCAGATTGCACTCAGGGATGTGTGGCACCATGAAGGGTGGCATTGTAATTGCTTTGTCATTTCAAAAAATGTGGTAAAGGTGACTTGCATTGTTGGAGTCAAATGCTGGGCAGCAGTGAGCCCTTCATGTGTTGGCTGTGATGTGCTCTTGGTGTGCTCTGATGGCAATGGAGCAGGAAAACAACAACAGACAAAACCAAAACCAACCAAACAAACAAACAAACAACCCCCCCAAAAACCCTCAAAAAAAGAAAAAAGGTGTCTTCTGTCACCAGGTCTTAGCATGGAAAAATTTACAAAGCAATACATGTTTTAACATAATTTATTCTAAGAACTATCACTGTATATACATTTTCCTGGCACTTTCCCTCTGTGACAGTTGAAGACTGGAGTTTTCCCCAGGGATGTAGCGGTGCTGCAGATGTCACCCCTTGCTGTCCCACTGCTTGTCAGCTCTCTGTGCCTGTGCCGAGGGGCTCCCTTAGCCCTCCCTTGTCTCCCGCCGCCCCCTTTCCTGGCGCTCACTCATCTTAGGCCCAGGGTGCTGCTGCCAAGATCTTCCAAAGGAGCCCCTTTCACAGCCAACACCTGCCAAGGAGAGCTGTTGGCATTGCCATCCTTCTGCTTTTTACGGCATTTTTCTTTCCTCCTTTTTTTTACTTTTTCTTTCTCCTTCAGAACTTTGGTAACAGATGTTGAAATTTGTTCCCACCTGAGGGTGTGAATAGGACCTCGGTGACAAAAACAAAGTTAAAGCAAATTGGACACTTGCTTTTGGTTGCATCTATCAACTCCCACCCAGGAATGTAAAAGCAAATATAAAACCCCTCAGAAATCTTGTTAATTGTTTAAGGAGCAGCTGATACCTCCTAAAAACCTTCAGACCATAAGGATTCTGTTACTTTGTCTGGCTTTTCTTTACTTCTCCTTCATTGTTCTTCCTAGTGAATGCTATTTGCATGAAAATGGGACCTTTTATTTCTGAAGAGCTGATCCATCCCTGCTACTTATTCCTCATTTGGACACTGATCATTGGAGCCTGAGTCTGTCTAGAGAGTGCAATTAACTTGGATCCTCCAGACTCTAAGTCTCTGGGATACTGGGCTCATTTCCACAGCATCTGACTGTGATATAGAAAAGGCTTTCTCACTTCAGGTGGATTAAGTATGCAGCAGAGGTTGAGCAAATATGGTTGTAATGGACAGTGGGGTGCACAAATATAAGTCTATCAGTGGAAGTTATACCCTTCTGACAGGAATTTCCCCAGAGTCCTCCAAGGGCCAAATATAGCCGTTAAAGAAAGGAAATTTTCATGTGTTGTTTCCAGCTGTGTTTGAAACCCCACTCTTTTCCCAGGAGCTGAGAATCCTGGAGCTGCAGGCACCTGATCTGCTGCCCCTTTGTTCCAGTGGGCCACCTGCAATGCAGCTCCATGTCTGGTTTGGCACTTGCAATTGGCTTGTGGTGCTGCTTCATCTTGTTTGATTGGAGAAACTTGCCTGATAGTTCTTTGTGCTGTCTTCATTAACACTCAAAACATCACAGGACTTCCAGGTGTCCTTAAGCTGACCAGCAAAGTCCTTCCTTCCTCTTGGCTCCCTGACAGAGGGACATTCAAGCCTTGCTGTTTTGACATTTTGTATGTAACCAAGAAAATAATATTGTTTACCCTGAGCAGTTTTGGGAAAACTTTGATAAGAGAGATTGTGACCTACATGATTCTCTTTGCATCTGTGTTTAAAGGACTTGAGCTGGGACCTGGATTGTAAATCTGTAATGTGGCTAGGGGGAATGCTAGGAATAAGATTCTTGGACACATGCAGTGGATTTCCAGATAAACAAATGCTTCATCTAGTGCAAACAAAATAGTTTTCAGTACAGGATCTGCTGTGGGTGTTCAAATTAACAATCTGATAGCCTCATAGTTAGAATGGGTGTATTTACCCACAGGATTGGATTTTTGATTGGCAAAAAGTGGGAGAGAGATTTGGGACATCTTCTAAAGATGTTTTGTGACAGGTGTATGTGGGCATCCCAAGGCAAATGACACAGGCTAATTTGAGAGAGCAATAACCCATAATAGCATAAAAATTATCTGAATGGAGTGATCGTGTGCAGCAGTGAAATCTGAGATAAGAGTCAGTGATACTGCTTGATCTCTGCCCAGTTTTTCCAAACCAAGGTAACATATTCCAGCCTCAGTATTTTGTGTTGCAAAGGAGAGGGGCATTAAATGTCTCACTATAGCTGCTGAGCATCGTGTTGAGCTTTTTCTTACCATCATAGCATGGAGTGGCTTATAAATGCAAGTGTGTCCGTGACATTGCTTTACCTCCTGCCTTTCCTGATAGCCTACATGTGGTTTTTCTGAGTAATCATAAGACAACATGTGTCAGGCTGTGGGTGTGAATTTGGGGTTATCTGGCTCCTTTTGTGTGATTTTTGCCGTGAGAGGTGGGCAGAAGTGAGATGGACCAGGAATAGCCCATCCCTGCTCAATTCCACATTGAAGGCTGGGTGGGATACCACAGGGCAGCTCAAAAGGGAACAAACAGCCCTCGTCACACAGCAGGGTCCCACCCCAAGGTCCTTGTGCAGTCACAGGCAGGCGCAGCAGAGCTCAGAGTGAAACAGTGTGTTTTATCCCTCAGACTTCCTTTTGTCTTCTCACTGCTCAAACAAAAAGGTCTAAATAGCATGTTTATTATTAATACCAAGTTATTTTTGCTCTGCATGAGGTAAACAAACCTACCTGCAGGGCTTTTACCACTCTGCCAAGCTGGCTCTGGCTAAAGTCACAATCCTTTTTTTCTGTGGCCTTTCAGCTGCAACTTTTTCAAACCACACCACTTCCTATCAGTATGAACGAAGTCAATCAGGTCCCTGCTGTCTGCAGCTTTTTGTGTTTTCTTTCCTAAGCTCTTCTTTAAACTGATAAAAGCTATGTCAGACAGTATCCTTCACTGTCTCAGTAGTGATGGCAGGCCAAGCAGGCCCAGGTTAAATGCTGGGCTCTGGGAGGTGGTTTTACTTGTAGTCACAAAGTTAATACTTACCCAGGAATGGTTGGGATTCTTGTGGTCTGCTCTGAAGTGTAATCTAAATTGGATTTCCTGGATTTGTAATGCTTAGTTTTGGATTTACAATTGCCCACCAGTGTTTATAGCTCTAAACTGCTGATGCTTGCTCTCAAATGTAGTCCCAGTTTAATGCCCTTTTTGTCTTGGAATAGAGAGAAGGATTAATAGGATTCTGTAGCACACAGCAGATGCGAGGTTTTACATCATTTGATGTCTGCAAATGGCACTGATTCAGCTCCTCTTCCAGGGAAACATTTCTGATTCCTCATAGATTTTTCATTTTAACACTGTCCCACTGTTTCTAATGTCCCACAGCAACATTAGAAAATGTGGTAAATGCCATTCTTATTAAGTGACAGTGTATAAAACCAGAATAATAAGAATAAACAAAATGAAGGAGGTTGTAGGCGTCCTTTGAACTTCCCAGTAGCTAAAGACACTGATTCATTAGTTTGTTGCTATGGTAGACCTTTCTCAGTAGCAAGAAACCAATGGAGGTAGAAGTGCCAGCTTTGCTAAAGAGTTCAGTGCCTCCAAAAAGCTGAAGGCAGAGGCTTGTGGAAGGGAAGGAAAGATGAGGACAGGGATGAATAAGACAAGCTGGAGCACCTGATTGCAGTGTGGCTTTGCACTGGCCAGCTGCAAATTGAGGAGCAAACTGCATAGGACAGGTGTGAGATCAGTGTCCTCCCTCCAAAACTGGAGGCACATCTGTGTGTCCCTGGCACACCCAGGTCAGCCGTGGGAATTCTCCACTTTGTGGGTCCACTTAGGACATTTTTACCTCTTTGTAAAAGACTTCCACCAGTAAATGCAGCAGATGGAAAGAGCATGCAAACAGCTTTGCTCTGCGGGGAAATAGCTATGAATGGAGCTGGGGCATGGTTTCTGCCTCTGCCTATCTGCAGTGCTTCACTTTCACAGCAAAATTAACTATTTCACTTTTCAGAGGGCTTCTGAATCTAATTTTTGATAGCATCTAATTTTGTAGCATCTAATTTGCTACAAATTTGTTTTTCGATCATGTTGCTGTCCTCCCGCAGAGAGAACAAAGGGCAATTTTAACCCATTTTAGCAGCAGTAAAAATGCAAAAACATTTTGAGAGAAGTGAAGCATAAGAAAATCTCTATAAACCCCTTTTTATTTCTGTTGAGAATTACTTTTCTGAAGCTTTTTCTCATTACCACTCATCACAGATGTGATACTGTTCATGGTAAATACTTTTCTCTATTTCATTGTATGTGAATATCTTTTATAAAATATATAATTTTTTTTTTCATTTTTTATTCCCAAAAGAGTGAAAACTCTGTAGAACTTTCTGCATTCCTGGTACAAATATTCTTTCCATCGGGGAGATGAGTGCTTTGGTTGGGATTTCTGTGGTTATTTGTAAATATAATTGGTGATGTTTTCTTTTAAACATTTTATTCTTTCCCAAGCCAAACAGATACTTCCTGAGTCTGACACACAAGATAATAGTTGTACTAGAAGACAAGAAATTTGGAAAGCAAAGGACAGATGTGCAGAGTTAATCTAAGTCTGAGTCTCACTGCTTTCCCAGGTGAGTGAGGCTGCAGGGAATAGAGCACTTGCTGCTAAAGCACATGCCCAGTCTCTCAGTGAAACCTGCAAAGAAGTGAGAGGGAAATTTGATTATGTGAACAGGATACACCTTTGAATGTCTGCAACACTTGGCAAGAAATCTGGCAGCCTCAGGGTGCATTTTTGTAAGGCCTCTCTATTGAAATGCCTTGCATGGCCCAAAGGGTGAAATTCCTCAGCAAAGCAACTTCATCAGCTCCCATGACCCGCTGTGCTTTCAGTGCTGGTTCAAACCTTTTGCCTTTCACTACCCAAATGCAAAGCCAAGTGCAAGGAGAAAACATGCTCTATAGCAGCTCTCTAGCCCCCACTGCATTTTTTAAGAATAAACTAATGATTTTAAGCTAAGAACAGTATGTGTTAGAAATGAGTCCTTGGTTCTTGGGGGCAAAGGGTTTCCAAACAAATCTTTGGGTTTGCTTTCTTTTTCTTCATATGAATTTCAGGTTTTCAGATTTTTTCTCATTTTATTTCTTAGCACTCTACATCTTTTAATAGTCTCTTGGTGATACCCCACGTCATGGGTCAGATATAAATTCCTGCCAATGAGCAAGCTGCTGCAGTTGCCCACCTGAGCAAAGACGGGATCAGACAACACTACATTTGACCTGGGCAGTTCAGAGGCCCAGAAACAGTAAGATCCAGCAGGGAATTCTGAGTAGAAAGTGTTGCTTTTACAAAATTCTAATTTCTCCTAGGAATGTAGAATGAAGACCACTACAGTGCCCTGATCATTGGAGCTCTTAGAGCTGGCAGAGGCAGTGCAGGCCACATGGAGAGGCAGGGAGCTCAGTTTGCTGTACCCTGTCCACGGACAGGTACTTGTTCTTCCATTCCTCAGCCTCTTTGTTTCTAGAAAAATTAATGCCCAGAATCACTGGAGAAACAGAGGAGATGCTCAGGAGAAGAAGAAATGCCTCCAGCATTTTTAACTTGTTCTTTGTACAGTGTTAACAATGCTTCATCCGGTCAACATCCCAGCCCCTTCTAAGCAGTATGTTATTGCTGAGGAAGGGAGCCTAGAAGCTAAAAATTCCTAAATTTAATGTTCATCTCCCTGCTGTCTACCAGCACTCTAAATTATATTAGAGTGCAAGTTACTTTATGATCTGTGGGACCAAGGACAGCAGGGTAACAAAGCAAAGAACAGGCATACTCGGAAAAAAAGCTGAGCAACCAAGGAAGCATAAAACTACAGGTGAGCTTCTAGTCTCAGTTATTGCAGTGTAAGCCCAAAGTCATGTCAGTGAAACTAATGAAGCTGCCTCAGGCTACAGAAGAGCAACTGAGACCAGTTTCTCATACACTTTGGCATTTTCTGGCTCCCGAGGTCCTGACGAAATCGCAATCCCCATTCCCTCTGTTCAGGCGTTGTCAGTTTAACGTGAGGCCCCCTTGGCATGGCCTACTGCTTTGAGATGTAAAGCAACTCTTTTGCCTCAGCACTATTTTCTTCTATGATTTCCTAACTCTTTTTCCGAAAGCAGCGTGAAGTCACAATGGTAAAGTCTTCATGCCTCCTGAAGTGTAGTTAGTTAAGAGGTAAGTTATGAGCAAGGACCTGATGAGGATTCCCTGTCTGCCAGCAGGGATACTCAGTCAGATATTCTGAAGTTTCTGAGACAATCAGTGGAAATGGCAATTGCTATGGGGAGGGAATTCTTGCTGGAATATTCTGGTGAATTTTAATTTCAGGCCCTTTTTCATAACCAGGAAATAAGGTAAGTGCACAGTCCAAATCTTCTCAGAAGCACAATTCATTGCCTGAACACCAAAAGGACTCTGTCAACAGCAGCAGATACTTAGGTCTGTGTTGGGTCAGTGTTCCCAACTGGAATTTAATTTTTTTTTAGTACAATCTCATACATAGATTCACTTCACTTTGACAGACTGGAATCCCCACATGTAAATCTCCAGCTCAGGGAAGAAATCAAAACACAGTTTGTGCATTATCCTTGTCAAAAGTGTGTGGAAAAGAGACTGTTCAAAGGCTGGGATTAGTATCCCTGCCTCGCAGAGGTACTGCAAGGATCCAGCTCAGCATGAAAACTCTCTGGCTTTGATTGCTAGATCAATCTCATCCTTCAGGAAGGTGGCAGCTGATTGCTGGGACAGTGTTGCAGGCAGCACTGGGGGTGGCCCAGAGCAGTGGGCTGCCTCTCTGCAGGCTGGAGTCTCCTTGTCTTTGGGTTTATTTGTGCCTGTGAGCACTGATAAGAGGTAACTGACTGGCATGTTAGGCTCTCTCTGCTTGATTATTTTTTATTGCTGTGTTTGCTTGGGGAATGGTAGTGCTCAGCTTGCTCTGAGGTCCAAAAGGTTGCTTTCCCCCAGGGTTCTGTGTGTTTCTGGCTACTGCTTTAGGAATCAGGGCTGCTCTTATCTTATCCCCCCATAAGGTGGGGGTTGTTCCTTCAGGTTCCTGTGTTCACCACTACGTTGGACTACGGGATTTTATTTCATGCTCGTTTGGCTTGGCTCTGTTCATGAAACTATGTTTGTAACCAAGCAGGAAAGCGCAGATGTGAAAAACCTACAAGCAGGAGAGGAGCTCGTGAGGAAGCCTGGAACTGGGGAGTAAACTGATGTGTGCAGTGTGGGGATTTGAGCCAGTGGCAGCATTAATTAGATGTGTGATGAGGTAGTCACAACAGCTGTCACTAAAACAAGTGCTGCACCTTGCAGAGCAAGTCAAGCAGTGGAGGAATGACATAGAGATCTTTCTATACCCATGTGAATCTAAAGCTGCCTTTGTGTTTAGAGTTACAATCATTATTTCTTTTTAAAAGCATGTGCAAGTCTAGACCCAACAGGCATATGTATGTGAGGCCAAGCGTACATGACCAGGACAAGGGAGGCAACAGAATTCAGCCTGAAGCTTTTTACCATGAACTTCAAGTCTTTGTTTCTTAACAGACCAATTCTGTAGTGACTAAAGACTTGAGGAAGGTTTGCAAGTACAGTTTTCTCATACACTTTGGAAGTGAGAAAACTGGCCAGAAGAGAAGTGGAGAGTGAAGATGAAATATGCTACCACATATAAGTGAACATTTTTTTTCCTTTTCAAAGTAAAGAAGAATCACATCCAAAGAAATATGCAATATGAATAATTATATTTCTTTTTACCCATAAATAATAACAGGAGACATTATGGAAAGAAACAAAAAAAGTTAGGAACAGTCTGGAAATGGACTTAGTTCTGGATTTTAGGAAATATTTTCAGCTGTGAATATTTAAAGCAAACTGTTAAGTTAAGAAGTTCAGAACCTTGTACTTTCCACAAAGGCCTCTCCACACATCATTCCAAGTAATGAACATGCAGTATATAAATCAAGGCTTTTGCGTGGCTCCTTTTTCACTGCCTTGCAATGGGTCTTCCAAGGACTCCTTTAAAACAAAATAATAACACACCCCATCAAGACAGCAGTTCAGGTTTGCCCAGCAAAGGGTGACCTGAACAGTGTCTCGTAGCACTTGTTGAAAACTGATGTGGACGATGTTGTTCTTCACCAAGAAGTACACGAAGTATGCCACGTGGTAAGGTGTGAAGCATACCAAAAAGGCAACCAGGTTCGTCACCACGATCCTCTCTGCTCTGGTGCTGTGTGTTTGGGGGTTGTCTGGGTTTCTGTGCCTTCTCAGGCACCGCACAGTTTGGGCAGTGCAGAAGGTCATGGCTGCCATGCTGCCAAAGAAGATGATCTCCAAGGTGCTGAACAGGCCTGCATTCTCCCACGTGTTCTTGGAGAAGTTATGGAAACAGGACGAGATGTTGTGGCCCTTTCCATGCAGCTGGAAAGTAGAGGCTGTCCCCACGGAGGTGCCCAGGCAGATGAGAGCACAGACCATGGCAGATTTCTTGATGGACCTGATGGTGAGGGCCACAAAAGGGTACTGGATAGCAATGTACCGGTCCATGCAGATGCACAGGGAGATGAGGATGCTGCCGTACATGTTCACAAAATAAAGACTCTCCAAGGTGGAGCAAAACACAGACCCCAAGTTCCAGTTGTCCTGAAGGTGGTAGGAAATGATTTTAAAAGGAAGAGTAAACAACAGCAAAGTATCCAGGAATATAAGGGCTATCATGTAGACTGTAGATTCTGACAGCTTTTTAACCTTAAAAAACAGGAACGACAGAGCCATTATGTTGAACAGCAACCCCAGGATAAAAGTGGGTGTGTACACAATGAGCTGGAACAGTTCCACAGTAGCACTGATATTGCCCTTGCCATGGGTGTCATTCATATCTCCAGGTATGCTGGAAGAGAAGAAAATCACCAGAAGGAAGGATGAAGATCACATAGAAGACATAGAACAAAGGCTAATGAGGTCCCTATGTGTTTATAGTCTGGGAAATACTTTTTTTCCCTCTTGGACTGCTGTGTGCTTAATTGCAGCTCCCAGTATCATGGAGCTGCTCAGTGCCAATGATTTTGGGACAAGGTTGTACCTCAAAGGGGGATAGGGCTTTCTGGTGTCTAAGTTTCACTTGCACTGTTACCTGTAACCCTAGACTGTGCTGTCCTGTAATTTAGGCTGGGCAGAGTATGTGACTGCACCATCCTCTTGGAGAGATTCAATCTCTGCAGAACCAAGGTAGCAGACCCTGATTTTAGAGTTTCTTGGATCATGAGGGTGGAAACAATTATGTGGATCTGGTTTCCTGCATCAAGCTATCATAAGAGATCTCGGGGAGCCAAGAACATAAGGATCCCACATGTTTATTAATGTGAAGGTCCCATACAGCCACTGCCATCTTGCAACCTCTCCCACCATCCCTGGGCAAAGAGAGAGGACTGTGAGTACCACTGACCCTTCTAAAAGCTATCTAAAAGCTGCAGGCAGGAAGCTTCCAATAGGCTATTTCTAGCAGAGGTTAAGTCTTTAGTAGAAGGATGAGATTTTGTCTAAATCAGCCAGACTTACCACAGCAGAGGCAGGAGTTACAGGAAACATGCAGCTGGGTTCTCCTCTGCAGAGAGGGGACTGAAAGTGTTGAGGCAGGTACTCTCTGAGCTGGGATCACAAAGTAATTATCTTCTTTAGAGGAAGGGTTCTGGCTTGATCCTGCCCTCTGACTCTCCTGATAAGGAAGGTGCTCATTGGTTTCTGCAGTGCTGTAGTCACTTAAAAATGCAAATGCCCAGGAGTACCTGATCCTTTCCTCCAGCCAGTTCCATGACAGCAAATGGAACCTGCAAATAAAGTCTGTCAGAGATTTTTCTGTCAGCACCCAGAAATTACTTTCTCCTGCTGTTCTCTAGTTTTTACTTCAAACCAGTGTCTTTCCTACACAAGTTGCTGATTTTGATGCTGTTGCATTTTAGATGTCAACTGTTTGTTAACTGAGCAGTCTAAGTTTCTGTCCTGCAGAACAAGTCACCCCCCTGAGTATTTCACAGGTAAACTCTCCCTTGTTGTGGTTTGAGAGATTAAGATCTCTTTGAGTGAGATTAAGATCAGCAAAAAGGAAGTTTAGTTCCTTGCTCCTCAAGGACACAGTAATGGCAGGTAAATGAGATTCTGTAAGTTACTGGCTTAGACAGAAGTAAGAAAAGCAGCATGAAGCACTGTGAGTCTGATGCTGGGGGGAGCCCATCATTGAGAGCTAAAGGGAGGAAAAGTTAATTAAGGAATTTCTGAAAAGTAATAAATACTGACAAAGTTTTTTACTTCAATGTCTCTGTAGGAGATTTCATTACTACTTTCCTTCTTCTTCAGTCTTGCTTTAAGTTTGTTTGATAGTGTGTCTAGGAAATTCTAGGTCTAGAGAAATAGAATTTCAGCCTCTCACCAAAATGATTAACTAAGGAAATTCTCGCTGTGTTAAAAAGATATTTCAGGCTAGGGTCTGTTGTGCAGATTTATTTAAAAACAAACAGCAAAAATTTTATATAAAATATAAATTTATATAAATAAAATAAAGATATTTTATATAAATATAAATTTATATAAATAAAATTTAAATTTATATTAAAAATTTATATAAAATACAAATTCAAAGGGCAGTTTTGTTCAGTCATTTAAAAAGTTAGCTATGCTGTAAGCAATGCAAGTTATGTAATATATCATTAGTTTTTGGATCTCGTGACAAGAGAAAAGCTTTTAAGGCAAGGTTGTGCTATAGTGAAATATCTCTTGTCATCTTACCTTTGGGCTGTCTCATGCTCTAGTTGTTGACTTTTTCTCCTTCTAAGCTTGTAGAATTCTGCAGCCTTATGTTTTCTTTTAAGGCAGTAGAGTCAGCTGCAAGCAAAGCAGCTGCTGGTCAGAATGTCAGAAAGCACAAAGTGCTGTTGCTTTTTGTTTCATCACAGATTTCCATGACAGCATCAGCCTCCCCACGCTGTGCCTGCATGCAGGCACTATGTACACAGGATGTCACACAGCTCATTGAAGGATGTAAATACACGGCTCTGTGGGACTCACATCTGAGTCACCCTTTAAAACAAGGTTCTGGTAACACAGAAAGAAATTCTGGCTCTATAGACCTTTTTGGGGGGTTTTTTTGAGGTTTTTCTGTTTGGGTTTTTTTTGAGGGGGCGGGTTTGGTGTGTGTGTGTGGATTTTTTAGGGGTTTTTTGGTGATTTTCTTTGTTTTGGTTTTGGGGTGGTTTTTGCTTTTGTTTTGTTTGTTTGTTTTTGGTTTGGTTTGGTTTGGTTTTGTCCAATACAGGATTTTTTTGATTGTACATTGCATCCACAGGTAGAGTGTTAGTTGTCAAAATGTGCTTTGAGTTAAATCCTGTCATGGTTTCCCTTACTTTTCATTATATCAGAAAGGAAAAAGAGATTGCTGATTTTCAGTGATGATCTGGTATGTTCACTTCAAACTGGTGTTTCAAGAGTCAAGCATTACTCTTACATCTTTTTATACTCCTAGGGAGCAGGGAATATACACATGGAGAATGTCAGGTGATGATTTTTTTCAGGTAGGAAGGAGAAAAAATGGGGGGGTTTGCCATTGTATGCCTGTTTGCAGTGTTCTTTCCAAAAAGGGAAAGAAAGACCACAGATGTAGTTTTCTTGGTCTTCTGCATACCTTTAAATTTGAAAACTGAGGATTATATTGGCTAAATTAAAACTGTGCATCTGTGAAAGAGGTAGGGGATAGGAGATGAGAGAATAAATAGTCCCTTGAGGTTTCCCCATGGTATTTTATGAAATGACGATCTTTGAGGAAAAAAAAGAAACACCACTAAAGGAAAAAAACAATACAAGTTTGAATGAATAGTGCCTTATCTCATTTCCCAGTTAGGTTTCACTTCTGTGTATCCTGTGGTGGTCTTGTGAGCATGGCTGCATTGCGGATGTGACCAAAACCCAACACACAGCAGGCAGGCACCACCACCATGAAGAGTGGGACTGGGCCAGCCTGAGTGTGGGAAGCAGGGCTGCCATCAGCATGGATGTGCCAGAGCACTGTCTGTGCTCCTGCCCCACTCTGGAATTTGCAGATGCCAGTTCTGAAACTGCCACCAATGCTCAGTACGGGTGCTCTCTCTTTCCACTCTAGGTTTTCCCCTCACACACTTGGTACTTTTTCTTCTGTCTCATTTTCTCCTTGACCCTCATGTTCTGAGCCACATGAGCATGGCCCACCTTGCTAGAGACTTTCCCAAACCGGGTGTGCCTGGGCAAGATGTCCCCTTGCTGCACAGAGCCCTGTGAGACTCTACATCTGGACAGAGATGTTTTGGGAAAGGCAGGATGAGGAAGCAGCAGTGTCAGGGTTAGTTTAGCCACCACCAGTGAGTGATCTGCCTTTTTTTCCCAGCAGTATCCTTGTGAGTTTTTCAGGGAAGAAATGGCCAGGAAGGGATGCACAGGGGTACAAATGCACTTGGGGCAAGGTGTGAAGGCTCCTCTCCCTTTAAAATAGAATGGATGAAAAAGTGTGATGCTGAGGGCTGATGGAGAGGGTAAAATGAATCCAAGTGAGCAGCACAATGGAAAGGTTGGGACAGCCCATAGAGGACTTTCATACTGTTCATTAATATCTTCCTTGGGAGCGGTGGGGAGAAAGCAGTGGGCAGCAAGGAACCTTTCTGTTCTCAACACAGCCTCTACTCTGTGCTGAATGGATGTGTCTCTCCACAAAGTCCCCAAGTCCGAGTGTGGGTCCATTTTCTTGGAGACTTGGGAGAAGAGGGCCAGCTCTGCACATTCTCCTCTGTCCCTGACACTTCTGTGTGTGTCACCAATGCCACCAGTGTGTGAAGCATCTCCTGTTTCACATGATTTCAGATGCTGAATGCATCATCTTGTGCCTTTTTCCCGATGAAGGAGCTGTTTCACATGCATTCTTTTGTTGGTATTGAGGACTGCCATATCACTGCTGCTATATGTCACATCTCACCTTCAGGACACACACACACATCCCCCAGTGGCAACCAGTGAAGTTCTGCTGATTCCCTGTGCTTGCCTTAAGGCCAGCCTTCTCCTTGCAGTGCTGGGCTGTGTCAGCCAAGGTCCTGGCTCTCCTGCTGTCAGTCCTGGCTCTTGGGAGCAGTGTCAGCATGGGGCTGATGCAGCTGTCAGCTTCCAATTTTTTCATGTCAGTAACTGCGTGGGGTTGTGCAGTGAAGACATAATGAGTTTTTTTAACTATTTAAATCATAGCCTAACCAGTGAAGAAAGTATTTTCCCTGCTTGAGAAGAAAGCATCCACTGCTGTGATCCAGAACTGCCTGCAGCCTCTGGGTGAGCCAGAAGTGGGAGGAAATGTCCCATCACCTTCATCTAGTGGCTCTGCGGAACTGTTTGTAACTGAGTTGCTCCATCTCGTGGCTACAGGAGAAATGAGGAACTCAGCTTCAGCCCTGTGATGTGTCTGTCTGTGGTGTGTCACTAGGGGGAACAGCTTATCGTGTGGCTCCGACAGTTTATCCCAACCTGTCCCCACCAGCCGAGTGCTCAGCTTCTTGTCCTCACTGGCTCTGTTTGCTCCGGCAACCTCATCTGGAATGATAAGCAAGGGAGGGCCAAAAGCTTTGATGGTTATGGGAGGAGAAGACCGAAGCACGGGAACAGCTGAAATGAAGTTTTTCTGTGGAGGAAGTTGCCAGAAGGACTGACTGTGTGTGGTTGGTGGGGCCGCGGGGCCGGGGCCAGGAAGCTGCTGTGCCGAATCCGTGGTCTGACCGCAGGCGCTGACGTTCGGCGCTGACGTTCGGCGTTCGCCAGAGAGAGTGAGGGAGGCACCAGCCAACCTTGGCTGTTGCAAGGGTGCCCCAGGGAACAAGGGTGCTTTCGGTGCTGGAGGAGCTAAATCTGCTGCTTGGGAGAGCAGGTGAGCTGCTCTGGCTCTTTGAGCCTTGACATGTTTAGTGTTGAACTGATCTAGTGTTTTTTGAGAGACATATCTCAGTTTCCACAGAGAAATCAGCTGGGAATGCTCCTGTAGGACTTGTGAGTCCAGATCAGCAGGGTAGATATTTTCCATCTCAGTGCCCTGAGAGTGGTGAAATTTAAAACTGGTGGAGATCTGTCTCTGGTGTTGCAGATTTTGCACTTTCAATTGTTCTCTGTCTCGGCAGAGCAGACATTCAAGCGAGGCTCATGCACCCCAACTGAGGGCCCTGCATAACACATCACAGCTTATGTGTCTCTTCTGCCTAATGGCTGAGTCATTTTGACACTTCTAAGGTATTTTTTTCTACTTAAACCATTAGCTACACTGGTCTTCAAATTATCATTGCCTTTGAAAGACTTGAGACAGCATTTTCGCAAATCTAGTATTTCCTGAGAGATACAAACTTCCAAACCATATGACTGACCTGGCAAGATCAGACAGGCACTTTGGCTGGAATTCTGCAAGGTGGGGGAAAAAAAAATCAGTTCCTGAAGATGAGCAAGATCTCATTTTATTTTTCACAGTTGTGAATTGCACATACATCTCTAGGAAAATAACTGCACAAATGGACCTCCTTTCCAAAAGGCACTTGCACTCAATTTTGAGCCAACTGGGCTGAGGTACTGCATGTGATACCCTGTGGTGACCACAAGACTCTGGATCAGACCCCACATCTCATGGTGCCATTTCTTCTTAATGGGAAAAGTCAGTTTTCCTTTCCTTGTTTCTGGGTGTGTGATGGCACAGCATGTCTGTGAGAAACTGCCAGAGGTATTTACAGCAGGGAGGGAAGGTCATTGGATGTTATTTCATTACAATAAAATAATGAACAGAAGAAGAGCCCAAGAGTCATTTTAGACAAGAGAAAAAGTGTATCTCAAGTGGCTCAAGTGACTGGAGCCAGCAGTGGATGTTTAGGGGAAGAGTTAAAAACTGTGTGAAGAGAAAAACTCAGGTTGGCAGCTGAATAATGATTTCCAGGGCTCCTATGGTAGCACAAACTGAAAGACAGCAAACCTCCAAGTTTAGATAATTAGCATTAAGAGATTTATTAGTTAGAAATGCAGAGACAGTAGTGAGAAGCTGACAAATCTATGTTTTCCTGAATTTCATAGATAAGATATTCCTCAAAGGAAATATTCTTACAAAATTGTATGTTTGCAAAAGACCTACTTGGGAGGGGGGGAAAGGGAAACTTTAGAATTCATTTTGCTTTCCCTCTGTTCTGCTCTATTGCCTCATTATGTAAACTGTGTGTACCATTGTTGGGCCAAACATCAACTCACAGTCTATTTTAATGTTAACAGGCCAGCAGCAATGCATGTATTTATGATATCATGACATACTAGTAAAATTTAACTTTTTATCACCAGAGATAGAGCACAGAGGATTTAGCTGCTAATGAAAATCTCTTTCCTCCTCTTGTGCGCATAGTGGGACACATTAGTTTGGTGCTTTGCTAACATTACAACATGTTTATCAAATACTATCCCTGCTGAACGCTGTGCTAATGAGGTGCAGTGTTTGTGCCTGGACAAACCATTTCTAGGGTGATTTAGGTTTCTGCACAGGACATCTCAGTGAACCATGACAGGCTTTGCCTGCTGGGCACAGCCAAGGTTGGGTTTTTTTGTTCTCTTCTCAAAGTACCTGCTCTGGTCCTGTTCTGCTGGAGGAAGGGTCTGGGTTTTTTTTTTCCATTTTATGTGTGGGAAATCAAAGCAAAGATAATAAAAATTATTTTCTAAAGGTTATATGAGACACCTGCAATGGAGTGCAGTTTCTCAGATCCAGATATCCAAGACCAACACACCATTTTTTGCCTGCTCCTTCCTGGGGCTCAGCTCTGTCTGCAGCCCAGGAGGGACATTGCATAAGTTATGGCTAGATGTTCACACCCTTCTAAAAGTCCTACATTCCTCCAAAAAAACCTTGTCTGTCTGCCCTTTCCTATTCAGAATTAACTACTCTCGGGTGGTAAGTGTTGAAACTGTTGATAGTATGTAGTAACAAGCAAAAGAAATACTAAATGATGTTGTTTTATCTCCTTTCATGTTTCACATGTATGTGATCACCTAATTAATTTGAATCTTTCAGCCTTTCTGATTAATTTCGATAACATTTCAGTTGGGGTGAGGCTGCATGAAGTAGGGCAAGGAGAGCTTCGTGCCAGCCTCTGTATCCAGAGGATGCTATCTGTGTATGCAAAGTTAGAGATGTGGTCCCCAGAGAAAGAGGCCCAGTGGCTCCACAAAAAACCAAAACCCTGGGTTTCAACCAAAAGAAGGGAGAGCTGCTGCTCCTGCCCTGTCTCTGCTGCTCCTGCCCTGACTCTGCTGCTCCTGCCCTGTCTCCACTGCTCCTGCCCTCACCCTGCTGCTGCTCCTGCCCTCCCTCGTGCCATCTCCCCCTTCCTCTTCACACTGCTTTGCTTCCCTCAGAGGGCTGGTGTGCACAGACTGAGCCTACATCGTTCTCTGCCTTTTTAAAATGCCCCTTAAGTGGTAGGTTTAAAGGGGTTTTAGTGGACAACATCCACTGTGAGTTAAAAAATGTCCATTTTCCTTCCTGAAAATGGAGCTTGATAGCTGCTTGTTTGGTACCGTGACACACCTGCACTTCAGACTTCTCCCACTTATTAATTTTCAGTGAAATCAAACTCATAGGAATAAATATATGACACTGATGAAAATGTTAGAAGCATTTATCAGGCCACATCCTTTTCCTGTTGTTTTCCTGGTAAGTGTTTCTAAAGTCAAATATTTAAATATTTTACCATAAAAATTTCTCTGGTCTTGAGCATTTTTTTGTAAATAACCACAACCACTGAAGCAATACTAAACAGGGCTATAACACTGATGCTGATTTAGCAGTCTGGCTTGTGATCTGAATTAACTGGGGAGAGGGAGAAAGTGTTAGAGTATATTTTTCTTTAACTACAAAGCCTTTATTTTTTTTATATTCTTACCATAATCTGGTTTTTGCAGAGAGGATGCTTGGTTCGTGTTTTTCAGTGTTGACACCTAGTTCTTTGGAGTAAATTGTTCCTGTATCCAGAATATTTTTTCTTCAACTCTTTCTGATCTCATAAGCTTGTGAAAAGTCAGATCAAATTTGAGATGAAGATGAGTCCAAGCTTCTAGAACTGCACTTTGATGACATCTACATAGCCTGCCGCATTTCAGCCAAATCTCTGCCTGAAACTGTAACTGGTGGTTTAAAATTTGTTTCTCTAGAGTAGTTAGAAAGAGTAACTATTATTTGTGCTTGTTTTCTTCTTTTTAACCTGGCCTTGTTTATCAAACTCTGAAATACTGACCATTTCTGTATAGGAGAGCTCTTATGATTTTGGATTGAGGGGAAGATCTATGTTTGGAGGGAAACCCACACATATTAATTTAATTGGAATTCTCCTCCAAACAAATGGATATACTATATAATTATGGCTTGTTACTCTTCTGCTCAATAGCACCTCCCACACCAATGTCCAAGGGACTCCTGGTAGGGGCAGCTGCTACTCAGCAGGACAGATTTTCAGCCAGGTCTTAACAGCATGTAAGCAACAAGGTAGGGGAGGAAAAAGAGTGTGTGATGCTGTTATATTTGTTAGCTTGATGCTGGTTACGCCAACACAATTATTATTGTACACACTGGAACCACAAAGCAAGTGTGCGTACTGGGGTTTGGTTTGCATCCAACTGAGTTTTTGCAGCCAGGTCAAGCAGTGCTGTGCTGCACAGCCAGTGAGGAAGCCCAGCTTGCCTTCAGCCTCATCCCAGCTGCCAGGGGATCCAGGGGCTGCCTGCTGCCCTGCAGAAAAGGCTCTGGCTCTGTGGGAGCCTCATTGCCACCCTCCTCCTGCTGGGCCACGCTCAGAGATGGGTGATCTCCACTTCAGAGATCTCTGCCTGTGGCGAAGGGCTGTGTTTTAAGGTGCCCTCTGTGTTTAAAGGTGTTTTGTTTCACACAGATCCATCTTCTCCAGGGTTCAGGAGACAGACTACTGCTGAAGGCAAACTGAAGGGTCTGGGTGCTGTGCAGTGAAGCTCTCAGCCAGAAGGAAACCCAGGCAGGGCTTTCATGTTCATGTTCTCTTCACGTTGCATGTCAGTCATTTCATTACCCCCAGTTCTTCACCTTTAACTTAGCACCATGTTAAGCTAAGCTTCAGCTCCAGATGTACAGGACATCTTCAGGTCTCAGCTCTCTGACCTGAGAAGAAAGGTGACTCAATCCCACAGCTTTCGGTGTACAGGAAAAAGCAGCCTTTTCTCACTGCTGAGGGAAATCTGGGGCAGATTCTCAGAAGAGTCCCAGCTGTGGCTTGCTGGCAGGCATCAAATCTGGGAAAGGAGCTCTGTGGACAAGTGACTGCCAGTGCGGGTGAGAACACAAAGTGAAAGAGGACTGAGGATTTGCAGGGCAGGAGGGGGGGATGGCTGCTCAGGGTGACCCCTCTCGGTGCCACAGGGATGGCTCTCATTTCCCTGCCTGTGGATAACTTCCTACTTTAGGTGGAGATAAGAGGATGAGCAAAGTGGAAAGTTTTGTAAGGAACCTTATTCAGTTCAAGCAAGTGAACCACAAACCAGTTTTGAGAACTGAAAGGTAACCTGGAGGAGCCAAAATTTAGGTGTGAAGTTGAGGAACGGAAGAGGGTTTGAATTTCAGTCAAGGCTATGGTCAGAGACAAAAACATGTTGCCCAGAATGTTAAAATTTAGAGTAATTGCTATTATTTTAGGACCTCAAGAAAGATTGTGATGTAATTGGTACTTTAGATGGTACAGCCACTTGGAAAATTAAAGACTTTGTTGAAGAGCAGAATTATCCCAAAATTTGGACTTCCTGAGAGACTGAAAGTGCTTGCATCACTACCAATGTGTTTTGTTCTGCAGCTGCCTGTGGTGATGGGGAACAGAGAATGGTTTATTAATATTGCTTTCCAATATGTATTTTTCTGACTTTCTGACCTTTGCAAAGGGATTAGCTTGAAGCTTTATGCCAGGTCTTGTCAATGCAGTGTGTGTGTGGTTGTATTAGAGAAATAGGCAACCACATGACAGAGTGGAGTTAAAATCTTTAAATATTTGAAGAAATGTCAGCACCTGATGATTCATAACTGCCTGCTGTTAGGTTTAAACCGGCAGGCATGTTTAAAAGGACCACAGATCAGCTGTGAGTGTCACTGTCATGGCCCAAGGGGCTCTGAACATCTTCCTCATCTTCAAACCTCTGGCTGCAACCCTGCAGACATGCCCAGGCTCCCCATGCTGCTCCCCAGGCTCAGGAATAGCAGGGTGCACTCTGTGGGAAGGGTATGGCCACTGAAGCTCCCAAGTGCAGCCCCACAGCTGCTTACAGCTTGCCCAAAAGGACCTGTCCATTTAATGACAATGCTTAAAATTTGGCTGTGGCTTCATGTCCAGATGGTTAAAAAAGCTGAATTTTACCTCTGATCTTGGTAGATGGTGTTTGTAGATCTTTGGGCTAGAATTTTGGTTTCTGAATTCTAATTACAGTAAGAAAAAGCAAAAAGCCGAACCCTGCAGACACCCACGCTTAAAAAAAACCCAACTGTTTTAGAAATACTTTGCAACTTACAATTGTCTGAAATTATTTTAAAACTGAGGTGCCTCTTGGTAATGTATCTCTAATCTTTTGGCATTTGCAGATCTTACTGAAGCTCATGGGTGCCCTCTCCTCCTTCCAGAAGGAATTGAGAAAACATCTGACTGCTCCTTTTATAGTGACAACCGAAAAAGCAAGGTCTTAGAGACCAGACTAATGATGGTGAGTCCCTGGTGTGGGTGTAACTCTGACACCGGCAGAGTTTGGTGATGGAAACAACCACACAGAGCTCTAATTAGTTTTTAGGGCATTTGGTGTTGCCCTTGAAAAAAGTTTCTATCAGTGGGTGAACTGGGTGCAAACAGGATGAAAGATTTATCTGGTGATACTTCTGGATCTTTACAGGGGTCAAACTGTAGGAAGAATGTAGCAGAAAGTAAGAGACAGCAGCTTAAATGTGGGTGACAGAAAAACCAAACCATGGCTTGTGTGGCCAAGGGTGTTTCAGGGAGAGGAGGCTGGAGGCAAGCTGGGAGAGAGTGCATGATGTATGTTCTTTGTTGAAAAATTCTGTGTTCAATCTTGTCAGCTTTCTGCAGGGGAGAACTCTCACCGGTTGGTTTGCTGGAGTGAGGCTGGAAGTGGTGGTAGTGAATTCTGTCCTAAAAATCACCATGAACACATTTTTATATAATGATACTTGGTGCAGCTAGGAGACAGAATATTTTTATTTATTTTTGCTTCTCTTTTTCTCGTGCCTGCAGTATTGAGCCAGCACAGAGGCAATCCCCACTGAGCTGGACTGAAACCTGCTAGTGATGACATATGAAGCATTAGGCTGAGCTCTGAATAAATAATGGTGTGAGAGAGAGCAGGCATTTACATTCCAGCATGAGCATGGAAAGGGAACATGTGCTTGTTTTCACACTCAGCATCCTTGCTGGGGAGGCTCTGGCTGTGGCATCATCTTTGGTCCCTTCTTCTGTCTGTGTGTTGCCAGAAAATATCTGTGAAACCAGGACTTTAGCTGGCACAGAATTCGTTTGATAAAGATATATAAATGAGAGATGGTCCAGCCGAATTTTCCAAGCTGAATTTCTACCACTAGAAGTCAAAAGAGAAAAAAGAACAGAAGGTTTTGCCATGCAAACTCGGCAAATGTGGTTTGGAGTAATTTAGAGAAGTTTATGACTCAAAACAAACCATGCTGTCTACTTTCAAGAGAAAGATTTAATTCTCAGGATATCTTTGTGTTTTTACTGCTAAAGCCTGAAGAGAATCATGTTTTAAAGGTGATAGTTTTTCTAACAATTTTACTGTCTTTATTACACTTAGGACTTCTTGTTACACTGAAAAAGAAACAACAAAAAAGCCCTAGAAGAATCATACCACAGTTCAGATTTCAGTATTTTATGCTGCCAAGGGATCTATGGTTTCAAGTCACAGTGCCTGGCTTTGCAGTGTGATCTCAGTACATTAGAAGGAGAGAGCTGGAAACGTGCAGAGATCTCTGGTTTTACTGGAACTGCTACATGCTGGGCACACCTAAGACAATTCAGTGCAGTGGAAAAAGAGGGACAAAGATTTGCAAGAATTCCATGCAGTTATTTTGATGACTGCAGTGTTTCAGCAACTTTTTCAACTGCTGTAGGAACCGAGAGCAAGTCTTGCTTTCACTGACTTGGGATTGCTTGCCTTTTGGTAAGACTTGGTGTAGTAGCAGAGAAAAGGCACTGTCTGTAAAAGGTTCAAAGTGGAGGTATTAGGATCTTTTAAAAGAAATGGCATATTCCTTTTTTTTTTTTCCTTTTTTTTTTTAATTTTTTTTTTTTATGATTCTATAAAATGCTGAGAAAAATTATCCAGCCAGTGTCAACCTGAGCAAAGAGGAAACAAACCATAGTAACATAGCAAATAAACAGATCAAAGGTATCAGAAAAACACCACAATCTTCATTTTTTTTTTTCCAGTAACACCAGGCAATTTGAAGATTAATGCAGATACTAATGGTTGTTTGAACTCTCATTAACCTACAAGGGCAGTCATGTGTGGTCTCCTTTCCAGAGCTCAGCTAGCATCTGGCATAATTATCAGCTGCATCTTTTTCAGTAATGAGTTGATTGGGGTGGCAGAGATGCTTAATAAGCATTTATATGGTTTCATCTACAGGATAAGGATATCCAAGTCCACAGAGAGCTGATCTGAGAGCCCAGATGTCCAAGCACCCTGCTGTCCTTGGGGAGGGCAGACTGCTCCTTGTTGAGGGCAAGCCAGAAGTTAAAATATTGAATTTCTAGCTAGAGATGCCAGAAGCTCTTCAGGGGCTGCTGAGGGACCCTCACTCATTTGCACTGCAGGATGGGGCATTGCTTGAGGTGGGAGCAGTTGTTTCCCCTCAGACAGTGCAACCTCTTCACAGCGTGGCAAAATGCAGCTCTGAAACAGAGCTGCTGAGAGCTCCTCTGGGAAGCTAGAGAGGGGCACTGAGCGCTGGAACTTGAGTTTCATTTCAGCACTTTGCACAAAAGATAAAATATATACATTTTGTTGTGTAGCTCATAGGACTGGACAAGCTGCAGCGTTTCTCTGTTCTCTCTGTTAGCTGTCACAGGAACTTCTCATGGGTTTACTTGAAGTCACATTTTTAAAAAGGGAAAACAGTGCGTTTGGATTGTGATCTTGATGTGGTAATCATGGCCATCCGTAGCGTTTGCAGTTCCCAGAACTATAACTCGACTTCACCCATGCACTGAACTGGGTAAATTCCATCTTGGTTGGAATGAAGATTGACTGTGGAACAACGTCTCTCACTCACAAGTGTGATTTTCCAGATGTCAGAAACATGAAAATGGAATGAGTAAACTGCACCCTTACGTGAACAAAAAAGGCATTTTCCCCTAATTCTTTTAACATGGAAATCCAGCTGTCCTTGAAGCTGTTGTGCTTCAGTAAGTGGGGGAAAATCAACTGATTTTTCAAATCTCCCCCAGAGGTAATGGCTCACCAGCAGCTGCCTGCCCTGGGTAGCACCTCTGGGCACAAACTGAGTGCCATGGAGCAGACTGCAAGGTGGCTGCATGGATGGGATTTCTCATGGGAAATCTCATTTCTCATGTCATTTCTCATGACACTCCTTACCCCATAGGAAGCTGGCCACTTCATGTATGTCTAGAACTGGGCTAAGGTCTTGAAAACCTGGCTAAGGGAAGACTTGTAGAAGCATTAAGCTGGGGTGAGGAGAAGATAAATAGCAGGATGGAGTTTTTTGCATCATGGGCCAGCTTTGAGACTTATGATGTCTGCAAGCATGGCCTGTCTCCCCACAGCACTGCCTTTCCTGCTTTAAATGAGTGAGCACTGTGACCTTCAGTCCACGGAGGGTGTACAAAGAACACTGAGCATGGTGTGGGAAGGCTGCCAGATGCTGGGTGAAGGGTTTTTTGCAGTGAAGTGAGTCAGGTGGTGTAAATGAGACAATGTGGATGTCATCCTGGTGCCCTTTTACAGATGTACAGCAGGTCTGGCTCAGTTTCTGAGTTCATTCCTGGCAGGATGAGTCCTCACCTTGGAGCAACGGGTGCTGGAGAAAGCAGTGCCAATCCTAAGACCTCTTGGTGAGGCAGAAACAACAGTGATTTAAAAAAGAATGAATTAAAAATCCACAGGTCCAGCATGAATTTGGCTCTGGTGAGCCCTCTGTCTGTCACTGCTACAGTGAGTACTGCCAGCATTTCTTTTTTTATATATATTTTAACACGAAATAAATGAAAGCAAAACTTTTGACAGGGCCAAAGGCAATAAATTGTGCCACTCCAGGAACACAGAATCACCTTGCAGGGCCTGAACTACACCAGCTGCTTGACTACTGCCCACCTGGTTCATCTTTTTGCTTCCCATATTTGTGGCAGTTGCTGGAGAGCCGTCTGTGCAGTGGGGGATCGTATCTCTTGTTTTCAGTCATTCTGACTTCCTCAGATGAAAGGCACTATAGAAATACGACTATTCTTAGTCTTTTCAGGTGTGCTTCAGTGCTAACTCTTGCTTTAGTGTCTGTGTTGCCTGATGTTAAAAAGATAGAAGATTGCTTGCATGAACCTGACCTATCCATGCAGAAGCAGTGAGTTTGATTTCTCCGGAGTTTTCAAGCTAACACTGAGGTTACAGAACTTAAAATCTCATTACATAGTGCCATTTTGTGGCAATCAGTTCCTAGGAGTGATCTTCCAATGTAAATAGCTTTCTTGCCGACAGAAAATCACGTAATTATGTGTTCAGAAGCAGCATGGGAGCCTCCACCAAATGTTCTCCATAGTCTAATGTTACATAACTTTAAAAAAATTACATGGGTTTCTGTTTTGGTTTCTTCTGTTTTCCACACACCTTTACAGGAGAAATAGTTTTAGCTCTTTACAAAAGGGGTTTACAAAAGTAGCTGAAGAAAGCCACAGTGTGAGATGTAGTTGCAAAGGGTACAGGGCAGGTACACACACAGACACCCAAAGTCTTGCCTTGAGCAATAATAGGGGCCAAAGAGGGGTTTTCTGTGCTTCATGTGATTTTTATTCTGGGAGCAGGTTTGTGTCTTTGGACTGCAGACACCTTGGACTGCCCCAGCAGATGCTTTCCCTGACAGCAGGCTCAGCTCACCCTCTGTGAAACCACTCTGCTGCGGCGTCCTCTGCTCCTCTTCCTCTGGCCTTCTTTCTTCCCCCTGCACACACAGCAGCTGAAGAGTGAGAGAAGTTGCTGCCCCTTTTGGTAACTGAGCCTTTGTTCTCTCTGGGCTCTGTATTTTGGCAGTGCCAGGAGAGCAGCCAGAACAGTGTGTGTGGAGTTTGTGTTCCCCCATAGGTTTAGCAAGCACACTAATTTGAAACCCAGCCAAGCCAGCTTTCCCACTTGTACTGTTGTGTAAATAACAGACAGGCAGGCTCCTTTTCAGTTTGCTCACAGCAAGCACACTTCTGCCCCTATTTGTGAAGACAGTTCCTTGGGAAGTCCTTGGGAAACCTTTTGGTGTGTGGCCAAAATCTCTATCCCCCTGGCTCCATAAAGGGATTGTTGAAGCTACTGTCCTTTGCCACTGTGGTGCAGAGCAAGTCCCTGCAGGCTCCCAGGGCAGGTGACAGTCACCTCAGGGGCTGGGTGGGCTCTGTTTTCCCCTGCTGGACCTGCCAGTTCCTCAGAGGACACTGCTTCTGCACAGCTCCTGTCCTTGTGTTTGGGTGGAAAGGTAGAGAGCGTGCCCAAGACTCGGAGAAAGAAATTAGTTTAAAGTGGAAAATGTTCTGAATGTGAGGGGGAAAACTGCAGCAAGACCACGTTGGTGGGACATGCAGAAGTCTATACCTTTGAGTAGCTTCAGTTTGTCTCTTGTTTGCATGTGTTTGAGGCAGGCTAAATTGTGGTGTTGCAGAATAACCCCTGAGTGAAATACCACTGTGAGGTTTGGGGTGATGTCTCTCTGAAGATCAGGTTCAATCTTCCAGCCCATTTCAGCTTCTTTTCATGATCTAGAGGCTGCCTCAGGCAGGGAGATGGCTGTTCTCCTCACTTTGAAGTTTCCTGAACACTTGAAATTACTTGATATGACAAACTACTAGAGTGACATTTATTAGGTTTTCTTTGTGATTGTTCATCCTCACATGGAAAACTGTCCGGTTTATATTTTTGACTAATTTATTTAATCATAGTGAAAATATGTAGGACTGACTCTACAGGGCCCATGCCCATCTGTGCTCACTGCGGCCCCTTGTGTGAAGGCAGGAGACTAATAGTGCTTGCATCCAGGCTTGGACCCTCCCCCAGGTGCCTTCAAGCTCATAAATCATGCATCATAAAAGCAGCATTATGAAGGCTAGAAAAAGTTTATATAGTAGATCCTCTACTTTCTATTAAACCAGCTGAATTACCTTTTTTTGATGTTGTTGTTGAAAATTTTTCAGAAGCGACTTCTTGGGCAATAAAGCTTTTCAAAAAGTCCTGCATTGTTTTGATGGTACTTTTGCAACATTAGAAATTAGTGGAGTGTCACTGAGTTCTGAGCTCAAGCAGGGAAATGAAGATGATACAACCCACCAGGCAAAGGGACAGGAAAAGAATTTGGGGAACAAATCCTGTGTGGTTTTGTCTGCTGGGAGTTTTTGTTTGTTTTAATTGGGGGTTGGGGTTTTTCCCTTTTGTCCAAACTATTTTTATGCTCTTCTGTCTTTCAATTGTGTGAGTCTATAAAATACAGCTTGGAGAGTCACACTGATGGTTGAACAAATGCTAATTGTAGAATGTTGGAGTAATCTGCCATTGATAAAAATGCTCTCAAGAAAAAAAAGTCTCTTCTATGTTGTGAAGACCTGCGGGGTTTGGCCCATTTGGAGAAATTTAACTGGATAAAAAACAATTTTTTTTTTTTTGTAAATATTCTCATCTGTAGCCTGAAATGGCTGTGTCCAGAAAAATTAATGTTAAATACAACACCTCTGTGAGGTCCATTGTTAATTGTGCAATTGTGGTTTTGTTCAATTCACAGAAGAGAGCAGAACTGAATATGTAATTTTTAAAGGCATTGTTTTTGGTGTTTCTAGTTAGCACTTGTTTTTTTTTTTTTCCACTAAGACAGTGCTTCTTTGACTTTATAATACAACTGACACAGTGGGAAGAGACCTGAGTATGTGAGGGGCTCACATTCAGGTTTCCAACACTTTTCTGTGTATTAAGAACAACATCAAGAGAGATAAAACTACTTCTGTTGCACTGAACCTGTGTATCAGCTCAGGAAGATTTTGGTTTTTAAAATGTCAAATGCTTTTCAGTTTTATTAATCATCAGAATTGCAGTGTATGTTCTCAAGCTGCAGAAGGATTTTTATTGCTTTGTCCTGGTATAAAAATACAACTGGAGATGCTCCAGAGTTAACATTGTTTTTCCCATAGGAGCCTGTGTGTAAAATCCTGATTTAGAAAGAACTGTATTCTTAGCTGCAGGTCAAGGGCAGGACTTCAGTGTATTATTTGAATGTAAGTTCATCTTGAAAAGAAGTGATTTGAAAGTAACACCTTCTTGTTCAAAAGACATGTACTTTTATGTGCTAAAAAAATAGGACTACTGTAAAAGGCTGTAAAATCAACACCGCTGGGCTTTCTTTCTTCTTTCTCTTAATTTCATTTTAATTGAATTTCCTTTCTCAAATTTCAAGCACAGTTAGTGAGGCTGCTCTCATTTACTTACACAACAGGCAAAATTTAGACAAATGAAATTATACATAAAAACACTTTAGGCCAACAAAATGGCACTGGTGGCAATAAATGGGAAGAAAATAGTCCAGTTTAACTTCCAGATTTTATAGTCTGGGTTTGCAGCCAGGAACAGACCGAGGCTTGAGAGCAGTGGCTCATGCTGGCTCCCACCACTGCCCATTACTGCAGCTTAATTATCCCTGACTTTAACAATCCCAGCCTTGTGTGATGGGTCACAGTTGCTGCTGCCAAGTAATTTTTAGGCAGCTAGTGCAGAGTAGAGGAGAATTATATCCTGCTGTCAAATTGGAAAATTAAAATGTATTTTCAAATCATACACTCCACATGTACAGTTCATTCAGTAAAACTTCTTTCTCACACACACATTTTGTATGCAAAGTCATGTGAAAGGTGCAAAGAAGAAAGGTTAACTCATATTGAAAATCTGTAAGTTTCTGAGTGCTCAGAATTATTACCAGTAACAAATAATGTTTAGAAAATCTACTGTTTTGGAAAGCTCTTGCTCCTTTACAGAAAGCAGTGAAGATGATGATAAAAATCTTTCTTTGCCTCAGCTGTGGTCATAGTTGTAGTACTAACAAGTTTTAAAATGTTCATATTCGGCTCACTATAAGATATGTGCAGCTGCCTACTTGCACAGTCAATCATTTCTATGGAAATTGATGGACAGCAAATTGTCTTTTCAAAACTGGATCCCTTTCTTTTTAATTTGCCACACAGACACGGTAATTCCTTTTCACATTTTGAATAAAGGGAATACCTGCTCCAGCAACTTGATTACCAGCAATCTTAGGCTATTTTCACAGCTGTTTTAGAAAGACAATGAAAATTATTTCTTTTTGTGAAAGTGTTTCTGGTTATGAGCTCAAATCATGCCTAGATAAGGGTTCAGAAAATGCTTGGCTTAAATTGCAACAAAGAAACCTTTAGATTAGAGTCAGAGCCAAACTTTTAAATGGCATTAGGGTGATGACAATCCAGAAGTGCTGACCTGAAGGGTTCAGGCAAGCCCAGAGATATTTGGAGAAGTGTATAGTACAGGCTAGAAGGACTTCCCTAAGGAATGAGCTGGATAGAGCTGGTCCAGTCTTCTAGCTGGGAGAGAGGAGAATATCAATCACTCCCCAATCTTTTGTGATGCAAGGCTTGCTTTCTCAATTCCCCTGCTCCAAGAAGGAATGAGAAGATAGGCAGAAGAATTTCATACATGTGTTATATCTTTGATAGAAATGCACTGATGTAGAAACACAGTTCAACACATTGTCTTTCTCTAAGTCTCGTATTTGAATTGGTTGTTTTGATTTACATGGGCAAAGCCTGTTTTAAAATTGCAGGAGAAAGCCACAATGATTCCTCAGCACAGGTAATCAGGGAAGTTTGTTGCTCAGGAATGGCTGGTACCTGTGGTAGTCCATTGGACTTCTATTCTGGGCAGCATGTCCTCCATGAAAGAGCAAAAACTGCTGTCCCTCATAACAGCCCTGAACAGTCCATGATGCTTCCAGGAGGGAGGATTCACTGCTGGCCCAGGCTAGCCAAGCTGCCCAAAGCAGAGGAGCTCCAACTGTGACCTTCTGCGGAGTCAGGCTTCTGGCTGGATACTGCTTTTTAACTGCCAAGATACCTTCTAAGTTAGAAAGGTTATGAATAGTTATTTCTGTACTTGCTCTTAGCAACACCTTTCTGATCACATATGTAAAAGGAAAACTGGTGCAGCTATGACAAAAGCTGATGTTAGAAGACATTCCCATGATCTGGTTAGTTTTCCTCTGGCAAGCTTTTCACATTTTGTAGATACTTGTCAAGGCTAATGCTTCTTTTGGTGTCAGTTTGTCACTTTGCTAATGCTGGTTCCTTAATCTAACTTTTTTCTCCTCCATCTTTAAAGGGAAGACAAATATGGAACAGATTTGCATTCACTGGAAAAACATTGTCCTTCTCCCTATGGCACCGTCCCTGCCATGCCAGGCACACCACTGTCAGTGTCCTGGCAAGGGGCATTCTCCCACTGCTGGCAGTCCCATCGCATGGCACAGGGCTTAAAGACAGGACACAGCCCAATGACCCTTTTCAGGTGTGTTTTCTTACAGAATTCCTTTGCAGCAAAATAGTAGAAGATGGCATCGAGGCAGCAGTTCAGATTGGCAAATGTCATGGACACCTGAAGGAACAGGCTGATGGTCTGCTTTATTCTGCAGCCCATGATCACATGCTGCCTCACCAGGCACTGCAGAAAGATCCCAAGGTGGACAGGTGTGAAGCACACCAAAAACACCACGAGGTTGATGACGATTACTCGCAAGGAGCCCCTGTCTTCGACATTCTTTCTGTCATGAGTTTTGTGATTCAGAAGAATCCAGATGGTTTGAGCAGAGCAGAAAACCATCACTGCAAGCGGGATCAGAAACCCAAATATTTCCACAGAAACAATGAAGGGGACGCTCCACGTCTGGTCTGACATGTTGTGAAAGCATTTAATGGGTTCCTTCTTGTGAAACACAAAAATTGGGCTGCTGCAGAGCCAAGCTCCTGCCCAGATGAAGCAGCAAATCAAGACAGCCCACTTGGGGGACTGGTTAGCTCGACATTCAAATGGGTGCCTTATGCAGATGTACCTGTCCACAGTGATGCAGACAATGATGAAGATGCTGGTGTAGGTGTTGACGAAGTAAGGAGCCTGTATGAAGGAGCACAGCAGCCCAGGCACCGTGGTGACAGAGTAGTACAACTTTGGTGGCAGCGACAGGAGCAGCAGGACATCTGCCAGCACCAGACTGATCATGTACATGGAGGTCTTGGTCTGCTTTCTCCAGAAGCAGCAGAGCACAGACAGGGCCAGGCCATTGAGAACCAGCCCGAGGATGAAGGTGGGGATGGAGATCCCCAGCTGCACGGTCCGTGCCAAGCTGTCAATGGCTGTAAAATTGCAATTCTCACTGTTGTTGGTCATTTCTCCCCTGAAATGACAATGAGAGCGGGTTGGAAATGTGTAAGACTCAAAGTCAATGCCATGATAAAGCCAAACCAAGATGATTTAAAACACAATTCTAGGTATTTTTTGGTTTTGAGCTGGACACTTGGTCAGCCTTTATCTATTATGGAAAGTGAAACCTTTCAAGCACAGAGCTTTCTGTTTCCAATTTGACTGGCTTGATATGTTACAACGGAGTTTGATTCTCAGGGGAAAGTAGTCAGCACCCACTGATTACCATCCCATGTAAGATAATATTGGAGAGACTAACTCCTTCAAACACATATTTTCAAAAACTAAAAAGACTACTGGCTATCTTTAATAATTTGTACACTTGTTGAAATTTCCCTAACACTTACGCTTAGTTTTCTTGCTACACAGAAATTAATGAAATTATTATTCCTTATTAAAGTATGTTGATCTGATAGCTGGGATTTTACTCTTATATCTGAATCCCCATGCTCCCATCAGTGGTTTTTGCTGATGCGCTTTTACTGTACTCACATTTATGATATTTTAGTTTTATACAGTTCTTATATCCAATGCAGTATTTTAAAAGGTCAACTTAAGAAGACTGATCTTTTATCTAGGTTCAAAATGAGTAAGTGTGTTTTTTCAATTGTGCTTGATTTTCAGCATTGTTTAAATTTGGGGTTTGCACTTTAAATTTTAACTGATTATTTTAGATAATCCAGCAAAGATTAGCAAGTGGAAGCCATGGCATCTTCATAATGCAATTATTGAAAAAAAAAGTCTTGAATGTTATCACTGTTCTTAAAAATATACATATGCTTTAACTATGCCTTAGAAGTGCTTTTTATAAACTCTTTAAATCAAAACTGCAAGAAGTCCTAATAAAGCAGAAGAAATTGGTAGTTGAAGTTCCCAGTCCAGTTCAGCCAACCAAGTAGCTCAAAAGAAATTTTAGGAGTAAGTGAAGATGAGTTTGATCAAGAGGAGAAGCTTTTCTTTGGAGGATGAAAAGTGACCGCTCTTAAGCACTGCCAAATGGAGCCAAACTTTGCTAAAGAAACCAAAACCAACTAGTAAAAGATTTTTTTTTTGGCATGGCTAAAATAAAATATTTTTTTAAATAGAGAAATGGAGAACAGTTGAGGAGATAGCCTTTTTATTTTGCCTCTTATACCACTAATTTCATAGGAATGCTGACATTGTGCTGGAGGTCAGAGGTGGGATGGCTTGTAGGAATCTGTGAGTGATAATTGAAATAACTACATCTGAACACAGAATGCACTCAGAGATTAACATGCTCCTATTAGTGAAACAGCTGTTTTCCAGCTCAGACTACAAAAAGAAAAGGCACATAAATCTGAAGGTCCAGCCCAGTAACTGTTATGAAGCATGGATATTATTAGTGTGGCTGGAAAAGGTTCAGTCTAGTCTGTCTGTTGAAGGAAAGAGTGTCAAATGTGATTAAAGCAATTCTGTAACTGTTGAGTCTAAGCTTCACACAGATTTTTAAAGAAAGCTGATAAATAAGTATTTGAGAGCTCTTACCAGACCCTTATCTTTGATGAAGTATCTGCTTTTTCATACAGGGGAAGGCTGAGGATTTTAGACACTTGCATTTCAGCAAAGTGTCCTAGAAGCAAGTGAATAACACTAGAGAAAAACAGGGTTTAGAACAAGGGCTGTTCAGTAGGTAGGGAAATGTTGTCTGAAAGCTGATGAGAACCACAAACAGACTGGATGGGGGTTACTAAGGGGATACACACCACTGAGACTGTCCTGGCTGTGTGACCCTGCTGTAGGAGAGAGGGTGGCCTCTGGGGAGGGGCTGGGTGCCACTGTCACCTGCAAAGAACTGGACTGAGCCTCGTGAGCCGGGCTGTCACAGTGTGGTCAGCTTAGGAAAGCTGGATGTTACCAGTGGATTTATCTGTCAGAAATGAGAGCAAAGAGAAAACCTTGGTTTGGTCATCAAGATGAGGTTAAATCAATCCATTTGAGCCAGCAATAGGTGGCAGCTACTTAGGAAATCACGTTTGTGGTATGTAAGAAGTGAGAAAATCACACAAAACACGGAGCTGAGTTGGTGCCGCGTGTACAGGGGATCACTCTGGGCAGATGCTGCTGTCACCGAGGGGCAGGACAGGGAAGGGGACATGGGAACACGAGCTTGAGTGTGAGCATGGGTGCCCTGTGACCAAGGGCACCCATCTACCTGGGGAAAAAATCAGGCAACATGAAACATTTTGGGGTAGTGACAACACCTGTGAATCCAGCACTTCATGTACTTTGTAAATGCATCAGAAAATTGTGCATGATGACTCTTAAAAGTCTGAGGTTTGGTGCTGCTTTTATTGCATCTCCAGCTCACTGAATGGCTTTTCTTTAGAATTCATTGGTACCAAATGACGTGTAGCATTACTCCAGAAAATTATCAATTTCAGGAAAAGAGCCTTTAAATTGATAATTGCCTGATTGTCAAAAACATGGTGTGTTTTTATAATTTTAGTGTCTCAAATTTAAAATTCACATCTTGAGTAATCCATGGGAAATGTTTGCAACTGTTCCAGCCTAAGTAATGTTTGTTCAGAGTTCACTTGAGCATTTTCATTGACAAATAACCTTGCAGTCATTTCATAAGCATCATCTTTACTGCATTGTCCAAATTCTTAGTAAAAATACTGATAATACTCATCCTGAAAGATGCTGAACCATACCAGAGACATCTTTCCTATAGAGTAGATACTGATTAGAATCTCAGTGGGTACTCAAATCATACAGAGATTTCATACTGCTCGTGTATCCTTTGCTTATGAGAATTTCTTTAGAGGTAGTGTGGGAAGCCTGTTTCCCCCTCCTACACCCCCATCTCCCTTTGCTGACTGGGTCATAGAGGAAGTCAAATTAGTTCTATATCAGTCATTCTCAGATTAATCTCTGCAGATTTTTACTTACCACTGACTTGAGTTCTGTGTGCTTGCAAACAGATTTTTTGGTAGGTGATTCCAATATTTCTTTCAAATACTAAAGCCAGGATTAAAGATCTAGTTTTTCCAACTCCTTCCTTTCCACCTTCTTAAGAGAGGTACCACGTTTGTTCTCTTCCAATCTTCTGGAGAAAATGTCTCTGTCCTCAACAGGTTTTATTAAGGAATATCCTGTGGCTTTAGGATTGGTTCAGGCAACTCCTAGAAACTAAAAGATAATATGAGAACCTGTAATTAACAGCACTGAAGAGAGTGTGTCTTAGCTGGTCCAGCCTCTGCGTCATCGCTGTTCCATTTGTTCTCAGTTTCTCCTGCTGAGGATTTTCCACTTCCTCTGAACTCATTAAACATTAATTGGGTTTCCTCATAGCAGGAGCTAGTGGCTTAGTGAGCAGTTTCCTCTTTGCAGCTTGGCTCTGAGTTCATCTGGCTCTAGCTGGGATTCACACAAATATGTATGAGAGCACAGATTAGAGATGTTACACTAAGGCTATTCTTATCCATGAAAGTGTCATTAGCAAAAACATCCTTTGTTTATATCTATTGCATAGAACATTATTCATGTTAGATTTAAGTTATTATCTTGTGGATGTACTGGAGAAGAGTAAGATGGCTCAGTGCAATGATGAGCAGCAGGTCCCATTCCTGCCATATATTTCATCCATAGCTGGATAATTTCTTACAATTTTTTTTCTAAGTATTTTGATTACAACAGAATAGATTGATATTTATCACAAAAGCAGTAATCTTTCTGCTCTAAGCTAAATAATGCTACGCTTGATCTTATTGTTCAAACTTTAAAAATAACAATCATCTAACCCTTAAAAACAGTGTCTACAATCAATGCTTCTATTAAGTTGCTGGAAAAATAAAAGTCAATAACTGAAATAGGAATTACTTTACCTGAACCCCAGCAAGTAGATCAGCAGCATTGCTTCAGTTCAGGTTGTTATACAGAGCACGAAAGCATTTTCTTACAGACCGTGCCTTACCAGTTTTCTAAGCGGCATAACCAACCACATCCTTCTTTTCTTCTATTTTTTTTTTCTTTTTTTTTTTTCCCTGTCTCAAAATACACTCTGTGCCTACTTATATAGGCAAGTGAAGGTGGGAAAAGTGTAAAGATTTGAATCCTCAGCTGTTTCCAGTCAGTAGTCAAAATAGGGTGGGCAGCAATTCCTCTCTGAAGTCAGGGGGTTCAGCCTGGCCTTTACCTGGTGTGATGTAGGTGAGAGCTTTTGTGAGCTTGTGGTGGCTACCTCCAAATTTCCAATTATTCCTTGAGCTGGGGAGGAGCTGGAAAGTGGAAAGTTGCAGGGGAGGTTGTAATAAAAATAACTTCTCTTCCCCCAGTTTCTGTTCCATTTACATACTGGAGATCAGTAGTGAAGTGCTCAGAGGCTTCTGAGAGGTACAGCTACTTCCACACACACAGCTGTTGAACTGTTTCAGGGGTATGTGCTAGTTTTAGCCAGTTCAGGTGTGTGATTCATAACTGCATGCTGGCAAAAAAAAAAATGTTTATCTCTGAGAGGAGTGAGGTGCATGGGGCAGCAAACGAGTGCCTTACACATCAGTCACACAGCAGCCAAAACACACTTTTCTTGAGATGAGTTCCCAAAGCTTTCTGGAACCTCTCTGGCTGAAGTGTGAAGCTCACTCACTAGTGCTGACAGCCCCTCTCCTGACTTGTGGACATGCTGCAACCCTTTGCAGAAAAATACGAAGAAACCCAGCTCTAAGTGACAGTTTTCAAATTGCAACCTGGCTTTAGAGGTAATTTCATCTTTCTGGAGAAAAAGTAGCATCAGTACCACAGGAGCAGGAGAAGAAAAAGCCCTGCAATTTTCTTTCTGTCTCATTTAAAAATGAGATTTGGAAAAGAAAAAAAAGCGGAACCCCGAACGAAGTTTAGGTAAACCTCCTCAGAAAATTGTGTGGCAGAGGAAATGAAGGCAATATGATTCATAGCATTTGGGAAACACATTCTGGAATTGAGAGGTTTCAAGCGCTTTGCAACTTCTGTTTTCTGTCGTCTACCTCCAACTCAGCAACAAACTGAAATAAATCTGGAGTCACAGAAAGAAACCTAACAGTGCAACTAAATATTAGCAGAAAGCAAACATCCTACAATTCTGAGTGACTTTTAAACAAGTTATTCTGTGCCATGTTGCAGCTGAAATGGGGTTGCCTCTTTAACCTCACCACAGGCATCCTCCAGACTTAGCCTAAAAATTAATTTCAATCCTTTGTGCTGCCTTCATTCCCAGCACTAGCTTCATTCCTTGTGGCTCTGTGAACTTCCAACTTGGTATCACTTGATGCATCAGACCTAGACAAAAAACCCCAGCATTCCTGTATACATCAACTGCATGTTTGCTAAGCTGGCAATTTTTTGTGATACATGGGGGCTCACCACTCGTAGGTGAGCAAGTCATTTGTTGGTGTGTATGTAAATCATCTTTTTGCAGGTTGGCCTTTTCGGCTTAAATGAGGAAAATTTCCATCTAGAGCATATTTATTGAGGGCAAGTTCTGGGCAGTCCCAGGCTGGCAGATACATTATTGGCTGAAAAATTAGGGCTTGTTTCCCCCTGTCCCTGGTGATTCCTTTTGAAGTTTCTCAGGTGCTATACATGAATATGCTCAACAGGAATTATTTCAGTGAGTCCTTTGTGCTCCAGTGCCTTTATCAGCTAGCACTGCTGCTTGATAAATGCTGTATTTTGGGGATCCAGGTGGCTGCATGGCTCTGAGGTTTTCCATGGGAAGGAGAAGACCTTCAGGATTTTTTTTTTTTAAATTGACCACTAAAATGCACTGGGTGTGTATTTTTTGTGCTACCCAGAGACAGGAATCTTAACAACTTCATCTGTTTTCCAGTATTGTGTTCCAGTTAGCAAATGAATAGTGGCTGGAGGAACCATAATCCAGCTGAAAGGAAGTGTATGCCAAAAAAATTCATAATGTTTATGGCAAAGATGAGTGGGGTTTTTTGGTTGGTAGGTTGGTTGGTTGGTTGGTTGGTTGATTGGTTGGTGTTTTTTGTGTTTGCTAAACTTTCTCTATCTTTTATCCTCTTGGTGCCATAAGTGCTGCTCTTGCTAAGTCAGGCATTTGCCATTTTCAAGGAATCAAAATCTCTTTCAGAGACAGCATGTTTATACAGTGCAAAACCACATTCATTTGCATTACACCAGCATGAATTCTTCTGCTCTTCTTCATTGGAAAATATATTGTAGTAACTTTGAGGTCCAGCTTTCACAAATGTCTAAATTATGTGTTTGCTTATACTTAATGGCCAGAATGGAATGAGTTGGGCCTCAGATCTAGAATTAGGATGCTCAAATGCAAATTAATCAAAATTCAAAGGAAGGGTCCAGTGTGTTTCTGGGCCATTCTGAATGAATGTGTGATTCGTTCTCCCAGACAGCTATAAAATATCATCTCAGATAACAAGACTTAATCATCCAGAATAAAATGAGTCAGAAAAAGACATGGTTCAACAGAGAACTAGGAGGTGACTAACAAACTGTCCTTGTCCTTGTGAGGAGTGCTGCATGCAGAGGGGAATTAGAAAGCTGATGAACTTAGACACCTGACTCTAAGGTGTCTTTTATGCTGTGCTGTGAATGGTTTCTGATATTTTGGTGTCTTTTTGAAGGTTTCAGAGACTGGATGGCCATAGTGAGTTAAGCCAACAAGGGTTGTTCTGAGCAGGCTACCACAGCTTTCTAACCCAAAAGGGATTTGCTGCCTTTTTTTAAGAGGTGAGATCCTGGAGACTTTATCTAACTCCAGCTGAGCAGCAGAAAAGCCCTGGAAAGGAAAACTCTGTGAAGAGCTCGTGATGCTCTCACCTACCTGAAGACGTACTGTGATGCTCTTTCTGTATAAAGAAAAAGAACAAGCTTAATTTCACTAGTGGCTTAAAAATTGTTGTTTACACTTGGGTTGGAGTACAGTGTTTTGTTCATCTGGAAACCTTCCACTCCACACTAGTGCTCTTTGTGTTGCTCAGTACCCTCTTCCTCATCTCCAGGCAGTCAAAGCCTGGCAAACAGTGAGCTATTTTAACTGTGCAGCTGGGAGCTTTGAATAGCTCAGGGATTGTGTTTTTTCTCATGGAGCCAGTTTTTTGAGTTCAGGAGACTGTGAAACTTGAAACCAGAAAAGCTGGGAACTGCTGTATTTTATAGGGAACAGCCACACTTAGCCTCTTCAAGATGAGGCAAAGACTTAAAGGCAGCCCAGACAGAGCAACAACAAGTATAGGTTTTTTTGGAGCTGGCCAGCTATGAGGGTAGATTTATTTCTACATTTGAGAAACCTTACAAAGGCTTGTCAGGGTTGTATGATGAGAGGAAAGGAACTGGGCAGTCTTGTGAGCAGCCAGTCTCACCCTGATAAGTTTGAGTGAGCAAGATCATGGCATTGACACTGAAAAGTCCAGAATATCTTCAGCTGTGTCTGGCTCAGAAGTTCACCACGAGAACATCAAGCATTCAGGGTGCCATCTCCTCAGTAACTTCAGACACCCACAGCTGACAATCTCATTTTCCGCAGTTCAGTTTGGTCTTCCAGAGGAAAAAATGCCAGTCAGACATGGCCAGCACCAGCCAGGTGCCAGTGAGGATTTGTGCTTCATGGACAGTCCATTCCTCCTCTAGGCAGGAACAGAATAGCTTGTGTGGGGCCAAAGCAACTCTGGTTGGGGGGCTCAGCAATAGGCTGGAAATTTCTCTTGCAGGTATTTGTAGGAAGGAGCAACCAGTCAAGCTGCAAGTTCAGCTTTAGTGAAACTGTGTAAGAATAGACACAGAGCTTCCTACACCCATGAACTTTGCAGGCTGCCCCCCGAGGTTCAGCAGCACAGCCACCTGTGCCCGCTGGCAGGTCAGGGGGCTCTGTGGTTGCCCAACAGAGCTGGGCTGGTGCTGGTGAAGATGCTGTGCTCACTGAGCCGTGGCACTGCCAGGGGAAATGGGAGATGTGCACAAACCCAAGCTTAGAATGAAATTGCCAGCTAATTTCACAATCAACTGGTAGAAGGAACTAATGGTTAGGAGCAGCATGGATACAAACCCAACACCTGTGCAGAAGCCCGCACAGGTCCTGGCAGGCCTCCTGAGCACTCAGGCTTCTGTAGGAGCAGTTAAATAGGACATTTATCTGCTCTGCCTCACCAGTTCATGCCAATGTGTGGTTATTGCACACTATTATTTTTCCTGGCACAGGCAGTGATCAGATCAGAGTTTTGTAATGCTCACCCATCTTCACCATATAAACTCTGATAAATGATGTTATCTAGATTTTTTTCCCACAGAGAACATTTTCTTCTCAGCCTTTGCAGTGCACTAGGTAACGAAACACAAAATGAAAATTATTTCCTTTGCATTTTCATTCCACCATGTATTACCTGTGCACTGGCCACCAGTACAAGTGACCGGCCATCACTGCAGGTGCCAGTGCAGGAAAGGAGCAGCAGCTGCAGGGCACAGTTGTGCCTTGCTCAGTCATTTCTGTACTTTCCCCAGACAGTCTGGCACCAGGGGTGGGAGCTGCCTCATCTGCAAGGTTTATGCAGTCTTGAAGCTACAACTTTCTGAAAGACTCAGTTCTGTTGGATGGCTTGCTTTGAAAGGGGCTTACTTGTGTGGAAAGTACCTTTTTGTACATTTCCTTCAGCTTTTCCTCATCCACCTCATCCACTCCTACAGTTCAGTGTGGGGACTGGCTTTTCCGAAAAGAAAGCCCTACTCACTCAAGTCTATAATTGCAATGGATGATTGTCAAATGAATATTATGGACTGGCTTTAAAAGAACATTTTCCAGACCTGAGATGTGCCCTGTTTCATTAATGCATATCATCTTTGCACTTGGGCCCTTTCCCATTTTAGCACATGTGCTGCCATGCACATTTAGTTGTTTTAAGAGCAGTGTACCAATAAGGCACCTCTCAAAGCAGGTCTCAAAGGACTGCAGAGAAGTGGGACCTGTTCTGGCCCCTTACAGTATGGCCAAAAGGGTTCCTGTCCCAGGGACAAGGCTGTTCGAGCTGCCAGCTGAGGGTTGTTTCTCAGGTTGGTTTTTTCTCACCTGGGCAATGGTAGTCACCACAGCCACAGCTCTCCTCTTTGCCTGCCTTGGTTTTCCTTGTGGTTTCTGCAGACCATGGCACTCCTCCATCACCACCCAAGTGTACTGCTAGGGTGTGCTTCGTGATGTCCCCAGCCTGTGTCCCCTAACCTGGCACTGAGATCTGAGGGTATGAAAACTGCTGTCAACGTTGCTGCTGTCCCAAGTATCCGCACAGGTCCTACCAAAGTCCCAACTTGAACCACTGAGTGATTGAAGTCATGGAGATGCAGTGAGTGTGGCTGAGAAAGAGGGGAAAATAGTTCAAGAGAACGCTGGGAGGGATCTCTGCATCTCAGTTTTGAGAGGTGCCGGTGCTGGCAAGGGAACTGCTGCTCAACAGTGCCATCTTTGGGTACTTCATGTTCATGTGATGCCACGATGATTTTTTGCCTTTTATATACCTTTTATGTATTTTCAGTGCTCTATAGCATGCATACTTGTAATTCCTTAAGTCTGATTACTTAGCATAGTCCTGGTATTCTGTAAAGTCAGAAAACCAAACATCCTAAAGGCCTCGCAGGTGGGGGTTGGAAAGCCCTATGCTATCTTGAGAACCCAAGGTCCCCCGTAAAATACATCCTGTAAACTAGAATTAGACCCCTCCAGGGAAGAATACTTTGGGAGGATTATCACACTATTCATTCAAGCCTCTCATTAAGGTATCTTTGTTAGATATGCTAATTTATAAGGTCTATAAAATTGTATATGTGTGTGTTTCACTGTGCTCCACTTTGGCAAAGTGTTGCACCATAAGGATCCTTATTAAATACCCAGATAAAAATCTTTTATCCCTGAACTGTGTCTGGCTCTTAATTTTAAGACCAAAGAAAAAGCATCACCTGAGTTGGACAAGAGGCATCAGAGTGGAATTTGACTCTTCCTTGGTGTGGTGCCCTCTCTCCCTATGCCTATATATGAAAAAAATACATGTGTATATATTTGTGTAAGCACTGATATCATAATTACTTAGTAACAATTATTACATCGCACATGTGGCTACTTTATCAGCTTCATTTTGTTCTCATCTCTCCTAATCTGCCCCGGCTAAACACTTTTTATTTCAGTAAGATAGCCAGCCTTCGAGACCTTTGAGAGAGAACTTTGTTTTATGCTGCTGAAGAAAATGTCCCATTGTGAAGATATGGCTTTGTTTGTCCTCCTTTGGAAAGGGCAACTGAGCAAACTTCCTTATTTATTCCACTGCAGAAATGGTCTTTGCCTCAAAGAGAATTGGCCATCCTTGAATCTGAAGAGAAGAGTAATGGGGGTAAGTTCAATTAGTTGTCTGCCCTTGCTATCAGTGTATGATTAATATTTAAAATATAACCAACTCATCCTGATCTCAGGGTCTTGGATGCTGCAGAAGGCAGGGGTGCTGCAAAGTGCTGCCTGCCCAGCTTGCTCCTCAGGGGGCAAATCAAGCCGCTCTGGCTGGTTTCTCTGAGAGTAGAATTCATCCTTGTGTGCAGAGAGGTTGTTGTGTTGGAGCCTAATTCCTTCTGCTGTGTAATGTTAGTCTAGCTGCATCGATATGGCTGGCTTTGTTCTGGCTGCCTGGAATAGCCCAGTGCGTTCACACACAAGTTTGACAAGAGAGGCTTTGGAAATAAATTGCACTTCATTTGCATATAATCATACCACTTATGTTGATAATCCTCTAGCTTTACACTTCAAACTGAGTGCTAGACATTTATTTGAAATGCTGGAAAGTTCTCTTCCCTTTAGCACAGGTGTATTCCTATAAATAGCCTGTAGAGAAAAGCCACATAACATAAAAGGGCTCAAAAAAGCAATTTACAGGAAAGTGAAAAACCTCAAACAGATTAAAACCTCTCAAATGAACTACAGCTAGAGCGGCGGAAACCATCACATAATCAGTGCAAACTTTTGTGTTTTTTGTTTTTATTTTGGTTTTTTTAACAAAGAAAAGCTAAGATTTCCAGAAAAAAAATCTTAAAAGACAGAAGTTTTGGTCACTAAAATATCAGCCTGAGATGACAACTTTTGAATTTCAGTGGACACAGCCTCCAGAAAGAGGCCCTGAATGTGTTCTGGCTAGCCAGCTCTCTCCAGGGTGGATTGCCTCAATTCTTGTGCCACAAATCAAGATTGTCCTAAGAGCCTGAATGCCTTACCTGAGTCATTTATTGAGCCAGATGTGCTGGAAACAAACCATTTGGTGGCTTAGGCTTCTTTGATCAGAGGCAGCTACTCTGGCACAAGGTAGAGAAGCAAAAGGTCAGATGGAGAAGGTTGAAAGGTGGTTCTTCCTACATTTTGCAGGTTGGTGGTTGGTAATTTGTCTGTGGAGCTTGGTAATAAAATAGGTTAGGGGGGGATGCTGGTGCAAAAGGAGGGACCTGGCCATTGGGGACTTCACCCTGCTGGGTGTTTCACTCCCACATGGACAGGTTGGAAGTACAGACTTTGAATAATCACTGCTCCATGTGAGGAGGAGGATTGCTGGTTGTACTTTATTAACCACTCACCTTCCTCTCTCATTGCTTTTCTTCTCTTCAGCTGAGGGCTGTTTTGTCAAGCTGTGACAGTGAAGGGACTTCACTGAGCACCAAGACAGTCTGAACTCCCTGTGCCTGTTTGAGCAGAGGATGATTAATGGTCTTGTGAAACCCCACTGGCCCTGCACTGGGAGAGCTTGGACTGGTCTTTGCTGTCACTGGAAGGTGGGTGAGATTGCATCACAATTAGCTATAAATGCTTTAGAAAAAACAGTGGATTTTCATGAAACCAAGGCCTCAACCACCTGTATCAGCATTGCTTAGAAACATCTTTAATGACAAGAGGGTCAACAGAGGCCTGAGGAAGAGCTCTGGCACCTCCTGCCTTTATCTGTGAATTCACCCTGTTGAGAAGAGAAAGCACGTTTTTACCCTGCGTGCCAAAATGCTGCTGTTTGCCAGGCGTTTATGATGTTTGCTGCTGCATATCCTTCACTGTGTCCCTGCCTCAAGCAGTGCCACAATCTGCAACATCAGGGGAGCATCTGGTGCATGGGCAGCAAAACCTGCTGCAAGAAGAAAGGGGCTTGCACAGCTCAAGCTCACCTATTGTGGGAGAGATGTGGGTTGAAAAGGGACAGGCGCTCGGAAGATATCGGTTGTAACGGGAAGGTCACAGAACATTCCAACCCCCAAGATAAGCTTTACTCCAAGGATACAAGCCCCCCTCTAACAAAGTACCAGTACTTTTCCATTCTCCCTACTAACCCAAGAAATGTAGCAAAACCCCTCTGACGTAGCGAAGAATAATCCAAGAGTATATAACCTGCATAGTTGAAACAATAAACGCTTTTAACCGTCCACCATACTGGTGTAAGCGTGTGTTACTGGCCCGAGCGCCACACTAGCATGTGGTAGCCGTGCCGTCTATCCTAAAACCAGGCCACCGCAGTTGTGGCTGCAAGAGCAGCAACAAAAGTGGTGCCGAGAAACCCGGGAAAGAACCTCGGGGGACGGGAATTCGCCTGGAAAGGAGGCGGCGGCAGTGGCGGCAGGCCCGAACTACTGCGGAGGAATTGGGGGACGCCCCGGAGAACCAGCGAACGGCATGGAGGCCCTCGCCAAGGTTGTGAGTCTTATGAAAAAGCACTGGGGAATACGGTGTGATCAAAAGAATTTATATCTTGCTATAGCAAGGCTTTTGGATTTGGGCACGATCCAGCGCCCTGTTGATATATTAAATTCAGAGGGATGGGAAAGATATACTGCTGCCTTGGCAGAAGATACAAAAGCCACCGGCAGTGGAAAAATTCTAAAAGCATGGGGAAAAGTTGAGATAGCGTTGCAGAAAGCAATGGAAGAACAAGAAACTTGGAATGCTGCGAAAACATGTTTATTTGCCGTTACGCAGCCGTAAGGGGGAAGTTATGGGACCGCGGGACCCCCGGGGGATGGCCAGATTAACGGCAGGAACATGCGGGGAGAGGGCGCGTTACACCCTTCTCTGAGCCCATGCCCGAATCTCCCGGACCCCAAAGGGGACTCTCAGACTTTTCTGCGGGACCCCCCGGACCCAAAAATCCCCGCAAAACCCCCCACGAAAACCCCCGAAAAAATCGCGCTTTCCTCGCCCGTACCTCCCCGCCGCTTTTGCCCCCGGGAGCCGAGCGCGCATAGCAGCAGCGGCTCACTGGGTCCAGCGGCGTCTCCGCCGAGCGCGCGGGGCAGCAGCCCCCCGCCAGAGCCCGTAGAGGAGATCGCGACTTCTCCAACCGCCGAACCGGTGCAGCGGAAGGGGGAACACATGCGGTCTGTCTGGGAAGAACTTGCGCGGGAAGCGAGAGAGGCTGAGAGGGAGGCCAGCGCCGGAGCACGGACAGCCGCGCCACCGCCATATCACCCCCAAAATGGCGCCGATAGTCCGGAGCGGGGGCGGGGCGGCTGGCCGCGTGGAGCGGAGAACCCGGAAGTGCGAACCCCCACGGGCGCGCACGCGCGAGAGAGAAGCCCAGACCCCCCGGTCTGCACAGCGCATGCGCGGGAGAGAGAGGGGGGGCAGGGCGTGCCCAGGGGGTGGGAATGGGACTGCCCCCAAGAGGCGTGCCGGCGCCACCCCCGGGAGGAGGGGAGGGGCCGGACGCGGAAGGCGGAGCGGGGCCGAACCCGAGGGGAAGACCGAAGCCACCCCCGAAAGGCGGGGCAGGGGCGGAGCCCAACAAAAAGGCACAGCAAACCGGAAGTGCACCAGCAGTCTGCTTCCGACACGGAGTGGAGCGATAGCTCCGCCATTACCCCCAATGAGAGCTGTGAGTCTGACACGGACTCAGAAATGGAGATAGCAGGATTTATGAGGCTTCCACCGAAACCGAGCAGAGCTTTTAACAATGTAGGGGAACAAACACAATACAGACTCACGGATTGGGGCAAGATAAAGATAGCATGTGCTGAGTGGAAACCAGCTGCTGCCATTCATGCATTTCCCGTACGAGTTACCGGCGTGCGGCAGAATTTAAGGCGGACCTACACCCCGCTGAGCACGAAAGAGGTACAAGCAGTGGTGAAGGCAATTCAAGAAAAGGGGATTGGCTCAGCCGTTGTGTCCACACTAGTGGATGGTCTTTTTAGTAATGATGATATGCTGCCTTTCGATATTTCACAGGTAACTCGTATGTTTTTTGATGGGGCAGGGCTGATTGTATTTCAGCAAGAGTGGTCAGATCAATGTACAGCTGCTTTAGCCCAAGCCTCAGGGCAGGGACAGCCTCTCCATGGCTCTACCCTGTCCAGACTGCTAGGCAAGCATGATGATGTGGCTACACCACAGGACCAGGCAGCACGCCTCTCAGCAGAGGAAGTTAAGGCGACAACCAGAGCATCCAGGGAAGCCATTAGAGCGGCTTCTCGGGTGGTGGACAAGTCAACACCATGGTCCACTATCAAGCAGGGGGAAAGTGAAGGCTTCACACATTTTGTAGACCGTTTACAAGTCGCAATCGACTCATCTACCCTGCCTGTGGCTGCGAGGGGACCTGTGGTGACAGACTGTTTGAAACAACAGTGTAACACTGTCACCAAGGACATCCTGCACTCTCTGCCAGCAGGAGCCAGCTTGGCCGACATGATCAAACATGTGGTGAGGGAAGAACAGCTAATACCTATGCAGGCAGCGGTTCATACTTTAACCAATGCAATGCCATGCTTGAAGTGTAGCCAAACAGGTCATGTGGCAGCAAGCAGTCCTCAACCAGCACAGCAGCCCGTGGCAGCACCCTCGACCCAACAGCGCCAGAAACCGACCTGCTGGAGCTGTGGGAAGAAGGGTCACGTTGCCAGGGAATGCAGATCCAAGCCCCGGGGAAACGGAAGGGGGCATGCGGGCCACATTCAGCCTCCTCCCATTGCGAATGGCCCATTTTTCCCAATATCCAGTGGGGTGGGGGACCTTCATACCCCATGTATATACAGGAACCAGTCAGTATTATATCCCCATCGACCATTCAGGGGCAGAACGGTGCAGCACCACCAGTGGCAATCACACACCCTCCACCGCCACAAACTGTGCCAGTGTCACAGGGTCAGCAGGGGACGTCCCAGAGCGGAACCCCCGGGTGGCCCTGGTCATGAAAGTAGGGAAAGAGCCCTTGAGGGTGTGGGGGACATGTCAACTCTATGGAAGTCGGGACCCTCACGTTTTAGAGCTTCAGTTTTTGGCAGACACAGGATCAGACTGCACGATTATTCCCAAATCACATTGGCCCAGACATTGGCAAATTATAGAAGTCCCTCCTGTGAACGGGGTGGGGGGACAATCTAGGGCATGGAAAAGCAACCAATTGGTGGCAATAACATTACACACAAAAAAGGGACCAGAACAAACAGTTGCAATTTACCCCTACGTTTTGCAAGATTCTCCACCCTTGATAGGAAGGGATGTCCTGGCCATGCTCGGAGTCAGGATCACAAATTTATAATGAGGGCCACTGCCGCAGACCCTTCGCTGCCAATCAAATTGACTTGGAAATCATCAGACCCTGTTTGGGTTGAGCAGTGGCCCCTTTCAGAGCCTCGAGTAGCAGCATTGTTAGAACTGGTTGAACGGGAACTGCAAAAAGGTCACATAGAACCCTCCACAAGCCCATGGAATACCCCTGTGTTTGTAATTCCCAAAAGGTCTGGAGAGGGCTATCGCCTAGTCCACGACCTGAGAGAAGTGAACAAAACAATCCGATCCATAGGTCCAGTTCAGACACTGTTACCCATGAACTCAGCCATCCCTGAAGGACAACCATGGGCAGTATTGAACATTAAAGACTGTTTCTTTTCAATACCCTTGCATCCTGAGGACAGGGAACGATTTGCCTTTTCCGTGGTTTTCCCAAATGGCAAGCGACCCAGCCTGCGTTTCCAGTGGAAAGTTCTACCGCAAGGTATGGTTGACAGCCCAACAATTTGCCAGATCACTGTGGACAAAGCGTTGACGCCAGTCCGACACTCCTATCCCACTGCAACCATCATACAGTACATGGACGACATCCTGGTCTCAGCACCATCAGCGAGCCAAGTGGATCATCTGGTATCCATGATCACAGAGATCCTCCAGGCCAATGGCTTCGAGATTGCGAGCGCAAAGATCAAGAGAGGACCCTGCGTCACCTTCCTGGGAGTGGGAATCACAAACTCCTATGTGACACCTCCCAAGGTGAAAATCCACCGAGACATCAAGACGCTCCATGACGTGCAATGCCTGGTAGGATCGCTGCAGTGGCTTCGCAACATCGTCCTGATTCCTCCTGAGGTCATGGACTCTTTGTATGACCTCCTGAAAGGAAAGCACCCCTGGGAACCCAAGGAGCTGACACCGCAAGCAGCGAGCTCCCTCGATTTCATCGAACAGCAGATGTCCACTGGCACACTTGCCAGATGGAATCCAGCGATGCCTCTGGACTTATATGTGCACTTCACACCAAAGGGGGGAGTGGGAGCATTGGCCCAAGGACCTTCTGAAAAAGCCCGACCGATTCAATGGGTGGTCCTTGGAAGACCGGCTCGTGCATTTTCCCCAGCAGTAGAATGCATCGCAAACCTCATCATGAAAGGCAGGAAGCTCGCCTTGAAACACCTAGGGACTGAGCCAACGAGAATCCACCTTCCCTTCCGCAAGCAACCGACCACAGAGTCAACCACAATTTCAGAGCACCTAGCCCTTGCTCTCATCGGATTCGGAGGAGAAATCTCCTACTCCACCAGACCACCTTGGACTCAGCTGCTGACCATAGTCGACATAGACATGCCGCCAAAGGTCATGGACAGACCACAGCCAGGACCAACAGTCTTCACAGACGCTTCCTCCACAACTTCTACCGCAACAGTAGTGTGGCAGGTAGAAGAGCAATGGCATTGCGTCAAAGCATGTGACCCAACACTGTCAGTGCAGCAACTGGAAGCGACAGCAGTAGTCTTGGCGTGTGGACTCTTCCAAGACGAGCACCTGAACATCGTAACAGACTCTATATTCGTGGCAAGGCTTTGCCTAGCCATGGCAGGACCAGGTGTGTCAACATCAGCAGCAGCCCTGATGCTAGAAGAAGCACTCTTCTCACGAAAGGGCACTGTATCTGTCATTCACGTCAACAGCCACAATCCAGTCAAAGGTTACTTCCAGATCGGCAACGACAAGGTGGACGCTGCAGCGAAAGGTGTCTGGACGTTGCAGGAAGCTCGTCAATTGCACGAATCCCTCCACATCGGACCCAAAGCACTGGCAAAGAGATGCGGAATCACCACAGCGGATGCCAAATATGTAGTGGCTACCTGTCCTCACTGCCAGAAGTCACCCCTGTGGACCAGTGGGGTCAACCCAAGAGGTCTCAAGCCCTCAGAAATCTGGCAGTCAGACTTCACCTTGTGTCAACTGCTGAAGCCTCAAACATGGCTTGCAGTAACAGTGGACACATTCAGTGGAATGATCGTAGCCACACAGCATCACAAAGCTAACTCTAAAGCCACAATTCAGCACTGGCTGACAGCCATGGCGTGGCTTGGTATCCCCAAGCAGATCAAAACAGACAATGGTTCCAATTTCATTTCTAAACCAGTGCAGGAATTCGCCTCCAAATGGGGGATCACACTAGTGCAAGGCATCCCATATAACAGTACCGGGCAAGCTATAGTTGAGCGGGCAAACCAAACCCTGAAAACCAAGATAGAGGTGTTGGCAAAAGCAGAAGGCTTTACCAACTCCATCCCCTCAGGGGAGCAGACACGTATATTGGCAACTGCGCTGATAGCATTGAATCAATTCCCTAGAGGAAATGAAGCAAACAGTCCCGTTCAAAAGCACTGGGCTTCCAGAATGCTAGAGGAGGGCCCGCAGCTTGTAATTAAAAATGAGCTGGGTGAGTGGGAACGGGGCTGGAGATTGATGCTCACAGGGCGAGGGTATGCAGCTGTCAAAAAGGACGGAAAAATCAGGTGGTGTCCTCTCAAATCAATCAAACCTGATCTTCACAATGAGCAGGATGAGACTAATGAGAATTGTGAGTTTCTATTTACAGGACATGCTGGTGGGGCGACCACGTAACGCATACATGCCCCTCCCAGAGGAACGAGACACACCACCAAACCGTCAGACAGCAGCAGAGAAACCCACGCGGGTGAGACCCAAGCATCAACGATATGTCTGTGTGATTTTGTTGTTGGGGCTTGTCGCCAGGGGACAAGCCAGCCCAGATTACTACCCACATCAGCCGTTCAGGTGGGTCATGAGACACCTTACCAGCGATAAGGTGCTCAGAGACATCACCACACCAAACGCTCCATCCTTTGTGCTTCGTATTACTGATCTTTTTCCAGGACGACCAAAAGTAGATTCTTATTCTCCACACTCACCACACATGTACCTATCCTACTGGTGCCCAGCTTCAAACCCAGGGAAAGGTTATTGTAATTACCCTGGGTGGGGATACTGTGGGTACTGGGGCTGTGAAACCATAGTTACAGATGCCAGGCCGTCAGGGCCTGGATGGGACCCACCAGAGCCCGACAAGTTCCTACAGTTCACCTGGGCACCCGCAGGTTGCAAAACACCTCTCTTTGTACAGGGAAACTTCTATCGAAACACTTATAAAATCCCTAGATTCCGAAAATGTACATACTATAACATGACAGTCTTGCAGCCCAATCATCTTGGTTGAACAGTGGGTAAAGCATGGACAGTGGTCATTCAAGGGTCAAAAGAGTGGGTGAATGTGCAAATTACCAGGCTCCAACCATCAGTATCCTGAGCGGTTGGACCCAACAAGGTGATTAAAAGCAGGCAGACAGAGAGAAACATGACCTACCCCAAAGCTTTACCCGCGAGCGTCACCGAAGACCCAACCAGCGATGAGAAAGCCCTCCAGATAGGCCGATCAGCCAGGTCAGACCCAGACCCAATCCTTCGTATGTTAGATGCTACTTTTCTATCCTTGAACGAATCTAACCCTAACCTAACCAATTCCTGTTGGCTTTGTTATGATGTCCAACCCCCTTTCTATGAAGGAGTTGTGGTAAACACCTCATTCACTTACTCCACAGCTGATGCACCTCATCAGTGCAGATGGGACACACCCCGCAGAGGTATTACCCTGAGTCAAGTCACAGGTCGGGGCAGATGATTTGGTAATGCAGCCCTAGCTAAGCGAAAAGGGAATGTCTGCACCAGAATTGTAAAGCCCAACAGAAAAAACAATAAGTGGGCAGTTCCATCTGCGTCAGCAATGTGGGTTTGTCAGAGATCTGGAGTAAGTCCTTGTGTGTTTCTTCCCAAGTTCAATGATTCTATTGACTTTTGTGTCCAAGTTCTGATTGTTCCTAGGGTCCTGTACCACTCCGACGAAGAGGTGTACAACCTTTTCGAAGAACCCAGCCGGCTTCACAAAAGAGAGATAATAACAGGTATAACCATCGCAATGCTGCTCGGCTTGGGAGCAGTCGGAACGGCAACAGGTGTTTCAGCCCTCGCAACGCAACATCAAGGACTGTCTCAGCTGCAAATGACCATAGATGAGGACTTGCAGAGGATTGAGAAATCTATTTCCTACCTAGAGAAGTCAGTCTCTTCGCTCTCGGAAGTGGTCCTGCAGAACAGGCGAGGACTAGACCTCCTGTTCATACAGCAGGGAGGCCTGTGTGCCGCCCTGAAAGAAGAATGCTGCTTTTACGCAGACCACACCGGAGTCATTAGAGACTCCATGGCAGAACTCCGAAACAGACTGGCTCAGAGACAGAAAGATAGAGAGGCTCGGCAAGGCTGGTTCGAATCCTGGTTTAACCGATCCCCATGGTTAACCACTTTGATTTCCACTTTAGTAGGCCCATTAGCAATGCTACTTTTAACAGCTATCTTCAGACCATGCCTGCTGAACAAGATAGTCTCATTTGTTAGAGCTCGCCTAGAACAGACTAACATTCTGTTCATAGGCCAACATGAAATGCTGTGAATTAATCAGGGAACATTGCCAGTCACAAGCTTTTCCAAACTTGCCTGACAAAAACTTACTTAGGTTTCCAAACTTCTTTCTTCCTTTGTTAGATCCTAACCTTCTACTTCCTTTAGTGCCTATATATATATATAAGATTACCTCGTTCTTTTGTGAAAAAGGCGGGGGGAGATGTGGGAGAGATGTGGGTTGAAAAGGGACAGGCGCTCGGAAGATATCGGTTGTAACGGGAAGGTCACAGAACATTCCAACCCCCAAGATAAGCTTTACTCCAAGGATACAAGCCCCCCTCTAACAAAGTACCAGTACTTTTCCATTCTCCCTACTAACCCAAGAAATGTAGCAAAACCCCTCTGACGTAGCGAAGAATAATCCAAGAGTATATAACCTGCATAGTTGAAACAATAAACGCTTTTAACCGTCCACCATACTGGTGTAAGCGTGTGTTACTGGCCCGAGCGCCACACTAGCATGTGGTAGCCGTGCCGTCTATCTTAAAACCAGGCCACCGCAGTTGTGGCTGCAAGAGCAGCAACACCTGTGAAAAGAAATGTCCTCCTGTTGTGGTTTCAGCTCCTGCCTTGGCAGATTCAGGCTGTCAGCATGCTCACACCTCCAGTGTGACAGCCAGAGCTGGAGGTACACAGGGCAGCCTGGAAAGATCCCGGAATTTTTTGGTCCTGTTTGTAATAAATACATTCTGACCATTTCAACTTGGCCTTAGGTTAGGAATGGTTATTCTTTTAAAAGGAAAGGGAAAGCAGTGTGAGACAGTGCCAAAGAGACAGATAAAAGTTGTGTGCTTCTTGCAGAAAAGTTTTTTGGGCTTTTGTTTGTTTTCTTGCTTGCTGCTTTTAGTGGTTTTTTGGCTTTCTATCAGATAAATTTTGCTGTCGTTGATAACACACCAAAAATGCCCTGGGCTGGGATGACTGATCCTTGCTGGGGCAGGATGCTTAGCATTGGTCAGGACTACCAAAATCTGCCTCTGAATTCTTCAAAGGCTGAGCTGCTTCTGGGATCATTTAAAGAGGATTATGATGATGATAATAAGAAAAAAGATCCCCCAGACCTGGAAAGAGCAAGTCCAAATAGCTGATGGAAATAGCAGTAGTTTTCTAAGGAACCTCTTATTTCCCTGCTTAGTGACCATATCTCTGCACACCCAAGAATTTGCCAAGAGTCACCTTTTCTATAGCCAGCAGATAGATTGGTTTTCTTGCTGTTGAGATTTTTTTGGTTTTGTGTGTTGTTTTGGCTTTTGTTTCTTAGGTGAGTTTTTTGGGGTTAGTTTTTGTTTTCTTTCTCTGTCTTTTGCTTGCATTTATGGAAATTCTTGTGCTGCACATGCTGCCTCACTGGGAACTGCACTGGGTACCTTCAGGCTGGGTTGGGAACATCACAGGGCTACTGAATTCAACTTGTCCTGCAGACACGGGAACCTCCCTCCCTCCTCCACAGTTGCCTGTTCTCTTTCATTTCCACATCCTGGTCATGTCTAGCTTTTCCAAGGGGAGGGGAAGCTGCTGTTTCTGCAGCTGGGGGCAGAGGAGGCAGGGTGGTTTTGCAGAGCAGCCAGATCCTGTGGGACTGTTTGCAGGCAATGTTGTGGTGACATGGGGTGACCCTGTCAAGCACCGGATTCTGGTGAAACGGGACAACCTGAGGAAGGAAAGCCTCTGAAAGATAAAAGTGCTGCACAGTTTCCACTCTAGAAAGTGTTGTCACTGAAACAGCAATTTCTACAGCTTGGTTTTCTTTTGGACCTTGTACCCCTGTTTCTCTCTTCCGTCACAGCGATATAAGGCAAAAAGAGACTCCAGTTGCAGCAGGATCCTGGGACTGGCTGGGCATGACAAGTGGCCAGTACTGGGTTGGGTGATTCCCATGACACAGTCTGGAGGGGGAAGGGGAAGTAAATGCAGACCTGGAGCCAAGGGAGGGCATTTATTGCATCCGGGATGAGCTTGAAAGTCTACCAGAGCTTCCCTATGCATCTTTAAATGGAGGAGAGGTTTGTGGGGTGGCTGTAGTGCAGATCCAGGAATGAGCCATGCAGGGGGAGAGGCCAGGCCAGTGCCTGTGCTGGGGACAGCCCGTGCAGACCATCACCATGGGAGCCAAAAGCAGGAGACAAAGTGTGTGTGCTGCACCAGGGAGTTGCGTGTCCCCTGTGTCCCTCCTCCGACACCAGCTGAAACCTTTGCACATTCAGGGCCTTTGCCAGCACTAGAGGGCAAGTTTGAACTGCACAAAAACCAGCTTTTGTGATTTCTTCCTTCTGTGGGTGTGCCATCTGACGTTCTGTGCCTTTGCACAGCTGGAAACTTGGTGCAGAAGTGACTCACGCTTTAACCTCTGGCTAAGACAGCCCCATTTGAAAGCAGAAGGTCAAGCCCTCCTTGCATTACTTTTACCAGGAAAATAAAGATATTAAAATATTAAATAGGGAAATGTTTCAAGGGAAGGTAAAGGGAGAAGTGAGGGTGTGTGTTTATGTATGTTTATGGGTTGGATTTCATAAATGGTTTTGGCATTTTCCCTTGAAATCTGCTTCACAATGATCATGTAGATAAATTGTCACCAGCAGCACAGTCCAAATCCGGGGTGAGTCCTTAAATGCAAACTCTGGGAAACTTTTACTTTTTGAAACAGAGTGCTTTCTCTGCTGTGCCCACATCTTTGTGGGAGGCCTTGTCTCTCTCTCTCCCCCCTTTTTAAAAAAAAAAAAAACCAAAAAACCAAAAAAACCCAAAAAAACCCCCAAAAAACAAAACAACAACAACAAAAAAAAAAACAGTGGGGAATACTGCCAGGCTAGGATCCCCATCCCAGGTGGTGGGACCCACTACCCTTTCACTGGGGGAAGGCAGTGGGTGTCCACGTGATCTTTCCTTGGGCAGCCCAGCAGGAGCTGAGCATCTGAAAACAGGAGCTCATTGCAGGGCTTCCATTTCCTACACTGTGCTTTGCCTAGCAAGGGAGTTGGTAAAGGCTCTGTCTCTACTAAAAATTTCCTGCTATGATTGAAATAGATCTGAGATCCCTGATGTGAGAGGTGAGAACAGAAGAATCTTAGAAAACAAACGAAAATGCCCACCAAAACCCGAATGTGTGTAGCTGGGGTGGTTTTGTCATATCAGTTGTATTATTTGAGCTGGGACCACTGCAGACCATCCATCCCCCCAGGAGTCAGGAGGTGAGATCATCCCTTGCTGCTCTCTGCCTACCGAAAATATCATCTGCTCTTCCCAAAGGGGCAAAATTCACCATTTGAGTCCAGCCAAAGAGCAAAAGGAAGAACTCCAGTCATGTTATTAAAGGCACTTATCTTTTATTATTGCCCAGTTTATTTCACCTTTAATATGTTTCCAAGTTCTGTTTCTTTGAAAACAAAGCAAAAGCCAAACGCACTCCCTCTCTAAAATCATGAAAGCACTGTGAATATAACCATGATTTGAGATGAAATCCTGTAACTGCAGTGGCAGAGAGCAAAGATGCAGTGGTGGGTGTGCTCCTCCCAGACACAGAGCCTGCTCTGGCCCCTGGGCCTGGCAGAACGGACAGGGAGCAGCCCCCGGGGCACTCCAGCCACTGACCACTGGCATGGTCAGTGTCCAGAGGGTGACAGGAAGCAGCCTTGGAGCCATAAAATAAAGGACTTAATTCTGCATGATTGCTCAGTTGTCAGCAAGGGAGTAGAAAGGTATTGGGGTATCAGCTGTGTTCTTCCATTTAGCAGAATAATTAGCAAGGAAAGGAAGTGAGCAGCAGTGAAAGATGTTACTGTTAAATTACAGCTTAAACAAGAATCTCTTCCTTCCTGCCCCAAGATCACTCCTGGCTTTCTGCCCACACTGGCTGGTGAGAAAATGCCATTGCTGCCTCTCTGCCACAGAACCAGATCAGATCAGGCAGCTCCTTTCCTTCTGCCACCAAGGGCTCTTCTCAGGAAAAACTGGTCATAAACACCCTTTGTGACAGGCAGAAGTATAAATGTAAGGAAGTCATGCCACAGTGCCGAGGAGCTGTGTCAGCCGTGTGGGGTGTGCAGGATAGTGTCGTGGGGACATGGTGCAGAGTCTCTGCTGTGGCACTGAGAACAGCTGGTCCTTTGGTCCCCAGGCAGTGCAATGTGACTTTTGGGGGAAATGTGGTTCTTCTGGAGCCTGTTTTTATACAGCAACATAGAGCAAGGGTTTACCTGTGGGCTGTGGTACCCACCACGGGCTAAAGACTTACAGAATTGCTCTTGCAATTTTGAGGCAGATGGAAGTCAGGCCTGAAATATCTGTGCCAGATTTTTACTGAGCCAAAGCAAGGAGCGTGGCTGGAGAGACAAGGGCCAGAAAGGTAGAATTAGAGAGTGCTCACCTTGGTAGAAAAATGTTAGCAGGCAGAAATGGAATTTTGAAGTTAGTAAAGCAAAGCTGCTGGCAGACCACTGCCAGACTGCTGCCGGGGTTTCTGATGGACAGGGTTGCAGATACTGTAGCTTTTTAGCATGTTGAAGAATGAGGAGAGCATGGTGTCAGACACTCTTCCTGGCTGGTGCAGGCACTGCCCACACAGGTCAGCTCATCCCTTTAGAGTGACTGGGTGATATGTCTGAGCCTTCATTCAGAAACTGAGAGATTGCTTCTACTTCAAGCTAACGATAATGAGCCACCCCAATTTTCACTTCCCCAGAAGTGTTCTCTTTTTCTGTCTTTGATAAAAATGTTTTTGAAGTATGTCACAGCTTTTTGGTAGCAGCTTTCACACTTTCCCCCCACATTTGACATTCAGCTGAACTCTCATTTTTCAGTCAACCACCCTGGCTGGCAGCAGGGTTCGTTGTTAAAATGTGACAACAGAAGCAAATGGAAAGCCCCAAGCAAGAAATCTGGTGTGAGATGTTACCAGACCTTTGTGAATACCAGCATGAAAGTCAGAGGGAGGTTTGGATGTGTACCTGCACTCTGTGTGTGTGTCCTGCCCATGCAGCCACCTCCCGTGCTGCAGCTGCTCTACTTCCATCTGGTTTTGTACCATATCCATTTGGTGTTTTTGACAGGTATGACACTGGCTGCATCCAGCTCTGTCATCAACTCATAGAATCGTAGAACCATTATAATACAGGAGCTGCCAGTGCAAGAAGATGTTTGTGCTGCCTGTGTCCTGCAGCTGCTGGGAGGGCGGCATGGCCTGACCAGGGCAGGACGAAGCCGTGCAGGTTGGGAGGTGCCTGTTCAGCCAGGCTGAGATGGGGAGGTTCCAACCCTTTTCACACTCATGCCCTCCTCACCTGGCAAGCACAATGTTGGTGTTGTCCAGACTTGGCTCCAGAGAAATCTGGGAAATCTGAAGGGCAGAGTGCATCCTATGCTGTGAAGGTTAAATTGCACATACCCGAAAGCTGGCAGATGTGGTGAGATGTCCTTGCAGCAAGATAAAAGCAAGGCCTGCACTGCCTGGACAGTTATGGTCTGCCTTCCAGGAAGTGGTGGAAGAATCAGTATCTTGTTGGCAAGTGCTTGGATCCCCCTTGTCTCCCAGAGGTTGCTGAGCCCACTAGAAATACCTGTATATCACTGCCACCTCCTCACTGCTTAATTCTTCTCTTACCTCTTCTCTATATGGGTGGCAGAGCTTGGCCAAGTGGGTCATGAATTTAGTGGACACTCTTTCTACTAAATCAGCCTGAAAGCTCCAGATGGGAACTTTCCAGATGGGAAAAGCAAAATACAGTGAATAAACAGAACAGTAAAAACCAGTTTTCTAGCTGGGGAACTTGAGGGGGTTTCTTGGTCCTTGTGCTGCAAATTTCAGTCCCAGCACTCTTGAATCCCCGATTACCCTACCTGAATGGTGAAGAACAGAAATTTCAGCAGCTCTGCTGTGAGGTTTCTGTGGGGAGGAAACTTGGCTGCCACAGGCCAGGCATTCTTGGTGTCTCTCTGGGCGAACGGCTGCCAGAGGAAGAGGCGTTACTAGAAGTTAGGGGAGTTAGCAGAGCATGCTCGGAAATGCTTTGTTTACTGCCTGCTTTGTATCTCCCCCACCCTTTTTATTAGCGGTTAGTGGAGTAGAAGTGGTTTTTTTCTTGCCCATCTTAAACAGCAGCTTTGTTTGTGCACAGCTTTTTCCCCTGAAGAGCTGGCATCCATGCCGGTGAGACTGGAGGTATAGAAAAACACACTGGGAAGCAGGTAACCTCTCAAATCACTGTGCTCTCACCCCACAGATCCTATGCTGGGGAGAGAGTATTAAAGATCTATTGAGCTTTACCAGGGAACAATCCATCAGATCACAGAGGTGCACATGTTATTCAGCAATGCAGGAGAGCCATCAGCTGCAGGGCTGGGGAAGCATGCATGCTGTGACCTTTGGGCTGAGCCAGCAGCAGATAATCCATCTCTGTGTGCACAGCACCCTTCCTCACTGCTTTCAAAGAAAATGTAAGTGCAGAAAAGGGGAGATAAACCAACCTCCTTAAGAGGTCTTTGCAGCCAGGGCCTCTCCCCCTTTCCCTCCCCATTGTGTAGTTAGCAAAGGAAAGATCCCAGTTTCAAATGTTGATGATTACAGAGCAGATATCCCCATTTCTATCTGAATCTCTGGCAAGCGTGCCAAGAAGCCTGCATCCCCTCAGGAAGCTGGCAGGGTTTTGCTGCTGTCCTGTGCAGCAGAACAGCCGCTGCCAGGGCGGTTGGGGGGCTCTGCTCAACCACTGTCTGCAGCAGGGGGTTCCTCCCTTTGGCATTGCCTTGAATAGGAGACACAAAGGCACAGCTGGGTGTGGGACCTGCAAGGATGTTTTTGTGGCAGCTGGGTTGGGCCCAGCACCTGCAGGTGCTGGGCAGCTGTCCTAGAGTGGCTGCAGGATGCTTGTATCCCAAGTCATCTGTTCTGTTTATGCTGAATATTAGGTCCTGCACCTTTAAGGCTGGTTCCAAAAGTGAAGTGGAATAAAAAAAGTGCCCAGTTTGTTTTCAGAAACTGCACTTGCTCCCCTGCATTCCATCTCATGGACTGTGTTGTCTGCAGCACAGACAGCAAGAAAGAACTCTCCTTTTGCTTTTTAGTTAGGTTTTTTAGCTAACAGAAGCAGAGATGTTCTCCAGACTGTGACTTCTCTTTTTCTTGAAACGGATCAGCCTTGCTTTGGATTGAAAACCCAAAGAACCACCAGGAGTTGACACCTGTGGCCCACTGGGGCCCAGGATGCTGCATTTTCCAACTCAACAGACTGATAAAAGACTAAGCTAGCTGAGCTACACCCCACAAAAAAGACTTCCTGAATTTGTCATCTCTTCAAAACAGCGAGAAATTTTATTGTTTAATATTATTCATTCTTTTCATACTTGTGAATACTTTGCTTGTTAAATAAACAGGGTTTTTTCCACTTTTCTCCAAAGAAATCTTTTACCAAACCAATTGGGATAAGGGCCACTTAAATCTGCTTTCTATAAAACACCCTTTGGAAGTTTCCTCCCAAATTTTCCCTAAATCAAAACAAATGCAGCAGCCCAGCCTGGAGCTGGGAGGTGTAAGTGGAGGTGTGTGTGTGGTGCAGCCCAGCTCAGGGCATGTGGTCTGAAGCTGCTCAGCGATTTCACCTAGTTAGGTGTTTGGGGTAAAATCATCACTGGGTGGGATGCTCTGCTCTGCCTGAGAAGATCCCAGTCCCAGCTGTGCTCATACCCAGCAACCCTGGCTTGGACAACAAGGAGCTATCCCTCCTGGACAGACAGCACAGCAGGTCCTCTACCATCCCACCTCCCACCTTTTCCATTTAACTCATTAAGAAACCAAATTCCATGCTAGTGACACAACTTTATTTAGGCTGATTTCCTTGGAACAGCCTTGCTACCACTTTCTTTAGACAATCCTTTACATGATAAGGTTGAATAGAGTCCTAATACAAAGTCCTTGTTCCCACTACCCAGCACCAACCCTTTTATTTAATTTTAATGCCATTTGACTCAAACATTTTTGACATAAAGTTTTTCCCCAGTTCAAGCAATAGAAATTTCTTCTGACCTTGTATTGTAATGATGACCATTTTGTAGCTGTTACATTGCTGTAAAATGCTTTAAGCAAGCTAAACATGCCTGGGTTCTGGGTTTGTGCATTATTAGCAACTAAAAACCAGTATGTTTGTGACTTACAGAAATGCCATCCTTTCTTTCTCTGCATGGTTTCACTCTGATTTTTTTTTTAATTTATTGATATTTGGAATAGCCTATTTCTTTGTCCCGGCTGCACAAACAGTGATCCAAGGTGAGGATGAGAGACAAAACCCAATCCTTTACCACTGCCTGTGCTTCTTTTGCATTTCATGGTAAAATGAAAGACAGGGGATTTTTGGCAGGGGAAATCAATCATTTTATGCAAATTTGTGTTAAGGCAGAGAATTGTCAGCGGCAATCTAGATCATTAGATCAGGATCTGAGCTGCCATGGTTGACTGATTCAGAGCTGAATCATGTATCTGAATGTTTCCCATTAGTAGAATGTCCCTCCATCCCTCTACTTATAAAAAGCAAGTGGGAAACCCTGCCAGTGAGTCCCAGTTGAACACAGCAAATATAAAATGTGTGCTGTATGTGTTTTGCTTTAATGTGTTACATGTGGAAGCTGGATTTCAGCTTCTTCACTGCCCTCAGATTTGGACTTTGCTAGCTTGGGAGATGCTTCCTTAAATTCCTTGTTGACAAAGTAGTAACAAATGGCATCCAGGCAACAGTTTGTGTTGGCGAGGATGGAGGCAAAGTGCACAAAGTTGTTAATGCTCTGGATTGCTGAGCAGTCGGAGCTGATGGAGTCCGCGATAAAGCGGACGAGATGCCCGAGGTAAAGAGGTAAAAAGCATATGATGAACACAGCCATGTTTGCAGACACAATGTAGACAGCTTTCTTGGTTAGCTTTTTGTTGTGACAAGTTTCATTCTTCTTTCTCCTGAGCTCTGCAATGCTTTGAATGGAGCAGTAACTCAGGATGAGCAGTGGTATGAAAAACCCAGTAATAATGGCACACAGTGTGATCACCGAGGGTGTCACAGAAGATTTTTCAAAGCAAAAATCATCTTCTCTTCGGTCTTCAAATCTTTTAATGAGGGAAGTCTCACAGATGATGACTATCCAAAGGAATCCAGAGGCAAAAGCTGCCTTCAGCGGCGACCTCAGTGTCTTGGATCTCAAGGGGTACTTGATTGCAAGGTACCTGTCGGCGGCGATGATGGTGATGATACCAATGCTCATAAAGCGGTTTATGAAATAGCCACCTTCCAGAACCAGGCACCACCCGTCTACCTTCAGGTGGTGGAACTGGGACAGAGTTTTAAACGGCAAGGTGAAGAGCAGCAAGCAGTCAGCCACAGCCAGGTTGACCATATATACTCTGGTTTCTGTCCACTGGCCGAGTTTGCAACAGAACACCCACAGCGCCAACATGTTCAGCACAATGCCCAAAACCAAAACTGGGATGTAAACACACAGCTGGACAAGTGAAAATATTTCATAGGCTGTGATATTGCAGCTGCTGTTGTTCATTTTGGTAATATCAAAATGTACAGTTCCTGCAAAAGCAAATTAAGCCTTTTACAAGGGAAGTTCTGGACTGAATCAGTGATTAATTCTAATTGAGAGACTTCAGGGCTTTACCAGCCATGAAAACCTCATGCAGGGTACCTAGTAGGAAGAAGAGGGACTGGGACACAAGCCTGATCAGTTGTGAAGGAGAGAAAAACTTAGATTCTCTTGGGTCCTGTGCAGGGAAGACTGCTTCAGGAGGGTGGCAGGGAAAAGGGCTTGGGCCCCTGTTTTGGTTCAGATTTGTATCAGGCAGCAGCAGATATCCTGCAGCAAGCATATATGACATAACTATGTGAGCCACTGCAAACATTAGATAATGGGAAGGGGATGCCTAAACCCAGCTCCCATCCCTTCCCTTATAGCAGGGCTCAGTGGAAGCCAGCTGGTGTCCTCACAGCTTAAAATGTTCCAGATGTACAGAGGAAAGACAGCTGTCCTTTCCCTCAGTCCTGAGATGTCTCTGCATCACTTCTATTCACTAATATTTTATCTCTCATTAGTTTATTATTATTATTATTTGATGGCAGTCTCAGCTGCCATCAAATTCTGTACTCAGAGGGCTGCACTGAGAGTACTAGGTCTGCTCACTGGCTTTCAAGGATTGTAAAAGCTGGTCTTTATCTCAGAAGTATTACAGCAACCTGCCACAATTGCAAGACAAAAGAAACTCACTGGCCACACAGCAGAAATGTGGAAGCAGCCACGTGGAAGACATGAGCTATGTTTGGTCTAGCGGGTGGTTTTATCACCTTGGATCTAGGGGCAAAATTGTTGTTTGCCTTCCAGCTTTAGAGGAGTTAATGCACGTTCCAGGTTCAACTGCTCATGGACAGAAGACCCAGGATGTCCGACATATCTTTGGATTTTTCCTTCAAGGGGAACGTGGCTCCATGGGGGAAGATTCATGGCTCTCAAAAGCATCCCCAGTGAGAAACCATAAGGCAGTGCTGCAGCATTTATGTGCATCTGTGGGTCTTGGTTAGCTTTAAAAATCATGCAGCAGAGGAATCATGCCAGGAGACTTCTGAAGAGGTGAGAGAATGTGGTACAGTGGATACCTGCAGCAGCTCTGTCCTCTGGACATGAGAAATGTGTTATGAGCTTGTAAGATAATAGGGAAGATCACAACAGGGGAACCTAGAAAAGATCTAGCAAAGGCTGACACAGCCCTTAAGAATCCCAAAACGTGTCAGATGTGGTCAGGATCAAAATAAACCTTTGAAAATACATTGGCTTCAGCCCTCTCTTTCTCCATCCCTATTCTGGGGTCCCACCATGGCTGGGGAAAGGCAATGCCTTGCAGAATTCAAATAAGTGTCAGTAAATAGCCAGGAGAAATTACCTGTCCTCTTGCTGTCCTTGGAGAGAGTGAGTTCCTGCAGCCCAGCCGTGGAGCACTGTGCAGGCACAACAAGCAGTGCTCCCTGCACATGACCAGCGAGGTGTCCTCTGATAACCAATTTCTGGTGGCTGTGGGAGCAGCAACGCTGGCCGAGAAAGAACTCGCACTCCTCCTGAGCACAGGGCAGAGCTTCCTCTGTCATCACCATTGGTGTGGCATGTACCACCTCCTGTTGACTGAGGAGCCTGCAATAGTCCTGCAGGGAGGTGAAAGGCTTGTGGCTGTGCACCCCTGCAGCAGTTCCTCTGGCGCTGGAATAGCTTTGGGTTTTTCCTTTGCTGTGCCTTCCATTGCCTGATGTCTCACTGGGCAGCACCTGTTGACCCTCCTCGCCCAACAGACTGTGCTTGAAGGGGTTCCATTGCCCTGGAAGGTCCTGAGATCTTCTCTCTGCCTTCCAGAGTGCCAGTCCTGCTGGGATTGGAGCAGGAGTGGCTTCTGTTGTCACACTGCCTGAGCCCTGGGACAGAACAGCCCTGCAGCTGCTGGAGAGGTGAGGCCAATGGTTTGCAGGCAGTTTTGTGATTATTATAAAGCGTTTCACTCTGAATCATAGTAGTTCTCGTCTTCCATTCTCAGCCAGCAATTCTAAGAAAACGTGGCACCGTGACCCTGTGACCTGCTGGCTTTTTGACTGCTCTGTGGTTGCAGGTGTCTGTGTCCCAGGGGCTGCTCTTGGGCTCCCCATGGCAGCCTATGTACCAGAAAAGCTCAGACAAGGTAATCAATGGGCTTAAAGCTCCTGATATTAGTACCTTGAATTACTGCCTTGCGCAAATATATTTCCCCTTTCCACTTTCCAGGTCATCTTAGAGCAGCTTCCAGAGTATTTCTGCATTGTCTGTCTGCACATCACAAGCCAGCCCTTGAGAATAATTCCATGTCAGTGTAGTCAGAACATATTACATACTTCTGACTTTCCAGGGACTGCTTTTGCCTTCCTAATGGCTGCTCCTAGGTAGATGCTTACAAGTAGTTACTCACATATTGGTGTGTCCAGTTCATTGATTCCCAACCAACAACATGTTTATGTCATGGTCCTCGTTGGTGCTTTAGTTTTCAAAGTCATCCAGCTTCTGGGCTGTGATAGTTTCACCACTGTAGAGAAAAATTTGCATCATCCTCAAGTATTGTTCATACCCTCCTCTTGTCTATGTCCAGGCAATCACCAGTGGTAAAAATCGATGAGCAGTCAAAATCGTGCCTGGAGGGGTTCAGCTCTCCAGCATCTCTCCAGTGTGATGCTTCCCACCCATAGCTTGGTGCTGTGGTTGCCAGATGAGGGTCTCATCTGCCCAGTGACATCTCAAGGGAGGGAGAAGCCGTGTCACCAGGCACAGAGCAGCTGGCTGTGAGCAGCAGGTTCACCAGGATGTGTCAAAGCAAATTCAGCACCAGCTACCAGTAGGCAAATCTAGGATAAAGTGCTGTCTGTGGAGAACTTAATGTCTCCTGCTGAGGCTCTTGGGTCTGTGCCTGATTCCTGGCCACCACAGCCTCAGGATCCCCATCCTTTTCTCCACCTCATCTCCCCATCAGCCATCCTTGTCTGCAGCTGCTCACAGCCCCCTTCTTCCAGACAGTCACAGGTTTTATCACCCCTTCCACGGACCAATGACTTGGTATTTCCCCTGCCTCTGCAGTTCTCAGCCTGCCCCAGTCCTGCGAGTGCTGTCACCGTGTGGCACAGTGGAGGTGACACTTGTGCTGCGTTCTCACTTCCCTGCTGGCAGCTCTCGGGGAGGCTATTCCAGGGCCCAGCAGCACTGCAGAGCACTGGTGCCTGTACAGGCTGCAGTGCTGCCTGCAGCCAGCTCCAAAGGACCTTGCCCTAACACCAGCATCCACCACACTGTGCCTGGAAAAGTGATTTTCTTGATGAAAGTAGCCAGTGGGACAAAATATTTCTATAAGGTAAAGAACTACAGGTATGGCCTGCTGACAGACAGATTGATGGGCTCTGCCTCCTTTCCCTGCCAGGGAAAACCTCCATCTCCCCTGTATACCTGTGTCCTGCTGGCTGTAGCTGCTGGCATGTCGGAGTGGGGCAGAGTCTCTGGCAAGGTGGGAGGGGCACTGGCACCATCTCCACAAACAGGAGAGGGACACAGGGCTCTGGGCTGCCCTGCAGCACCCAGTCCTGCAGTGCCTCTGCCAGTGCAGTTTGTGTCCTGCCTTTCCCACAGCAAGAAAGGATGGGGCAAGGATGCTGCAACAGCAGAACTTGACCAAAAGAGAACTGTAGGGTTGAGAGCAAAACATGTCAGTGTTATTTTTAGCATGTTAAATGGAAGTTTAAGGCTAAGTGCAGCAACACAACAGAGTGACCAGCCCTGACTGTTGGAGCTGTTTCCCCTTTCACCTTCCCCAGCATTGCATGGAATTTCCCACGACAGAAAACCCTGCCAGGGCTCTCTCTGTGCTGCAGCCCTCCCCACACTCCTGCCTTTTGAGTGATGCCTTTTGAGGCTACCTAAAAAATCAAGGAATATAAAGCAGTTGTATTTATTGAAGGGCCTTCAGGTACATTTAGGGCAGACAAACCCACCCAGGGGCTGCACCCAAAAATGGACAATGGTCACAGGTTTTCCCACTTTTATAAGTTCAGTCCATTTGCATATTGGGGGTTAATCTTCCAGTTACTTAAATGACTTCAGGTAATGAAGTCATTTACCCCAAGTTTGCTCCCCCCAATTGTTGTTGCTTTTGCTGCCACAACCGTGGTGGCCTGGGTTAGGATAGACGGCACGGCTACCACATGCTTTGTGTGGAGCTCGGGCTAATAACACAACGGACACCAATGTGGTGGATCGTTAAAAGCGTTTATTATCTAAAGCATGCAGTTTAAATACTATCTGGTTCTTCCCTACGTCAGAGGGGTCTTACTACACTTCCTGGGGGGAATGGAAAAGTACTGGTATGTCTGTGTGAGGGGGGCTTGTGTCCTTGAGGTAGAGCTTATCTCGGGGGTTGGAATGTGCTTTGGCCTTCCCGTAACAACCCGATATCTTCCAAGCTGTCTGTCCCTTTTCCATCCACATCTCCCCCACATCTCCCCCCACCTCTTTCACAAAAGAAGAGGTAGTCATACATATACATATATATAGGCACTAAATGAGGTAGAAGGTTAGTATTTAACAAAAGGAAGAAGGAGTTTGGAAACTTGATTAAGTTTTTGCCAGGCAAGTTTGGAAAAGCTTGTGACTGGCAATGTTCCCTGATTAATTCACAGCATTTCATGTTGGCCTATGAACAGAATGTTAGTCCGTTCTAGGCAAGCTCTAACAAATGAGACTATCTTGTTCAGCAGGCATGGTCCGAAGATAGCTGTTAAAAGTAGCATTGCTAATGGGCCTACTAAAGTGGAAATCAAAGTGGTTAACCATGGGGATCGGTTAAACCAGGATTCGAACCAGCCTTGCCGAGCCTCTCTATCTTTCTGTCTCTGAGCCAGTCTGTTTCGAAGTTCTGCCATGGAGTCTCTAACAACTCCGGTGTGATCTGCATAGAAACAGCATTCTTCTTTCAGGGCTGCACACAGGCCTCCTTGCTGCATGAACAGGAGGTCTAGTCCTCGCCTGTTCTGCAGGACCACTTCCGAGAGCGAAGAGACTGACTTCTCTAGGTAGGAAATAGATTTCTCAATCCTCTGCAAGTCCTCATCTATGGTCATTTGCAGCTGAGACAGTCCTTGGTGCTGTGTTGCTAGGGCTGAAACACCTGTTGCCGTTCCGGCTGCTCCCAAGCCGAGCAGCATTGCGATGGTTATACCTGTTATTATCTCTCTTTTGTGAAGCCGGCTGGGTTCTTCGAAAAGGTTGTACACCTCTTCGTCGGAGTGGTACAGGACCCTAGGAACAATCAGAACTTGGACACAAAAGTCAATAGAATCATTGAACTTGGGAAGAAACACACAAGGACTTACTCCAGATCTCTGACAAACCCACATTGCTGATGCAGCTGGGACTACCCACTTATTGTTTTTTCTGTTGGGCTTTACAACTTTGGTGCAAACATTCCCTTTTCGCTTAGCTAGGGCTGCATTACCAAAACATCTGCCCCGACCTGAGACTTGACTCAGGGTAATACCTCTGCGGGGTGTGTCCCATCTGCACTGATGAGGTGCATCAGCTGTGGAGTAAGTGAATGAGGTGTTTACCACAACTCCTTCATAGAAAGGGGGTTGGACATCATAACAAAGCCAACAGGAATTGGTTAGGTTAGGGTTAGATTCATTAAGGGATAGAAAGGTAGCATCTAACATACGAAGGATTGGGTCTGGGTCTGACTTGGCTGATCGGCCTATCTGGAAAGCTTTCTCATCGCTGGTTGGGTCTTCGGTGACGCTCGCGGGTAAGGTTTTGGGGTAAGTCATGTTTTTCTCTGTCTGTGTGCTTTTAATCACCTTGTTGGGTCCCACCGCTCGGGGTGCCGATGGCTGGAACCTGGTAATTTGCACATTCACCCACTCTTTTGACCCTTGAAGGACCACTGTCCATGCTTTACCCACTGTCCAACCAGAATGATTGGGCTGCAAGACTGTCATGTTATAGTATATACATTTTCTAAATCTAGGGATTTTATAACTGTTTCGATGGGGGTTTCCATGTACAAAAAGAGGTGTTTTGCAACCTGCGGGTGCCCAGGTGAACTGCAGGAACTGGTCGGGCTCTGGTGGGTCCCACCCAGGCCCTGATAGCCTGGCGTCTGTGACTATGGTTTCACAGCCCCAGTACCCACAGTATCCCCACCCAGGGTAATTACAATAACCTTTCCCTGGGTTTGAAGCTGGGCACCAGTAGGATAGATACATGTGTGATGAGTATGGAGAGTAGGGGTTTATCTTCGGTTGTCCTGGAAATAGATCGGTAATGCGAAGCACGAAGGATGGAGTGTTTGGTGTGGTGATGTCTCTGAGCACCTTATCGCTGGTAAGGTGTCTCATGACCCACCTGAACGGCTGATGTGGGTAGTAATCTGGGCTGGCTTGTCCTCTGGCAACAAGCCCCAACAACAAAATCACACAGACATGTCGTTGATGCTTGGGTTTCTCTGCTGCCGTCTGACGGTTTGGTGGTGTGTCTCGTTCCTCTGGGAGGGGCATATATGCATTACGTGGTCGCCCCACCAGCATGTCCTGTAAACAGAAACTCACAGTTCTCATTAGTCTCATCCTGCTCATTGTGAAGATCAGGTTTGATTGATTTGAGAGGACACCACCTGATTTTTCCGTCCTTTTTGACAGCTGCATACCCTCGCCCTGTGAGCATCAATCTCCAGCCCCGTTCCCACTCACCCAGCTCATTTTTAATTAGAACCTGCAGGCCCTCCTCTAGTGCTCTGGAGGCCCAGTGTTTTTGAACGGGACTGTTTGCTTCATTTCCTCTAGGGAATTGATTCAATGCTATCAGAGCGGTTGCCAGTATACATGTCTGCTCTCCTGAGGGGATGGAGTTGGTAAAGCCTTCTGCTTTTGCCAACACCTCTATCTTGGTTTTCAGGGTTTGGTTTGCCCGCTCAACTATAGCTTGCCCGGTACTGTTATATGGAATGCCTTGTACTAATGTGATCCCCCATTTGGAGGCGAATTCCTGCACTGGTTTAGAAATGAAATTGGAACCATTGTCTGTTTTGATCTGCTTGGGGATACCAAGCCACGCCATGGCTGTCAGCCAGTGCTGAATTGTGGCTTTAGAGTTAGCTTTGTGATGCTGTGTGGCTACGATCATTCCACCGAATGTGTCCACTGTTACTGCAAGCCATGTTTGAGGCTTCAGCAGTTGACACAAGGTGAAGTCTGACTGCCAGATTTCTGAGGGCTTGAGACCTCTTGGGTTGACCCCACTGGTCCACAGGGGTGACTTCTGGCAGTGAGGACAGGTGGCCACTACATGTTTGGCATCACCAATGGCAATCACCATTGGCTGTGGTGATTCCGCATCTCTTTGCCAGTGCTTTGGGTTCGATGTGGAGGGATTCGTGCAATTGACGAGCTTCCTGCAACGTCCAGACACCTTTCGCTGCAGCGTCCACCTTGTCATTTCCGATCTGGAAGTAACATTTGACTGGGTTGTGGCTGTTGATGTGAATGACAGATACAGTGCCCTTTCGTGAGGAGAGTGCTTCTTCTAGCATCAGGGCTGCTGTTGATGTTGACACACCTGGTCCTGCCATGGCTAGGCAAAGCCTTGCCACGAATATAGAGTCTGTTACGATGTTCAGGTGCTCGTCTTGGAAGAGTCCACACGCCAAGACTACTGCTGTCGCTTCCAGTTGCTGCACTGACAGTGTTGGGTCACATGCTTTGACGCAATGCCATTGCTCTTCTACCTGCCACACTACTGTTGCGGTAGAAGTTGTGGAGGAAGCGTCTGTGAAGACTGTTGGTCCTGGCTGTGGTCTGTCCATGACCTTTGGCGGCATGTCTATGTCGACTATGGTCAGCAGCTGAGTCCAAGGTGGTCTGGTGGAGTAGGAGATTTCTCCTCCGAATCCGATGAGAGCAAGGGCTAGGTGCTCTGAAATTGTGGTTGACTCTGTGGTCGGTTGCTTGCGGAAGGGAAGGTGGATTCTTGTTGGCTCAGTCCCTAGGTGTTTCAAGGCAAGCTTCCTGCCTTTCATGATGAGGTTTGAGATGCATTCTATTGCTGGGGAAAATGCACGAGCTGGTCTTCCAATGACCACCCATTGAATCAGTCGAGCCTTTTCAGAAGGTCCTTGGGCCAATGCTCCCACTCCCCCTTTTGGTGTGAAGTGTACGTATAAGTCCAGGGGCATCACTGGGTTCCATCTGGCAAGTGTGCCAGTGGACATCTGCTGTTCGATGAAATCGAGGGAGCTCGCTGCTTGCGGTGTCAGCTCCTTGGGTTCCCAGGGGTGCTTTCCTTTCAGGAGGTCATACAAAGAGTCCATGACCTCAGGAGGAATCAGGACGATGTTGCGAAGCCATTGCAATGATCCTACGAGGCATTGCACGTCATGGAGCATCTTGATGTCTCGGTGGATTTTCACCTTGGGAGGTGTCACATAGGAGTTTGTGATCCCTACTCCCAGGAAGGTGACGCAGGGTCCTCTCTTGATCTTTGCGCTCGCAATCTCGAAGGCGTTGGCCTGGAGGATCTCTGTGATCATGAATACCAGATGATCCACTTGGCTCGCTGATGGTGCTGAGACCAGGATGTCGTCCATGTACTGTATGATGGTTGCAGTGGGATAGGAGTGTCGGACTGGCGTCAACGCTTTGTCCACGGTGATCTGGCAAATTGTTGGGCTGTCAACCATACCTTGCGGTAGAACTTTCCACTGGAAACGCAGGCTGGGTCGCTTGCCATTTGGGAAAACCACGGAAAAGGCAAATCGTTCCCTGTCCTCAGGATGCAAGGGTATTGAAAAGAAACAGTCTTTAATGTCCAATACTGCACATGGTTGTCCTTCAGGGATGGCTGAGTTCATAGGTAACAGTGTCTGAACTGGACCTATGGATCGGATTGTTTTGTTCACTTCTCTCAGGTCGTGGACTAGGCGATAGCCCTCTCCAGACCTTTTGGGAATTACAAACACAGGGGTATTCCATGGGCTTGTGGAGGGTTCTATGTGACCCTTTTGCAGTTCCCGTTCAACCAGTTCCAATAATGCATCTACTCAAGGCTCTGAGAGGGGCCACTGCTCGACCCAAACAGGGTCTGATGATTTCCAAGTCAATTTGATCGGAAGCAAAGGGTGCGCAGCAGTGGCCCTCATTATAAATTTGTGATCCTGACTCCGAGCATGGCCAGGACATCCCTTCCTATCAAGGGTGGAGAATCTTGCAAAACGTAGGGGTAAATTGCAACTGTTTGTTCTGGTCCCTTTTTTGTGTGAAGTGTTATGGCCACCAATTGGTTGCTTTTCCATGCCCTAGATTGTCCCCCCACCCTGTTCACAGGAGGGACCTCTTTAATTTGCCAATGTCTGGGCCAATGTGATTGAGGAATAATCGTGCAGTCTGATCCTGTGTCTGCCAAAAATTGAAGCCCTAAAACGTGAGGGTCCCGACTGCCACAGAGCTGACATGTCCCCCACACCCTCAAGGGCTCTTTCCGTACTTTCATGACCAGGGCCACCCAGGGATTCCGCTCTGGGACGTCCCCTGCTGACCCTGTGACGCTGGCGCCGTTTGTGGCGGTGGAGGGTGCGTAGTTGCCACTGGTGGTGCTGCACCGCTCTGCCACTGAATGGTTGGTGGGGATGTGATTCTGACTGGTTCCTGTATATATATGGGGTATGAAGGTCCCCCACCCCACTGGGTGTTGGGAAAGATGGGCCATCTCGCAGTGGGAGGAGGCTGAATGTGGCCCGCGCGCCCCCTCCCTCTCCTGTTTCCCCGGGGTTTGGATCTGCGTTCCCTGGCAACGTGACCCTTTTTCCCACAGCTCCAGCAGGTCGGTCTCTGGCGCTGTTGGGTCGGGGGTGCTGCCACGGGCTCGGTTTCGGTGGAAAACTCATAAATTCTGTTGTCTCCGCTTCTGAATCCGTGTCAGACTTGGAGCTCTCAGTGGGGCTGACTGCCGAGCTGTGCTCCCACTCAGAGTCGGAAGCAGACTGCTGGTACACTTCCGGCTTGCTGTGCCTTTTTGTTGGGCTCCGCCCCCGTCCCACCTTTCGGGGGTGGCTTCGGTCTTTCCCTCGGGTTCGGCCCCGTTCTGCCTCCTGCGTCCGGCCCCTCCCCCCTTCCTGGGGGTGGCGCCGGCACGCCTCTTGGGGGCAGTCCCATTCCCACCCCCTGGGCTTGCCCTGCCCCCCCCAAGGAGGGGCATTTCCTTTGTAAAATGACATTGGGAGCGGTTTCCGGCCGCGCGCGCGCCCCCCCTCGCTCTCCCGCGCGTGCGCAGTGCAAACCGGCTCGTCTGGGCTTCCCTCCCGCGCATGCGCGCCCGCGGGGATTCGCACTTCCGGGTTTTCAGCGCCACGCGGCCGGCCGCCCTGCCCCCGCTCCGGACCGCGGCCGCCATGTTCGGGGTAAGGTGGCGGGGGGGGCTGCCCGCTCCGCCGCGGCGCTGGCTTCCCTTTCTGCGCCTCTCGCCTCCCGCGCGAGTTCTTCCCAAATGGATCGCGCTTGTTCCCCCTCCCGCCGCACCGGTTCGGCGGTTGGAGAAGTCGCGACCCCCTCCGCGGGCTCCGGAGGGCGGCTGGTGCCCCGCGCGCGCCGCGGCGGTGCCTCCGGACTCGGCGATTCGCCACTATCGGGTGCGCCCGGGTCCCGCGGACAAAAGCGGCGGGGAGGTAGGGGCGGGAAAACCGCGATATTTTCGGGGGGTTCTGGGGGGGTTTTTGGATCCTGGGGGTCCCGCAGGACGGTCTGAGAGTCCCCCTGGGGGTCTGGGGGATCCGGACGTGGGCTCTGGGGAGGGTGTAACGCGCCCTCTCCCCGCATGTTCCCGCTGTTAAACTGGGCATCCCCCGGAGGTCCCGCGGCTCCACAACCTCCCCCCTTCGGCTGCGTAACGGCAAATAAACATGTTTTCGCAGCATTCCATGTCTCCTGTTCCTCCCTTGCTTTTCGCAAAGCCATCTCAACTTTTCCCCATGCTTTTAGAATTTTTCCACTGCCGGTGGCTTTTGTATCCTCTGCCAAAGCGGCAGTATAGCTCTCCCACCTCTCTATATTTAATATATCAATAGGGCGCTGAATCGTGCCTAAATCCAAAAGCCTTGCACTAGCAAGATATAGATTCTTTTGCTCACACCGTATTCCCCAATTCCTTTTCATAAGTTTTACAACCTGCGCGAGGGCCTCCATGCCAGTCGCTGGTTCCGGGGCGTCCCCCTGTTCCTCTGCAGTGGTTCGGGCCCGCCGCCACTGCCGCCGCCTCCTTTCCAGACGAATTCCCATCCCCCTAGGTTCTTTCCCAGGTTGTCGGCACCACTATGTTGTTGCTTTTGCTGCCACAACCGTGGTGGCCTGGGTTAGGATAGACGGCACGGCTACCACATGCTTTGTGTGGAGCTCGGGCTAATAACACAACGGACACCAATGTGGTGGATCGTTAAAAGCGTTTATTATCTAAAGCATGCAGTTTAAATACTATCTGGTTCTTCCCTACGTCAGAGGGGTCTTACTACACTTCCTGGGGGGAATGGAAAAGTACTGGTATGTCTGTGCGAGGGGGGCTTGTGTCCTTGAGGTAGAGCTTATCTCGGGGGTTGGAATGTGCTTTGGCCTTCCCGTAACAACCCGATATCTTCCGAGCGCCTGTCCCTTTTCCATCCACATCTCCCCCACACCCAATTCACTTTTGTTTACATCTCTCAGGGCCTGAGGCAGTGAGGGGTCCTTGATTCCCAGGCCTCGAGAGGAATTGTTGTGTCTGACCAAAATGTAGAAGCAGCAGCTAACACTGTGTATGGAGTTTAGAGTTCTACATTAAAGAATTGCAGGATTACAAATATATGAAAAACATAAAAACTAAAATCCTAAGGCATCAGCATCACCAGGGACCAGCTGAGTATCTGTGTACACACACTGGGCAGGGCATGGAAAAGCCCGTGCTTCCCAACTGCCTGATGCTGCTTAAGTGCTTGTGGAGTTCCCTGGAGGATGCCAGGCAGTGCTCACCACTGGAACAGCTTTGCTGTGCCAAGGAAACAAAATCAGAGATGCCTCCAATACCGCCAAGCAGTACCCAGCCCACAGCTCCCCAGTATGTGTCCTTCAGCCCCCTGGAGCTCAAACCTCTGGTAAGAACTCAGGTTTCAGGCCTGCCCAAATGCCACCAAACACCAAACTATTGTCTTATGTCTTATATTGTATTATTGTCTTATGCCAGCCCCTCCCTTCCATGCATAGGAGGGCCAAAAATGCTATATTCCGTGGCTACTCACTCACTCACTCACTCACTCACATAAAAGCAAGATTCTGAATTACTTTGTAGGGTTTTCCTTGTGGGTTTTTTTTTTTTTTTTTCTCTCAAGCCTGAAGTGGAAACGATTCTTAGTATTTTTTTTCAAAGGTACAGGAAGGTTATATCTTGCAGAAACGTTGGTAAAACTCAGTGGTTCAGCCTTGGTGTTTGGGCAGCTGATGGGCTTTGGCAGTTGTGGCTGGTCCCCACTACCATTTCCCAGGCTCTTGCACTAGGAAATGGAAAAGATTTGGGGATAAGCGTGTAGCCATAATCCTGGATTGTGATTGCAGTGCTGGATGGTGGCCAGTAGTTTGTTGTGGCCCAGGGTCTGATAACTCATCTGTTCCATTTACTAGGAGCACTCAGGGAGCTGAGGCTTTGTTCAGACTGAAGGAGGATGTCAGAAACCCATCCTAAACTTGACATATAAACCAGATAATAATTTTTCTCCAGGGTAGAACATATATCTGCAGATAATCAGAAAGTTCCTTGCTCATCTTTTGGTTTCACTGTTAAATATTTCACTGTTATAAGGCAGATCTTATATTTAAGTAGCAAAGTCTTTTCTCCCAATCTCCAGAATAGGTTTAGCATTAAGAGTAGAGGACTCTGATGTATAATGGTAATAAATGAATATTTATTTATAGATATATTACTATGACACACCTTTATTTTCACTTTCAAAAGTATGGATTTTTTTTGTTTTCATAGCATTCAGTGGAAACAGCAAAAAAATCTTAATGATGACAGGATTGTGAAGTCAACTAATTTCCTCTTTACAATGAGAAAAAGGAACACTTATGAGACCTATATGTGAGACTACATGTATAGAAGCATTGCTGTTCTGTATTTCAGAGTTGATGACCTATTTGGAGCCCATTGGAAATTGAACAAGTTCTCCACGTTAACTGGGAGAAAACATGAGCATGACTGAATCGCAAAAACAAGCAAGTTGTTTGCTTTCTAGATTAACAGTAGGTTAACAGTAGGTTAACAAGTTGATATGAATCTTCATCTGTTTTTTCAAAATGAAAAAAATCATAATAATCTTTTTGGAACAGGCTTTCATTATAAGCAATGAGATGTAAGGTCTCAGAAGGGAATCCTAGGTTCAAAAATATTTTTGAAGGCCCTCTGTGCTGTTCCTGGAGTAGAAGTGTTTTTCCTTGCTGAACACCACTTGCCTGCGTTGTAAGAGATGTCTGTCAAGAAGCTTCTTGCTTTCTGAGGGTAGTTAATTGCAGCATATTTGTTCATGGCTACAGGGGTGATAACACTCACACATCTCCTTAAGCAATAGATGGTTGTTAAGATAGGCAGTATTTGTCTCCCATGTCTTTTCCGGTCTTTGAAAAGAGAATTTAGAAGGCAGAACGAGGGCTCAACAGTGTGCGTTGGTTAAACTGGTCACATACACAGACAGGCTACTTGCTCTGCTTGCAGTTAAATACCACCAATGCCAGGGCATTAGAAAATACCCCAGTGAAGACAACTGGGACATTAATTACCAGCTGAATGAATAGTTTCATCTGTTTTTATGGCACAGTTGTTTACCACAACTTCTACTGTGTTGTCTGCCAAAGAATTGACACAAAGCAGGTGGATCTAATGTTTGGACTTGGGACACTTTCCATGCCGGGCACAGTCATTTGCGTGCTTGTTTGACCAAGGTCTAGTCAGTGGTTTCAGACTGTGGTCTGAACCCGTGTCACTGTGTGTCACGGTGACAGACTTGTAGGGGAACTATACGTCAGTTGTCACTAAGGAAGTTAATTGCCTCTAAGTTTATATGAGCAGAATATGAGCTTGCAGTCCCAGGAGGAAATTTTTTAGAGGTTTACAAGTCAGAAGACACTAAAAGTGAAGGACCATGAAGCCAAGCAAGACAAGCTGTCACCAGGAGGCGCCTGGAGCTGCGATGAAACCATACAAGACAGTAGTCAGAGCTAGAGTCAAGTCACTGAGCACAGCAGGACAGAATTCAAGTTAACATCACACCCTTTGGAGGGGTTTGCCCCTTTTTCTACATATGCCTATACCCACAATGATTGCAAACACTGTTGGTGGTTCCATTCCCTGTGTCTCAAAACTTGAGCAGCATTGTGGCACCCAACACCTGCCATGCACTGCACCTTGTTTATGCCATCACTTGATCTGTGGGTGGTTGTGACTCCTCGCTTTGGTTCATCTTGAACCTCATAAATATACACTTGGGGAACATAGAAGAAAACTCTGGAAATTCCTTGGCTGCAAAATAATAGCAAAATGCATCCAGACAGCAGTTACAATTTGCTAAGCATGCAGAGATCTTAATATAGGTTGTAACTCCTGGCAGCAGAGAACGAGCTCCAGCAACTTCCACTGCATACCGCAAGAGCAGTGAGATGTGGAAAGGTGAGAAACAGAGAGCAAACACACCCAGATTCACAGAAACAATGTGCACAGCCTTCTGGAATAGTTTTGTCTCATGAGGGCTTGTGGCCATCTTCTTTTTTAGACATCTGATGACTTGTACTGAGCAAAAAATCACAATCCCTAAGGGAATAAAATACCCACAGATACTATACAATAAAGAGAAATACCTATGTTGAATCGATTGTCTCCGAAAACAACAGCTTTCCCAGTTACTCTGAAATGCAGGATACAAACTGGAATAAATTATAAGTGTTATCCAAAGAAAACCACAGATAGAAGCTGATTTCACTGGGGATCGAAGAATCTTTGCTTTTAGAGGGAACATGATTGCAATATATCGATCAATTGCAATCACGGTGATGATAAAGATGCTCATAGGCATGTTTGTAAAATAGATGTTTTGTATGGCTAAGCACAGCCCGTCTATTGGATGTTTGTACTTGGTAAAATATAGCAGGAAAGGCAGGGTGAAGAGCAGGAAACTGTCTGCCACGATGAGATTGATCATGTACACCTTGGTCTCAGTCCATCTCTTGATTTTGCAGCAGAAGACCCAGAATGCAATTGCGTTCAGTGGGATCCCCAGAGTGAGCACTGGGATATAGACAACCAGCTGAAGCAGCACAATGCTATCCTGTGCATCACTCTCAGTGCAGTTGTCCGTGTTGGGCTGTCTCTGCAAGGAAAGAGTGCAGGCATGAGGCTGAGCTCACTGACAGGGTCCTGTGGCTGTGCCCCCCTCTCTTGGCCCTGCAGCCCTCATGTCCCTGCACTGCTCATGTGGGCAGCCTCTGGAGGGGTTCAGTGGCTCACCAGCACCAGCAGTCCCTCAGCCATCAAAGTGACACTGACACTCACTGCCAGCTACAACAAAATCATTAAGACAGACCTTTCTTGCTGCTGTTGCAGGGTTAAGCCTGCCTCATCATCCCTCCAGTCCTGGTATGAGCAGTTTGGGTCATAGCAAAGCAGAATGATAATTTTGTTGTTACCTTTGCCCCTGCTGTGGTTGTCAGAGCCACTGGCTTTAGGGCAGCCCACACCAGAGCTGGGCAGCATTCCGCATTTGCCCTGGGCAGCATTCTCCATTTGCCCTGGGCAGTATTCCCCATTTTCCCTCCATGGCCCATGCTTTGCTGCTGAAGCCACCCCATGGGTTTGATCTGGGTCTTGCCAGACCTGAGAACATCCTCAGGGCTTGAGCCCTTCCAGCCCAGTGGCTTTGTTCCCAGGGGCAGTGGGAATGCTGTTGCAGGCTGCAGGGTGGGTGGATGCATGCTGTGGGCAGGATTTGTGCCCCCAAACATAAATCCATTCCTCTGGTGGGGAGGAAAAGCTCAGCAGGGCTATCAGCAGCTCTGGCAGCTAACAGGCCTCCAGAGAAAGAAGGGAAGGTGAGCACATGTATCTGATCTCAGTCTTCAAAGGTAGGAAGCCAAAATTTTGCTAGGGCAGAAAATGAATCCACGAATTTAAACTATTTCCTGCTCTTCCACCAGCAAGAAGTATGAATCAGACTTTGTCTGCAGCTCATAAAGGAAGTGTTTACAATGAGCCAGTCATGGAAAGTGCTCAGATTACTACAGTCTCTAACCAATACATTGCCTTATAAGTCAGCAGCTTCTAAACATCAACATGTAAATTATAGTGAAAATACATGATTGCATGAAGTAAGTGAACTGTTTTTAGGGTCCAAGATTGGGAGACAGATCTGGCAACCCCAGAGGAAAGCACACCAACTGCCCCAGCCCCAGAACTGGCATGGCAGTACTGAACCACAGCCGTATAGTCATTTTTAGGGTAGAATTCATGGAGGAACTAACATACAGCCTGTATCCTGGTGCTCCTGGGCTTTCAGCCTCATCAGTTTTGGCCACTCTGTGGTTTCAACCTCTGCTGCTGCTGTTTCCTGGCAGCAGTTTCACCTCGCAGTGAAAAAGCCACTCTGCCTGCATATCACTGGCCTGAGGGACAGCTGAGCCCACCGGGCTGCACATCCCAGCTCCGCCGAGCCCCCGTGCAAGCAGAGCTGGTGGCAGCTCCAAGGCTGAGGCCAGGTGTCCCCACACCTGAGGAAGCACGAATGGGAAACTGCAGCGAGGGCAAAGACTCCTCCGGATGGAATGCAGCTGCAAAAGAGAGTCAGAAGAACCGTGGAAGCAGGAGGAAGGCAGGGCACCCGGCACTGACTGTGCCGTGCGCTGGCACACAGGAGGTGAGGAAGAACACCCTGAAGGGCAGAGCACACTGCCATGCACCACTGTGGGACAAGGACAAGCCTTTACCTGCTCCATGTGGCCGACAGGTGGGCTGGGTCCTCAGTAAGGCTGCAGGGTACGCGCAGTGTCCTGGCAGGGAAGGAGACCCGCGGTGGCCACAGGTGTCAGTGCAAGGCACGGCTGTCCCAGGGCTGTCACCACCCGGCGGTGCTGAACCAGCAATGAACCCGTGCGCTCCACCAGCGCTTCATTTATCCCCTGAGTTCCTTGAGCTGGAGGCTCTGGTGCCCTCTGTTGTCCCACTCCCAGTAGCTCAAAGCTTCACAGTCAGATTTTCCACCCAGAGTGCGCTCCCCCTCCTCGCCTCACACAACCCGGCAATTAAAATTTCATCTTTTCAGTCGCGGGAAAACAATTTCTGAAATAAAACCCATAATGGTTGCAAATGGCCCTGCTGGCAGCAGAAGGGTCCCCAGAGAGCCCGGCAGGCTGTGCAGCCTCTGGTGCAGTGGCAGAGGGTGCTCCGGGAGGGGACAGGGACCTTTCCGAGGGGGCAATCCGTGCTTGTGCACCCGGTGACAGGGAGCCCAGGGACACAGAGTGCTGCTGTCATCTGCAAGGCGGCAGATGCCATGGGCTGGCTCACCCTCTGCACAGCAGGCAGGAGTGTAACCCTGCCCATCAGCATCGCTGGGAAGCCAGGTAATGACAGTCACTGCCCTCCAGTGTGGCAGTGAGGTGCTGGGACCTTTAGGAACATGGTTAGGAAGGTGCCCTGGTGGTATTGCACAGACACTTGGATGGTTTTTGCTGTCCACTGGCTACAGTGGCAATGCTATCCCATCTCTGTGAGCCGGATGACAGGAGCCAGACTGACTCCCTCAGGATTTGTCCCATTAATTCTTGTCTTTAGAGCTGTCATGGTTTGACACTGGCCAAATGCCAGGCACCCACGCGAGCTGCTCCATCCCCTTCCCCTGTCACAGCTGGGCAGAGGAGAGGAAAATTTAACGAAGGGTTCCTAAACTGAGATAAGGACTGGGAGAAAACACTCCAAGGGCAAAATAGGCTCATCTTGGAGATACAAAGAGAGTTTATTACCAACAAAATCAGAGGAGAATAATAAGAAGTAAAGCAAACCCTTAAAACACCTTTTCTTTTCCCAGCCCCTCCCTCCTCCCCACTAGCAGCGCAGGGAGACAGAGCAGGGAGTTTGGTCAGTCTCCACCGAGATTTTCTTCCACTGCCCAGGGAGAGGAGCCCTTCCCCCTTCCCCTGTGAGGCCGTGGGGTCCCTCCCATGGGAAGCAGTTCTCCCTGAGGTTCGCCAGAGTGAGTCCACTCCCATGAGCAGCAGTTCTCCCAAAATTCCTGCAACCTGAGTCCCTCCCAGGGGCTCACAGTCCTCCCAAAACTGCTGCAGTGTGAGTCTCTCTTTCCATGGGCTGCAGCCCTCCAAGGACAGGCTGCTCCAGCCTGGGAGCAGGGCTCCTCTCACCACAGGCTTCCCATGGGGTCACAGCCTCCTCCAGGCATCACCTGCTCTGGTGTGGGCACCTCCTCCACAGGCTGTGCATGGATCTCTGCATTCCCCATGGATCCCCAAGGGCTGCAGGATCTCAGCTGCTTCATCATGGTCTCACCACAGCCTGCAGAGGAATCTTGGCTCTGGCACCTGGAGCATCTCCTGCCCTCCTTCCCCACTGACCTTGGTGTCTCCACGTTGTTTCCCTCACATGTTCTCACCCCCTCTTCTTCTCTGGCTAGAAAAATCTGTGTCCCCCTTTGTTTTGTTTTGCTTTGCTTCTTAAATCTTTTATCACAGAGGTGTTGTCAACCCCCCTAAGTGGCGCAGATTTGGCCAGCAGCAAATCCATCCTCAGAGCCACTCTGCTGGACGTGGTGGAAGCTCCCAGCAGCTCCTCACAGAAGCTACCTCTGGGGCCCCTGCTACCAAAAACCTGGCTGTGCAAAACCAACACAGGAGCTCATGTTCTCAAAGGTGACAACAGCAGATCGGGTGTCGGCTGTAGGCTCACTGAGGACTGAGATAGATCACAGGGGAAGATGTGTTTGTGGGCAGGAAAGACTACCCCACACTGTCTGAAGTAAACAAAAAGGGCAGGAGATTGGTTTTAACTCCTTTTGTGCCTTTATTAAGCTCTTTTAGATGGGTTAGGGTGGGGTCCGCCTTTGCCGCCGACGCCGCTCCCTCGGGCACCGCTGACACTGCGGAGAAGGAGGATGTAATTCGATCCTGCGGCCTTGCTTTCGCTGCAGGGTCGGGACTCCTGCGTTGCCTCGCGGGGGGTCTCAGGAAGTCAAATCTGCGTGGCTCGGTCTAGGGGTGTCTTTCCCTTCAGTCACCCTTAGGTCAGGGAGAAGTTGGAGACCCTCCTCAGGTAGCTGGATGTCCTCTTCCCACAGCAGTGTCTTCATAAGTCTCGGTTTTGGGTGGGCTCGTTGGTCTAAAGACTATTTGCTGCTAAATGGGCTTCTGATCGTTAAGGGGGAGTCTACTCGATCTCCATGTTGGGCAGGGTCTCGTGGCCCGACGAGCAGGCGGGGAGCGGCGAAGGCTTAACCCGATGAAAGGGGAAAGGGGAAACCCGGGGTTTGGGAAAAGGGGAACATACAACTTGGAACACAGGGTACAGTGCTGGCACAGACAACTTGAAATAACAGGTATTTGACATTATAACTTCAAATATAACAGCAAACAGCATAACAATGCAACATACAACATATATAATGCATAACAGTGATTAACTTGGAGTCTCTTTGGTTTTATTCATTTCACTGTCTGGTGCAACACAGCATTGTTGGAGCAGACTCTGTGCCATTTGGGGTAATTTTAGCATTCAGAAAGAGAAAAAGCCCAGTTCTAGGCAGCATTTACCCACTTCCTGTCTCCCCTGACTTTTCTAGGCAGCTGACTCATGGAAAAATATGCTTCTCTGATGGAAATGTTAGGGGTGTCAATGTGGGCAGGCTGTGGAAAGTCAGCCCCACCTGGGTTCAGCTGGGGGGCATACTGAGCCTGAGTTGTGATGACCCTGGGGGTCAGCCTGGTGGCACAACTCAAACCAGGGTGGCAAATGCTGAGGCAGCATGAAATGGCTTTCTTGTGTGCAGGAGGTGTTACATGGGGTCGTTGGTCATAGACAGGCTGAGCATCCTCAGCAAACAGCAATGAGTTTATTATGGCTGCCCTTTTTATAGGAGGTTTGAATTTCTCAGGTTTAGCCAATTGGTTGGGATCTCTCTTCGCCCAGACCTCTGGCCAGTGGTGTGTGTGCATCTAGGCTTGAACAGGGCTGGCTGAGGGTCCCTGTCTGGGTTCAAATCTGTCCTGTCATTGTTCACCCAGGGACTTGTTTATCAAACTAGGAGAGCCAAATTGGGTTTCTTATTATAGCCAGATTTATCTGTCCAGCTACAGACTGGCTGTACTGTGGCAGGGAGGAACAGCCCTGCAGGGATGGCTGCTCTGAGGAGGTGTCTCTGTGCCAGGGCTCAGCAAGGCAGCTGGAGGGGAGCTGGCAGGAGGACTCAGCTCTGAAATCAGGACTTCGTGCTTTATGGCATTAGACAAGTGTTGCTTTCATCCCAAAAGTGTTCCTTCACACTTGTCTGATTGTTGAGTTAAAGGGGAAGGAGGTCAGGAAAGCCTAGGCTGTTTTGTAGGGACATGTACTTAATAATATGCCAAAACTGCTGAACAGCCACCCAACACAGCCTGCCAAAGGAATGGAATAAATATAAACTGGATTCGTTTAATAATGCAAACAAGCTGAAATATGCAATGAGGTAAAATGCAATACATACATTTGTACATGTTGGCAAGAAGGATCAATAGGTTTTAGCTGCAGAAGGAACTAAAAGAGGTACATGGCTCACCTGTCTTCCTGTAAGAGTAACAAGTAGGTGCTGGAGGATGGAATGGAGGCACATTAACAACAAATGATTACATACACACTTTTACACGTCTCTGTGACCTATTTGTTTAATAGAAACATAGAGTATAAATTTCTAAGCCCAACAAAAACTTGCTAGAGAAAAAGAGCGATACTTATCCCAATAGCCCTGAAGCTGTATTTCCTCCTTATGTTGCAGATGTCGGGGATGGGTTTTGTTCCCCTTTTTCCTTTAGCAGGGCTGTATCTGCAAGGGGTGGGTTGCCTCTGTTTTTTGACAGCTGGCTTTCAGCCGAAGAAGGGCTTCATGGAACTCCCCGGTGACAAAGTAGTAGCAGACACTGTCAAGTCAGCAGTTGGATGTGGTAATGCACCTCATCACGGAGGGGAAGTTCTTCATGACACAGAGCAGGAAACAGGTAGCTCCAACACTCTCCATGATGAACCTGGCAAGCAGCCCAAGGTAGGCTGGCAGAAAACATATCAGAAATACAATCAGATTTGCATAAATAATGTGTACGGCTTTCTGGATTGATTTATCCTCTGGTGAATTCGTGTTCAGATGTTTCTTGAGGTTCATGATGACTTCTGTGGAGCAGAAGGTCAAGATTGCTACTGGGAGAATAAAAACAAAGAAAATGGCCAGCAGGCTGAGAGCAGCAGGCGCAGGGGTGTAGGTCTGGAAGCAGAGTGGTGTCTGTCTGTGCCAGAGCAGGATGGTGGCTCTGATTATCACCAAGACCCACAGAAGCCCACAGAGGAAGGCAGCCTTTGATGGGGACCTGAAGGTCCTGGCTTTCAAAGGGTGCTTTATGGCAATGTATCGATCAATGGAGATGAATGAAATGATGTAGATGCTTGCTAACGTTGATAAAATACATCATCTCCGTAAATTGGCAGAGCTCCCCTTGGGCTGACTTACTCCAGAGCAAATAAACCATGGAAGGCAAGGTGCAGATGACAGAGAAATCTGCAAAGACTAAATTCATTACATACAACCTGGTTTCTGTCCACTTCTTCATCTTGCAGGAGAACACCCAGAAGGTAAGGACATTAAACAGTGCTCCAAAAAAGAAAATGAGGCCATACAGAGCAAATTCAAGGAGGCGAACATGGTGATGCAGTTCTGGATTTGTGGTGCTGCAATTGTTGGACACATTCATTGTCCCGAGTTACAGATGTACGATGTTCTGAGACCTGAAATAGGAAAAGACATCGTAAGACCTTTTTGTAGCTATAAAGAAAGCACATATAAGTGCATATGTCCTTTGTTAAAAATGTGAACTTGAGCTTTACAGAGCTGTCTTTCTCAGTCAGCCTGTGTCATCCTTTGGCATCCTTTGTCAAGCCTTGTTTATGTTCACTCAATTTATGAGTGTCTCAGGGTACACTCCCAATTGGACATAGCAGACAGGCTTTATTAAATAGGGAGATCTTGAAGTGTGTGAAGGCAAGAGGCAACCTGGCACTTTGAAGAGCCCCCATAGGTAGTGAGCACCTCCTGTGACAATGTGAACACTAATTCCTTAAGCCAGGCTGTGCAGATGATGTAAAATTACCCTTAGATTGGTGTTGAGCTAGGCAGGGATTGCAGCAACCAAAACTAAAGCCCAGCACAAACCATGAGCCAAAGCTCTTCTGTCAGTTCTACTGGTTTTGGATTCAGATTGGGGGTGAAGAGCTGGGAGTGCATAGCAGATGTCACTTCATAGAAATCCTCATGCTATAGCTCTAACTGAGAAGGTTTCTGAGCCTTTGCATCAGCTTGTGAATCTGGAGCTCCTTCTCCAAGGTGAAGAAAACAGCTGAATTTGCATTCCTGCTCCTCCAAAGACATGCTTGAAACCCTAAGGGAGAGAGTAAGGTGTGCTGCTCCCCACCTCACCAGGAGGGGAATGGGGGATGGAAGGATTAAGCTGATTTTAAGTCCATTTGTTCCAGGAGATGCAAAGCAGAAAGCCACATCTGGAAGAGGGAACACCACTGCAGAACATGGAGCTTGCTGTTAAGGGCTGAATTAGATGGCTCCTGCTCCAGGCAGGCATCCAGCTGCCCTCAGAAATTCATGTTATGAGTAGAAGCTGTTGAGCCTCTGTCACACTGGCTGCAAGATGTTTTGCAAGAGTATTAGTTGTGTAAAGAGTGTGAGTTCATGGGTTGATAAAATCATCTTTCAGCAGAGCCCATCCTGTGCAAAGTGGCTTCATGTGACATGCACATGGAACAATTCTCTGAACTGATGATTCTGAGTATCTGTCACTTCTGCTTGCATCTAACTACACTTCAGGAAAAAAAAAAAAGCAACCTTTCAATATAAAAAATGTTTTACCACTCTAACAGGAGAGTGAAGTGGGGAGGGATCCGGTGAAATCCTGTAGGTTTCACAGACATGGGAAGGGACACCACGTCTGCCTGGTTAAGCAGTTATTTGCCTTCACCAACAGTGCAGATCTTGTGGCCAGCTGGTGAAGACACTGCCTGCAAATCAGAATTCAGTTCTGAAGTGACTGAAAAATACACAAATAACTCAGTTGCTGGGGGGAAATATAAGTGTCATGGGCAGTAGCAGATACTAACGTGACTGCTGCACATTTCTTGTATGCTCAGGTCAGGGTTTCCCAACAGAGGCTGCTCACTGCCAGTACCCTGCGAGGCAGGGGACACTCGTTCCCTGAGAAAAACCTCTCTGCAAAATGGAAAGTAGCAGCAGGGAAATGTCACTGCTTATGGTCACTGGTTATGGCATGAGGCAGAAGTCTGACAGCTGCACTGGTGCCCAGGTTTCTTTTCATTGCCCTGGTCTGCAATGCCTGCAGCAATGCTGATCAGCAATGCTGTTCTGCACTGCCTGGAGCAATGCTGGTGTGCACTGCCTGCAACAATGGTGATCAGCAATGCTGGTGTGCACTGCCTGCAGAATGCTGGTCTACAGTGCTGGCAGCAATGCTGGTCTGTAGGGCTAGTAGCAATGCTGGTCTGCACTGCCAGTAGCAATGCTGCTCTGTACTCTCAGCAGCAATGCTGGTCTGCACTGCAGGCAGCAGCCTCTGCAGAGGTGCAGCACAGGCAGACCACACTGCTGGTCTCTGCAGCATCAAAGAGCTCTGGCCAACAGTGCCTTTGGAGCTGGAGATGTGGCCCCATGCAGTCCCAGCAGCAGGGCTCATAAGTGTTCCAGGCCACAAGGCAGTCCAGAGGCTGGGAGGAGGAAGGAGGAAATGAGTAGAGGGTTTAAAGCAGGCCAAAAAGCATTGATAGGGTATGACTGAGCAAAAAAAAAATCTTTAAAGAGATGTATCTTGACCAGCTAGCATATCCTGTGGCTGCTGGAAATGCTTCATGTGGGGTAGATGAAATGCCTGCAGCAGCAGAGGGGCTAGGCAGCAACTTACAGTTGTGACAAAAGAATGGAGACAGCTGTGAAACAGCATCTTGCAGCAGCTGGAAGACCAGGAATAGGCTGGGCCTCAAAGACAAGGTCACCAGTACTGTGCAGGGTGTCCTGCTATCCCTACCATAGGCTGGGGAGAGCTGGTCAGCAGCTGTCCCCCACACAGAAGCTGGTGGCCATCTGGGGAGGAAGGCCCAGGCTGGGCTTGTTTCCTCCGGCAGCCCAAGAAGCAGGAGGCTTCTGCCAGACCCTGAACAGAGAGGCTGGAGGAAGAGATGCAAGGCAGAGGCTGAAGGCACAGTGGATGTTGCAGCAGCACTGTGGTGGCTGCATCCAGTGTTTTTCCAGTGGGAAAGCAGCTGCAGTGGAGGGCGAGTCTTGCATGGAAAATCCTCCTCCTTCCTTCTGGAGAGAGTTCAGAAGTGGGCAGGCACCAAGGGCTGAAGGGTGAATATGGAGGTGAAATGGGTGAAGGGTGAAATGGCCAAGGACAGCATGAGACCCCTGGTGGGCGAGGGAAGGAACCTGGAACTGAGCAGAGGGAGAGCCAGAAGGAAAATGGGGGTGAAGTCTGGTACAGCACAGCATCTTCTGCACCAGCTGCCCTCAGACCTGCCACCTCCATGGCAACAGCCCTGACTGTCACCGAGATTCCTGTCAATGGAATGGGTGGCTCTCAGCAAATACTCTATGAAGATGCAGCACAGGTGTGAGAATAGACCTGGGCAGGGCAGTACTTCCCAGAGGTTTTACTGTACCCACAGCACTGCTGGCCTGCCCTGGGCAGGAGCTGGGCTGGGGGGAGGCACGGCCAGAAAGAGTGATCAGGCAAACTGTCCCCATGGCAGAGGAGATCCATGTGGGGGCCCTGCCATGGTACTGAAGTGAGGTGCTTTTCCTCTCTGTTTCCAGATGGCATAAAGAAATCTGCAAACTGCCTGCTCCAACCTTGCTGCTGTTGTTCACACCTCTCTCAAATGCAGGGATCTAAGGCACAGCAGTTTTTTCCTCTTCTTTTTTGAAACTTGTGTACTTTCAGGCTCATCTATCACTGCATCCCTTGAAAACTGAGATGTGGTCACCCTAACCATGATCTGCTTTGATAGATGCTGGAAGGGTTTCTCTTAGACAAAAAAAAAAGTTAGAATCACTAGTTTCCCATGTTGGGATTAACTTCCAGTTCTCAACTGCTGTGATATTCCAGGTAAAGTAGCCAGAGAATACTTTGGAGTAAGAACAGAAACTGAAAGGCTCAGAGATTACAACCTAGCCCATGGACTCCTGCCTCGTAGGGACCTCGCTGCCCTGCAGAAACCACTCTCAAAGCCTCCTCTGCCTCCCCCCAGGCACAGCAGGACCCTGCTCAGCAGTTCACAGCCAGCAAGAGAGGAGGAAACAAAGCTCTGTTACCTGTGGATTTACCGTGACAAAGTCAGCAGCAGGTGCCACCCGAGGCAGGGCAGGTGGGGTCTGTGCAGCCCAGCAGGGCCAGTGGGGCTGGAGGATAGGCACGGGCTGCCTGTGCAGGGCAGGTGCCTGGCACCAGCAGCTCCCTGCTACTTGAGGGTTTCCATAGCACCTCCTCCTCCTGCATAAGAGCAGATTTCACATCAGTCAGGTTTTGAATGCCAGCCTTCTGGCCAAATCAATGATGGCACTACTTTACAGTGAGCTCTGGTGCCTCACCACTCTGCAATTTCTGAAAGCATGTGTTCTATGGCTAACAGAGATGTTCAGCAGCTGGGCATTTGAAATGCCACGCTGAAGTCTAAGCTAAGTAAAGCCAGGAAGGTGCAATACCTGGTCTGGATCACCCCATGCAGCTAGAGGTATACCCGAGTGTTGAGCTGAGTTGTGCTTGCACAGCTCTGGGCATGGAGGTGGGCACACAGAGCAGCTTGTCAAGAAGTGTAGGAAAGCCTCCCCAACCCTCCTCAAATGCTCCACTCAGATGGTGCCTTGGGTTGGGTTTGGTGCCTGGGGCACGGGTGGAGCAGGAGAGGGTAATGATGGGGCCAGCATTAGGGCTCTGGCCTGCACCCTATTAGAGCACAGCTACAGCCACACCATCAGAGAGCTTCAGCTGGCAACTAAAGCAAGGCCTCAGCATCTCACACGGGTGGCAAAGAGCTTCACTTGTCAGACTCTGCACTGACAGAAGTGGAGGGGGCAGGCAGAGCTGTAAGCCCCAAAGGGCTCAGTAATGGACTGTTTAATTTGTGTCAGTAATCACTGGGGCCTTCTTCACTGCACACTCAGCCTTGGTACCTGCCAGCTGTTGCATTCCTTTGTTGCAGTGATGCATTGGTGGTTGGCTGCTCTTCAGGTGCTCTCCTGGCTGTGGGAGCTGTGAGAGAAAAGAAGCAGCTGCCTGGAGCTCATGCTGTCAGACACTGCCGTGGTGAGTGAAGGATGGGCAGGATGCCCCATGTCCCTGGCTCAGGCGGCACTGGGTGGCACCAGGCAAAGGAAGAGCTGCAGCACAGCTGTCAAACAAGGCTGTGCAGGGGACAGCACCAGGCACAAGATCCTGGAGATAAGATTCACTTGCTCTGCTCCACCACAAGGCTTCTGCAGCTTGCAGCCATCCCATAACCACGGAGATGTGTGTGCTGATCACAGCCCTCAGGAGGCAAACAGGCATCCAAAGTCCTGGGTGTGCCTGTAACAGCAGGAGCAAGCAGTGTGTAAGGCAGGAGCCACAGCAGATATCTCTGAACCACAGGCTGGTAAGAGCCTCGGATAGCATCTGGCGTTTATGAGGTGCTGTGGAGGAAGGGAGCAGGGAAGCATGGTGACATGAAGTGCTGCAGTGGCTCTTTGGGTCACAGTATGAAAGAGGAACAGGAGAGTCACAGCAGGTGTTCAGGGAATGGAAAGACCTGTGTGAAGAGAGCCACAAAGCAAAGGTGGTGGGAGCTGTTTGCGTGAGGTAGCTGCAGCTGCATTCACCAGAGAGGTTGATGCTGTGAGTTATTTTGGAGTTAGAGCCCATGGTGATGGCCTTGTTCACAATCACTGAGGCTGGAAGGAACCTCCTGAGGTTTCCACCAACCCTTTGCTCAGAGCCATTGTCTGAGGCCATGTCCAGTTTGGTTTTGAACAGTTTGAAGGATCTCTCCACACATTCTCTGGGCAACCTGTTCTAGTGCTTGCTCATTCTGACACTAAAATTTCTTTATCTTTTAAAAGACTTTCCTATATTTCAGTCTATGCCTTTTGCCTCTTGCCCTCTCAGCAGTGTCAGGGAGAGGCCAGGAGGCAAAAGGCACAAACTGAAATATAGGAAAATCTGTTTTAACATATAAAGAAGTTTATTCCCTGCCACTAGGTGTTTATACACATGGATCAGATCCTTGAGAGACTTCTCTTCTCCAGGCTGAATAATCCCAGATCTTTCAGCCTCTCTTCATACAAGAGATATTCGAGTTCCTTAATCACCTTTGTGGCCTTTCCCTAGACCTGCTCCAATAAGTCCAGGTCTTTCCTGTACTGGAAGGCCCGGCACTGGATGCAGTGATAGACTGAAACAGTCTCACCAGTGCTGGGCAGAAGGGCAGGACTCACCTCCCTTCAGCTGCTGGCAGTGCTCATCCTCAAGCAGCCCCAGCTGCTGTGTCTTAGTTTGGAAAGACAGGTGTCTGCCAGGGAAAGCTGGAGCTTCCCTTGGAATGGAGAATGTAAAGAACCTCCCTCTGAATTGTTATTTTGAAATTAAGGGGCTTTCAGGCAAAGATAAGAGAATAGGAATAACAGTTCTTTACTAGGAATATTAAAAAGAAAAATGTAGTAGTACAAAAAAACCCCACTGACAGGGTCAGAATACAGCCTGACACCCTGCTGGTCAGGGTGTTGGTAACAGCCCAATCAAGTCTTCCTGCAGTGACAGATGTGGTTCTGTTGGAGCAGAGATGATCCTGTAGAAGGGTGCAGTTTTCCTCTGAAGGTCCAGTGGTGGTGAGATGGGTCCGGTCTTCCTCTGGGAATGCAGTGCAAACAGGCTGTCTTGTTTTTCTGACTCTCAGGTTTTATCCAGGTAGGGATGCTTGGCTCCTCCTGCTGGGTGGAGCATCTCCCAATGGGATGATGTAATTGTATCAGCCATGCAGTGAGCCTTGATGGCCCATTAACAGCAGATATCCCCTGGAGGGAGGTTGGGCCATGGAAGAGATGAAGAACACTGCCCCACCTGGTTTAACAGCTGGCCCATTAGCAGAAGACCCCTGTCTCCTTCCCCCTGAAGTTATGAGGGATGGGTCATACAAGAGAAAAACACCTCCTCAACCAGTTTCAGCAGATGGGAAATGGAATACATACTGCTGGTTACATCTTGCATTGCAACCCAAGACACTGCTGTTACCTGCCTCTGCTGCCATGGCACACTGCTGGCTCATCACCAGCTTCTTCTCCTCCTGGAGTCCAGGTTCTTCTCTGCCAGGTTGCTTTCCAGTGGGTCAGCCCCATCCTGTCCAGGTGTATGGAGTCATTCCTCCTCAGCTGAAGGAATTGTAGGGGCTTGTCCTGCAGTTCTCTGGATGCTCTTTCCTGCCTTTCCTGAAGGGTGACATTTGAGGAGACAACAGTATTGAAGGGAAGAGCACACCATGAGTGTCAGCTCACCTGCAGGCCTGGCTGTAAAAGGTGAGGAGATGAGCAACACTGGAAAATCACTTCGTGCCACCATGATCTGCAGGGGTTGCAGTTGATGGTGGGGACTAAAAAATGCCAGTGTCAGGAGGAGATGGAACTCAGTCTGTGGAGCTCCAGCTGATTTGGATGTGGTGACCTAGGAAAGAGCCCCAAAGAGGGGTGTAAACCAGGAGGGTGGGGTGGCTGGGGAGAGAAGACCATGGATGTGGAACAGGGATGGATACAGGCTGGTCAAACTGTCCACACTGATGAGCTCCACCACTGGACAGGGGACACAAAGACATGGCAGTAGAGGACCTCTGGGATGGTGGCAGCCAAGCAGCACTGGGGGGAGGTCAGGCTGTGACAGTGGCACCTGCCTGCAGCCTGGACAGAAGGATTCATTCTCCCATGGAAGGCAGGAGAGGGCTGCTCATGCTAGGTCTGCCTGAGCACCTCCTATTTTTTACCTGTCCTCTACCAAATCTCAGTGCTGGAAGATGCTTAACTGGTACAGATTACATCTGTTTGTGTCCTGCTATAGTATAGTATACTAAGTAGGACTGAACAAAGTGGGTTTGGTTGTGGTGTGACACAGGGGCAACACCTACGCGGGATGCTGCAAACCTCTGTGAGCCAGCCTGGGCAACCTTCAAAGGCACCACCTTTTCCATGACAGCAAGGCAAAAACACTCTTAAACTTGGTTTGAGTTTTTTCTCTTTCCCCTCCCTCAGTCATGAACATATAATCAGTTTGAAAGGTCACTTTGTTATGCAATCCTTTGGGTTTGGAAGGTCTTCACCTTCATTAATATTCCAGATTCAAAGCTTAATTTATTTACAATTTATGTTCATATGTCCAAGATGGAGGAAAACAAATATGGGCTAAGGATGGCAGTGTTTGCACAGCCAGCCATGCTTTACTCAGGGTGGGCTGCAGCAATACTCACCTGTACAATGCTGTAAAAATGCATCCTATAGGTGCTCCTGGTTGGAATTCTTTTATGTATGACCAGCCCATACTGGACCAAATCCTCAGTGCACTTCAGGCTGCACTCTGGCCTATCCAGCCTCATTATGTTGATGCTATGGACTCACATCATTGATTTCCTGAGAAGAAAAACTCCCTTTTGCTCTCTCTCTCTCTTTCTTTCTCCCTCCCTCTCTAAAAACTCATTTTGTTTCTGAGTGCCCTGTGTTTGAATGGAGACATCTAATGCTTCAAGAGCTCCATCAGATTTTTTTCATCACTCTCCCTCAACCACAAGACACTCAAAAAAAAATTCTGAAAAAAATGGGGTTTGCTAATGGGAATCAACAGAGAAGAGTGGAAGTAGGTCTGGTAACTGTAACCCACGCTCTGACCTTGTCTACTCCCAGGAGAGCAAATCAATTTATCCTTGGCTTTCTCCAGAAGTCTGTAATTTGCCTGTAGTTATCCTCCCCATCTCTGCATTTGGACAGAGGCACTTTCAGCCTGGGAGAAGCATCACTCCTGCAATGTAGTACATAAGAGTGTTAGAGGCTTTTGCTTATGCTTTTGGACTTTACCTATAGAACTGCTCTTTTAGTAATGCCTCTAGGCATTACTAGCACAGACTAGGCTGAAGTGTGTGTATGCTGGTTTCCTGAAATCAAAGTGTTCCTAAAACTCACTGGATTCATCACCCTTCTTCCTCCTGCTTATTTTTACTCTTGCCTTCTAAACTCCATTCCATTTTTTTCATAAATGTGGATGAGAATGAGCAGTTTAGCTCAGAGGTTTCTAAACTGGGAAACTTTTGCTGCAGGAGGCAGGAAAGCCATCAGAGGGTCTGCAGAGGTACAGGGAGGGGGAGTGCTCCATAGACATCCACTGTTCAGAAAGAAAGAAAATTACCCCAGTATTTAAGACCTAGAAATAACCTGGCAAAGGAGAGGTGATAAATTAGATTCAAGTCAGTCTCACCTCATTTGGAAAGGTGATGATAAGTCTATACCAAAAATTCGCTGTTACATCAGACCTGTTTCTGTTTCCTGAAACTGAGCAAATTTAGAAATACAGTTTAATAATAAATTTAATAAATGGAAATTTAGGAATAGTGATTTAGAATCACCCATTGATTAAGTATTTCCTGAAGGCAAATGAGCTAGCTGACTACAAAGGGAGGTTTGGCAGAGAATAATCATGCCAAGGAGTTACATTTTGATTTCTTCTTCATTACTGCATGTCAGAAACCCACCTTTTTTTTTTTTCTGATGGAGAGATGAGCAAGGCAAAGAAAGGCCATAGAACAGCACAAAAAAGAAAAACTCAGCGTGACAGCCTGGTTAGTGAAACAGAGATGATGGCTGATAAAGCATCTGTATCACAACATGGCACGGGGCACTGCCTGCACACAGCCACTGCTGCCTGGCAGGGCTGGGGCTGGGCAGCGAAGGGGAGGTGGAAACCTGGAACAGAGTGTTTAGGGGAGGGTCTCTGAAGGATCTGGGCACAGGGTTTACCTCCCCTGCATGAACATTACACCAATGATCATGAAGATCAGTGTCTCATCAAGGATTAAGTGGCTAAAAACTTGTTCCCTACCAGAGATACACAAGATCTGTCAATAGCTCCAAAGCACTGGGGATAGAGGGCAACCAGCTAATGATGATAAATGGGTTTTGCCTTCCCGTGCAAACTACAGAGCATCAGCATAATAACATTGTGCCATTGGAGCAACAGGACTGAAAGCAACGACACCACCCTGATCCTGCTGGGCAGTGTGAGCCACAGATCTGTCTGTGCAGTTGTATCAGTGATGGGATGCAGTGGTGACCTCTGCAGGGCAGCCTGGTGGAGTAAAACAGTAAGTTGGTCATGTTTGCTTTGCTTTTCAGGCCAAGGAGGCATATAAGCATATCTATAAATATCTGTAAAAAATATCTATTGTAACTTTTCCCCTTTGCAGGGCTGTGCTGACACACTGCTCAGAGGAGAAAACGGAAGAGCAAAGAACATGAACTTGACTGAAAAACACATTTGTGAGATGTGCATATTTCTCACTTGCACAGACAGGAAGCAGGGAAAATGTGGTTTGGTATGGTCAGCTCCAACCTCCAACACTGGAATTTAGTTTTGAGTTTGGAAATCTTGACTTTCAGCATCTCACAGTTAAAACATCTGAAGCTGTACACCCACGGAGAGCCACTTATTTACACCAAGGCATTTTCACTCTTACTTGATCACTCTGTTATCCAACCACACATCAAAGGTCAGAAATTGACATAGCACGACACTTCCAACTCCCTGGCCTCATGTCAGACACACCCTTTTGCCCAGAACCCTGCCAACACTGACAGCTCTGCCAGCATACACAGCCTTTCCATGGGCCTCCAACTTCCAGACCTCCCTGTTGTCTAGGAAAATAAAAACCCCAAAAATTTGGGCGGGGAAATTGGCCAAAAAAGACCCCATGTGGTGGCGGTGGCTGCTCCCCTTGCCAGCACTGAGCGAGCAGGGGCTGTGCAGAGCAGTGAGCTCAGGGCATTAGGGAGCACGGGAGGAGGGGAAAACGAGAACCCCATAAAGTTGTGCCTCATCCCATTTAACTCAAGTTCATTTGGTGGCTGGCTCTGTGTCTGCTTTGCTCCAGTACTTTTCTCCTGCGTGGTAGCCTTTATCACCACAGCTGCAGCAGAGGGCAAATTTCGCCACAGCCCCTTTGTGCAAATATCTGACCACAGTACAGATTCCAGATGTCACTGACACAGCCCTTGAACTTGCACATAAACAACCCTGCACCATCTTGTGCCTATTTAGGGCAGGGCTTCCCTTGGTGCTAGGCAAACCTGCTCCAGTTTTGTGGCTGCAACAGTGGCACTAGCCCCTTTAACCTTATTTGGGTCCCTGCCCTTCACCTCTCTCTAGCCTCAATGGTTGAAATACTTTCAGTGCTTTAAAATACTCATTTATCACAGTATTGGTTGTTTTGGAGAAGAAAAGACCTCCTGTGGGTGGGTCCTTAAGAAGTAGCACAAATATCTCCTGATCTGCTTGTCCAGCAGAACTCTGAAGCACAGTGATGTGACCAACTTGTCCAGTTGGTTCCAGAGCCCTGGGATGGGTTAAAGCACTGAGCCCCTCTCCTGGCACACCAGTGCTCCCCATCTGAGAGAAAACATTTTGGGGTTGTGTGCTGGGAGGTTCCATCTGCTGTGCATGTCACCACTGCTGCACACAGAGCAGGCCCTGAGAAAGCCCCACCTGAAACCTGAAGCTCCTGAGCAAATCTGCTTCTGGTGCTGCCTGAAATGCACTGCCCCAGTCACTCTCTAATGCAATACCTTACAGAGCAGGCTGTGACCCCTTGGATCACTCTTGGGGACACGTGTACTGCTATAAGTTGCATATGCGACTTCAGGCTATTGCTTCATCCCAACAGCCCCTAAAATGGGCATTATTTCTTTCACTGCATCAGTATCTTTCATTTCAGCTGAGATGTCAGTCTCTACTCACTATGGCCTTGAGCACAGTGCAGTGTGTCCCACACGCAGATGAAACCTCTCATCTGGTAGTTCTCCTTTCGTCCCAGAAGTAAAAAGTCAGGGAAAAATCAGGCTTTTCTGTATTACCAGAAGGCATAGGACACAAATGAGATGTTATGTTTATTTTTTTGCCTCCTGGACCCATAGGTTTAAAAACTCGCAGGCACTGGAAGTAACCTTCCATGACTTGCATTTAATTTCAAAGCAATTTCCTAGTTTGCTACAAGGTGACAGAGTCCTTGATTTGTTTGTTGAAGGCCTGGGGTGCCTAAACACCGTTCCTATTAGAGTGCCCCTATCCCTTCATTGCCTCGGGAAGGAGGATGCTGATCCCGCGTGGCTGTGAGCACACACCTGCCCACCTCAGCCTTGTGCACCCATGTGTGTTCAGGGAGATCCCCACCAGCCACACAGGAGGAATTTCCTTCCTGTCCCCAATGCTGAGGGGCTGGAGCAGTGAAGGAACAGGGGTGAGGATCGAGGGGGGCTCTGGGCACAGCCGGATGGGGAGCTGGGCCAGCCACCTCCAGCATCCCCCCTGCCCCCAGCCTTCCTGCCCTGGCAGCCACACCTCTGTGAGCTGCTGCCCCACAGATGTGTTCTGGTCCCTCTCACACTAACATAAACCCACAGTGACAATTCATCAGCCAGACAGATATAGATCCTCTAATAGAAATACCCAGGACCAGTAAATCCAAGCAAAACCACATCCTCTCAGGGAAAGAAACAGGGAGCAAGGAAGAATTAGTTTTGCACAACTTGCTTTACGTGTTTCATGAAACCAGTCACGGTTCCTCCTTTCTCTTCCATTTAGTTACATTAATTTCACTGTAAGCCTTTTGTCTCAGGAAATCTCTGCTTGATTTGCTTTCCTGATTGCAGATTACTGTGTTGCTTTTCCTCTAAACAGTGATCAGTCTCCACTTTGCTCACAGCCAATTTGCAGTGGCTCTGCCAGGACTTAATGCTATTTTTCTTATAGCGCCCTGCCGGATGCTCTAACACATGAGGTGACCAGAAGGTTATAGTCAGGGGGAAATGGTGTCTGAACTAGTTGTCTAAAGGTCATTTTAAAACTTTGTATCATCATTTCCAGGTAAGACAGTTGGTAAGTGCAAGAGTTTACACCCCAAAATTCAGATCAGCCCCACATCATGTGGGCAAATCCTCATGACAGTGATATTTCCTCTTGACATTTGAGCACTTGCAGCTCTCACAGCCTCAAGCCTCTCTCCAGGGAAAGATCCCATTCTTGGGAGGGAGGCAGGCCCTTGTTCAGTGCAGGAGCACCTGAAGTCCTAAACATGGTCCAGGCTGCTTTTAGGTGCTGCACCTACATAGTAAAAGTAATTCCTGCCTGAAACATCTTGGGGTTTGAAATTGCCAGTTCTGAAGACACTGGCATCACCGTGGTAAGTCAAACCACAGCCCTTGCAGCCCTCCCTGTGAGCACTGCTGTGTCAGCTGGGCTGTGTCCCTGCTGAACTCAGCTTTGGTACCTTCAGTTCAAGTGCTTTTTAACACTTCACCAGTGTTAAATTATCTGAGAGAACTGATGCTCAAATTATTTTTAATGCAGCCAAAGAGAGGAAATGGGCTCATTTGTAGTGTTAAGGTCTGTCTGGAAGATGGCCCCTCAATACCACAAGAATCAGGTATGAATAACACCAGGCTGTGGGGTAATTCAGGCTTCTATTTCAACCATTTGAGGTGGTTATTTATGAGAGCAGGGAGGGTGACATCTCAAATTCAGGCTGCTCTGTGACAGCAGGACCCACGGCGCAGCAGGGACCTGGGTCTGGGACGTCATTTACACAGAGCTGCAGGAGGACCTCTTAAATACTTGCAGCTGGACAAAAGAAAGTCTGGCCCAGGATTATTCTCAGGGTCTGGCTGTGTGCAGCTGAGTGCCCCAGGACACCCTGGCTGTTCACCACCTACCCCACAGCCTTTGCTGTGGTACTTTTGCATCCTTCAAAGGGGACAGGGCAGCTGGCACCAGGCTCAGCTTGTTCACCTGGGCTTTGCAGGCAGGAGTGCAGAGAGGTGAGTGGGTGGACTGGTAACTACTAAATGCCTTGTGTAGCTGGCACTGGGAGGGTTTTCAGGGAGTCATTGCACAGGCAGTGCCCCCGAGCTCCAAGCACTCTCCTGCCAGGAGCCAGCTCAGGGGCAAGCTCAGGAGCCAGCTGTGCTGCTCTCAGAGCACCAGGGCACCCACAGCTGTGGCACCAGGGCAGCTTCTGATGGCTGAGAGACTCCCCCTGCCTTTGCCCTTGCCCAGTTCTGGAAAAAAGTAATTTCTGGAAATGTCTGTAATATGCAGAGCACAGAGACCTCTCTGGCTTTTAGCACATCCCAGGAGCCTTAACAGGTCTTGAAAAAAAAGATCAAGAAAAAGTCATTAAGCTTTTTCCTTGTTTCCACAGCTTATTATCTACCTTCTTCTTTGCCAGCCTCTTTTGGGATTCAGCATAGGGCAAATACTGCTTATATGCTTATGCCTCACAGCTCTTCTGTCTTGCTGTGATATGAAAGAGATCCTGAGGTGAGAAATGTATCCTAGAAAATTGTCACTGACACATCTGTTCAGAAATGTTGTCTCAAAGCTTAAAGGAGTTAAATCTTATTTTCTCCTGGGGTTTTTGTTGGGTTTTTTTGTTGGTGGTGGGTTTTGTTGGGTTTTTTTGTTTGTTTGGGTTTTTGGGGGGGGGGGGGGGGGGGTTTGGGGGGGGGGGGGTTGGAGTTTTTTTCTTCTCTGCTGTGAGCAGAGGCTCTTCTTTGTACCACCTCTGTAGCCTTTGAGCTCTGCTCCAGGAACTTTACCTGTCATGCACCCACCTGCCCGGGCCACATGGAGAGGGAAGAGGCCAGTGAGGACTCCAACAAGCCAAAGCCCTTCCCTTATTGCTATTGAGATTTTCACACAGGGAACACCCACCAGACTGTCCTTCACACAGATATTACTGACTTTAACATCCCAAGAGACAAAATTATTTTGCTTTTTCTTTGCCTTTTTGGTGTCTATTTGCCCCCAAAATTGCTAATTTAATTGCTAAATTAAAATCTATTTTACAGTTTGATGTCAGTTATATTTTATTTCCAGGTTTCCTGAGACACATATTTCTCCCCAGACCCCTTCCTTGGCATGGAGGACCATGCTATCACTCAGGTCTGCTGGCTCCACAAGGACCATAGTGCTATGCTCACCTGTTCCACCACACCCCATCTTTTGGGGAAGCTGAAAGGCTGGAGAGGAGCACTGACCACAGGTCTGCAGTAATAAACACAAGAGCAACGTTTTGCAGAGAGATCTGAAACCCTGTGTCAGCAGCCTGATCCAGGCTGGGAGACCGAGGCCTGCAGCTCAGGGCCAGTACATCTCTGAGGCACTCTGGGGCTTACAGCCCTACAAGGACATGATGATTTATAATGATTTTTTTAAAAGAATCTTTAAGAAATAAAAAACACAACCCCAAAACTTGAAAAAAGAATCACACTGATTTCTAAGAGCAGCAAGAGGAGCTGGCAGTGGGAAGCAGAGCTGTCACATCCCTTGTGACAGTTAACCCAAGTTTATTTTAAGTCAAAACCAACCAGAGTTTTGCTTCCACTGAATTTTCCAGTCTTTGTCCTCCAACATTTAATCCTCTGTGATTAATTACACCCTGATTTACTGAGATCAGAATAGATGGGACCAGAGAGAGTCGTGTACAAAATAATAATCATGATTCACATAAGCCTCTTAGTTCATGTAAATTGTAACTTTTCAAATGCTGGCAAAGGGAGTTCTTTTCATTGCCACAATTTCTCTGGCTGTAATTAGTCCTGTAGGAGGATTATTACTTCTCTTATCATTAGTAAGAGAGAAAAGATAATTTGCCACAGTACTGTTGACATTGGTGGCTGTGGCTGGTGGGATTTCCACATCAGGACAAGGGATTTACAGGACAGCACCACCTACAGAGTGGTGTGAGCCAGAGGAAATTATCTGTGAGGGAATTACCTGTGTCTCTTTCCTGCCCCTTTTCAGCCATTCTCAAAACATTTGCGCGGGAAAAGGGGTTGGGATGCCGGCTGGACGCTGACACTCGGTAAGCAGCAGAGAGGCACAGCAGCAAAGCTGCCGGCACTGGGCTCGGCTGCGGACGCCGCATTTTGGCGCTGCCACTCCCGTGGCCACCGGCGGGAACGCCACCTCCGAGGGTGGCCGGCATCCTGCCCCTGGACCCGCCCCAGGCCCCGGGCAGGACCCGCCCCAGGCCCCGGGCAGGGCCCGTCCTGCTTGCACGCCAAGCGCTGCCCTTGGCCTGTTCTGCTGCCACGCCAGGCCCTGGGCAAGGCCCGTCCTGCCGCCACGCCGACCCCTTGCCCTTGGCCCGTCCTGCTGCCACGCCGAGCGCTGCCCTTGGCCTCGCGTGTCTGGCGGGGTGGTCACCTGCGCTGTGATCACCGCCAGGACAGTCGGTGCTGGGAAGACGGCACCTGGGGGCTGCCCACAGCCCACAAATACAGGCAGCTCACCTGGCAGGGAATTCACCCAGCCCTACGGGCGAGCTAGGCCTGTGAAATGTGGGGTTGTGTTTCGTGTCAGGTAGAAAAAGATGGCCTTTGTAGTTATGGTTATGAAATGTGTGGAAAAGGCCATAGGATAATTATAAAAACATCTGTTTAATGAACAAAACAGAAAAAGCATGGAAAGGGGCTTTTGAACTAATATTTTGCTTGCTTATAAGTGAATCATGTGAGCCTATAAGGTTTTTAATAGAAGGTTTGAACTATAGCTTTAGCATATATATATAGAAAGGATTGTAATCACCCAAATAGAAGGAAGTGAGCTATTCCAAACTAAAATTAATGTTCCTGGGAAGAAGAGATGGACCACCACCTGGAAGCTGGACCTCACCAACAAAACTGATTTATAGTCCTAAAAGGGAGAATGAATCTCTCATCTCTGGTGTTTTCTTTTGAAGAAGGAAATCTGGATGCCACCACCACTGATTTATGTCCTGAGAACCTCATCATCACAAGATGTTATTTCTGACCTCACTGATTTCATACCTTTTGAAGTATAGAAAATTTAACATCACCAATAGAAATTTATCACAATGGGTATAGAAATTAGATTTCAAAAATAGAAATTAGGAAGAAACTAGAAAAAAGTTGCTGAGAAGTGCTTATGGAAAATCTCAATAAATACCAGCAGAAAATCAACGGTCGGTGTGCAGTTGGAGGGGAAACCCCCACTGTACCCAGCGCTGCTTTGCTCACACTTTACCATTCTGTATTAATTAATAAATTGATTGCTGCTTGATACATTGGCCAAGTCAAGCTCTTTATTTATAACAGGCCACCAAAACAGAGCCCTCAACAAGGCATTTCTCTGGAGATCACCTTCTCCCGGAGCCCCGGCACAGAGCTGCTCTGGCAGTGCCAAGGCGACACGGGGTGCAGGTCACTCTGTGTCCGGCTGTCCCACACGCGGCTTGAGGCCATGTCCCACGGGCATCGTGTGCCCTCGGTCATTTCCAAGCACTCAGCCAACCCATTGCTCCAGGCAACGGGGAAAGCCCTTTTTCCCGGGGATCTAGTGCCCATCCTACTCGGAGCGGCCCTGTGCCATCTTGTGGCCGTTGCTAAAATTGAGGGAAATGTAACAATAGCTTCAGATGCCACATTTGGGTTTAGGTAATTTGCTATCCTTTTTTCAGAGGAGAAACCAGTTTCACCAGCAGCTGTGCAATCCCAGCCAAGTTCCCAGATGATCAAGGAGACAGGCGTGCTGCACTGTAGCACCTTTCCCCCATATAAGTTGGCAAGTCCTTTTGCCACAACAAATAGTAAGTGATATCATTTTCCAGGTGAAATGAAACAGTCAGATCAAACCCATTTTGCATTATCAAAATGACTTTTTGACACATTTTCAGTAAATGGTTTGAAACATCCCACAGCATTCTCCTGGAAAAGCTGGCAACCCACAGCTTGGGCAGGCACATTCTTCACTGCATTAAAAACTACCTGGATGGATGCACCTCAAATCCTGTGTTCAGTTCTGGGCCCTCACTCCATGAAAGACATCGAAGGCCATATCCAGAAGAGGGCAACAAACTTACTGAAGGGTCTGCTTTCCATCCTTATTTTTTATCTAAATGCAGAGTTTCAGGTGATTGACCTCTTGTGGTAGCTGCCCAGTTACATTCGTGGTCTTCAGAAATGCTGATAATTTATCCCAGCATCATGTTGGACCCTGTCCATCCCCATAGCAGCCCTGAGGAAAGGCAAGAAGCAGCCAGCTTTCCCAAAGTACAGGGGTTTGGTTTAAAAAACCCCTAAGTTGAAGGTTATTACAAGCAGAAATACTCTGAACTGTCTCCTCCCCATAATAAACATCTGATTAAAAAAAAAAAACAACAAACCAGAGGGGTTATCAGGCTTCACGCTCTGCTTTTCAGTACTAATTGCTCATAGCAACCAAGCTGCAGGAAATTGGACAAATTCACTTTATATTTGCAAACACAGAGAAAAATTCTCTTCTGAGTAGAACAGTGGGAGTTGTTTTTTCCCTCTAGGTCAGCACATCAAAACATTAAAATGTCTGACAGTGCTTTCCTTACTGAAGGGTGGGATATGACCAGAACTTAGATTTTAAGGAACTTTAACTGATAAGAAATAATTTACTCAGTAGCTGGTTGGCGGCTCAATCTTCACCTTTCCTGCACTCTAGGAAAGTCGGGTGAGCCCGTGCTCTTCACAGCTTTTCTCTGAAAGCTCTGCCGGCCGAGCTGAGACTTCACACATCGCTCAGGCGGTGCCTGCCCGCAGCCAACGCCGCGCTTCTGGCCGGATTTACCGCTCCCCTCGGCTCCCCTTGCTCCACAGCGAGCTCGCAGCCCGGCCCGAGCCCGCGGGCTCTCCAGCCCGCCCTGGGGGTGCCGGGCTCGGCGCTGCCGCCCCCGCACTCAGGTGCGGCGGTGCCAGCCCGGGCGGGGGCAGTGGCGGGCGGAGCGCCCTGCCCGCGCCTCTGTGCCCGCCGTGCGGGGATGCCGGTGCGGGGATGCCGGCGCCTGGCGCTGCCCGCCGCCTGCGGGGACGCGGGGACGAGGCCGAGCGCTGCCTGAGCCCCGCGGGGAGGCTGGCGGCCGCCGTGTGCCTGGGCGCCGTGGGCAGCCTGGGCTTCTGCAGCAACCTGCTGGTGCTGCTGCTCTTCTGGCGCTTCCCGGCGCTGCGCTCCCCCATCAACCTGCTGCTGCTCAACATCGCGCTCAGCGACCTGCTGGGCTGCGCACTGGGCACCCCGCTGGGGCTGGCCGCGGGGGCCGCCGCCGCTCTGGGGGCCGCCTGCGCCTGGCATGGCTTCGCCACCGCCCTCTGCGGTGAGTGGGACCCGGGGGGGCTGCGGGGGCTGCGGGGCTGCACCCGCGGAGCGCGGGGCACGGTTGTGCCCGCTGGGACGGGACAGCCCGGCAGCTCCGGGGAGGGGACGGGATAACCCGGGGAGCTCTGGGGAGGGGACGGGATTAATCCCGGCAGCTCCGGGGAGGGGACGGGATAGACCCCGGGAGGTCCGGGGAGAGGACGGGATAACCCCTGCAGCTCCGGGAAGCACAGGGCAGAGCCCGGCCAGCCCCGCAGCGGGTGCACAACCCCACAGCCGCAGGTGCGGTGAGTGCGTGTCTGGCTGAGCGCATGCGGGAGAGCTGCGGGCGCGGTGAAGCTCGGGCTGTGCGTGGGACACCCGGCACACCAGGAGCACAGGTCTGGGGTGAAACTTTCCCAGCTTCAGTGGTTGTTTTGCTGGAAAAAGCCCAGAAGCCCCCAAGCAGCGTTAAGTGCGAGTCCTGATTCAGGCTCCACAGCGTGTTTCCAGAGGCTGCGGAAGAGCTCTACAAACTTTAAGGGATGAAAACGGAGCATAGAATCTGCCTCGTTTAGGTTAGGAAAGACCTTTAAGCTCATCGAGGTCAATTGCTAGTGCCACTAGCACAGCACTGCCAGGCCCACCGCTACACCCTGTCCCTGAGTGCCACATCTCAGCACGGGCAGCTCTGAGCCTCGCAGCCGCGATTTCTTGCACATCTGGTGGCTTCCAGCCCTCATCCCAGATCCCACCGCGGGAGTGGGGGCACTGGGCAGGACAGGCCGGCAGAAAAGAGCAGCCCTGTGTACCTCTGCCTTCCCCCAGCCCTGTCCTCACTTGCCAGCCAGGCACATAGAAGGAGAGACCCAGTGCAGCGCAGGTGAGGGGGCTATGGGGACAGCAGCTACAATAGATATGGTTATACATAACAATAGCTCATGCTTTCAAGCTTCCCAGTGCTGACAGTCTCTCCCAGGCTGCTGTACCACTGTAGGCACTGGCAGACATCGAGGGGGCTCTCCCCCACCCAGCATTCACATGGAGCAGAGCATCCCTCTGCCCATCAGTTGAGACCTGAACACTCCCAGGAACACAGCTTTGCCTGGCATCCTGGCTTCACACAGCCACTTAGAAGGCACTGGTACTGCTTATACACACTCTAAAGAGATGTTTGCAGCACTGCAGTGTGGATGCTTGCTGCCGTGTCTTTCCCTCATGAAGTCATACAGGGCAGCAAGAAAAATTTGTGCATGTAAAACCTTTAATTGGCAAGGAAAGTTTAGCAGGAGGGCATCAGCATCCAGCAACATCCCCTTGTACCTGCCAGCATCACTTCCACAATGCAGCTTGGGAGGAGTGTGTGGAGGGAAATTGCAAACTCTTATATCAGCTTTAGAAATTACTTCCCCTCCAGCATTTCTGCATGCAAAAGAAGCCTTTGATTTGCTGCTGGTTTTATTGCCCCACTGGTGTCTGCTGGCAGTACCCCAATTGCAGGGGACCCATAATTGTCTCTGCAAAGGCTCATGAGCTGCCTGCCTCCCTGAAGGGGGAACACCGGGGCACTTGATGGCACAGGGGGCTTCAGGGCATGGGTTTAATCTACAGCTCTTCATCATGCAGAGCATGAAATCTTTATGAAAACCCTGTGGGGCTGCACTTCCCCAAGAAGGGTTCAGAAGGCTGCGCTTCAGAGCTGGCAGAGGAGCACCAGATCAGCTCCACACTTTGGGCAAATCTAGATATTAATCTAGAATTTTACAGTTGCAGCAAGAACTAAATCTGATGGAGAGGCCAGGATTTTGCTGCAGGTCACACACACACACACATCCATTCAGACAGATGTGTTTAATTACTGGTCAACATTTATAACTGACTGGCTTTGGCTGGACACATGTTTAAACACCCCCAGGTTTTGGTGAGTGGGGTCAGGCTTTCAGCATTCTCATTCTTAGGGGGACATTGCCAGTCCCAGTCCTTGCCCGCCTTGTTTCCAAAGCCTGTGCCATCAGTCTCATCCATAGCTTGGAATATTTTTTGGGGAGATAGAGCAAAGCCTTCATTCATTCAGTTTTTGCTGACCCAAGTGTCTGGTTTGATGCAGGCATCATCTCACTCATCTCCCTGGCTGTGCTTTCATATGAGCGCTACCGCACCATGACGAGAACAGCAGAGCCTGACACCACAAACTACAGGAAAACATGGGCAGGCATCATCCTGTCCTGGACATACTCCTTGCTCTGGACTGTTCCCCCCCTCTTTGGCTGGAGCAGCTACGGGCCAGAAGGACCAGGGATAACCTGCTCTGTGAACTGGCATTCCAAGGATGACAACAACGCATCCTACATCATCTGTCTTTTCATCTTTTGCCTCGTAATCCCTTTTGCCATCATTGTCTATTCCTGTGGGAAGCTGCTCTGTGCTGTCAGACAGGTAAGTTGATTCCTCAGCTGCCTTTTGACTGTGACCCCAAACCAGGCAGAAGCTGAGGTGGACCATTGTCCACCTCTAGAACTCCTCTGCTGTCAGATGTGCTGCCACCCCTGGAAACTGCCTCTCCTGTGACTGTCCTGGTGACAGGCTCCAGTCTACCAGGGCTTTAAAGGCATAACCAGGTGTGTACAGCTGGAGGTGATGACTTGGGGTGGCTACCTAGAACAGAGGCTAGACAATATTTATTAAAGGTAAAGGTAGACAAGGTATTTATTAAAGGCCTTCCATAGATACACCTTGGGCATTCAGAGCCTCCCAGAGGCGACACCCAAGGTGGATGATGGCCACGAGTTTTTCAGACAATTGTAAGTCTGGTCCATTTGCATATCAGGGGTTAATGCTCCAATTACAGCTTCAGGTAATGAAGTCATTTACCCCCAGTTTACGCCCCCCAATTCACTTTCGTTTATACTTTTTCAGTGCCTGAGACAGTGAGGTGTCCTTGAGTTTCTGCCCCACAGGAATTGTTTTGTCTGAATAGAACAGGAGAACAGCAGCTGACAGGCTGTGGAGCTTTAGAGTTATACACTAAAGAAGTACATGATTTGAAAAATATAAAAGCTAAAATCCTAAGGCATCAGAGGTCCCTATGACAGCATCACAGATAAGGGAAGTTTGCCAGAACACTCTAGATGCTTCAAATTACCCCTAATTAAAACTAGGAAAGATTTACCTCCCTTGATGAGATTGGTCCTAGGATTTAAATCTGCTATGGAGAGGTGAGCATTATCAGCAGGTCCAGCAGCTACATGGTCAGTCGAGAGTGTAGGAGCTGTGATTTCTGACTTCTCTTCTGAAAGCAGAAAAGTGAACTCTGCAATAAAACGCTGCTAAGAAAATAGTCACATACAACCAAGCTGCTGGTGGGATCAGGCAAAGCAGGAAGATGTAACTTTACAAATACAAACTGTAAGACAGACCCGTGACATGAAGCAGACAACCCTGGACACAAAGCAAAGCCAGCCCATAAATGACCAGGAGCTTTTTTTGCCAAGATAAGGAGTATTAGCTTTAAATATTGCTACCCCAGTGTAACATTTGGTACCAAATACCATTAGGGCAACACCGTGAGGCAGCTGGAAATGCCAGTGCAGAGATTTTCCTCCTTTGTGAAGAACATCTGCCTTTAGCCACAGGTGCCAGGGAGTGATGGACCAGCACTGGCTGCTCGTGGCACAGAGATGCTGGAAGGGACTGGTGAGCATGGCAGCTCCTCCCTGGGGACCAGTCTGTGGATAGGCAAGGACTCTCTCACAGCACAAAGGGATCATTCACCCCCCCAAACACCTCCACACTGGGTCCCTGCACCCTGGGAGCCCACCCCAGGCTGGGCTGCAGCTCCATCAATGTTCCCAGACCTGGCCTGGGCTCACCTTGTGCAGCGAGCACCTGAAGGGTAAGAGGGAATTAGATAAAGATTGCTGTGTGAGCCACATTTGCAGATGTAAACATTTAATTTAAGCTTATTATTGCACAGGGACTTTGGGCAAAAGCAAATTAAATCAGTGGAGATGTTTAAATTAATCCTCATACACCCCCCAGCCCACTGTCTTGTTACAATACCTTTCATTCCCCACGAAAGCCAGCTCAGTCCTCACTGGTCACCCTTTGCTGAGAACAGCTGCTTCTCCTGCACCACCATGGACTAGTCTCTTGAGTGCAGGCAAGGGCTGGATTTCATAGGACTTCAGTGTTTTTCCATCTTTTAAAGCTAAAAATACTGTTTTAGAGGTGCTGCTTGTTGCAAGGTGCTCACGGCAGCTGGGGCTGGAGCAGGTCCTGCTTGCAAGAGAGGCTCTTCCTCCCCAAAGTTCCTCCAAAGGCAGGAAACAGCAAGCAAACCTGCTTTCCCATGGAAGGTTGTGCTCATGTGCCAGAGTGATCCCCACAGCCTGAACAAACTCTCCTGGCTCTGCCCTCTCCAGTGCCAACAGAACATTTATTTCTGCTGGAGCTGCACCTGTGCAGCACCACTGATGGGTCTAAGTTTTTACATTAAATACTCTTCCCACTGATGCAGCCATCACACAAAATGTTACATTTGGGCTCAGGAGAGTTGTCTGTCTTCAGGACAGCTGTGGACATTAACCAGGGTGAGTTACAGCAGCAGTTCAGGCAGCAGCAGAGCTCAGCACCTTTAGCAGAGCCCTCTGTGAGTGCATTGAGCAACAGGATCTCGTCAGTGAAGTGAACTGCTCCACCAGGGACCACAGTGGCATGGAAGAGGGACAGGGTGGTGGCAGGGGCTGTTACCCTCCCTGTCAGATTGATGACAACTCTAAAGATCAGGAGCTGTCTTTCCTGTGCTCTCTGGTCCTGCAGAAACCCCTGAACATGTGAAAATAATATGAAAATTGTTCTGTCTGGTTCTAAGTTATCCTTTCAGGAAGGGGGATTTTTCACAAAGAGGGAAAGTCAGAACTGGATGGTCCTGTGAATGCACCTGGGCTCATTTGGGAAGCCAGGAGGGCAGGGAGGTGCAGGAGCAGAAGCCTCAGAACCTCTCTCCTGCCTCCCATCCCCAGTGCCATGCCCATTCGTGACCCAGGCTGCTCCGAGCTGCTTGTGCTGCTGCCCAGGATCCCCCAGGGCAGCAAGGTGCAGAAGCAGTAAAATCCCTGGTGTGTGTAAGAGAGGGGGGAAAAAAAAAAAAAAAAGAAAAACAAACAAACCACAAAACCACAACCCACAAACAAACAAAAAACCACAAACAAACAGACAAAAAAAAAAAAAAACCCGAACAAAATAAGCTTCAAATGCCAGCTTAATGTTTAAGGAAATGAACAACAGACATTTGTACTTTCAGTGGATCCTAAATTATAGGCAATACCCTGTAAGCCTTTAATGGTGCTTTCAGCTCCTGCTATGAATATCTGCCTGTAACTGAGATTATCTGCACCACTTACAGGAGTAAAACTGTGCTGGGAGATCAGGGGGTTTGGTTTCAGCCATGCATGAAAAATCCTTTCGCTTGACATTTGTATTTTCATGCTCTGATTTCTGATCTGCTTGTCATCACGGGAGATACACAAGGATGCTTAAACTCTTGGAAATTGGTCCAGGCTCCCATTCCCACTGTATTACTTCAAGGTCACAGCTTCCTTAAACTAAATTTTCACCACTAAGAGCAGATCTGTTTTCCCTCCCATGTCTTGTTTGAGGCTGGCAGGGAATGGCCAGAGGGAAGGTTTTTTCTGAGCCATTTAAAATGAATACCACAGGAGCTGGGATGTATTGCAGCACACTGTCAACAATAAATCTGAATTCTGAAAACAGCCATTACGAAATGAGGGCTATCTAGGATTCCAGTCTCACTGAGCTTTAGTCTTAATTATCTCATTTCTGAGAAGGCTTTCTGCTTTGGTACAGGTTTCATAGCTTTCCTGTGAAGGACTGTGCAGGACCCAGGCAGAAGCAAAGAGGAGGCTGCTGCTTTCCTGGGGAAGCAAGAGAACGATGCAGGTGTGCCCTGGCAGACAGCTGGGTGAGGGGGTTCATCTCTGCTTCCTTGCCTTCACTACAGTGCCCCAGGGGATGGCAGGAGGTGGCTGTTCCCCCATGTCCAGTCCCATTCCTGAAAGGCAGAAATCTGCCAACTGGGGGTTGCTGCAGAGAGCAGGGATGCTTTAGGATTCCTTGTTTTTGTGCAGAGCCCCAGTAACTGCCCCTAAAGCCGAGAGTGCAGCTCCAGAGGAGCTCACAGTATCCATGCTCCATGCCACCGCAGAGAAGCTGTAATCCCTCAGCTCAGATCACTTGGGGAGAATGACAGAATTTATGAAGGTTTGGAAATGACAGAAGTGAAGCAGAGCCTGGGAGGTAGCCAGCAGCCAGGCTGAGCAAGCTGTGAGAAACAGGACAGCAAATCTGCCTCTTCCTCTGCAGAGCCCGGTGCCCTGGGAGGGCCTGGCACCCAGGGCAGGGGCTGTCAGGGTAACCTGTTCCAGTGCTGCCTGCAGCAGGGCAAACCCTCTGGGATGTGCAGCTGGGCAAGGCAGGGAGGCTGCATTCATCCTCATCCAAAGCCTGCCTGGTTTGGAAAGCTTGGTCATATCTGTAACTTCTGCAAAACCCCTCCAGCCAGCAGAAACAGTGCATGGCAACTCTCAAAGACAGCTCTGGCAATGCAAACAGTCAATGGGCTGTCAAGAAACAGTAGTTTGGAATTTCCTCTAGTTCAGAATTCTTCTTCCAGTACCAGTCCTTGGTACCCAGCACTGGGTTCACCCTGAGCTCGGGAATGTCCTGAAGCATGAAGGGCTCTCCCTGGCCCTTCCTGTGTTTCTGCACTTGGCACAGCCCCAGGTGTGCTGTGTGAAGATGCCCAGTAAAGGCCTACCTGAGCAATCCACCTGGTCAAACATGATCTGCATCCCAGATTCTGGCTGGAAATAGCCAGCTCACCGAAAGCAACACACAGGCAAAATTCATGAATCCTGCAGGAGGTAACCATTCTGCTACTAGGTTTGGAACAGCTGTAGTCAGCACATGCAACCTTAAAAATGCTTGCTGGAAACAGATAAATCATTTTGTGAGCACAGGGGTTAGAAAGTCATTAGTTAGAGTCATTGACAAGCTTGGCTGAGTCCTCTCACATGACTTGTCACAATGCAAATAGAATCGATTCCAGCTTTTGTGTAACTCTATTACAGCGTGGTTGGGTTTTTTTCCCTTTAATTCACAGACTACCTACTCTTCTATTATCTCCTTGACAAATTAATTTGAGGGCCTGCCTTCGAATTATTGACCAGTGTTCATCCAAGCAGATCAGTGCAAGGCTCAATATTCTGCTTTTCTGCACAGACTCCTGCCCTGGGTCGAGTCATATGAGGGTAAATATACCTCGAGCAGTAACCACAGGCAGGGCAGGAGAAGCCAACACCTTGGCATGGTTTCCACCAGCCCTCGGCCCCCTTGGTCCCTCATGTGTGATGGAAAAGAAAAAAGTGCAGCGAGGAGGCATTTGATGTGTTACATGTTAATTTCATTATGTCAATTAGCAAGTCCAGCAGTTTCTAATGCTGGGGTAATAACTTTGAACACCATGGGCAGGAGAAACTGGGGGACAACATCACTGTTTTCCAGCAATTCCATTGGCAGGAAGGGGAAAGAGTGATTTCACTGCTCCTTCACCATTAATCTGGGCCGTATGAATAGCCACCATAGACAGACACATTCCCAAAGGCAGGAATCATGCCAGCTTAGGCACTGGAACACCTCAGACACCAGCGAAGAGAAAATCAGCCTGGAGACAGCTGAGCCCAGAAGAGCTGCAGGGACCGTTCAGGTCAGTGATGGAAGAGGGAAATCACCTTGGATCAATCCACCCACACACAGGATAACCAAGGAATTGGCTTTCCTGGCTTCAATTGAGTTCAATCCCAGGGAAAATGCGGCGGGGATGTTTCTGTATTTCCCCACTCAGACGGTAGCAGGAGCTCTGTCCATTCGGGATGCTCGGGATGCTCGTGGTTGGTCTCTGCTGCAAGTTCCCCTTCTCAGAGCTGCAGGAAGAAATCTTTATTCTGTGCGCAGTGGAAGATCCGATACCCTTTGTGTGATGCCATGTTGGGCTACCTAAAAACAGAGGCCAGACAAAATTAAGAGAATAAAAAGCAGTTCTATTTATTGAAGAGCCTTCAAGTACATTTAGGGCAGACAAAGCCCACCCAGGGGCTACACCCAAAAATGGACAATGGTCACAGGTTTTCCACACTTTTGTAAGTTTGGTCCATTTGCATATTGGGGGTTAATCTTCCAATCACAGCTTCAGGTAATGAAGTCATTTACCCCAAGTTTGCTCCCCCAATTCACTTTTGTTTACATTTCTCGGGGCCTGAGGCAGTGAGGGGTCCTTGATTCCCAGACCCAGAGAGGAATTGTTGTGTCTGACCAAAATGGGGAAGCAGCAGCTAACATTGTGTATGGAGTTTAGAGTTCTACACTAAAGAATTGCAGGATTACAAATAGAAGAAAAATATACAAGCTAAAATCCTAAGGCATCAGCTGAATATAAAGCCCTCACTGACTCCTCTAGCACCTCTCAAGCCCTCTCAGAAATGAGAAAAATTACTGCTGCAGAGGTGAATGATACCAGCACAGCAGAGGTGAAAGACATCAGCACAGCAGATGGAAATGGATTTCTTCTCTCTCTCCTCTCACCTCCTTATAAGCTTTGGTAGAGGTCTGTGAATACTGGAAACAGCAGCTTCCAGAGAGCCATCAGTAGTGGATGGTCCCTGCATGGGCTGTGTGATCCCCTGCCAGCCTGAGACTACCTCCCTTTGCTTATAGCCAGCTTTAAGTCCTTTTGGCCAAATTTCCACAGTACTGTTCTTGTTAATTCACTTACCAGAGGAAATCTTCCACAGGCTTCATTTACGGGAAAAGAAAGGATGATTTGCAGAGGAAAATCTTCACCCAGCTCTTTGAGCTGGGCAGCACCAGGAGCAGAGCCCAAGGGGCAGAAGTATATTGCTTGGACCCACCAAACTTGTGGGTGTCCTCTTTGTATGAACAACCCTTGGGATATTTTGGTGCAAACCCAACTAATTCAGGTACATGAACACGCCTCGTATTTAGGTTTGAAGCTGAGGTATAAACATCAGTGGGATTTGGAGCACATTGTACATCATGAGTGGTCACATTTGTCATCTGGTTCCCTTTCCCTAGCACAGCCAAGTGAGGTGGAGGTCTCCACAGCATCCCAAAAGCAGGGAGATGTTCAGGGCAACCCAAACTGTGCATCAATAACTGAGGCAGAAAAAGGTAAAACAGCATAGGAAAAAGGCAGGGGGAAAGGAAATGTTTGACTAGAAAAATTGATAATCTATGTGGACTGTTGTCAAGCTTGAGTGATACAAATGCACTGATGTGGCTGAGGATATCTCTGCCTTTCACATGCCCTCAGAAGAGAGGGGGCCAGCTCTCAGCTGTGCAGGTCACAGACAATTGTTCTTCAATCTGCTTTGGCAAGGAGTGGGCATGGCAGTGCAGGGGAGCCCAGAAACATCAAGCAGGGAAAGCAGAACACCTCTGGGTGAAGCCAAACTCGAGGCTTAGCTCCCCCAGCCCAGCACCTCTTCTGCAAAAGAAGGCTGGAATTCTGGTTAAAATTGTTCAGCAGCTGGAGGGAAAAACAATTTCTAACAGATGTTTTATTCCTTCCCATGCATAAGGTGTTCCATTATCCATAAAGTACACTTAGTCCCAGGCAAGAAACCAAGAATCAGGAATGCTGTGGTTGTGGAAGGAAGGTGCAAGGCTCTCCACAGCCCGCAGACAGGCTTGCTTCTGCCCTGGGAATCCTGAGGAAGGATTCCCAGCCTTGAGAACAATTGTGGGGGTTGCCCTTGAAACTAATACCCACTATTTTAAATCGGTTTCCATCTCCACTGTCTCCTGCCAGCTCAGATTTGCTGGGTGTGCAGCTGGGGCTGGCAGAGCCCCCCAGTTTCAGCCAAGGCAGAGCAAGAACCTCGGCTGCCCCTGCAGAAAAAGGTGCTGCATGTTCTGTCACTTTCAGAGGACTGAGAAATCCTTTTTATTTCACATCTTTTACAAAACATCATCCCCATCTCACACTCCCCCATCCCCCCCAAAGCATGCAGAAATATACATAAAATATATATATACACATATACATATACATATATATACATATATACACATATACATATATGTATCATATACATATATACATATATATACACATACACACACACACACATATATATATAAAAATCAGAGGGGCTTCTAATTGTCCTCTTTCATATAGGAAGAACCTGGGCCCCAACCACTGGGGACAGGGCTTAGTTGGTGTTGCACAAAGGGCACTACAAAAGGTTTTTCTTTCACTCAAACAAAGAAATTTAGGTTTTTGTCATCAGTGATAAAGCTAAGCCTCATGATATGTCAATTCACCAGATCTGGTGCAGGTGATCAGCATGCTGGGAATCTGGGAGGCAGAAGTTTCCAAGTGACAAACCAGCAGTGAAGCTTTTTGCCTTATGGCATTTTGAGTCTCCAGCTTTGCTCTTCCCCATCTGCTCTGTGCTGTCCTGCAGACTGATCTGCTGAGCTCGAGGCTCCTTCCTCACTGTTTTGTGGGGTAAAAGCCCCAGGTCTGTCAGGAGAAGAGCTCTCCTCTCCTCTCTCCAGACAACATTAAAACAGACATAGAACAGAGCTGGCAACTTGCTTTTCCACTCTCCTTTTCATGGCAAGGCACTGAATGGATGGGACTTCTGAGAAAGCCAGTGCTTCACTGTAAATGCAGACAAGAAGTTCTTAGCTTTTATGATTGTACATAGAGGCTTTTAAGCATAATTCAAGGGTGTGACTGTTAGGAGGGATAGAAAAAACTTCCTTAAAAATAAAATCTAACTTGTTCTTGCAACATTTCTGTATGCGAGCATCAGCCATTTATTTCCTCTCCAAGAAAAACTGTTTTTAATTAGTTTTAGGACAGACCATGAAATACTGTTAAACCAGCACTGAATGACTGCCCACTGTTTCAGAACTTCAAGGAAATTCACAATAATCATAGAATCATAGAATGGGTTGTGTTGGGTTTGAAGGGACCCCAAAGATCATCTAATCTCAACCCCGAAGGGTTAAGGGTTTCACCTGAAGCATCCAATTTAGTTACCTACATTTATCAATTCTGAGAAGCAGGGCATATGCTGATGGGCAGGGACCACCAGGAATTCTCACATCCTCTGCAGAAGAAATCAGACTGACCTTCAATTCACAGGCTATGCAGTTTAATTGCATCTCCATTAGGTTACAGTCTGGTTCCTCAGTACATACTCAAACAACCCCAGCCATGAATTCTCCAGGGCAGAGCATAACTATCTCTGATTTCACAGCTCTTGGGCTCATTCTGATGCCTGAAGGTGCTCAGACACTGCCACTGCCCAGGGGTGCCAGAGCTGCCCCTTTTGTCTCTCAGGGCTCTGCTGGCATGTTCAGGCCAGCACATGAACAGTTTGGTTGAGGGTTTTTTCCACTTTATCTCCCTTATTCCGATGTTTCTCAAGGACCATTCTCCTAGTCCCATGAGTGTTGCTGTCAATTCTCCAAGCTCTAAATAGTATGGTGGTTTCACAAAAAGACAGGAGAAAACATAGTCAGTCACTCAGCTGAGATTCTCAGATAACCCTGGAGATTGAGGAGCTCTTCACAATGGGAGCTTCATGGCTGCACCTCCCAGGTGGCTCAGCTGTGCTCTCCAGGCCTGGACGTGGCTGAGAAATTTTCATACCCAGTGCTGAAAACACAAGTTTTACTTTCCTAGTAAAGTGATGACTCTGTTCTTTCTGCACAGTGTCAGCAATATTGACCAGGGATTTGCTGTGTCCACAGTGACCTCTGTTTAAACTTGTCCTTATTGTTTGGTGCATTAGTCACTCATCCACATCCTTCTGTCTGTGACATCCCATGCCACACCACACAAACACTATTTGTGAGCATTTCTGCTCCTAGACTGGGAGGATGGCTGTGTACAATCCCAATTATGGCCAGTGAAATTTTTTAAAAGGCAAATAAATCACTTCTGCAGGCTGAATCACCACCTTGAGGTGCCTCTCTGCAGGAGAAAACACAAAGAAACTTAGCCAGTAAAAAAATCAACACCCATGGGAAGTAAGATAAAAAAACATTGTAAGAGCAAGATGGGGCCAGGGCTTCCAGCTACTCAGTCCTGCTAACTCAGTACACTGGGCCACTCATTCAACATATAGAAGGTGTGATACAGAGGCAAAATAAATTCTAGGAAACTGAAAAGATCCTTTTAGAAGAAACAGAGATTTAATTTCCAGTGAAGAAAATACAATGGCTATAAAAGCACATTTTTGCATGGCTATTTTTATACCAAAACCTACAGAAATAGTGAGATTTTTAAAACCAATTTCTTGCACAGCAGAATTGAAGTTTAGATTTTTGAGCAAACCAGAAGCAAAGGACGGTGTACAGCAGGTCAGTGCACAGCCAGGATACCCCTGTGCTGAACTCCTGCAGTGGCATTGCTGCTGCTTCCCTTGAGCCAGGAACAGCCTAAACTGACTTTCCAGTCTCCATGGGCCAGAAACCAAAGGCAAGCATGGGCCAGAAACCAAAGGCAAGCATGGGCCAGACTTGTGATCTTAGCTTTCCTGGAAGTTATCAAGACAAAATTAAACTAAAAACCTACAGCACCATTCTTCAGCATAATTTTTACACAGCTTTTTGTTTTGTCCACCTTCAGAGGGGGATCTGATGCCAGGCACGCCCACAGTTCCATGGCACAGCCAAGTCACCATCTGCTGATGGGGTGCAGCAACATTTCAAGGTTGCTGGGTTTGGTTAGTTTTGTAGAACTTTTCTGCATGTGTGCCAAATATGAATAGCTAAGGCTTCCTTGACTGACCAGGGGAGCCTTGTAGTTGAACGCAAAAATGCTTCAAGGAGAGTTACAGAAGTGGGAGGATATTCAAACTTTCTGGCCCCATAGGATGAAAATAATAATTTCCTGCTGTTGGGAAGGAAATTGAAACCTTTCCTTGCTTACCCGTGAAGGCAGTCCCTGGCATCAGCAGTCTGAAAACTGCCAGCTTGTCCCTTTTTTTTTTTTAAGAAAGGATAAAACATTTCGGAAGTCGAGAGAGTGGTACCTAGTGGAGTTTACCTGAGAAGGGAGCATTGCCCAGATGGAACATGCAGCAGAAGTCCCCCACTGGCTTTAAGCTGAAGCCAGTGGCCAAAAGCAGCTGTTCCTCCCACTGCAGCAGGATCTGCAGAGCTATGTGCAGAGCAAGCATTACACAGCTCCCTGTGACCCCAGCCCTGCTCTGGGTTATTAAAGGGGAAATCCCTCCAGAGAAATCCTCCTCCCATGCCCAGCCTCACACCAGGCTGATTTCCATCTAGAAGACATCAGTAAAACATTTGTCCTCTCTGACCTTATCTGAAGGAAGAGGTTGTTGGGTTTCCTTTTCTGAAATTGATAGAAATCAGTAGAACCAAAAGGAGCTTTTGTTTTTCCTTGAGGTGCTCCATGTGCAAGCCATCACGCACCTGCTCCAGGTGCTTCATGGCATGGGGTGTTGGACAGGAGGACCTCAGGAAGGCACAAAGAAACTGGAATTTGTGTGGGGATACAGAACCCTGGCAGCTGGTGCTGATGCCTTTCAGTGCCTCTCACAGGAGCCTCAAAAACCAAGAGCACATGGTGCAAACTGCAGCCCCTCTCTTGTCTCCATCTTTGTTTCCCCCCAGTTTGGCTGTTTAGATTTCATCACACACCTGAGTGAAGTTTCATGTCAAGGCATGCCAGACTCTGAAAAAATCCCCACACAGGGAATGTGCCCTACAAAATTCTTATCAGCTCCATGAGATACAATGTAAGAAGTTAAATGTGAGCTTTCTGTCTGAGATGTCTGTGAGTAAATCTGAGCTACTGATGCCTGTGGGTGGCTCTGAGTGAAATATTCACTTCTCACTAATGGAAATATTTTGATTAACAACTTTATTTTGCTAGTGGCAAATACCACTTTATTTCCTTTTAAATCACAGTCAAGTGTCATGAAAGATTTCATTTGCACATTAACAAGATATTTATAAAGTATTTGGTATTTGAGTTCCCTCAGCAGGCAATTACAGATATGTTCTATTTTTTGAACAGTTTTGGTTAGGTTTTTTAATTAGTCTCAAGGTGACTTCTAACACTCAAATACATCCCGACGGATTCCCCATAAAACTGGTTGTAATAATTAGTTCCTCATGCTTACTGCAGCATTTCTCAGCACAGGAATTACACAGCAGTCACTGAAAGGGTCTGGTTTTCAAAACACTGAAAACTAGGAAACAAGGGTGAGGCACAGGCCAGCAGTGTTGATATGCAAAGCGATTTACTTTCAAGTATGTATGAGCCCAAAGCCCAGAGGAGGAGCCTGTTGTAAATCACTTTTCAACGTAAAATCACAATTCAAATGCTGCCTTTTGCCATGGATTCAGGGAAGGAAGTTCTCTCAGTCCCCTGGTATTCATTGCCCCAGTGCCTGTGGGTACAGGGCATTTCATCCGTGCTGGGGGATCTCTTCTGGCAGGACTTGGGCAGGGTTCTGGAGCACTGGGAGCTGCTGTCCCCTGGTCACACACCGGGGCACATTCCTCCTCCTTGCCTCCTGCCCAGGATACTCCCCTTAAAAGCTGAGATTTGGAGTAAGCTGGAGAAGGTTGTTGTAGATGAAGAGCAGGTCCTGCAGGTCCTGCAGGTCCTTTTGCAGGTCCTGCTGATGCCTTAGGATTTTAGCTTTTATGTTTTTCATCTATTTGTAATCCTGCAATTCTTTAGTGTAGAACTCTGAACTCCATACACAATGTTAGCTGCTGCTTTCCCATTTTGGTCAGACACAACAATTCCTCTCCAGGCTTGGGAATCAAGGACCCCTCACTGCCTCAGGCCCCGAGAGATGTAAACAAAAGTGAGTTGGGGGAGCAAACTTGGGACAAATGACTTCATTACCTGAAGCTGTGATTGGAAGATTAACCCCCACTATGCAAATGGACCAAACTCATAAAAGTGTGAAAACCCGTGACCTGGGGTCCATTTTTGGGTGCAGCCCCTGGGTGGGCTTTATCTGCCCTAAATGTACCTGAAGGCCCTTCAATAAATACAACTGCTTTATATTCCCTTGATTTTGTCTGGCCTTTGTTTTTAGGTATCCCAACAAGGCCGCCATCACTGCCCCACTGTCAGGGACACATCTGAGCACACAGCACCCCAGCCCTCCCACACCGGGCAGCTCCTCTGCAGCCAGAATGGCTCAGGTGGCACTGCCAGCCCTGCCCTTAGTGCAGCCACTCCAGGAGCTCCCAGGCACTGTCTCTGTCCCCAGGACAAGCAGTGCTGATGCCTTACCTGTGCCTCTGTCCCCCCAAGGTGAGCAGCATCCACAAGGGGCTGGGCCGGAGCCAGGAGCAGCGCATCCTGGTGATGGTGGTGATGGTGGTGTGCTTCCTCCTGTGCTGGTTGCCCTATGCAGCTGTGGCACTCATAGCCACCTTTGGGCAGCCCGGTCTCATCACCCCTGCAGCCAGCATCATCCCAGCCATCCTTGCCAAGAGCAGCACTGTCTACAACCCCATCATCTATGTGTTTCTGAACAAACAGGTCAGTGAAATGCTCTCCTTCATTCATTTGGATTCAATGTATGCAAGGGGCGAAAATATACCGAGGGGAGATAAAGAGAGCATCAGTGACGTCACTCAAATCCATGAGAGGGAAGCTCTGGAAAAGGGCTCCAAGGAGCAAATCTATTCAATAAATCTGCGCTTTTGGAAGCTGGATGACCAACTCCCCACATGTGCATACAGCAAATGATAGGTCCTTCCTTTCCATTGCAAAATTTGACAAAAAGAGAAGAAATCTGTGTTCTGGCAAGAGTGAAAGCACCAGAAATTGTCTGAGGTGACTCAGATCTGTGAAGCCTTGTGAGGATGTGAGCTCTTGCTACCCCACGCTGAGCCCCAGCACAGCACACTGCCCACAGTAACTCCTCCTCTTAACACCAGCTCTCCCCTCCCTGATTTATTCTTTTAACCCCCCTCAAACACTTCAGGCACTTTTTGGTCCTGCTCTCCCCTCCTAAGAGCTGATGGGAGCCAGTGAGGAGGATCTGCCTGAAAGCATTGCCAGAGGAGCTGGAGCAGGGGACAGCACACAGCAGGCAGGAGCTAGGGTAGCCCGTTGCACAGGGACAGAGAATAAAAGTGAAGATGAACAGAGATCTACAGAGAAAAACAGAGAGCATCAGAGCTCCTCCAATCCTCAGCCAGGTCCAGCTCCACCAGCCCATGTGCTCAGGCACATTCATTGATCTTTGCACTGCTGGGATTATAGCAGGGGATCATTTGTTTCTCTGAGTCCAGCAAATCCTGCACTTGAAATGATTTTTGGAAGCTGTTAGGAAGCACAGACAGTAAATTGCTCGCTCTCTCTTGAAAACAAATGGTGGTGGTAAAAGATTGGTTTAAGTCTGGCTTACATTAGCTGTGGGTGTTTTTACTGGGACATGAGAAATTCCCAGGGAGTGAAAGTTTCCATGACACCATCCATCATCTCCACAGCATCCATCAGCTCCACTCTGCCGCAAACAGCTCAGGGGGTGCAGTCCCTTTCTGCAGAATTCCCTGACATCTTCCCTGGGATAGGAGCACTTCTTTCCCTTCTCCTGTATTATTAACTTTTGAATAAACTCTCTCATGGAACCACCTGGAACACTGGAGAGCTGCTGCCATCCCCTAGCAAGGGAAAAGCCCCAAGCACAGCAACAAAGGGTAACTCTGACTCACTTTAAACACATCCAGCCCTGGTTAAATCCAGAGAGGCAATTCAGAAATCACAGGCTGATCTTAACGTGTGCATGGGCTGGAAAGAGCATTCCAAACAACACAGACTGTGCAGAGGAGTTTTCTACAGACAATTCTAAATTAATCTTTTTGCTAAATAGCTTGCTGAGAGTCAGCAGCTAGACACAAATTAAACTGGATTTATCCATGTCAGACTCCTGAAGAACAGCATAAACTTTTACTACTGGAGCTCCAAACGTGCTTCATTTTGTGTTCGTGGAGGGTTTTTTGTAGTGGTTTTGGTCTGGGATTTTTCTTAAATTCCACTTGGTTTCCATTGCTCAGTTAGTATTTTAGCAGCAATCAGTGCTCAGGGTTCCATACTCAGTGCAGAATAAGAAGTCAGTAGTCTGGGTTTCTCTGCACTCAGGAGAGAACCTCAGACCAGGAGATGCTGCACCCACCCACAAGTGCCAGGCAGGTGAAAGCAGGAGGTGTTGGTCATCCAGAAAACCACATTCAACACCAACAGCATTCCTGAGGCTGTCGAAATCTACAGGAGATGCCTTGACAACTTACACAGCTGACACTGCCCTCTAATTCTGTGCTATTTCTACAACAGCTCTATGTCCAGGCTCCCCCCCCTTCCTACTTTGGTAAATGCTCAGAAATCTGTAATCAGGCTGGATAAAATCTGGGAACAGGCCAGACAAAATAATATTCACATGGAGGAAATGGATCCAGGCAAGGACTAGGGGAAGGTTAAACAGATTGAAGAGACTCTCAAACTGTAACAGAAATTTACTGTGGATTAAACAGCTGCAGAAAGGTACCTGGGAAGAGCCATGTGAGCTTGACCAGGAGGGGAGAGGGCAAAGCAAAAACTAGAAAATAGACAGTACTCCCCACGAGTTTTGAAGCTGCTTAGTATCTCAATGCTCAGTGCTGAGGGGCTGATGAAAAATTAATGATTATTACAAAGTAAGTATTTAATCCTGAGAAAATGCAGTATCTCACTCAAAAAAGAAGGAACCTTAGCCTAGCTGATGCAAAAAATGTGTAAAACTTTTAAAAAGCCATTTTCCCCAGCAAGCAAGGCTGCTAATGAAAAACCAGCATGATTTTTCACTTGGCTGTTGATAATGAGTTGTCAGAGCTTGTTGCTAGCAGCTGTGTTGTACAAAGAATTACCAGTGGAGTTGTTTTGGACTGTTTAGTGTAGAGAGATCAGCATTTGACGCAGCAGCTTTAGGGAGGCCATGCACACAATCCACACCACCTAAAATACCTATTTTTTCAGCTACAGGCAGTTTCCTTACCTTCATGCTTAGCACATTCCCTCTGCTCTCAGATACACAGAATGTTTTGCCATGCAACTGAAAAAATCCCTCCAGTTATGGATATCAAACCAACCCCTTCTGAGAGCTTAAACCAAGTTCTCATCTTTTCCCTGGTCAAACCAAACCAAACCAGCCAGCATCAGTTTCATTGGTAATTCAATTAGTTCAATCCATACCACATTTTTAGCAATGGGATATATCCATAACCTGACTGCAGGCCAGCATGAGTGATTGTCAGCTCCCCAAAATCCCTGTGCCACAGCAGTGTTTTCATCAGCTCAGTCAGGTGACAGGATCCTCCAGACCTGAAAGCAGGCTGCAGAGCATTTAATCCCTTCTATTCTCTGCATTGCCACAAAGTCAGTAATATTTGTAATCAATAAAAACACAGGACAACTGTTTCAGGCCTGTAACCTGTCCCAGAATTTTTGCCTTTGGCTCTCTCCCCTCTGCACTACTCATGCTGAGGTCAAGGTCTCTTGGCACAATGACATTTTTTTTTCTACAAAACATTTCAACCTCCAATACAAAATATTATCACACCCATGTTGTTCCAGAGCTGCCCTAGGAACTCCATTAATACAAAGATCATGAGAATAAGCCTGTCTTACAAAACCCGAGATGAATTAAATTCCTGCTAACCTGCTGTTCTCTTTGTGTGACAGTTTTACAGGTGCTTTGTGGCACTCCTGAGATGCAACAAATCCACTGTGAGCTCCTTGCCCAGGTTAAAAAAGCAACAAAAAACCCCAGGTTCTGAAGACCATCTGCCAAAGCCCACCCACCCCAAAAGAGAGATCCAGAGTGTGGTGCTGTGGATCAGCTGGGACAGCTCCAAGAAACAACCTGCATGTGAAGAGAGGAGGCAAGCAGGCTCTCCAGGAGGGAATGATCAGCCTGTAGATGGTCCCTCTCTCCCTGGTTTGGATTATGCTCCTCCAGAAAGTCTGACGTTGCTTTTCCATACCAACCTGAATAGATTGTGAAGAACTATGCCGTTACAAAATACAGCTCTACTAAAATTTTAAGTGTGTGTATTGGTTATGTTTCAAACTTTAGAATTGCAGCTGAAGCTATGGAAAATAAGCATTTTAGGGACTTTTCTTTTTAATTATCAGCTTACAAAGTTACAGCACCAAAAAATAACTTCCTCCCAACACTCAGTGAAGAAGCACCTCTGAATGCACAGCACTCAGCTGGGTAAAGTCCTTGTCTCTGGAAATCTGCCAGCTGGTGAGCAGTAGGAGAAAACAGGAGTGATTCCAGCCCTTATTACAAGTGTGGGCACAAGGGCAGCTGTGGAGCCAAAAGGGCCAGGCAAACCAGGGAAGGCTGTGAGCAGTGCAGTGAAACCCTGCAGCACTGTCAGGAGTGGGAGCAGGGTGGTTTTACCCAGAACTGTCCCCGTGAACCCATCAGGAAAGTTGGGTGGGGACTTTCCACAGGATCTTCCTCCTGGACCATCTTTGGGAAGGAAAGGACAGGTGGTGTCTGCTTGAAACAGAAAAGTCTTGGAAAGCCTCAGAAGTGCAGTTGGAGGAAGAATTATAAACAAACAAATAGGGAACAAGCTCCTCCCTCATTAACTCTGAGCACAATCTCAATATTTAGACAATATTTTCATCCCAAATTGGAAGGAAAACATGAAATAGCACCATTCTGTGGAGAATGACTTTTCAAATCCCAAACTACATGGAAATGCCTTCTTTCAGAGGAGTTTCACAGAAGCAAATCCAGAGCCCTGCCAACACAGCTGTCAAAACTTTGTACCACATGCTTTAATTACCATATATCAGCCAACAGGGGTCTGCATGAGTGAACGCTCTGTGCATATCACTACCAGGGTACCTGTTCCAAAAGGATATTTTTGATTTCTCAGATGATCAAATCTGTCTTTTTCTTCCAGGGATGTGGGTTTATTTTTTCTTTACAATATTAACAAAAGCTTCCTTGTAGTCACAACATCATTTCACAACCTATTTCTTTTTTTATCCCTAAACCTTGATTGTACCAATAACCAAAAAAACCACCAAATGTTTTAAAATACAGAAGCAGAAGCCATGAATTGAAGTTTTTACTGAGGTTATATTAGTGGATGAAATCAAAGCAATAGATGCACTTACTGCTAAGCAATACAAATCAATTATTTATTCCCAAGCACATATTTTTAAAGAGTAGTTTGTTATTTTCAGATTAGAAAGCACGCCAGGAAATTTTCAGTTCATCTTTTCCCTTGGTATTGTCTCTAGGTGAATTGTTAAATTCCAGAAAGAATTTCTACATTAATAATAATATTGCAGCTCTGTGACTGGTGGTTTTGGTGTATGCAAGGATCTGTTCTGTCTTAGAGCATACAAATCTGGCGTTGGTAGATGTCTCTGAGGTGTTAAATAGTTCATGGTTTGTGATAAAAATGTATGTTTTCAACATAAATTGTTGGTTTCTGTTCCATTAACCCTGTAACCTGCTGCAAACATCACCTGAGAGCAGCTTGTAACTGCCCTGCTTGGAAACATGCAGGATGTTGTAGCTGTAAATAAAAATATTCTCCTGTGGTACCTCACCAGCCTTATCTCCTGAACAACTCACTACCACAACCCTCACACAATTCTCAAATTTGGCAACAAAGAGACAGCAACTGCACTGGACTTGTACTGCCTAACAGTTCCTTTGGGATACTCTGGCCAATTTGCTGAATAATATGATCTAGGAGATACCAATTTTATGAAAAACAGAAAAGGCCATACACACACATCAGCACAAGCAAAACAACACAAATATTCCCAGATTTCAATTTACACTTCCAAAGTTAGAGCAAAATTCTCCTCCTTGAAAAGGAGGTACAGCTCTCATTTTTTTCAATGAGTGTACAGCTCTGTACTTTCTGAGATTTATGAGCAGCTTGTAATTTCATTTCAGCAGGTAATTTGCTGTCTGCAATGGCTGTCATTAAAAGAGATGATCATTTCATAACCATTTATCTGGACTTTTTTAAATCAAAGCACTGTAGCTGTGTAACCAGCAGTATCAGGAGGTGTTCAGCAAGCAGTCAAGCCCTCCGTTACCTGTTTGTCAGCACCTTCAATGTATGAAAAATTAGCTAAGTGCCTGAAATTCACCCCTAGAACTACTTTGCATCCTTTTTTTGGGATAAGAAAAAGCTATTTGGTTTTGAATGTGCAGACCCAATCCCTAGTGCACCCCTAGGATAACCCAAGAGAGACTTCGCAGAGTTTTCAGATACAAATCCAAGAACTGGGTTTATAGTCAAGCAAAACTGGTACCAGAAAGGAAATTAACATTAAACAGCTCCAAGCAGCCCCATTTCCTTTAGAGCTCTCCCTTGTTAGCATCGGGCAGGATTAACAAAGGATGATGACAGCACAACCACCACACTCACAGCGAGGAGGGAGCCTTGCAGTGTCCCTTGGGACACACCAGATGTCACCTCTCAGAGGCACAGACCCCCTGTGCTGATAAGGGAAAAAGCTTTCAAGAACTCTTTCCTTTTATAACTGGATTGTGTTGGTCCCAATCCAGGAAGAAGAGGTGCCCAAGGAAAAGTCTTTTCAGGAAATGGAGTTTTCTCATCACTGGAGGAGATCTTCAGGCCCACAGTCTGAAACTTATTTTTAAACAAATCAGTTCTCAATCACCCTCTGCCTTACCTAGAACTGGACATAAATACCAGCTTAGCTTTAAAAGGCCCAGGTTCCAGATTAGAAGCAGAACAAGCACAAGTCCTACAGGAGAAGGAGGAACACCCACTGGAGCTGCAAGGGAGCAAAATCTCAAGGAAATTTGGGGTTACTGGCCACCTGCAAGAGGAGACAGCCAGCACTCATTCTGGAGTTACCCTGCACAATTTCTGTCAGGTTTGTGGCCAGAACAGCACCCAGAAAGGTGGGAAGCTGACACACACATTATTTTTACATAGCACAGTACCAGGGGAGAACTAAACTTAGTGTGATTAACATTCACTGCAGTTGCTATAGTGACTGATTTTGTCTTCTACATGGCCTAGATGGCTTTTTTGTCCCTTAAGCCTTAGAGAATATTGCCCAAAACATTGGTGCTCTTGGGTCACTCCACTGACAACTGAAATAACATCCAGCCCCCAGAAAAAGTTCTTCTGTTTGTCGGGTTTTCCCATCAAACGATAAGCAAGTCCAATAACAGATGAACAAATTACAGCAGAATGGCACCAGTACTTTAAGCAGCCCATAAAGGATCGTGTAACGCTTTCATGCTGTTTTGGCAACCCAAGTAGAGAGAATATAGCAGGCAGCCCCTTTCCTTCTCCTGATTCCTTGAGTTTCTTGTTTCACTGAACAGCAGCAAGTCCTGCTGCTAGGGCCAGTTGGACTTGTAGTCCAGGAACAGCTTTTGCAGAGCACCTTTCATTCCCCCCACAGGTTTTCTTGCAGAAAGCCTTTCAGCACCTTTTCTTAGCAGGAGAGAGGAGGCAGTATCAAATTCTCCAGCTCTACATCAGCATACATGTGCTTGCATGTAATTTACTTTAGAACATGTTACTAGTTTTACTTTGCCTGAAGGTTGGAAGACAACACTCAGCTAAGTGTGAACCCCATCTCTTGCAAAAAGTGTAAGTTATCAGTTGTGATTTATACATAAAAGGACCATTTTAGCAGCAGTGTTGGGACTGCCAGTGAAATCTGTCACTGAGATGATAGAGACTGAGAGCTTTTCCAGGTCCTTCCATGAGATTTTCCAACTAGAAGTGGAGCAGAGAGTGTCTCCCAGGCAGTTCTTAATTACAATGGTGGCATTAATTGTAATGTTACAATGCTTGCTCCTCAGCAGAGAGAAAGGCTGTTTCCAACCAGGGAAAAAGGTATGATGACGCAATTTCAGGCCATCAAATTTATTTACTTAAAAGCTGCTTCTGCTTGGGAGAGAACAACCACCCTGGAGAGCACCAGGGCCCTGGACATGCCTGCACAGGGACACAGGGGGAAATCCATGGGAGTTAACTTAGGAGTGTGGATTTAAAGTCAGTTGGTTGACCTGCATTAAGTTGCTTTGATTCTGAATTAGTGGTGCTTACTCTACTCTCAGATATAATTAATCTGAAGTACCTGGTAGTAAAGCAATACTATTTGAAATCCAAGTCCACAGGAGGGTTTAACCAATATAAACAACCTGGTATTTTTTAAATGTTAATTCAGGTCAACTTTCCACATCCTCACACAGCCAATAGTCCTCCAAAGGGCAAACACTGGGTTATCAGCAGTCAGTCCCTGCTGATACCCTGAGCATTCACTCTCTAATCTGCAAGATGCACCACAGCTCCAGACATGTCCAAGGCTGTCCCAAGGCACAAAAAGCTCCTGCCACCCTTTTCCCATGCTCCCCATGAGCTGAACACCACTGCAGTGATTTGGTTTAGTCATTCAGCAGAGGCAGGGCTGCAGCAGCAGTCTGGAGGCAGGATTGGAAGGATCTGGAAGCAGAAGGAAGGATCTCTGGGAGCAGAGAGCTCCTTCCCACAGCTCTGCCCTGGCCTGGGTGCTGCACATGCCACCCTGGCACCATCCCGGGCTGGGAAGGACCTTCCTGCCACAGGGCTACCACAAGGCTGCCCCAAACATGGGAGATACCCCAGCCCACAAGAGTTTTTATGAAGCACTGATGCCTTAGGATTTTAACTTTTATATTTTTCAAATCCCATACTGCTTTAGGGTATAACTCCAAACTCCAGACAGAGTGCTAGCTACTGTCTTCACATTTTGGTCAGACAAAGCAATTCCTCTGGGCCTGAGATCCAAGGACACCTTACAGCCTCAGGCCCTGAAAAGTATAAAATAAAGTGAATTGGGGGAAGCAAACTGGGGGTAAATGACTTCATTACCTGAAGCTGTAATTGGAGCATTAACCCCTGCTATGTAAACAGACCAAATTTAGTCTGAAAAACTCGTGATCATCGTCCACCTTGGGTGTAGCCTCTGGGAGGCTCTGACTGCCCAAGGTGTATCTATTGAAGACCTTTAATAAATACCCACTTTATTCTCTTAATCTTGTCCAGCCTCTGTTCTAGGGAGCCACTCCAGGGCATCAGCATCATCATTAAGTTGCTGATGGCCACAAGACAGTGTGGTCTGGCTGCACACCTGCAGCACTCTGAGCCACAGTTATAATCAAAGATGGAAACAAAGCCAAAGACCTTCACGGGCTCACAGAAGGCCTTTTGCTACATCCCAATGTCAGCACATTTGCCGTGCCACGTTTGGTGCTGCTAACAGAACACATTTCTCATTGCCTGCAGTCCCACAGCAGCCAGCCTCATACACCACAGACATGTTTTCATCAAATAACTCAAAGCCTGCTGCTCACACCTAATAAACCCTTGCACAGTACCTCCCACGGATGAGATTTAAAAGCCTGGAGTGATTTTTGAAGGCAAAGATGCTGAAAAAAGCTCCACTGATGAGGGTTCATGCAAGTGTCACTCTTATGATCTAAATGGAGTAAAAATGCACTAAGTGCCAGCCACAAATACTTCCAGCAGAAGTTGCTGTGATCCAAGAACAAAAACATCCTTTCAAAGGAGACGTGGGAGGAACTAATAGAGTGGATTCTATTCCACTTGCTCTAAATTAGCAACTGACACAGTTACATAGCCCAAAGTGATGAACAATGGAGAAGGAATTTCAGCACCTATTTAAAGAAGGGTGGAAAATAAAAGACAATTAAAGTCAAAGTGCACACAACCCTGTTGTATCACAAGAACTGGAAACAGATTTATACAAGCATTATATGACCAATTACCTGCCTTTGCTTTGTTGAACTGCTGGGTTTAACAATTCATTCCCATCAAATTGGAATTTGAGGAAACACAGGGAAAAGGTCCTATTTTGCCCATCTGTATAACCCAAATGCAGTCAATAATTTCAGGCATTATTGCACAGTGCCTTCTGTAACAACCTCAGAGAGGACTGTTTGTTTCTTTGTCTTTCTTTCTGCCCATTGATGCCTAATCCTCACTAAAGAGGGGTTTCCTTTCAGAAAGAAACCTCTACATATGCACTACTGAGCAGAAGAGGGATTTAATGCTCCCCTTAAGCTCCAAAACAATGAATCCAGTCTGGCTGCAAGTTGTTCAGCATAACAGAAACCAGGTAGGAAACTACTGCATATTGAGCCAGTCAGGTGTGAAAACTGCCTTCTCCAAAATAAGTTGTCCTTGGTGAGGATGTATGTGGTTTCTCCTAACTGTTTAGGAGCATGGCAGCTGGAGAACACCTTTCAACAGCCTAGTTTTCAAAAGGTACAGATTTTGGGGTACTGGAATCTCTTTGACCCCAGCCTCACACACATCCATAAAGATACAAGCCTTTATCTGAAATCTTTTGAGCAGTTCCCTCAGCATCAGTGTGATCAGCCCAAGCTGAGAAGCTACATTAAGTCTGCAGAATTCACCCTCTTCAGTGAGCTGTGCATTTGAGTGCAATCAGTGAAAGACTTGGGCTCCTGGCAAGTCTCCCTGAGTGAAGTTCTCAGGCTTGCTCTACAGAAAGAGTCCCTCTGGGCCTTTGAAGAGCCAACCAGTCTATAAACAGCCCATGAGAAACATCTTACAAGTTTAAAATTAGCATGAAAAACTCTGAGATCTCACGTATCTGGGCAGAAATAACAAAAGCTCTTTGCGTGGAAGCTCGAGTGACCTCTGTGCATGCACTCCACAGAGAGCCTTCCCTCAACAGGGCTCAGCTACCCCAGCAGGGCTCAGTTCCCAAAGCTGGGCTCAGCTCAGCTCACCCAGCTGGGCTCAGTTCCCTCAGCACAGCTCAGCTCCCCCAGCTCTGCTCAGCTCTCAAAGCTGGGCTCAGCTCTCCAAGCTGGGCTCAACTCCCACAGCAGGGCTCTGGCTCAGCTCTCCAAGCTGGGCTCAACTCCCACAGCAGGGCTCTGGCTCAGCTCTCCAAGCTGGGCTCAGCTCCCACAGCAGGGCTCAGCTCAGCTCCCCAGCAGACCCTGCCAGAGCCCCACAATCACACCGTGCCCAGCTCAGGAGGTGCCAAGGACCGAGTGACCCCTCAGATCCAGGCAGCAGTGGGCACTCTCCAGTCACAGCAGGGTTTTCCACTGCTAAACCCCAACATCACTGATGGTTTTCGTCTTGAAAAATGAAACCATATCTTACAACTGAGAAACAAATAAGGGAGAGGAAAACAAAAGAAAAAAACCAAGATGACTGACTGTCCTAGGTTACAATGTAAAATTGTGCCCAAGGTTTGTATTCTATCCCCATGAGCTGTTGGAGCCAAGGTGGGGCAGTGTTTTCCTTATCTTCTGTTAACAAGCCTAACAATGCCTTGCCACATGACTCATAGATAACTTCCTCCGGGAGTTATCTCTGTTTAATGGGCCATCAAGGACTCATAGAATGAGATCAGCCCATTGGAGGAGCCCAGGGGGAGGAGCCAAGCATTCCCACCTGGATAAATCCAGGGTTTGGGACAGCACAGGCAGCTTTTTATCCACTGGACTCCCAGAGGAGACAAGAGCTACCAGACCTTTCTACAGGATCACTGCTTCGACAAGATCATCTCATCTGGACTGCCGCTACCACCCTAACAGGGTGTCAGGTTGTATTCTGACTCTGTCAGTGGTTTTTTTTACTATTACTTTTATTTTACTTTCTTTTATTTCTTTTCCTCTTATTAAATTGTGTTTCTGACTTAGAGTCTTTCACTGGATTTGCTTTCAAACCAGCACATATTTTTGGCGCCCAACATGGGGCTCGAGGTACTGAGAAAAGTCAGAATTACAATTTTGTATTGGGAAAAAAGACACCTTTTCACCATGATGCTTAGCATGTTCACATCTGTCTTGTACCTAGCTCTCTATATCTTTCCGCACATGGGACAGTATCTGCAGATCTTAATATTCTGGTGTAAACCAGGGTATTGCACTAAAATTGCTTTATTGGTCTATTATGTCTATTGCATGATAACCTCCGAGGCAATGAGCACAATTCGGAATATGTACTCAATTTTGTTGTCTTGTCCCGGTCTAGGATGTTTTGTTTGGGGTCTCAACAATCTCACCCAGCCGCAGTGGGGAGGGGTAAAGAATAATTTTTTCCCGTCTTTTAGGCCTGATACAGCAGTTTTTGAAAATATTGAGTTCTCTCTGGATACCAAGGACAGCATAATTTTGTTGTTAGTACTGCTTTCTCTTCTCTGCACAGCCTGCACCATGCTTAAAGTGCAACGTTTTCTTGAAGCAGAAGAGAAAAGAACCAAATGCACAGCAACAGCCTTCGTGTCTACACAGATTGTCACAGAGGAGAAAGGAACCAAAAGCCAGGCAACAGTGTCCGAGTCTACGCAGACTGTCACAGAGGAAACAGAAGCCAAAAGCCAGGCAACAGTGTCCGAGTCTACACAGACTGCCACAGAGGAAATAGAAGCCAAAAGCATGGCAACAATGTCCGCATCTACGCAGACTGTCACAGAGGAGAAAGGAACCGAAATCAAGGCAACAGTGTCCGCATCTACACAGACTGTCACAGAGGAGAAAAGAACCGAAATCAAGGCAACAGTGCCCACGTCCACGCAGACTGCCACAGAGGAGAAAGAAGCCAAAAATTCCAGCATTTCCACACAAACCATCACTGAACTGGAACAGCCTAAACCGGTAGCAGTTGCTCCTGTTCAGAAGAAGAAAGCAAAGAGCAAATCAGTCCGCATAGTGACTGATGAGGATGCAGCAGGACCTTCGCACCTTCACACAGCAGAAGAGACAGAGCCAGAGATCATCACTCACTCTCTGTCCCTGGGTGAGCTGCGTGACCTGCGGAGGGAATTCACCCGCCAGACAAATGAATCCGTCCTGACTTGACTGCTCCGTATCTGGGATGCTGCAGCCAATGACACCATTCTGGATGGAAGTGAGGCCAGGCAACTGGGATCGCTGTCCTGGGATGTGGTCATTGACCAGGGGATCGGGAGAACCCAAGAAACTCTCAGCCTCTGGCGACGACTGCTAACAAGTGTGAAGGACAGATACCTTTGTAAAGAAGATCTCCAGGTGCATCAAGGAAAGTGGAGCACAATGGAACAAGGTATCCGATGCCTGAGGGAATTTGCTGTGCTGGAGATCATTTTCTCAGAGGACGAGAGATTTCCTAAAAGCCCAGATGAAGTCCAGTGCACGTCGCAGATGTGGTTGAGATTCGCACGGCTTGGACCAGAGATGTATTCCCGTTACCTGGCAACGCTGCAATGGAGGGCAGGCGAGGACAGGGTGGGAGTCTTGGTCAATAAACTAAGAATTTATGAAGACACTGTCACCGCCCCATTTCGTACCCATGTCTCATCCGTGGAAACAAGGCTGGCTGAGCAAGTCCGAAGCTTGATTGAAGAGGGCCATCAGAAACTGAAAAAAGAACTTAAGGAAGAAATTTACCACGTCTCACCAGAACCAACAAGAGTCTCTGCCATTAGGAGCAGGCGTCCCCCAGCCAGGGAGAGAACATACACTGCACGAAGTAACCTCTGGTTCTTTCTTCGGGAGCATGGAGAAGACATGAGGAAGTGGGACGGAAAACCCACGTCCTCCTTAGCAGCCCGGGTACGTGAACTGAAAAGAGAGACCCCTACCACAAGAAGTTCATCTAGAGTCAATGCTGCTCCAGTCTCTCGAGCACAAAACTCCAGACGGCATAGGAATGATGATATGACTGATCCTCTCAAAGGAACCTCAGGAACATATTTACAGGAAGAGAGTAGCGTGTACCATGACCAGGAATAGGGGGGCCCTGCCTCTAGCCAGGTAGAGGAAAGGGATAATCGGATCTATTGGACTGTGTGGATCCGATGGCCTGGCACATCTGACCCACAAAAGTATACAGCTTTGGTTGACACTGGCTCTCAATGTACCCTGATGCCATCAAGGTACGTAGGAACAGAATCCGTCTCTATTTCTGGAGTGACAGGAGGGTCCCAGCAGCTGACTGTAGTGGAGGCCGAAGTGAGTTTAACTGGGAACGGGTGGCAAAAACACCGCATTGTGACTGGCCCAGAGGCCCCATGCATCCTTGGCATAGACTATCTCAGAAATGGATATTTCAAAGACCCAAAAGGATATCGTTGGGCTTTTGGGATAGCTGCTGTGGAGAAAGAAGACATCAGACAACTGAATACCTTGCCTGGTCTCTCAGATGACCCCTCTGCTGTGGGACTGCTGAGAGTTGAAGAGCAACAAGTACCAATCGCCACAGCAACAGTGCACCGTCGGCAATACCGCACCAACAGAGACTCTGTGATTCCTATCCATGAGATGATTCGTAAACTGGAGAGCCAAGGGGTGGTCAGCAAGGCTCGTTCACCTTTCAACAGCCCTATATGGCCAGTGCGTAAGTCAGTGGAGAATGGAGACTGACTGTGGATTATCGTGGTCTGAATGAAGTCACGCCACCACTGAGCGCTGCTGTACCAGACATGTTAGAGCTTCAGTACGAGCTAGAGTCCAAAGCAGCAAAGTGGTACGCGACCATCGACATTGCCAATGCCTTCTTCTCCATTCCTTTGGCAGCAGAGTGCAGGCCTCAGTTTGCTTTCACCTGGAGGGGTGTGCAGTATACCTGGAACCGACTGCCCCAGGGGTGGAAGCACAGTCCCACAATCTGCCATGGACTGATCCAGACTGCATTGGAAAAAGGCAAGGCTCCTGAACATCTCCAGTATATTGATGACATTATTGTATGGGGGAACACAGAAGGAGAAGTCTTCAAGAAAGGAGAGAAGATTATCCAGATTCTACTGAAAGCTGGTTTTGCCATTAAGCGAAGTAAGGTTAAGGGGCCAGCTCGAGAAATCCAGTTCCTGGGAGTCAAGTGGCAAGATGGTCGTCGCCAGATACCCACAGAAGTAATCAACAAGATCACCGCAATGTCTCCACCGACCAACAAGAAGGAAACACAAGCTTTCCTAGGCGCCATAGGCTTTTGGAGAATGCACATCCCTGAGTATAGCCAGATTGTGAGTCCTCTCTACCTGGTTACCCGCAAGAAGAATGATTTCCACTGGGGCCCTGAACAGCAGCAAGCCTTTGTCCAGATCAAACAGGAGATCGCTCATGCGGTAGCCCTTGGCCCAGTGAGGACAGGACCAGATGTGAAGAATGTGCTTTACTCAGCAGCCGGGAACAATGGCCTGTCCTGGAGCCTTTGGCAGAAAGTGCCTGGTGAGACTCAGGGTTGACCACTGGGATTCTGGAGTCGAAGCTACAGAGGGTCCGAAGCCAACTACACTCCCACAGAGAAGGAAATCTTGGCTGCCTATGAAGGAGTTCAAGCTGCCTCAGAAGTAATTGGCACTGAAACACAGCTGCTTCTGGCACCCCGACTGCCGGTGCTGGGGTGGATGTTCAAGGGAAAGGTTCCTTCCATGCATCATGCAACCGACACTACTTGGAGCAAATGGATTGCCCTCATTACACAGCGCGCCCGTATTGGAAACCCAAATCGCCCTGGGATTCTGGAAGTTATAACGAACTGGCCTGAAGGTGAGACTTTTGGATTATCCTCTGAAGAAGAAGAGGAGCAAGTGACACGTGCCGAGGAGGCCCCACCATATAACGAGCTACCGGAGACTGAAAGACGATACACCCTCTTCACTGATGGTTCCTGCCGAATTATAGGCGCTGACCGGAAATGGAAAGCTGCAGTATGGAGCCCCACACGACGAGTTGCCCAAGCTACCGAGGGACACGGTGGATCAAGTCAGATGGCAGAGCTTAAAGCTGTCCAGCTGGCTTTGGATATTGCTGAACGAGAGAAGTGGCCGAGGCTCTATCTCTACACCGACTCATGGATGGTAGCTAATGCCCTGTGGGGATGGCTGAATCGCTGGAAAAAGGCCAACTGGCAGCGCAGAGGGAAACCCATCTGGGCTGCTGAGATTTGGCAGGACATTGCTACCCGAGTAGAGAAGCTGACCGTGAAAGTTCGACACGTAGATGCACACATACCCAAGAGTCGGGCTAATGAGGAGCATCACAACAATGAGCAGGTAGACAAAGCTGCCAAGGTGAAAGTATCACAGGTGGATCTAGACTGGCAGCACAAGGGAGAATTATTCCTAGCTCGTTGGGCCCATGATGCCTCTGGTCATCAGGGAAGAGATGCAACATACCGATGGGCCCGTGACCGAGGGGTGGACCTTACTATGGACAGCATCTCACAAGTCATCCATGACTGTGAGACCTGCGCTGCAATCAAACAGGCCAAGCGGGTGAAGCCTTTGTGGTACGGCGGACGATGGTTGAAGTACAGGTATGGGGAAGCCTGGCAAATTGACTACATCACCCTTCCCCAGACCCGCCAAGGCAAGCGCTACGTGCTGACCATGGTAGAAGCAACCACAGGATGGCTGGAGACCTATCCTGTGCCTCACGCTACTGCCCGGAATACCATCCTGGGCCTTGAAAAGCAAGTCCTGTGGAGACACGGCACCCCAGACAGAATCGAGTCCGACAACGGGACACATTTTAAGAATGGCCTTATAAACACCTGGGCCAAAGAACATGGTATTGAATGGATATACCACATCCCTTATCATGCACCAGCCGCCGGGAAAGTTGAACGGTGCAATGGACTATTAAAGACTACCCTGAAGGCACTTGGCGGAGGGACCTTCAAGAATTGGGACATAAACTTAGCCAAAGCCACCTGGATGGTCAACACCCGAGGCTCCATCAATCGAGCTGGTCCTGCCCAGTCTGAACCCTTGCACACAGTGGATGGAGATAAAGTCCCTGTGGTACACATGAAAGGGATTTTAGGAAAGACTGTTTGGATTAATCCCACCTCAGGCAAAGGCAGACCCATCCGTGGGATTGTTTTTGCTCAAGGACCTGGTTATACTTGATGGGTAATGCAAAAAGATGGAGAAACCCGTTGTGTACCACAAGGAGACCTAATTTTAAGTGAGAACTAGAATTAGTGTGTAAGGTTTCATTCTGTGTATATATGTATGTATCTGTGAGATTGTATGATGTAGATGGTGATAGAATAAGGGGTGGATTATATCCTAGGTTACAATGTAAAATTGTGCCCAAGGTTTGTATTCTATCCCCATGAGCCGTTGGAGCCAAGGTGGGGCAGTGTTTTCCTTATCTTCTGTTAACGAGCCTAACAATGCCTTGCCCATGACTCATAGATAACTTCCTCCGGGGAGTTATCTCTGTTTAATGGGCCATCAAGGACCCACTGCATGACTCATAGAATGAGATCAGCCCATTGGGAGATGCTCTGCCCAGGGGGAGGAGCCAAGCATTCCCACTTGGATAAATCCAGGGTTTGGGACAGCACAGGCAGCTTTTATCCACTGGACTCCCAGAGGAGACAAGAGCTACCAGACCTTTCTACAGGATCACTGCTTCGACAAGACCATCTCATCTGGACTGCTGCTACCACCCTAACAGGGTGTCAGGTTGTATTCTGACTCTGTCAGTGGTTTTTTTATACTATTACTTTTATTTTACTTTCTTTTATTTCTTTTCTTTTCCTCCTATTAAATTGTGTTTCTGACTTGGAGTCTTTCACTTGTTTTGCTTCCAAACCAGCATACTGACTTATTGATACAGTAAATAACAAAAATGTTCCCTTCAATCCAAAATGATGATGATAGGATAAAAATATATTTATGGAATAAAGGAAGATTGATTAGCAACAGAAAGAGCTTCATTCAATCTTTATTCTACATGTTGGGGTTTTTAATATAATTTGCTTAAAACCCCCCACCAGTTTGCATTTAAAAACCACACAATGACACAGTGGTAAGTCAATGAGAATAAGATTAAACAGACAAGCTTTCCAATGCTAAAACATCTTCAGCTGGGTCTGAAACTTCTGATGGAACCAGGAACCCTGGCTCCTGGTTTGGTCTGATTTGAGCTGTCAGGAACCAGCTCAGTGACATCAACAATTCCTTGTATTTTGAGAGGGGCACTTATTTCACACAGCTGCCCCATGCTCATCACTGCACATTTCCAAGGCCCACTCAGCAGGAAATGCCTCCCCCTCCTGAATTTTCCATGTGACACCAAACCAGAGGAGAGGCTCACCCTCACACTGCATCAGAGAGTTGCTCAATTAACCTGGGAGGTCATAGGCATGTCTAAGAAACAGGGATCTGCGTTTCCAAGAAAGAGAGGGCATGTTCATTTTAGTTGCACTTCTCTGAATTTGCTTTCAGACAATAATAAAATAATTCAGACAAGGGGGACAGAGGAAATCCATCTAGACCTGCTGGAAGTGTGCTGGAAGTGGCCAGGCAAGTGAGGGGGTTACAGAAATGAATGTGCTTGGTCAGGCTGTGCCTATCTTGAGTGGGTGCAACCCAAGGCAGGAACCCAAAATCCCCAACTCGGAGTTCTGAGCTGCCCCATCTGTCAAGGCAGAGGTTTATTTACAGAATAACTGTCAGATCCAGGCAGGTGACACTGCAGCTTCCCAAGCAGCTGGCTCTTAATGAGCAGGTCCCATTATTGACTCCCCAGTTCTGCCTTTGGGTGATGTGTAGCCATGCAATGGGATGCCCTCGATGCAGTTCAGGTGACCCCAAAGGGATTTTAGCTCTTGCCTTTTCACTGATGACCCAAATGCACAGCAGGTTCCCATGCTGATGCCCTCCAGATATCAACTTACTGATCGTGACAGTTCTCTGTCTTGGCAGACAATCCCAAAGCAAATGCCCTTTCCCACATTTCAGGCAGATGATTTCCCTGCAGGCTTCCTCAGGATCACTGGCTCTGACCCCCCTCTATTCCAACAGGGATTCTCACCAGTCAGTTCCAAGTTTGGGCTATGGACATTGCAGATTTCATTGTGGTAGAAACAAAAAAAAAAAAGCTAAAAGCTTTTTAGTAATTTTCCACCACCTAAATCTTTTAAGAATCCTTTAAACAGCTTTTTGTATTTTGAATAACAAACAGCCAAGTTTGTGCATTTTTTCCAAAACCAGGGAAGAATGATCTTAAGCTACCCAATTAAACACACACTTCTTTTGCAAGTTGCTGTTGGTCTGCAAACTGGAGCGTTGACATGCCTTCAGCAATCCACATCCTGGCCTGAACAGTGTAGCAGGGAGAAAGACAAGGCTAATTTAAAAGCTGGTGCCCCAAGAGTCAGGGAGGGAAGGTGAGGGGGAGAAGCTCTGGGGAGCTCCCCTGCGCTGGGGGCCTTTCCCATTTGCACATTGCAAAACTCCTTGGAGTAAATCAGCCATCATACTCCTCCTACTGCCTTCCCAAATATTCAGCCTGTTTCAAGGCACCTCTCAGGAAGCTGAGCCCCAGAGATACACCTCAGACATGTTCTTCCCTTCAGCAAATTTCAGTCTAAGACTGGTGCATTGCTCATTGCTGCTCATCCCAGCAAAGAGCAACACTGGATAAATTAATTTGTAATTGGAAGGGTGACTCAGAGCTGAACGGAGGCATTCAGTCCTGGGAGGATAAATATTAATAACTTTGGCTTCCAGGAAGTATGTCAGAAAATTATAATTAGAGAAAAAAGTTGCAAGAGGGGAAAAGCCATATGCACATACTTACATGGTTGAGACAGAAGGGTATAAATTTCTTCCCAATTTATTGAAAACAGGGGCATGAGTCTCCTAACACAGTACAACAGAGTATCTCCTATGGAGGAGGGAACTTTGCTGCCCTGAGAGCCTGCTGGCAGCTGGAACCACTGCCCCTGCTGCCCCAGCAGCTGCCCTGCCCCTCTGCCCAGAAGCAGCAGAGAAGGGCCAGGGGGGCAGGAGGCAGCACATTCCCAGCTGAACTCCCCTCTCCTCTGCAAGTCCCCAAGAGAAAAAGGAGGAATCCATCATGTGTTATTTTTCCCTACTATCCATAGTTCAGCTCGCCCACCAGAACAATCCTACCCCTTGGCTGAGTCCACAAACCTCAAGGAATTCAGGGACAGAAGCATTTCAGAATTTGAACAGAAACTTATGAACTGGGGATAGGAAACTTCTCAAACATGGACAATTGCTGTTCTGAGGTGATGATAAATTGCTTCAGATGAGAAAACTATGAGGCTCCTGGTACTTTTCCCCAAACAATTCAAGGGAATCTTCATTTTAAATACTCAATTCTTTAGCTTTGTCATGACACAGTTGCAATTGTGTGAGATTTTGTAACACGTACCAAAGGCTGTTTTAATTTAAGTGTGTACTTTACTGTGGAAAGTATCTACTGCAGTTGGAGGAAGTTGTGATTTTTTATCTCATTTGATATAGTCAGGCCTTTTTTTTTCCTGAGTTCTTTCCTTCCAGCCAGGTATCTAAAAGAATCAGATTACCAGTCTTGAGAGAGAAACTGAGGAATAGCTGTGGCAGCAGACATTAGAAAGCTGGGTTTAGACTACGCTAGTGGCTTTAGCAGCCTCAAATACTACAAAAGTGAACAGCCAAAGAGTGTCAGTGAGAGCACTGACCAACCTATGACAACCTGAATGGACTGGAACCACTGACCTTGGGAACTCAATTAAGGCAGGCAAAATTCACTGAACAGCAGTTGAATGAAAGAAACTCATTTTCATTTACACATGGCCTTTAGCTGAAATGTGAAGATCCCCACTGGTTACACCTGTTCACGTTTTGAAGCATGTGCAAATGTCTCCACTACCCAAATTCCAACCTGTGCCCCATTCCCAAAACTGTTAGGAATCCTGAATAGTGGGTTCAATAGAAAAGTCAGGAATGTCCCTCACTGCCATTCTTGCTCAAAACACCCCTGTTTCACTCTGCAGTTTTGTGCTTCTTCTCTGATGCCTGTACACACACCCCCCTCATATGGCAATAAAAGCTAGCAGAGTCCCAAGAGTGCACAAACAACTAAAATCCCACTGTACACTCATTCTGGCAAAGTGAGGAGGAGGAACCCAGCACTCCAGCACAAAACCCCTCCCTGCAGTCTCCTCACTGAGTTCTGGCTCCTCACATCAATCACCCAAGGGGAGATGCTCCAGGTTCTGCACGAGGCAAGGACCTGTTCATGTTTGCAAATGCAAAGCTGCTGTAGCATTGCAGGATTTCTTATGGGTGCCTGGGAATTTGCTTCAGTAAAGGAGCTTAAAATATTAATAATGCTTCAAAATCACATTGACTCAGGACACTCCTGCCTGCCAAGTGTGAAGGTGCATGTCAAGTACTTTACCCATTAGATATATTGCTGGTAAGATCAGTTTGGGGCTTTTGTTCTGTTTATTAAATAGAATTTCCTGCTGCTGATTGCACAACTCTTCCCATTCTCACCCAACATGTAATTTCCTGATTACTTTCTCTGATGATTACTAAGTCTTTGTTACTGTTTAAGTGAACAAGTGCCAAGTGCTGCTCTTGGTAGAATAATCACCTTCTGACTTCAAATGAAGAGCTGTTTTTAAGAGCTGTGTTTTCAGAAATACTCAGCTTTGCCTGATCACTATCTTTATGAATCAAAGCAAAAGGTACATTAGTAAATAAACAGAGAGCAAATTTTTAACTTGACCAGGTCAGACAGATGTCACCAACTCTATGTGTTTTCATAAGCCCTGCAATTCTCAGGCTTGCACCAAGCAATCACTGGAGGCTCAGCCCTGCTTGAAAGGAAAATAAAAAGTGTTTCTGGCATTTGCTGATCCACAGAAGAGCTTTGAAGTGCAACTTCATCACAACTGAAAACCTCAAGCAAGATACCCAGGTGTTCCCAAGGGCTTTGGGGAGTTTGGAGGGATTAAGCTAAGCTTTGCAGTACAGGGATTTTGTAACAAAACGCTTGGCACAAAAACAGCTGTACCCACCTCCATATGGTTTGTACCAGAGATGCAAAAAAATCTGCCCTTCGAGTGTCCTTGTGCTGAAAGCAGCATGGTGCTCCACTCACACACACACTTGCTGTACAATACTGGTATCTCCTCCTTAGTACTGTAAGGTTCCTTTATGGTTGCATCCCTCTGCTTACCTTCAATGAGCTTCTTGCTGCATTACACCCTCAGCTTCAGCTGCTTCAGCAAACTGCAAGGCTGAACTTTTCTGTATTTATTGTTTTTTCTCTACAGCTCCCTGTAACCCCCCCCCCCCCACACACACACACAGTGACAGCTGGGCACAGTGGGGAATTTAAGTGTGCTGACAAATTTTACTTTGCAAAAAACAAAGCATGACTTCAGGTGATGGGGTAGCCCAACTGCTTTTAATCTGTGTATCAGCTTTTCCAAAGATGCTTTACTGCTTACAGTGGCAGATTAGTGAATGAAAGCATCCATGTAATGCTGAGGCCATGGAAATATCAAGCACAGCTCTGCAGAAACCATCTGCTCCCAAGAATTGATAGACAGAGAACAGGGATGGGATTAGACCACACAGGGCTTTCAGAAAGTAGAGGCACACAGGTTTCATAAAGGAGAAACCCACACCCATCACTGTCCCTTTCCAGCTCCTTGGAGACTTTCTGGGGCAGGGGAAGGTGCAGTGGGGGGACACAGCTCCTCCATGGAGCAAGAATCCCCTAGTGCCAGCATGGCCATGGACACACCTGGGGTGACAGGGTTGGACAGAAAGGGCAGGGGGAGCAGGGGGCAACACAAGCTTTGTTTTAGTATTAGTAGTTATTGAAGAGAACTGAAAATTAATTGAGCTTAAAACTATTTCCTGCACTGTTCTGGCAAACAGTAATAAAAATAACTGATTTCTTGACACACCACTTCCTTGTTCACACATATCACCAGGGCTAATCATTTGCTATTTTTTCCATTCTCTGCCACATATGACGATGCTGCATTTTAGCACCATCATATATTTATTAACTAAAAGCAAAAAGTTAAACCAGAGTAAATCATAATTCCTTGTGGGCACAGCTTTAGGTGTCTACAGGCAGGAGGGCATCAGGAGGCTGGGGACAGACATGCAGGGCTGAATGAAACTTTCACCATGAAATCCGGAGCAGCACAGCCTCACCAAAGCCCAGCTTCCAGCCTCAGGTGTCCCTACCTATCCCAGACTCACTCACACTCACTTATTCTGTCCTTGTTTGCTTTACACATAACAAGAACTGGGATGTGGAGAGACCTCCTTCCTTCCTTGTAGGACACAGCCAGGGAGGAGATGGTTTTACTGCTCTGTCACCTGGGGAAGTGTTTGAGTTCCATACTCATGAGAAACACAGAGGTTGGCACTGCTGCAGTTCAGGTTTGCTCAGAGCATCTCCAGCCACCTCCCACATCACCCCAGTGTCCCAGCAGTGAAAAGTCAATCCAACAAGGACTGTGTGGGCTCAGTTTATAAAAACATTCCCATTTTATGGCTCTTTTCTTGCATTCCTCGCCAGTGTGGGCTGTCAGATGGTGGAATGCAAAACAGCCACTGCCAGATACAGCTGTGTCACCTCTGTCTGGTGATAGAATGACCCAGAGCAGAAGGCACTCTGTCCACCCTGGGGCACAGGGACACCTCAGACCTCCACATGAACTCAGCAGAGAAGCTCAGAGGCAACAGCTCAGCTGGAAGGTGAGCTCAAAGACAGCTCAAGCTCTCTCAGAGAGCTCAACCTTCAAAGCTGATTGAGCAAGGCTGCAATGGTTTTGAAATGATGGGACATTTAAAGCACTCCACACACCTGGCACCTCTGGAGCCCAGCTGGACAGGGAGCTCAGGCTGCTGCCAGGATACACAACTTACCCACACAATTACCTCATGCCAAAGCCAAATCTCCAGCTCATTGTCCCAGTCACTCACCAATCTCCCTACACAAACAAGGTCTAGAACTGGAAGCATGAAAGAAAAACAAATATCTGAGAGAAATATTCAAGAGATTGTATATCTTATTTATGCAAATTAGAACTCCTATTAAAAATAAAAAAAGGGTTTATCTAACCTATGGATCACAATTATCCTAGTCAGACTTAAATTATCTGCCACAGCAGTTCAAGTTTAAGTTGCTTCTTATCAAAACTGATTTGAGCATCTCAGTTCTAACCAAACAATTTTTCTTTGTTGTTTCCCTTAAATTCTTTGGCTTCAGTCTCGGTTCACACATCCCATACAAACAGCCTTAAACTGGCCCCTGGGGCAAGACAGGACCTTTGAAATTATCTGTAAAACTCTGTTCTCCTAGCAAGAAACTGCTCTGCATTTTGTCCCAGGCACTGGAGGTTAAGCCTTAACCATTTGCTCAGCCTTCTTCCTATATTCCAGTGCAAATGCCCCCTCCTATGTATTTACTTAAGCAAGGTGTGCCTTAAATGTATCTTTGTTAAACCAAGAAAAAATCAAGTAGGAAAATGTCTGTGAAGATACCCAAGGAAAAAATCAAACAACTGAGAGGGGAGACAGATTCTCAATTCATGGAAATGATTTATAGCTTCCTTGACGGTAGGATACTTCAGTGACTTATCCCAGTGACTTATTATACTAAAGATCAGCTTCCATTTTTTGGAAGTATTTCACATGGTAACACAGTTATTTGGCATTTCTGAATGGGTGTGGAACACTCAGCTGAGCAGGAGAAAACTGAGGAAGTTCCCCCTCCGTATACTTGTTAAAATTAGTGTTTATGTAACGCTTCAGGCGCCATAAATAACAGTGATTTTGTAATATATAAACTACACACTGAGCATGCAATTCAGTTTTCCTATTTTTATGCTGCTGGATATACCTGAAACTGGCTTTTAATGAAATACAGCCTACTTTCACACATATTAGTGATTTTTATGTTCTTTTGGGAAATGAAATGAATGGTACAAATGCTGGTACCAATTTCACCATCCAGGACCCTGCATTTCATTTGTCTTTAACTATCAGAGAAAGACTCAGCTATTCCCCATTTTGACAAGTTATGCTTAGATACATGAAATGGCCCAGGGCATTTCAGCATCACCAGAGTGGTGCAAGGTAAGCACCCGTGGAGGGTTCTGTGTGAACTAGTAGGGATTGCAACAGGTGATAACACACAGCAGAGTAGTCCTGGAGCGGGATTAGCAAAGGTTTGACTGATTTAATCCCCTTGTTACAAGGACCTTTTTGTTTGTCACAGGTTAGAACCAGTGCTGGCCCATGGAAGCACCTTGTCTTGGTTTTGTAAAGGATGCCAGAGCCAGGCAGGAAAAACACTGCAAGGTATTTGCAGGAATGGAAATAAAGACATTCCAAGTTGGTTTTTGTTCCCATAGGCACAGCTTTCCATGCACACTGACATCCAAAAACAGCAGCACACTCAGACCTGGATGGAAACAGCAAGCCAAGCTCTCTGGGGTTTGGGAAGTGTCTGTTTCTGCTCCAAGAGATCCAACTTCTGCCAGAAGTCACTCACTCCAAACCAAATCACTTTCAGTCCACTCCCTCCGCTCCTGCCCTGCTCTGGCTTTAAGAGGCTTATTTGGAATAAATTGCACTAAACAAACACTTTTTCAAGCCATCTCTCATGCCTGATTTTTCCTGCTCATCTTCCAGTCTTCTTTTCCAATAATCCATGTATCTTCCTAAAACATATCTTGAACTGAGGAGTTTTTTATTTTTTCAAATACTCATTGCTTAAATTTTCTCCCTAAATTAGTTTTCTTCATTGTACACCGAACACAAGTTAGTGAGAGAGCACTAAGCTTCGCATCCACCTGGCTGTCAAAAGATGAAATTTAAATTAACTGCTCCCTTTACATGAAGCTAGAAGCGAACTGTAACCAAATGAACACACAGATGCAAACTCTCTTGCGGAGACACAAACCTCTGCAGAAGTGACATCCTGGAGGATCAGGAGCTGCAGGAGCCACCTATCTACAGAGGGAAGTATTTCACAGGACTTGGATGAAGGATGAGAGGTGCCAGGACCGGCCCCTCCTTCCGCTCTCGGTGGAGACACTGTGAGGGTGCTACATTTGCAACCCTCTAGAACAATCCCCTGAGAGAAGCCTTGCACACCACTGCCAAAACAGCACCGAAGTTGTGCATGATCTGAACATTCTCAGTCCCAAGAGACACCAGATGCTCTTCCAATGTTCCTGTGTGTTGAAGCCATTTTCCATATCTTTCACAAGACAAAGCTGTTGAGCAGCTCACTGAGTTTAGGTCAAAAGAGAAGCAGTTGTTTGCTTAGAGCTGAGAGAGACACAATTTTACCTTCATCCACACTTCCAAAACCGAGCTAGAAGTAAGCACATCCTCTTCATTGCTAGTTCTGTCTTCAAAAAGGAGTTCCTGATCTGCAGCTCCTTTTGGAGTGAGGCACAAAACTAGCTGGGTCTCAGCTTGCTCCCAGCATTTCCCAGGAGCTGAAGAGCTGCAGGTGATGCCTTGCTGAACACACTGACACCAGGTAACCCCACAAACTACAATTTTCACCTCTCCTATCAATGCACAGGGATAGCAACTGAGGTATGTATAGCCGTGCACACCAGTAATCCGCTCCAAAATGAAGCCTGATGTTTCCATACTGTGTCTTGTATTGCCACCTGATGCAAGTGCTGAAGTTTCCCTGCCAGGCTGATACAATTCACAAATGAAATCAAACACCCACAGCTCTGGGCAAGAGCGTCAGACTTCACAGAGCAAAGGAGGATGAGCCATCCTGCCTGTAGCCACACCTTCAGCTGTGTGCATGCACAGAAACAAAGGCTGGGGCAGCTTGTGTTTCTTTTCTGGGAGTGCCAGCATGTATCTCTTTAACCATCACTGTGGATTTACTGGCATGTTGTCAGATCTAGTTCCCACTCACCCACTCCATTCTTCTTAGGGCGCCTAGGACAGGTGTGTTGACTCAGGTGCACACGGTTTGAATTTCTGGGACTTATTCTCCCTTTTCTTTAGTGAAAGCAAACCAAAAAGCCCACAGGCAGCTTTGTCTGCCCAGACAATGGAAAATCTTTAATGACAACAAAGTCCAGTGTTCCCCTGCCAGTAACATACTGTCATTCCTTCTCCATCCCCCAAATACTTCCTTGTCCAACCATGAACTGCTGACAGTGGCACTTCCCTCCTCTGGGCTCTAGTCTGACCAGAGCATCTCTCCCCATCCATGTCCATGACTCTCTAAAAATGCAAAGCCAAAGAGGGGTAAAAAAAGGTTCCAGCCAGAAATATTTCTCATGTAATTACAGGGCATTCTTCCCAGGACTCAGTCCTTCAGTGGCTAACTGGAAAGGGCAGTGTTGCCCCTTTCCCCCTTCCTACATGGACAGAAAGTTGTTCACCCTGAAAGTGGTAAAGACTGCAGGAGGACAAGACCTTTGTTACAACCTGGCTATTACTGCCCACTAACTTACACCTGTCTCTTCTAAATATCAGATTTGTCATCACTTTCACTTTATATTAGATTTCTATCTAGGCAGAGAAAAAAAGGAAAAAAAGAGCTTTACCACCGGCTTATTTTAAGCTCTGTCATGATTCTTGTAAAAGTCTGTTTAGACTGTAAATGAATCACGTTGGATGCAGCTAAAACTGTTAGCATAACATTTGAAATTCCATGCTCAGTGCAAGACTATTGCCCCTAAGTAACCGAGGGTTCTGAGAGATCTGGGGAATCTGTTTGACATTTTGTTTCCTTGTAGGAGCCCTGCAGGGGAGCAGGCAGGTTTGGGATCCCAGGTGAGCAGCAGGCACGCTGTGCTGGCTTCCCAGAAACCACATCCCATCGATCCATTACACAGCCCAAGCCAGCGAGGGTGGCTGGGCTGGTCTCCACAGTGGGGGAGTTGGTGGAAAATAATGTTGTGAGAATTAACAGATGAAACAGCCTAGGAAAAAGGTCAGAAGCAATTTGAATCTCAACTAAACACATAGTAGGAAGGCAAATTGCTGTGGCAGATACCTCCTGGATCCAAGGAACAGAGAGGTAGGGTTGTCAAAACCCAAGAGTGGAGATGGAGCGAGGATTACTGTGGCTCTCCCAAGCAAACTCTCATGGCTTTTCCTCTGTAAGCTCCCTCCTGCCCTGGCAGTGAAAAGGAATGCTTTTCACGCTGCCTTCATTGCATTCCTGCCCTAGTGGAATGTGGTGCTCCTGAGCAGCAGCACAAGGACCTGGACCTTTTTACCTGTATGTAATTTGTAAACATTGACAGACCCAATCCAGAGATGGGTGTGCAGAAAGGCAGCCCCTGAGCTGGAGGAGCAGCTGCACCTGCAGTGGTGCAAGGCTGGTACAAATCCCCAGGGCCATGGAGACAATTCACCATTCACCAAAACCAGGCCAATGACTTCACAGGATTTATTCAAAACAGGAGAAAGCTTTCTTTACAGACCTGGTGAAACACACGAGTACAGAAGACAGGGAAGGTATTCTCAGCAATACTCTGAGATTGCAGAGCTACCACTTCCACCATGCTGCCACAGGAAGAAGCTGCCCTTCTCAGCTCTGCCTGTGTTTCAGCATGAGAAGCAGAGCACACTATCCCTCCTCACCACTCACAAAGCACGGAAGTGGCAAACCTGCTCCCCACCTCTGCAGAAAAGCACACAGCAGTCAAGAGATCCCCTGTCAGCTTGCAGAGGGCTGAAACTCAACTAGCAGCAGCTCTGTGGTGTTTGTGTTAATGGATACAGCAAGTAATTCATCAACAATTGCAAAGGCAGAGCTGCAGAGAGCTGGAAAAAGGCATCAACTTCCAGTGAGTTCTCCCATTTTTGCCTTGGAGCATCTTCCCAAAACCTTTCTGATAATAAGGGTTCCTCTGCACCAAGCCCAGCACCACTGTACTGGGTAAGTAAATGACTACTAAAATTTATTTTAAATTATTTTTAAAAAAGTAAAAAGATTAAAAAGTCTTGCAAGATTCACTGAATTATGAATTGCGTTCCTCTTCCTTTGCCAAAAATGTCACCTGAGTGGTTTTAGAAGTCTTATAATTTGGAAGGAAGTTCAGACTGTTTATAAAATCAAATATTTTGGACTAGAAGTTTAGCTTATCGTTACACAGCTTGACAGCATTTCCGTAAATCAGCCCTACTCTGAAGAGCTCCTGACTATGGGAACAAATTTTAAATGATTTTTCAGGTTTCACAATGGCCCAGGTTTTTGGCCGTTGCAACCCCTTTGAAGCAAATAGAACTATGTTCATTGTTTGATCCTGACTTGTGCAATCTCTGCTTTGAAACCCTCTCCTGTGCCTCCCCTACACTGTCATCGGCTGAGATGAAGCCAGAGGTATCCACGAGCTGCAAGAGCCTGGCTCCACTGGGAGTCCCTTTATTGCAGTGACTCATGCAGGTCAGTGGCTGTACCACAGTGAGCCTTACAGCTCAGAGTTGGTCAACAAAGTCCTAAGAGTAAGCCTTGCTACATGGAAGAGCTGTCAAAACACACCAGTGATTAGACCTAACAAATCTGACAACCCTGATTTAAAAAGTGCTTTGAAAGTCAAGGAAAACTAAACACAGTAAAACCAATCCATTAGCAATGCACTTTTTGGAAGCCAGGCAGGGTGACTTTCCCGTGAGTGTAGATGTCCTCATCCGTGCCCTGGTTCATGTGCTTCACCAAGTTTTTCTCAAACAGGAGGGGGTGGTAAGCTCCCATGGTGCAGGCGTGGTCGTGAAACTTCTGGTAATAGTGGCAAATGTCCGTCTGCCGCTTGGAAGGGAGAAACTCGTACACGTCCACTTCGTCACACAGCGTCATCATGAGCACGATGCCTGTGGAGGGACAGACAGCAGACACCCCCAGGTCACACCAGAGACAGCATTAAACATTCCACAGGGACAGGCAGCCAGCAAGGAGCAGGCAGCTCCATGGGGAAGGGTTTCCTTTATTAACATTCAGAGCAGAGGGGCAGAAAACAAGTCTGGCCAGACTTTTCTGGCTCTTTTCTGAAGCCCCCCCCTTGCAAAGTGTACTATCAATGTGATTTCAGCAGATTGTTTACACTGACAGCCATGCCAAAAGGACAATTTTTAAGAGTACTACCATTATCTGTGACCTTCATGGAAACTTGGGTGTCTGCCAAGCGAGCACTGCAATTAGCTGATCTGAACAGCCCATCTCCAACCTGCCTGGATAAGCAGAGATGTGAGACCTTTGCATTTGTCCCATCTGCCTCTTGTGAGTGCAGGGAACATGAAAAGGTCTGTGCTGGGAGATGCTCAGGGAGACTGAGCAGCCTCTGCTCTTCAGGCTCCCCGGAGCAGAGCAGTGCTGCCCTCCTGTGTCTCCTCTACCGAGGACATCACACCAGTCAATGCTGGGCACAGCCAGACCAGATGGAAGCCATAGTTACTGCCTACTTTTCTTCCAAGTGCAAGAAATAGCAAGAATATACCAGAGAAACTGAACCAACATGTAACATCACAGAAAATGCATGCAGGATCTGAGACATCAGGGACCATGCACAACCTGAGGAACTGTAAGACATTGAAAGAACCTAAAATATATTTTAAACATGTTTTCATCTGCATTTTCAAATGAAAATTTTAATCACAGTCAGGCATTCCAGGGAACACAGAGCTGGAAACTGGAACTCATCTATGCCCTTGAATTTGGCAAGGTGACTTGTTTTACAAAGCAAAAAGCAAGGTGACTTGGCCCAAAATTAAGCCCTGAAGGAACCGCTATCTGACGTGTGTGTCTTCAAGCCCATAACTTCAGTTAACAATTCTGCTGCTGAAGTCATTGACTGTGCTGTCACACAGCTGCTCTACACATATCCAAGCAATGATTTAATAGGTGCTGTGCCTGGCAAAAACACGAAGCAACTCTGTTTACACAGAGACAGAAAGTGCCTCTGCCCCAGCAGCAATGGAACAGAGGTGGGAGCAGACAAAGGGAGGAAGCACAGCAGTTGGACAGTCCACGGCAAACAAGACTCTACATCTCTGCTGTGATTTAAAATACATGGCAGCTTCTCCAGAGGCTCACTCCTTTTTATTCAGCTGGTCATGAGAGCTTCTCTCCACTAAGCAGGAAAACTATTGCAACAGCAAAATGTAAAAAGGAGTTCCTTTGCTAAGGAGGGCATATCACTGACCTTTTCAGGGCAGCTATTCAGTCTGACCTTCCACAGACCTCTAGAAAGTCTTTATATATATACACATACATATATTTATACATAAATAATATATGGAAAAGAAACAGGCACGCCCTTGGAATTCATTTACAGTAATCAGATTTATTTGCCTGACCAGGTCTGAGCCTTCAGGAGACACATCCTTCCTCTTGCACCCTGTGGGAACTGCTCTGGCACTAGAAGCTACAAATCCTAGAGACCCTCCCAGTGTCGCAGTCTTTTCTCCTGTTTCCACCTGGAACTGGGCCATGTTTGAGACTGCTGTTTCAGAGGGGTGCTGCAAACCACTTAATTTAATACAACTGAGCTGCTGCTCTGAAGACAGGAAGCTTACATTTTGGCACAAGACAAACACTGTAAAAACAACTCTGATAAGCACCATAAATTTGTAGTTGTCTTTGCAGGCAGGAACTCTCCAAGATGTCTTTTTTCAAACTGAACCAGAAGTTTAGAGGGCAATTATCTTACCAAGCATTCCTGATGATGGTGGATTAGGCTGAATATGCTCCGGGGAATTCTCCTGCAGAATATCCCAGAGTTGCCACTGCATTTTGGGATTCAGGATATAGAAGGGCTGCTCTGGATGTGTTCTACGATACGCCTTATAGCTTTCAAAAAAGTTGTAATCTGGTTTTCTGTACCACTGCAAAACAAAAACAGAAGGTCAGATTCTTTATTTCTGGCCCAACTTAACTTGTTGATTACTGTAACCAACAAGAAACAAGGATGAGTGAACCTGCTGGAGAAGAAGATCCTGCTACACACCCTCACTCACTCCTCACTCACCTAAACATCCTCATTCACTGTCCCCTTGGGTCACTGTGGTGACCTGACTCAGTAAACAGGGCAGGGAAACTCCAAATCTCAATGAAGGACCATTAAATGGGATCAGCACCTTTTGTAATTTCATTCTGCATTCCCCAAGAGCAGACAATGTTGAGAACTCTGCCTTAAGTGTTCCAGACCCAGATCCTTCTCCACATTGCAATACCAAGCATCCTCTTCTGCAGGCAAGTGTTCCCAGCTCAGCCTCCTGAACCAGGCTGAGCTGATTTGCATCCTTAAATTTCCCCTTTCAGTAAAAACCTAAGAATGGTTTGCATTTTCCTGAAGTCATTTTGAGATTTTTTTTCCCCCTATGTTATAAATATCCCATCCTGGTTTTACTGATTCTTAAACATGCTGTCCATAGCCCTTTATGCCTCCTGGAGCTGTGGGACCAGGTACAGAAATAAACATCAGTGAGGAAACAGGAAATGCAGGCCAAAGAAATGAATGCAAAGACCTCTCAGTTACAGCCAGAGCTTAAAATAAAAGTAAAGAATGGACTATTCACTCCTACCTGCTTTCACTGTCAGCCTCCAGAGCTCATCACATATCAAACAGCACTCTTTTGTACTCAAAATCAAAAGTGAATTGCTAGAGGGATTGCACACCCACACATGAAACCTGACACAGATCTTCAGAGGATTTTCCAATCCATTCATAATGCATCAAGTATATCCCATGACTGACTGGTGCTTGAAATATCCAAGCATCAACCCTCAGCAAATCTTAGATTAACTGTTAGAAAGAAGAAATCACCCTATAACGAGACAACTGCAGCAGCCAGCAGTGACCTCCTCCCTGTGCCATCAGCCCATGGGAAAGTAAAGGTGGTCACCCATTATCCTTGGCCTGAGCCTCTTCACAGGGATCAGAAGCAGGCAAGTGTTTTCTGCACACAGATACAGCCATAAAACAAAAAGGCAAACAAGAATAGCCTCAGAATGAGTGATTGCCCACATTAGGAGGAAGTGGTTTAACAGAAGCACTTCAAAGCATGTGAGTCTGATTTTATTTACAAAAAACTCAGCCTTACCTCACAAACTTCTGCATGATATGGTGCTGGATCCCAGACAATTAAGATTCCAGTGTTATATAGTGGTTCCCTCAGGAACTGCTGCTCTTCAACAGTTACAAGCTTGGAAAACAACAACAGATACAATGATATGCAGTATGCTATCAGAATTAGCAGGCAGCCAAGCAATAAAACACACCTTAAAACAGCCAGAGCCACCCCACGGCTGGTTACTGAGCATGGCCCTGTGTGCAGCAAGGACACAGCCCTGGCAATGCCCTTCCAATGCCCAAGCCAGTCCCACCTAGCAGCAAAGCGCATTGTGGAGAGTCACAAGAAAAGCTGCCATAATACTTTACAAGGCTTTCTATCCATGACACACTAAGGACAGGACCTGCAGCCCCTGTGGGGATCCCATCGCTATGATACCAGAAGCAGGAGGGGACACCAGGGCTGCCAGTGGTCACCTGGACAGTCCAGGCAGAGCCTTATGCAAATACACTGTGGGCTTTATCAAGAACATTCATTTAACCCCCCCAAAAAAGGCCTGCAGATAGGTGGTTTCTCCTCAGCAACAGGAATCCTGGAAGCCAGTGCTCAGCCTGCTGTGAGACCATCAGTGTAAGAGATGAGAGACTACAGCATCTCCAGCCAATCCTGCCTCATGCCAAGCCCCCCATCACCTCTGTAGAGCAGGGAGGGGACAGCTCAGGCAGGGGAGGTTTGAATCTCCTGAGAACAGCAATGAGAAGGAAAGCTTCAAACAGAGTTCTCTCTATACTCTGGACATAACCACAACTGCTTGGGACACCCAAGGATAACCCAGGTCTGCAGCAGAAAGAAAACAATCCTAATCAAACAATTGACCTCCTGTCCTGCCCAACCAAAGCCATCACCTGTACAGGCACAACTTGTAAACACTGTAATCATAAATCATAAAAATCAGCTTCCATTTGTCCTGATTTTCTCCACAGATCTAATTAAGAGCTAGCCCATTAGTCTTTGAGCATCCTGGCTACCTCAGCAGCCGGCTGCCTGCACGGCTGTCCCCATAACTAGAGCACAAGGACACTGCAGCCAGCCCAGATGGGAATTATTCCAAAAGCAAAGAGTTTCCTCACATCTGTTCTTAACTCTATGGGATTAGGCCTGGGCCTTGACCATGTGCACTGCCTGGTTTCATTTCCTTACAGCAGCTAAAATATCTAGGCCACTGACAGCTGGAGTGTGCAGTGCTGCAGGTGTGGACACCAGAGAAAAGAGAGACACAGCAGCTGGCAAAGAGAGGCACAGCAGCTTGCACTAGCCATCCTCTCAGCCAGGCACGGGTGGGATGGAGCACTGCAAATGGGCAGGGATACGGCAAGGAGCACATGCACTTTATTTTCATTGTTTCTATAGCCATGAGGGTTGGCAGAAGCACACAAACCCCAAGAGAGCTGTGACAGGCACAAAAGCAAAGGGACAAGAAACCAGGTGGGGAGCACCTCCACAGCCACTGTTTGCTGTGTCCTTCCACACACTGGAGCTGGCTCTTGGCACTGCCTGCTAGCTATCAGTCACTTAACCTGTCTGCTGAAGGAATCTGGCTCCCCATTTACCTTCGGTGTCCATTTGTTGTTTAATAGCGACTGATTCTTTCTAAGTAGTAAAATTCATTTAAATTACTACATGACTAATTTGTCTTGCCCAGATTTTTGAGCCTAATTAGTTAACTGATCTATTGGTTTTCTGATTTTTTTCTTCTTTAGCCAGTTCACTGTGTAACAATATCTTGTTAATACAGTCCCTACCCTCTTAGTACATTTACTGGCCATATCACAAAGACTTCCTTCTTTCCTGCTACCAGCAGTCAACGTCCTGTAATCTAAACATGCTCTCCTTTCCCACCACAGCCTTCCTCAATTCCACTGATGTGCTATCTCCTTTTTCTTCCTCCCTGCAGGCTGTTAGTGCCAATAACAGCAAAGGCAGCCAATGCAGACAGTGCTCTCTGTGACAGCAAGAAGCCAGCCCAGGAGAACTGGAAACAAGGGCTGGGAGGAACGAGGTACTCTGGCCCTTAGTCAGCTCTGTAGAAAGGAGCTGCATCCTCCAGCATGACACTGGCACTCCCCTCACACATACTTTAGCCCTTGTTTTCACAAGATGTGACTGCTTTCCCAGGGCAAATCAATGTCTTGTGTCAGACTGCAGGAAAACATGCCATTAAAAAAGCAGCAGTACTGATGAACCACTCAATGCCTGAGAAAATAAATGACACAACAGTAAATAAATTCTTTATTTAGAACAACTACCAAGCTTGTGGGCCCACAAGCACATCTTCAGATCTGGAGAGCCCAAATTTCTTGCCTTCCTGTCAGCACCAATCCATTAATCTTTCTCTGTGCACACAGAGAAATACTCCACTCTACTGTTAAAACCATTTGCCCCTTGTATGTCCTAGAGACTGGCCAGCAAATTACAGAAAAGTATCTTAAAATAATTAAGAAATTTAGGGCCACTGGTCATGTGTGCCAAAGGAATATTACTCAATACAGACAATCTTTGACAGATCAGATTCAGGATCAGATTAATTTCCTTCACTTTGGCAGTGGAGTGAGGATTGATCAGCAGTAAGAGCCAAAATAAATGCAGCCAAGCCCCAAACCCATTCATTTTCCCAGTTATAGCATAAGAAAAGCCAGTCTAGAACAAGAACAAATCACAGCTTGTCCAGTACCTGATGCCTGTAAGAGCTCTGGGCAAGGCAAGATAAGGCACAGCTCCTGCAGCAAGCTAAAAAGAGAATGTAATCAGGTCACCCCACTAACAGGAAGGTTTAAATGATGTCACCAAGACTAGAACAGCACTGTACCATTCAAAGTGCAGATGAAAACATGTAAGAAAATCAGGCTTCCAATCCAGTGGTCTCTAAAGTTAACAGGGACTGCAGTCAGAGCTGCTCAGTTTAGAAACCCCAGATGAGAGAATCCTGCACTACACACATGGAAAGCATCTTTTTTCCTGGTCAGCAGCCAGATCAATGCTGCCTTTTGAGTCAATCTTAGCCTCTAAAAACTGCGGCAATGTTGTTCTCCCTGCAACTGAAGTTTTCCAAGCTGGTGTCCCCATTCAGAGGGATCATCACCCATGACTGCAGGCTGATCTGCATGGAGAACAAAAGCACTAAAATGACATGACTGTAAGTACACTTAGTCCGAAGTAGGAGAATCCACACGGAGAGTCATATCACAGCTGTACAACCATACAGTAATGCTCCTCCCTGTGCAGATAACACTGATAGCACATAGGTCATGCAGATGTTTTCTCTTCATATCACTGTAAGCTTGGCCATGAGCACATCCTCCAGGGAAAGTCTGCTTAAGTGATAACACCTATCTGACATCAGAAAAATACAGAGACGGGAAAGATAAAAAAAAAAAAAGATGTCAAACAGGGCACAGAAGTCAGCAGGCAGATCTGTCTGCTCCAACCACACTTCAGAAAGGACAAACTGTCACCCTTCTCACTGGGAGTTTAATGCAGGGGAATCAAGATGCAGCAAGCAACAGCAAAGAGCATGGCAGCAAGTGAAGAGTCATCCAAGAGCAAAAAGAGGTAGCAACAGCATTCACACAACAAGCAAGAATATCCTTTAAATGACATACAGAATGAACTAGGCAAACTGGTTACACATTCGCTCTGTGTCTTGCCACTGAAGAGGATGGTCAAGCTCCCCTTGTTGTTTTGAGAAACTTCAAGCCTCATTACACAGCAGCATCCATGCACTCCTCACACACAGGCAGGTGAGAAAACTCCAGGCCTACAAATCTTAGCTTTGGGGTAAGGAAAAGAAACTGCCTTTTTGGTTCAGGATTACACAAGCTACACTTCAGCCACTCATCTCTCCCTCACTCAGTTCCTCAGCCTTCATGTGCCTACAACCTCCTCTTCCTCTGTTGCATTCCCCCCTGCTAAGAAAAATGAATCACTACATTCTTCCTCTTGTGGGGGTGAGGAGATGCTTGTACTCAGTGCTGCAGTGCTGCACCAGGTCTTTTAACCAAATGACTCCTGGCCAGTTCGGTATTTTACTGTCCTCCTCCATTCTTTCACCAGCACATACTACTGTGATTCCCCCTTTTCTCTGCATGTCTACACTTAAAGATTTCTCTCCCCAAAAAGAACAACCATGAAGGGTAACAGGTCTGTGGAGGAAAAGTGCAAACACTCTGAGATGTGCCTACAAGAGCAAGGGTCTCACTCTATTGCTGGACAAGTGGCAGACTGACTCTGCTAATGCACTGTGACTCATGGTTCTAACTCTGGAGAACTTGCTTCACAGCCTACTCCTGGCCAAAAGTAACCAGCAAAGGGATGCCTTGATGCCTACAAAGAGCTCTCAGAGTCAGGGAAGATTGAACTCTGTAACCAAGGCCTTGCATTAAAGGCACTTTTGCCGGGCTATGCAATGAGGTCCTGGACCCACCAGAGCCCATCCCTCTCCTGGCTGTGCACAGGCTACAGCTTTAAAGATGGGTCTTTTGTCAAGTGTCTTCAGACATGTGGCAGCCCTGGTTAATGTATTATCTACAGAGTATGCAGCATTGCTGGCAGCAAAGAAACTGTTCTTTTACTAAAAGCCAAATAAACATCCTTCATTCTTCATACCCATCTCCAGGGCAGGCAAAACTGATGTCCTGGCACACCCCATCTTGCTGACCTGCACTGGCTGAGCTGTGGTGCTGTTCCTGCCTCTCGCTCCAAAGGCACAGCAGCAGCATGGAGGTGGCCTTCCTCTGCCTACACAGAGCCTTTGAGCAAAGGCAAAACATAAATTACCTTGTGCCTGCTGTAAATCACAAGCAGGCACTGCAAGTGCATGCCAGTGTCACTCCAGTCACCTCAGATATTACCAGCTGTCTGCATTCCAAGGAGAGACATCCCCATCCTACGGCTATGTGCTAGGGACTGGACAAATCAGACAGACAGCCCCATTCTTCCCAGCTCCCAGACAGGGCAGCTACACAGTTCTGCCATGCTTGGCCTGCTTAGTGCATATTCCTTGGACCTACCTGGGAATTCACAAGACGAATTGTTGTCTTTTGCCCCACATCATCTTGAAAGCCCCTGACAGGAGCCCCATTGAACCGCAAGACGGCATCATGGCTGTCTGAAAGCCAAACAGAGGGAAAACCTGTGAGCCAACAACTGGGCTTGAGTGATACCAGAAAAAAAGTGACATTATTCACCTGCACTTCTAATACAATCTGGCTAATCCATGGCTTTCAACCTAATATATAGAAGTAGCAGGTCAGATTCTTTGGAGGAAGGTGTGGCTCATGATCAACACACTTTAAAAATCTACTCTTTAAAACTACAACCCACTGCCAGGCTGAGAGCACAGCCCTATCATTTGCTCTCCCTCTTCTTTCTTCCAAACACTTTACCAGGAGATAGACCAATACACAACTAATTTACCATATGGCTGGCTGCAAACTTAGAAATTAGGAAGTAGTAGGAAGCCAGAATCCTCTCTTCCAGCCTGGAGGTTGACCAGCCCCAGAAACATGTACACCAACCACAGAGGAAAGCCAAAGTGGCCTTAGCCTGCCAGCATGCCTCCCACTGAAATACACCCACTGCTGTGCCTTTAACAGACACAGCTTCTTACATGCCTTGGGATTCACCACATTTCCCTCTGCTGGCACCCTCTCATCAGATAGCACAGCCCTCCTCCAGCACCCTCCTCTGCCTTGGCACAGCCAGGCAGGCCACTGCAATGTCCTGGAGTCAGGCTGCTGCTGTGACACAGAGGGCAGTTGTGCTTGTCACCCTGGCTTCTCTCTGCCTTGTGGCTGCATTTGGATAGGAAGCTTTCCCTGTGACCAGAGGGGCTGAGTTAGAGAAGCAGGGCTATCTTTCCTGCATTCACACTGAGGCCACATGACAGCAACACACAGCACCTGCAGTCAGGGTCTGTGGGAATTGCCAAGTTCCAGACGGACCCATGTGGTCCAGATTGGGTCTTTTTGAGGTAATTTTCTTGAAAATGGGAGTGCTCTAACAAGCAATGCTGGAGGATCAGTAGTCCCTGGCAGCAAAGTCTGATTTCTCAGCTATTTTATTCTCCTAGACAAGTGGGGCTTCTTAAGAGCCCTTCCAAAGCACCATCCAAACCCAAGAAAGGTGATGTATCTGGAAAAAAGGTGCCCTCATGCTGAGAAGTGGCTCTGGGGTTACCACTACAGACCTTTAGCTCCATATCCTACCCTGCACTAGTGTAATAACAAAGTTATGATTTCCCCATATGTAAGTTCAGCCAGACACCAAGCATTGACATGCCCCAAGTTTGCACATTAAACGGTGTTTAGTGACTGCTCAGGCAGAGTAGCTGCCGCTCTGTCTCCAGTTGGTTGTGCTACACTTGGTATCTTTCACATCAGATTTTTCAGTAGCAATTTATAACCTTCAGTAATACCAAGAGCCCAGTAAAAGGTGGTTGTTAACAACCCTGTGCTGCTCTGCCAGCTTCCCTTTACCTAACTGCTCATTTGATATCTTAACATGATTACACAGAACAAATATTTCATGGAATAATAACTCAGCAACCCATTGTGCTCATTTACACAAATACTTCATTTTAAGCTTTTAAGATTTAGTACCTTTTCAACAACTTCCTCCAACAACACCACAACATTTCCTACATGGAAAAAAGTGGGAAAAAACATACAGAAATACACTGAATGCTCCTGAATCCTTAATAGTCAACCTGCCCAGCTCAAGGCTGCAAGTGCTCAAACTCTGCAGAAGCACCAGCAGAGTTAACTGCATGAGCAGAAAGGTGAAAGTTTGTGACCCACGCAAGAGAAACACAGAGCAGGGACACCAGCAGGGGTTAATGGCATTTGCCTCGTGCATACCACAGAGTGACCTCCCCAGCATCCATCCCTTGTGATCTGGAACAAACCAGTGCTTCAGTGTGGGGAGGGCTCAGAGAGTGGCTGTGGGAACAATGAAAGGGCTTTGCCTGTCTGACGTCTGTGCCAGAGCCAAAGCACAGCCCATTCCACTTGGCTGCTCCCATGCCCAATCCAGAGGTGCAGAGACTGCATTCCAACACTCCAGAACATCACCTCCCACTCCTGTGAGGGTCTCCTTCCAGAGGAACGAGCACTGGCAGTAATGGTGGAGCCTAACACACACACCCCTGGGTACAAGCCAGCTGAGCTGGGGAGGCTGTTCAACAGAAGGTCACTAAAGGTGCAAACCTTTAGCTCTGAACTCCAAGAGGCAACCAAACAACCTGAGAAAGATACTTGAGGGATAATGTAAGAACTGGCTTCCCAAGTCCTAACCCATCTCAGTTCAAACGTTCCTAAGAGGCAGAAACATCAACCAAGTCATATCTGCAATTTGTACCAAGAGGCAATGTTGTTCCTCATTGCATTTTTCATGGCATTTTAACACACTTCCAACTGCTCCACCTCGCTCTAGCTCCTGCTCACCTGTTGTGTGGACACAGGAGTTTGGGGGAGAACTTCTGAGCAAGTACCAGAACTAAACACTGTCTCCCATGAGGGACTGTGATTCTGAAGGCTTTGCCAAAGTTGTCCATGACTGATGTTTAAACTCTATCCATCTGCCTGGTTTCAGAAGGTGGCTGCTGGCAGCTTAGTGCAGGCCAAAGGGATCTGATCCAACAGACAACTTATGAATACACCAAAGCCGGCAAACAATTTCCACTTGAGAGAAATCTCCCAGACTTCAAAATTTCTCCTTTAGTGAAGCTACACTTCAGCAAAGCATGAACAAACTTTAACTGGGCTCCAAATACCAAAACAAGAAGCAAGCTGAGGGAGCTGCAGGCTCTGGAGAATTTTCTGCCTGGTACAAAATCCTGAGCTGAAGACTGGAGAGCTGGTTTCCCCAGCATGCTGCTTTTGTAAAGATACAAAACACTTCAGCATCAAAATACACTTCTTTATAATCCACAGTAAAAGACAAAAGCTTCTGCATGTATTAATTAATGCATTAACTTCAAGTGAATATGGTCAGATGAGACTGCAAAGCATCACCAAACTTTGTCCAAAGAGATAAATCCCTGTAAAGTCTTTTGATGGTCTTCTGGGCCACTCAAATTCAGCCAGCTGCCTTATGGCTCAGAATGAAGCAATGCCAATTTTGGAAATACTTGAGCAAGAATTACAAAATCACTGAGGCTGGAAGGGACCTCTGAAGATTGTCTGTGCCTGGTCCTCTGCTAAACACACACTGTGTTCAGGGATATGTCCAGGGAGGGGTTTTCCCTGTTAGCATTTTCTTTAATTTCTTCTCTGAAAATGTCTTCCTGTATGATTTTTTTTCTGACTGTGCCATAAGCATTACATGACCCACCCCAAGCCCTGTCAAGAAACACACACTTGAGGAACCAAGACTACTCTCTGGTATCCAATATTTATTTAACCCTCTAGTGATGCCAACAGGATCATGAAAATCAAAAGGACTTGCTAGAATAGAGCTACCTATTACTCCCGTCTCCAGCTAGGCCGAAATATTTACCGACTTCAGAAGTTTAACATTTCAACATGTTTTAAACACCTTTTGACCACAAGAGACTTATCAGTAAGACCATGACAGCAGGTTACTTCTAGTCAGCCCAAGTTATAAAACAATGATATTTGACTTCATGCTAACAGAAAGATACCAACCTATCTCTTGTCCCAAGCGAGATGATTTCAGAGACCCTGCTGAGGACACGACAGCACAGCGACCCAGGTGTCCCACTGTTTCACTGAGGCTTTTCCCTGGCAGATATTGCTGCCATTCAGAAGTACCAAAAGGACCATCCGACCTCTGTATCATGGTCACATTGACCCTGTCTTGCAGCTGGCACAGCAACTCCTCTGGGCTGAGCTTAGCATTCCTCTTCCCGTTGTAAGTCACATTGTACTTGTTCATGGCCAGGTAGTTTTTCCTGACCTTCTGCAGCCTGGGTATGAGATTTCTGGATGAGCTGTCCTTATCCCATACCTTCCCAAAGGCTGCTTTCTTGGACTTTCCAGCTGTTTCAGAGGTGGTGCCCTTTACTTTGCTTTGGGTACCAAGCCACATTTTGGGTATCTGCCCCAGTTCACTGGCTGCTTCATGGAAAAGGCCTTGTGATTTAACCGGGTTCCATTTCTCCAAACTCCTGTGCCCCTGAAAATCATCATTCCTGGTCTTCAAAGGATCATAGTAGCTTCTTCTCGTTTCTCTCCACAGGCAAACTGTCAGTGCTACCAGTATCACCACAAGAACACACATTAACTTTTTGAACACATTGATGTGAACCATAGTGCAAGGTGCATCCAGATGGGACACTGGAAGCTGGCCCTGGGAAAAGGAAACAGCTCAGTCAGGGCTGCAGGCACATGCATAGGTAAAGTCATGGAGATCTGTGTGCAGTGGGAGGGGAGAGAGACAATATCGGGGTAATTCTAAAATTTCAGGCTGTTTAAAGATCTCATTTCAAAGTCTACCACCTCAAACATCAAAACAGAAACTGAACTGGCTATCAGCCATCACACACTATCCAATGGTGACCTGAGGCCACTGCCACTCAAACCTTTTTTCTACACCCTTCCACAAGTGACAGCCAAATTTAATGCTGCCAGTATCATACCAGCAAGCAGGGTGTCGCCACATTGCTTTGCTTCATCTCCCATCCTTGACAGTCAACATCCAAATGCCAACAAATGCACTTCCAAAAATGAATTTTTACTTGACCACAGACTTTAACACTAATGAAGGACATTATAAAGCATAGAACTGGAAAGAAAAAAAAGCTCTGAGTTCATGAGCACCAGGAGCTTCACCAGCCTGGTACTTTGGTGACTTTGCAGGGAACTGCTGCAAGTCTGCAGTGGGCTGAGTGCACTCTCAACATCAAACCCCACTGAACACGTGCTGGAAGCCAATTAAGCCCCAGTTTTGGGTTTGGGGCATGTTTGGGCTCATAAATCCACTTAGAAGAACATTACTCCAGGTGAGTTACCTCTGGAGAAAGCAAAACCAGATGCTGTTGTACTGCACTGCCTGTCCTTGTTTGCTCTGCCTCACACTATCAGATACCTTCAGCTCCCTTCATGTCATAAAAGGGGGAATCCAATAGGAGAACTGCCCAAAAAGCAGCTCAAACGAGGCTGACTTATGGGGGGCTGATATATAAAATGTATACTTATGCAGAAACACCTCACAAGCAGCACACAGGACCACAGAAGACAAGACAGCAGCTGCTCATTTCCCTACATGGCTGCTCCAGATGTGTCCAAAAGCATGGGAACAGTATGGAGACTCCAGGTGTCCTCAGGAGACAAACACATGCAGATCACTGCCATTCCCAGAGAGGCAAAAGTAGCAACCTCCTCAGTAACCTGCTGAAAGCAAACACTGCATGAGAGGTTACTGAGCTACAAACACTACCTGTGAATAAAGCAGCAGCTCTCCAACTCAAGTCATTTTTGTCTGTTGGCAGATTTTCCTCCGAGGGCTTAAGCAGGATATCCCAAAACACTACAGTTCTGTGATGTGCTGAAGAGTTCGAGAAATACCTGGCGGGGGGGGGGGGGGGGGGGGGGGGGAGGAAGAGAGAGAGAGAAAAAAAAAGAAACCTATTAAGGAAAAGCCTCAAAGTTCTAGGAACAACCAAGTATTGCCTCAGATAAGCCCCATAGTCCCAAAGAAGCTGTTACCAAGGCCTGGAAGGACAGCAGCAAACACAGTAACACCATATAAGCATTTTAAATCCCTAAATGCCCACACAAAATGGGCATCTTCCTTCATTGTGTGAAATCTGCTCTCAGCTAGAGCAGACACTGGCTCACAGGCTGCCTGCTCTCTGGTCCCACCAGAGCAACCAGGTCCACCCTGAGCACTGGATGCACCCATAATACAGTGAAGGAAATAACCTGATGCTGGTGCTTAACACAATGAACAGGGGAAAAGAAAGAAAAAATAACTTTTCCTAGGGAAATATCTTACTGCCTATCCTTGAGTAATTCAGGCACTCTTGCAGAGAAGACTTCCCGCTTTTCTGGAACAAGATGCATGGAAAGCTGCTGTATAAAACATGTATTAATCCATAAGTTTTCACAAAATAGATAAATGTGGTTTAGACTTTACAGTTTCATTCTGCCAAGGAAATGCAAGAGAAAGGGAGATTTGACAGTATTAGCTGAGAAATCAAGAAAGTAGCTTGCTTTTACAGAAAGTCTGAGTCAATACAATGCCACATGAGCTTAATTACAAACACTATCCTTTACAGGACTAAGTACTAAGTTATTTAAGCATCCTAATGCTGACAACTTATATTTTAACTTTATGAAGGAACAAAAATATTTTTTATGGAGCACAATGAAAAAGCAAATATTGCTGTACCTCCAGTTCTTAACAACAACAAAAATATTCAAGAAACACAAGTAATTCCAGCTTTTATTGAAATTATTTGCCCTGCCTTGACAGGCTGTATAAATTTTCATTTCCTTAAGTACAAATCTACTAGAAGAGCACACTGAAGTCTTTTTGAGCCAGGAGAGGTACAGCAGTCTGGAGAGGTGGGGCACCAGGAGGGGCTGCACAACACCCCTGTGCTCTGTTTTGTGAGGAGTAAGGTTCTCCACGCCATTAATGGGTCCTCTCCTGCTGTGTTCCCGGCTGCCTCCTGTCACCTCCTCTGCAGCTGGCACCCCACAGGGACAACTCACTCGGGGCCTGCTTGGTGCCACAGAGAACAAAAAGCACCACATGAAGGCAGCTGAGTGCAAAATCATTTGCTGATGGGGAAAGCAGTGCTGAATCAGCCTCCACACTGTCAGGGCTCTGTTGGCAAACCACACACAGCAACACCTTCCAAATCCAGAGGAACACCAAAACAGAGCTGTCCAGTGTCAGCTTAGCACCAAACTCTGAGACACCTCCCTCTGACCGTGCCTCATGCAGCCCCCAGCCTGACTTCATTCATGTTGTATCCCTTTACAAGAGGCAAGGATCTGGCTTCCAGAAAACTCAACTAAGACCTTCTGTGCAGGCAGGACAGAGCCTCAGTGCTCTGTCGGAGGTGCCCAGAGCCTTCCACCCTGCAGAGCAGAGCTCTTTGCTCCAGGCCCTGCAGAACTCTGCCCTGCTTTTAACTTCAAAAACATCTCCTGAGGGGTTTCCAGGTGGAGGTGATAGCAGGCACATCTCAGTAACCACCAGCTTTTGCTTCTCACACTTGAATCATCTAGAAGGGTGGCAGGTTCATTACAGTGAAACAACTTTACAGCTCTCTGCAAGTTCCTGCTGGGACACTTCTTGTAGTGATGCATGGCACAAGATGCCCAGCAAGTCACAACAATCTCTCTCCTTTCCAGGCCACTGAAAGGCACCTGGAAAACTCACCTTCTGCACAAATTATCCCCACCTTTGACTGTACATGCTGCTGCAATGTGAACAGTTAGCTGGCTTTGATTGTTAAGCTGGCAAAGTAGGCTCTGCAAACATGTTTTAGCAGAGCCACAACATTTCAAGATACCTTCTGTTCCCCATGAATACTTTGAGATTCAGCTTAATTATTACTACTACTTCACATGATAGGATTTTATTTTATTTTATTTGCAGAAGCAGTGGCCTAACATGGGGTCCCTCTCAAGCATTCTGCCACCAAATCTCTGTTGTGGAGAAGGAAAGCATCTGCTCTTCCTGGCAAAGTAGGATATCCCACAAGTGGCCACTTGTGTGCACTTCTGTCTGGCAGCAGTCAGTACAAAGGTACTTTTCCAAAGGTGTTGGAACCTTGCCACAAAACACAAGGTGTCAGCTATGAGTATGAGGAAAGGACAAAAAATAAAATCCCCCAAATCTAGAAAAATACTTAAACAAATAGCTGTCTCCTTGAAACCCAGAGCCTGACACAGCTGTAGAGTACAACACAGGCAGGAGGTTAAGCCCACGCAGCAAGTCCTCCAAGGGTAAATTAATCTTGTTCAGAGAACAAGTGAGGGATGTGCTATCTTCAAAGCAATCAGGGAATTACATTCTGTCCACACACTCTTATACTTAACCTTTATCGTCCAATTATCTCACTGGTCTCACGTCTTAACCAGCAAAGTGCAGCAAGAACGTGAAAATCCCGCTCCTCTGGTGTCCCAGAGGCTGCTGTCTGCCCAGGGAGCTGTAGCTAACAATGCCATGGCAGAGAACACCCAGAAACCCTGATTTCCACAACCCAGGTCAGATTTACCCTAAAAATGCTAACAAGTATTCTCATCTCAAACAGCCCTTACCTGTCTCCTATAGCGCCTGACTGTCAGTACACAGACAAACCACACAAATATGGACAAAAGTATGAATATGTTTATTCCAGGAAATGCACACAGCTTCCCAAAAGTTGTGTTATCAGCTGTACCAATGCCCATCCTCTGCACATTTGTTTAATTGGTTCTTGAAACCACTCACATTTCCCAAACAGCCCGAGGCAATGAACTCTGCAGTTGCACACAATGCAGAGACAACCCCTCCTTTCCCTGCTTTTCCAGGCTCTGTCCCACTTATACCGACTCCTCCTTGCACAGCACCTTTTCCATCCTTCAGATGCTCTTGGTCAACCTCCCAGCATGGTCAGCAGGTTGTGACCATTCCTCGAGGCAGGCACACCATCCACCCCCACCGAACACGCACACGCCACATGGTCCAGCAGCAACACAACAATGGGGCTGATTTGTCCTCCTTGTGAAACTTCCTCCCTTTATTTCCCTTCCTGACCACTTCTGAGCCCTGACCTCTACACAGTCTGCAATGACTTCAGGTTATTTTGCAAGCTGCCCGTGGTGCAGAGCAGGAATAAATACATCTGAAAAAGCATTACCTTACCCCTGTTAGCAGAAGCTTCCTTTGCCCCTGTGCTGCCCAGGCACCCGGATCACAGAGCCCCCTCAGCCCCTCTGGTGACAGACAGCCAGGCTCAGAACTCATCCCTTACTCCTCTCCTCTGCAGATCCATTATCAGCATTCAAGAGTGTGGATCCCAGAAAATCCCTGACGGACTTGTGTGATGTGAAACCTGACCCCTTGCTTTCCTACCTGCTAGAAAGCCACCACTCCACCTGTCTCATCCCAGGACAGTTTAGGGTGGCTTTTTCTGAGGCTCCTGGTGAGCAATCTCACCAAAACCTTGAAAATTCAAGGTCTCCCTCTCCATATTTATGACCTTCTGAAAATGAGAGAAGAGGAAATACACAGATAGATTTGAAATGTGACCCTTCTGCAAACACATGATGAGACTTCTTTATTAGTTCTTACATATTCTAGAGATGTTATTTTTATTATGTTTACTGGTCTGAAGCAATGGATCCCACCAGAGTCCCTCTGAAACATAACCATGTCAAGTAACACCTTTAATTTAATTTAAATGATGACTTGAGAGATGTAACCCCTGGGGATTACAGGATATGCAGGAATCACATCCACCTGGCCTACCACGCCTCTCCTTGGTCCTGCCATTCATACATCAGCATCATTCAGCTGCACTTTTCTCCTCTCTAATGAATGCAAAAAAGCTTTTTACTTTAGCAAGTTGTTCCTCAATCTTTTTTTAAGATAATGTGATAACTGTTTCATATTTAAACTCAAAGCATTTCTTTCCAGATTTCCTTTATCTATGCATTCCCATCTGCACCCACAATTATACCATGCCTACTCACAAATTAGGAAAGTTTTGTTCCTAGCTTTTGCTGGTGTATTTTTGAATGTTTTTATGCTGCCCTATATGAACAATTTATTCTTAACTATATCTTTCTATTCTTTTTTTTGTACATTCTCAATGCTAACCCTTTCCTCCACCCAACACCTACTGTAAAGCATCTCTGAAAAGAGCAGTGGCTGGTACCAGAGGGTGAATGAGCTCCCATGTGCGTGGAAAAGAGGAAAAATATGGAAATGTAGGGCAGGAATTCTTCTGTTCGAAATAACATAGTCAAGGAAACCTAAGATGAGAAAAAAATTGGATTCAAAAAGTAACCTCAAAATTGTATCTGCTCTTAAAATCTCCTATTCTTGTCCTGTGGAAAAAATATTTGTCAAGACCCTTCATAGTAATAAACTATGCTCATGCCATTTTGCAAATGAAGAAGCTACACTTCCCCTGTGACGGATACACCAGATGAAAGGTCATAAAACATTTTCCAAGGTAAAGGTCTGTCCCCCTGGAGCCAAATTTCAGATTTGATATCTGTGTGTATCATGATTTTGTGAATATATAAGCAGGGAAGGCATGCTTCTAGCAATTCTTGGTTTCTTTCCAAAATATCACTGTGCTGTGAAAATAAAACATCCGTTGAGCCATACATTTAGATGTTTCCAATGCCACCAAACAGAACAAAACAGAAAGGGGAGAATGAGGAAACTTTGCATAAAGATTTGAGGGGGAAAAAAGCACTTTGCATGAGAAACATGGTTAAATTTCAGGTGACACACTGAGGAGCTATACAGGTCACTCATAATGAAATGAATCATCCGTTAGTCCTGCCTGCATTAAAAATCTCTGCATGTGCCAATGAAAATATGCTGCTGTCACAGCTGAAAAAAATCTTCACCGGAGAAGAGGAGAGGCAGATTCTTGCGGGAGGCACAAGGGAATGTTTAAGCATGTATTTCATTTTGGTTTTACATGTCAACAAACACTGGGATTTAATGTAAGTCAGAAGCCTTTATTTCTGACTGTGTCAGCCCTTTATTCCTGCTCTTTTCTACGTGCCATGTTGATTTTGGAGGGTGGCTGTGCCTAGCAACACTCTGTCTCCCCTTCAGCCCTCATTAAAAGGCAGCAGCTTTTTCATATATAATAATTATATAGTAAGTATTTTATATGGATCTAGTACCTTAACCATGGTTTACATGCATTTGAGTTTTACCATTATACTCTTCTAAACAATAAAAATAATATTTTAAAGTTAAAACTGCTTTATGAGTCACAGGATGCCACATAAATCCAGAATATCAGATTTATCAGTACTTCATCTAATTAAAGGTTTACATTTTAGTCTTGCTATAGAGGGTGCTTTTAGTGGCTCATAATGTGGATTCCAGTTATGAAATACACTGAGCCAAAAAAAGAGTGAAAATGTAGTGGACCATGCTTAGCACCCTCTTTGGTGGGTTACTTGCCCAGAGGGACAGCATGTTTATGAACCCTGTAATAGGACCAATCCCTCAGGGGGACCAGCACTTCTCCCTTACAAACCTCCCTTCCTACCCCACAGACAGACAGACACCTGCCGAATATTCCTTGTTAACAGCAATGGACAGGAAAGAGACTCCCATCTGCATGGGGTGTCTGCATGCCTCAGGCCAGCTTTGCTCTCCTGCAGCATGCTCCCACTTGGATGCAGTCTGCCAGGGGGCCACCATGGCAGCTCTCAGTGCAGCTCAGCACAGAAGCCATTTCCTGATGGGCATTTCCATGCCCATGGGGGTCTCACTCAGCAAGATACCTGGAGACCCCTCTTAGTAACAAACCTTTCCCATTTCTGAAACTGCCAGGTTCACCTTCAGTTGGAGAAAAGTACATGCATGAACAGCACCAACTCCTGAAAATGCTGCTTTTTCTTCCATACCCAGAGGCCCAGCGTCAGGGCTTTACAAGTGAGGATTTCATCATTAGCCAGCTTTATCACAGCCATGCCCACACTGAAGCCAACAGCAAAAATCCCCCTACCCTGCCCACCTTCGAAGACCAGGATGCAATCACTCATCTGTGACTAATTACTTTACATGGAACATTACACCTTCAAATCATTCTCCCCAAGCCTCTATGACCTTTATCCTTCAGAATGAATGGAGGATGTTTCTTTATTTTAAATTAACAGCGTGTGGCAGGTCAACACTTTAACACCTCTGCAAATATCACTGCGTGCCAAGACATGTAACTGGTGTTCCGTGGCCCCAGTACAATAAAACTCCCTGTGTGCCCGCTGCAGAGACACAACCCTTCAGGATAATATGCCTGACACCAGCTCTTTGCAGGTGGGGACAACGTCTTTCTGTCTCAAGGACAATGCAGTAACTCTTTACAACTTGCTCAAAGAAGACTCTAATTTAATTTAACCTAAGATCTAGTCTTTCACTAAGTGAAATAAGTGCACAAGTCTGTGTCTGCCAATGCTGGTTTTCAGTCCAATAGCACTACCAAGATTTATTCTTCTCTGCATACCTAGAGTTCATCCCTGTTGGGGATGGCAGGGCTGGCACTCAGCAAAAAGCAGTGTTCTACCACACCAACTTCACTGGAAGAAAGAAGCCAGGTGTCAGTTTTGACCATTGACTTCAGAAAGTCCTACTCAAACTACTGTATGTTAAGCAAAACACTTCCTGTGTTACATTTAATATAAACTGGTTTCCACTAAGAAATCCATATTTTATAATGTAGAGACACATACAGCTGTGAAGACTGCTTATCAAAAATTATCAGGTGCTGAAAAAAGGCAGGTCCTGATGGCAACTAAGAGAGCATTAGAAAGGACACCCACTAGAACCCAGCAAAGGAAATAACTACCAGAGAAATTGTAAAAACAATCATGCAACAAGCAGTTCAAGTATTTATCCAGCAAAAAAAAATCAATATAGTTCCTTTCTGTGCAAGGAACTTGAGTCGTGGAGGACAAATGGAAACTTCAAAATTAGAGTTAATTATTTTGTCTCTGATAAGAAAGGAAGCAGGAAAAAAACCTGTGTTACAATAATCAGGTGTTTTTCCACGAATCAAAACCACTTGGCTTTTGTCTCCATAACCACAGCAATAGGAAAGCTTAGTTGATATCACTTCTAGCACACATCACCATTTTCACTGAGAGTGAAATGACCAGAGGAAAGCCAGATTTAACTCAACACAAGTTGTTGAGAAAGCCCAGGTCCAAGCTCAGTGTCAAGCTGCAGCACAGCGGCCAAGGCAGCAGATACACAGGAACCAATGTACCCCAAGATCCTGGATATCTTTCACTGTTGAAGCAGCAGCCAGGTTCTCAAAAGTCAGAATATCTGCAGTAGCAGATGTCAAATATCTTCTGCAAAAGCACATCAAGTCACATACTTACACAGGGAGCTCTTGGCGTGGCTGAACTTCAGTAGTAACAGCAAGAACTGCCCTGTTTTTCAAACATGTTTGTCTGGGAACACTGTGTCACTGTATCAGCATTTCAAATATATCTACTGTCAATAAGCCCACAAAAATATTGCCAGGGAAGCAACCTTGCCTAAATAAAATTCAATTTTATAAATCACAGGCAATATAAATGTATAGCACAAAACTAGGTGCCTAGACATACTAAAGAGCTTAAGACACCACTCCACCCTCAAAGTTTCACATACGTGTATTTAGAGGAACAGAAAACACTAATGCAACCTTCCTGAGAAAGCCTGCATTTGAAACCTGCTTGCTATTTTCTTCCATCAGCATTCTCCCCAACGCTTAGGAAAGAAAAGCAAGTTCAGCAGTGCCTCCTACCCAAACCCAAGATTATGTCCTCTGCTTAACGATCCAGCATGGAGAACACTTTGCAGGAACAAACAGGTGCCTCTCTGATGTGCAATGCCCATTCTTTGGTGGGATGGAGGACTGGCAAAGCCTAGCACTACCTCCAGTTGTAAGCTCCCAAACAGAGCACATCATCCATCTGTCAGCTCCATGGTGCCACATACATCACAGCCAAAGAATTCCCTTTTTCTTCCCCATTTACACACCCTGACATCATCCCAGGGAGTGTTGCTATAGGCATGGCACAAATTGATCTGAAACACAAGAGATCTATACAGTTGCTAAAGGGAAGAAAACACCATGCTTGAAACACGGGTAAAGCTTACTGGGATTCTAAGAGGCCAAGAAGGCAATAAAGGCCTCTTTAATGTCTTTTATCACCTCCTCCCAGTGTTTTTAGCCTGCTTTCTTCACCATCAGAAAACCAGGTGTAAAGCCTGGAAAGCACTACCCAGCTCCTGCCCCCAAACACATCACTCACTTCCTACACTTAGCACTTCAGAACTAAGTCTGGCAGCAGAGCTTGCAGATGACAAGTGGATGGATCCATCATGGATCTGAACCACAGCCCCACTCCTTGAAGCAGGCAGCTTTCTGCCCTCTGGTACTTAAGACATTACATGGGACTTTACAAGATCTAGACAGATAATTCCAACAAGACCAGAAGTTACTCCCTAAAGCAGCAGAGGAGGCACCAGAACTTTTTTGCATTTCCTTCATTAAATATTGGCTGTCATACTGCCTTTAGTACAACACATTTCTGCAGTCTTAGAAAGGGGCTGTAAGACTTAAAGTTCTCTGAGCCTCCCAGAGCAATGAAAGGTTCTCATCTTCTCCTACAACCAGTCAGCCCTTTGCTGAAGGATGGATGTGGTACGAGAGGAAGGATGATACATGGAGGAATGGGAGGAGGATGTTACTGCCAAGGGCTGGACTCCTGCTCACAAGCACACACAACTCCTCCTGGCCACAAAGACACCAGGCTTCCTCCTTCATAAAGGGAACTCTCCCCAGACACAAGTCAGGCATCTGTCACGCCTGCAATGGGTGCACCCCTGTGCAGACAAGGAGCCTGCAGAAATCCAGTAGATATGTTCCACGTGCTGGTGGTGGCTGCCAGCGGCTGGGGTGACTCCCTGGACACCCTGGGGGGACACCACGCCTAACTGCTTTAGAGCAAGAGCTGTTGGGTGTTTCCAACAGCAGTGATCTCACTCAGTGCCACAACATCCCACAGTGTTCCAGAGAATCTGATTGCCACCTCTAGCACAAGGCCATTTCTTCTTGCTGCTCAACATCCAATCCAAGCTCAAAGTGGAAAAGCACTGGGCTTAAAGTTCATTGAACATTAAACAAGGCTGACTTTTGATCTGGCTCAGACCAAGTTTTAACCTAAAAGTTACTCATTCATTTTATTTAAACAAATCTGCTTACCATGCCATCATAGTCTCACAGGAACTGATCTTAGGGGACCCTTCATCTTCCCATTCCTTCCTTTTCCTTCCAAAAGGACCCTTAACAGCAATGTATGTCATTCTCCTCTCCACAAACTCCCCTCTAGGTTAACAGGATGAGAATTTGGCTGCTACCATACCATGTTTTAAGCTTGCACAGGCATCTGAAGGTAAAAAGTCCTGGATATCTCCTGACAAGAGGCACACTTTTTTTTTCCCCCCTCCTTATGCCATCATACCAGTATCCCCTGAGGCTAAACTGGCAGAGAATCCTCAAGCCCTGGGTATGCTGGTTAGAATAACTCCTCTCATGTAGGAAGAGCCACAGCACTTTAATATTAAAGCAAAGAAAAACAGCAGAGCAGGCTAGCAAAATTGTCTTGAACTGATTTAGGATTTTTTAATTTGCATTTCATTGGTCCGTTTGTGGTTTTTGGAGTTGGGGCTTTTTTCTAGTTATTTTTGAAGAATTAGGCCAATTCAGCTAAAGTGGTTCTGTTCCACTGAAACATGTACTCTCTTAGACTCATAACAAATACATGTACTTATATCTTTACATACATAGCTTCATCTATTGAGTTAAGAGATAAGGCATTCATAATACAGTGACATTTCAGAAATAAAAGCTTTTTTTCCTAAGTAAAACATGCATATAGACCAGAGTTGTATGTTGTCAAGGGAAATTACTTTCACATGGCATTAGCTCTGAATTTTTCTTCGTCACTCCAAAGTAACAAATATAGAAATCACTAGTTAAAATGCATCAGCCTGATGAACATTTTCTGAAGTCTGCTAGAACAGCAATTTAAGGTATTTTCCCCAAAGTAAAAGGCTAAATATTGTAAGCTAGCCCCAGTTCATAGCTTCTTTATTTTGTCTGGATCTCTGTACAGCATTATCTGGAGGCATCTCAAACAGGGTAAGCACCGGTGCTTCAGAAAATTGCAGCAAACCTCCCATGCCATTTTTGGAAGGTCTTTAAAAGCCGACTGAACATCAGAGCTCTTTCAGAGATCTCGGCAGATTATGGCCCAAAGAGGTGAAAAATCATTTGCATGAGGGCAGAGCAGAAATTCCCCACACACTCGTCTTGAGACGCCGGCTCCCCCGGTGCCTTTGACGTGGCCGCGGCGCTGCTGCTGCTAGGGCAGATGAAAGCCCCTTGCTCTGCTCTGCCCGACCCCACAGGGCAGCATCCCTGGGCTCTGCCCTGCCCGATCCCACAGGGCGGCATTCCCGGACTCTGCTCTTTGCCCGACCCCACCTGGCAGTAGCCCCGGGCTCTGCTCTCTGCCCGACCCCACCTGGCAGTAGCCCCGGGCTCTGCTCTCTGCCCGACCCCATAGGGCAGCTGCCCTGGGCTCTGCTCTCTGCCCGACCCCACCGGGCAGCAGCGCTGGTGCTGAGCGACCATCACCAACCACGCTGGTTCGTGCAGGGGCGGTGTTCAGAGCCCAGGGACTCACAGCGCTGCGTGGAGCAGGGGAGGGAGGCTTGGAGGTCCTACCCATGAGGAACTGCATGCTTTCCTACTGTGTCTGCATCTTTGGGAATCTCCTCTTCCTCCTGGGAAATCTTCCCCTAAGGCCCCTCACATCCTTCCAGCAACCACACAGCACAAAGGGATGCCCTAATTTCTGTGGCCTTTCCCCACAGTGCAGCAGCAGGAAGATGCCTTCCTGCCTTGGGGAGAGCCTACCACCAGCTCTCCTTCCACGCTCCACTAACCCTCCTACCTGAAGTCCTTCCCTTATATTCAGTTTTTGTCAGCTTTTCCCTCCATCTCTCCCACTGCATGCAGTGTCTGCTCTAGGCTTATAGACTCTGCTCACCCAGGCATTTCCGAGCTTGTGGACAAGTACCACAAAATGCTTTAAGTGTAAAGCAGTGTCTGAGATGAGTTGTCACTTGCCACAGCACAGACCTCAGAGAGAGAAGCCACAAGTACACAGGAACAGAGTGGCCACCAGCATAGAGAGGTCATAGAGCCACATGCAGCAACACCTAGCTCCTGACAGAGCTGATAGCACTGGTGGGACTCTATCTAAAGCGCAAACTGCAGCCCAAACAAGCAGATGGGTTCACACTGCACTTCAGCACAAGTAGAATTAATTGTGCTGGGAATCTTACACAATACCATTCCATGTGTATCATCCCATTATCCTGAAGGGAAACTATTTCAGTACACAAAGGCTTTGCTGCTGGTGTCCACTTGCCTGGACACCCACCTTGGAAAACTACTCCTAAACCTGGACACAACACACTGCAGCACATCCCTATCCTCTCCTCTGCTTATCTGTGCCCAACACACAACAAACCCTCTGCTCCAACAGGCAGGCTCTGCCTGTTTCTAAAGCAGGACAGGGTCAGAGGCTCCCACACAGCCACAAGGAGCACTGGGACATGAAGTGTGCCTATTTTTGGTTTTACTTCCCTATTTCAGAGCAAGAAGTCCCTTTTCCCCTTCGGATATTAACATATAAAACAATGTAACTGCCAAGAAGAGGGTGGGCAGAGATACAGATATTACAGACCAAATATATCTGGTCTATATCTGCTGTTTTTCGAATATCCATCTCCTCCAGCAGCCTTGCCATCTTGCAAGCCAGGCCTAACCAGGCCTGCCTAGTCTGAAACCAGACTTAGTAACAGAGGGCTTGGTTTGACTGTTTGGCAAGGAAGGCTTCTGAGCATTTCAAAAGGGGCTTGAGATTTTGTTCTGGCACAAACAGAAGGTGACTCTTCAGTGCTACCAATGCTTATTAAGAGAAAGAAGATCTCCACACAAAAAGTGTATCTGAGCTTGAAAGGTCAGCTTGGCCTTGGGTTTCAGCTGTCCCAAAGGCAGGCACACAAGCAAGGCCAGTAGTCCCAGTCCCTGCTGCCTATCTGTGCCTTGCACATGCATGTGGATGTGTCCTCCTCAGAGAGGATGGCTACCATGTCCATGAGATCCAGCCACCTCACCAGCTCACCCAGCACCACACCAAGTCACATCTTTGTCCAGCAAGCAAAGGACTTCCAAAGAGGAACAAGGAAAAAAAACCAGAATTAAAAATATCTTTGTTTCTGTACAACAACCAAACCAAGAAGTTTTGCAGCAGAGGATTGGCTGACCTGCTTCTTTAATCCTTTATTCTTCACCCCAATTCCACTTAACCAGACATCAAGCTGTCTCCAGCTTAGTTTTCTTCTTTCCCCATAAAGAGAGCAGCTGCCAGAAATGCCCAAAGCAATGGGCTATGCCTTTTATTTTCCACTTACCTACCTCCAGCAGAGCATTCCCACTCCTGCCAATGCTCCCCACGCTCCATAGTGCTCTGTCTTGACCTCTGTGCAGATTTTGGTTGCTCTCTGCCCTCTTTGGGGTTTGAAGTCCAGCAGGCACCAGGCGAGCAGGCTGCTGGAACTCCACCACCCTTGCCCAAGTGTTACAGTTTGCAATGCTAAAGGTTACACAACACTGGGAGAGAGAAGTGTTGCTCAGCCAGAAAGTTAAGAAAGGGTGGTGCATTTTCCATATTAGAGATCAGGTTTTAAGTGGAGGAGAAGACATTAGCATGTTTCCAGCAGAAGAGGAAGTAAGGAGCAACAGCTGGCACTCTTGATGCCACCAATATTTAGAGAAGCATCAACACAATGAGGTCCTCCCAAACCTCCTTCACACATGAAAAGAGACATAAACCCAATACCTACATTTGCAGTTGCCTCTAAAAGTGCTTCCTAGCGAGTTAACTTTTCCATGCACAAGAGAAAAAGGGAGGTCCCAGCATCAGCAATAGCTCACAGGATGCTCATCATCCTTGAGGGCAACAGCCAGAGGATTGCAGTGCTGTGATAAGGGGCAGGATGCCAATGGGGAGGACTGATAGCAAGACAAGTGGCACCACCAACAGAAGCACTTCAGGCATGATCAGCAGAGGTCAGCTGTGTAAGTAAGAAACTGATTACTCTAACCTAGAGCCAAAGGCAATGTCCCCACAAGGTTTCTATGGAAAGCTTTACCAAAATGAGCCCCAGTACACATCTCATATTCATTTTATGCGAGTCAGAATAAACACTGGATATCAGACTCTTACCTCTGGTGTACAACCAATACGTGTCAGCTTCTACAAGGGCTCCCACAAAAAGCAGAATAAATGTTTTATTTTGCTTTAAAAGAGAAATATAAGAGTTGCTAAGGACATATCAGGGAACCCTCCCCGTTTTCTTTACTATCCTCCCAGCTCTGCATGTAACATGAGATAGCCTCAGTGCAAACAGCAGTGACTCAATGTATGTGACCTTGTCACGCTGACAGCAGCCCTGCTCTTGCTGCAGATATGTGGAAGTGAAAAGAGGGGCAGGAAAAAAAAAAAAGGAGTAAGAGCCATGGTCATCACCTTCATCACCAGGTTCCTTTGCTGTCCACAGAAGTTCCTGTCAATCCCTTCCAGGTAGCAGCAGATTGCCAGGTTAGAGCTGTAGGAGATGCCACCACAGGCAGCACTCTGTGCGCTCTCCATGCAATTCTTCATGCTCCCATGTCCCTTTTAATTGAGTTCTCCAGCCTAGGAAAGATATTAGGGTGAATATGTTAGACAGTCACATCAGTCTGATCAGAAACCACTGGGGAGACTACAGCCACACAGCAAATCAGCAGCAGCACAGAAACACCCAGAGCATATGCAAATAGCACTGTGTGTCCTGGATAAGGCCAACAATCAAGCTGCTAACACCTTGAAACATTGCTTGAGTAAGTCACCACACAGAGCCTTGATTTGAAGGCAAAATCTGCTGGTGAACACCTGCTGGCTGCAGTCTAATGCCAGGAGCCAGGGCTAGCTGGTAATGCTGACATCAGGGCAGAAGAGAGCTCTTTCTTAGTGCTGGAGCTATGGGTCCCTAAGGAGATTTTAAGAACGCAGCCTGTACAAAAACATGTACAAAGCCCTTCAGGGATCCCTCTCCCACTGAACCATCCATAGCAAAACCTACTGCCTACTCTGACATAACAGAGCAGTGATGCACTGCAATTACCTGGTAACCCTTGCTGGAAACATGAAAGAGCCTTTACAGAGTTTATATTTCTAAGCTCTCCCCTACTTCTAAAAGAAACTCAGTGTAACTGCAGCACATGTCCTAAAATCCTCTTAAATAAGATATTAATCACAAGACTGTTTAGCAAGCAAGAGCACATGGTCCACTTGAGGAAACACTGCCTCCCATAATTATCCTGCCCTGGGCAAGTTTCCAGTGTATGTGCATGGCCTGGCATACGCTCCCCCTCGAGTCCAGCAGCTCAGCTTTCTGCTCTCAGTAAGGAGCCCAAGCACTCGCAGCTTAGCAAGTGGTCCCAATATGTCCATATCCCAAATTACTGCCAGCTTAAACCATCCAAGGGACCCTAACCCACAGCAGCACACCACAGCATGGGAGGCAAAGCAGTGGGAAAAAGGTAACCTTAGATTTTATACATTTTGTGCGATGAAGAAAAGGAGGAAGATGAGGAAAAAAGAGAGTTAAAAAGCAAGACAGGAGGAAGATATTAAAAAGCGGGGTGCTGCCCATGCAAGTTGCAAGGAGAAATTGGCACACAATGCCCTACCTCAAGCACTGAGGCCCCACCAGCACAGGCTGGTGAAGTTTCTTGCCAGGTAAGAGAGAGTGAAACTAGAATGATACTTGAAGGTTAGGTCTAAAAGAAAAAAAAAAAAAACAGCAGCAGCTACCTGCTGGACTGAAAAACAACATTCTTGGTGTCTGCCAGCCTGCAGCAGTACCTCAGCATGGCTGCATCTTTGAGAAGCACCTCACTGAGCAAGAGGTCAGCCATCACAGCAAGTGAGGAAATTTGCACAGGCAGACCCCCAGGACAGTTGTAAGGCAGTCCAGGAAGGCTGGATGAGTAATGGTGAGCCAGAGCCCCAGCACTTTCACATGCCAGGCTAGGAAGTCCCTAGCCTGCAAGCTCAGCAGGATCCCCTTGCTGCAGGCTGTGCTCACACCAGCCTTTGTGGCCTGCAGAAAGGGTGCATTTAAGTGAGAAAAATGATGCAAACAGGAGATAAAAGGGATGAAGAGAAGCACAGACAATTGAACAAGGCCAGTACATTGGCTGTCCAGCCACACAGCACTTCTTCAGGGGATGCAATTTTAAAAACATAAAACAATCCACCCCAGCTACCTGCTCCCTGCTGAAGTCTGCCTTTATACATGTCTGGAAAGTGAGCCCAGAGATGCCACCAGAGGCAATGGAACCTCTGCTGTGGCAGAGCCTGGGCAGCCACAGAGCTGTAAGAGAAAGCACAGCAGCCAGGCTGCAGCAATGGGAGCTCCCCAGCCATCCATCCACTCCTTCCTGCTAACAAGGCAAAATGCCCAAAAATACTGACCAGCATCTCTGGGAGGCAAAAGGATCAAGGGGACATGTGCCCCTCAGCAAAGCAGGACAGCAAGAGTGCCTGCTCGGGAGCACCTCTGACAGCCCAGCACCTTCCAGATGTGCACACAGCCTATGCTGGGTGCTGAGAGCCACCAGCTGCAGGGTAGGCAGTGTCCCTTGGCAGACCCTCAATTTTCAGCACTTGTTCTGAAAGCTGTGAGCACAAGAGTGAGTAGGCCTCTTTTCCTTCTGGTCAAGCCAAAGTATGAGGAATTCATCAACACAACATTTCTACATGGCAAGTTTCCCCATCAGGAATACAAGCAGATAATTACTAAAAGAGACAATAGCTTCAAAGATGACAAGGTTATGTAGGGGCCAAAACCGGCCCCCTAATTCTGAACATTATAAAAGTTTTCACTAATTTATCATTAATTCTTCTTCCCTCCTTAGAGGATCTATATGTAAAGATCCTGGAGAGTGCTGTAAATTAATTACCAGCCCAGGTGAGTTTGTCTGCCTGAAGGGATTTAATACCCTCTAGTAACATCCAGGCTCCAGTGTGACAAGTCTGTGCACTAACAGCCAGTAATCACCGGACTGTGGGACCAGGAGGAGGAGGAGGCGGTGGCAACAGCCTCCTCTGTCATTCAGCATCCCTCCCACTAGCAGTTGATGTAGACTTATGACTTATCTTTTTCTATGAGTGAGGAATTATTTCTCCTTCCCACCTTACCAGCTACAGTGTAGCCAATAGCCTGATGGATGCTTTGGCAGAGGAAAACATCCTGCTGTCACTGTATAAAAAAATGGTATTTGTTCATTGCTTAATTGTTAATGCTGATTCACCCCAAAGTTAGAAATCTTACCACACAACTCTTCCAGAATGCAATAAGCAGAGCCCTGCCTGTCAGGTTAATCACAGTTAAATGGAAAATCATTAAAGCCTCTGCAGAGCAGAGCACCAGCCAAGAATGCCCCCAAGCCCCACAGCACAGAGGCTCAGACAGAGGCTGGCATGGCTGGGAGGGCACAGATACTGGCTGGGGTGCAGGGACACAAACAATGCCACCACCAGCAGGGACAGTAGTACCCTCTGGTCACATCAGCCAGATGAGAAGATGTGAGGAATAAAGAAGCCAGGATGGAGCAGATCTACCAGACACAGGGAAGAGGGATGTGAAACCCAGACTACACCACAGACAAGAAGTGGAATGAGATGCTGAAAAGCTTCAGACCAGGACTGGCCCATGAAGACCACTAAGGCAAGGACTAGAAGGTAGGCTGGTAACAAGCCTGAAGAGAAGCAATGATGAGCAAATACCTGCTCTTGGGTCACTGGCAGAGCCCATGGTTCCCCTGATCCCTGGTGTCAACCAGCCAACAAATGCTGTCTGCACAGCCTATCCTTCCCACCAAGGCTCCATAGGGAGGACAGTGTTTCATTAGCACTGCCTGGTGATGATTCAAGCAGGATGAGCCTGTGTGGTGGACTGCCCAGCCCTCTCCTCTATCCATAAAACACACGAAGACCTGATCCTGCCCCTCATTTTGTCACAGCATACTCCTTTCACACAGCAGAAGCGCTCACTGTATGAAAGTGCTGAAACAACGTTCTACCTGGGTGGGTTTCTTTCCAGCAGATTTTTTTTTTTAAGGTGCAGTAAATTACTCACAAAGCCCAGATGAAGTCTTGGAAAGCTGACAGAGTGATTCCTGCCTTGCTTCTTTTACAGATGCTATGAAATCAAACAAACCTTAAAATAAACTTCTCACATCCCTTGTTGCCAGACCCTTGCAGAAGGACAGACCCATAATCAGGTTTGCACATGGGCTGAGCTCTCAGCCACAGAACTCTATTTCATGGACATCAGAAATTAAGATGAGAGAATTCCTGGCAGCTTCCCAGAAGAGCACCCAGAATTGGCTGAGTACCCTGTGTGTGCCTCAGCTCCCCATTTACAGAGCTGCTTTCCCACAAACACACCATGAACTGCAGCTGCTCAGACATTTATGAGCAGCAGCACCACAGAGGAGCCTATTGGACAACTTGTGTTTCTGTCCTTGCAGCAGGACTTAAGTATTAAGTAAAACACAACCTCAGAGCAGCAAAAAGGAAAATTAAAAACCCCATCGAACAACCACAAATACTGATTGATTATGCACAATGAGCAAGCCAGCAACTGTGGAACCACGCAATCAGAACATGCAGCACACACAGAGGACAGATTTGGCCTGTATAACTTAAAAGCTGTCCTGCCTTCTGAGAGCCTGGCTTTACAACCCATTCTGTTATTTCCAGAGCAAATACGGAAGTCCTTTGACTTTTACTAAAGATCTATTCTCTTTAGTAAAGCAAGTTCTAGGACAAGTCAAGGGCTACTGCAGACCACTGGCAATTAATTCTGTAAGTTGGCAGCTTGTGCTTAAACAGAATGATCATCATCTCAGAGGAACTGGCTCTGCGCAAATACTGAACTTCAGCAGCACCACAGAAGAGCAAGAAACCCCAAACCATCCCTTTCGCAGAAGAGAGGAGTGGGAACCAAGAACACAGAGAGCGGCAAAGGCACTCAGGCACTGCCTTAGTCAGGGATCTGAGAGTGACATGATCACTGCAGCCAGACCTGAACCTCTGCTACCCATAACAAGGGTAGGAATTGAAAATCCAGTTACTGATTGCTAGGCTGGCCACAGGCCTGGGCAAACAGAGACCCAATTATCAGGACATTATCTGAATACCCTAGAGAGGAAATCCCCTGCTATTGGACTATCTTCCCAGGAACAGAGAAACTCACCTGCTGCAAGGCAAGCTGAAGAAGGACTTTGTCTCCCACACATCTCCAGGATATGATGCAGCAACAGGGACACAGCCAATCCCCAGAGCCACAGCTCAAGCAGGAGCTATGCCATGGCCATGGAGGAAGATGACCTGCGGAAGTTATGGCTGACCCAGCTTCTCACCCAGCCACAGCCTCATCCCAGTAATCCTCCAGCAGGATCCTTTTCCCACAACTACCAACTTTCTCACTGCTTTTCCCAGGTACTGCAAAGACCAATATTTCCATTTCAAACCCACCTTGCTCAAGACGAACTGAACTTCCTTGATCCTCCTCCCCAAACCAGAGATAAGAGGTCTCTTTCTTCCGTGCGCAACACCAAATTAGCTTCTCCACAGGCCTTTTTAAGGGGGTAGTTTTTGCAGCTCATCTGCTCTGAACCATTACACTTACTTTTTGACACAAACACACAGCTAATAGTCTCCTGGTAACTGGCTATAAAAGATTTCATTAGAACTACTGATAACATCAACAGCTAAATTCAGTTCTGTGAAAAATAGTAAGTGCAACTACAGAGAAAAGAGGCAGAATGTATTTGGACATTTGGAGAGTGGGCAGGGGTTTTCACGGTGGTATTTTTGGATTTTTTTCCCCAAGAGTTTGTTTTTATGAAACCTAAGAGAAAGAAAGCCAAGGATGTGGGAGGGCTAAAAGATGCTCAAGGACCAGAGAGACCAAAAGCTGTCTAAGAGATGGCTGCTTAGGAATCTGGCAGGAGCTGAAAGGGATTACAAGAAGCAGTACTGGAAGGATGAGATGGTTTCTTGGAGCATGGATGGTTTCTTGGCTAGCTAGGAATTTGCCAAAGGAAATGCTCTAAAACAAGACTGTAAGATACAGCATTAAAACATGCCTGTGGGCCAATCGCAGATGAGGAGAAGCAGGGTATGATCACCCTCTCACCCAGCCTGAGTTTTTCACTTCAGAAAAAGTGGTGGGAAAAAGCAAGCCACAAACACAGCCTGTGGTTACTGAAACCCTGGCAGGTGAGCTTGGGGCAGCCATGGCAGCCCACACTCTCCAAAAGTCATCATCACCATCCCGCAGTCTCCAACACCAGCTGGCCAAGAACAGCACAAGCACTCACGGGAATGTGAGGGGCTGGCAACCAGCTCACAGCTGCTCCACCCCTTACTGGGAGACCTCAGTAGCCTTTAACCACAGCCCACGTTTGCTTCTCCTTCAGATTAGGAAGTTACAGCAACCAGGAGGAGTCCACGTGGGCAGAATATGGGAAGGAAGACCACAGATCTTCTGACAGCAGCGACTGGTTCTATGAGCTCAGCCCCCGACCAGCTCCCGGAGGTGATGAGACCGGCTCTGACACACGGGCGGTCTGAGGCTCGGCTGTGCAGGGCTGAGCCAGGACAAGCTCCTTTCCTGTCCTGCAGCCTCGGAGGCAGCCACCCCACTGAGGCAGGGTGTTTCTGCCCTTGGTTTCCGCCCCACGTGTGGCAGGGCACGACCTTCACTCCTGAGAACGCCTCACAGGTGTGAAGCGCTGGCAGCGGCAAGACAATGTTTAGGTGCTCAATTAAGCATCTGAAACGTCACCTGCAAGGTTTGGCTTGCCGTTCTCACCCAGCGTAAAATCTCAGCTCAGAGGTTGCAAAGGAATAGCGTGGGGAAAAAAGGCATTTCTGCAATACCCTAAATAAGTGAGGCTTCCAGACTGTTGTCTGCGTGAAGACAGATGGGAAAAATCAAGGCAAATTAATGCCAGGAATTAATTTGAAAAGTATGAGTTAACATGCATTACTGACCTTGGTACACTCCCACATCTGTAGCCATGGGAAGCTTAAATTTCCTTCATTTCCATTTCACTTCCAGCATGAATTTACCTAATTTTAATTAAGAGGGTCCAGGCTGAAACTTAACACCATCTCTGACATCAAATTTTCTAACCACTCCTTAATTAACCTTTCTGAATTTTTCTCCTTATGCAAGCATATGATTATCTGCCTAATTAAACAATTCATCCATGAATATCTAATAAATAGTTATCCAGCTGCACTTCCCTAATAACTAGGCAAACTTCTTAACCTTAGAACATGTAGCTCATCTGAAAGAGACAGGTGTTGTGCAAAGTGATTTACAAAGTGGTAAGAAGCTTCCAAAACTGAGAGTGGAAAGGGAGAGGGGAGCTGTATCACACTTGAAAATTAATTTGACTTACCTCAGGTGCAGACTTTAAGGAGTTCACCTCAATTTTTAAAAACGCACTTCTAACCATATTTGAAATTGCTGAGCCACAGCTGCAGAACCTAAAATAATTGCCACTCCACACCCACACTATGTTATAAAAGAATAAAACAGAAGACACAAGTAACAACTGCTCTGAAAATCAGCAGATAAATCTACAGAAAATTACATCACATCCACATAGTTCCCCCACCTTTCTGCTCTGTTCAGACAAAGCAGGCAGCCTGGCAGTGCTCCATGCACACAGAACCACTGCCCAACACCAAGGCTCCATCATCTTTTCATACTATTCAATCCACAGGTGGCTGCTCAGTCTGCAGGGTTCAAGACAGCTGTTCTTTAAACAAACATTAAATTAAATCTGAGGAACCTAAAAATGCCAGTGATCCCTCATTTTGTTCCATTAGCAGAAGGTCTGACTGACCCATCACACCAGGCATTCCAGCTATTGCTCTTCCTTCCTCTCCACCTAGGGACTCCCATATCTAAAAATAATCTTTCATGTCACAGGCACAAGCAGTGCTTCTTTCTACCAATTCCATTTGTGTCTTTGGGAATCCCCCTGCCTCCAATACTAAAACACATCCTTCAGACAATTTCATCTCTGTTTCCAATTCCTTCACCTTGAATGCCATCCCTGTCCAACTGAAACCTGCCCCTGCAGCATTCATTGGAGGCAAGTCATAACACATCCCTTACTGGGGAGGAGGTTTCCCTCCACAACGGGTTCTGTTCAGAAAGGTGCATGGCAGCCCCCTAGACAGCTACAGACTTCACAAAATAAACATTATCAAGGTCCAGAAGGAATTTGTTAAGACACAACCAGTCATTCTTTGATGATCTTCCCAAGAAAGCAACACTCTCATGGACATAAGCATTTGTGAAAAGTGGATTTCAAGATTGCAAGAACAGCTGTTAATAAGAAACAAGCTTCATATTCACAGATACCATCACCTGGATGAGAGCAAAATCCATCCAGCACCTTCCAGACTCTCATGAAATATAAAGTATTCATCAGACTTACCTGTGAAATACCAGCCCAGGGCAGCCAGAACACAACTTTTCCATCTTTGCTACATTTCTGCTAATGGACCTCACAAAGTGCCCCACTCCCTGACAATTATTTTCACTGAAGCTCTGCTGGGGAAGTAAAAATATAAATTTATATAAAAATGTAAGCAACCCAAAAAATATGAAGTATTATAGAATCATCATAGAAGGTTTTGGCTTGGAAGAGACCTTAAAGATCATCTTGTTCCAATCCCTTTCCATGGGCAGGGACACCTACTTTTCCATGCTGCTCCAAGCCCCATCCAAGCCTGGCCTGGGACACTTCCAGGGATGGGACATCCACAGCTTCTCTGGGCAATCTGTTCCAAGGCCTCACTACCCCTTCAGGGAAGAAATTTTCCTAATACCTAAGCTTCCTACCTTACTGTCTGTCAGTTTGAAGCCATTTCTCCTTGTCCTGTCCTTCTCCACCTTTCCTGTCAGCTTCCTTCAGACACTGCAAGGCCACAGTGAGGTCACCCTGAAACCTTCTCTTCTCCAGGCTGAACAATCCCAATTCTCTCAGCCTTTCCCCACAGGAGGGATGCTCCATCCCTCTAATAATCTTGGTGGCCTCTTCTGGACTTGCTCCAACAGGCCAGTATCCTTCCTGTGCTGGGGACCCCAGACCAGGTGGGTGCAGCCCTCCAGGTGGGGTCTCATGAGACCAACAGGGGGATTTTAGCCCAAAAATTACAATATTATACATCTAAATTTCTAATTTCTTTAAGACCCCTTGCAAGCAGAAAGAATGGCAGGACCACAGCCAGGTCACAGGGATAACCAAGAATTAACAGTGATCAGCCATCTGTCCCTGGACCAATGTAAAATCTTGAATTTAGGAAGAACTAAACTGTGAGGAAAGGAGATAAAAACAAAAACCAAGCAAATAAATAAACATTAAACCAACTCAGTTAACAAAAGATCACACTCAAATTTTCAGTCTTGCTAGGCAATGCAGCTCACAGCATGAAGATATCTTCTCTGAGAAGTTTTTTTATTAATTTATTAAAGATATAAACTAATTGCTTTTGGGATGCTCTGTGCCTTCGGAAGAGAGCAGCTCAGGCAAAAGAGCTCTGCTTGCAGCCTTTCCTAAGGATTCTGCCTTACAAACAAATTCAGAACAAAGAAGTCATTATGCTGATGTTGTACATTAAATGTTATTTCAAGGTAAAATCAAGTCCTTGAGATTAGCAGGGGAAACCAGGACCACAGATGTCTTTTAGTCCTCAGGAGATCCATTTTAGAAAGCTGTCATTGCTACACAACTGCCGTGGCATTTTTTATTGTCATTCCATCCCAGTGAGGATCATCACACTCTCCCCACACACTTGGGACTCTGCTGGGACACACAGAGTACTTGCAGAAAATCCAGTGAATACAGTCAGGTTGATTGGAATCCCTCTGATTTCCTGATCAGCAAATGCTGTACCACTGAGACACAAAGGGCAAGCTGCAATGCATATTAAAAAATTAATCACTGCTGTCAACAACCTTTTTTTTCCACAAAATTTTACAGCTGAAAATCCAAACTGCTGCAGCCACTGTAAGCAGAAGGAATGCAATATTTAAGAAGGGAGAATTAGCTTGTTTCCAGTTTCCACCAGCCCCAGGAGTCCCAGGCACAAGCTTGAGCTCTGTGACAAACATGCCCACCAGTGCCTAGGGATCAGTGTGGGAGGTACAGCCAGAGACTGGCATCCTGTGCTGGGTGCATTCAGGTTCTCCAGCTCCTCAGCAGCACTGAGGTACCAGGAGCATTTTGCTCAGCTCATTTTCAGTAGCTGCCAGTTTCCAGAGTTAAAACACATCAGGAGCACAGAGAAACGTTAGCGCAGTCTGGCACAGAGCTCTCTTCTGCCTCTACAGACATTCCCTGGCAAAGGAGTCTGGGGCACAGGAGACAAGGTAGAAAAGCAGAGGCCACCCTGCACTTCAGGATCCTGTAGTTAGAAGGTGAGATACTATGTGCAATGTTTCCAATCTCGCAAACAGATCTTTTAATTTTAGCTATTTATAGAAAAAGAAACTGCAAGATGCTGTGCTGCAGCTTTCTACACCTCTGTTTGAGAATGGATGTTGTGGGAACTTGTGAGCAACACACCACAAGCAAACACTGAAGACCATTGGATGACTTGGTGGCAGAGCTCTTAATTTCAGACACCCCAAGACAAGCACTCCAGGCAGCTTCCAAATGCTGCAGAGGGACCAGCAAACCCAAGCTAGGCAAAGGCACCGCTTGGAACCTGCTGAGACAAAAAACTACAGGGCAGACCTCCTCTGTTCTGGTTTCACAGAAGAGCTCCTGGACACCCACAGAACCAAATTATGTTCCATACCCAAAATCTGCATGTGAACATGCTGCTGTACACACACACTGCACCTGGAAGGACCTTTCCATGGCCCATGCTACTGGTACGTGCTGGCAAGCACATGCACACCAGTACATGCATTTCTCATTGCTTCCCAGCTTCCTTCAAACCAAAGAATCTATGCTGCAGAGCTGGAATCATAATGACAGGTAGAAATGGGCTTAAGTGCTGCCTTAAATCAGCCAAGTCCCTGCTTTGCCGACAGGGTTCTGAACTCTCCTTTTTATCATTGTTCATCTTGTCACTCTGGGAATCAGCAGGAAAACACATCTGCAAGTTGAACAAGCAGAGGTGCATTCACATTCAGTGCCATCAGTGACCCACAGGGAGGGATTTTACAGAAGCTTTGTGTTTCACAGCTCACCAAAGGCTGAGCTGCAGCACACATTCAGAAAGGCAATAAACCTTCATTTTTACCTACAAGCAAGTGGCTCAAATGTATAAGTTTTTCCAAGGTTTTTAATCACACAAGTGATTAGAGGATCTGATAACAATCATCCCTGCTGGCTCAACATCTAAGAGCACTTTATACAGAAAGCATCTCATTTCACCTTCTAGTTTTTTCATCAGCACCATTATAATTAAAACAACATGCAAAGGAACCACTTGTATTTCACACTTCATTGACAAGTTACCCAGTCAAGCAGCACAGACTTAAAGTACATCTGAAGTCACCAGGAATATTCCTCAAACACAAACATGTCCAGCTGCTGGGCCACCTTACACTCAGATGCAAAGCCTGTCCTTGGTGAAGCAGTCACAGTGAAAGCTGTAATATGTAGGTCAGCATTCTAAGAAGGCCTATAGCTAAGACAAAGTATCAGACTGATTCATAATGCTCTCTGATTGCTAATCCTGTGCAGAATTGTGATTTACATCACTCTTCCAAAATTTGAAGGCTATGAAAAAGGTCTGGATAATTTGTAAAAGATCATCAAAACTATTCTGTCGGACCTTTTACAGTGATCTTTCGAATGTTGATTAGAGAACAGGAAAACAACACTTTCACTGGTGGCTGTGCACGCCACTGAACCTCTCCTGTGGAAAAGGACAAAGACCACAACTGCAGCATCATTTCTGCGCTTCCAAAAACTGCCAATGCAACAGACAAGGGGTGTGAGGAGAAGCACTGGCGGTCAAAGAACTTGAGTTCAATCATCTCCTCCACATCAGTCAGCCTGAGAGCAAAGGGCAACACAACCTGATCCATTACCATCCCCCAGTTCCTCTAGCCCAGAGCAGGACAGGAGCTGGGTGAGACAGTGCTGCCCAGGTGCTGTGGTTGAGGTTTCTGTGTGAGTATTGGGGGACACACCCCTGGGCGCAGGGCTGCCCTTCAGCACCCGCCTGTCCTCTGACAGGGCCACAGGAATGCACAGTGATCTGCTCCTAAAGCAGCTTCTCTTGCACCAGTGCCTCAAGGACAGTCAAGATACAGAACATTACTGGCTGCATCTGCTCTGCCCTTTGTTAGACCATCCCTGCCCACCTCACACTGGCACCTCTAATTCCTCTCATATTCCCTGCAGGAGATGACTCTGCCAGCAGTCACTGCAAAACAAGGTTTAAGTACTCACCTATTTTGTCCCTAGAAAACTAGGTCTCTGTGCAATGATGCGCCTGCATTCCCACTCTTTGGTTTTAACCAAGTTACAGAGGACACAAACTGCAGCCACTAGAGTTGGCAGCCTGCTCAAAGCCACATCAAAAAATATTTTTGCATCCAGGAAGTAGATATGATCAGATATTCCTCTTTTCTGAAACCTAACCTCACAATTGCTGCCAGCAGGAGACGCATACACACCCAGCTGAGCACTGCAGCTCCGGTGATAACTAATGTGCCCATCCCTACTCTCAGGCCACACAGCACTTTTGCCAGAGGCACACAGTTTGGCAGAGGACCTCACAATGCTCCTATTAAATCCACAAAACACAGCTCCTTCCACCATATTTATCTTACCTTAGAGAAGCAACCATTAAATGAGAGAAGAAAAGCAGTGGACAGATTTATCTGGAGCCACGCTGCAGCCTTCCACAGCTGTCTTCTCCCCAACACCAACAGAGCAAACATCTTGGCACTACAGAGCTGCTTATCCCTACAGCACCATCACCAAAACAATTTATTTGTTGAGCCAAAAGAAAACAGATGATTTGCCTCGACTCAGCAGCTGCATCACCTCCAGAGCAGTGGTTTATGCCCAGGTGAGGCAATCAGCTGCCCAGAGCAGAGGTGGTGATGGGCTGCCTGCCCCCTGAGATCCCCATATCACCTCTCTCCAAGCCCCCAGGCCCTCACCCTCCCACACTAACAACTGCAGCTAACAGGAAAAGTCTGCCTCATTAGACACTATTGGCCTCTGTCCCAGAGGCCTTTTGGGGAAGATTTTTCCCACCAATATTCTTCCTGCTGGGGAAGGTTTAGCATTACTTGTATCTATATGAGCTCCTCAGGCATTTGGAGTGCCACCTAAACCTTTCTGGACACAGTGACCCAAGGCACTGTGATGAAATACAAATGATGAGTGTTTGCATTTTTTCCTTGACACAAGGAGTTGAGGAGAACTTTCAAGATGCTCAGCCAAGATCAGTACAATACTCAGTTTTTGCAGAAAAAGCTGAGGACAGAATGCTGTCCCTTTCCCCCTCAATAACAGACCTTATATACACTTACCCCATTGTGCTGAGGTCTCCTTCCACTGACACCTCTCTGAGAGCAGGAAGATGATGCAGCCTTGCAGCACAGCACTCCCATGTATTTAAAGTTATCCAAGCTCAGAAAAAGTGTTCTAGGTTAGCTACCAGTCTTTAGGCAAGTGTAGTCCTGTGAGCATGCCACTAAAGGAGGAGTCACGCAGAGAGAGTTAGGCTCATTCTTCACACATTAATAGGCAGCTCTGGTTTCTCACTCCCTCACAGCCAAGAAAATCTCCTGCTACATCCAGCTGCTCTGCCATGGCACCTTTCCCCTTGCAGATATTTCTGTTTTGACACTGTCAGTGATTAGATCCAGTTGCAGCAAGCAGATATGGAAACAGCATAAAGCAGAAGCAGTTCCCACTCCTTCATCCCTGCTCCCCGTCCACTGCCATGACTTACCGGGGGCTCATAAATGCAGTTGCAGGGATTTGCCCTGAAAGACTAGTACACGGCAGTACAAAAAACAGCTACACATTATTTATTCTTGCTGCAGCCTGACCTGCTGTGCGCTAGTAGAGACGAATGCAGCTACTTCTAAAATTACTCACAGAGTAAATCCCTTGCTGCGACTCGGGGGTCCCTGCGGGCTGACCCAGGCCAGCAGGGATCTATCAAATTCAGGCGAGGGTGAGCACAAACCGGAGGCAGGCAGGGGCCGGGGTCTGCCTCGTCCCCCGCCCATCCTCTCTCCCTCGGCGCCGCCACCGGGCGGGCTCCGCAGCCTCCACGGACTTTGGTGCTGCGAAAGCCCTGGCGAGCGGGGAGAGCAGAAGAGCGGAGGGACAAGCAGCCCGGGCAGCCGCCGCCATACACATCTGCCGCTCTTAGAAAATTATACTGATGAGGTTATTAAACATAAGCAATAAGAATTAACAAAAGTTACGCCGCAGCGGAGCTGGCGCTCGTCCGCCCTACGCTACCCACCGGAGCCCACTCACACCCGGTGCCGCCTCATGCCAGAGCCGAGAGCCCCGAGCACGGCGGGACCGGACCGAGCCGGGCGGAGCACGGCCCTTCCCGTCCTCCCGCGGCACCTGCGACCCCCGCGGCCCCTCAGTCCTCGCCCACCTTCGGTAGCTCATTCACCGCCAGCCCGGCCCCGCTGCCCCTCAGCCCCCCATTCACCACCGACCGTCCGTCACTCACCGCCAGCCCGGCCTCGCCGACCCTCCGCCGGCCCCTCACTCACAGCCACCGCCCGTCTTTGTTGCCGCCGCGGCCGAGGTATTTAAGGCGCTGAGGCGGGGGGAGGCGGGGGCCACCGCTCGGGGGAGGCGCCGCCGCCAGCCCGCCTGCCTCGGCGGGCATGGGGCATCCTCCTCGCCCTCCTCATCCTCCGCCCCTCACAGCACAGCTGCGGGGAGGAGGAGCGGCTGCCTGGGAGCCACAGCCTCCGAGCCGCCCCCCAGCACGGCGCGGGGAGCGGCGAGTGGCTCTGGGCTGCGGAGCGTAGCCCCAGCCGAGAGGGCTCGCTCCGTGCCGCACACGGCCGGGACAAAGTGCCCCACACCCTGCAGCACCCCCGGAGGGAGCCCCAGCGCCGGCCCTGCCCGCCTGCCACGGGGAGCTCTGTGTGGAAAGGCACAAAAAAACGATCGTAGCCCCTTACGGACACGGGCAGAGCCCCGCGCTGGCAGAGCTGCCCTCTAACTCCATCACTAAGGGCTCATCTCGAATATACAATCGATAGTTCATTAGCCAGCCGCAGGCAGCTTCCCTCAGCACCTATTTCGTTGTTGCCCGACGAGAGCCCTCCGGGCCATGGCTCCTTCAGGGCACCCCCTGCACCCCCAGGGCTGCCCACAGCGCCACAGCTACAACTGCCACAGTTGTAGCCTGCAGCTGGCTACAACTACTTTTGGCCTCTTCTCTGCCAAACAAAAGCACAAGCAGGGATCAGTGCGTGCAATATATTTTGCCAAGCTATGTACTAATCAGGGTCCAGGCAAGGCAGCCTGATCATTGTGATCACAAAAGCTCAAACTGAGCCCTGGCCGTGAAAGTCAGAACAAATGCCCTGCTTAAATCAGCACCAGTCCCCGTTGGGGCTGCAGGTACCACTGTGCCTATCTTGGCTGCTGTGCTTCCAATGCTTAACTGGAAAGAGCAAGCAAACTTTTCTGGGGTTCATCCATGTTTTTCCAACTTGAAAGGAGTCAGCATCTGGTGTGGGGTTATATCCTACAAGTTGGTGTTCCAAATCAGCATCTCACTCTGCATTACTCCCACCTTGGCTGCAGATGATGTTCCCTCGCACTGACCAGATGGAGCAAGGTTTTCACAAGCGCTTTCCAACATCAGAGAACATGAAACACCTGCAAGGATACATAAAGTATTGTGATAAATGGGAATGATTTGTGTCAATGAAATTGTAATTACTTGGGAAATTAAGGGTCAAGAAGCAGATAGGCCCTTTTGTAGATGTTACATGGGAAAGTGGGATACAGGATGTAGTAGGGAGATAAGTGAGAGCTAAGAATTGTTGTTCAGCCTTGAGATGAACAAGTTTGGGATTAGTCCAGGTACGGTACCTAAGTTGTGCTTTTAATAGGGTTTCTTTTTGGAACAATGCTTAGTTATATAGCGCAATGCTTAGTACACACACTTGATTGGGGGGCTTCATCCTGAAGACAACCAAAAGAAAGCAGAAGACCCCCTAGCAACTAGAGAAGCATGCGCCATGAGGAATAGTGATGTAGATTTTTAGAATTGAAAATAGGAGGAGAGTTACTGGAAGTATTGATGAATATGTATAAGTATATAGTATATAAGTTTAGCTTAAGTTAAACTTACTTGGTACGTGAGGTAGGGTGAGAAACCCGCCCCGTACCCCAGTCGGTTTTGCTTATGCTTTATCAGAACCTGAATTATACTCAATTAATCATTGCCAGACTGTATATTGTGTTTCATCTCAATTAAAATTGTATTTCATCTCAATTAAAATAGTATTTCATCTCAATTAAAATTGCTGCTAAAATTAACTTTGTGGTTTATTGAATTGGACATACAGATTTCCATTTATAACAGTATTACAAAATAAACCCTCTGAAATAAATAGCCCACAGAGCTGTTGCAGCATTCAGATTCACACTGCAACCCTGTGCACTCCCCAGGTACTCCCCAGGTACTCCCATGTTATGGCTGGTACCAGTCTGAGCCAGATGCTGGAGGGAGAGCTGACAGGAGAATTGTGGCTTTCATGTCTCCTGGTGTCTCTCCCCGGCTGCAGAGGGGCTGGATGGGATGTTCCCTGCAGGCAGTTTGATGCATTGCCCAGGAGAATCAGGGAGGCAGAGCCTGCTTGCCTGAACAAGGTGTAGGACTCTTAGTTGGGTTTACACACCCCGTGTCCTTCAGAAGCCTTGGCTGAGAGTGCTGCTCTTGGAGCATGAGCACTGAAGCTGGAGGTTCACAGCAGGCAGACACTTTCCTGGACAGGCAGAGTGGTTTAGGGTGCTTCCTGGCCTCTAAAAGCTGGTTAAGCCTTACATATATGCTGAACCCAAAGGCAGATGAGTTCCTGTGGCTCTCTTGAGTAGGGACTTAAGTGAGATGGGCAGCTGGCCAGCCCACACTTACCACTAACTGGGGTATGTTTATGTGGGTGTTTGCTCAAAAAGGTCTTAGCCTGTGCTGAGATCCTTCACTCAGCATCTTCTCAGTTCTTTTGTACTTTGATCATGTGGAGGTAGGTGCCTGCTGTCAGTGCAAGGAGCTGCACAAAAGCCCCCTGCCCTCCCCTTCAGGGCTTCAGGTCAGGAACACACGGGGCTTGCCTTCTGCCTCTTCCCTCTACCCATTCCCCTCTCACGGAAGTCCCCTTTTCACTGCTCCTTGGCTCCATTTCAGATTTCCCTTGTGCTGTGCTGCTTGCAGAAAGAAGAATAATTTAACAATTTCACCTGCCTCCTGGATAGTACAGAAATCCCCAAACCACTGTAACACTTTCCCAACACACACACACACACACACACACCCCTCAGCCATCCCTTCTTGCTGTAATGAGGTTTCAGGCCATGAGGGTACCTGAACAGGGACCACCCATGATGGAGAAAACCCTTCCCCTACCTTTGGAAACTCTTACAAAATCTGCAGATAACCGAAAGCTATGTGCTGGAGCCTAGGAGCCTCTGGGGGGTGAACCTCACCCACTCACCTTGCCATGCCCCCCGGCAAGCAGCAACAGGAGACCACAGGGGGAGAGAGGGAGAGCACCCAAATTCCAGAGGGCTGTGCTGAGCTGTGCTGGCTTTTTCAGGCTCATGACGCCTACCTTCCAGCAGAGTTTCTTTCTGGAGAACAAAGCTGGCATCAGCATCTTCGTCCAAGTCATTTTTTCCTATGCTGCAGAACAAGCAGTTCAGGAAAAAGTGCTGGGAGTCATAGTCACCCCTCTCAATTTGTCACTCTAAGGAGATGGGCAGAGTCAGAAGAACAACATTTAAAGGTGGCTCTTGTCCAAGCACACTCTTGTCCTGTCCCAGCCACATCCCAGGCCTGTTCAGGGATTCCTGTACCGCTCCCAGCACCAGCAGCTGCTGCTGCATGTCACAGCACTACTGATTTTCTGGGCTGTATATGTGTGACTTCCAGTCATGGCTGAATCAGTGGGGAAGGGGCACACTTACCTTTGCAGTGCTAGAAACATCACAGAACAGTACTCAGCTGCTCAATGAAATGATTAATATTTATGCTCTGTGCCTGCTAATATTAGAAGTTCAAGAACAATAGATAATGCGTTCGTGGGGTTTTTAAATGGAGTCTTCCTCAAAGCCTTCTATCTTTACTAAGAAGCCTGTAAGAGTGGGCTTGAGTGGCTTTTACATGAAAAAATATTTTTCCACATCTTCAATTTCTTAGCTCTTTGCTTAAAGCTCTAATAGCTTTATGATAAAAAGTTGCCACCTCCTCAATTGCCTGACCTGACTGTCCTTGAACTGCAGGGAAACCACACATGCAGTTGCAGGGAAGTCCCACCATGCTCAGGATGTGCATGAACACCTTCACCCTGTGCAACGGCAGATATTTTGTCCAGAAGCTTCTGCCTTCTGCACAGTGAAACCACCTAACAAAAAAAAACCCTGAAATTAATTGTAACACCCCACATTGTTGTTCCTTGCTGCCAAAACTTGCATTCTTGACAGAGGTTTGTCTAACCTGGTCTTAAAAACATCTGTTGGTGGAGATATGCCAACTTGTATCTTTTCCAGTCCTTATTTACCCAGCAGTTGGACAGTTTCTCAATGTCTTTTCAAAAATATTATTGTAATTTTCCCCCATCCCCAATGGGAGACCGATTTACTGCCTTACTCTATGATAGTCTTTAATACACTTTAGGGCTTAACTCGTCTCCCTAGGCCTCCTTCTTCTGGATTAAACAATGCCTGTTCATTCCTCCTGCCCTCACAACTCATATTTCCAAGTCCTCCACTCTTCCTTGCTGCCCATCTCTGGTTCTTCGCCAGCCAGGCTTTATCCTCTGACATCTGTCCTGAAGCCTGCCCTGCCCTGAGCAGAGGGGAAAGGGTTGCACAGTGTGCACAAGAGCACTTCTGTCTGTATTCTTCATTTCATTTGTTCTTCTCATAGTGGGAGTGTTGTTAGAGGCTCACATTCAGCCTGACCAAGGATTTTTTTGGTAAGATCAGAGCCCTCTAGCCCCTGGCCAGGCTCCCCAGGCAGCAGCAGCAGCCAGACCCCTTCTCAGAGAGAGCACTGTGCCATTTGGCCCTCTTTCCCCCTGCACATACTTTTTCTCCTGGCCCGTTTAGGATCCTTGAATTCTTGCACGGGCGGGATGAGTATTGTTTTCTGAATTCCCGTGGGTGCACATTGCAGGCAAAAGTGAAGAAAACAAGAGTTAGCCCACAGCGTTTCATCCCTTGGCCTGCTCCAGCCTCCAGGGGCTGAGCAAGTCCACAGAGCCCATGGTTCATTATGCCTGTGTTGTATTTACCTCTTCAGTTGGGACGTTGCTATTCAATAAAAATGTGACACATTTAACTGTGGCAGAAACAGCACAGCCCAGGCAGCAGGAGCAAGGAGAAGGGAGGATGTATAATCTATGCTGGCACACAGGCAGCATATACACACAGCAGCAATTAGGCAGGTTCAATTGTCTCAGATCTCGGTTGCAGACGTTACAAATGCAAGTCTACACACAGCCCAAGCTAAACCAGGCAGATCCCATCTTTTCGGGTGGAAAATTCTGTGTCACTGAGTTGCCTCCTATGCAAGAAAGCAATATCTCACTCTGAGCTAGGATCCTGCCTGCAAATGAAAAGGTCAGCACAAATCCAAGCAGCCTGTGGGCCATGCTTTCTTCTCCAATTCTACCAGCAGAAGCACAGAGTTTAGAATGGCACAGCAGTTCATCACCCCCTCATCTGTCAGAGGAGAGAGAGGGGGCCAGACCCCGAGCTGGGATGTGGCTCACCAGGGATGCCCTTGTGCTCAGCTCCCTGTCAAGGCCGCCCAGGTTTGCCTCTGTGCACAGCAGCGGGGCCAGGGCAGGGGGGAAAGGTGTGAGGTTAAGTGCACAGCACACATTAAACACAGCAGTCACGCTTTGCTCTGCCCAGGCACTGCATTTACCAGGCCATGGCAGGGGGCTGGATTCTTTGCACAACCCAAGGTCTGGCAGGGTGTTGGAGTCTTTGCAGAATGAGAGAAACCCATTGTGGCAGGTCATGGCAGCTGGGGCTTTCTCAGATGTGGTTTCTGGTCACAGAGACTGACCACATTGCTCCTCTGCCTCCAGGGCCCGACGCTGTTCTCTGGGCACAGCACAACCCCATGTGCACCGTTTTATAACCTCCCAGGGCTGTGATTATTATTTTACAGCAATGGGGCAGAACAGCAAATGCACAGACACAGGTAACCCAGCCCTACTCACCTCTCACCTCCTCCCACGCTGGCACTGAAGGAGGTTGCTCTGAAGCCAAATCATGATGCACAGCAACATGCCAGTGAGAAAAATCACATCGCTCCCTTTGCTGTTATGTTCCAGCCAAGCTAAAAATAAGATGCAGGTAGAATTTTCTTTGTTTTCTTCACATGGTAGAGAAGATTGGAGTCTGAACAATGAAGACCTGGAATGATTCGTGCAACCAGCATCCATGATTATGTACATTGCTCATGTCTTCAGCTCTTTGAGACTATAAAGTGGGGAAGAAAATGGCACTGAGAGTTATTTAGGTAAGAGAAGAACTCATATACTTTTAAGCTTAGCACAATCAGATTACGAGTGATGTTTTTCCCCTCACCCCTGCACATTATCTTGATCATGGTTAGAAAAGAAGAAAAGGGGAGGGCGGCATCTTAGCCTTTCTACAAAGAAAATAAAGAAATCCTTTTCTGCAGATCACAGAGGTTACACAACATCAGTGGGGGGAACTTGAGGCCCTTGCTATTGCCACAGAACCTACTATCTTCCAAAGACCAATTTGTAGACTGCTTAAGTTCAGAATGTAACTGAAACATCTTTAAATTACCATCTGAAAATCTAAGGCAATGTCCTAGTTCTGGAAGAAAGTCCAGTGTCACCTACCCTGCGAGCTATAACCTACTAAGGCAGCAGCAGGAGGCAGCTGGGATTTCCCAGGCAAAGCTTTTACAAGCAGAAAGGCGTGAGGAGTACTGAGAATTTTTCACTAACTCATTTCCTGGAGGTAAGGCTGCTGCAGCCCCATCAGTGCTCTGGAGGAGGAGAAGGATGTCTTCCTTGGAGCACAGCCAACAGTCTGGGAGGTCAAGAGATGAGCAAGAGAAATTTCCTTGGACAAGAACAGCATTCCCTAGCCCAGGCTCTTGAGCAAGAAGAACCCTTGTGCAGAGTCTCATTTCTTCCTCCTGGATGGGTTTTTTCAGGCTGGCAGGAAGAGTGCAGCTGACTGCAGACAGTCCATGGTCACTGTTCATTCCTTGGGGTCAGCAGAGGCCAGTGCCCATCCTTGAAAGATTTCCTGCTGCAGAAGAGCTGCCCTTCCCTCTGCAGATGCAGAGTACAGCTGTCACAGCCAAGACACGACCATCAGCTGGCCCCAGTCAGACTTTGGTTGAAGACAGTCCCAAAATTTTCCTTACCTCATGGTAATTCAGGCTTTAGATAGCTCTGGATTATCCCCCTTGCCCGCTCTGAGAGTGGCAGTTTGCTTCTCTGCAAAGTCAGCCCAAATCTGCCTGACTTTGCACTTAAGTGAAGAGCTTCCACAGGCTTTGGTCTCTCACTCTCTGGGGTCACGGAAGTGTTTGGGCTTGTGTTTCGGCACTTTTATTTTAATTGGGGGCGGGGGGGGGGGAGGGAAGGGTAGAGGTGAGGAAAGGAGTGACTTATGGGGGAGGCAACTCCCTTCCCCATAAATGTGAACTGCACAGTCCTGAAATAGTAACACACCAAACCCCTCTCCTCTCCTCTCCTCTCCTCTCCTCTCCTCTCCTCTCCTCTCCTCTCCTCTCCTCTCCTCTCCTCTCCTCTCCTCTCCTCTCCTCTCCTCTCCTCTCCTCTCCTCTCCTCTCCTCTCCTCTCCTCTCCTCTCCTCTCCTCTCCTCTCCTCTCCTCTCCTCTCCTCTCCTCTCCTCTCCTCTCCTCTCCTCTCCTCTCCTCTCCTCTCCTCTCCCTACTGTAAACCATCCCAGGTCAAAGATAAAAGCACATCTGACACACTCAGAGTGTTCTGAAGTGCAGGGTCTTTCTTTTGTTGTCCAGAGGAATATTCTGAGTCAGAAGTTGCTTTTACAAGAGTATTATAATTTTGTCTTCTGTCAAATGCAAACAATCCACATGGCTCAAAAATCCAATGAGCTTTGTCTGGGGCTGGCTAAGTCATCCTGTTTGATTGTCAGTCTATAGTAATTAGACTGTGCACAATAAACCATTTCATTACAAGGCAGTCCAGAGTCAGACCCTGAAAAAAACTTCAGCCACTCTGGTCAGCACCTGCCATTAGTGGTAAGAGAACATTTCAATGAAAACCAAAACTCCAACATGAAAACTGCTCAATTCAAAGTGCTTTTATTGATGGAATTTAATAAAAATATTTTTCTTACATTTATTAGGAAAAAAAACCTCCACCCAAAACAATATGCAAAAGGTTAGTTAATCAAAAAATAAATTCAAGGAAACATTTAAAAGTAGTTCTCATCAGGACATCCAACTCCTCAGAATCCTGGACAGATGCAATATCTCCTACAGAGATTTTACAGCCCAGCTCAGAATTAAGAAACAGCGTGTCCAGAATCCCTGTTTCATACCCTGTCTGTTGTATGTTTGTGTGGAGCTTATTAGGAGCTTATTAGGAAGAATTAGGAGCTTATTTGAGCTGAACTCAGCCCAGTAAGTCTAAGAAACCTTTAAAGGTGCATCAAAGCTCAGCACACACTGAACAGAGAAAGGTGACTTTGGCAGAAACCCCCATTTTCAGTGTCCTCTGGGCCGTGGAGTGTTTTTATACCCACCCTGTGATCCCAGCATATGCAGGGAGTGCCTTAAGTTGGGCCAGAGATTTTGGGCTGTGCTCACCAGTGTCACAGTTCCTGCCCATCCCTGACAAAGGGAGACAGTGATTGGGGGCCTTGCACAGGCTCCATCCTCACCTCTGCTGGGTGTTCTCGTCTCACTGATGGAGCTGTCTGACTCACTACAGCAGGGCTGTAAAGCATGTATTAGGTAAAATCTAAGAAATTATTGCTTACCTTCCTTTTTAGTGAAGACATGATAAGCCAACTCATGTCCAAATACATGCCATTCCTGCCTGCTTCTACAAACTCTACATTACCCCTTCTTTCCTGTAAATCCAGAACTGTGCTTTGAATTGATGGAAGTGTAGCATTTTTTCCTGCAGTAATCAGCTACCTGATGTTGACCAACCCTGTGCTGGAAAGGGTATGGCTTTCCACCACCCCTAGCAGGGAGGCAGCAGGATATTTTTGCCATGTGTCACTCACATTAAAAGTTTGCAATTTCCCCTTGGTTCTCCTGGGTATAGTTTTATTATCTTACATGTGCCTGCATCTTTAATACACTCTACACCTTCAGATGCTGAACTCATCATCCTGAGGTATGCAAAATAAATAACTTCACCTTCAAGTCACAAATGTGGAAGTTCAGGGACAGATTTGAAAGCCCTTACCCTGTTGATCCACACTCCTGTGGGCAAGAAGCTCCACCCCATAGGCCCAGTAAGATGTTGCTTAACAAAGAAATGTGCAGATTCTGCATTTTTAAGATCTCCAGAGAATTGTCTGGGGTAGTGAGAGGTATTTGGTTTCTCATTTTGTGACAGTTCATTGCAAATTCAACTGTACTTCCTCCAAATTCTGGAGCCTGCTATTCAGGGGATTTTAAGATCAACAAATAAAATTATTTCATGTTCAGTCTTGATGTTGGTTTCCTCAAGAAGTGCAAGAGGTGATTATTGTAAGGGTGCCATAAATGCTGATTACAGCATGTTCTGTGTCCATGCTTTAAATCCTTGTTGGAGAAAAGACAATAGGAGAGGCAAGGTATCCACCAGGATGCAGCTATCTGATGTGCTGACTTTTTAAACTATGTCCAAAATAGGCCTAAAAAGAGCTCACAAAACACCTACTTCAGCAGTGCCTAGAAAAGCACTTTCCAGGAATGACAATGCTTGTGAAGCTTGGTTGCATTGGTAGCATCACAGCAAAATTTACTCCAAATGAGCCCTGATGTGACAAACTGGGAACTGGGACCATGCTCCCCCTGAGCCCCACAGCTTCATGATTTAATAAGTATCTAGAATTTCTTCTACTAGAAGCATAGCATGGAGGTTGGTTGTCAGGAAAGCTTGTCAGTCCATTACCATAATTTAACATCAAGAAACACTTATTTGGGGATGATTTCCAAAACACTCTCAGGGGGAAAGTCTGTCACTACTCCAGTCAGTGCCTGGCCGCCACATGACTCCTGTGTGTCAGACCACTCCATGGCCACTGTCGCTTGTATGACAAGGATAACTAAAGTTTTCTGTCTTTAAAATTCACAGCATGCAGGCTTGTTTTAGAGAAATTGCTATCCTTCACCATGCTTTAGGTGGACTCACCCAGCAGCACTAGTACAAGTGACTGCAGATTTCTCATTAAAAAAAAAAAAAAAGGGAAAGAGAAGGTGCAAAAACAAAATAAAAAAGCAGTACATCCGGATAGATTTTTAGCACCTCTGTCAGAAATGTGGTTCCACTCATGCCATGCATATGGTGCAGGACAGACATAGGACTTCCTGGTGAAACTTCAGCAGGGTAACTTGTTGTTGGGGGTTAGATTTTATTTTTTCTTACAGAATTTTTTCCCATAAGTTGCCAGGAAACCAACTACTGAGTACTTATGGGTGCCTGAGGAAAACAAAGAAGTGGCCAAAGGAGAGTGTAGCACTGGGCTACACCTTTTATTTGGTCTCTGAGAGTTTTGTCTCCATACCGCGAGGTTTGGGGGCAGGTAAAGGATGGGGCTAGGGGCAGCAAGGCTCTCTCTTGCTCTTGGCATCAGAGAGAGGACGGCCAGGCTGCTGCTTGCTGCAGGATGAGTTCACTGCCACCACCGAGTCCGATCCTGGGAAATCTACCACCATCTGTCTGTGTGCCCAGAAATTCTGAGCTCAACTCCCCCTGCCCTGCTGGAACTGGGCCGGCCCTGTCCCACCGCGGCTGCTTCTTTGGCACTGCATTGAGGCATCCTGCTACGCTGTAACCCCCACTGCCCTGCCGGGACATCCCTGCCCTTCCAGCTACCACCGATGGAGCTTCTGATACATCTCATCCGCCAGCCCGGGATTTTCCACTGTTGCAGCTTGGTGCTCTCAGAGTCAGACTGCCCCGGGCTTTGTGAAGCAAAGCCCCTCAAGGTTCCTGGTTCTGTTTTGTTGTTAATGGGGTAGTTGTTGTTGTTTGTTTGCTTTGTTATACATACTAGTAAAGAACTGTTATTCCTATCCCCATATCTTTGCCTGAGAGCCCACTTCATTTTCTAAATTTTAATAATTTGGAGGGAGGGGATTTGAATTCTCCATCCCAAGGGAGGCCCTGCCCTCCCTAGCAGACGTCTGTCTTTCAAACTAAGACACTTGTCAAAGTAATCAAACTAAAATATTTGAACTCTAGGTTATACTGGTTACACCTGAGGGCCAGGATTCAAAAAAACCTTTCTTCTTCCCATTGTCCTGCAAAGTGCAGGCTCTGATGGCCAGGCTACCTGTGCCCTGGTCCTGCCACATCCTTTGTGATTTCAGGCACCAGGAGGGACCACTCCCCATGCTGGTACAGGATTCCAGAACCAGAACAGCACTCTGGCTGCAGGGGAGTGCTGTGGAATGATGCTGATGGCAAACTCCGCTCTGCAGGATGCCCACCAGCACCAGAGCCCTTACGGTACAGCACAGTATCCCTAAAAGCACCAGAATTACCCTGGGGACCCACAGCCCTCTGGGAAGCATTCAGCTGAGGCAGGAGAGAAGTGATGTTTATACTGCTGAAGGAAAACACATGCAGGATTCTTCTCTGCCCTTGAGATCCCAGATAAAAAAGGAGTCAGGGCAAGTAAAGATGTCAGTGGTTGATAATGCATATACAGGAATTTCAGAACAGTGATTTATACTGACTGGTATATTTAACTGCAAAACTACAGTCACAAGCAAAGCATTTGAGAGGCAGCACTCCTTCCTCCCAATGCCACCCTGCCTGTGCCACTTGCTCTGGTTTGCTTTAGAAGTGTTTAAGTGAAGATATGGGGGTGTCTCCCAAGCACCCACACAGAGCCACCTTAACACCTCACTGCTTTTGTGCAGAATACTCAAGGAGCTCAGGTACAACATTCCTGCCCTAGTGGGTACCAGTTCAAAGTGCCTGATACAGAGGTCTCCAGCCCACAGTCCCTAGGCACGGAGGGTTGTGTTCAAAGCACAGCCTGGGTGCCACCCCCCTGCCCCGCTGTACAGCACAGCTGCCTGCCTGCAGCTGGCCATGCCTGCAAAGCAGCTGCACACCTGGCCTGGCAGCACCAACCCTCTGCTCCTCCTCCCCTCACTCGCAGCTGCCAGCTCAGCTCTGCCGGACCCATGGCAGGGTGAGGATGTGCCCAGTGACCCCCTCAGCAACTTTCACACAGAATGGATGCAGAGGGACCTCCTGATGCAGGGGGTTTAAATGCAGTGTGGAAAATCAAAAAAACCCCAGTCTTCTCTTGGCACTGAATTAAAACTGTCACCTCCTTCCTAACCTGATGAGGAATACAGAAACCTCCCACCCTGCACACGTCTTGGTGATTGCTTCTGCTTTCACTTTAATTTCACTGCTTTCCCTCTTTGCAAAATTAAGAGGGAACTTCCTAATGTTGAGGAAAAGGGCAAACATCTTCCATTCCCTACTCACTTCCTACCATGTTTCCCTTTCCAGTCAGTGGAGCACAAATGGCATATCAGAGGAACTTCAGCCTGCTCTTAAAACAGTCTCCATCTCACCCACCACTTTCCGCAAGGCTGACCCCAGTTACCTTGATTTTATATAGTGCCAACAATAACCCTACTTCTCTACCATCATTTGGGTGTGTAGGATCATATTTCTTCACAGTTGCTGTAACTATTTTGTTTCACAAGTTTTAAGTGCTGCCTGCTTGGCCCATGCTTTCTTGATATATTTTATTATTAATGCCACGACAATTTTGTCTTCATAACACTTTGCTCCTGTAATACCTGTAGGTATTACAGCAGCCTTCTCCTCTTTCTTTTCCCATATTTCCCACTTCTAATGAGGAAGACTTCAGCCCCCATGCCCACACTGTCTTGCAAGGTGCTTTTCTCATGTCTCCAACACTTGGGCTGTTCTTCTACTGGCTCCCATTAGATTCTGAACTGCTTGTGACTTGATCCTGTCTCCATGCCACGTAACATTTTCACGTTATTTTTATGTCTGTCTGGCTGTGATCATGGCTTTCTGAGGCATTTCTGGAGCTGCAGGCTCCTCAGCAATGCCTCCCCTGCCCCATGCAGTCTCTTGCCCATGCTTTCCCTGCCAGACTGGCTTCACTGCTTCCTCTTAGTCTATCTCAGCCTCAGGAAGTCCACTACATAGATACTGCCCATTTCCATCTAGGCATGGGCAGAATCCCTGACACAATTTCTTTCAGTGACACAGACCAAACCCCTCTCTGGTGGGAAGCAGGGACTCTCCAGGCTCAGGCACAGGTGTGAGCACTTCATGGCCAGCTCAGAAGCTTGGCATCCTCTGAGCTCCTGCTCTTCGTTTCCACACTTGTACAGCTGATGAGAAGGTACAAAAGCTTCAGGCCAAGTCCTCTTCTCCTGCCCAGGAGGGCAAGGTGGCAGCAAAGTCAGCACACCCTTCCCCAGGGACTTGTGTGGAGACAGCCCCAAGGCAAGGGAAGGGATGGCATGGATTCCATGTCAGCCATCATCCCCATGGCTGTGGTGCCTCTAAGATCTGCTGAGCAGTTTGCCCAGATTTGGGGGCTGCCATTCCAACGATGATTTATCTCCTGCCAGGGAGGTGGCTTGTGAGTGCAAAAGGTGGAGGGAGGTGAGCAGTGATGTGGATCCATGTGCTGCAGGAAATGTCAGAACACTTGCAGTGCTCAGTGAACAAAGGCTTCCCACCAATCTTCCCAGGATGTCTGCAGGAGCACAGGGCCCCAAGGACAAGGCTTTCCCTCCAAAGGTAATGCTGTGATTAACTGTCTAATTAAAAGAGGGGACAGAGCATCTGCCCTTGCAGCCTTTCCAGCTCAGAACACAGGGAACACAGCCCTCTCCTCTCCTGCACCCTTCACTACGTTTTCTGAGAATTCTAAGTGTCACCAAATCTATTTGCTTTGAATTTCCCCATGCCAGAGAAGATGATTAAATACATGTTTCTTAACACTTAATGAAATAAAAGCTCAAACCAAGCCTGGTTACTCCAGTCTCCAGGGGTATCCTTCAACCTGCAAAGGCAGCAGACCCAATGCAGGAGTGGTCTGTCCTTCTGGGTGCACAGCACCCATTCCCTGAATGCCAGCACCCTGAGATGTGCTGCCCAGGCAGGCTCTGCCCCTCCACATGCCCATCAATGAGCATGAGACTGTTTACAGGCACTGTCCTCTCTGCCTGTTCTGGAGCTTTATACTTCCATGTGTTTGTGCACAGACAAGACACTGACTGCAAATCTCCAAACCCCACAGCTCTCAATGGGGGTTTTTCCCTGTCCCCCTGTAAGAGACTGTCCCAAAAACCCCTCATTTGCCTCATGACTGTCACCAAGGAAGCTCCAAGGAGACCCTTGGAGGGTCCCCCAGCCCATATCTCTGGCATCTCTTCTTTTCAAGATACCACTTCAGAATCAGAGGTGACTGGAGGGCCTTTCACACAATGGTGCATGAAGGGGAAGCTGTGAACTGGGAAAAGACCTTGCAGAAACGTGGTTCACAAAGGAACGTGACTTCTGCATTATCTACAATAACAAAGGAAGCAAAGTCTCACTGTTAGATAAGAGCAACAAATAACTCTTCACTTTCTCAATGGCCAACTGAGCTATAAAAAAAAAGTTTAGCCTCTTACCATTTCCTGTTTCCACGGTGGCAGGGTGAACTGACCTCTGGCAGCAGATTTTGCCCTGGTTTACTGCAGGGCTGGTGAAGCCAAATGTCCCCAAGGGGAAGATGTGTGGTGACCAGCCCTTTCCACGCAGCAGATGGATGAGCACCAGAGCCCCCTCCATGTGTCTGGCTGGGAAGAGGGAGCTGGCCTGGACAACATCTTCTGTGAAGGAGGAGAAGTGAAGCTTTTCTGAGGTCTGCTTTGAATATGTTGGCAGAAGGCCACCTGCAGTGCTGGCCCCATCCCATCACGTGTGAATATTCACCCCTGGGCAGGGCCAGGCTCAGCACAGATCCCTGTACTCAGAGCTGGAGGAGGAGGCTGAGGTTTGCAGCCCCACCTGAAAAGGTCTGGGATTGCAAATGCCAGAAGGCTCCAGCTGAAAGGTGGTTTGGGTTTAGAGCAGCTGTTGTTATTTCAGCAGCTGCAACCTGAGAGAAACATGCAAATCTTTCCCTACATTATATAAGTGACTTGTCCAAATCACATGGCAAAGTCCTTCCTAGAGATCACAATGCTGCAGGGGACAAAAGGTGAGGGTCTAAATGCAGAACGTGGCAACAGGTGGAAAAGCAGGTATGGAACGTGGAAGAGAGTAGCTATAAAATCTAATCTACCTCAGCCTCCCCAAAATACTTGTGAGAGTTGAGAAAGATTCAGGCAAAAACTTCAGTTTTTCAAGGAGGCTAAGGGAGCCTGAAAGGGGAGATGAGTAAAAGCCAGATTTTTTAAATTTAATATGTCTAAATCAGAGGCAGGTCTGCTCATAAGTTAAATGGAGAAGAGTAAACAGGTTATTTTAGTGTGCTACATAGATTTTAAAGATACTGCATTCATAGATTAAACTTTGAAAAATTTTGGATTTAAGAGAAACACCAGGAGCAGAAAACTTGTGAAGAAGCTATTATATACAGCACAAAACCATCCAAATTATTTGTTCTCTTCTGGAAGACAGGGGAATTCTTCTCTCAGGGTATAATGGGCTCAGAAATTTAAAGGAAGAGATTGCCAGAATATTCCTTCTCAAATATAGAAACCCACAGCTGGAACAGGGCAGCATGCACAGCACAAGGAGTGGGGCTGCATGGCTGGGTGGGAAAGCAGAGCAATATCTCAGCACACCAGCAAAGAAACATGCCAAAGAGGGCAGAAATAGGAGCTCTGAGGAAATGCTTCCTGCAAAATCCACACCAAGCAAAAAGGTAGGAGACAGTCAGAAGGAGCATGGAGATGGTGGGAATAAAGAGAGGCCAGAGCAGGGCCAAGCTGTGAGTAGAGCTGCCACATGTGGAAGGTGCCAGATATAACCTGAGGGAATGATTAAAATGAATGATCTCAAAGAAAAGTGAGAGAGACAACAGAGTTGGCTCCTTTTCTATGAAAAACAAATAATGACAACACTTGTCTGTGTAGAGAGCTAAACAAGTATGCAGAACAGACATTTCCCTATGGTTAGTGTGAGAGGTTATATTTGGTGGTGAGGCAGGCAGCAGATGCTTTTCCACATTGGAAGCTTCAGCTGATTTCCACCAGGGGTAAAAACAACCAACCTCCTCCCACCCTAAGATCTCTCAGTGCTCTTAGGAAGGCACTGCTTTAGGAAACAGCCATTTGGGCTGCACCCTATGCCTCAGCCCTTCCACAGGCAGGAGGGACACCATAAACCTTAGGTAATATAACCTTAGGGTAATATAAGCAATGTACTGATGTGCTGATAAGCAATAGAAAAACACAACTAGAACTTCATAAGGCACCTGAAAAACTTCTGCTGGTTTAAAAGCCAAAAGCAGCATCTTAATGCTCTTAAAGAACAGAGAAACTGAGTGATGACTGTGGGTAAATTCCCATCCATTTCAAGGAAGTCAGGCAGAGGCCTCCACCTTCAAAACCAGACTCACTGGGAAGAGAAAGATTTGCCATGAAATGCAACATCCCAGTCTCTGCTGCAGCTGCTCACTCTCTGGCTTCCCTGCCTAAAAGGAGGGGAGACTCTGAGGGAAGCACATTCCCTACTCAGGAGCAAGAGAGGCTGCAGAGGAGCTGACAGCCCAAACAGGGAGAATGGAACTGAGCAATAGTGAGAGCAAACCACAGCAGAGGTTTCCGTGCTGCCGCTGACTCACCGGGGCTGAACCGCCGGGTTTCACTGCCTGCTCCAGAGAGGAACAGCAGCAGGGAGCCTTTCTGTACCTCAGGCTGGGCCTCCGTGCAGCAGCCTCAGCACTGCTGGTGGAGAGGAGCTGCAGCTGAGCCAAGTTCCCATCCACGCTCCTTTCCTACCTCTTGTCATCAGTGCTTCCTTATTCACCTCTAGTAAATCTCATCATGCATAAGGTCTCCACCATGGCCCTGTCATTGGCCATACAGGTTGGTTTATGCTGCCTTCTGACATTAGCAGTGGAAAATATGATTCCAGTGCTGACAGGTTCATGGCATGGTCAGAACTGGCTGCAAATAACAAACTGAATGTGCGGAAGGTGGGGAAAAAGCAAACACCGGCCAATGTCAGAAACAAGAGTAACAAAGTGATGGAGAGAAGTTATCAGGACAGGGACAGAAGAATATTTCTTCTAGGCAATGCAACATGGCCAATGCTCCTCTTTGATAAGCATGTATGCAACCTTCCTGCAGGTGACAAAGCTGCTCTGGGATGCAGGAGAGCCAAAGCTTTGGACCCATATGGCCAAGGAAAGCCCTGTATCCCAGGTGAGGCAGTAGAAGAAGTCTGTTGGAAGAAGAAGATAACTTTGTAATTAATGTAATTGTATTTATTCCTCCTCAAAAATCTCAGTCTTGGAGAAATGCTTTAGCAATGCCCTTGGGGCTACATTTTATCTCTATTTCAGAGTGTCAGAAACACTGCATTTTGGAGTCATTGCAGTGCAACCAGAGTGTGCTGTCCCACAGGGAAGGGCTGGTATAATACCTTGCACTCACAAACTGGAAAATGCTATCAAGGTAGCAAATGCTTTGCCAGGATGGTGGCAGGGTCTGCTGAGGAAATGTCATAATGTTTTTAATTGAAGCATAAAGACACATGCTGTGTGAGCAGCAGTCACCGGGGGACACACGCAGAGATGCTGCTTTCCAGAAACAAATACAAAAGAATGACCAAGGCATGAAGTCAATTATTTTCAGAGGTATCAGGAAAGGCACCATGCACTGAGGGGAGAGTGGGAGACAAAGAGAACCCAGAAACAAAAGCGATACAGTAAGAGATGCCAGAGCCACTGAGCACAAAAACACTCAGATTATCTCTGGCACACACATGCTGGCGCTTGCAGGCTCATCACAAATCCCCATGGCAGAGCTGTGAGCAATTATTTCTGGTTCAGCTGCATACAAATATTTGCAGAGAGCAAGCTAAGAGACAACAAACAGGCAGTGGGGTTCGGGGTCTGGATTTTGCCCCATGCTGCTGCACATGCTCCCAGAAACCCTGCAGGTACAGTGATGGCACTGGCACAGTCTGCCAGTACTGGTGCCCATGGGGGCAAGTGACACCTGCATTTTGGGAAGGCAGATCAGAGCTGCACAGCCACATGGGGCAGGTGGGGTCTCAGTGCCTACATGCACCAGCAGTCCCCTCAAAGCCACTAGTGGGAAGTTTGCCCAGGGGTTTCCCTGCTGGGAGAGCCAGTGGGATGAAAAGGGCTTGGAGTCAGTGGGCACTGGTGCCCTGCCCTGCTGGGAGAAAATGAGGCAATGCCATCTCTGCCTCCAGTCTGCAGCCTTGATCAAGCACAGGAATGGCTTGTGCCATAGGAATTAAATTACTTTTTAGCTGAACCACTTGCCCACTGCAGTCCCAGGCTGCAGGCCATGGGGTGTTTCTCATGAAGAATACCTGTATCTCATATAGATTCTCTGAATTTCCATATTCTTTCCTCTTTGGCTGTGGGGAAAAAAAGCCCTTTCTCACTCCTCTCCTGCTGTCAAACACTCTCTCTGATGTCCCCACCTCCATCTATGAGCCAGCAGTATGCTTCACAGGCAGAACCTTGCGGATACAGGCACATGAAAAGGAAAAATCTAAAGTACTGGGGGGAATTTTCCATGAGGTGGATATGTGTAGCTGCCTGGAAAAAGAAAGCATCTAAGCTGTTCCTTTTTGTTTTCTCTCTTTGCTATTCAGAGAACCTCTGTGTCATCTGAGCAGAGACACAGCAGGGAGCTGCTGCTTGCTTTGCCAAAGCAATCAGAAGGAATAGTCTTTGTTAAAGGCATCATCCTCGTAAGGATTATAAACACAAAGGAGATGAAATTATCCAGTTGAACCCAATCCACAGAAAACACTGCAGGAGGAGCAGGAGGAAGGGAAGCTGTGGGTGATGGGCCAGACAGGGACATAAGAATCACATTAAAAACCTATAAAGGAGTACCAGAAAATGTGTTTTATATAGAAGTATTTTCATTCCCACCTGCCTGTCTAGCTCGACATCTTTTGCAGGAAGAAACTCCAGTGATGCCAAGGTGGCAGGATCTGAGCCCAGCACACCAGTGCACCCCAAGGCTAACAGGCAGGGTACTCATCCTGCCAGGGGCCAGCCAGGGCACAGCAGGAGCAGGAGGCTGGGTTCAGTGGCAGAAGAGCTCAGGACATCTGGTTTGCCCATGGGTTCAGTGTCCAGGTCCCCCAGGACTGTCATGTGAGCATGGAAGCTGTCTCCAGCCCAGGTGAGCAGCACCAAGGGTCTCACGGCTGCTGTGTGCCCAGAGCAAAGGGTCCCTGGCATCCAGCCATGACTGAGCTCTAGCTCAGGGACACTGGCATAAACCAGCACAAGTTTTTTGTGTGTGCGCTTGTAAAGGATTTTTAAAACATCAGGTCATAGCTCTTCCCAGGCCAAGCTGCAAGCATGAAGGAGCAAGCTCTCAGTAGGCTGCTGACCACAGCCTATCACAGCCAGCACCACAGCCTGAATATCTCCTATCAGTGCTCCAGAGCTCTTCCAATTCCTCACATCTACTGGGACAGGGTGTTGAGGCTTCCAGTCTGCTCCCAGCTGCCAGATCTCCTTGTCCAGCTCACATGTACGCTCCTGGCAGCCACAAGGCAAGGTGCTGCAGCCACAAGGGCTGCTGAGTCAGCTGGCTACCACCTGAGCTGCCAGACTACCTTTCCAAAGAAAGGTGCCTTTGAAAAGCCAGAAACATATAAAATGGCATGGCTGAGTGAACTACCATTGTTTTTCATGTGGAAGAGAGACAAAGTGGAGGCAAAGCCAGTTGATTGCAGAAAAAGCCCCACAATTTACTGCTAGAACCAGTGACAGTGTGGTCAGGAGAACAAGCGCTTATAAAAATGAATAATTGAAGATACTATAAGCCTTTACTAGTCCCACAGTAAACAAAAACGCCTCCTTCAAAGCACAAAGAAATGCCCTATCAAAAGTGTCATGGATGTGTCATTCTCTGTGACTTCCCAAAGAGCACTTTGGAATGATTTATGCCCAAAGTAAAAACACAAGGTAATAATTTTTTAATAGATTTATAGTTTCTTTGTGAAACATGCATCACACAAGTTGAGCAATGATATTCCACGTTATAGACAATGTAAGATTCCTAATGTCTTTAATTAATCACATTTCTAAGTGAATAGATTGTGTAGATGAGAGAAACAAGCAAACTGTTATCCCTTAGCACCTCACTGGTATTTTCAAAATTTATTGAATTTGAGCACAGACCCTCTGGAAGGCAGGCAGGGACTGATCTGACAACACAGTGACTCAGACTCATTGGCAACTGGATGACAGTCCAGGAGAGCCCAGCACTGGGAGAAGAGCCCCAGACTCCAGCAGGCCAGTGCCAAAGCCACCCCATGCCACATCCCACATCCATCATCTGCGAAAGGCAGGGTGTCAGCTAAGGCACAGCAGAGGTTATGGGGCTGGAGGCTCGGGATCAATACCTCAGTGAATGGAAAAACCATTATGGCCAAAAATTGTTCTGCTGAACTTGCATAATGCCCAGCAAAGTGTGATGGGAAGGAGCCATGTCCCCCAGGGGCTCCTGGCTTTCACCCCAGTGCTGGAGTGAAAGGATGCCATCCACGGACATGGACGGCATGGAGCTGTCACCAGGCAGGGCTTCCAAACACAGCAGGTAAGGGCTGTGGTTTGTGGATCCATGAGGAGCCCTGCCTGCTCCCTGTCTGTACCCTGTCTGAGGGAAAGGAGCAGAGAGAGGGAAAGAAAATCCCCTTGCGAGGAGTCCTAAATCCCAGCTGGCTGCTGTGTGGAGGGCTGGGGATACCCTGAAACCCCAGTACCAAGAGCTCCAGCATGCCATGGCTCCTTGCTGCCTACAGTGGGCCCCAGCATGGAGCCACCAAACCCCTCTTCAGGTTCTGGCAAACCACTTGGGGTTTTGGGGATCCATGAGCTCTTTTACCAGCAGACCCAGAGCAAATACACTCCTTGTTTGTGCAGTTTCCCCGGACACCCCAGGAAAACTGTTACCCCAAATTGAGAGCAGCAGGTAAGGAGCCTGAAAGAACAGACATGCCCACTGATGGGAAGTGGTGACAAGGGGACACTATGCAATTTATGTCCCTCAGCAATCACAAATGAAGAAAAATGGGAGACTAGGGGCAGACACCTCTTTAAAACGAAACGAAGTGTGACGTAGACTGGGAAGACCATGAAAATTGTGGGATTACCTTCACCACATTGCACAAATGATGCAAAGCCCCTAAAAAACCCAATGTTGAATTGTGTTTCTTACTCTCTAGGGTCAGGCAATCGCTTCCCCCTCCTCCCAAAACCCAGAGAGACCTCTGGCCAATCCCAAGGGACTTGGTAAGGGGGTCTCCCTTTGCCCCTGCAAAATTCCAGGCAGATCCATCCGGGCAATTGGCGGAATTGGCCCCTCCCCAAAAGGCATTTGACCCCCGGCATGCCTGTCCATCTTGGGTCACTCCCCCACACTCCAGTGATGGACCAGGTCTCTGCCCTTTTTCCTTCCCACTCCCGCAGGTCAAAACGACAGGCAGGCCACCTGCTCCTCTGTTCTGCGGGGGGCACAGCTTGTTCAGGAGCCTGTTCTCGAGCTGGAATAAAGTCCTGGATAGAACCCCGTTGCAGAATGGGTTTCTTCTTCGCTGCTAGCCTAGCCTCCTCCTGAGCCCAGGTGGGACTTGCCCTGCCTCAGCCAAGCGTGGGTCATGGGATCTCCCCTGCCTCTCATGAGGCAGGGCAGACAGGCCAGGGCCGGGTTCCGCTTCACGGAGCAGCTAGCTCCCTCGCTCCAGGCCGTGCTACAAAGTTATCGCTGAGAGACTGAGTTGGTCTCGACATAGGTAACAGTATCAGAGGGCCCTGAATTGGTAGGGAATGGCCTCCAGCAAGAGCAAAGCAGGATCTTCGAGCAGCAAAGGCTGAGCGTGTGAAGCGGGCCATCTCCTCAGCAGACACCAAAGTGCTTCCCTCCAGCCCTGAACTTTGCCCACAAGGGCCAGCTTTTCTTCAGCGCCTGCTGCTTCTTCCTTGGTTCCAAGGCAGTCCAGGATTTTGTTTGGAAGCCCAATGACGTGTCTTTAAGGTGCCTGCATGGAGGAGAGGGACGGCAGCTGCAGCGCAGGCCTCGTGTCCCTCTCACGATGGCACCCAAGGCCGCTGCCTTGGGACGTCTGCCCGTGGAAGGCGAGTCTGCCCTCAAGCGCAGCTCCTGGAGTCAGTCAGGGGCAAAGGCCGCAGCTGCAGCTGTGAGGCTCGCAAGTCAAGGGAAAGCCACTGGGGCCAAATCTGCTGAAGCCTTTTGCCAAAGCACGCGCAGTGTTGCCCACAGTATGCCCCGTTTTGGCCTCGTGGCTGGTGCGGATGCCTCGTTGGGCAGGCGCCGGCGTAGGGGCTGCTGCTGCTCCTGTGCACGCTCTGGTGCTGTTTCTGTGGCGTCCAGAGCCGCTTGGGCAGCAGCGACTGGGCAGCCTTGCTCGAGGAGCCATCGGCACCCTCTGCATGGAGGCAGAAGCTCTGCGGGCCCAGAGCTGTGTGTCGGGGCGGGGGGCCTCGGTCTCAGCACCGTGGCCTGGGCAGCTGCAGGGGCCCAAGGCTGGCCGCCAGCCCTGCCTCTGCCCCACTGCCCTGGCAGCAGCCAGTGGCCGTGCCCTGGCAGGGCCCCCTTGCCTTCCTTGTCCCCAGCCTGGGCACCTCGGGGGTGTCCCCACCCTCCTGCTGAGGCCCAGCCTCGAGGCCTCCTGCCACAGGTGTGGGAGACTCTCTGGGGAAGCACCAGAGCAGCCAGGTGGCAGGAACAAGGCGGCTGCTGGGGGCCTGCTTATGGCCTCTGACACCCAATTCCTCAGGGATTCTCACCAGCCTGGCTCCTTGGAGCCTCCTGCCACCCACATGGCCCCCATGCCTTCCCGCTGCTTTGTCCCATCTGGGCCTCCACAGTACCTCAGCCCTTCATGGCCTCCCACCGCCCCGTCCTCCCCTCAGGGTCTCTCCCAGCCCGGCCAACCTGCCCGGCAGTGGTGCAGCCCAGACGGAGCTCCGGAGGAGCTGGACCCAGAAGCACCTCGGAGCCCTCAGCCATGCAGCCAGCAACACGCGGGCAGGAGGACACAGATGGCGCTTCCAGCCTGGGAGAGGGCTTGTGCCCATCTCCAGGCACCAGGCTCGCAGGGATCCCCGCAGCTCCTGCGAGCCTGGGATCTCCTGGCCCCTGCCCAGCTGCTCTGTGGGCAGCCTTAAGGCTTCAGCAGAACCACCAAAGGCCAAGGGGCTTCTAGCAATTCTCTCTTCCCCACTGCACATCTGGGCGGCTTGCTGAGCACAAGGAGCCATTTTCCTCTCTTCCCCTATGCCCTGCAGACACTGGGCACCAAAAGAAAGCTCCTGGGATCTGGGTATTCGAACAGACTATATTTCTCTTTCTATATAAAATCTATACTCTAGATATCCTAAAAGAGAAAACCAAAAGGAGATAAAAACAATCTAAAAGAACAGAAAACTTCCCGCCGACTCAGGTGGCCCCAGCAGAGAGAGAGCCTCTCAAATCAGCTCTCCTCAGAGCTCCAGCAGCACAGCCGGCCACGGCCCCACAGACAAGGCCGTTTCTGGCGTGCCCTGCGGAACTGATCTTGCAGCTTCTGCAAGACGGAGCCCGGAGCTCTCTCTACGGCCCGCAGGACGACGGCTGTTCCCAGAGCCAGGCTTCTGACAGCAGGGCTGATGTCATATGCCATCTCTTCCAGGGCTGCCGGAGAGAGGAACGGAGCCACGGTCAGATGTCAGATCTGCAGGGACCCGAGGAGACTCCCGTGCCAGGGCCATGCCAGCGGGCTCTGGCCACGGCCAGGAGGGAGCAGGGCCCAAGGGGATCAGCCCAAAGCCACCGGACACTATTGCCGTGTGCGCTCTGGCCGCGCCAGCCCTGGTCCGCGCAGGGAGCAGAGCCCTCGGCAGCCGGGGCAGGGCTTGCAGCTCCCCCCGGCAGCCCCCGCTGGCAGCCCGCTGCCCTCACTCACCCTGACAGATGTGCTGGAGCTCTCGCTTGCGTCCCCTGAGGTGCCGCCCAGCCATCCCTGAGAACACAGAGCCTGTCACGGCCCCAGCAGCACAGCTCCGTGCCAGCGGCGCTACCAGCCCTGCGGCCACATGCCCTCCTGTCCCCGGCGGGGCTCAGGCTGGACCATTGCCGCCTGCTGCCGCCCAAGGGCAAGGCTGCAAGAGGGTGGCGGCAGCCCCGAGGGCAGGCGGGGCTCCACAGCGCCGGGCCCGGATGGCGCTGCCGGGGCAGCAGCCGGGGCTGGGGCCGAGCTGCGGTGGGCGGGGGTGGGGCAGGAAGGGAGCCCTGGCTGGTGGCTCACCAATGAACCTGACGGCCGCCTGTCGCATGGACTCCTGTGGGCTGTCCAGGTAGAGCAGGGCGTGGTGCAGGTGCTCGGCTGCTCGCCTCCTGTCCTCTGCCAGCTGGAGAGAGCACCAGGAGGCTGTAGTTGGTGCAGGCTCAGCCCCTCGGCCGGGCGCTCCGTGCGGCCAGCACTGGCCTGCCCTGCCTGCAGAGCCCTGCTAGGCGGCCAGCAGGGAGCCTCCGAGCCTAGAGCAGAGCCCGCATGGCCCAGGCAAGGGAGCGGCATGTGGGGCGTGGGCTGGTGCCCCGGGCTGCAGCGCCGGGCAGGGGCACAGCTGCCCGCCGCACATAGGGAGCAGCACGGGCAGGGGGCTTGTCCAGCCTGAGGCCGGGCCTTCCAGGCCGCCCTTACCAGGCCCTCGCAGAAGCTCCAGGTCTGATCCACCCGCAGCATCTGCTGGAGATCCTTCCTGTTCAGGAAAGCGGCTGAACAACGCAGCGTTTCCCGGGAGGCCTGGGGAGCAGCAGAGAGCCAGAGATGGCACCAGGGCCCAGGGCGCAGGACCCACGTCCCTGTCCCAAGGCCAGCAGGAGGCTGCAGCCCCCGCGCGAGGTGCCGGAGCAGGAGGCAGCAGGAGCCCTCTGCCGGGGGACCAGCGGCAGCCGCCCAGTCCTCACCTCAACCACGCGCTGGTCCTGGTCATGGCAGTGGAGGGAGAGCGGGAGCAGGCTCCGGCGCACGTGAGGCTTGAGGGCCTTTTTTCTCCCCTTCCGGGAAAAATTCCAGCGTCTCTCGGAAGACGAACATGGAGCACAACTGCACCTGGCTATCGTGCTGTATGAAAGGAAGGAAAAAAGACCTCAGCACGGGCTGCTTGATGGCCACCTGGGCACAGGCCTGAAAATGCACGGGGCACAAAGTGGCAGTCCGGGCAGCCCCCGGTGGCCGTGGCTGGAGGCGCAGAGCCTTACGTGGTCAAAGAGTGGCAGGAGCGCCTCAGCCAGCTGCAGGGCGAGGGGGGTGCTTATCAGGGCGCCGTTGTAGAGGAACAAACAGCTGAGGAGAAGGATGGTCATCCTAAGCACGTCGCTGTGATTTTCCCCCAGGAGCTCCACTAGCCTATCATGCAGGCTCCACATTCTTCTGGCCTGTGTGGAACAGCAGGGTGTGAAATGCCAGCCTGCTGCCCCAAGGCCCAGAGGCCAAAGGCCTGTGCCAAAGTACTCGGGCAGCTGAAGCGGGAGGCAGGAGAGCTGGGAGCAGCCGCCTCAGCGCCCTGAGCCCAACCAGGCCCAAGCGAGTGCGTTGCCCAGCCCCCCGCCAGTGGCAGCACGGCTTCGGCCCCTGCCCCCTTCTCACCATCGAGAGATTCTTGCCGAGCACCACGAGGCCTCTGAGTGCCAAGCGACGCCGCTCCCTGCACTGGCTCTGCAGGTTCTTTGACATGATCTCCAGGACACTGTCACGGCATTCACTCGAGGTCAGGCACTCCGGGATCTGGAAGGCACAGGCCCGTGACAGGGGAGCCGGCCGGCAGGAGCCCGGAACCGCACGGGGCCGAGCTCAGGCAGCAGCACGGGGCGCGGGCACTGTCCCAGGCAGCTGCGGCTGCGAGAGGGCAGAGAGCCGGCAGGCGGCTCAGCGAGGCAGCGCCGGCCTTCAGGCTCACCTCCACCAGGAAGGCCATGGCAGCCAAATCGCAGGATGGCGCGTCTTTGCTGAGCAGCCCGAGCAGTTGGAAGGCAATCGCGGAACACCAGGGGACAGATGCGTGGCGCATTGCTCTGGCAGCAGGAAAAAGGAACCAAAACCCTGAGCCAGTGGGGACAAACCTCTCCTCGGACCCACTCACAGAGGTCTGCTCTTTCTCCAGCACCCTGCAAGAGGTCCCGGGCCCTTTGGGAGGCGGCTGCTCTTGGGCAGCCTCCTCGCGCAGCCTCTTGCAGTCTCCGTGCAGTCCGTCCCTTGGTGACCAGGCCCTCTGGCCCACAACCACGGGGACTCTGTGGGACAGCCCAGGCACAGGGCACAAATGCCGGGGCCAGCTGGTGACAGCGGGGTCTCACCTGGCCAGCACGCCCACAGCAGTGTGGTGGGTGTGAGGGCAGAGCAGTGTGTCCCAGCCACGATTGTCTTCCATTGCCATCACCACGTCCTGATAGTGCAGCCGGCAGAGCAGGGCCTTGAGGGTCTGCGCTGCAAAGCTGTGTGCAGAGCAAAGCCCAGGTCACGCTGGGTGGGAGCACTGGCTCCTGCCCTGGGGACATGGCAGGGGCAGGAGGAGTGGCATGGAGTACCTGGTGGGGTTGGCGGCAAGGCCGTGTTGCTGCTGGCATCCCTTCCAGAAGGTATGGACCGCCTGCGGCATCTGCAATGTGCTGAAGAGCACTTGGAAGAGCAGGTGCACAAAGAGGCGGGGGAAATACGCTGTCACTACGTGTGGGACGCAGGGCGCCTGGAGGATCTTCCACATCACCACAGTTGCCTGCAGAGGACACAGCAGCCCGAGTCAGTGCTCGGTGCCGAGGCGCCCGTGTGGCAGGGCCCGAGCGCGGGAGGGAGAGGCCGGCGGAGACGCAGGGGGAGCACCGGGCCTGGCAGCCCTGAAGCTGGCCCTCAGCCGGGTTTCATCCCAGCACCTGAAGCGGGGAGATGCCGTGGGGGAGGGAGGATGGAGAGCTGACGGAGAGGTGACCTTGGGGTGAGCAAGGGCCACTTGCAGAAACTCACAGCCAGGGCAAGGACAGCCGTGTGGTCCCCATCGGAGGTGCACGTGCTGTGCTCTGGCCAGTTGGCCAGCACGTCAAGGAGCGCCAGCATGGCCGGCTCTGCAGTCCTGCACGAGCACATGACGGTCTTCCACATGGTGGTGGCAGCTCTGTGGGGTCAGAGCTCTGTCTCAGGGGTGTCTGGGACACAGCACCGTGGCCTGGGCAGCAGCGGGCAGCCGAGCTGGCCGCAGGCCCTGCCTCTGCCCACTGCCCCTCACTGGCAGCACGCAGGCAGCCCAGCCCTGTGGGGGCCTGGCCCCTGAGGAGCAGGGAGGGGGCATGGCAGCAGGCAGGAGGCTTGGGGGCTGACATGCCAGGGCTGGCAAAGGGAGGAGCCAGAGGGCCCTGGAATTCTCTGTTTGTCAGACACCTGGCCCAGGCTGTAGAGGGTGATGGGCTGGTGAGGCCTGAGCCTTCAGGGCACCTGGGCCCCATACCTGTCACACGATGGGGCCACGCGCAGGAGAGCCACCACCACGTCAGCGGGCTGTGCCTCTGTCAGATCCAGAAGGGGCCTGTACAGATTGTACTCGGGAAACTCATTGGCCAGGAGCCACTGGTGGATGTACCTCACCATGGCGGGCACCTGGAGGAGGCACGGGGAGACTTGGAAATCTGCCAGAGGGAGACATGGGCCCAGCGGCCCCAGAGCAGTGCTCCCCTTGCCACCACACTGCCATGGCCTGCAAGGCTTTCAGTGAGCAGCAGGCGTGTCCTGGGAGGCCCAGCAATTCCTGGGAGGATGGAAGCCAGGCCACAGGCTGCTTACTTGCTTTGCACTGGAAGGACCCTCCTCCACAAGCATATCCAGCAGGGCAGCACTGGTCTTGGTTTGGAAGATGGGAGAGTATACTCTGACCACAGTGCCCATGACGCTGGTCTCTTCCTCCCGAATTCTCTTCATGAATTTGCAAACCATCTGGAGCAGAAGGGCAAGAAGCGAGAGATGTTCCATGGAGTGCTCCAGGCACGGTGCTGGGCTGAGCAGTGACAACAGGCCCAGCCCAGGTGGCCACGGCTGCAGGTACCTGCGCTGTTCTGCGGAAGAGGCCACGGGTGCGTTGCTGCTCTTGTGGGCGCTCCGTGGCTGCACCTGGCAAAGAGCGAGCGCAGCCCGAGCTGAGGGGCTGTGGGAGAGGCCGGAGAACAGAGCCCGGCCCTGCGCTCCCCAGGCAGGGACAGCCCCGCCATGGGCCAGGGCATGGCGCACAGCTGAGGGGAGTCTGCCCCGGCCCCTGTTCCCTCCTGTCCATGGGTATGTCCCCGGGAAGTGGCATGGCATGGGACCAAGCTGGCTGCAGGCACCAGCTCATTGGCCCAGCTCCGTCACTTACCCTCTTGCAGTGGCTGCAAGTGCTCCACCTCTTTGGGCTGCTGGGCTGGGGCAGTTCCAGGGCCTTCTTTGTCCTCCTTCCCGCAGGCCACCTGGGGCACGCTCGGGGGTCTCTGGTCTACGTCACTGCCTGGATTCATGGCTACTTGCAGGAGAAGGTGGCTCGGCAAAGGCCCGAGTCAGCAAGTTCTGCAGTCGTGCCTTGAAGGCACGTGCAAGAGCAAAGTCTTGGCAAGGCTGCAGGACAGCAAGTCCTGCCCTCTGGTCTCGGGGGCTCCTGCCACAAGGACGGGAGACTCCCGGTCAAGGACCGTGGCCAGCAAGTGCCACGGTCTGGCCCCGAGGGCAGCGGCAGCACTGGTGGGAGATGCCTCCAAAGAGCTCCGGGTCACCAAGCGCCACGCTCTGCCCTCGAGGGCACCTGCAGGAGTAACGCCTCGGAAAAGCTCCGGGTCAGCAAGGAACGAGTGCGCTGTGCGGGGGCTCCTCACGGCACCGCTCTGTCCCGTCCTGTCCCGTCGCGTGCACCGAGCACTGTGGCGTGGCCGCATCACCGCCCGTAACACCTATGTCACCGCATGTCACAAAGGGCCCTCGGACACCCTGTCCCTTTGCATGCATGCCACAGTGACCATGCTGCGTCACGTCACAAAGGGCCCTTGCACACACTGCAACCTGCCCTGGGGCCGCCCCCAGCCCACCCAAAGTGACCCAGGTTGGAAGGAGTGCCTTGCCCCAAGTGTCTCAGACAGCCCGACAGGATCTTCAGGAACGGCTCAAACCATCAGCAAACGCTGCCCTGCTCTGCGGGCTCAGGGCAGCAGAAGGAGCGGGAAGGGCACGGGGCCTTGTACAGAAGCTGGCACGGCCTCCCTGGGACACGTCCTGCCTAGTGGCTGTTGCTGTTGGACACAAGATAAAGATGATTGACTCCAGTAACTCTCAGAAGGCAAATGAGCACAGAAAGCTTTATTGTCCAATTCTTCCTAGTTATTTATAAGGTGTTACAAAACAGAATTAGCATGATTGGTGAATGGGAACGACACCTCTCCAATTCCATTACTTAAACTAGAGCAACAGAAAAACACCAGCTGGACAAGATTGCTTTTAAGAAAGAGTAGCTATTTTTACAAGACTGTTTTGAGAATGAAACTTGTTGAGAAGGTTTCCCTGGGGAAAGAGGTAACAACGGTTAACAGGCTAAAAACTTTCCCAGACTCAGAAATATCAGGCCCACAGAGTGGCCATCCTAAATGTGATGGTGTGACACAGATGAGGAAGGTGTGGGCCAGGGCAAGAGTGCTGCTCTGACCCCTGGGGCCCGGGGAGCACTGAAATGTGCAGGGGTGGCAGAGTCCCCGCCGAAGCAGAGTCCCCCGAGCCCTGGCAACGCTGGTGCCCGTCTCCTGCCCCAGAGACCGGTGCCCAGGGGGGCTTCTCTGCCAGAGGGCAGCCAAAGCCAACGTGCATTGGGGGCTGTGCTGCATCCTACAGGGGCTCTTGGCAAGAGCCTCTGGAGCAACTCGGGGCAACACTTGGTATGTGTCAGATGATAGTGCTCCTTCCTGGAAGGATTGTTTTGATTATTTTCATGGAAGGGATTAGCAGGAGCACAAACCCACCAACAGCCACTGAATTTCAGAGGGCAAAGATACTCCACAGAGACACTGCCAGGTCTCCTTGTGCTTTTCTGTCCTTCTTGCATTGTGGAAAAAAAAGCATTGGCCCAGCCTCTGCTCTTCAGCGCTCCAGTTGCTGCTGTGTGTCTGCCTGTGGTATGTCCATGTCCAAACACAACTGGGTGCCCGCTGAGCACAGCAATGGACGGCCACAAACAGCGAGGTCCCCAATAAACATCGAGGAAGACACCCGGGGAAGTGCAGAGGACAGGGATAACTGTGGGAGGAGAAGCTCTTGTGTGTCTCTGATGATGGTGCCAGCCCCCTGAAGGAGCAGCCAAGACAAGTGCTGGAAGTGGACGTGTGCTGCCCTTTTGTGCTGTCAGATGCACCCGGGACGGACTTGTTGCCACAGGTCCACCAGGCTTGATCCACCAGGAGCAATGGAGGGCTGTTGCACTGTGTTTCTCACTCTCTTGGGTTATGCAATCCCTTCCCCCTCCTCCCCGACCCCAGACAGACCTGTGGCCAATCCCAAGGGACCTGGTAAGGGGGTCTCCCTTTGCCCCTGCAAAATTCCAGGCAGATCCATCCGGGCAATTGGCGGAATTGGCCCCTCCCCAAAAGGCATTTGACCCCCGGCATGCCTGTCCATCTTGGGTCACTCCCCCACACTCCAGTGATGGACCAGGTCTCTGCCCTTTTTCCTTCCCACTCCCGCAGGTCAAAACGACAGGCAGGCCACCTGCTCCTCTGTTCTGCGGGGGGCACAGCTTGTTCAGGAGCCTGTTCTCGAGCTGGAATAAAGTCCTGGATAGAACCCCGTTGCAGAATGGGTTTCTTCTTCGCTGCTAGCCTAGCCTCCTCCTGAGCCCAGGTGGGACTTGCCCTGCCTCAGCCAAGCGTGGGTCATGGGATCTCCCCTGCCTCTCATGAGGCAGGGCAGACAGGCCAGGGCCGGGTTCCGCTTCACGGAGCAGCTAGCTCCCTCGCTCCAGGCCGTGCTACAAAGTTATCGCTGAGAGACTGAGTTGGTCTCGACATAGGTAACAGTATCAGAGGGCCCTGAATTGGTAGGGAATGGCCTCCAGCAAGAGCAAAGCAGGATCTTCGAGCAGCAAAGGCTGAGCGTGTGAAGCGGGCCATCTCCTCAGCAGACACCAAAGTGCTTCCCTCCAGCCCTGAACTTTGCCCACAAGGGCCAGCTTTTCTTCAGCGCCTGCTGCTTCTTCCTTGGTTCCAAGGCAGTCCAGGATTTTGTTTGGAAGCCCAATGACGTGTCTTTAAGGTGCCTGCATGGAGGAGAGGGACGGCAGCTGCAGCGCAGGCCTCGTGTCCCTCTCACGATGGCACCCAAGGCCGCTGCCTTGGGACGTCTGCCCGTGGAAGGCGAGTCTGCCCTCAAGCGCAGCTCCTGGAGTCAGTCAGGGGCAAAGGCCGCAGCTGCAGCTGTGAGGCTCGCAAGTCAAGGGAAAGCCACTGGGGCCAAATCTGCTGAAGCCTTTTGCCAAAGCACGCGCAGTGTTGCCCACAGTATGCCCCGTTTTGGCCTCGTGGCTGGTGCGGATGCCTCGTTGGGCAGGCGCCGGCGTAGGGGCTGCTGCTGCTCCTGTGCACGCTCTGGTGCTGTTTCTGTGGCGTCCAGAGCCGCTTGGGCAGCAGCGACTGGGCAGCCTTGCTCGAGGAGCCATCGGCACCCTCTGCATGGAGGCAGAAGCTCTGCGGGCCCAGAGCTGTGTGTCGGGGCGGGGGGCCTCGGTCTCAGCACCGTGGCCTGGGCAGCTGCAGGGGCCCAAGGCTGGCCGCCAGCCCTGCCTCTGCCCCACTGCCCTGGCAGCAGCCAGTGGCCGTGCCCTGGCAGGGCCCCCTTGCCTTCCTTGTCCCCAGCCTGGGCACCTCGGGGGTGTCCCCACCCTCCTGCTGAGGCCCAGCCTCGAGGCCTCCTGCCACAGGTGTGGGAGACTCTCTGGGGAAGCACCAGAGCAGCCAGGTGGCAGGAACAAGGCGGCTGCTGGGGGCCTGCTTATGGCCTCTGACACCCAATTCCTCAGGGATTCTCACCAGCCTGGCTCCTTGGAGCCTCCTGCCACCCACATGGCCCCCATGCCTTCCCGCTGCTTTGTCCCATCTGGGCCTCCACAGTACCTCAGCCCTTCATGGCCTCCCACCGCCCCGTCCTCCCCTCAGGGTCTCTCCCAGCCCGGCCAACCTGCCCGGCAGTGGTGCAGCCCAGACGGAGCTCCGGAGGAGCTGGACCCAGAAGCACCTCGGAGCCCTCAGCCATGCAGCCAGCAACACGCGGGCAGGAGGACACAGATGGCGCTTCCAGCCTGGGAGAGGGCTTGTGCCCATCTCCAGGCACCAGGCTCGCAGGGATCCCCGCAGCTCCTGCGAGCCTGGGATCTCCTGGCCCCTGCCCAGCTGCTCTGTGGGCAGCCTTAAGGCTTCAGCAGAACCACCAAAGGCCAAGGGGCTTCTAGCAATTCTCTCTTCCCCACTGCACATCTGGGCGGCTTGCTGAGCACAAGGAGCCATTTTCCTCTCTTCCCCTATGCCCTGCAGACACTGGGCACCAAAAGAAAGCTCCTGGGATCTGGGTATTCGAACAGACTATATTTCTCTTTCTATATAAAATCTATACTCTAGATATCCTAAAAGAGAAAACCAAAAGGAGATAAAAACAATCTAAAAGAACAGAAAACTTCCCGCCGACTCAGGTGGCCCCAGCAGAGAGAGAGCCTCTCAAATCAGCTCTCCTCAGAGCTCCAGCAGCACAGCCGGCCACGGCCCCACAGACAAGGCCGTTTCTGGCGTGCCCTGCGGAACTGATCTTGCAGCTTCTGCAAGACGGAGCCCGGAGCTCTCTCTACGGCCCGCAGGACGACGGCTGTTCCCAGAGCCAGGCTTCTGACAGCAGGGCTGATGTCATATGCCATCTCTTCCAGGGCTGCCGGAGAGAGGAACGGAGCCACGGTCAGATGTCAGATCTGCAGGGACCCGAGGAGACTCCCGTGCCAGGGCCATGCCAGCGGGCTCTGGCCACGGCCAGGAGGGAGCAGGGCCCAAGGGGATCAGCCCAAAGCCACCGGACACTATTGCCGTGTGCGCTCTGGCCGCGCCAGCCCTGGTCCGCGCAGGGAGCAGAGCCCTCGGCAGCCGGGGCAGGGCTTGCAGCTCCCCCCGGCAGCCCCCGCTGGCAGCCCGCTGCCCTCACTCACCCTGACAGATGTGCTGGAGCTCTCGCTTGCGTCCCCTGAGGTGCCGCCCAGCCATCCCTGAGAACACAGAGCCTGTCACGGCCCCAGCAGCACAGCTCCGTGCCAGCGGCGCTACCAGCCCTGCGGCCACATGCCCTCCTGTCCCCGGCGGGGCTCAGGCTGGACCATTGCCGCCTGCTGCCGCCCAAGGGCAAGGCTGCAAGAGGGTGGCGGCAGCCCCGAGGGCAGGCGGGGCTCCACAGCGCCGGGCCCGGATGGCGCTGCCGGGGCAGCAGCCGGGGCTGGGGCCGAGCTGCGGTGGGCGGGGGTGGGGCAGGAAGGGAGCCCTGGCTGGTGGCTCACCAATGAACCTGACGGCCGCCTGTCGCATGGACTCCTGTGGGCTGTCCAGGTAGAGCAGGGCGTGGTGCAGGTGCTCGGCTGCTCGCCTCCTGTCCTCTGCCAGCTGGAGAGAGCACCAGGAGGCTGTAGTTGGTGCAGGCTCAGCCCCTCGGCCGGGCGCTCCGTGCGGCCAGCACTGGCCTGCCCTGCCTGCAGAGCCCTGCTAGGCGGCCAGCAGGGAGCCTCCGAGCCTGGAGCAGAGCCCGCATGGCCCAGGCAAGGGAGCGGCATGTGGGGCGTGGGCTGGTGCCCCGGGCTGCAGCGCCGGGCAGGGGCACAGCTGCCCGCCGCACACTAGGGAGCAGCACGGGCAGGGGGCTTGTCCAGCCTGAGGCCGGGCCTTCCAGGCCGCCCTTACCAGGCCCTCGCAGAAGCTCCAGGTCTGATCCACCCGCAGCATCTGCTGGAGATCCTTCCTGTTCAGGAAAGCGGCCTGAACAACGCAGCGTTTCCCGGGAGGCCTGGGGAGCAGCAGAGAGCCAGAGATGGCACCAGGGCCCAGGGCGCAGGACCCACGTCCCTGTCCCAAGGCCAGCAGGAGGCTGCAGCCCCCGCGCGAGGTGCCGGAGCAGGAGGCAGCAGGAGCCCTCTGCCGGGGGACCAGCGGCAGCCGCCCAGTCCTCACCTCAACCACGCGCTGGTCCTGGTCATGGCAGTGGAGGGAGAGCGGGAGCAGGCTCCGGCGCACGTGAGGCTTGAGGGCCTTTTTCTCCCCTTCCGGGAAAAATTCCAGCGTCTCTCGGAAGACGAACATGGAGCACAACTGCACCTGGCTATCGTGCTGTATGAAAGGAAGGAAAAAAGACCTCAGCACGGGCTGCTTGATGGCCACCTGGGCACAGGCCTGAAAATGCACGGGGCACAAAGTGGCAGTCCGGGCAGCCCCCGGTGGCCGTGGCTGGAGGCGCAGAGCCTTACGTGGTCAAAGAGTGGCAGGAGCGCCTCAGCCAGCTGCAGGGCGAGGGGGGTGCTTATCAGGGCGCCGTTGTAGAGGAACAAACAGCTGAGGAGAAGGATGGTCATCCTAAGCACGTCGCTGTGATTTTCCCCCAGGAGCTCCACTAGCCTATCATGCAGGCTCCACATTCTTCTGGCCTGTGTGGAACAGCAGGGTGTGAAATGCCAGCCTGCTGCCCCAAGGCCCAGAGGCCAAAGGCCTGTGCCAAAGTACTCGGGCAGCTGAAGCGGGAGGCAGGAGAGCTGGGAGCAGCCGCCTCAGCGCCCTGAGCCCAACCAGGCCCAAGCGAGTGCGTTGCCCAGCCCCCCGCCAGTGGCAGCACGGCTTCGGCCCCTGCCCCCTTCTCACCATCGAGAGATTCTTGCCGAGCACCACGAGGCCTCTGAGTGCCAAGCGACGCCGCTCCCTGCACTGGCTCTGCAGGTTCTTTGACATGATCTCCAGGACACTGTCACGGCATTCACTCGAGGTCAGGCACTCCGGGATCTGGAAGGCACAGGCCCGTGACAGGGGAGCCGGCCGGCAGGAGCCCGGAACCGCACGGGGCCGAGCTCAGGCAGCAGCACGGGGCGCGGGCACTGTCCCAGGCAGCTGCGGCTGCGAGAGGGCAGAGAGCCGGCAGGCGGCTCAGCGAGGCAGCGCCGGCCTTCAGGCTCACCTCCACCAGGAAGGCCATGGCAGCCAAATCGCAGGATGGCGCGTCTTTGCTGAGCAGCCCGAGCAGTTGGAAGGCAATCGCGGAACACCAGGGGACAGATGCGTGGCGCATTGCTCTGGCAGCAGGAAAAAGGAACCAAAACCCTGAGCCAGTGGGGACAAACCTCTCCTCGGACCCACTCACAGAGGTCTGCTCTTTCTCCAGCACCCTGCAAGAGGTCCCGGGCCCTTTGGGAGGCGGCTGCTCTTGGGCAGCCTCCTCGCGCAGCCTCTTGCAGTCTCCGTGCAGTCCGTCCCTTGGTGACCAGGCCCTCTGGCCCACAACCACGGGGACTCTGTGGGACAGCCCAGGCACAGGGCACAAATGCCGGGGCCAGCTGGTGACAGCGGGGTCTCACCTGGCCAGCACGCCCACAGCAGTGTGGTGGGTGTGAGGGCAGAGCAGTGTGTCCCAGCCACGATTGTCTTCCATTGCCATCACCACGTCCTGATAGTGCAGCCGGCAGAGCAGGGCCTTGAGGGTCTGCGCTGCAAAGCTGTGTGCAGAGCAAAGCCCAGGTCACGCTGGGTGGGAGCACTGGCTCCTGCCCTGGGGACATGGCAGGGGCAGGAGGAGTGGCATGGAGTACCTGGTGGGGTTGGCGGCAAGGCCGTGTTGCTGCTGGCATCCCTTCCAGAAGGTATGGACCGCCTGCGGCATCTGCAATGTGCTGAAGAGCACTTGGAAGAGCAGGTGCACAAAGAGGCGGGGGAAATACGCTGTCACTACGTGTGGGACGCAGGGCGCCTGGAGGATCTTCCACATCACCACAGTTGCCTGCAGAGGACACAGCAGCCCGAGTCAGTGCTCGGTGCCGAGGCGCCCGTGTGGCAGGGCCCGAGCGCGGGAGGGAGAGGCCGGCGGAGACGCAGGGGGAGCACCGGGCCTGGCAGCCCTGAAGCTGGCCCTCAGCCGGGTTTCATCCCAGCACCTGAAGCGGGGAGATGCCGTGGGGGAGGGAGGATGGAGAGCTGACGGAGAGGTGACCTTGGGGTGAGCAAGGGCCACTTGCAGAAACTCACAGCCAGGGCAAGGACAGCCGTGTGGTCCCCATCGGAGGTGCACGTGCTGTGCTCTGGCCAGTTGGCCAGCACGTCAAGGAGCGCCAGCATGGCCGGCTCTGCAGTCCTGCACGAGCACATGACGGTCTTCCACATGGTGGTGGCAGCTCTGTGGGGTCAGAGCTCTGTCTCAGGGGTGTCTGGGACACAGCACCGTGGCCTGGGCAGCAGCGGGCAGCCGAGCTGGCCGCAGGCCCTGCCTCTGCCCACTGCCCCTCACTGGCAGCACGCAGGCAGCCCAGCCCTGTGGGGGCCTGGCCCCTGAGGAGCAGGGAGGGGGCATGGCAGCAGGCAGGAGGCTTGGGGGCTGACATGCCAGGGCTGGCAAAGGGAGGAGCCAGAGGGCCCTGGAATTCTCTGTTTGTCAGACACCTGGCCCAGGCTGTAGAGGGTGATGGGCTGGTGAGGCCTGAGCCTTCAGGGCACCTGGGCCCCATACCTGTCACACGATGGGGCCACGCGCAGGAGAGCCACCACCACGTCAGCGGGCTGTGCCTCTGTCAGATCCAGAAGGGGCCTGTACAGATTGTACTCGGGAAACTCATTGGCCAGGAGCCACTGGTGGATGTACCTCACCATGGCGGGCACCTGGAGGAGGCACGGGGAGACTTGGAAATCTGCCAGAGGGAGACATGGGCCCAGCGGCCCCAGAGCAGTGCTCCCCTTGCCACCACACTGCCATGGCCTGCAAGGCTTTCAGTGAGCAGCAGGCGTGTCCTGGGAGGCCCAGCAATTCCTGGGAGGATGGAAGCCAGGCCACAGGCTGCTTACTTGCTTTGCACTGGAAGGACCCTCCTCCACAAGCATATCCAGCAGGGCAGCACTGGTCTTGGTTTGGAAGATGGGAGAGTATACTCTGACCACAGTGCCCATGACGCTGGTCTCTTCCTCCCGAATTCTCTTCATGAATTTGCAAACCATCTGGAGCAGAAGGGCAAGAAGCGAGAGATGTTCCATGGAGTGCTCCAGGCACGGTGCTGGGCTGAGCAGTGACAACAGGCCCAGCCCAGGTGGCCACGGCTGCAGGTACCTGCGCTGTTCTGCGGAAGAGGCCACGGGTGCGTTGCTGCTCTTGTGGGCGCTCCGTGGCTGCACCTGGCAAAGAGCGAGCGCAGCCCGAGCTGAGGGGCTGTGGGAGAGGCCGGAGAACAGAGCCCGGCCCTGCGCTCCCCAGGCAGGGACAGCCCCGCCATGGGCCAGGGCATGGCGCACAGCTGAGGGGAGTCTGCCCCGGCCCCTGTTCCCTCCTGTCCATGGGTATGTCCCCGGGAAGTGGCATGGCATGGGACCAAGCTGGCTGCAGGCACCAGCTCATTGGCCCAGCTCCGTCACTTACCCTCTTGCAGTGGCTGCAAGTGCTCCACCTCTTTGGGCTGCTGGGCTGGGGCAGTTCCAGGGCCTTCTTTGTCCTCCTTCCCGCAGGCCACCTGGGGCACGCTCGGGGGTCTCTGGTCTACGTCACTGCCTGGATTCATGGCTACTTGCAGGAGAAGGTGGCTCGGCAAAGGCCCGAGTCAGCAAGTTCTGCAGTCGTGCCTTGAAGGCACGTGCAAGAGCAAAGTCTTGGCAAGGCTGCAGGACAGCAAGTCCTGCCCTCTGGTCTCGGGGGCTCCTGCCACAAGGACGGGAGACTCCCGGTCAAGGACCGTGGCCAGCAAGTGCCACGGTCTGGCCCCGAGGGCAGCGGCAGCACTGGTGGGAGATGCCTCCAAAGAGCTCCGGGTCACCAAGCGCCACGCTCTGCCCTCGAGGGCACCTGCAGGAGTAACGCCTCGGAAAAGCTCCGGGTCAGCAAGGAACGAGTGCGCTGTGCGGGGGCTCCTCACGGCACCGCTCTGTCCCGTCCTGTCCCGTCGCGTGCACCGAGCACTGTGGCGTGGCCGCATCACCGCCCGTAACACCTATGTCACCGCATGTCACAAAGGGCCCTCGGACACCCTGTCCCTTTGCATGCATGCCACAGTGACCATGCTGCGTCACGTCACAAAGGGCCCTTGCACACACTGCAACCTGCCCTGGGGCCGCCCCCAGCCCACCCAAAGTGACCCAGGTTGGAAGGAGTGCCTTGCCCCAAGTGTCTCAGACAGCCCGACAGGATCTTCAGGAACGGCTCAAACCATCAGCAAACGCTGCCCTGCTCTGCGGGCTCAGGGCAGCAGAAGGAGCGGGAAGGGCACGGGGCCTTGTACAGAAGCTGGCACGGCCTCCCTGGGACACGTCCTGCCTAGTGGCTGTTGCTGTTGGACACAAGATAAAGATGATTGACTCCAGTAACTCTCAGAAGGCAAATGAGCACAGAAAGCTTTATTGTCCAATTCTTCCTAGTTATTTATAAGGTGTTACAAAACAGAATTAGCATGATTGGTGAATGGGAACGACACCTCTCCAATTCCATTACTTAAACTAGAGCAACAGAAAAACACCAGCTGGACAAGATTGCTTTTAAGAAAGAGTAGCTATTTTTACAAGACTGTTTTGAGAATGAAACTTGTTGAGAAGGTTTCCCTGGGGAAAGAGGTAACAACGGTTAACAGGCTAAAAACTTTCCCAGACTCAGAAATATCAGGCCCACAGAGTGGCCATCCTAAATGTGATGGTGTGACACAGATGAGGAAGGTGTGGGCCAGGGCAAGAGTGCTGCTCTGACCCCTGGGGCCCGGGGAGCACTGAAATGTGCAGGGGTGGCAGAGTCCCCGCCGAAGCAGAGTCCCCCGAGCCCTGGCAACGCTGGTGCCCGTCTCCTGCCCCAGAGACCGGTGCCCAGGGGGGCTTCTCTGCCAGAGGGCAGCCAAAGCCAACGTGCATTGGGGGCTGTGCTGCATCCTACAGGGGCTCTTGGCAAGAGCCTCTGGAGCAACTCGGGGCAACACTTGGTATGTGTCAGATGATAGTGCTCCTTCCTGGAAGGATTGTTTTGATTATTTTCATGGAAGGGATTAGCAGGAGCACAAACCCACCAACAGCCACTGAATTTCAGAGGGCAAAGATACTCCACAGAGACACTGCCAGGTCTCCTTGTGCTTTTCTGTCCTTCTTGCATTGTGGAAAAAAAAGCATTGGCCCAGCCTCTGCTCTTCAGCGCTCCAGTTGCTGCTGTGTGTCTGCCTGTGGTATGTCCATGTCCAAACACAACTGGGTGCCCGCTGAGCACAGCAATGGACGGCCACAAACAGCGAGGTCCCCAATAAACATCGAGGAAGACACCCGGGGAAGTGCAGAGGACAGGGATAACTGTGGGAGGAGAAGCTCTTGTGTGTCTCTGATGATGGTGCCAGCCCCCTGAAGGAGCAGCCAAGACAAGTGCTGGAAGTGGACGTGTGCTGCCCTTTTGTGCTGTCAGATGCACCCGGGACGGACTTGTTGCCACAGGTCCACCAGGCTTGATCCACCAGGAGCAATGGAGGGCTGTTGCACTGTGTTTCTCACTCTCTTGGGTTATGCAATCCCTTCCCCCTCCTCCCCGACCCCAGACAGACCTGTGGCCAATCCCAAGGGACCTGGTAAGGGGGTCTCCCTTTGCCCCTGCAAAATTCCAGGCAGATCCATCCGGGCAATTGGCGGAATTGGCCCCTCCCCAAAAGGCATTTGACCCCCGGCATGCCTGTCCATCTTGGGTCACTCCCCCACACTCCAGTGATGGACCAGGTCTCTGCCCTTTTTCCTTCCCACTCCCGCAGGTCAAAACGACAGGCAGGCCACCTGCTCCTCTGTTCTGCGGGGGGCACAGCTTGTTCAGGAGCCTGTTCTCGAGCTGGAATAAAGTCCTGGATAGAACCCCGTTGCAGAATGGGTTTCTTCTTCGCTGCTAGCCTAGCCTCCTCCTGAGCCCAGGTGGGACTTGCCCTGCCTCAGCCAAGCGTGGGTCATGGGATCTCCCCTGCCTCTCATGAGGCAGGGCAGACAGGCCAGGGCCGGGTTCCGCTTCACGGAGCAGCTAGCTCCCTCGCTCCAGGCCGTGCTACAAAGTTATCGCTGAGAGACTGAGTTGGTCTCGACATAGGTAACAGTATCAGAGGGCCCTGAATTGGTAGGGAATGGCCTCCAGCAAGAGCAAAGCAGGATCTTCGAGCAGCAAAGGCTGAGCGTGTGAAGCGGGCCATCTCCTCAGCAGACACCAAAGTGCTTCCCTCCAGCCCTGAACTTTGCCCACAAGGGCCAGCTTTTCTTCAGCGCCTGCTGCTTCTTCCTTGGTTCCAAGGCAGTCCAGGATTTTGTTTGGAAGCCCAATGACGTGTCTTTAAGGTGCCTGCATGGAGGAGAGGGACGGCAGCTGCAGCGCAGGCCTCGTGTCCCTCTCACGATGGCACCCAAGGCCGCTGCCTTGGGACGTCTGCCCGTGGAAGGCGAGTCTGCCCTCAAGCGCAGCTCCTGGAGTCAGTCAGGGGCAAAGGCCGCAGCTGCAGCTGTGAGGCTCGCAAGTCAAGGGAAAGCCACTGGGGCCAAATCTGCTGAAGCCTTTTGCCAAAGCACGCGCAGTGTTGCCCACAGTATGCCCCGTTTTGGCCTCGTGGCTGGTGCGGATGCCTCGTTGGGCAGGCGCCGGCGTAGGGGCTGCTGCTGCTCCTGTGCACGCTCTGGTGCTGTTTCTGTGGCGTCCAGAGCCGCTTGGGCAGCAGCGACTGGGCAGCCTTGCTCGAGGAGCCATCGGCACCCTCTGCATGGAGGCAGAAGCTCTGCGGGCCCAGAGCTGTGTGTCGGGGCGGGGGGCCTCGGTCTCAGCACCGTGGCCTGGGCAGCTGCAGGGGCCCAAGGCTGGCCGCCAGCCCTGCCTCTGCCCCACTGCCCTGGCAGCAGCCAGTGGCCGTGCCCTGGCAGGGCCCCCTTGCCTTCCTTGTCCCCAGCCTGGGCACCTCGGGGGTGTCCCCACCCTCCTGCTGAGGCCCAGCCTCGAGGCCTCCTGCCACAGGTGTGGGAGACTCTCTGGGGAAGCACCAGAGCAGCCAGGTGGCAGGAACAAGGCGGCTGCTGGGGGCCTGCTTATGGCCTCTGACACCCAATTCCTCAGGGATTCTCACCAGCCTGGCTCCTTGGAGCCTCCTGCCACCCACATGGCCCCCATGCCTTCCCGCTGCTTTGTCCCATCTGGGCCTCCACAGTACCTCAGCCCTTCATGGCCTCCCACCGCCCCGTCCTCCCCTCAGGGTCTCTCCCAGCCCGGCCAACCTGCCCGGCAGTGGTGCAGCCCAGACGGAGCTCCGGAGGAGCTGGACCCAGAAGCACCTCGGAGCCCTCAGCCATGCAGCCAGCAACACGCGGGCAGGAGGACACAGATGGCGCTTCCAGCCTGGGAGAGGGCTTGTGCCCATCTCCAGGCACCAGGCTCGCAGGGATCCCCGCAGCTCCTGCGAGCCTGGGATCTCCTGGCCCCTGCCCAGCTGCTCTGTGGGCAGCCTTAAGGCTTCAGCAGAACCACCAAAGGCCAAGGGGCTTCTAGCAATTCTCTCTTCCCCACTGCACATCTGGGCGGCTTGCTGAGCACAAGGAGCCATTTTCCTCTCTTCCCCTATGCCCTGCAGACACTGGGCACCAAAAGAAAGCTCCTGGGATCTGGGTATTCGAACAGACTATATTTCTCTTTCTATATAAAATCTATACTCTAGATATCCTAAAAGAGAAAACCAAAAGGAGATAAAAACAATCTAAAAGAACAGAAAACTTCCCGCCGACTCAGGTGGCCCCAGCAGAGAGAGAGCCTCTCAAATCAGCTCTCCTCAGAGCTCCAGCAGCACAGCCGGCCACGGCCCCACAGACAAGGCCGTTTCTGGCGTGCCCTGCGGAACTGATCTTGCAGCTTCTGCAAGACGGAGCCCGGAGCTCTCTCTACGGCCCGCAGGACGACGGCTGTTCCCAGAGCCAGGCTTCTGACAGCAGGGCTGATGTCATATGCCATCTCTTCCAGGGCTGCCGGAGAGAGGAACGGAGCCACGGTCAGATGTCAGATCTGCAGGGACCCGAGGAGACTCCCGTGCCAGGGCCATGCCAGCGGGCTCTGGCCACGGCCAGGAGGGAGCAGGGCCCAAGGGGATCAGCCCAAAGCCACCGGACACTATTGCCGTGTGCGCTCTGGCCGCGCCAGCCCTGGTCCGCGCAGGGAGCAGAGCCCTCGGCAGCCGGGGCAGGGCTTGCAGCTCCCCCCGGCAGCCCCCGCTGGCAGCCCGCTGCCCTCACTCACCCTGACAGATGTGCTGGAGCTCTCGCTTGCGTCCCCTGAGGTGCCGCCCAGCCATCCCTGAGAACACAGAGCCTGTCACGGCCCCAGCAGCACAGCTCCGTGCCAGCGGCGCTACCAGCCCTGCGGCCACATGCCCTCCTGTCCCCGGCGGGGCTCAGGCTGGACCATTGCCGCCTGCTGCCGCCCAAGGGCAAGGCTGCAAGAGGGTGGCGGCAGCCCCGAGGGCAGGCGGGGCTCCACAGCGCCGGGCCCGGATGGCGCTGCCGGGGCAGCAGCCGGGGCTGGGGCCGAGCTGCGGTGGGCGGGGGTGGGGCAGGAAGGGAGCCCTGGCTGGTGGCTCACCAATGAACCTGACGGCCGCCTGTCGCATGGACTCCTGTGGGCTGTCCAGGTAGAGCAGGGCGTGGTGCAGGTGCTCGGCTGCTCGCCTCCTGTCCTCTGCCAGCTGGAGAGAGCACCAGGAGGCTGTAGTTGGTGCAGGCTCAGCCCCTCGGCCGGGCGCTCCGTGCGGCCAGCACTGGCCTGCCCTGCCTGCAGAGCCCTGCTAGGCGGCCAGCAGGGAGCCTCCGAGCCTGGAGCAGAGCCCGCATGGCCCAGGCAAGGGAGCGGCATGTGGGGCGTGGGCTGGTGCCCCGGGCTGCAGCGCCGGGCAGGGGCACAGCTGCCCGCCGCACACAGGGAGCAGCACGGGCAGGGGGCTTGTCCAGCCTGAGGCCGGGCCTTCCAGGCCGCCCTTACCAGGCCCTCGCAGAAGCTCCAGGTCTGATCCACCCGCAGCATCTGCTGGAGATCCTTCCTGTTCAGGAAAGCGGCTGAACAACGCAGCGTTTCCCGGGAGGCCTGGGGAGCAGCAGAGAGCCAGAGATGGCACCAGGGCCCAGGGCGCAGGACCCACGTCCCTGTCCCAAGGCCAGCAGGAGGCTGCAGCCCCCGCGCGAGGTGCCGGAGCAGGAGGCAGCAGGAGCCCTCTGCCGGGGGACCAGCGGCAGCCGCCCAGTCCTCACCTCAACCACGCGCTGGTCCTGGTCATGGCAGTGGAGGGAGAGCGGGAGCAGGCTCCGGCGCACGTGAGGCTTGAGGGCCTTTTTCTCCCCTTCCGGGAAAAATTCCAGCGTCTCTCGGAAGACGAACATGGAGCACAACTGCACCTGGCTATCGTGCTGTATGAAAGGAAGGAAAAAAGACCTCAGCACGGGCTGCTTGATGGCCACCTGGGCACAGGCCTGAAAATGCACGGGGCACAAAGTGGCAGTCCGGGCAGCCCCCGGTGGCCGTGGCTGGAGGCGCAGAGCCTTACGTGGTCAAAGAGTGGCAGGAGCGCCTCAGCCAGCTGCAGGGCGAGGGGGGTGCTTATCAGGGCGCCGTTGTAGAGGAACAAACAGCTGAGGAGAAGGATGGTCATCCTAAGCACGTCGCTGTGATTTTCCCCCAGGAGCTCCACTAGCCTATCATGCAGGCTCCACATTCTTCTGGCCTGTGTGGAACAGCAGGGTGTGAAATGCCAGCCTGCTGCCCCAAGGCCCAGAGGCCAAAGGCCTGTGCCAAAGTACTCGGGCAGCTGAAGCGGGAGGCAGGAGAGCTGGGAGCAGCCGCCTCAGCGCCCTGAGCCCAACCAGGCCCAAGCGAGTGCGTTGCCCAGCCCCCCGCCAGTGGCAGCACGGCTTCGGCCCCTGCCCCCTTCTCACCATCGAGAGATTCTTGCCGAGCACCACGAGGCCTCTGAGTGCCAAGCGACGCCGCTCCCTGCACTGGCTCTGCAGGTTCTTTGACATGATCTCCAGGACACTGTCACGGCATTCACTCGAGGTCAGGCACTCCGGGATCTGGAAGGCACAGGCCCGTGACAGGGGAGCCGGCCGGCAGGAGCCCGGAACCGCACGGGGCCGAGCTCAGGCAGCAGCACGGGGCGCGGGCACTGTCCCAGGCAGCTGCGGCTGCGAGAGGGCAGAGAGCCGGCAGGCGGCTCAGCGAGGCAGCGCCGGCCTTCAGGCTCACCTCCACCAGGAAGGCCATGGCAGCCAAATCGCAGGATGGCGCGTCTTTGCTGAGCAGCCCGAGCAGTTGGAAGGCAATCGCGGAACACCAGGGGACAGATGCGTGGCGCATTGCTCTGGCAGCAGGAAAAAGGAACCAAAACCCTGAGCCAGTGGGGACAAACCTCTCCTCGGACCCACTCACAGAGGTCTGCTCTTTCTCCAGCACCCTGCAAGAGGTCCCGGGCCCTTTGGGAGGCGGCTGCTCTTGGGCAGCCTCCTCGCGCAGCCTCTTGCAGTCTCCGTGCAGTCCGTCCCTTGGTGACCAGGCCCTCTGGCCCACAACCACGGGGACTCTGTGGGACAGCCCAGGCACAGGGCACAAATGCCGGGGCCAGCTGGTGACAGCGGGGTCTCACCTGGCCAGCACGCCCACAGCAGTGTGGTGGGTGTGAGGGCAGAGCAGTGTGTCCCAGCCACGATTGTCTTCCATTGCCATCACCACGTCCTGATAGTGCAGCCGGCAGAGCAGGGCCTTGAGGGTCTGCGCTGCAAAGCTGTGTGCAGAGCAAAGCCCAGGTCACGCTGGGTGGGAGCACTGGCTCCTGCCCTGGGGACATGGCAGGGGCAGGAGGAGTGGCATGGAGTACCTGGTGGGGTTGGCGGCAAGGCCGTGTTGCTGCTGGCATCCCTTCCAGAAGGTATGGACCGCCTGCGGCATCTGCAATGTGCTGAAGAGCACTTGGAAGAGCAGGTGCACAAAGAGGCGGGGGAAATACGCTGTCACTACGTGTGGGACGCAGGGCGCCTGGAGGATCTTCCACATCACCACAGTTGCCTGCAGAGGACACAGCAGCCCGAGTCAGTGCTCGGTGCCGAGGCGCCCGTGTGGCAGGGCCCGAGCGCGGGAGGGAGAGGCCGGCGGAGACGCAGGGGGAGCACCGGGCCTGGCAGCCCTGAAGCTGGCCCTCAGCCGGGTTTCATCCCAGCACCTGAAGCGGGGAGATGCCGTGGGGGAGGGAGGATGGAGAGCTGACGGAGAGGTGACCTTGGGGTGAGCAAGGGCCACTTGCAGAAACTCACAGCCAGGGCAAGGACAGCCGTGTGGTCCCCATCGGAGGTGCACGTGCTGTGCTCTGGCCAGTTGGCCAGCACGTCAAGGAGCGCCAGCATGGCCGGCTCTGCAGTCCTGCACGAGCACATGACGGTCTTCCACATGGTGGTGGCAGCTCTGTGGGGTCAGAGCTCTGTCTCAGGGGTGTCTGGGACACAGCACCGTGGCCTGGGCAGCAGCGGGCAGCCGAGCTGGCCGCAGGCCCTGCCTCTGCCCACTGCCCCTCACTGGCAGCACGCAGGCAGCCCAGCCCTGTGGGGGCCTGGCCCCTGAGGAGCAGGGAGGGGGCATGGCAGCAGGCAGGAGGCTTGGGGGCTGACATGCCAGGGCTGGCAAAGGGAGGAGCCAGAGGGCCCTGGAATTCTCTGTTTGTCAGACACCTGGCCCAGGCTGTAGAGGGTGATGGGCTGGTGAGGCCTGAGCCTTCAGGGCACCTGGGCCCCATACCTGTCACACGATGGGGCCACGCGCAGGAGAGCCACCACCACGTCAGCGGGCTGTGCCTCTGTCAGATCCAGAAGGGGCCTGTACAGATTGTACTCGGGAAACTCATTGGCCAGGAGCCACTGGTGGATGTACCTCACCATGGCGGGCACCTGGAGGAGGCACGGGGAGACTTGGAAATCTGCCAGAGGGAGACATGGGCCCAGCGGCCCCAGAGCAGTGCTCCCCTTGCCACCACACTGCCATGGCCTGCAAGGCTTTCAGTGAGCAGCAGGCGTGTCCTGGGAGGCCCAGCAATTCCTGGGAGGATGGAAGCCAGGCCACAGGCTGCTTACTTGCTTTGCACTGGAAGGACCCTCCTCCACAAGCATATCCAGCAGGGCAGCACTGGTCTTGGTTTGGAAGATGGGAGAGTATACTCTGACCACAGTGCCCATGACGCTGGTCTCTTCCTCCCGAATTCTCTTCATGAATTTGCAAACCATCTGGAGCAGAAGGGCAAGAAGCGAGAGATGTTCCATGGAGTGCTCCAGGCACGGTGCTGGGCTGAGCAGTGACAACAGGCCCAGCCCAGGTGGCCACGGCTGCAGGTACCTGCGCTGTTCTGCGGAAGAGGCCACGGGTGCGTTGCTGCTCTTGTGGGCGCTCCGTGGCTGCACCTGGCAAAGAGCGAGCGCAGCCCGAGCTGAGGGGCTGTGGGAGAGGCCGGAGAACAGAGCCCGGCCCTGCGCTCCCCAGGCAGGGACAGCCCCGCCATGGGCCAGGGCATGGCGCACAGCTGAGGGGAGTCTGCCCCGGCCCCTGTTCCCTCCTGTCCATGGGTATGTCCCCGGGAAGTGGCATGGCATGGGACCAAGCTGGCTGCAGGCACCAGCTCATTGGCCCAGCTCCGTCACTTACCCTCTTGCAGTGGCTGCAAGTGCTCCACCTCTTTGGGCTGCTGGGCTGGGGCAGTTCCAGGGCCTTCTTTGTCCTCCTTCCCGCAGGCCACCTGGGGCACGCTCGGGGGTCTCTGGTCTACGTCACTGCCTGGATTCATGGCTACTTGCAGGAGAAGGTGGCTCGGCAAAGGCCCGAGTCAGCAAGTTCTGCAGTCGTGCCTTGAAGGCACGTGCAAGAGCAAAGTCTTGGCAAGGCTGCAGGACAGCAAGTCCTGCCCTCTGGTCTCGGGGGCTCCTGCCACAAGGACGGGAGACTCCCGGTCAAGGACCGTGGCCAGCAAGTGCCACGGTCTGGCCCCGAGGGCAGCGGCAGCACTGGTGGGAGATGCCTCCAAAGAGCTCCGGGTCACCAAGCGCCACGCTCTGCCCTCGAGGGCACCTGCAGGAGTAACGCCTCGGAAAAGCTCCGGGTCAGCAAGGAACGAGTGCGCTGTGCGGGGGCTCCTCACGGCACCGCTCTGTCCCGTCCTGTCCCGTCGCGTGCACCGAGCACTGTGGCGTGGCCGCATCACCGCCCGTAACACCTATGTCACCGCATGTCACAAAGGGCCCTCGGACACCCTGTCCCTTTGCATGCATGCCACAGTGACCATGCTGCGTCACGTCACAAAGGGCCCTTGCACACACTGCAACCTGCCCTGGGGCCGCCCCCAGCCCACCCAAAGTGACCCAGGTTGGAAGGAGTGCCTTGCCCCAAGTGTCTCAGACAGCCCGACAGGATCTTCAGGAACGGCTCAAACCATCAGCAAACGCTGCCCTGCTCTGCGGGCTCAGGGCAGCAGAAGGAGCGGGAAGGGCACGGGGCCTTGTACAGAAGCTGGCACGGCCTCCCTGGGACACGTCCTGCCTAGTGGCTGTTGCTGTTGGACACAAGATAAAGATGATTGACTCCAGTAACTCTCAGAAGGCAAATGAGCACAGAAAGCTTTATTGTCCAATTCTTCCTAGTTATTTATAAGGTGTTACAAAACAGAATTAGCATGATTGGTGAATGGGAACGACACCTCTCCAATTCCATTACTTAAACTAGAGCAACAGAAAAACACCAGCTGGACAAGATTGCTTTTAAGAAAGAGTAGCTATTTTTACAAGACTGTTTTGAGAATGAAACTTGTTGAGAAGGTTCCCTGGGGAAAGAGGTAACAACGGTTAACAGGCTAAAAACTTTCCCAGACTCAGAAATATCAGGCCCACAGAGTGGCCATCCTAAATGTGATGGTGTGACACAGATGAGGAAGGTGTGGGCCAGGGCAAGAGTGCTGCTCTGACCCCTGGGGCCCGGGGAGCACTGAAATGTGCAGGGGTGGCAGAGTCCCCGCCGAAGCAGAGTCCCCCGAGCCCTGGCAACGCTGGTGCCCGTCTCCTGCCCCAGAGACCGGTGCCCAGGGGGGCTTCTCTGCCAGAGGGCAGCCAAAGCCAACGTGCATTGGGGGCTGTGCTGCATCCTACAGGGGCTCTTGGCAAGAGCCTCTGGAGCAACTCGGGGCAACACTTGGTATGTGTCAGATGATAGTGCTCCTTCCTGGAAGGATTGTTTTGATTATTTTCATGGAAGGGATTAGCAGGAGCACAAACCCACCAACAGCCACTGAATTTCAGAGGGCAAAGATACTCCACAGAGACACTGCCAGGTCTCCTTGTGCTTTTCTGTCCTTCTTGCATTGTGGAAAAAAAAGCATTGGCCCAGCCTCTGCTCTTCAGCGCTCCAGTTGCTGCTGTGTGTCTGCCTGTGGTATGTCCATGTCCAAACACAACTGGGTGCCCGCTGAGCACAGCAATGGACGGCCACAAACAGCGAGGTCCCCAATAAACATCGAGGAAGACACCCGGGGAAGTGCAGAGGACAGGGATAACTGTGGGAGGAGAAGCTCTTGTGTGTCTCTGATGATGGTGCCAGCCCCCTGAAGGAGCAGCCAAGACAAGTGCTGGAAGTGGACGTGTGCTGCCCTTTTGTGCTGTCAGATGCACCCGGGACGGACTTGTTGCCACAGGTCCACCAGGCTTGATCCACCAGGAGCAATGGAGGGCTGTTGCACTGTGTTTCTCACTCTCTTGGGTTATGCAATCCCTTCCCCCTCCTCCCCGACCCCAGACAGACCTGTGGCCAATCCCAAGGGACCTGGTAAGGGGGTCTCCCTTTGCCCCTGCAAAATTCCAGGCAGATCCATCCGGGCAATTGGCGGAATTGGCCCCTCCCCAAAAGGCATTTGACCCCCGGCATGCCTGTCCATCTTGGGTCACTCCCCCACACTCCAGTGATGGACCAGGTCTCTGCCCTTTTTCCTTCCCACTCCCGCAGGTCAAAACGACAGGCAGGCCACCTGCTCCTCTGTTCTGCGGGGGGCACAGCTTGTTCAGGAGCCTGTTCTCGAGCTGGAATAAAGTCCTGGATAGAACCCCGTTGCAGAATGGGTTTCTTCTTCGCTGCTAGCCTAGCCTCCTCCTGAGCCCAGGTGGGACTTGCCCTGCCTCAGCCAAGCGTGGGTCATGGGATCTCCCCTGCCTCTCATGAGGCAGGGCAGACAGGCCAGGGCCGGGTTCCGCTTCACGGAGCAGCTAGCTCCCTCGCTCCAGGCCGTGCTACAAAGTTATCGCTGAGAGACTGAGTTGGTCTCGACATAGGTAACAGTATCAGAGGGCCCTGAATTGGTAGGGAATGGCCTCCAGCAAGAGCAAAGCAGGATCTTCGAGCAGCAAAGGCTGAGCGTGTGAAGCGGGCCATCTCCTCAGCAGACACCAAAGTGCTTCCCTCCAGCCCTGAACTTTGCCCACAAGGGCCAGCTTTTCTTCAGCGCCTGCTGCTTCTTCCTTGGTTCCAAGGCAGTCCAGGATTTTGTTTGGAAGCCCAATGACGTGTCTTTAAGGTGCCTGCATGGAGGAGAGGGACGGCAGCTGCAGCGCAGGCCTCGTGTCCCTCTCACGATGGCACCCAAGGCCGCTGCCTTGGGACGTCTGCCCGTGGAAGGCGAGTCTGCCCTCAAGCGCAGCTCCTGGAGTCAGTCAGGGGCAAAGGCCGCAGCTGCAGCTGTGAGGCTCGCAAGTCAAGGGAAAGCCACTGGGGCCAAATCTGCTGAAGCCTTTTGCCAAAGCACGCGCAGTGTTGCCCACAGTATGCCCCGTTTTGGCCTCGTGGCTGGTGCGGATGCCTCGTTGGGCAGGCGCCGGCGTAGGGGCTGCTGCTGCTCCTGTGCACGCTCTGGTGCTGTTTCTGTGGCGTCCAGAGCCGCTTGGGCAGCAGCGACTGGGCAGCCTTGCTCGAGGAGCCATCGGCACCCTCTGCATGGAGGCAGAAGCTCTGCGGGCCCAGAGCTGTGTGTCGGGGCGGGGGGCCTCGGTCTCAGCACCGTGGCCTGGGCAGCTGCAGGGGCCCAAGGCTGGCCGCCAGCCCTGCCTCTGCCCCACTGCCCTGGCAGCAGCCAGTGGCCGTGCCCTGGCAGGGCCCCCTTGCCTTCCTTGTCCCCAGCCTGGGCACCTCGGGGGTGTCCCCACCCTCCTGCTGAGGCCCAGCCTCGAGGCCTCCTGCCACAGGTGTGGGAGACTCTCTGGGGAAGCACCAGAGCAGCCAGGTGGCAGGAACAAGGCGGCTGCTGGGGGCCTGCTTATGGCCTCTGACACCCAATTCCTCAGGGATTCTCACCAGCCTGGCTCCTTGGAGCCTCCTGCCACCCACATGGCCCCCATGCCTTCCCGCTGCTTTGTCCCATCTGGGCCTCCACAGTACCTCAGCCCTTCATGGCCTCCCACCGCCCCGTCCTCCCCTCAGGGTCTCTCCCAGCCCGGCCAACCTGCCCGGCAGTGGTGCAGCCCAGACGGAGCTCCGGAGGAGCTGGACCCAGAAGCACCTCGGAGCCCTCAGCCATGCAGCCAGCAACACGCGGGCAGGAGGACACAGATGGCGCTTCCAGCCTGGGAGAGGGCTTGTGCCCATCTCCAGGCACCAGGCTCGCAGGGATCCCCGCAGCTCCTGCGAGCCTGGGATCTCCTGGCCCCTGCCCAGCTGCTCTGTGGGCAGCCTTAAGGCTTCAGCAGAACCACCAAAGGCCAAGGGGCTTCTAGCAATTCTCTCTTCCCCACTGCACATCTGGGCGGCTTGCTGAGCACAAGGAGCCATTTTCCTCTCTTCCCCTATGCCCTGCAGACACTGGGCACCAAAAGAAAGCTCCTGGGATCTGGGTATTCGAACAGACTATATTTCTCTTTCTATATAAAATCTATACTCTAGATATCCTAAAAGAGAAAACCAAAAGGAGATAAAAACAATCTAAAAGAACAGAAAACTTCCCGCCGACTCAGGTGGCCCCAGCAGAGAGAGAGCCTCTCAAATCAGCTCTCCTCAGAGCTCCAGCAGCACAGCCGGCCACGGCCCCACAGACAAGGCCGTTTCTGGCGTGCCCTGCGGAACTGATCTTGCAGCTTCTGCAAGACGGAGCCCGGAGCTCTCTCTACGGCCCGCAGGACGACGGCTGTTCCCAGAGCCAGGCTTCTGACAGCAGGGCTGATGTCATATGCCATCTCTTCCAGGGCTGCCGGAGAGAGGAACGGAGCCACGGTCAGATGTCAGATCTGCAGGGACCCGAGGAGACTCCCGTGCCAGGGCCATGCCAGCGGGCTCTGGCCACGGCCAGGAGGGAGCAGGGCCCAAGGGGATCAGCCCAAAGCCACCGGACACTATTGCCGTGTGCGCTCTGGCCGCGCCAGCCCTGGTCCGCGCAGGGAGCAGAGCCCTCGGCAGCCGGGGCAGGGCTTGCAGCTCCCCCCGGCAGCCCCCGCTGGCAGCCCGCTGCCCTCACTCACCCTGACAGATGTGCTGGAGCTCTCGCTTGCGTCCCCTGAGGTGCCGCCCAGCCATCCCTGAGAACACAGAGCCTGTCACGGCCCCAGCAGCACAGCTCCGTGCCAGCGGCGCTACCAGCCCTGCGGCCACATGCCCTCCTGTCCCCGGCGGGGCTCAGGCTGGACCATTGCCGCCTGCTGCCGCCCAAGGGCAAGGCTGCAAGAGGGTGGCGGCAGCCCCGAGGGCAGGCGGGGCTCCACAGCGCCGGGCCCGGATGGCGCTGCCGGGGCAGCAGCCGGGGCTGGGGCCGAGCTGCGGTGGGCGGGGGTGGGGCAGGAAGGGAGCCCTGGCTGGTGGCTCACCAATGAACCTGACGGCCGCCTGTCGCATGGACTCCTGTGGGCTGTCCAGGTAGAGCAGGGCGTGGTGCAGGTGCTCGGCTGCTCGCCTCCTGTCCTCTGCCAGCTGGAGAGAGCACCAGGAGGCTGTAGTTGGTGCAGGCTCAGCCCCTCGGCCGGGCGCTCCGTGCGGCCAGCACTGGCCTGCCCTGCCTGCAGAGCCCTGCTAGGCGGCCAGCAGGGAGCCTCCGAGCCTGGAGCAGAGCCCGCATGGCCCAGGCAAGGGAGCGGCATGTGGGGCGTGGGCTGGTGCCCCGGGCTGCAGCGCCGGGCAGGGGCACAGCTGCCCGCCGCACACAGGGAGCAGCACGGGCAGGGGGCTTGTCCAGCCTGAGGCCGGGCCTTCCAGGCCGCCCTTACCAGGCCCTCGCAGAAGCTCCAGGTCTGATCCACCCGCAGCATCTGCTGGAGATCCTTCCTGTTCAGGAAAGCGGCTGAACAACGCAGCGTTTCCCGGGAGGCCTGGGGAGCAGCAGAGAGCCAGAGATGGCACCAGGGCCCAGGGCGCAGGACCCACGTCCCTGTCCCAAGGCCAGCAGGAGGCTGCAGCCCCCGCGCGAGGTGCCGGAGCAGGAGGCAGCAGGAGCCCTCTGCCGGGGGACCAGCGGCAGCCGCCCAGTCCTCACCTCAACCACGCGCTGGTCCTGGTCATGGCAGTGGAGGGAGAGCGGGAGCAGGCTCCGGCGCACGTGAGGCTTGAGGGCCTTTTTCTCCCCTTCCGGGAAAAATTCCAGCGTCTCTCGGAAGACGAACATGGAGCACAACTGCACCTGGCTATCGTGCTGTATGAAAGGAAGGAAAAAAGACCTCAGCACGGGCTGCTTGATGGCCACCTGGGCACAGGCCTGAAAATGCACGGGGCACAAAGTGGCAGTCCGGGCAGCCCCCGGTGGCCGTGGCTGGAGGCGCAGAGCCTTACGTGGTCAAAGAGTGGCAGGAGCGCCTCAGCCAGCTGCAGGGCGAGGGGGGTGCTTATCAGGGCGCCGTTGTAGAGGAACAAACAGCTGAGGAGAAGGATGGTCATCCTAAGCACGTCGCTGTGATTTTCCCCCAGGAGCTCCACTAGCCTATCATGCAGGCTCCACATTCTTCTGGCCTGTGTGGAACAGCAGGGTGTGAAATGCCAGCCTGCTGCCCCAAGGCCCAGAGGCCAAAGGCCTGTGCCAAAGTACTCGGGCAGCTGAAGCGGGAGGCAGGAGAGCTGGGAGCAGCCGCCTCAGCGCCCTGAGCCCAACCAGGCCCAAGCGAGTGCGTTGCCCAGCCCCCCGCCAGTGGCAGCACGGCTTCGGCCCCTGCCCCCTTCTCACCATCGAGAGATTCTTGCCGAGCACCACGAGGCCTCTGAGTGCCAAGCGACGCCGCTCCCTGCACTGGCTCTGCAGGTTCTTTGACATGATCTCCAGGACACTGTCACGGCATTCACTCGAGGTCAGGCACTCCGGGATCCGGAAGGCACAGGCCCGTGACAGGGGAGCCGGCCGGCAGGAGCCCGGAACCGCACGGGGCCGAGCTCAGGCAGCAGCACGGGGCGCGGGCACTGTCCCAGGCAGCTGCGGCTGCGAGAGGGCAGAGAGCCGGCAGGCGGCTCAGCGAGGCAGCGCCGGCCTTCAGGCTCACCTCCACCAGGAAGGCCATGGCAGCCAAATCGCAGGATGGCGCGTCTTTGCTGAGCAGCCCGAGCAGTTGGAAGGCAATCGCGGAACACCAGGGGACAGATGCGTGGCGCATTGCTCTGGCAGCAGGAAAAAGGAACCAAAACCCTGAGCCAGTGGGGACAAACCTCTCCTCGGACCCACTCACAGAGGTCTGCTCTTTCTCCAGCACCCTGCAAGAGGTCCCGGGCCCTTTGGGAGGCGGCTGCTCTTGGGCAGCCTCCTCGCGCAGCCTCTTGCAGTCTCCGTGCAGTCCGTCCCTTGGTGACCAGGCCCTCTGGCCCACAACCACGGGGACTCTGTGGGACAGCCCAGGCACAGGGCACAAATGCCGGGGCCAGCTGGTGACAGCGGGGTCTCACCTGGCCAGCACGCCCACAGCAGTGTGGTGGGTGTGAGGGCAGAGCAGTGTGTCCCAGCCACGATTGTCTTCCATTGCCATCACCACGTCCTGATAGTGCAGCCGGCAGAGCAGGGCCTTGAGGGTCTGCGCTGCAAAGCTGTGTGCAGAGCAAAGCCCAGGTCACGCTGGGTGGGAGCACTGGCTCCTGCCCTGGGGACATGGCAGGGGCAGGAGGAGTGGCATGGAGTACCTGGTGGGGTTGGCGGCAAGGCCGTGTTGCTGCTGGCATCCCTTCCAGAAGGTATGGACCGCCTGCGGCATCTGCAATGTGCTGAAGAGCACTTGGAAGAGCAGGTGCACAAAGAGGCGGGGGAAATACGCTGTCACTACGTGTGGGACGCAGGGCGCCTGGAGGATCTTCCACATCACCACAGTTGCCTGCAGAGGACACAGCAGCCCGAGTCAGTGCTCGGTGCCGAGGCGCCCGTGTGGCAGGGCCCGAGCGCGGGAGGGAGAGGCCGGCGGAGACGCAGGGGGAGCACCGGGCCTGGCAGCCCTGAAGCTGGCCCTCAGCCGGGTTTCATCCCAGCACCTGAAGCGGGGAGATGCCGTGGGGGAGGGAGGATGGAGAGCTGACGGAGAGGTGACCTTGGGGTGAGCAAGGGCCACTTGCAGAAACTCACAGCCAGGGCAAGGACAGCCGTGTGGTCCCCATCGGAGGTGCACGTGCTGTGCTCTGGCCAGTTGGCCAGCACGTCAAGGAGCGCCAGCATGGCCGGCTCTGCAGTCCTGCACGAGCACATGACGGTCTTCCACATGGTGGTGGCAGCTCTGTGGGGTCAGAGCTCTGTCTCAGGGGTGTCTGGGACACAGCACCGTGGCCTGGGCAGCAGCGGGCAGCCGAGCTGGCCGCAGGCCCTGCCTCTGCCCACTGCCCCTCACTGGCAGCACGCAGGCAGCCCAGCCCTGTGGGGGCCTGGCCCCTGAGGAGCAGGGAGGGGGCATGGCAGCAGGCAGGAGGCTTGGGGGCTGACATGCCAGGGCTGGCAAAGGGAGGAGCCAGAGGGCCCTGGAATTCTCTGTTTGTCAGACACCTGGCCCAGGCTGTAGAGGGTGATGGGCTGGTGAGGCCTGAGCCTTCAGGGCACCTGGGCCCCATACCTGTCACACGATGGGGCCACGCGCAGGAGAGCCACCACCACGTCAGCGGGCTGTGCCTCTGTCAGATCCAGAAGGGGCCTGTACAGATTGTACTCGGGAAACTCATTGGCCAGGAGCCACTGGTGGATGTACCTCACCATGGCGGGCACCTGGAGGAGGCACGGGGAGACTTGGAAATCTGCCAGAGGGAGACATGGGCCCAGCGGCCCCAGAGCAGTGCTCCCCTTGCCACCACACTGCCATGGCCTGCAAGGCTTTCAGTGAGCAGCAGGCGTGTCCTGGGAGGCCCAGCAATTCCTGGGAGGATGGAAGCCAGGCCACAGGCTGCTTACTTGCTTTGCACTGGAAGGACCCTCCTCCACAAGCATATCCAGCAGGGCAGCACTGGTCTTGGTTTGGAAGATGGGAGAGTATACTCTGACCACAGTGCCCATGACGCTGGTCTCTTCCTCCCGAATTCTCTTCATGAATTTGCAAACCATCTGGAGCAGAAGGGCAAGAAGCGAGAGATGTTCCATGGAGTGCTCCAGGCACGGTGCTGGGCTGAGCAGTGACAACAGGCCCAGCCCAGGTGGCCACGGCTGCAGGTACCTGCGCTGTTCTGCGGAAGAGGCCACGGGTGCGTTGCTGCTCTTGTGGGCGCTCCGTGGCTGCACCTGGCAAAGAGCGAGCGCAGCCCGAGCTGAGGGGCTGTGGGAGAGGCCGGAGAACAGAGCCCGGCCCTGCGCTCCCCAGGCAGGGACAGCCCCGCCATGGGCCAGGGCATGGCGCACAGCTGAGGGGAGTCTGCCCCGGCCCCTGTTCCCTCCTGTCCATGGGTATGTCCCCGGGAAGTGGCATGGCATGGGACCAAGCTGGCTGCAGGCACCAGCTCATTGGCCCAGCTCCGTCACTTACCCTCTTGCAGTGGCTGCAAGTGCTCCACCTCTTTGGGCTGCTGGGCTGGGGCAGTTCCAGGGCCTTCTTTGTCCTCCTTCCCGCAGGCCACCTGGGGCACGCTCGGGGGTCTCTGGTCTACGTCACTGCCTGGATTCATGGCTACTTGCAGGAGAAGGTGGCTCGGCAAAGGCCCGAGTCAGCAAGTTCTGCAGTCGTGCCTTGAAGGCACGTGCAAGAGCAAAGTCTTGGCAAGGCTGCAGGACAGCAAGTCCTGCCCTCTGGTCTCGGGGGCTCCTGCCACAAGGACGGGAGACTCCCGGTCAAGGACCGTGGCCAGCAAGTGCCACGGTCTGGCCCCGAGGGCAGCGGCAGCACTGGTGGGAGATGCCTCCAAAGAGCTCCGGGTCACCAAGCGCCACGCTCTGCCCTCGAGGGCACCTGCAGGAGTAACGCCTCGGAAAAGCTCCGGGTCAGCAAGGAACGAGTGCGCTGTGCGGGGGCTCCTCACGGCACCGCTCTGTCCCGTCCTGTCCCGTCGCGTGCACCGAGCACTGTGGCGTGGCCGCATCACCGCCCGTAACACCTATGTCACCGCATGTCACAAAGGGCCCTCGGACACCCTGTCCCTTTGCATGCATGCCACAGTGACCATGCTGCGTCACGTCACAAAGGGCCCTTGCACACACTGCAACCTGCCCTGGGGCCGCCCCCAGCCCACCCAAAGTGACCCAGGTTGGAAGGAGTGCCTTGCCCCAAGTGTCTCAGACAGCCCGACAGGATCTTCAGGAACGGCTCAAACCATCAGCAAACGCTGCCCTGCTCTGCGGGCTCAGGGCAGCAGAAGGAGCGGGAAGGGCACGGGGCCTTGTACAGAAGCTGGCACGGCCTCCCTGGGACACGTCCTGCCTAGTGGCTGTTGCTGTTGGACACAAGATAAAGATGATTGACTCCAGTAACTCTCAGAAGGCAAATGAGCACAGAAAGCTTTATTGTCCAATTCTTCCTAGTTATTTATAAGGTGTTACAAAACAGAATTAGCATGATTGGTGAATGGGAACGACACCTCTCCAATTCCATTACTTAAACTAGAGCAACAGAAAAACACCAGCTGGACAAGATTGCTTTTAAGAAAGAGTAGCTATTTTTACAAGACTGTTTTGAGAATGAAACTTGTTGAGAAGGTTTCCCTGGGGAAAGAGGTAACAACGGTTAACAGGCTAAAAACTTTCCCAGACTCAGAAATATCAGGCCCACAGAGTGGCCATCCTAAATGTGATGGTGTGACACAGATGAGGAAGGTGTGGGCCAGGGCAAGAGTGCTGCTCTGACCCCTGGGGCCCGGGGAGCACTGAAATGTGCAGGGGTGGCAGAGTCCCCGCCGAAGCAGAGTCCCCCGAGCCCTGGCAACGCTGGTGCCCGTCTCCTGCCCCAGAGACCGGTGCCCAGGGGGGCTTCTCTGCCAGAGGGCAGCCAAAGCCAACGTGCATTGGGGGCTGTGCTGCATCCTACAGGGGCTCTTGGCAAGAGCCTCTGGAGCAACTCGGGGCAACACTTGGTATGTGTCAGATGATAGTGCTCCTTCCTGGAAGGATTGTTTTGATTATTTTCATGGAAGGGATTAGCAGGAGCACAAACCCACCAACAGCCACTGAATTTCAGAGGGCAAAGATACTCCACAGAGACACTGCCAGGTCTCCTTGTGCTTTTCTGTCCTTCTTGCATTGTGGAAAAAAAAGCATTGGCCCAGCCTCTGCTCTTCAGCGCTCCAGTTGCTGCTGTGTGTCTGCCTGTGGTATGTCCATGTCCAAACACAACTGGGTGCCCGCTGAGCACAGCAATGGACGGCCACAAACAGCGAGGTCCCCAATAAACATCGAGGAAGACACCCGGGGAAGTGCAGAGGACAGGGATAACTGTGGGAGGAGAAGCTCTTGTGTGTCTCTGATGATGGTGCCAGCCCCCTGAAGGAGCAGCCAAGACAAGTGCTGGAAGTGGACGTGTGCTGCCCTTTTGTGCTGTCAGATGCACCCGGGACGGACTTGTTGCCACAGGTCCACCAGGCTTGATCCACCAGGAGCAATGGAGGGCTGTTGCACTGTGTTTCTCACTCTCTTGGGTTATGCAATCCCTTCCCCCTCCTCCCCGACCCCAGACAGACCTGTGGCCAATCCCAAGGGACCTGGTAAGGGGGTCTCCCTTTGCCCCTGCAAAATTCCAGGCAGATCCATCCGGGCAATTGGCGGAATTGGCCCCTCCCCAAAAGGCATTTGACCCCCGGCATGCCTGTCCGTCTTGGGTCACTCCCCCACACTCCATTGGTTGGCTGCGTCTCTGCCCTTTGTCCTTCCCCCTCCTGCAGGTCAAAGGGAGAGGCAGGCCACCTGCTCCTCTGTTCTGCGGGGGGCACAGCTTGTTCAGGAGCCTGTTCTCGAGCTGGAATAAAGTCCTGGATAGAACCCCGTTGCAGAATGGGTTTCTTCTTCGCTGCTAGCCTAGCCTCCTCCTGAGCCCAGGTGGGACTTGCCCTGCCTCAGCCAAGCGTGGGTCATGGGATCTCCCCTGCCTCTCATGAGGCAGGGCAGACAGGCCAGGGCCGGGTTCCGCTTCACGGAGCAGCTAGCTCCCTCGCTCCAGGCCGTGCTACAAAGTTATCGCTGAGAGACCGAATTGGTCTCGACATAGGTAACAGTATCACCCTAATTTTCCCATTCCATTTTTTTTCATCTGGCTGGGATCACGGCTCCCTCACCCCCTACTGCCCACGCAGTGGCAGAGAGAGGGGCCTGGCTGCCCCCGGAGGGACCTGGGGCTGTCCCCTATCTCGGGGGCTCTTTGGGGTATCCCCAGTCCGTCAGCCTCGGCCAGTCGTGCGAAGCCAGGGCAGTTTGGTCCATCTATTGTCCAGTAGGCGGAGGGGCTGGCTGGATAACTTCTCTGTGTGGAGGAAATGCGCTTTTCCTTGCCTGAATGGCTCAGAAACGCTCTCCTAATAAATAATTCCTGTGCTCCATAAGAATGCGGTGCCATGCAAGCAGGCTGCGGGGAATGCAGCTGCCGGCTTTCCCTCCCTGCCTGCTCATTTTGCCGGGCAAGTGGCCATCTCATTAAGTCCCACATTAACAGCTCAGCGAGACAGGGGTGCGCCCTCAGGTGCCTTGTCGGAAAGATGCGATCACTGCAGGGAGGGAAATCGGGCAGGGGATGTCACTCACAGCAGAGTGACCATCATACCACATCACTGAGCTTTTTCTGGTCCCTGCCCAGCTTCTTGCCAGCCTCGGGTGAGCCCAAAGGAGACCAGGCTGTGCTGAAAGCAGGCAGTACCTGGCTCAGCTGGCATGGGAGCAGAGCTCGATGCTGTCATGCAGAACCCCCTCCTTCCCCTGGCCATCCTGGGGAGGCCAAAGCAGCACCCTAAACTCACAATGCAGAAACGAGCACCCTGGGAACAGCTATGACATCAAGAAAAGGAGCTCTGAGCAGTATTTACTGGGCTCTGTTTCCTGGACATACGCGTCTCAATGTCCCTTTCGGCATGGGAAACCCTGCTGTGCCAAGATCCCTCGCCTCGTTAGGAGCCAAGCAGGATCCCCTGAGGCCAGGGAAGTGTATTTGGAATTGCCAAGAAGAGAAACACCCTGTTGCTCAAGCCTGGCAAGGAGCTGTTCTGTCCAAGCTGCCCATCACAGGGCAGGAAAGAGCCCGTTTGTCCCTGTGAAATGGGCTGAGAAATCGGGAACCCTAGCACTGAGCAGGAGGCTGGACTTGAGCAGAGTGTGGCAGTGGGTCCTATGTCCTGCAGTCAGGGCCAAGGCCCCCTCAACCCACCCGGTGGGGTGTGTACCCTTCTCCCTGGACAGAAGCCCTGGCTCAGCAACCCCATTGCAGCATATACCAGAGGCCTCCTCTTCCCCCACCCCTCCTCACGCTGCCATGGCCTCAGGTGAGCAGCCACCCTGCACAGCCCAGCTGGACTTTCCCATGACCGCAGAAAGCCACTGTCCCCTGCTGCACACCCAAACAGGGGCCTTGGGCACTGCTGCCAGGCCTGCCTGTCCCTGCACCTGTGTCACCTCCCCACGCTCATGGAGAAAAATCCAGTGGGAACGTCAGGGCCCATGAGTTTGTAATTCATGGGAACAAACCCAGGAGTCTGTAACAGGAAAGCTGTGCCACAAGTCGTGCTGATTGCCGCCCTTGTGCCTCCCTGCTGGCACTGGGGACGTGAATGACACATGGTGCACCCACCAGGAGCCAGCTTCTTGGGGAAGGGGCTGAGCAGGACCCCAGGGCATGCAGGACCAGGCTGACCCCCTCCAGCTGGGCACAGGGAGAGCTTCCATTAATAATTAGCCACTAGAGGGAAGTACAAGGCTGTACAGGGAAGGGTTTGGGCACACAAGGATGCCTGGGATCACAGAGAATTACAGTTTGGGGAGATGGCAGCACAGGCCATTTTACTGCTTTTTCTTCGGAGATGGCTCTTCAGCACTTGCTGGTGTCTTGCACCCAGTGCGGGTGCCCATGAGGCAGGGGCAGCCAGGGGCACAGGGTCCGGCTGGCCACAGGAGTGCACTTGGCTGGAGCTGGCTTGGTCCAAGCTGCCTGCGGTGCCTGGGGCTGGAGCCAGCGGCGCCCTTGGCATGGAGACTGCACTCTGGCATAGAGGCCATGGTGTCTCCAGAAAGCACTGAAATAGCAGGGAGCAGCCTGCCAGGCCGCCTGCCAGACGGCATCAACCATTTGGGCCATTTTTAGCAAAGTGGGGAATGTGTGTTGTTTCTGGGACATGCGGTATCCAGGGCCAGAGGGAAGACAAGGGAATGACCTGGCATCCCAGGGGAACAGTGAATCGGAGCACAGTGCTTGGGACAGATCCCAGTGGAGGAGCCCCAGCTCTGGATGGGAAGAGCAGTCTCAGGAAGGGACAACACGGGGGACGAGGGTTCCCATGGAACTGGCTCCACGGTGGTGCTGCTTTGGTCCCGCTGGGAGGGGACAGTGGTGGGCAGCTGAGGGCTCCTGCCCCAGGCCCATGGCACAGACCCTGCCAACAGGCCCTGGCCAGTCACCAACCTCCTGCTGAGGCAGCCGTCCCAAGCTCCCTATGACCAAAGCAGCTTTCTACCCCTCAAACTACATCAGCAGGGATCTGACAGAGCACAGCTGAAAATGAGCCTCTGCTCTATTTTATCCCTGTTTATAGATGGCTAAATATAACCTTGTGCTTATATTGAATTCTTACTGAAAGCTGTGAGCCACAATCCATTGAGTCAGTTTTGTGCTTTTCATATTGGCTGGCTTGCATCAAGTCCAAGAGAGAAAACATCCAGGCTGAGCAAAAGGCCTGTAGCCAAGTTAGGTACTGGCAGAGTGTCCCACACAGGAGGGCTGATGACCACGGCGCAAAGCAGAGAGGGCATTGCAGGATTTGTGAGCAGCTTTCTCTGTGCCAAAACACCCCCCAGTCCATCCAGAACTGCTGTCCCTGTGCATTGCAGCTGTGGGCACTGCCAGGACAGCCCACAATTGGTAGCAGGTTTTGCTTGTCATCAGGCAGAGCCAAAGGCATTTAATTTGTTTTCCAATCACATAGCCAGAAGCAGTTCCCTGGATTGTACAAGATCTCCCTCTGCAGCAGGAACAGGAGCCAGCACCAATCTGCAAACCAAGTGTGCAACAAACATAACTACAAGCAGATGTGCCAGGGGTTGTATCAGCTGGCTGTACCCTCAGAGATAAACTTCCATCTCTCTTCTGGGAGGCAGGGATAATGTTTGGGAAGATGTTTGATGCACCACTGAAAAATTTATCACTGTGGTATTTCCCTGACAACTGAATTGAGAGACCATGGGGTAATTGCAGCACTACCTGTTAAACACCTCAGGTCCAATCCTCAGCTCCTGGCAGCCTAACAAATATCCCAGTCATTCATTTTGGGATTCAAGCTAAAAATTGGCAGGGGAACAAGCCTTGTCTTGCTCCTACGTGGGGCAGGGGCAGCTGAGAACCTCTCACTCCACAGCAAAAGCAAGTCCAATTTCAGTTCCAAGGTCCTGCTCCTCCATTCATTGCTCAGGAGACTTTGACAGAAACATTGGCATTTCACGCACGCAAATACACATGACCCTAGATAATCACATTTATAACAAAACAGATCCAACTAGACCACTGTGATATCATACTGGGGTTGCATGAGAGGTTGTTTTAAGTCTCAACATTGCATGGAAAACCCATCATCCAACAAAAACTAAAAATATTCTTCAAATGCTGGACTAAGGGCTTGACCAAAACAAGGCAGGCAGTATGCAGTTGTCCTGTGGCTCCTCCCTTCTGCATCTTCTCCTCAGGCTTAAAAATCTATTCTTGCTGACTACCAACTCTACATATAAAAAGTTAATTATGTGCTTATTTATAGATCTTTTTAGTCCCTCTCAATAGCCAGGTCGTGAAAACAACTCAGCAATTCAGAATACTGCCATCCTGGCATTCACTTGGATGATTTTCCCTTCTCACAAGCACACCAGCTCCCCATGCCCAGTTGCAACATCACACATCACACTATTTTTTCCTGGTATGATTTTGGGAACTCAGGTTTGCCAAGGTTCCACCGAGCTAACTTTGAACTTCCCCAGAGCAGCTGCAGAGGAAAGCCACTGCTAGCTAATATTTAACCTCTGCTTTGGGAAGGAGAAAGATACAGGGAGAAAGAGACTTGGTTTTGACCTAAAGCCAAAAAGCTCGATAGGTGGAAAGCCATCCTAGGGCTGGAATTACTCCAGTCATTTACAATAGTGCTGGCACATGCTTGGGTGCCTTAAAAAGGAACATTCCCCCAGTGCTACCCTCCCCCTCAGGCAGCTTTGCCCTTCTTTGGTGTGGCAGCAGTCTCCAGGCAGGAACGGCTCTTGCAGTTAAAAGGAGAAGCCCAAACTTATTCCACAATAATTCATTTACTAACAGGCTGAAAGCCCCATGTGCCTGCATTGCTGCAAGCTGGACACACTTTCTCCACCAGGCACTAATAACATTTCCCAATTTGCAGAGAGCAGAAGCCCGTGCTGGACAAGCACAGCCCTGGTTGAGCACGCTCTCACACAGGCTCTCCAGCAATCCACTGCTCTTCCAGTTCCTGTCCAATTCCCAAACCCATCTTTTCCCTGTAAGGCCATCTTCACAAGCTATCCCAGTGGATTAAATATCTGTTCCAAAACTTAAGCTATCTCCAGGAAAAAATTAATGGGAAAACCCAACTTTTAGGTCAGCATGCGCAATAGCAACTGGAAAGTGCAGTGTCTGAGCTGACAGTTCCCTGTGCCCTTAGGGATAGCGAGGCAATAGCCAGACTTCATTCTCTAAACAGACTGCAGCAAGCCAACCAGGACTCAAAGCAGCTGGTAAGCATGACTTTTTTTCTCCCTTTCCTTACTAAGTTCTCTTCTTTTGGGCTGAATTGGACAGACTTTTCTGTTTGCAAGAAGTTGTCTTTCTCAGAGTTATTCTCATAATAGCCAGAGAGTATTTTAAACTAAGAATAGCTGGTCTCCATTAGATTCATACTCCCCTTTTTGGAAACACTATTTAGAGAACAGAACCCCTAAATCAAAAAGTAGTCAGGAACAACAGTGAGAAACTGCATGGCTGTAACAGTAAATACTGCACTGGCACCTTTCAATTCACCTCTTTCCTCAAAGACTCCAGGGAAGATTGGGTTTGCCCAAATCTCCCTGAGTCACATCAGTTCCTCACCAGAAATCTGCACTACTCACATTTAAGGTGTGAGCCCTCTGGAACAAAGTCACTGCTGGAACATCAGCAAGAGCTACGCTACGAGAATTACAAAAAGAAAAACCTTTGACATAAGCCAAAGCCCTGGATAATACCCTTTGAGGAAAATTCTCCAGCGGGAAAACAGATGGATTTTTCAGTCTGTTTTGCAGAGAAAGATGTGGGGGCTTAGAGAATATAATTTTATATAGGGCTATCTGAAATTTAAATTCTCAATCATTGTGTAGCCCTTAGGAATGACATTGTTCTCAGAGATGCTGCAGTGGTTTCTGCTGATAAATGAATAAGCTTCATATGGGCTTTTAATACATCAGCTGCCAAGGTAATCACTGAAAGCCACCAGCAGTATAGAGTTTATCTATTTCTTGATCATCTACTTCTTGTCTGAAAGGTACAACTAACATTCAAATATAGCAGATTACTTCATGTTAAACTGATTCTAAGCATCAGATGGAACACCAAAAGGAAATGGGAAAGACCAAGTAAAGGGATTTCTAAACCAGAGTTTAAGCTCAGATCTGATAGACACAGCTTAAAACTTCCTCTTTGTAAGACATTTGTGCCAGAGAACTGCTTGGCTTCTCAAGCACACAAATCCCCTGTGCTTGAGTTAAACTGTAGGGATAGAAGGTGTTCTCTCCTTGCATATCACAGCGCATTTCTCCTGAGAAAGGAGTGCACTGAGTGTGTGATGTGTGTGCACTGATGCTGGGGAGGGCATGGCTCTGAGCCCTCTGAAGCAGACTGGCCAGGCAGCCCCCAGAAGAGCTTCCCTGCAGCTGAAAGCTTCCCTGTTTCGGGCTCCTCACACCTGCACTGCTTGTGACCTTACAAGAGGGGTTATTTTGCACCAGTAGAAGACCTGGCTGTGGGGCACTCCACTAAAATTGAGATGATATTTGAGTTCTAGGCAGCACACCAGAAAGCAGCAGTAATCCCAACAAAATCACCAAAACAGGGCTCAAGAAACACAATTTTGAGCCAGATTTTTACAGATCACCACCACATTTTAACACAGTTAGGTGTCTCCAGACAGTCTGTGCTGGTTTTGGAGGGGTACATGCATGTGCCTGAGCTGGAGGGGACCCAGGCAGGGGGGACAAGGGTCCCACTGAGGCATGGCAAGAGGTCCATGTCACAAGATGATCACTATGCACACCTTGCTTAGCAAACCAAGCCACTTTCAGGATTTATAGACATCAGTTTCACTGGTCCATGCTGGTTCATGGACAATCACTACACCCCTTGCTGCAAAAAGACATTTCTCCTCCCAAAGTGCCGGGACACAGGAACACTGCCTGAGGCTCATGCTGTGCCCACTGGACTGCACAGCACCCTCAGCCCCAAAACTGTCCCCAAGTCAGGGCACTGGCCCCATATTAGAGTGCTGGGTGGCTGCTGGATTGCTGGAGCCTGGCTGGGCGGGCACAGATTTAGGAGTTTCCTGATTTTAGGTGTTAGGCACTGCCCACCAAAGCCATTAAACAGAGCTTTTATTTCTTTTCTTTAAAGCCCCTTCAGTATCCTCAATATCAATTTATTTTTTTTTTCCAGCAAAAGCTCAATGGCAACCTCTTTGTTACTGTTGTGGTTTAACCTCAGCTTGCAACTGAGCCCCCACAGAGCCAATCGCTCACCCCTGCTACAGCAGAATGGGAGAGAGAGAAATGCACTAATAAAAGTGAGAACACTTATGGATAGAGATAAGAACAACATAGTAACTGAAATAAAATAGTAATAACAATATGAAATTGTAATGGAAAATAAAGTAACGAGAGAACTAAAGCCCAAGAAAGACAAGTGATGGAAAGAAAAAAGTTGCTCAGCACCAACTGACTGATGTCTGGCCAGTCCATGAGCAGCATCCTGGGGCCAGCCTTACCCCTGGTTTATAGCTGAGCATGATTATGGGATATCCCTCCGGGCAGCTGTCCTGGCTGTATCCCCTCCCAACTCCTTGTGCATCCCCAGCCTCCTCACTGGTGGGGTGAGGAACAGAAAATGCCTTGATGCTGTGTAAGCACTGCTCAGCAATGACAAAAACACCCCTGTGTTATCAACCCTGCATTCAGCACAAATCCAAAGCACTACCCACGACAAAGAAAATTAACTCTGTCCCACATTTCTTTAGCTTCCTTTGAAGCAATTACACCAGAGCTAATAAGACATTATTTAAAATATGACATTTGAATAGCTTGCCTAGGAAAATCAACTCTGCAAAGAAATTGCTCCAAAATGTTATTTTTCTTGAAAATTACAGAGCTAGGGGACTCTAATTGCCCTGCTGTTGCTCACATTTTATTGCCTATTATGCCACTTACAATGCTCCTAAAAGGACACCTTTACTGTTCCAGAGTATAAACCTTGCCCAGGGAGAAGTATCACACAACAACGGTAATTTTAAAATATCTTGTTTTCTAAGAACCTGACCCAAAGTCCACCAGGGGCTGGGAGCACACTACAAAGCCAGGCTGGCTGCAGGGCATCACCACCGACTGGGTTTTGGGCAGCTGCACTAATTGCTCAGAGCAGCAAAGCAGCCAGATTAAAGAGAAATACAATCCTACAGTGCCTAAACACTGCACAATTTGTCTTCCTATAATCAAAAACCAATTTGGATGGACAAAACTCCAGTATCATAATTTTATATTGTGGCTCTGGGAATCTGGGAAGCCTGGCTGTGGTTTCTGTTCATGTTAGGTAGACTCAGGTGAGCAGGCTGTATGTGCAGTGAGAAACCACCCCTGCCTGGCTTCAAGGCTGTAGAGGGTTTGAGGCAACCTCTGCCAGAGCCATACTTCCATCATCTGCTCATTCACCCAGGCAGGAGTCAGGGCTTTTTGTGGCTAATTGAGCAGAGCTTTGCAAGGAGATCAACCACAGATACCCTGGCATCTGCCATGCTGGGTCCTGAAACATCTGTGCCTGGGCACAGAGCCTGTGAGGGCTGCAGGAGTAGCTGGTGTTTGCTCCTCTCTGCACTGGCTGTGCCCCAGGGGTCCAGCGTGGCTCATGGAACTCACACCAGCAGCACGCTGGATGCACAGAGGCCCTTGGGCCAGCAGAACTGCTTTCCTTCAGATGTACTGACTCAAATTTAGTCTTCTTTGCCTCTCTATTACTTGAGAGAGGGAGAGTGTTCACTTTTTTTTCTCTATTAACCTTTAAAGTTAACAAAGCATTTGTCCACATCAGGAACCAACAATGAGGGGCCTGGCAGGCCTTCTGCTGTGCTCGTTGCTGCTGCTGGCCCCCCTCTCCACGAGGGTGGCTGCCCAGGACACCCAGCCTGACCCCAAAATGCCATGTGCCAATTGGATGGGAGGAGCACCCGGCTACCCTGGCCACAACGGCGTCCCTGGCCGGGATGGGAAGGATGGAAGAGATGGACTAAAGGGAGATAAAGGAGACGAAGGTTGGTGAGGAGCAGGTGGTGTGTCAGTGCTCGAGTCTTTGGGCAGCCCCAACCTCAGTCCCAGTCCCAACAGGTCTCATGTCTGGTGGGTCCATGCGTGATCTTTATCCAGATGGCTTTTGATTATCTCCTGGGGTGGAGATTCCATAACCTAAGTCAAAGAGTTTGGTGAGGGTTTGTTTCCCCAGGTAATGATGTTTTTTCTGACATGCTGCTCTCAGCAGCTCTGCACAGTGCTGGGGTGGGGGTGAGCAGAGTTTCCACTCGTTGCCTAAGCCCCTGGGGGTTCTTGAGGTCCCTGAGCCCCTCCTTGGCTCTGTGCTGCCAAGAGGGGCTCACACCACAACCCCTTCTGCATTTCAGTAGCAGCTTCCAACACAGTGCAAACACAGCTCCCAGTCCCCACTCTGTCCTGCAGGTCCAGCAGGTTCCAAAGGTGAACCAGGCCCAGTAGGAAGCCGAGGCTTTCCTGGACCTCCCGGATCTCCTGGAATTCCTGGAATGCCAGGGCAGAAGGGCAAGGATGCTTTTGTGCACCGTTCTGCCTTCAGTGTTGGGCTGACAGAGCGGAGCCCTGCCCCCAACGTGCCCATCCGCTTCAGCAAGATCTTCTACAATGAGCAGGGCCACTACGACCCCAGCACGGGCAAGTTCCTCTGCAACGTCCCTGGCACCTACTACTTCACCTACCACCTCACGGTCTACCTGTCAGACGTCAAGGTCAGCCTCTACAGGAAGGACAAGGCTGTGATCTTCACCTACGACCAGTTCCAGAACAACAACGTTGACCAAGCGAGCGGCTCTGTCCTGCTGCACCTCAGCTCTGGGGATGAGGTCTGGCTTCAGGTGTATGGGAACGGGGACAAAAATGGGGTCTATGCTGACAACCTCAACGATTCCACTTTCATGGGCTTCCTCCTGTACCCTGACCCAGATAATTACTAAAGTAGGGGGTGCTGCGTGGAAAAGGAGGTGGCTTAACCCCGGACGTGTCCTGGGGCACTGGCGCTATAGTTATAGTGTATTTACCAGAAAATTGCCTTTTGCAAGGGCAACGACTGCCAAGGGGGGACTCTTTCTCCTGTGAAAGCAGTGAGATCGTACCAGTACTTCCATGGAACCAAGAGTTCACTCCTACCTCTGTTCTTGCTTTTCTGTGGAAACCTCCACCCAAAGTCAAATACCACTTCTACCATGTCATGAAAAACCCTCAACATGGCTTAACTTTCCTTTAAATGTAAAAGTGAGAAGAGAAAATTGCTTGCATTTAAATATGACACTCTAAATTTCCCTTCTTTAGACACCTAAATTAATTTAAACCAATTGTAGAAATTTTAGTCACTATTTTAAAGTTTTAGTAGAAGAGGAAAAATACTACGCACAAAAGCAGAGTGCTGCTGTTTTCACCTGGAACAGATGGCTCAATTTTTTGTAACTCCCACTTATTAGGGCCCTTGACTTCCACTCCTGGTTTGTTGTCTCCCTTTTTTTAGCCCAGATCTTTAAATATATTCAGGTTATTAACTTCCACTGATTTAATCCTTTGACTTTCTTGTTATGTTTATCCCCTATTGTTATCTCTAATGTAGACAGCAGGCTGGCTTAGGGCAGTGATCTTCTCTTGTGATTTATCTGAGGAGCCTTGTGAGAACCAGTGAAGCCACACAACAAAAGCAGCCCATTGACTGTGTGGTTTTGGGGGCCCCAAGGTGACCACAAAGATCCTGTTCCATCTCTCCTCTAAATAGCTCCCAAATGCAGCCAGAAGTTGAGATCTATCAGGTGTACTTTGTACTTTTCCAGGCCCTAAGTGTGCCATAAGCCATGGTTTGCCATGGCTTCATGGCAGAGCTTCAGGTGGTGTTGAAGCTTCCCATGAGGAATGGGCTCCTGGGATGAACACCCCCCATCCCTGCCCCAGCTGTGGGTAAGGTTACCTGAATGCAGAAGACTGTTAAGGCTGGAATCAGTGTCAATCCCATCAAACTGCTCTTCAAGGAGCTTGCTTGACTTTTAGCTAAAAGAGGATTTGATGGCTTCTCAGATACATTCAAAGAAGACTCCATCTACTAAGCTTCAGAACAAGCTAACACAGATCAGAGCTAATGCAATATTACAAGCACAAAACAGCATTAAGAGCTTCCACTGAAATTACTTGCAACATCATTTTCCACACTCCATTGAATTACCACACTGCAAATAAAAAACAGTAAAAAACTTTCTCGATGAGAATGTTTCCACAATTTTTTTCTTGTGTGTTGTTGGAAAGGACTTGAAGAAAGGGATATACTCCTAAGCTCACTAGGCAGCCCAGGAAATCTCTTTTTTTTTTTTTTTTCCCAGCAAGCTGTGGGCACCATAGGCTGGCAAACATAGGGCTATCCTCCTTTTGCCTTCTCAAGAAACACTCCACACTCTAAATTTCATTAATTAAAGTGATAGAATACACTAATTCATCACACTATAATTTACACTGTATCGCATCGTTTTTGGGTAGGACGAGCTCTGGTTTTCACACAATTTCCCCAACCAAATACCCTGAATCCAGCCTAAATGGCCATCCAGAGCAAGCGCCTCTGCTGGCCCTGAAGGCTTCAAGCACACTGGATTTAGCAAGGGTGAGGCTGATGCTCAGTCTGGTCATGCTAAATTCAGAGAGCTGGGTAAAACCCTGCTCTTATCGTGGGATTTAATGGAAAGGGAACAGGGCAAAGGTAAAAAACCCCACATAAATCCATAAACAAAAGGAGATTTAAAAATGCAGCATTTGCTGGATCAAATGGCGTAAGAGGCTTAAATTGAAAGGAGCAATTTCTTGCAACAGTGCAAAACAGAGCTTTTGCACTGTTTTTCTCAAATGTTTTTTGATGGATCTTCAGAAGGCAGGGAAAATTGAAACAGTCCTAGTTCTGAGAGGCATTTGGGATAAACATTAGGAGGCTATACAAGTTTAAAGACTAGTTCGCAAGAGGGAGCCAAAACAAATTATTGCTTTCTTTGCTGCCATGCAGCGCGAGCAAACATGCTTACAGCTTTATCCAGTACACCAGCACTCAGGCTTAGACATTGGGAAAAATTTTAAAGAAAGTCATTAAGGCACTACTGTTCCATATACATTCCCCTCCTCACAGACACAAATACTGAACTGCAGCTTCACCGTGATACTCCAGGAGAGCGCCTGTATTGCTCACACATGTCCCAGCCAGGCACCTCAAAACCCAGCAAACAGCTACCCAAGGCAAACACCCACTGCACGGAAACAGGGGTCAAAGGCCTCCCTTTAGGGACTGGGACTGTTTTAAGAAGCCTTTCACCTCAATCTCTGTATGATTCTTGCTCAGCTGAGACAAGCACTTTCCCAGGAGACACCAGATTACAGTTTAAGCCACCTCCCATCTCTCCTATAAGGCAACTGCTCCCAGCAGAGACTCAGTCCATCAACAAAGCAAGCACAAAGGGCAGGCAGAGAAGCACTCTCACTTCTGCCCCACTGCAGCCCCACAGCTGTCTTTCCCTTCTGTTCCTGCCTCCTGAGGCTACCCAGCCCCTGCAGGGGTCTGCATGGGGGTCTCAGCCAGCCAAAACCAGCTGACAAGCTTTGGGAGCAGCAGCTGAGCATGGCCGCCAATCACTGTGGGGAGTCCCTACGGCCCAGCACCTCCCAATTCCTGCATGTGGGATGGATATCAAACCTTCTCCTTGCCAGCACTGCCACATCAGGGGCACATGGCCAGGCTGGCCATGGACAGGGAGCTGCAGGGCACCATGCTGGCCTTGGGCTGCTTTCAAGCTAGAGTGCAAACAGGGTGGGGGGAATAATGAGGTCCTGGGGGATGAGCTCAGGGGAGTTCCTATGGAATCCAGCCTTTTTCCATTATGGAGTTGCTGTGGTTTAACTATCCCTCCATGGTTCATAAACCCATGGGAGGGGAAAACCTGGCCAACACAGGCACATGTCCAAGGCCTGGGCTGGCTCCTGAGGATCACACTGCATTGAACACACAATTATCTTGTAAAAAAAGAGCAAGAACGACACTGGCATGCTGAGAGGGCACAGAATCACCTGCTCTCCAAAATTTACGTGCTTTAGTTTGTGGTTTTTAATCAGTCTTGACAGTAGATGCCTTGTACAAAGTTACGTCTTAATATTTACTGCCTCTCTGGCTGTGGCAGGTTTAAATGGATGCTTTTCCATTTAGAAGCTAATGTACTCTAAGAGGCAGAAAGCAAGAACACTTCCCAATGAAAGATTGAAGCCACTGCACTAACAATTAGGGAGAAATGAAAAGCTGGAGACAGCTGGAGAGACTGACCAGTCTCATCCAGCAGGGAAACCATCAGTAAAAGCATCCATAGCCCTTTCAAACACAATTATAGGCTGGTCCTAATTGTCCTTCAACTCCATGTAATCACTTGTGCCAGTAATTAATTGGAATACAAATAGCAGCCGCACTAAATCATGAAGAGCTACAAGAAAAAGAGAAATTGTTTGCAAGACTTACATTCCTGAAGTATAAACTCATTAGAGGGTTTTCATCATGGAAGCAGGCAGAGGGATTAGGATCAAGTCTGACATTTGGCTAATCAGCCACTCTTCTTCCATACAAGAAATGCCATCAGATTTAAAGTCTCTGAAATACTGTGCAGGAAACCAGAGTGTGCTCAGGCTGCCACATGTTTTTATGTCTGCATTTGTGCTGGGTATAGGTACCTGATGAAAAGACTCCATTTGCCATGAGACTGTAAGTCAGCAAAACCACTCTCAACTCATCCTGGGATGATCAGCCCAGCCCACTGCTCTTAGAGAACATTGTGAGACTTCCTTACACGGAGGTGCAGTTCATTGCCCTCCAGCCAACCAAGGGGAAAGGAAAGGTTTATTCCCAATGAAATGGAAGCATTAAATGTCAATATCTATTACTTCCTGCAGGGATTCCTACCCTTAAGGCAATCTGTGGGATCCCTCCCATAAAGCAGGACAGATTTATGGAGAGGCATCAGGGAGGGAGGCGGAGAGATCACATGTTAAGACAATCTCTAATTCCCTTCTGGAGTCAGGCAGGGAAGGACAGGGGTATGAACCAACACACCCAGCTCCCTCTGAAAATCTGGGCATCTGTGAAAGTGGAGGTCTGCCTAAAAGTCAGGACAGCACAGCTTCTCTGCTCCTTGACAGGGATTTCCAGAGAAGCCATTCTAGTTCTGTACCACGTTTTGGCAAGTGTTGTAAGGCCAAGGTGGATCTGCCATCCCAGAAGAGGTACAGCATAGGGAAGGTGATCCCCACACCACAGCACCTGTACCCCAGTGATGGAGAGGCAGCTTCAGAGCAGTAGGAGACCAAGAGGCCACAGCAGGACAGTGCTCAGCAAGCTGCACTGGGACCTGGGGCACACAATGAATAGGAAGCTCTGTGACAGGAGTCCCCTCTGAGGTGTCCTCACCAAAGCATCCCCAGCTGGAACTCCCTTGGTGGGGCAGCTACTGTCAGCACCAGGGATGCTTTGTCACACTCCCTTGGCAATCCATAACCCCTTGCCCCATCACCACCTCATACACAACATTCTCAGCTGTTTATTCACAATATTCAAAATACTCCTTTCTTCCAGGAGGTTTTAAGTTCAGATGAGTTCATACGAGATTATCTAAAACTTTTTTCATAAATAAGCAAGCAGCGTTCACAAAATAGTCCTATTTGTGAATTTTAAAAGCTTTAGGACACTGCCTCTGCTCTGAACTCCTTATAGAAGCTTGACTAAAAGGTTTGTAACATGGGTCAGGATTCTAACCCCGCTGCTTGTCAAAGGCTAACTGGAATAAACATGAAAGGCAAACTTAAATAAATAAACCTGAAAGCAAAAACATGGAAGCAAATCTTCATGCTCAAAGCCACCCCTGCTGCCAAGGACTGACTTGCATTGTGCTTTTCAAAAATACCTCTCATGTGACACTGGCATTCCAGCCCCATCACCAACAGGGACCCAGCAGGGAACAGGGCTGCACTGTCCTGCATGCTCTCATACGCTCAACAACTGGTCATTGAGAGCAGGAAGAAGCCTGCCAGCTTCTCAACACCCTAGGGAAGCAGGAAGAAGTCCATTTATTCATCTAAATGAATCCTTCTTTATCAAGAAAAATACCTTCTACTTCAATTATTGAAATATATAAAAGGAAAAATTTTCATTCCCTGGAAGTTAACTCTGCAAAAAGCCATCAAGGAAATCCACTATTGCCACACTAGGTGTGAGCTTGCCTGTTCCTGCTCATATGAAGAGCAGTGGAACCCTGGATACTGAATGACCTGGAAACCAGCTCAGAAGCAGCACTGCAGAAATATTATGCACAGATGACAGCCAGCTTCCTTTAGCACAGCATCTTTGTCTCCCTCACAATGAGTGGATTCTTTTCAGCTCAAAACAGATTGCACATTTTTATTTCCAAAGAATGTACTGAGACAGCTCGCAGTTCCCTGCAAACAGAGTCATGGCCTGTTGAGAGTATCGAAGGGAACAGGCTGACATTTAAGTGTTTTGAAGGAATTGCTTTTCGTCTGTGCTGCACCACTGGCTACACCCTTCTAAGGCATTTCAGCACTTAGGACCTCATCCTGCCAAGTTTCAGGTGGGTCAGCTTCATGGTTTGCCAGCTATCCCATTGCAATCACTGGGACAATTCCCAAAACTATTCAGACTGGAGCCTTTATTTGGACGTTAAATACTGAGCAGTACCCAGCAGCTTATAAACTAATATACATCAGTCTAAATGTTTGCATATTGCTGTTCAAACAGCTTTGTTCCCTAAGAAACACTTATTATGAGAGGCGTCAATCTCCACAAAAGGGACAGGAATCAGAGCTCAATAAATGAATTGTCCAAGGCAGTCAAATGCCCTTTACATCAATTTTTATTAGAGATTTTGACATCTTGTGATTATTTCCTGACAACAGGCTGATTGCCCACAGACTAATTAGACTGAAAGCCTTGACAAATGGGAACACAGAAACAATGTGGAGCTGAAGGACATTTTGTTCTTCATCTAACACCATTCCAGAATGGACCCAAACAAATCACAGCTCCTGACGGAAGTTTAACACACTGACAGCCCTCTATGGAAAGATGATGTGATATACACCCTCAGTCTCACTGCGCAGGAGGGAACTTCATGCTGCACACAGCTCCAAGATGCATCTTTGGTAATATCCCAACTCTGAACGTTCCTTTCATTTCATTCCAGCCCAGGAGACCCACACAGCTATCAGATTGAAGGGGAAGCTCAGTTAGCAGGACAGTGCTGGGAATACCCAAGAATCCTCAGTACTCCAGTAGCTACAGCCAGAGCAGCATTACTTGCACACCCAGGCAGCTCATGAGATTCCACAGCTTTCTTCATTAAGGACTTTGATTAATGTAAACACTTTTAAACACTGCACAGATGAAGTTCTCTCCCCACAGACACACACCCCCCACACCTCCCAGGTGGCAGCAGTACTATTAATGCTGCTTTTCTATGTGAAACCCTGAGTTTCTGGACATCTTCACAAAAAAGTGTATTAGTTCTACCTACCTTGAGTGGATAGTTATATCCTACTAGGATGAAAACTGCTGGACACAGGAGCATGATTTGCCCACTATCCAGTTCATTACATTACATTCATCCATTACAGAGAGAATTCCATGTTTTGATCAGGTGAGATGTTACAAAACCAGAACCACTCACCTTCAAACCAATGTTCACGGAGGTTTTAGACATCTTTAAAGGAGAGAACGCCATCCATACTGAAGAGCAGCAGAACATACTCCTGCTGCTGTGATCAAACTTAAAGCTCAAGTTTCTCACAACTTAAGGAAGCAAATGAAAAACAAAGAAGTATCTACAAAACATTGACAAGGATGTATTCCAAAACCAACCATAGTGAGGAATCAGCAAAAGTAGATAAAAGAGCAAAGGAGAGTTGCTTCTCGAGTTTCACTTCATCTTTTGCACCTGCCCAAAATGCTGCCTCTATTTCCTGGAAGCAACTAATTTCTCCAAACATAGTTTGGAGAAAGCACAGCACCAAGGCCAGAGACAGTCCAAGCCCATTTGCCACCATGCCAATTGTTTTACCTTGGTCTCAATGACGAAAACAGGAAACCCCAGGCTCTCAGCAGAGCATGCACTAAAAGGGAAAGGACACTGCCTGAGCAAGGCTGTTCCTCCAGGGACACAGCACAGTGTCAGGCACCAAGCAGAGTAAATGTTAAAGCATGCTGCATGATGAAACACAGGCTGTTCAGAAATCCACAGCAACACAACCAAAAGACACTTAAATCCTGCTGGGTTTATTGTGCTTACATTTTTAAGCTCACCGGTTGCAACAGTTACTGTTAGATTCAAGAATTCCTTTTTCAAAGTAAACTAAAGAAATAAAAATGTGAAAGAAGTATGAAAGGGTTTCACTGCAAGTAAAATTTAAGTAGTGTGAAGTGTTTAAAGAAAGATCAGTCACAGTATTAAGTCTGTGATCAATTTATGGAAAACAGATTGCATTTGAGATTAAACAGGATTACACTCTCAACTGAAAAAATATACTAAAAACTCACCTGTTCTTTTCACTTTGAAATTCAGTTTAGTCACTGAAGGGCAAGAATGAAACATTTTTATGTTCTGAAAAGCTTCTGTCAAAATCTGAACTAGTATTTCAACAGTCTGATTCATAGACACTGTACCTCTAAGCACAAGTAAGTGCATTAGCTTCTGCAGGAAAAGAAAATAATTTTAGGCTTCTTTTTCTGTCAAGTACAATTTCAAGAATGAAAAAATATTTTTAAATACAAGCATTCCTATAATCTGGGGTCAGAACATGTCTCTGCTTAATGTATCAAGCTGAAATTACTTTCTGTTTCTGTGTTCCTTAAATTAAAAGTGAAATACTGATGGTAGTTCTCTGCCTTGAAACAAAAGACAACCCACACTCTTCTCAGTGTGACCAACAAATGAGTTGGACTATTCAGAACAAGCAACCATCTGATCCTGAGACAATCCTTTATTGTGGGATGAGCACAACTTTTCTAGGCAGCATGTACCCTACTGCATATCTTTTATGCAATATCCAAAACCAACAGTGAATTATTTAATACCAAAATAATCACTCTAAGGGAGCTCAGAAGACAGCAATTTCTACTTTCAAAGTATAAGCCAGAGAGACGGGGGTTTCTTCAGTATTTTATTCAGTAAGCACATCAGCAAACAAAATTTCCAGGAAAATCTACACACATCTTCCTAGAAATAAAAGAGTGCACACATCCCTCCTTATTTATCTTTGACATCTAGTTTTCATATTCCCCAAGCAGCTTATCTAGGCTTTTTTCCCCCCTCTGTGATTTTCCCATTTTGATTAATTTAATAAATAATGGACTGCACAGGTGATCCTAAAGAAAAATCCACATCTCAGCACTGCAGGACAACTAAGTTCACTGGATGTCATCGTCATCAAAGAGATCTTCAAAATCTAGTCAGAAAAACAAGACAAAAATTAACCTCAGAAGTTTCAACGTTACAAATGCACATACAAGTACAGTACTTTGTTCCTTGGACTAAGGACAGAAATAAAGGTGAATTCAGTGAATGAAACTTACTATTATTATAATTAGAAATGCAGCATCAGGGTGATGATTTTGCAGATGAACGAATTGGGATTTCCTTCCTCAAAAACATTTAATTGCTTTAAAGGTGCCAATAACATTTCTGTCTCAGAACACATCTCCCAGTAGTGAAATGGTTCTAGTCACCTCTGGAATTACTCCTACCTACTCAGCTTTGCATCTTCTTTGTATACTGAACATAAAGTAATCACCTAACTGAACACAAGTCTTTATTCTTACAGAAGGCAATTTACAAGTATCCTACAATGAACTGAGAATGAATCCTCATTTAGAAGAGCCCTAAACTACCAGTGGAATACAATACCACAGTGTGATGGTAGAAATATATAGAAATAGCTACTCCTGAATATGCTGGCTCCAACAGATAGCTGGGTGTCCCCCACAACTGCTGAGTGCAGAACTCCCTTTCACTCCTGTATTCTAAGTCTTGAGGAAAATGAGAAATGTACTTCATTTTGGAGTAAACACGAGTTTGTGATATTAACACTACCACAGCAAGCACGTTTAATAACATCTAAAACTCACTGTTGCAATGTCTAAATGTGTTTCTTCAGAAGCATAAAAACCCCTTTAGCAACCAAGTGCAGCACAGTGTTGTATATTCTACCCCTAAGTGGCCTGTTCTCTCAAAGCAGCTGTAAATACTTGCATATAGGCTGACAGAATTGGGATTGTTCAGCCTGGAAAGGCGAAGCTTCATGGTGGCCTAACTGTAGCCCTTTAACACCTGAGGGAGCCGACAGGAAAGATTGAGAGAGTATTTACAAGGGCCTGGAGCGGCAGCACAAGGGGAACGGCTTCAAATTGACAGCATGTAGGTTTAGGTATTTGAAAAAAATTCTTCCCTGTGAGGGGCGGTGAGGCACTGGAACAGATTGTCCAGCGAAGCCCACATTTTTATCTGTATTTGCACTGTTTAACATAAGCTATTTATTATGTGAACAGACCCAAGACCTATTTTTCCTTGTAGCGATTAACACGCTAAAAGTCCCAGGAGAGAAAAACCCCGCATGTTACTGCTCACTTGGAACTCAAGTGGTCTCACACCGCCCCCCAGAGATATGGTTAGCGACAAGTTTAGCGACCACCAGGTACCAAAGCCACGAGAGAGAAGCCAGGCGAGGTTTGTTGGGATAACCCCCAGAGCACGGCGGTCCTTACCGTTGAAGAAGTCAGCGTGCACCGCTTTCTCGTTGGCGGCCAGATCCATCAGCAGCCCCGTGCTTCCCCCTGCCTACGAGAGCAGCCGCTGAGCTCCTCCGCGCCGTGGCATCACAACCCCGCCACCGGCACCGGAGCACCCGCCTCACCTCATCCAGGTCCACGTATGGGCCGGCTCCCTCAGGGAACATCTCGTCCACCGCCGGCTTCATGGCGGCCCCTCCGCGCCGTCACTTCCGCCGCCGGAGCGGAGCCATACCCAATGGTCGCCCCCGCGCGGGAGGGGGGGGGGGGGGGGGGGGGGGGGGGTGGGGCCGCGCCGTCGCCACGGCAACCACCCTGGAGGCCGCCATCTTGCTCACACCGCCCCGTCGCCATGGCGCCTACCCTGGAGGCCGCCGTCTTGCTCCCCACGCCCCTATCGCCGTGGCGCCGGCGGGCCCTGCGCCCCTTCAGGCCCGAGTGAGGCATCACCTTCCAAAGAGGTAATACTGGCGGCCCTTCCAGCCCCCAAACTGGGTGCAGTGGTTGAATAACTCCTGTACACATGTAACTCCTCTACACAGAGAGCAGTCTCCCGAGATGAAGCTGAGAGCATTGCCTGTAAATAAAAAAAGCTCCCAAAGTCATGCAGCAGAATGGAGGAGTTTATTGTGTCATGCAGAAGCATAAATTGTAAAAAGGGATTAATTTAAAGCCTGAAATGTTGCATGTGGCTGCAGTGTCACACTGGGGCCGAGGCAGAGTGTGGGTGTGTTTCCTGGCAGTCAGGTGTTCACTCAAACATCTTTACAAGAAATGGTAAAAAAAAGACTCAGTGAAGCCATAAAATGTTGCACATGACCATGGAATCACAAAGCAGCTGAAGGCAGCCCAGGTGTGTTCACTGGCAGACAAGTGCTCACCCAAACACCTGGGCAGCAGCTCTGGCAAAGCTGAGTAAGGCATTCAGTGCTCATGGTCACGCACGTGGTAGCCAAGGTGGCTCCCAAAAGGGAACTGGGCAAAGAAGGCTCTGGCCATGTCATTGATCCTGTTGTAGGCTCCCAAGGTCTGGAAATATTCCACATAGGACCAGAAATCATTGGATGAGAAGGGCCAGTATGGCAAGGCTGCAGCTTCTTGGTAGGGATCTGAAAAAACCCAACCAAGATAAAATATTGCAGATTACTATAATATGAAACACTTTTGATGAGAGGTTGGGCTCGGAGCCACGATGGTTTGGGGTTGTGAGTTCCCTTTAAGGGCTGGTGTGCTGCTCTGGTGGGAGAGAGGCAAGAAGAGCCATTGGCCCCTCTTGTGACCCACTCTACAGAAAATGGAGCCTGTATTCCCTGCTCCAGCTGCACCAGCAGTGACAGAGTGGGACAGGACAGGGAGCAGGAATGGACACATCCACATTTATGCCAATTCAAGAGTTCATCGAGCTCGTTTAATTTCTAGAAGGCTGCTGGTTATTTCAAAGCAAGGAGTGATTGCAATCGAAAGCCATTTCTCCTCCTTCCACATAATTTGCTTTGCCCAATATAAAAATATAAGGAATAAGACACAACCCACTATGGTGTGCCCCTGCAGCTGACCCCACTGCCCACAGAACTCCCAGGGACTGGGGCCATAATTCCCTGATATTGCCTGGAACTGCAGAGTTGTGCCTCTTCTCAGGGAACTGTAGGAAACGGGCTAAGGGGGTGGAAAGGAAAGGCTTTGCCACTTGGGAGACAGCTGCTGCATTTGGGCCTGCTCTGCAGTACAGAATGTGATACAGTCATTGAAATAAAATTTCCAATTCAGCAGGAAAACAAAATCGGTTGTGAAAATGCAGGAGCCTACCAACTTTGTGCCAAATGTGGGCAAACAGAAGTATATATAAAATGTAAACAGCAGCTGAGACCACAGTCACAAATGTCTTTCTGTGCAGCAAAGCTAAACACAGTATTTTATTTTTATTTTAAGCCCATTTAGATGAATGAGTCTTTCCACTCAGCTTGGGGCCAGGGTGTTTGGTAGGAATTAAGAGCCTTCAACAATCCAGTTGTCAGACTTTAATTTTACAGAGTAAAGTATGCAGCATGCAGGTTCAGATGGCACATAACAAACCAAATGAACCAGGCAAATGCTGCCTGCAGAGGAGAACTCTCTGTTTATACCAGCTGACCTCAGATTCACTTTGCAGGCTGCTGCTTGGCCCAGTGTGAAACAAAACAATAATTGCTGGTAATGAGAACAACAGGACACTGCCTGAACAGGGTTCTAATTCTAGATTGATGCAGGCTCTCCTGACTGTCACAAAAGTTGCCACAAAAATATTTGCTGTGCACAAACACAGATGATATATTAAAAGTATTTTAGAGATTATATATTTAAAAGATTTATTTCTAAAGAAATAGAACAGAGCATAGGGAAAAAAGGTTTGAATTGTAATCATATTAGACCTTATTGTGTATTTGTCCTGTTAATATCTGTTATAATACTCTCTGCATATTTGTGCACTGGAGATGCTGCTGGCTACCCTCTGGTTAACTGAGATGTACACCAGCAATGGGAGTACTTGGTTATTGCAGATACTTCTCCGCAACTTTGTTTTCAGACAGAATTCTGTCTGAAAAGCCAAAAATAGGTTAAATGATAGAATCATCAGTAAGCCTGTGTAAACATCATTAGGGTGCTGAGGGTTTTTTAATCAAAGGCAAACAGTAATTCAATGGACTAATCACACAAAGTGACATGAACCACAGGGTAACTGTGCTAAGGGATTTATTCCAACATTTCTGTAACTGGATTTGTAGCAGTTTGTAAATTTTAAGCTTTTTGTCATGAAAGTCGGTATCTCTTGCCAAAAAGCAGATACACATACAGCATTATTGTCAAGGACAAACAAAATTCTCAGATGTCCTATATATTTATAAGTCTGGTGCATTCCAGTTAGGATTTTGTACAACAGAATTAACGACTTGACTGTAATCCATTTTCATTTTAAGACTGGATATTAGCTCTATTATTATACATTATTAATATGTCATCACCTTTTAATAAATTTTAAAGGAATTTTTAAAATTCACTATTCTTTTTCCGCCAGAATTAATTGAAAGCTTTTCCATAGTCCACTGAGGTTAATAAGCATTCCTGCCAAAGTCACTGCTGGACATCAAGTCTGGGAGTTACAAATTACTCTCCTAATTATTAGTGACATAAAGGAAATAAAAACACATTAGGAATTACCATCTCCATCCTGGATGGATAGGGCATCTGTAAATAAAGAGAAAACGCATCAGTACCAGCTCCTGCACAGAAAGACTTTCTGTTAACCAAACATTTTCCATGTATAACTAGAAGCTCACAAGTTCTTCAATGCCTACATAGGACCCTCTGTGTAGACAAAGGATTTTTGTTTCTTGAACAGCAGAGCAAGGAATTCCCTGTTTGCAATCAGTCAGTGCTACAAACCAGCTTAGTCTGGCTGTTAGTCAGAACTCACAGCCTGAACAGTTGGGATTAATATGTCAGCAATACTAAACAGAAGATACTGTATTTGTAACAAAATATTTCTGGCAGCTTGAAAAAATAAACAAGTATAAATTCAGTAGTAATCTTACCTGTTAGCATGTTCATCAGCATACAGAAGAAAAATAAGACAGTAAATATCATCTTGTCTGCAAGAAACTTCTCGTGTTTCTGGAAAGTAATCTGTACAATTGAGGATTATTACACGAGATTAATAATGATGCAAACTACTATTTCTTGTTTTAATAGAAGAATGCATTCCAAAATAGATTCTAGTTACTAATTTAGGCATAACAAAATCCAATTACATTTCTTACAGCTTCTGAAGTGCAGCACAGAGTACTAAAAGACCATCAGTCCTGAAATGTGTATTGATATTTTGGTTTTAGATGGCATAAATCCAAAAGGTGCCTCTGAACCGACATGAAATCAAGTGTCTTTGGAAATGTTTGATTTTGTGGTTAATTTAATTTCACTTTGGAAATTACCTCTCTCTTTTTCTTCTTTTCTTCTTCTTGCAGCTCTGAGTCAGCTACAAAACTCCAAAAGGATTTCTATTGCTGTAAAATAGCAGTGCTTTGCAAGGAAGGGTGGGGGGGGAAACGTCACTGAGTTACTACACCAATCTGATTTTGGCTTCTTCATTTTAACTGCTCACATTTGCATTATATTTCAGCACTCCTCATGGAAGAGACAGTGGACAGTTTCTGAGGGGAAATCAGAATCAACTTTGGCTATAACACTTGTTTTTGGAAGATAGAGGGAAAAAGTCCAGAAGCAAATTCAGTGATTATTACAGTTGCTGCCCTCCTGACTTTCTTTCTTTCTGCTCCTTTAGGAAAACAGGTTTTCAAAAATGCTAGCTGAACACGTTGCTAAAAAGATATTGAGTTCCCTCTCTAGCTCAGTCACAAACCCCAAAAATACTTGACAGTGCTTTATATTCTTAATTGGGATCCTTAAAATCTAGACCTTAAAATGTACCCAGGCACCGAGTGCCCACTAAAATCAATTGGGTTACAGTGACTAAAGAAGGAGGTCCCCGAGGACTGCAGCCATGCTGATGGTGCAGGTGCCTTCAGAGGGTCGATAAGGTGCATTGACATGCATTTTCAAATCATATCCATTTCCTGGAAAGATTCCTCTCCCACACCAAGGAGGTGCTTTGGTCTCCATCCTGTGCAGGTCGCTGTATGGATCCAGCACTTTGAGAAGGCTGAAGGGGAGACACAGTTTGGAGAATATGCAATTGACATGTACATCTTGATTGATTTTCATCTAACACGCAACCCCTGATGGCAGCAGGTGTAGTCAGGGACTAAGGTGTAGCAGAAAGTGTTCTGTGACTCACAGGCAGATTGGGGATTTCCATGCATCTCAAAGATGTGGCAGTTCAGGTCATCTTGCCAAACCTCTAGATATTTCCAGATGGTTCCTCTCTTGAGAGGAGCTACTGAGATGCCAGTGCAGAGCTCACTGCGCACGTTCATGCTGTGAGATCTGACTGTACAGATGCTGATCAGAGCTGCACTCTCTTGCTGGGCATTTCCAGTTGCCTTTAGGGTCTACAAAATCATTTCTCTGTGTCACCTAGTTCTAGACACCTACATTTCCCAGCTGCAGGTGTGGGTCCTGACATTGGTGGCTTTGCCGTACCACATCCACCCACCTGCCACGGGAGCACAGAGGAAATCTCTGTGCTCACAAAGTCCTGGAGCAGAGAGAGCCAGGTGAGTGGCCTTGCAGGAGGACCCAGCTTGGCTGGAGTTTGTTCCTATCTACACACAGAGTTAGATAGTTTTGCCAAGAATTAATTCAAGATGTTCTGAGTAAGGAGGAAAAAGGGTGCTTTGTAGCACACTAGGCTGTGCCAAGTCTTGTGAAGGCTGAAAAGAAAAATATTATGAAAGCAGAACCTATTCCATCTTTGAAAGGCTTTAATTGTCCTGTTTAATATGTATTTCCTAGGCCTGTAGGAAGGCTCCCTACATGAGCCACATTCTTGCAGCACCTCAGCCCACTCACCTGCATTGCAGCAGCTGTGGGTGGGAAAAGGCACTTCCTTGGAGTACTGTGCTGCATCCATGTACCTGGGTCCACCCACCAACACTGCCCGCCGGGCCATGCATTCCCTTTCACTGCCTAGCATGCATATCCTTCTTCAATAAAAAACCAGAAGCACTGAGGTGTGCTGATACACACACAAAACATCATCAGCTGTAATTGAGTAATTGACATAAAGCTACTTTTGTGCACATTCATCAGTAGCTTTTTGTTTTGGCAGTTGATAAACCAGGTGTATTTATAAGTAGGAGGTGAGATAATATGTTTTGGATGATGACAAAGGAGAACAATGCTCCTGATGCAGCCACATCCTGCTGCTCTCCTCTTGAGATATTAACAGTGTTGTAGGAGGATGAAAAAGTCCCAGAGATTATCAGATTCAGGGTCAATCTGGTAATTGATTACAGATTACAACATGGTCTGCTACAACACTGGATGATCTTGGGAATATTCCCATAGCTATTGGGCTGACACACACCTTTACACCTTCTTATTCTGTCGTTTGAAGCTTGGAGTTATTTTCAGAGCCAGAAGGATCACTGATCTGACATTGTGACAGTCTTCTAACAATTACACACTTGCAACTTAATTCAGATCAAAATTTTCCACTTGCTAGTGCACATACTGGAGATGTGAATACATTCTCAGGGTTTCCATGCTAAAGCAGATCTAGGAAATTATAAAAAGAGGATAAGATTTAGCATTGAAAATTTGCATTACAGGATACAACCTCTTCTATCAACACTTCTATTGCTGTATATGACTACTTGTTCCAACTGGGTCCGTTTTAAACACAATGTTGGACTAGAGAAAAACTGAGGAGTTATCAGCTGCTTGAAGGACTGTGCCTGATGGGTTCAGTGTGCCAAACAGTGCACAGTGTGCTCCCTGGCTGGTCCCAGAACACATGGTGCTCTGACTTGCAGCATTTGTAACACCCCTTCATCCTCTCTCTTTTTTTTTTTTTTCTTTCTTTCTCTAGGAGCACTTTCCTTTTTTCAAACTCAACACAGAGGGCAATTAAAAGAACAGCACTGGATGTCCAGCACAAGTGCTGGCATGGATCAGCTAGCAGAGCCCTTTGCTAATAGTTGCTGCCCTGCAGGCTTCTTCACTGCTGAGCACTAATTGGAGATGCCATGGTGCCCACAAATGCAAATCTTGCTCAGCAGCAGCCACATTTCAGCAGACACTACCACACTTAACAGGGCAGCTGCTTAGTGAGTTCAGTGTCTTAATTTCTACTTATTTTGGAAAGAAGTTTACTGTTCTTTTTCAGAACAGCTCATTAGCTCAAAAAGCTGTTATTCCTGCTGACAAGAAATTCTTTGGGTTCTGTACTCTAAAGTTTACATAAAGTTTTTTAGCTAAGGCCATTCACTCAGAAAAGCTTTGCTACACGATAGAAAGGGCTGTTGGTTTTTCCTACCCACCCATCCCAGGAGGATCCAATCAATATGTACTTTCTGTAGATGGCTCTCAAAGCCAGAAAATCCCACACAGAGCCGTGTCAGAGACAGTAATCAATGAGAGCACAGAGGACATTCCCTTGGGAACAGGGGAATGCAATTTGGACAGCACAGGTGTTTGTGTGACTCAGTGGGGAGCAGTCCTGGAGCTGTCAGCTTGCCTTCAGATGGGCCTCTTACTAATGGGCTGCTTTACCCAGAGCCAACCCCTCTGGAGCAATTCAGCTCTCCTTGTCGATTAACTTGAAACAAGGATAAAGGAATACATAAAAGCAAGTTTATGGATGCCTTTGTTTTCGCAATAGCTATGTTAGACTGGTATCACACACACAAAAATCCATAAACCTCCAGGCACTGAAAAAAACCCTGTACATTGTTTTAAAAAGCCAGAATCTTTCCTGTTTAATCAATAGACAAAAGCAAATGCATGCAGAGCTCTATAGGAACTTATTTAAAAACTAAATAGGACTTACAGATGCTTCTGAAGTGCTCTGCCCTTGAGCTGGACAGACTAAATGTTCTCCATAGGGCTACAATACTTCTGTACATCAGAAACAACTAATGACAGTGATATATTGACCATCCCTAAAAACAACAAATGTTTGATTATTTCTTCCAGCAACTTGTCCAAATAATACAGGTCAAAAGGTGATTCCTGTGACTAGAATATGCTTTGCTCAGACAGGTGTAAGGACATCACAGTACCAACTAGCCAAGTAACAAAGCGACCAGTAAATGTAAAATGAGGTACCTGTGTAAATTTCTCCCACTTTCAAGGCATGTGGTTGCTGACCATTCCCATTCAAACTAGATTTGGAACTACCAAAGATAGTTGTTGTATAATGTTCTTTAATGCTCAGTCATAGACAAGAAGACAAATCAAATAAGACAGGAAACAAAACCCATAAGACATCACTTTGCCATTGTGCCAGCTAGTCCTATTTTGAATGTTGCCTGCATTTTTTTGTTTCACAGAACAGAAGGTCATGATTGAACAAGACAAAATACAAAGAAGAGTGTGAGGGGAATTGGCAGACAAGGACCAGCTAAAACAGACTGGGACTCTTCAGGCCAGCAAGAGGAAGACAAGACTTAATTTCTACCAAGAGATACAAAATTAGTCTTGCAACAGCTTATTCAAAAAAAAAAAAAAAAAAAGGTAGTGGGGTTTGATACAGCTAGGCTATGGAATGTCTTGTCATGATGTGTTATCAGCCAGTGTCTGAGTCTGGCCTGGGAGCTGAGCTGCCCTGCACTTTTGCTCTGTGTCTCACTCCTCTGATACCCTCTGCTGCTGGGCCAGGTGAGCTCCCAGGCTGATCCTGTGCTTGATCTTATAGTCAGTTCTACTGAAATATTACATATTTCCAGTTCTTGTGAACAGACAGCTTTCCTGCCAGCAAGTGGTTTGATCAAGTTGATAATGGTAGCCCTTAGAAGCAATTGAAGGGAGACATAGCAGATGGATATGGATAGTTACAAAACCATTAACATAATAACTGCAGTGCAATTAGAGACAGCCCAGTGAAAATGAACCACTTGCGGATGTACTAGAGCTAATTGTGAAGGTCAGAGTTACAAGCCATAGAGTTAAGGAGTAGCTCCACACTTAAATCAATCACACTTAAGAGCCAACAAGTAAGTGCATCTGTTCAGATTTACTTCAACTTACCATTTTAACCTCTATCTGAAGAATGTTTATATTTGTACACACAAACGAGCTGCGTTCTCGAGGTAGCAGGCAGCGCTGCATGCAGCGGCAGGTACTGAAAGCAACAGAGGGGAGCAATTCTACTGTCACCAGGACTAGTGCAGCTTGGCTCTCAAGGGGCTGATCCTGCCAGGTATCCCAGTGCCACTCTCCAGGAGTGTCCTCAGCTCTCCCACACTGTCCCCTTTCCCTCCCAGGGCGGCAATGCCAGCTCCAAGCACCAAGTTTGGCTTTCTCTAGGGTCCATGCCATCTTGCTGACACAACACAGCAGGCTGGTGCTCCTGCTCACCAGTCAAGGAGATGCTCCTGAGCCAGCAAAGAGCAGCTGCTGGCTGACTTCTCCCCTCCTGTCGCCACTGACACCAACAAATTTTTTCTACCATCCATCTGCAAATTTTCACATGAATGACAGGAACTTCACACCCAGCTTGCCACCAGAGTGGGTTAGGATTTGGTAACATTTCAAACTATTTTTGCTATAGGAAAAATGGAGTATTAGAGCCAAAAAGTCCACTTGGTTTCTTGCATGTTGTTTCCTCAGGAGACACCGTTGGCAATGCCTGTCAGCACCACAGAAGGTACGTGGCAGTGAGGAGCACTGATTTCCAAGCAATTCTGCTGCAGGGAGAATGAGAGGCAGCAGCTGTATTCTAGCAGCAGGGCATCCAGGACTTGTACTTGCCCTTCCTGCATCCATATTAGGCCTAAGCTCATCCAAGGCACCTTTTTGGATAAATTGGTCAGTTCTTTGCTTTAGCCTTACTCAGCTATTCAGCACAGCCACAGATGACTGAACTCAGGAGGGAATGTAATAAAACTGGTCACAAACTGAGAGGTTTATTCAAGAACTCTCAAGAGAGGATATATTTTTCCCATTGCCATTAAAGTTAGATATATCATAGCAATAACCTCCACCATTTTGAAATATACTCACAATTTTTTTCAGATTGATTGAATGTTCCAGCCACACTTAAGCTATTAAGCCACCAGCAGCTGTTTGTTTTCATTTCACAGAGATGTTTCTTTAAATAAAAGTGCATTAAATATTTCATTACCAAAGGTAAGATTTCAGTAGGATAAATAGAAGCTTCTTTAAACCCAGGGTCTTTTCTTCCCTTTGATTCATATGCCAAGGCTACTTCAATATCACCAGATATACCTGTCCATAAGCAGCTCTGCCCTAGGGACAATAAAATTGATTAACCAGATTGATGAAGAGATGAGCTTGATTACAAAAAATCCATCACAAATGTAAGCAAGTTGCTTGTATATTTGATACCAGGAATCAATGAGACCTGTTAGTGGCTGTATCATTGCAGCAGTTGCCAGACCAAAAGCCACACAGTCTTTGCTACAAGCAAAGTAGGTTAGCAAACCCAAGGAACATCACATGTGGGTCTGGAAAGAATTGTTCTGTTTATCCACCTTACAAAATCCTGCTGTTTTAAAGACTGGCAGGATAAAGACTATCAGTCACCATCCCAAAATGAAACAGCACTTACCTTCTGCCCTAGGTTTTCTGGGTAACAGTGATCAGTACTAACACTGCAGTTGGAGAACAAACCCTGCGCAGCTCTAAGAGCTTGTAAATTATGATTATTCAGATTATTGCCACATATGCTGAAGGCAGAGATAAGCCTCATAAGTTAGTGGCCTTACCAAGCAACTTTGCAGCAATTATGTTTGAGGTTCTAGTTTGGACTGATGTGCTAAACTCCGATGCAATTGAACAAGTCTGAACCTATTATATCAGGATCAAACCAATTAATCTTTAAAACAGCATTGTTGACACTCACATTCTTTGATGCATACAGTTAAACACAGGGAAAGCAGTTCTTGCCTGCAGCATTTATTGCTATGTAGTTAGTAATTTGATGATCATTGCCCGTGTTTGACACGTGATTTTGCAGTCTGTTTGCATCTGACCTTGCCTGGCAGCTCAGATCATGACCTGAGCTGCCATTAAACTATCCAGCTTAATGCCATTTTTGTCACCGTCACTGAAATCCAGCCGTATGCGCGAGCAGGACAGCCTTACCAAGGTCCTGGCACCGACCTCGCTTCATCCACGGGGGAACCACACAGCTCGCCTGAAGCAGGGACAGCCGCATTGCTGGCGATGTGGGTTCTTCCCGAGAGGCTCCCGGGTGGGAGCGAGCCCTGTCCGGGGCTGCTGTGCGGGGCTCCGGCTCCCTCTGCTGTCCCGGGATCCCCACTCAGACCCCCAGGCTGCTCACATGGGCAGGAGGGCACAGCCTGCTCGCATTTAGCGCGCTTGCAATTTCAGTAAAGTCGGGGGAAAACTTCAACTGCAGCAGGAGACGGATAAAAAACAGGACCAAAGGAAAAAGGTGAAAACCCCATTTCAGCAGACTGCTTTCATGACTGAAGGATATACTAGTTTCTTCCTATACAAAAAGGAACTAGGAACGTCTTACATCCCCTATGCAGACACCACTCACCTTTATTGCATGAAGGGAGAAAAAACAACCACTATCACATTCCCAAACCCCCTGCTCCCCCCAGTTAGGCTCCATTAGCCCTTACAGGAAAGCAATACTCATGCCAGCTTGCTATAGGTTACAGCCTCAAATACACAAGCAGGAGCCATAAAACAGAAACACTCATAACTCTAGCAGAGCCAAAGACTAACACCCTCACAAAAAGAGAGTGTAGGATTTACAGCCCCGGGCTGAGCTTAAATGCTTCCTGGGACTATGGGCAGGGGCATGGGAGGAGGCTGCAGGTGAAGCTGCTTGAGGCCTTTAGGCCCTCAGGTCCTAATTAGTGCCCTCAGGCCCCCAGCAACATGTTTGTCATTTAAAGGGAAAACTGCTGAAATTTTTGTAAAGAAGATAACAGATGTGTTAGGAAAGGAGTGGTGAGGGCAGTGTTGCTGGCAAAGCTCTAAAGCATTCCTTGGCAAACCGATTCAGCTCCTGGTATTGCTCATGTCTTCCCATGTGACCGTGGAAAACGATGAAGGTACTTACATGTTTATCAATACATTTAATCTACAGTCATGATCATATCTTTTTTTAAACCCTTTCAAATGTGCTGAATTTTAAACTCACCTTGACTTGTGGCTTATAGTGTTGGTGTGAGCTTAAGACAGGAATAATAACTAAATGGGCTGCTTAGGGACTGAATCAAGGTGATTTCTCTTTGTTGCTCAAGCTTCTTTGCTTGTGATCCCTCCAGTCACATTCCAAAGGCAAATGTGTGTGAATTATGTTAGAAGGCAAAGGGTAGAAAGTGCTGCAGCTGCCAGGCATGTGGTGGCTCGTGTCACCCAGCACTAGAGCTGGGCAGCACTTGGGACAGTTGACAGAAACTGGGCAGACACTGTCAGGTATTCTTGGGAGAGAAGGGCAGGAGTTTCTCCTTTAATGCTTGATTCTTAGTAGTGCTTTGGTTTTCTTGGTCTGGGCAACATGTGCATGGTGGTGCATCCCAAACCTCCTTTCCCATGAGTGCTGTCTTTTTGTGCAAAGCAGTGCCAGAGTCCTCTGCTCCCCTTTTCCTTTAGGAAAGGTGTGACTCCTGCACAAGCACATGCAAAGCACAGCTGTCATGAAAGAGTGTTTTAGATTGCTCAAGGAATCACTGACAAAGGTATCAGCAAAATTAGGTTTAATGTTAAAATGAAAATGTAACAAAGTTTATTGATAAGGTTCACTCTACTGCTTACTAGATGGTTAAAGCACACAGAGAAAAACTGGACTAAAACCCAAAATCAATCAATCTGAAGCTAAAATCAACAAAAAATTATCTACCTGGAGGATGGGAATGGGAAAGGGTGAGGATAAGAAAGAATAAGGGAGACTCTCCTGTTCAGACACAATGTTCAGAGTGAACCCCCTTGCCAAACTTAGCCTGGACTTCACCAACAGTTTAGGTCTAAAGGTTTTAATAGCTCTTAGACTTAACAGCACTTAACTGAGAGCTTAAGTTTAAACAATTTAACAAAAGATCCTTACAGGACTTACAATAGCACAACAATAATTCACTTATAGGCCTAACTTGCTTATGACTCTAAAACACGCAAGAATCTAGGAGAGCAACATTCATTGTATACTGGCTACAGCACACTGACCCTCACACAGACCTACAGGAGCAGGTACAAGGTAAGTACCTGTGAAAATTCCCCTCCAGCTGGATGACTTTGCATCTTCTCAATGGGCAAAGGGCTGAACCTTGAGGAGTGGCTTAAGGCCCTTTTAGGCCAGCATCCCTTTCTGGGATTCCATTTGACTGGGGTAAATACAGGGTGTGGAATATCCCTGGAATTCCTCCCTGTTTGGCCCATGCTTGTACCCTACATGAGAAATGTGAGCCTCTATCATTTAGGATGCTATTGTGAGTAGGTAGGCTCCATAACCAAGATGACAGTCCCTATGCTGTGTTTTTTGCCATTGGCCTTTTGGCATTTAATTGCCTTGAGTAGGCCAGAGATTCCTTCTATACCTGTAAGGATGTATCAGCATTCATCAGAGGGTTTCAGTGGCTCAACATAATCAATTTGCCCTGTGGCCCAAGATGTTTTTCCTTTACTGATGTGTAGGGGTGGTGTGTGGGCCTGATATTTCTGAGCCTGAGAGAATTTTTTACCCTGCTAGTAACTGTTAACTCTTTCCCAAGGGAAATCTTCTCAACAAGGTCTTTTTCTCAAAACAATATAGGCAAAGAATATTCTTTCTCAAAACATTTTTCCCCAGCTGGTGTTTTTCTGTTTCTGTAGTTTAACCAATGGGATTTGAGAGGCGTTGTTCCTATGCAACAATCATGTTCATTTTGTATCGTAACATCTTATAAATAGTAAGAAGAATTGGAAAAATAAAGCCTTCTAATTTCTTTGTCTTCAGAGAATCTTAGAGTCTTTGGTCTTTATTTTGTGTCCAACAGCAACAGTGGTGCTTTAGCAGGGTGCTCTAACTGTAATTTTAATCTACACTGAAGACATTCTGTAAGAATAATTTCACAAGTTTTCCTGTTTAGGGGCCCCTCTTTGCTCTGTGCAACAAAATAAAAACCTTCCTTACCAGTGTGATCTAATTTCTGATGTAACCATTCTCCCAATCAATACCACTCCTAGTTTAAGGAATCCTCTCGTTTTATCTCCCCAGTTTTAGTTAAGTTGTTGCCTAAAATCAGAAGGAAAACTTTCCAAACAACATTAAAATTGATAACACAAAGAGCTGTCTTTTAATGGAAGCTTTCAGGTGAGCGCATTATACCTATGTGCACGCGCAGCATCGGGTTTTCACAATTTTTATAAGATGAATTAGTATCTCTAGCAAGTAAATCCAATAGGAAAATGGTTGGCCTGGTAACCCACCCTTGCATCTGCCTCATTGGAGCCCCTCCAAGGGTTCTTAGCCCTATATCTTGTTATGTCTATGAAGTATCTTATTATTTTGGCTCAGATGCTGGAACAAAAGAGGATGTTCTTGTTAGAAATTCTTCTCCTTGAAAAGAAGACCAAACAGAATTTCAAGAACATGGAATAAAATGTGAGAAAGGCTAACTATGGTTCTAAAGTATGAGAAAGTCCTAGAAAATATATAGCTATATATTAAAAATCTACAAAGCTACAAATATGTTAAAAGCTAAAATTCTTTAGGCATCATTTCTCCTCTTTAGAGACTTGACAAAAAATTCTATCTTGTCTAGTCTCTATCATTTATATTTAGCTCTAGACCATAAAGATGACCAGAAACTACAGCATTGAAACATGCACCAAGTAATTGTGCAGACACTAATTACAAATACAACCAGTAGGAACAGTTGTATTATCAAAGTCCAGTTTGTGAAGTAAGTGTATGGTTATTATTTCCAAAGCCCAATGAGTCATCTTCAAGAGTGACCTGACCTAAAATTTGAGTTTGTTTCCAAATTTCAGCCAAATCTTTTTTAATTCTTCCAATCTCATCTATATAAGAACAACTAGTGTTAATGACTCTACACATGCCCACTTGTGCGACCAGCAGAAAACTGAGAACCAGTTTGTCTTGCAGAATCACACGAGCAAACCCCCAAGCTTCTTCTCGTAAGGCCACGATTACATCTGAAATTTGACTCTCAGTATGTTCAATAATGGTTGAAATGTTAACAGTTGCTTTCTCCAATTCCATTACTTCTAAAGAAGGAACAGGAGCCATAACTGCACTATGGAAAATCACAGGATGCTCAACAAGGGGATTATTGGATGTTTTCATCTCCTTACATAGGCCTCATCCACCCACTTTGTTCTTTGAGATGATCCAATATTGCTTTGTTCAAATTACAGCCCCAAGGGCACAGGCCCGGTCTTTATCAAGGGGCAAAACTTTCCATGCTTCATTTTTACGTATCCAATACCATCCTGAACCCTGCGGTGGAACCATTCTCCAGGGTGTCTGTGTCAGTTCTGCTATGGCTTTTGGGACTAGCCTTATTTCAGATTCAGTGTTATGACAGTATGGAGGGAGAATCACCTTTCCTGTGACATTAACCACCACACAGAGAACCTTAGAATTTTCTTGATCAGGGACTAAGCTGCTTAGAGTTACAGGTACGTAGTCCTTAGTGACCTGTTCCCAACTGTTGTTAAGGTTTGTCTCATACATTAAAACACCAATTAATGGTGTTTTTATCCTGATTAATTCTTGGCATTTGAGTACAAACCCAACAACTGTTTTTATGAAGAGTATTGGATACATTTTGGACTAGAGCTGCATGCAAATTTTGGTTCCAAAGCTGAATCACGGTAACTGACTCTGCAGATAGTAAACACAGAAAAAAACAATTCAAACCACATAATTTATACCAGTCTTTGTTTTTCCATTTGTTCCAGGAGCAGAGGCCCTCTGGAGCAGTGAATCCAGGGTCCTTTGCCAGTGACTTTGACTGTGGTGAGGGTGGTCAGCAGAACTTGGAATGGTCCTCTCCACTCAGCTGTCAGGGGGTCACTGTCCCAGCCTTTAACATAGACCCGGTCTCCAGGCTGGAACGGATGAGCAGGGGTGTCCAATCCTATGGGTCTGGATAACACAATGAAACTCTGGAGATTCTGCTAGGTGGAACTTAGAGCCATTAAATACTTCTATAAGTCAATTTCCCCCCTCATGTGAATTTCTCCCGGCATATGTGGAATTCGATATGGCCTGCCATACAATATACATACATCTCATCTCAGGAAGGCACTGATTAGGCTCTGGATAACACCAATAGGCTGTCTCTGAATTGCACCTTTTGGAATGTCTAATGATAGTGTGTGATTATATAGCTCTTTCCAGCACCTCTGTTTTCTGGATGGATGACCTGTAGGTCCTGGTTCCTGGGAATAGTCAATTTGTCTAAAATGATGAGTTTTATTTTTGGTTTTACTGGATAAATCACTCCATCCTATCTCTTGACTGTAATTTATGATGTCACTCATTAGTGTTGCCGAGCTGGGGATTTCTCTGTGTTCTAAAATTGCAGCAACACTCCCAGACAATTCTGCATTAAAGGCCATGTCTCTTTTAATTTCACCTTATTTTGAAGCCAGGTATGGCTTGAGTATGGCAGGGGCTCCCTTAATTAGTGGCTTTCACATTTCATAGTTTACAGGTGCTGTAATGGGAGCATTACTAGGCCATGGCTTGGACACAGGTAGATTTTGTAACAGCAGTGAAGAGCTTGCCCAAAGATTTAATGGGTATAATCAGAGGCTCTCCCCTCTCCCTCACATGTGTCACCAGCCCAGTATGCCAACCTGCCTGTGACTGAATGGGGATCATCTGGGGGCTAGGGACCGGAAATTAAAAAGACAGCAAGACCCTAAAACTGTTTAGCTTCTTCACCACTTAATTAGACTCTGTCTCCTCCAGGTAAACAAACTTGCCATAATTGTTCAGTTCCAGTTTTACCTGGCTTACAGCTGTAGTGTTCTTGCAAATTTGCCATCTGAATTTGATCAAATGGAGTTGGGGTTTGGTTATGATTTCTCTGTCCACCCTGAGGTCCAGTAGTTACCTCTGTTTTTGTAATGCACAGGGGAATTTGAAGGAGATAAAAGATGATTTTCCTCATGTCTGTTACTGCAGGGATCACCCCATATATTTCTATCCCAATCTTTAGGGGATGCAATTGGCTTTCTAATCTGCACAGTGCCAGGAGGATTTGGAGCCTGCATAAGCATCAGCTCAGCTTTTTCCTTCAGTTTTTGTTTTCCTTTCTTTTCTTCTTGTTACTGTCTCTGCAGCTGTTCTATTTCCAAGGACAGTAATAGTTCAGTTGTTTACCTGCCTTCTATCTCAGTTTTCAGCTCTTTTTTCTCTTTAACTCTCTTTCCTATACTAGCAGGCAGCTTCTAGGCAGGTGCCTAACATTTTACAAATAATTCCTTTGTTTTTTCCAGCCTTTATATGGCCCCTAGCTGTTTCCAGACGTTCCTCCACAGCTTCCAGATCATGCTAATTATTCCGAGCCCATTCAGTTGAGAGCTCTGGACCTGGACTTATTCCATGCTTTTGTAAGCAGTTAGTGCTTTCATTTCCCATCTTGCTGACTACAGCAATTTGTCACAAATGAGTGTTTTCGGTTGCTCAAAGAATTGCTGGCAAAGGTACCAGAACCAGTACTAAACCACCAAAAGCAGGTTTAATATTAAGGTGAAAATGTGACAAACTTGTTGGCAAGATTCACTCTACTGCTTACCTAGATGGTTAAAGCACACAGAGAAAAACTGGACTAAAACCCAAAATCAATCAATCTGAAGCTAAAATCAACTAAAAAATAATCTATCTGAAGGACGGGAATGGGAAAAGGGTGAGGATGGGAATGGGAAAGGGTGAGGATAAGAAAGAATAAGGGAGACTCTCCTGTTCAGACACAATGTTCAGAGTGAACCCCCTTGCCAAACTTAGCCTGGACTTCACCAACAGTTTAGGTCTAAAGGTTTTAATAGCTCTTAGACTTAACAGCACTTAACTGAGAGCTTAAGTTTAAACAATTTAACAAAAGATCCTTACAGGACTTACAGTAGCACAACAATAATTCACTTATAGGCCTAACTTGCTTATGACTCTAAAGCACTCAAGAATCTAGGAGAGCAACATTCATTGTATACTGGCTACAGCACACTGACCCTCACACAGACCTACAGGAGCAGGTACAAGGTAAATGCCTGTGAAAATTCCCTTGAGTTCAGCGAAGGAATCACATCAGATCTCTTTGCATCTCCTCAGGGCTGAGCCCCCAGGAGTGGAGTATTAGCCCAGGCTCTGTTGCTGTGGTTTGGTGACCATCCTGCAGGAGCAGCAACATTGAGAGCTCTTTTGCTCTGAGAGGCTCCACTCCGAGAGAGGTGCTGGTCTCAGCCTGCTGCAGTCCAGGAGAGCCCAAAGGGTCTCTTTACACCGCTGTTTATATGGCCACGAGACAGTGGGCTTTCGTCACAGTAATTTTCCATCCTGGCTGCAATTTAGGTCAGCAAGTTTCTTTGAAAGTTTGGTAACAAAAATATTGTTCCACTTGGGTTGCTATTCAGCAAGAAAACTAAGTTTTCAAGGCTGTTAGTTAAAACCAGGAGCTCATTTGACAACACAAGCTCCTGGGAGTGGGCATTGTTTCCGATCAGCTCAGGAAGAGCTGAGCCCAAGTGCTGTTTGTCAAGGCCAAGGCCTAACAAGCATTTCTGGGATTGTAGTGCAGCCCAAAGAAGGGATGGGATGCTGCAGCACTGCAGCACTTTGAACACTGAAGCTGGGACATTTCATAGCTTAAGACAGAAGTGTGTGTAAAGCCAGTGACCCACACAGGCTCACACAGCTCCCCTTCTGAGCAGGGCTGCACCTGCACGTGGGGTCACCTGCCTCTACATGGGTCTGTGCCCTCCCAGCAGCTCCTCAGTGGCCTGGCCTGTACTGAGGTCCCCATCCACACCCGCCCTGTGCCCAGCCTTGCACTGACACTCCTGTGCTCCCCTCAGCAGCACCCCAAAATGGGGACTGCTAACAAGTGGTCATTACTGGTTTTGTAGGCTGTCCATGCTCAAGATCCAGTAGAAAGAGAGTCTTTAGGGGAAATGAAAAAGGGATATTGGGAACCCATTTCCAACCATACTTAATAAATGAGGCCATCTGTCACATATGCATTGGTTAGGCTTGTTTCCTGATTGCTAGCCCAGGGCTTGGGCTTCTCTGTAAACTATGTGCTTCCCATTGTTTGTACATCCCTGCTGGTGTCTCTGCTTCTTTCCCCACTTCCATCCTGTCCATTAGCAGGTGTGGAAAAAATTACCCTACACCACAAACTTCTCTTTTTTAGCAGCAACCTGCTGTTACTTTCTGACTCCTGCTGAACAAGGTGCCAGAATACCCCTCATCCTTTGTATAAAATGTCCCTGCTCATTATGCAGCTTTCCTTTTGCTTAGCCTAAGGGCAGAGACTTTTCATTTCCCTCTCCAGTCCCCAGTGTCCTTCTTCCCCTCATTACCGAAAATTCATGTATGGGAGATAACAAAGTCTCATCACCTTCTCACTGCCTGAGCCAGCACAATTCCTAATCCCGCTCAAACTGCCAGAGGAACCAGAACCTGACACACATAATCCACTCCTGACCTTGCCAAAACACTGCAAACATGATTAACTGTCCCCACCATGCACATCTCCCCGCCCCCCCCAGCCATCCACTCAGTCAGAACAGCCAAAACTGCTCCACAAACTGCTCCCACCCCTGTCCCTTTGCCAGCAGCTCGTAAATGTGAGCCCACCTTCACATCAGTGCTCTTTTCTTTGAGTCAGGCCCACCTCTCTTCCTTTTTCTTGTTCTCACATGCTTTTTAATGCTTTTATCATCATGCTGATGATTAGCTGGCCGTTTTCATCTGCATGAAACAGGAGGACCCAGCAACACAGAGTATAAATCCTTCAACATTAAGTATTTTTCACTCTGTGTGTGTGTATGTGTGTAAGCTTGTTTGCATGGGTTTTTTTTCTTCTCATCTGGAAGAGGCACAGCTGTTATTTTTGTATCAACTCTGGGGCAGATAATATTTTACACATAGCTTATTAAAAAAAGAAAAGGCAAGTGCAGATACATCACATTCTGGAGGCTCACAGGGTTACATTTTAAAGTTTACAGACATCTTCATATGTAAACTTTGGCCTCATTGATGCAGCAGTGCCTTTCTTCTGAAGCCCTCAAGATGCTGTAGAGATACAAAGAGCTCAGTGTCCATGGGCTGCCTCTGACCTTGCTCCAGCACAGCCCTTATGCACATGCTTATCTTTGAAGATAGGCAGAGGAACTTGCTGAAACCAACAGACAAGAAACACAGCTCAAACTGCTCTGCTGGCCTGGGGCCAGAGCCCAGAGTGTGTGAGGATGGAGCCAAAATTAACTCGGGCTCATTGCTGTGAGAGCTGACTGAAACAGGGAAATACCCTTCCGTGGGAGATTCTGTTGTTTGACATTTTTTTGGCTAAGGGTAATGCAAATCTGTGAGTGTGGACTTTAAATAAAATAAAAACCTTCTTTAAAGCTTTAAAATAGAAATTATTTTAATGTGCTCCCCCTTCTTCCCATTACCTGCAGCCTTCTCGTCATCCTTAACAAAAGATTAAACAGAAGTAACAGGAGTTGTTGCAATGGAAATAACAGGTTTAATGTAAAACCTTTGACCATCATTTTTTGTTCAGAAGCCATAAAAGTAAGCTAAGGTTTTGTCAATATATCATCCCTTTCAGGCCCTGTGTTTACATCACAAGGAACTTAGAAGATGATTTATGGAAAACAAAGAGGACTAAAAGCCTTGCTGAGAGCAGGCGAAACCTTTCTGATGGTACACGAGTGTGTAAGGCCAATGGCAGCAAGGGGGAAATGCCCAGGCTTACAGACACAGGAGTGAGGTGGGCACAGCTGCCAGAACCAGCACAGTGGGGACCCAAGAGTCTTCCCGTTGCAGTGTGGCCATAAATCCTCATTAATTCTGCAAACAGCTCCAGACTGGTCCAAACCCAGGCAGAAAAGGTGTGGAGTACTTAGCTCTGGGTAACAAGGCAGGCAACAGCTAATCCTTACAAGCCCTAAACACATATTCACATGCCTGATTGCCCAGGGATCAGACAGGGAGGTTTTAATTGAGTACATGCTTTAATGTCTACTGAATCATGGCTTCTGCCAGGATTTAAGGCAGAACTTTAGATCTCCAATGTCTTCACCCTGTGAAGACATCAGGTAACTTATCCAGATGACTGGTTTTAAGCCTTGCAACAACTGCATTCATTTCAGTTGAATTGCTCCTGCCTGCCAAGCCCTTTCAGTCAGCTGTGCCAAGCTCCAGCTTGGGAGGCTGGTGAAGATGGCACTAAGAAGGAAAAAAACAAAATTCAAATGAGACTCAAGAGAGCCAGGCTCTATATTGAGCTCTATCACAGCTTTCCTGGGTAACCACAGGCAGTTCATGCTATTGCTCCTGGCATTCAATTTGCATCAGTGTATGTGCTGCAAGATGAGGGAAATGGCAGAAGAGTCATAAATTATTATTAATAATGCAAGGCAAGGGCAGACCCAGCAGGAACCCAGAATGGGATTACTCTAGACCTCATTCTGATGTGAAGCTCTGTGCTAGCCTGCAGCAAGCACACAAGATTATTTTTAAGGTACTTTTGTTTTGCTTTGGGTCAAGGGTTGATGGTGTATGGAGGAGGAGTTTCTCTCAAGCTCTGCAAGGGCAAGGGAAAGCAACCATGAACGTGATAAAAGGCCAGACAAGGACTAAGCCCCTTGCTGGCTTCAAACATAAATGCATCCTTATAAAAATAAGGCCATTTCCTTGTAACTGGAGCGTGCAGGAAGTTTGTTTTTATAAGTAGAAAACAGAACCTGTTCTTAATGAGGAACACTTGTCCATGGCCAAACATCTTGTCACAATGGTAATTCTTTCAAGTTCCTCTATGCTTGTGACATCCCAAAAGAATTATCTTCTAAGATATATGATCAAAAAGTCTATGAAACCCAAACAAGGATTTTACTGGACAAGATTCTAAGAGCAGGAAATAGGAAAAAAAATGAAAGCATAGTTAAAAAAGAAACCTACCATAAATGCTACTGAGCCGTAGCAGCAAAAAGCGCTGTATTGATGCTGACATCAATTACTTACAGAAGGCTGAGAAACCCTTCCCAACAGGAATACAGATGTCTTTCATTATCTGGTTCAGCCATTGAGGAAGACTGAACACCCCGGTGACTGCTTGTGTCCTCCTGACAATGATGTGACCAAATTTGGGAAATGTGCAAAACCAGTCTGAACATGTGTCTAGGGCCACAGGCAGAGAGGAACAGTCAGAGCTTCTGGACAGGCTTAGGAGCTGTAGCTTTTCATCCTAGGAAGTTGCACACTGAAAGTTTAAAGTACAAGCAGGAACTCAAGGCAAAGAAGGGGTTCAGGGCAGAGCCCCAGTCTGTGCTGTCATCCCTTCAGTATTCATCCCCTTGAGGAATGATGCAGCTGTTTTGCTGTGCCACACAGCTAACCCACATCTGTGAGGCACAGAACATTCACAGTTCGCTGTCTGTGTTAGTGAAGTAACTCACAGGGCTTTTTCTAAAATCTGTGACTTACAGGTGCAGGCTATAAACCAAAAGAAGAATGTTGTCATCACATTTGTGGGGGAAATTGGTAATGGGCAGGGGTACTTTCAGAAATAATTTAAATGATTGATTCTCAAGATTCAACACATTGCTCTGCTATTCTCTTAGAAACTCCTTTTCAGACCTTAACTCTGTGTAAGACCTGCAGAAAAAGGGTGATCTCTAATGCCAAACAAGGGCTGTGTAGAGGTCTCTAGTTTGCTGCCACTGAGTACCCAGTTACATTTGCTGACTGTGCATTCAGGATTTATCACCTTCCTTTTTTTCTTACTCCCTCCTATCTCATTCCCTGCAAGGAAGGACAGACAGAAGGCCTATTGATACTGAAGCCAAAATATTTACCATTAACTTTGCCAAGGCCAGGATTTTGCCCACTGTATGGCTCCAGTGCTTAATTCCGTGTGTGTGTGGCCTGGCCAGTGCTCCAAGGCACACTTTTATCAACAGGAGCATCACCAGTGCCGTGGTTGTTTGCTGAAGTAATTTAAATTGACTCTATCATGCAATTCAGAGAGGGAAAGATAATACAGGTTGAAGGTTGCAGCAACTTGATTCAGTTCAGCTACAAAAATGACAGATAGCCCCATCTGACTTGGAACCCTGTGGAAAGTGCAATTATTTGTGTTTTACACTGAAACAGCCTCACTATTATTTCATGAGCTAGCTGGCCACAGTGTCACCGTGGATAAACAAACATGGGAAAATCACTCTGACCATTTCTTGGAATCTTATGCTGCAAACTATTTGTGAATGTAAATATTAAGGGTGGGAAAACTTCAAAGTCTCTGACCCCTATTTCCAAGATCTGGCATCTTGTGAGAATTGGTCACATAGTGAGAAATTTGAAACCTTGGCAACTTGGCTTCAAAAATATTTTTTTAATATACATCATTTTCCTGTCACTGAGTAGGAGAGAGACAAGCCTCTTCTCCAAAGCACAGTTCAGGATAAAAAGGAACCTCTATAACCATGGGGAATTGTGGACCAAAATGCTTTGATTTAAATAGTATTAAGTGTAATATTAAAATACAGAATAGGCATTTTTATCATCAGTCATCTCCCTGGATCTAGGTTGGGGCTTATTCCTGTCAATGTATTTATGCAGAACTTAGACTCCTTTCTCTGGTTTCACCTAAATTGCTCCTCTTTATTAAAACTTTGTGCCTCACTTTGTTATTCGACTGCTTTGGGGTGTAAAAAGTATACACACCTGAATAAAAATCAAATATTTTGTAGGTTTGGTTCTGCTTTAAAAAATTGAAAGCAACAGAGAGTTCTACATTTCATCAGCAACTGGCAATTTGCTCCAGACCTTACCCAATCTAGAGCAGGGGTCTCTATGGTAAGACCCTCCTGGAAAAGGACACTTGGCTGGGCTGTAGCAGTGACATCCCTCTGTGTGTCTCCCTTCTTGGGAGAGGCACATTTTTTAGCCTGGTCTGTCATCATAGCAAGTAACACGTGCCAGAGCCACAGATCCAACCTTGAAACACATTTTGAAAGCTGCCAAACTGTGTTTCATTTCCTTGCTTTCCACTGACAGTCCTAGTTGTGCCCTGCCTATGTAGAACACTTGAAGGTATTACATGCAGGAAGGAATTTCCTTTCATCAGTTATGATCTGATCTTGAGAAGGAAGGGAGGGAAAGAAAGAGAGAAAGAGAGGAAGAAAGACAGAAAGAAAGACAGAGAAAAAAAGAAAGAGGGAGAAAGAAAGATAGAGAGCAAAGGAAAGAGAGAGAAGGAGAGAAAAAAAGAGAAAGAGAAAGAGAAAAAAGAGAGAGAAAGAGAAGAAAGAGAAGAAAGAAAGAGAGAGAGAGAGAGAAAGAGAGAGAGAGAGAGAGAAAGAAAGAAAGAAAGAAAGAAAGAAAGAAAGAAAGAAAGGAAGGAAGGAAGGAAGGAAGGAAGGAAGGAAGGAAGGAAGGAAGGAAGGAAGGAAGGAAGGAAGGAAGGAAGGAAGGAAGGAAGGAAGGAAGGAAGGAAGGAAGGAAGGAAGATTCCATACTTCAAAAACTGCTGCATAGAACCATTCATGATTAAGAAGTCTTTGCAGAATTGAGAGCACTGGGGGAGATGCCAGCTACCATGTAAATTACAGCTATAGTCCTCTCCAGCCTCTCCATCTACTGTGCTCTTATGGGATGAGCAGAGGAGAAAAGGAGCTGCTCTGCAGCAGCAAATCTGATCAGCTGAGACTAGAACATGTTGAGAAAATGGTCAGGTATTGCCTGTCACTTGCTCCCCTGCTCAGGAATATTTTGTAGATGACAATATTCAGCAGTAAATTGAGCCCATACAGGAGCCATGCACATGCTTTTGTTTTTCAGTCTGTCTGTTTTTCAGTGTCTGCAGCCCTGGCCACAAATGAGTGTCCAGCAGCACAGGAAAGGGCAGCAGATACTGTTTCATCTGGCTCCAGCACTATACGAAGTGTTATCTTAATTGAGTCATACACAGCAATCCATGGAGGCAGCATGGTTTGAATACAAGCTGCAGGCATGAAGCTTGAGTTTCCTCTCACATTCGTTAGCTCCGTGCTAGCATTGCTTCATCTTCAGTGCAAATTCACACTGGTTTAGATCAGCAGCAATGACATCAGAGAACAATTATCTCCACCACATGCATACAGTCCCCTTTCCCCTGGATGGGTGCCAGGCAGCCAGCATTTGACCTGAGCCTCTGAAAATTCCCATTTCCCAAAGTGGAATAGAGTGGCCAAGGCACATGCAGAGCAGAGGGCCAAAGCAGACACTTGGAGGGGTCCATTCCCCTTCAGGGAAGCAGACATGGGGACAAATGGAATTCAGCTTGCTGCTCTATGATGGCAAAGAAGGAGTCCTGCACAATAAAGCTCCTTGGGAGCCGCTGTCTGTGACCATCGGCCCCAGGAAAGAGCTGCATTTTCACCCTCTGCAAAATTTCCCCTTGTGTTGCTTCAGACACCCTGTGACTGCCAGGTATCCTCTGCTCTGAGGACACTTTTAAAAAGTCACAGCCAGGCCCTTCTCTTCACCTGCCTTTCCATACTGTGGTGGGTGTCCAGAACATCCTCACTGGGCTCACCATACCCAACATTTGCTCCCGCTGAACTCAAACTGGTGATGAAATATTTTCCCCTTCCACTTTCAGGCAAAAGGCTGGCTGTGACCCTGTTCCCTATCTGGGAAATGGGGAATAGCAAGCACTCTGTTGGTATGGAGAGAAAACAGCCTTTGAAGCAGGAGCTGTATTTGAAACTCTTTCTGGCTGTAATTCACACGACAGGGTCCAAGCCTTGGTTGTAATAGTTCTCCCCAATCAAATTCAGAGGCAGGATAAATGCACTTAATTAAGCTATGATTTTGGCTCCATTGACAAAGTAAGAAAATCAAGATGCCCAACAGATTTTTTGAAACTTGTCAATTTTGCATAATCTCAAAGTGGCACATTTTTCTGTACAGGCATCTCAGGAATACATGTTTTTGCAAGAAAGTGGCTCAGCATTTCTGTCCCCTGCTATGTTAATCACAACCAACTATTATCTGAATAATAAGGCAAACTCCCCACAGGATAAAGCTGACATATGAGAACTTGAATTTGGCTGACCTGGAAATATCTCAGTCACGGATTTCACAAGCTGCATTGTCAGAATAGGTCAGAGATAATTGTGGCTCAGACTAAGGAGCAAGGAGGACAAGCAACCATGAGATGGTGAAAATAAACAGCCCTCTGTCACCAGAACAGCTCCATTGAGGGATACTGATTTTGAACAGGAGAAAGAAGTCAGTCTGGGAGGACCCTGGTTATGTATCAGTTCTCCTCATGACCCCCAGAGCTGCTCTGTGAGAAGCTTCCTGTTCCCTGGTCCCTCAGCTACTCCCAGCTGGGACTGGAGAAGCCCCAAGGGCAGCTCAGAATATCATAGAATATCATAGAATCGCAGGGCTGAAAGAGACCTTTGAGGTCATTGAGTCCAGCCCATGCCCTAACACCTCAACACCATGGCACCAAGCCCCACATCCAGTCTTTTTTTTTTAAACACATCCAGGACTGGTGACTCCACCATCTCCCCGGGCAGGCAATTCCAGTACTTTATCACTCTTTGCTGCCGTGAGCAGAGCAACCCCCCCGGCACATCCCTGCAGGTGTGCCTGTGGCACTGCAGGTGAGTCTTGCAGCACACACAGCTGGGCAGCACAGAGCTGTGGGAGCTGTGGGAGCTGTGTGTCCAGCTCCACTGCACCAGGATGCCAGGACACTGACACCCCCTGCTCCTCCACAGCACCATAGAAGTGACAATTGAGCTTATTTTGGTGATTCTGCCTTGCCCACTTCCCCCAGAGCAGGCCAAGAACTGAGGCTGTCACCCCTGAATTATGCTGAGCCATGGGCCTGCTCAAAACTGTGGACCCTCAACCCCACCGCCCTGGTCCTTGCTTTGGGACTGTAAATATCTTTAGTTTTTCAATTGTTAAATCCTCATTTAGACACTAACTAAGAGCAGGTGTGGCTTCAGGTGCAGCTGCTCAAGGTGTGTCCATTCCCACTGATGGCCTTCCCAGGGCTGCTGGGAACACAAGCCCTAAAACCAAGGGCAGGACTAAGAGTTTTGTCTCTACTGCTCCTCTCTGCTCCAGGGGTCTTTGCTGTGCTGGGTGAGTACTGAGGAGGGGGTTTCCTGAAAGAGAAAGCCTTTGAGCCCTGGAGGGCCAGAAGGTTAAACTCTTCCTGTCTTATGGCTTTGATCCCTGTCTGTCTGGGATGTAAACAGGTGTTTTCCATATGCTGATTTTAGTTGAATGACCAGAATGAAAGGAGGACTCTATTTTACGTGGGAATGCTTTAAGGAAGGAATGTTTCTGGGTGTTTCAGAGTTTCCTGTTGAATCTTTTGCTATAAAAACCAACCAAACAAAAAAGAAGATAAATGAATGTCCCTGCTATTTGTGGTAACTTCTGCCTCCACTTTGCAGGAGTGATATACTGAGAAACTAGGGAGAATATTAATCAATCACTGTATGATTAACCTAAAGAGGTGCTTCCCTTCAATACTTGCAGGGCAGCTGGCTTCAGTTCCTGCTGGAGAAAGCTGCCTGAGAGGAGCTGGAGCCAGGGAGGTTAGAAGGGGATGCTGAAGTGGGCACTTAGCATTGGTGCACAGGTAACCCTGCAATTCTGGGGAAGCATGGGGTTTTAGCCAGGTGGTCATAGCAGACTGTTCCCCACAGTTAACTGACTGGCATTTTCAATTTAAAATTCTGTAGTTAAGTTAATGAAGCTAAGGTTTTGATTGTGGAAATTTATTTCCTCTAAGAGATAGACAAAATAGTCATTTTAAGGTCCTTTACCTTCAATTAGAGGCGAAGTAGAAGTATAAAGGAAAAATTGCAGATGGAGGAGGAAAGATGGGAATGCAGAGACTTTAACTAGGTATCAGACCTTTCTGGAGAAAACCACTTTTGTGGAGAAGTTATGTTCTTTGGGAACTGTGTCCTAAAATAATTTCAGTGTATTTTGTAGGCCTAAGGATTGCAAGTACATGCATGTTTAGTGCTTCTTACAGGACTAAGTCCTGTTGGCCCAGAAGACACTCAAATGTAAAGGCAAGCATCATGTGACTGTGGGCTGCAGCATGTGAACACTCGAGGCTGCTCTTTGGGAGGGTCACTAACTCTGGGCCCTCTCTAAAGGACCTATCTGGGTCTGGGCAAAGGCACTACTGATTTAATAATCTCTAAGGAAAGAGACAAAGGGTGTGTTTGTTATTAAATTGTAAGACTTTTTGCAGTTGATGACTTTCAATGCTTGACACCTTTTTGTTTAGACATATGAGAGTTAATACGAACCTCATGTGCCACCTGCTTGCACTCCAGCCTGGCTTGGTTTCCAGAGTGTGAAAGGGCTCCCTTAGAAGTTGTTAAGCTGAGGGACCTCAGTATGGAAACAAACATTTTTTGGTGGGGACTAATGGAGTGACTCCTATTGCAGAAGCCTGCAATAAAAATATGGGAGGTCTGGCATTTTGCGTTCCTAGAATCTGGCAGGCAGTCTCCTTTCAATATTTTAACCCTTCATTGAGGTGCAGCCTCTGCAGCTTTCCCCTGCTTAATGGATATTCTCTACTAAGTATCTCTGGCTGTGCTCACCAAGGCGGGTGGTCCTGAAGCACATGGTGGGCTGGTCTCTGAGAAGGAACAAATCTCCTCTGCTGGGGTCTCTGAGGTGCACTCCCTGCCAGGGGAGGGCACAGCACTGCTCCCACCCCTCAGCAAGGGTGCTCCCTTTCCCCTTTCATCACAAGTTGTGGCCTTCCTATTTTTTTCATTTTTATTTTTCCCTTAATAGAAATTAAGGAGTGGCATGGTGTGCTGAGGGGAGGGAAGGCCAGACTAAAGGCCAGCTGACTTCAGCTGGATGCCACTTGAAGGCAATTCAAATGTTTAGGTTTTCTCAAGCTCTGCCTTGATAGTAATTCCTCCTTGAGGGGCATCTGACTGTGCTGTAGGAACCTGGTGTTCTTGTCAGTCCCTTGGACCTTCTCTTGGCCTTGGAGAGAGCTCCCCAGGCTGAACTCTGTTGGAATGCACTGGGGCTTTATTGGTTTATTGGTGTTATTACCTATATTCTGACCTAGAGGGGTAGGACTTTGAAGATGCATTTTTAAAAACTCTGTATTTCAAATCTGTGAAAGCCTGCCAAGCAGGGGAGGGAGGCTTCTGCTCCCACACAGCCTGGGGTAGCTCAGCTAAGCAGGCTGATGAGCCCAGCCATGCTGCTGCTTTGTAGCCCACTGTATTCCCAAGCTGGCCTACTCAGGGAAACTGGGATATGAGGAAGGGCAGCTGTTCTGGCCTAAGGGAAGGTGCAGGAGTGATGAGCATGACTGGGGGACCAAGGGCTGAGGACTGACTGTGTTTGCCCTGTTCCATTCCAGCCTGTTCAGCTGGAGAGCTGATAAAGCACACTGGTCTCAGGAAAGAAAGAAGGACCTGGCAAGGGGCTAGTTAATGCAAAGAGCACCAAGGACTGAGCCTGGAATACAAAACACCAGTTAGAAATGGAAAACTTCCCAAAAGCTTGTCCTGTATGCAGCTCCCCATTGCATCATTCTTCTCTCATATCTAGCACAGACTCCCTGGGAGCAGCACTGTTTTCCCTGGAGCACACTGACAGGGCAAGGTGGCCTTGGAGGCCAAGGTTGTCGTGGCTGGGCCTGAGAGTAGTGTGGGTTTGGGAAGAGAAATGCTGCTAAAGCAATTGAGTGAGTTCATGATGAGGTGGCTATAATGTTTTAAGTGTTTGCTGTCTACCATCTCCTATTTGTAGAGTACCTACCCAGAGGGAGTGAATTCTCCAGGCTGAGCCCCTGGAGGTGATGATGATGCCTGGAATCCAAGTCCAGCATGGGAAAACATGAGCAGCAGCTTTGGGCACAGAGGATCCTGGCCTGTGTGCTCACACAGAGCTTTGGAGAAGGAGGTGCAGAGAAACATGTTTTGGAGTATTTTTCTCCCAAGTTTGACTGGAAGCTGAGTAAGTTATGGTTCAAGAACTTCTCTTTCAAAACTTGCTTTGCAGCTTCTAAGTAGCTCTGTGTAACCTGGGGCTGCAGTGGCCTTCTGTGACTATTGTTATTATCTTATGATATCATATTATTGTCAGCACCTCGACTCAGAGCAGCTTTGATTGTGACAGCAAGCTCAGTTAGTTAATCATGGGTTCCTTGAGAACCCTGAATTCTGTGTGTCCTCATGACTTTTTATTCACTAGCACATTTGAAGACTATTTTGTGCTAGTGATCTGGAATAAGAGTCCTTTTTTCAACAGCTACATGAGAGCCCTCTTGAAAATTCTGACTTGAAGTTTTGCTTATGATTGCTTGTGTTAGTTGTGGATATAAGACAGAAAATGGGCAGTTGGGGAGATAATGTGTAATTAATGTTCATATAATTAATACTGAAGGGACTAGTAAGTAGGCCAGTTCTAAAATTCTTCTAGTTTAAAAATAAAGTATTGGAGATACATGTTTGTGTGTTAAATTGACTTCTGTTTATAGAGAGGAGGCAATGCACTTTGGCTTAAACACTAAAGTTTTGTCTCTGTGAGCTGCTCCTGTGCTGTCTTGACTAGGATTTTGCAGGATACCAGTCCTGCACAAATATTCAGTGAAACTGCAATGCTCTTTACAGTAATCTTCTGTACAGGTTTTCAACCAGAGGATGATTCTGTCTGGGGGAACATGTACATTGTACATGTACTCTGTTTTTCAATCTATCACTTGCAGCTACATGTCCTAGAAATAGTTAGCTAGTTCAGGGGGTTAACTCCTAATTCCAGGATAAATTATCCAGCTCTCTTTAAGATAAATATAGAGAAAAATTTCTAGATATTTGCATTATTTTTTGTTGAGAGGAAATTCTAAATTAATTGAAGGGATTTTTACTAATCAGAAGTGTTTAATAAAAGTGTTTCAATTTCCTTTTTATAAAGTTAGGAGATCTGTAATCCAGATTAATCTCTGTTCTTCTGGGAAGCAGGAAGCTTGTTTCCCCAACCATGTTAATCTAAGGAAATCTACAGTTATTCCGTCAGTACCTTATGCTCATCTGCTATAAAATTGCATATTCAAGTGTACAATTTAACTAATTTCCACACAGCCCTGAAAACACGTTCCGAAATATCTCGTCACGATCCTAGCCAGGATTTATCGGGTCGTGTGGCTGGTGGTGCCAGGAGAGGGCACCAGACATCAGCGACAGCGCCTGTGTCCTGCTCTGTCACCTCAGAGGCAGCCAGCCTTCCCCCGGGGCCGGGGGCGCCTTCCCGGGGCCGGGGGCGCCTTCCCGGGGCCGGGGGCGCCTTCCCGGGGCCGGGGGCGCCTTCCCGGGGCCGGGGGCGCCTTCCCGGGGCCGGGGGCGCCTTCCCGGGGCCGGGGGCGCCTTCCCGGGGCCGGGGGCGCCTTCCCGGGGCCGGGGGCGCCTTCCCGGGGCCGGGGGCGCCTTCCCGGGGCCGGAGCTCTGTGCAGGGACTCTGCTGTGGCCAGTGTTTGTGCACTGTGTTGAAGCTGCCATGCCTGGGCTTTTGGGAATGGGTGTTTGCACTGAAGGGATGATCCAAGTGCGAGACTTCGAAAGGGATGGAAGGCAGTCAGGAGCCCCTCCTGTTGAGGGCCCCCGTGTCCTGTAAAGTCCCATGGAAATGCCAGGCTGGGACACGGCTGTGCACGAGTGCGGTGCTGTGCTGTGGATCCTCCTCTCTGGGCGGGGGGCAGAGAAAGGTGATCCAGGATGTGTCCCCACAGTCTGGCCTGGGGTGACATCCCTGCCGGTGGCAGTGCTCTCCTGTCTTCCTCTCTCTCCTGAGGCTGCCCTTTGTCTGCTGCTTTGCCTTATTAAAGTGGATGGGAGCTTGGTGGACTTTTCCTGTAATCCAGTCAATGACTTTTTGAATAAAATAGAGTATCTCTTTAGAACCCCATGAATAATTAAACTGTAATTCTGATCCTCTGTTAATGGAAAATAAATGTCTACAGAGACATGTCACAGTGGAGCCTTAATTATTGTACCTAGAGAATGCTTACAGCTGACTTTTTTCCCCACCTATATAGAAATACATTAATAATATTTAGGCTGAAATACAGAATTTGACTGCCCCTAGTTTCCTCTAATTCTTTGGAATGAACTATTAGCTCCTATTATTGGCTACACTTCCACTCTTCAGAGCTGAATGTATCAGGATTTAATAACATGGCAATCATTCCATTTACTCCAATCCTGTGCCTTTATGGATTCTTTGACTCTCTTGACTTCACTGGGAATTGAGGATATCCAGCTCTTCAAAGAGCTGGCTTCACAGTTAATTTGCATGCTGAAATTGGCATTTATATGAAATTATAAAAAAAAAAGGCTGTCTTGGGAAACCTGTAAAAGTTCCTGCACCATGAGTAGAGCTCTGATTCAGCTGCAGGACTGAGATCTGACTTTAGGAGCTGATGTAAAAACATGTAAAAATACATTTATGTGGACACTCTTTTTCAGAGCTTTCAAATTGTAAAACTGACTGCCAGCTACCAACATTTCCTATTGGACATATTTTCCTTTTTCTAAATATTTAGTTTGAAGTTCTGTTTTTACCAATACATTACCTTCTTCATGACTTTGCGTGCAACCGGTGTCTAAGCTGCTTGTTTTGCTTCCTGGTTAGCACCTTTCAGACAGGTGTTGTGGAGGAGTCTGAGTCTTGCAGGAACTTCTAGAAACTGGTTAGTCATTCCCTTGGGGATGGACAAAGTCATCAACTGCCTGAATAAAACTTCCACCATATTAAACCAAGTCTAATGAACAGCCCAGCAGAGGCTGATGAAGGGTGGCTTGAAAACATTTTTTTGCTTTCTCTGTTCTTGAGAAGGGGTGGAAATGTGAGTACAGGTGCTGGGAGAAACCCTTATCTGAGCACCTGGTGCTGGGCTGAGACCAGCCCCTGGCCAGGCAGGAGCTTTCTGTGCCTGCAAAGCTTCACTCTCCTGTCCTCAGAGTAAGACTGCCTTTTGTTGTTTTTTTACTGCTTCAAGTGTTGGCACAACATCTATTAGTGCATTTCTGTAAAGGTTTTTGTACCAACAGGATTATTTTGATAGTCTTTGCTTTGCTTTTGTCCAAATTAGGTGAAGGAGTTTCAAGCTGTTGGATAATCATTCCCAAAACTAAGAGGATGTTTAAGGCTTAATTTTTATTCTTGAAAGCACCCAGCAACTGAAAGGAAAACCCCACCCTACAAACTCTGTTTTGGCTAGTTTGGGAGCCAAAAGCAATGGTGCCATTGCTCTAACCCTTGCTGTGAGCATCCTTTTCAGTCTAAAACAGGATTGGGCACTTGCCCTTCCATCCTGATATATTAAAGCTGTCTCTGTTCTCTGTCCTTAAACTAACAGGTACTCCCTGACAGCTTCCCTGTCTTGTCCCCTCCCCAGCCTCTTCTGTGATCTGGAATTTGTGCAGCAGCTCCAGCTAGCAAAGGCTGAGCAACAGCACTTGCCATGAGTCTTCTTGCATGAAACGAATAAAGTATTCCTGGCCACAAGTTGTATGAAATACTGCAGAGCACCTGCAGAAGGGAATTAAGTTACCCCTCCTGAATTGTGGTTCTTCAATTAATCTTTACACTGGGCACATACATCAATAGCACATAGTTCATACAGGGTGACAACAATGTTAAGAAATGATAAGAAAATTAGGACTGAAGCTGGACTGAATTTTTATAGAGGCATAAAGCCAGGCATGAATATTTACTTGTTTTCTTTTGTATTGTGCCTGACCTTGGCCTGAGTTTTGAAAGTCTCCATGAGACCTGAGATCATCTTGTCAAACTCAAACCTCAGCTTCTGCCAAAGAGTTTGAGAAGCATTTATTTTCCCTGTCACCTGTCTCAATATTCTGAAACAACTCCTGGTTTCTTTTGTAGTATTTTCCTGGCTTTTATTAGCCACAAGATCCTGAAGGCATCAAATGCTAATCCTGACTCTGGCTCCAGTCTTCATCTTCATCTGCAGGGCTAAAGCACTGCAGGAGGTGCAAATGTGTGGTACTGCAGGCTCTGGGGGTCTTGACTGAGTGTAAAACCAGTAGTCAGGGAAGAGCTGTGGCATTTCATCTTGATAGATACAAGACTGAAAAGGCTGCCTGTGTTTTGCAAAGGCTTTGCACTCCCTGCTTAGAGTGCCAAAATTAAGAATCTTTCATTCACCTGGCTGTTTTCCTTATTGCAGATGTTAGGCAAGAGCCCTGAAATGATTCCTGTGCCTGCTGGAAAGTGGCTTCCAGCTAGTCCTGGCTGCCCTGGCTGGGAATCGTTTCAGACTCAGTTAGGCAGTAGCAGGCAGACCGGCCACCACGCCCTGGTGGGTCAGAGCTACATAAGAGCTGTCGGTGAGGCTACGACGAAGATAAGAAGAAGGAGACTTCATGGCTTACTGTCACCTGCTCTGCACACAGGCGAGCCACAAGTCCCTCCATGAGAGGCGGGGTTATGGCTTATAAGGGACCAGGAGAAGGGGGAGGACACAAGAGGGAAAACCAATCAGGGGAGTGGGGATGGCACACAGACAACAAATAGGAAACGAGGGGTGGGGGATTTCCCAGCCTGCTCCAATCTAGGACCGAGTCTCTCTGAAGTCTCTGGAAAAAGGGGAGGGGCTTCCTGGAGAGGGGCAGGCACTAGGAGGACAAAGGTAGGGGATTTCCAGGGCGGGAGATATACCAAATGGGGAGAAATACAGCGGGGAACTTAGGAAAAACCATTACAGAACAAATTAATATTAACAATAAATAAAAAGATAGAAAATGCGCCACTACAGAGCCCTTTCTATCCACTAAGGGTAAGGATGACAACTGGTCATGCTGCTGCAGAGGGGACAGTCACCCCTGGGGTGGCACCCTGAGATATCCTGAAAGAAGCAGCCTTGCCCATAAGTGTAAGGGCTCTCCTCAATTTTGCTGCCCAGCCCCTGAGCTGCTGGTGCACAGCTTTAGCTGGATCTGCACTGCCAAGTAAGCTTTGTCTTGACTTTTGGGCAGGTTTTAACCTGAAATACTCCAAGTGATTGCCTTACTCAAGCTGTCACTTTGGGGTGATAATGGGATTATGCAGAGTAGTTGGGAGGAAGGTAAATCGGTGGGATTGCCTTCCCTGTTGGCGTTTATTTCCAGATTATCTGGGATCACCTCACCTGCTCAGCTCTATGGCTGTTTTAGACGGTGTAGGTTTAGAAGGAATTCATTACCCACCCTTTGACCTTCTTGCACCCACAGAACCTCGTGTGATGAGGAAACAGCTTCTTGCAAGTGAACAGCTGAGCACAAGGGCAGCAAATCAAAATAGATGCAACCTGAACTGCAAGGGCTGATGCTCCAGTCCCAGTGCAGCTGGCTGCAGCCTTAGCATGAAGTCACATTGTGCCTTCTACATGTTGGCTTGTGAAGAAAATGTATAACTCATTGGGGTTTGTCTATCCTTTTAAATCAACTTTCTGTGCTTTCAGGTTTTGTGGCAGAATTCATTCCTCATTGACTTCATGAAAGCCTCACTGTTAAAATGGCCATATGTTGTCTGATTATCCAGACTACCTATGTAACTCTCACATGTTTTCTTCCAGCCTGGTTGCTTATTACTCTTCCCTCTGCTGGGCTAATAATGCCCCCTTAATGCCCATATTAATCTTTTTTTCCTCTGCAAGTGTCACTGTTCCTATTCTCTTTTATTTTTATGTGAAATGCTCCATTAAGTCCTTCCTTTCACCATCATAATCCTTTCTTACACACTTGGTTTTTGCTGGTAATGCTGAATTCATGTTCCCCCTTTATGCACAGGTGCAGGTGGGATGGCACGTGGGTCAAACCATGACAGTGTCATTGAGAAGCACCAGAACTCCCTCTGCTGCTCTTGGCTGTTCCTAGGGCTGTGTTCCCACCAGAGGCTTCCTCTCAGTGTGCCTGTTTCATGCACAGCAAGACCTCTGTTCCCTTGTCTGATGTGCTGTGGCACTGCTGCTGTGCTCCCTGGAACACCACAACCCAGGGAGGGGAGAGGGTCACAGATTTCAGTGGATTGTGTCATGGGGGTGCAGGTGGTGCAGAGCAAGAGCCCTTCTGCTGCATGTTTTGGTATCCAAGTCTCTTGTTTTGACACCAGGAGCTTGTTTGAAACTGGAGGATTTGACAGAGTGAGGAAAGGATGGGGAATGGCTGGTAAAAAGAGAAAGTTGTAAAGCTGGTGGTTGATACATCTCATGCTGCTTCACAGGCACTTGAGATTGTTATCTTTATTGCAAGCTCCCAGGGGAGCTCAGTCAGCATCCCTGAACACTGTCCTGGTTACCCACATGTGATTGCCACTGACCCAGTGCTGCTCTGTGCCAGGAGGGCTCTTCTCTCTCTGTTAGTGCAGGGTCGGTTACTGGGCAGCCACAACCCGAGGACAGCTGCCTGAAGGCAAGGCTGTGGTGAGGGGCAACTGGGGCTATTTTCAGATAAATGTTGTCTGCACTGACGCTTTTGTCCTTGAAAGCCTGAGTGAGAAGCCAATTTTTCTGCAGTTGGTTGAAAATCACATGCCATCAAACAAATAAATGTTCTGGCTGTGCTTATTGCTATCCTGGGGAGAGGGAGTTAATTAGGCAGCACTAAAATAAATGTGGAATACTTTGACCAATCTGGCATGAAACAAGAGCTGCCCAAGGTATGTCTGAGTGTATCATACACACTCAGGCTCAGGGGTGAAGTGATTCCTGGGTGTGTCTCACCAGCGATGTCACACACAGAGCACTGGAGGCATCGGCATCTGAGGTGGGGATGGACAGGCTAATGCTGAAGTCTGTGCTCATCCAAAGGCAGATTCCAGGTCCAGCCTAGGGCAGGAAGTTCTGTCAGTCCAGTTCAGAAGGCAGGCCTGCAGCGTGCATGCAGGCTGTCTGCAGGCTTGCTGTAAGAGTATTTTAAGTATGTTGCCCTTGGTTTTAGTTTCATGGATAATTTTAGAAAGCATATGCCTGGGTCTCTAATTTCCAAATTACTGCTGCTGCTCCATGTGTCAGATGGTATCTGTTCTTTTGTGACAAAATTTTCTCATCATCACTCAATACTTTTGCTCCAATGTTGCTACTTTTAGTTCCTTGGAAAGCTGCAGAGCTTGCTCTGCTGACTGATGTGCCCGTGATGGAGGAGGAGGCAGTGGGAGCAGAGGCACTTTTGTGTCACTTTTTGGCCTCTTTTGTTATGGAAAGGCAATATCCATACTTCAGCACAGGATACGAAAGGATTGGTGGAATCATCAAAAGTGTTGAGTTCGAACTTAAAGTCTGCAAGTGTATTTTTTTAGATGCGTGGTGGACAAATGTAACCCGACATATTGGTGTCCTTTAGTAGCTCACAATCCATGTGCAGATGTTAATTTGAGTTCATCTGTCTCCCCTTCAGCCCCACTTGCAGCTTAGTGCTGACACCACCTCTGTTCCCATAGCAACTGGAACATCTGTGTGTGTGTGGCCAGCCCAGGTGACAGTTTGGGCCCCTGGGATGCCCTGTCAGGCAGCCTGGGCCTGCTGGGAAGCACTGCTTCCACTTGTTTGTGCTGCAGGGCTTTAAAGAAGATTATTTGTACAGTCAGAGATGGAGCTGCATCTTCAGGTACAGTGGTCTATTGTCCCTTCTTGTAAAGCTCATCAGCCTGCCAGTACTGTGGACTAAAACTTGCCAGTTTGCATATCTGCATCCAGCCGGATGTTTTTGGGAAGCTTCAGCAACAATGGCACCTGTATTTATATACTGTTTGTTTTATAAACTCTTCTTTATAGAAGTTTAAGACTACTGGGCTGTGGACTAACCTTTCTAGAGCAGAATGTTTTGGTTTCATCGGAGGGCCTCTGCTTCTGTGGAGGAGAGCCATCCAAACCTGACCAAGTGAGAGGTCTTAACATGCTTTCCAGTCTTGCAGACTGGAATGATTTGGTTTGGTAGCTGCCTCCCAGTTCATCCTGACAATGCCTGAGCTTGGCTCCTAGAGTATGTACCCATTTCCCCAGAAATGTGTTTTTCCACATCCTTTTCTGTGGCCATATGACACCCGGGAACTAGAGGATGACTGTGGCTGGTCTGCAGAAAGGATAAAAACTAAATGAGGGAAAAGAAAACTAGGAGAGAAGAGTCTCAAGAGTTGAACATGGAAGAGTAGCTAAGTTTAAGACAGGCAGGTCTATGAAACCACACCAAAGCAAGTGAAATGGTGAGGTCTCAGAGGAGAAGGCAGGGTGTGGTGTGGTGGGATAAGGGTTGCCTAGTGAGCCTTTGTTGCCCCTTGAGTGCAGGATTTGGGGATGCCATTTCCAGCTGAGTGCTAACCCCTTCCTTGCACTGGCTGTGCTTAGGGAGTGACTGCTCCTTTTGCTACATGAATCACTTCACCCCTGAGCCTGAGTGTGTATGAGGTAAGGGGAGTGCAGGAGCAGCTGAGAACTGCAGGAGAAGAGATAAGATGTATGGAAGGGGAGTTTGAGCCTTGCCTGTTACCTGTGCCCACCCTGGGTTCCTGTAGAAGTGAGTCAGCACCACCTGCTATTTGTGTATGTCCATTATTTTTCAGTCAGTTCTGCTCAGTGCCCAGGGTCCTGGACTTCCCCTTAAGCCAGTTTTGACAATGAATTGTTCTGTGTCAAGAACCAAATATCATGTCAAGAGTTCTGAAAGTTGCTGTTAGCTGGCTGAGATGAAGGTCTGGAGTGCATTATCTTGGATGCAGAACCTGTTTTGTGTACACAGTAAAAGCACCTCATCTCCCTGTTTCACTCTGAGAATAATTTTTTTGAAATGCTTGGATGCAAGAGCTGAGCACTGGAAGAAGCCATAAAGAAATATTTTTTCTTTAGTGCATGCTTTGAGCAGTGTGCAGTAAAGAGGAGCAGGAGGGTAAGTACCAGTCACAGGAGATGAAATGTAATATTGTCATTTTTTTCTGTGTCTTGAATAAGATGGGGAACTTCTGGAGAAAAATAAGATGTGATCACATAATTAGACTGTATCATCATACAGGCTTTTCAGGAAGCAACACAAAAGCTCAGCAGACCTCTGAACTATTGAACACTTGGCTTTGCAACCTTGCTAAAGTTTTTAATATAGATAAGTATGGTATAATACCTCAGACTGAAATAGCTCTAGTTGCTAGGATTGACCTTTTCATTACTTGTTCAGGATCCCAGCACCAGCAGTTAAATGTGTTACTTCTATAAAAAGATTAAAATAGAGTGAAGAAGCAATTTCCAGAAGGATTCTAAGTTGATGGGGACTTCAGTGCTTCTGAAAAATACTTTTCTCCTTTTTGCAAATACCATGGTGTGATGTTTTGGTGTTACAGAATGATTAGGGCAGTTATTTGCAGTAACCCACATTGCACTCATTTAAGAACCCGATATAAGCCCACAGTCATACCAAAGTTTGCTGGAAACTTCTTTCATTTAGTGTCTTGTGGTCAGATATGTGAAAAAACCTGTGGAATGAGGGGTTTCCCAGCATGGGCTGTGCTGTTCAGCTGTGCTGATTAGAAGAGGGTTTATGAATGTTGCTGAGCACTCTGCCTGTGTACCAATCACGGATGCTGGAGGACTTTTCTGAGGTGCAGCAGAAGGAAGAGGTGGGCTGAGCAGAGAACACAGGGTCACAGGAAGGTCTGATGTACAAGTCATAGCAATAGGTCCCTTCTTGGGGAAGAAAAGACTGGCAGCTGGTGACTGCATCTCTAGTGACAGTCCTAAGGGAAAGAAATGTTGGATTCCTTGGGTCCTTCCTTGAATAGGCACTATGGTCTGGGGTTGTGAAAACCCTAAAGCTTGAAAGAAGATTGTTGCAAGATGAAGTTTCCACTTTTGTTTTTTAACGTATATTGAAAGTAGGCTTTTAAAATGTCTGGTGCCGACATATGTGTAGTATGATCCTCATCATTACAGGAGAAATCTCATAGTTTTTCAAAGAAATAATATGAGATGATAATATTTTGCTTTCAAGAAGCTCATTATTTTCATTGTTTTCACTTGTTCCCTTTGCAATTCTATGTTGCAGTCTGATGCAGGTCTCATTCTCATGATGTGCCCACCATTTTCAGAGACCCCCACTCTTCCCATACCTTTGCATCTCACTGCTGTTCTTGAGCAAGAATTAGCATCCTGAAATACTCGGGATTGGGATGAGTCACATCCCCTACTCTTTAGTGCACCATGACCCCACCCCTCAGGGTTGTTCCCTGTTTGCTGTGTTCTCTAAGTTCTCCAAACTGCTGCTATGGTAGCTTGAAATAATGGTCTGATTGTAGATGAGATTACACTGCTGTAGGTCAGGCTGAATTTTGGGAAACACTGGGATGCAAAATTATGGCAAATAGAGAGGCCTGATGATGCTTATACAGTCTCACAGTGCTTTATATCTGCAAGAGGTGTACTGGGCAGAGGGGTTTAGTCTGGGGCTTAGGCTTGGTAGTGCTTGGTTAACAGTTGGACTTGATGACCTTAAAGGTATTTTCCAATTTAAAAAAATCTATTATTCTGCCTGAGTGAGGACAACAGGACTCAGCTGATGAACTTCTCTCTTGTTATGCACACTTGCAGTTCCCCAGGTCCTAGATTTGTGATAACAGGTTTACTACACAAAGAAGTTGATCTGTTTGCAATTCCTTCTTAATTTGGGTTTGCTAAGACAGTCCTGCATAAGCTCATTCTGGCTTTATGTGGCTATAAATAATGCTTGGCATTGTAGCTGGCATAGGAAGGACATTGCAGCAGGAAAGATGTAACTTTGGGTTTTCTGCCAAGACGTGATTTTTAGGAAAAACAGCAGGAACAGAACATTCAGCAGCCCTTAACTGTGACTTTAAAAGTGCAGATGTTGGGAAGAGCTTTTGGAGGAATGTTTTTGTAATAGTTCTGCACAGTATGAGCTGCATCTGAACTACTGAAAACTTTGTGAGCTTGTTTTCTAATCTAGACTCAGTTCTTCATCTTTTACTGCCACCAGTTAGATTTTTGTCAGTCTGGCACATTTGAAAGACTTTCTGACCTCCAAACCTGAGTGCTGCGTGCAAGCCCCAAACATCTCTCAGGGTTGGACTGTCCTCTTCTGTCCACGAACTGGGAAACTTGGGAATAGGAGAAGGACTGGAAGCCCTTGCCCTCCTGGTTTCTTTTCCCAGGCTGAAAAGGGCTTCCTGGAGCTTTGCATTTGGTTCAGAGGTTTCTCCCAGCTGGGGTTTTGCACATCCATAGTCTGAGGTTCCTCTTGGAATCCTGGATTTACAGTGGGAGTAGGGCTCTTGTCAGAGCAGCTGATCACATCCTTCCTCCTAAAGTGCACAAGTGAGGCTGCTGTGGTCACCCGTGGAGTTTTGTGGCAAGCAGGGGGTGGAAGGGTGCACAGGTGACAAACCAGCACAAATCCCTGAGAGCTCCATACCTCTGCTCAGGTCCTAGTGCAGGATCTCCCCAGCAGGACTGGCATGGAACACAGGAGTGAGTTTTTAAAGCCTACCAGGAATGTGTGATACAACAGACAAGAGCTGGGGCTTGCAGGCTTCAGCATTTGCTGGCTGTTTGAGGGAAATTATGTAGGTCACTGAAAACACCACTTTTTGTGCTCATTTGCTTTGCTGCTACTAATATTTGAAGTTCTGGAATTCAAAACAAATTTTTTCCTAGGTTTGAAATTGTCTGTGTGGTGCGAAGCTGAGCACCTGGAGAGCAGAAATTCAATGCATCAACAGGAAGAGGGGTTTCTTTTTTTCAGTGTAATGAATATTTACCAGTCAGCACATCTGACAGGCTTTTAGTAGTAAATATCACTTGAAACCAACTTCTGGAAGCCCTGACTGTAATAACAGAAGGGAACGAATGGAAAAGGGAATTCACATTCCAAATCCTTCCAGAGTAAGTTATTAAAAATAACAAATTTGGAGTAGGACTAGGAACAGGCTTATCAGCACCTAGAAAATGATGAGTTTCATGATTGCTAAAAGCTGTTTGTGCTGTTTTAAGTAATGTTGGTGTCTGGCACATGCTGACCTTGGAAATGGCCAGTGATCCCAATAAATATTGTGAGGAAGCTGACTCAGTTCTTTGGGTGCAAAAACCTGGGAATGTCAGCCCTGAACAGTTTTGACAGCTATCACATGCTACCTTCTCTGACTTTACTCCCCAATGTCTTATTTTTCTTCCTTCTGTCAACCTTATGTGGAAATTTATGTGCAGAAATAGTAACAGATAATTTCTATGGTTTTTCAATGGAATAACTTTAGATCCTATTGGAGAGAAGAAAAGCCTGTCTGAAGGACAGGCTGGGAGACAGTTCTTAGGCTCAGCTCAGGACTTTTTGAGTAATCTGGAGGCAAAGTTGTTAATCCATCTGTTCCCCACCTATAAACTCAGGCTAATAATGCTTCCTCTAGACAGACAGCATGAGGGATCTAGAGGCCTGATTTTAGCTTGGAAAGCCACTGTACTGTAGGAGAAGCAGCAAGACAAGGTTAAGAGATGGGCCACATTGTTTCTCAAACACACTTTGACAGGGCAAAGCTTTAGCCCATTTTGTGGGACAGAAGGGATGAAGGCAAGAGCAAATGCACTCACATACTCTCCTTTTTTAGCTGTAGTTTTACCTTTGCAGCTGGGGGCTTCTGCCTGAGCTGAGCCAAGTCCCACTGATTTCTCACAGAGGAGTTCTTTGAAGCTGCTTCTGTGTCAGGGTGATTACACTGCAGGGCATCCTGCTGAGACAGACTTCAAGGACCAAAAAAGTGTAGGAATAACCACATTAATGCCTGCATCTGGTCTTGACCAGTACATGCTCTGGTTACTGTTCAGCAACCTGCAGCTTCAGCATTTCATTAGGTTGGAGCCAAGCCGGCCCATGCCTCAGGATGTCAGATGTGCACTTGCAGGTTTGGGAATTATGTACCTAAAAATCTTAATTTTAGGCTGTGGCTTCCTGCACTGCCTGGAAGTGCAGCAGAATGGAAGGAGTCCTGCCCCAGGACTCTTGCATGCTGTACCAGCTCTGTTTCCTGTAGGATAGAGATGTAGAATACGATTAAGCATTTATATTTTGATAGTCCTAAACACCCACATGTTTAATGTTTTTGTACTTGGTGCTGTATAAATGTATTGAAAGCAATGATCTCTGCATAAAGAGCTCCTGATCTCAAGACAAGTCAAATGGAGAATAAAACAGGCAGCAAAACAAAAATTAAGAGATGGGGAAAAAATTAAGGAAATGCTTTTACTTTGATGATATCCATAACTGCAATATATTTGGAAATGGCACAGGTTTCCAACTTCCTCCCCTTAAAAACAGCCTGCATGTTTTTGCTTCCTATAGCAAAACAAAACAAGTGGTTGATCTATAATCTCATGCCAGTGTGGATTAGGCACGTCTGCACTGCAAGAGATTGAACAATTCCTACTTACCCAATGCAGCTTTAAATGAGCTCCTTTGGAGGCTGTGACCAAGCAGGTGAGGACACACAGATGGCTCCAGGCTTCTGGGGAGATGTGTGGGGTTTGTGGGGTGAGCTTGGTGCTGCTAAAAGCTGCAGCACAGACACAGCCAGTACTGCCCTGTCCTCCTGGCCCAAAGGGCTGGTAAAGCACCTGACCCATCCCAGATGGGCTACAGCTGCAGCAGCCTTGGGCTAAGGAGGTGCTTCTGAGATAGGCAATTGGAGAGAAAATTTGGGCTGTGCAAAGGTTGAGGGGGGAAGTTGAAAAGCACTAGGATGAATTGATAAGCTTGAAAGCTGACTTGAGCTTTCCTTGATGCTGTGTGTGTGGGGTCACTGTCAGTGTTTGTTTGAAAAGGGACACAACAGCCCTGTGGCTTTCCTAAGGGGAACCAGACCCTCTGAACGCTTCCTTACACTGGAAAATGAGGGAGATCAGGCACTGCTACCAACTGAGTTTTTCTGAGTAGTGCTTGCTCGTGGAATTTAATAGCAAAACTACTCCTAGTTAAGATAAAAGTGTGTCTGTGAGAATCATTTTAATCCTCACATCCCTTAGTTCTCAGATTGTCTGTGCTTCCTTTGTAGCAGTTGACACTCATTATGTCACAAGTGCAAATTGCCACAGCATGTTTTCTGAAGTTTGATGTAACGAGGAAAGAATTCAGATAGCATTGATACCTCATCATTTTCCACTGATTGTTAGTGGGAACCAACAAAATCAGATACAGCTTTTCTATATTAAGTGTACAAACAATCCATGGGATCAAAACCTCTGACTTCAGTTGAGTCAGATTTCATGATTAAGTCCATGTTTCTAGAACGAAAAGCGAACACGGTTGGGAATTTTGGAGAGCCGTCTGTTCTAATGGGACATTTAAGGGGAACTGAGACTTTGTGGGAATCCCTTGTGTGGTGGTCTCCTGCTCCCAGCTCTCCTGTGGAAAAGGTACTGTGAAGGGAAACCTCTCCCAGTACGAGATACTGCTTAGTTCCAAAGAGCTAAGAAACAGAAACAAAGCTTTTATTTCGGTCATAGTGCTGTGTAATACTACCAGGAGTCACGAGATGGGGCTCTTTTAGCCGAATCGGCCCCAATTCTGCGTCGCTGGCTGTGGGGCAGTTGCATGGGGTGCGCTTGGTTGGGAGGTGAGCCCGCTCGTGCAGGATGTGCGCGCCGGTGTCTCGGCACTCCATGGCTCATTTGTGCAGGAACAGCTCTGGCAGAGGCTTTCCCCCGTGCAAAAGCCCAAAACAGCGTGTGTAAGCTCGAGACAGGGATTTTTCTTCTCTCTCACTGCCTGTTTTCACAGCGAGCCTCAGGGCAAAGATTTCACCCCCAGCACCGTGTGTAAGGCAGGTGAGTTTTTCTGGGGGAAGTCTTCTGGTTTATTTGGCAGATTTCTGTCCACACAGCCAGGAAAAGGTTAAAAGCACATTCAGCTGGTGTACAACATCTTTAAGCTGTCATATCTTCTCTTTGAAATGTATAAAATGTAGCTTTAAATAAATCCTTATTCTTTTACACTGTGTGTTCTTAGATGCAAACAAGCTGAACTTTCTCCCCAGGTATTTTGTGCCTCTAAAAAAAGGCTGAAATAAGAGATTCGTGTGACCTGGAACACCTAATTTAGGCTCTGTGGGACTCTGCCATCCAATAATCTCATTGCTTCAGAGCTCAGAAATAATTTTTTTAAATTGCATTAAAATAGCAGATGTTAAAATTATGCAGTTTGTGAGAGGGAAAGCTTCCCTCCCCCCTCCCAAAGGCACAGAATAATAGATAACATTAATACAACATCCGAGTCTGTGCCTTTGTGCAGCTGAACATCTCATGGTATCTGGACTAAGTGATGATAAAGAAACCAAATTGAATGTGGCTTGGAAGATTTTGTCTGCATCTGTAATTCATCTCCTGATTTCTTTTTTGCTATGAGGGGAGAATGGTGAGTGCTGTAACAAGCACCAGGCACTGCAGGTTGGATTTAGCCCTAACATGGATCCTCTGTGGGCAGAGGAGTTGCACACTGAGAATGTCCCAGGTCCCTGTTATATGTAGATTAACAGCTAATTATGCTAATTGCATTCCCAGTTAAAGTTCAGAATTGGTCAGTGCTGTTTGTTACTAAATATCAGCTCATTGAGACAAAAAAAGTGTGATGTCTGTGAGACAGGCGCAGAGATTTTTAGAGGATCCTTTTAAATTGTCTACTTTCGATGGATCATGTTCTTTGCCTTGCACAAGGAATGAGCTAACAAAGAGTTTACTGCAGGAACAGTAGATGGATGTCCAGATATTAGCAGTGCTGCTGGGGGGCTTATATATGTGTGTGTGTAAAAGAAGTCCTTCAAACTATAGTGCCTCCAAAATAAGTTGGGGTGACCTTGCAGCTTTGGGCTGTTTTGAAATATGGTCATCAATCCATGTGAGTTGGGCAGCCTCAACTTGTTCTCTGTGTCTAAAAAACAAAGGAGGACAAGGCTGTCTCTACAACTCTTGTAATGCAAAATACTGTATAGAAGGGAGGTTTGGGTGAGAGGAAATGCTGGATTGAAAACAGGAGGAGACTGTGTAAATTGGATAACTTGCTGTCTTGGCTTATAGCTTGGGACATGGGAATTCCAGGCTTTTGTCATGGGCATGAGTCATGCTGAAGTATGTGTGGTTACAGCAGAAAAAAGATGCAGACGGCTGCAGAAAATAATGTTTATACAATGCTCACTTAAAAATGCATTCTTTCCAGTTGTTCCATTGCTCAATGCATTAGGGCTGAGAAACCTGAACATTCTTCAGGGTTTCTTCACAAATATATATTGATGGCTGCAGATAAACTCGGGCTCTGTGGGGTTTTTGCAGTTGGCTGCTCTTACAAGAAGCTGGATCAGGGACAGACCACAGGGAAGAGCAGATTCCTGTTGTGCCAGTCCAGCCATGCCAATGGAAATGAAGGAAGAATCCAACCTGTGGTTCTTTGTGGTGCACCCCTGGACATGGGATGTGGCAACAATATTGCATGACAGTATCCAGAGCACTTCTGCTTCTGTGCTGTAGCACCCAGAAGCTTCTTGAAACAAGTTACTTAGCATGCTTGGGATTGTGGTTAGAGTTACCCCAATAACCCAGAAGCACAGCGTTTTCATTGCACTAATCTACTTTTCTTCTTAGAATATTAATAAATGAAATGTGTTTTTATAACTTGAAGCACTAGATGTTTTCTGAAGTTTCCCTCTGACTTAATTGCTCTGACAGGGGTAAAATTTCTATCTGTCATAGAAATCTTCCTAAGAAGCCTATTTTAATCATTCTTTGCCAAGTACAAGCACATTTATCCACAGCTGCTATGATAACTCCTAAATGAAAGTAAAACTGACACATTTGTGCTGGAAATCTGGGCTCTTCTTGTTGGATGCATGCTAAGGATCAGATGTGTAACAGCTGCTTGGTTTATGGGTTTTTCTAAAGGTGGCTTTTCAGGGAAGTAATGCACAGTTCATCTTTGTAACTCTGTCATTACAAAGCTGAATGACCTCCACTGCAGGAAGAGATTCCATCTCTGAGCTGAGGGAGGGGCAAGGCAGGAATAAAGGCAGTGCACCTAAGTGCAGGTTGTTCCCAGAAGCTATATTTAGGTTGAGTTATTAATTAATTATTAAGTGATTAATTTTCAAATTTGATTGATTTTCCCTCTCTAGAGAAGAGTAGGGTTTTGTTTGTGGGGTTTGGCTGTAGTCACTGAAGAGTCCAGAGCCTGAATAGCACAAAGCCTGTCTCCCATGAGCAAAAGCTACTTGGGCAGATGTTTTGGTGCAATGAATGAGAAATGAAAGTGAGGTGCTTTATAGATTGTCCCTTTGTAGTAGGGCACAGTCCTGATGGACTGGCACAATCACAGGACAGCTAATTCTGAGCTTAACCAAACCTTTTAGTATGCCATGAAGAGTGGTAGTGACCTCCAAATTCCTTTTTGGGATGCTGATGTAGATCTCCTCTGATCTCAGAATCATGTAAATGTGAGAAAGTTAAATGCTGTGTTGCATTACCCTTTAAAATGAGGGTGAAGACAATGTTCATGTGCTCAAAAAATGGTTGTCAAACAATGCTCACTAAAACATGAACTATGTTGCCAGTTGCTGCCTTTTGGTATGGTAACCACTGGAATTATTCATGGACACCTAACTCAACCTGGCACAAAATACTGTATCTTTTCACAGAGAAAAATTCTCCTACTTGTTCCTGTAGAGTGTAAGAGATTTAAAATCACATTTCCTTATAGTGTTATATTTAGACTCTAGGGTGAGAAGTTATTTCAGTCCTTTAGGATCCTGGTTGTACAGAAAGCTATAGTTATGAAGTGAATTACATGCAAAAAAGTAAGGTAAATGACAGCTCTTGAGTACTTGGGTCAAGAAATGAAAATATTCTCGTTTTCATAGTGGCAGTACTCTGCATGGTAGTTTATAGATCAAGGCTGGCCTGAGATGGGTCTGCTGTGCTGTAATTAGGACTGGAACAGAAGGGCTGCTCAATAAAGAAGGTAATTTAGCTAGCTCATACAAAAGGTGGGAGGAAAGATGCAAAATCACCCTGTTTTGCCAATAAACTCTCTGAAATTGAGCAAGGACACCCAAACATAACAACAACAATCAGAGCCATATTCTCTTCTCACTGAGGTAGCAGTGCTTCAGCCATGTTTCCAGAGCTCATCTCCCATGGGTGTTCTCAGATGAACCCCTTGAGGGAAGTTCTCTCTGTCACTTTAGCCAGAAATAAGAATAAATTTAGTGAATGATATGGAGGGGGTTTTTTTTTTACCTGCATTTAGCAACTTGGTTTTTGCTCCTGTAAGCTCTTCCCTGATATACTGTAGGGAATGATTTAGATACTGGACTACTACTTCTGTAGCAATTGCAATAAATCTCATATGTAGCTTCCAAAATATACCTTCAAGGGCAATAAACCCACCCTGATGCTAAAGCAAATTATTCCAGTGTACCAGGACAGGTTACAGGCCAGGGATTAATTGTTTAAAATCACTGACAATTTGTCCAGGCAAAAGTCCCTTTATGAAGCTTCCTGCCGAGTGGTGAGGGCATAAAGCACATGTTCCTCCACCTGTTTAGGGGGCTTGGAAATCACCAGAGGGGCTTGAACATGCATGCCAGGCTTGATACCTATGAGATTTACTAGGTCTGAGCATTTCTCTTTTTCTTCTAATCCCTAATCTAATCTAAGAGTGTGTCTTAATGATGGTCAGTGAGACTGAAGTGCCTCGATCTGTTCAGCTTTGGCTGCCTTAGACTCCACGTGTGTAATACAAAATATAGCACTGGGTGAGCCCTGGATACTGCAATTGCTGTTTGTAAGGCCACATGTAAACAATTAGTAACAAGAGTTAATAATGAAAAATCATCTTAACAAATAAGGACGTTTCAGTCTTGCATCTGTTACCTATAAATGTTTCATTCTTGTGTTCTATTGTATACTTGCTATCAGGCAATGGAGTGAGAAAGGGAGGATATCAGACATTGGCTATGTGATGTTTCCAGAAATAATAAGTAAAGTAAACTAAAATAAACATTTTTGCACTCAAGTGTTATCGAAATATCTTCCAATTAGCAGTGTGTGCAGGCTATATTTTCTGAAGTTTTTATTGCCAATTATTTATGAAGTAAATAGGACAAAATGTTCTTAGGAACTCTCATCTTCTCTATCCTCTCTGCAGGCTTGTATTCTTTCCTCTTTGCTTTTTTTTTCTTCTTGCTCCTAGAAACTGGAGGCATTTTCTGAGGTATCCAGCACAAGTTTTCAAAACTGAAGCCAGGCTCCCGTAAGGAAAATTCCCAACCAGAGTTAGTCCAGCTGCACTTGCTTTAGAAACTGGTCAGGACACGGTTTTTCCCAGGAAGGCTGGACAACATTGCCAAGGATATTTTCAATCCTTAAAAAAAGATTTACTGTGGCTCCAGTAAGCAGACACATGGTTACAGCATGGCTACATTTGTCTCAAGGCAAATTGAAGTAAAGAGGACACTTCAAGCATTAAACCAAGAAATATAAAACCTATTTCTGAAAATGAGTGGTAAAGTGAGAGGGAGTAACTTACAAATTACCAGACAAAAAATAGCTTACAAGTTCCAAAGAATCTGAAATTAAGTGAAAGCCAAATAAATATAAATGTAGGAACTTGTATTTTACACCAGGTGAGGAATTTATCTTGATATTAAATTATTGTGTACTTCATATGAAAGCAGCCAAATGACATTAACCTTTAGGATGTTTATAATTTCCTTGGATCTAGAGAGTTTTAAGCTATCAGAAATCTGTTCCCTAAGAGAAGTTTACCATTTTCAGGTAGATTGGCATCCCCTGGGGAATAATAAAATATAATTTTGGAAAAACTTCCATTTTTGTTGTGTTGTCAGAGCACCAAAAGAGCTTGCAGCACAACCAACTATCAAATGATCATTAATGTTCTAGTTCAGAGAGCTGCTCCCAGTTCCAGGCCTGCATGCAGGTATCTGTTCTACTCCAGGACCTGAGAACCTGCTGCTGCCCTGTGGTGAGCAAATGAACCTGAGCCTGGAGTTTAAAGCAAGATTGTGCTGTGACTCCACCAGAGCCAGGGGAGTTCTCTGCAGTCATCTACAACCACACACTAGGGCACAAATCCGCTGAAGAAAGTGGATTTAGAGTAAGTGAACAGACTTGTCTGTTGTGTGGTTTGATGAATTCCACATCAGTTCCTGCATTACACTGGAGTCTTTACAAACAGAAGCAATCTGGAAAAGTTGTGAAGCTCTTTGTGAGATGATGCTCCTAAGTTGTTGACACAGCAGGCAAACCCCAAACTGCTCTGCAGGCTGAGAGCTTTATAGATGAGCAGGTTTGTCAAGGAAGGCTGAAGGCTCTGCAACTGTCTCCTCTTTTGACTCTTAGCTCTTCACTATTGTTTTTATCTTTATTCTGATGGAGGTGCTTCCTTATTTGGATGCCGTTCTTCCACCCTTACATTACCATCTATTTCCATGCCACTTTGATATTTATGTTACAGGCCTGATATGCCACCAGGAGAAGCCAAGGGTTTTGATATGTCAGAGAAAAATATTTTCTGTCCTGAAATGATAAATAGGTGTGTTGTAGTTTCTTGGCTGAAAGATCTGACTCACAGGCTTGGCTCTCTCTCAGGATTACAGCATCCTAAATTGGGATCCCGCAGAGTCAGGTGGTCTCTGCAAGCCAGATCCCTTTTCAGACCTTCTGATTCCTTTAATACAGCAACAAGCTCTCAGTATCTGAGAGGGCTTTCAAGATGTGACTCAAGCATGCTCCTTTGCGTTTTTTAATAGTGGTTTTAATAGGCTTTTACTGGTCTGTTTCCTGAGAAGAAAATACTGAAGGGTTTTCCCTTTGGTTTGTGGAAAAGTAAGTATATGTGCAAAGTAAGTATATGTGCAAAAGTTAGTGAGTGATTTGCTCTTGATATCCCTTTTGTAATGATGTTGTCTCGCAGCAGTAGTGTTAAGCATTTGTCTGATAATGACAGTATCTACTTGAATGTATGCAAAGTGTCTAAGACGTTGTCTTGGTTTTGAAAGAAGACAGGTATCTGCTAAAGAGAGGCAGGGCCTCTCGGGATGGATAATTCAAATCCCCTTCCCTCAAATTATTATAATTTAGAAAATTAAAACGGCTCTCAGGCAGAGATATGGGGATAGGAATAACAGTTCTTTACTAATAGTATAACAAGGCAAACAAACAACAACTACAGCAATTAATAGCGAAAACAGAACCAGGGACCTTGATGGAGCTTGGTTTCACAAAACTCGGGGCAGTCTGGTCTCTGGGGACTCTAAAAAAAAGGTACCAAGCTGGAACGGTGAGGTATCCCGGGCTGGTGGATCGGAGGAAGTTCGGAGCTCCGTCGGTGGTCACTGGGGGGCAGGGATGTCCGGCAGGGAGGCCAGTGCGGGCCTGCGGTGCAGAGCAGCTCTAAAATAGCGCCGAGGCAGTGGGACAGGGCTGAGACAGCTCCAGCAGGGCAGGAAAAGGAGAAATCAGGATCCTCTTGGGCACACAAGCAGATGATGGCAGCTCTCCCCAGGATCAGATCCCGGTGGTGCCAGTGAGAAGCTCACGCAGCAACGGCAGCCCAGTCCGCTCCCGACGCAGACCACACCAAAAGTGAAGCTGCCCCCCCCAGCCCTCGTCTTCCCTCGCCCCCCTCGGGGGGGGGGAAACTCCTGGAGACAAAGGGTGTAGCCAAGTGCCAGTCTCCACCCAGCCTCCATGCTTTGTTCCACCAAGCACCGACAAACACCCAGCAATCAGTTGCCCCGCAACTCCTGGGAAAAAATTCTATAGGTGAAAAAAAACCAAACCAAAACAGAAAAAACCAACAAACCAAACAAGTCTAACCCCCAACAGACGTGTAACAAGACCAGGCTTAGGCCTTCATTTTTAAGTAAATTATCACCATTAAAACACTTAGAAGCTCAGGGGGGTGTGAGGTGGAACCCTGTTCTTCATAGACTTTGTGTAAGTTCAGTTATGCTTCAGAATGAATTGAAAATTACTGTGAGGTGTTTCTTGTGGGAAACATGAAGGGGTTTGAGCGTCCCAAAGAGAACACCATTTGCTTCCCACCCGCCTGGAAAATACCAGGAAACAGGAGGTGTAGGTAAGTATACCTTAATGGAAGTGGGGGGAGAAATGAGATGGTTTGTGCACATGCTGAGGAATGAGACCATACCAAAAGCAGACCCTTGGAGGCCTCCCAGCTCTGGCAGTGACCCCAAGTTCTGATCTCAGTAGTTGTGTTGTTTTGTGCCATGTCCAGTGCCCTCCTGCCAAGTCTCTCCTTTTGCCCATGGTGACCTGAGGTTCATTGCTGTGGCTATGCCCCTTGGAACAAGCCCTGGTGCTCTGGGCAATCCCAATGTTAATCTGCCACATGCTTAGGAAAATGCATTCCCAGAAGTTGCTCTGGTGAAATTTAGAAGGGGAGTTGCAGCTAGAAATAAGGTTTGTTTTTGTAATTTAGTTGTATAGTTCCTAGGCTCTAAGAACTAGGTATAGACCTATAGGTCCCTGTACTTTTCTTCAGAATTGGTTTTTAAGTGTTTGGAGCAAGCTGCCTAATGTACATAGCAATCTCTTGTTGCAATTTCTGTGAGTCAATAAATTGTATGAAGGAGAATCTGACACAACATTTGCTGCACGCTGAGGTACTGCTTAATGCATCTGTTCCAGTTTTTGGGTTATTACTGGGCTTTCTCTGTGTGCTCCAAACACCAACAAATTCTGCTGATAAAGCACTGCTGTTCCTTGTACAACATCATAGGAGAAGCCGCCAAATAAACGTTGTGCCAATCTATTTGATGCAACCAGTTGAAGAGTCGTGTTTATTGGGCAAAAATTATAAGGAAAATTGTGTTCTCATAATTTTTTCCTTCTGTTTTGTTTCCAAGTTTAGCAGATGCATTTCCTCTAAACATGGAAGGTATCAGATGATAAAATCCTAGTTAAACTCTGAGGTTTTTTATTTTTAGCATTAGCTTCCTCTAGATCAGGGAAAACAGCACAAATGAGAATGGATGAATAATGTCTTCCAGCATGTTCATCATCCTTATTCTCCCTCAATGGGAGTTGCTTCCTGTCACTTTATATAACAGCTCCTCACACTATTCCTTTTAATAATGAGTAGCCAAATTGTTGCAGGCAGTAGGCATGTTGCAGTTTCACTCACTGTGAATATCCCGCCATGCCACTTTGACTTTTCATATTTTTTTCATTAATCAGTTAAATCAAAATATCATTGGCTGTTCAAATGGGATTTGCTTACATGTTAGGTCAGACTCTAGAACTAAATATTTTTCTTACAAGTTGTTGGCAGTGGACAGAGGGGCTTCAGTAAAGATCCAGGGATTTGAGTGCCTGATTGCCCACCTATAGTCGCGTATTTTGTTTCTACCTGATGATATGCCTATAATGAGCACAAAGCTGGGTTTCTGTTGCTAAGTATTGTAGTGATTTTTCTGTATGGACTGTAACTGTTGCTTCATCTGCAAAGGTAATTATTTGGCATTTTCCATTTTTTTAAGCTCTCCTTTTTTAGTAAGGAAGCATATGCAAAGTTGAGAAGCCAAAAAAATACCAGTTCTCAGAAGCCCTAAGCATGGTTTAGTTTTCTAATTACCTCCAACCTTTCCTTGATAGGCTTCTGTCTTATTTGATCACTGATACTGAGATCTGAAAATTCAGTTTTTAAGATAGAGTTGTGTTCTGGTTTCTTACCTGCTTGCCTTAGGATGAATCTGGATTCCTAACAGAGGAACTGAGTGTCTGCAGATGGGAATCTCACATGAGATCAGTCAAGGCTGTCATATTGCTGATGGCTCAACCTGAAAACTGAGTGGATGATGAAAACCTGAAGATGTTTTTAGAGCAGATCTGCAGCCTAGAAGCATGAGTCAGCTCTGCCATGTCATGATGTTAGAAGGAAATTACATTAAAGCAGGTTTTGGGGGGGAAAGGTCATTGTAGAAAATGGGTGGGAACCAGTGGTAAGTTTAATGTCAGTGTTATGAAGAGGATGGAGCAGGCAGAATGTAGTAGGTACTTTATCATCCCATGGTATGAATGTGTGAAGAGTCCATGTGACACAAACTTAGCTTTGCCAGTTTTAGATCTCGCCTTTTTCTGTAATAAAATGGCTGCCTGCTTCTCTGTCCTTGTGCTGATGATGTTTCTAACCATTTGTTCATTATGTGCTTATTCAGTCTGCACTAATCATTTGAGTTTTCTTCAAATAGTCTCCTTCTTTATCCATTAGCAAGTTTTTCTCCCTATTTATATTTTGAGTGGTGTTTTACTCAGATTTGTCCCATTAGTTAGCTGATGGCTTTAAGCTAACACAGGTAATGGGGGAAGATAGGGAAACAGATTCATAAAGTCATTGGAGCAGCTAAATATGGGTAAATTCCTACCAGGGATTTGCACAGTTTAACAAAGGAGGCTGTTTTTCAGTGAGGCAAATATTAGCATGTTTAGGTAGCTTTTGTAAAAAGCATTTACTTGTATATTTAAGTCCTTTAAATACCCTTGCAAATCTGGGCTTGATCCTTCTATGTGGTAGTGTATTCTTTTGATTCACTTGTTATGTTTACATTTATGTTATTCATGCTGTTCAGATGAACTGTTCCTGTATTCCCCCGTTCACCCCCCGTTTGGTTCACCCCCAAGTTGTTTACCCGGTTTCAGTTATCTGTCAATCATTTGTTCCCCTACCCCCGAGTCCTGTCACTCTCAGTGAGGCCTCCCCTCAGTTCCAGAAGGTTCTGGGGAGATCAGGCCCTGATAGGGCCAGACTTGAGGGAACTCCTTCCTTCCTCATGTGGTTTGCCCCCTGAATTGTCCCTCATCCCTATGACCGCTCCCCGATTTCCTGTGATTGGTCCCCTGTCTGACCCTTCCCTCAGCTCCTCCCCCCGAATAAAAGTGGCTGCCCCTAGAGGCTCTCTGGTCTGCTGGGGCTCTTGGGAGTGCAGGCACTTTCAGTGAAGGCTTCTGTGGCACCTCATCAGAGTCCTCCCTTCTCTTACTCCGCTGCGATCGCCTTCACCAGTGCCAGGCTTGGGTTCCTCTGACCCACCGAGTGGACCCTGTCGGCCAGCCAGCGGGGGTCCTACCGAGGCTTGCAAAGGTGTGAGCCCGGGTAGCTGGAACAGGCTCAAGGAGCCACCAAGAGGGCAGGGACCGCCACATTTCGAGTTCCTAGAGATGCATTTTACTTCCAGGTTAGGAGGCAATCTATCTAGTCTTCGTGTATAACGTATATGCACATGCATTTTTTAATATATAAATACATGTATTTTGAGTCCAGACCTTAGTAATTTTTACCCATACACAGCGTTCATGGCTGTAAGCTATTTATCTTTCTTGTGTCTATACATGCAGATTGTAGATCTCAGTTTTTATGCATAGAAACTTCAGTGTCTAAATTCAAATATCTTTGGATTACGTCTGTGACAAGCTGAATTTGACCATTACTTTGGGCAAGAAAGAGATTCTGGAAGTTTTTATTGATAGCACATAAACATTACTGTTTCCTTGATCTATGTGAAATAAAGATGTTGACACATACATTTTTAAATTGTGGCATTTGCACTGTATTATGCGTCTTTGTTCTTTGTCAAATGTGTAGTTTCATTTTTGACTTGTTAGAAATAGGTTTTCTCTCTAGCCCATGTAACCCTAGTCTTGTCTGTGATAAAAGAATTTGCCAATTTTTTTCCTTTTGGCTCATTGCTTGTACTGGAATTGAACCCAAGATTAATGTCTAAAGTTTGGGATAGTTGTTTTCTTAAATCAGATTGCTGAACTTGTGGAAAATTTAAACCACTCTCAGTGTGGGAAACAGCAAAACAACCCATGTGGTAGCATTCAGATTGAGATCACTGACATGATCTCATCCTGCATGTAACATTGGAAGTTTGGATGTCAGCAAGAAGGCTGACTTGTTAGAGGGAGGCACAGGACACTTAAACCTTGTCCATGAGGAAGCCAGACTTGAGGCTGTGCATGTTCAGAACCCTGTGCTACCGAGGAGTTAAGGGCTGTTTAATGACTGTGGAGCACTCTGTCTTCTCATTTCTGCCGAGTATGTGGTATCCATCACTGGTGGAAAGATGGAATGACAGGCCCTTTCCTCATGTGTGATCCTGCCAGAGCTCTGCTGCTGCTGCCGGGTCATGTCCATGTTGTGTGCTTGGAGATCCTCACCTGGCACTCAGTACAGCTCCACTTGCTCACACTTACGACCTAACCCTTGCTTTTATCATTTGCCAAAGTGCTAGAGCATAGCTGGGAGCTGTTACAGATGAACCCCTTTCACTTTTTTCTTTGGTTGTTAAATTTTATTTATGTTAGTCCTACAGGAACAGTGATGAGACTGAGGTCAGGGTACACCAACGTCTGTTACCTTTCTATCTTGTCCCCTGAAGATGAGATTCATTTGATGTCTCCCCCACCCTATTCCAATTGTACAGTTTAAAGCTGGTTTGTGCTGTCAGCAGCTGATTAATAGTATATTTCACTGAGAATAGCAGCAACCCATCTGGGTTGCAGGCCCTGTAACCCTGTAGCTTGTATTGGAAAACTTCACAGATAGCTTTACAAAGCTGCTTTCTATCTGTTTGGTAAAGAAATGGATAGTTTTTGGGCTGCCAGGGTCCATTGCAATGCATTTTGACTTCAGCAGGTAGCAAAATAAGAGTGTTGAGCTATCAGTAACAGTCCTTGCCTATTCATATGGTTGTGGAATTTGTGAGCAGCTTTTGAAGTTCAGGCTCTTCACACTGCACTCAAGTCAGCACAAAGTGCTCTGAATCGATTTCATTCACCCTGGCATGCTTGCACACACCAGGACTCTGAAACTCTTGGATAATGATTCGTGTCCCTGCTGTTTTTTGGGATGAGAAGTCATCAGTGTCACTGAGTAGAGCCCTCTTGCTGTTGCGGCCACAAGTATGTGGCCCCAGCTCACTGCTAAACCCAGCTTGTTCAGAGCAGCCATGGTGCCAGGAGCTCAGAGGAGCATCTCACCATGCAGGTGTTCACCAGTTTCTGCAGGAGCTGCCCCAGAGTGTTTGGCCAAGGGCTTCTGCTGAATTTCCACTGCCAGCTGCATCCAGGCCAGTTAACCTAGAGAAAACTCAAACTGCCTTAGCAGTTTGTGAGTTGTTGCTCGGCAGCAGGCATATGAGGGGTGTGGTCAGACCCTGAAGCCCAGAGCCATCCCATTTCCCTGTGTTCAGTGGGGTGCTGTAATCAGGGGAGCACTTAGACATGAATTAAACATCATAACACAGGAGTTCTCAGAATGAATGCAGCAATCATAGTGTGATTTAAGAAAAAAAGACAAACTTTAAACAATCTTAACTTCATTTGAAAAATTTTTAAAGAAATCTTATATCTACTTATTTGCACACTCTTTTTACCTGGAAGTAGCCTGTGCAAGGAGTTATGTGGAACTGTTCTTGTAAGCGAAATTAGGACCTGTGGAAAGCCCACCCTCTCGATCAAGGGGGCAAGGAGTAATTACATTAGATGGAAAAGCAATTCATGTTTGTCTCAGTTCTTCAGACAACCTCAATGCCTTCTTGCAAGAAAAATTGACTCTCTTCTTTACTTTCATCTGTTTTGATGCATTCTAATATAAAGGATTAATTTGAAAAGACATTCAAAGCCCACCTGGATGTGTTCCTGTGTCCCCTGGTCTAGGTGACCCTGCCTTGGCAGGGGAATGGACTGGATAATCTCCGGAGGTCCCTTCCACAACCCTAAGGATTCTGTGACTCTGTGAAATAACTCAGTATTTCTGGAAATTCTCTTTAGACAAACTTTGAAGGACATGACTGTCTCAAAAAGAATGTTATTTCACCCTTCCATTTGTAGAGCTGAGCATCTTTCTCACACTGGACAGTAAAGTAATGCAGTAACTCAGATGTGTAACACAGAAGTTTTATGGCCTCAAAATATGTGAAGACATTTTATTCCTCTTTTTAAATTCTCTCTGGACGACGCAGAGGCCCAGAGAGACCTTCTGTGTGATGATCTGTAGCAGAATTAAAAAACAAGATGAACTTCAACCTGTCCCTGGTCACACTAGGTATCCATAGGAAATGTTTAGGTATGAGTAGCAACCCTTGCAAATGCTGCCTCTGTGAAACATCCTGTGAGCTCTGCCTTTCTCCAAGCACAAGTCAATCCACACAACATGGCAGCAGTTCAGCCCTAGAGGAAAGTTTGCAGTCAGGCTGCTGATGAAACAAACATCCTTTCCTTACAACAAAAAAGGAGAACACAGTTTCCCAGGGCATGGCGTCCAACACACTTCATGTATGAACAAATTTTAGATGATGAAAAAATTTTTTGTTTAAATTAATCATTAGGACCAGCAGTCGCATTAGTTACTAAACAGTTCTCTGTATTTTGGCAGAAGGGGATTGGGTTTAGGCTTTCTTGTATAGCTACAGACTTCCTAGAAGCTGATTTTGTGGGTTATCTTACTGATGCTTATCATGGGGGTGTTACTGATTATCTGAGATGAGGTCAGAGCCCCTTTGTCTCAGTCAATAAACTCTGAGGGCCAGGAATAGAGCGTGTGCTGCAAAATTTGGTGAGAAAGGAGCAGGATGATAAGAACTTGCCTGTCAATCTCAGTTCACAAACAGGCCAAAAGTCCCACAGAACTGAAGGCAGTGATGCTTTGTGATGACACCTGGCTTTCTATAACTACTAAAAGTCTCATTAAGGTCTGTATAGATTTGATTCTAAAGGGTTAAATTAAAATAACATTTTAATGTATGTCATAGCAGAAGATACTCTTCTACACTTACCTGTTCCTTGAGTCGTTCTTTGAAATGGGCCCCTCAGGTCTGTTGCTGTGTCACAAACTGAATGCAGATCTCATGTATTCCAGGCTTGGATGTTAATTTTGATACTTTAGTTTTGTGTCTTGGCAGATGAGACTGATATTCCTCAGCTGAAATAGTTGGCAGTGACTGCTAATGGTGACTAACTTCTACTGATGAGTTAGACAATGTCCTACCAAATAACAGTTAAAAGGGATTTTTTTTTCCAGATTATTGTAAGGCTCTTGTTTAGACTGTATTGTAGAAGTTCTGCTCATTTAGAAACTTTCTAGGATAAATTTCTGGATCAGTCTGATCCCTTCTGAGCCACAGTTGGATTATGTTGACACTGCCTCTCCAGAGATTCCTCACTTACACAAATATATTTCTTTGTTTTGGTCTTGCTACTGATTCTTTGCTGGTGAAATAAATTGCAGTTGCTTTGCCTCCTTTCTGAAACGACAATCTGCCTTCGTTTGTGCCATCATTCTAGTGGAAGAAATATTTAAACCACTCAGACTTGTTATGCATCTGTAGCATTTTTATACTTACCACCTCTTACTATGGCTCAACATGAGGGGAAGCTTGGAGTCTTCAATTCTTGCTGGGACAAGCTGTATTCTTCCCTTTTGGCTTCAGGCCTTTACCCTGCCCTTCAGTTTTGGAATACATCAACTAAGCAGCCATTTTAAGACCTTCCAGCTACTACAGATTTAATCACTTCTCTTTGACAGCCCTACTGCTTCTTCCTATACTTTTACCTATGTTCATCCTAATTTTTCTGGTAGAAGCAGAAAGTAACACAAGTATGCTGAAAGCTATACTTTCTTTTCTGCTAACTCCCCTTTACTCTGCCTACTCCTCTGTCCTTTGACAAAACAAGATCAGTCTCAAAAAAATAAATAATTAGTAAATAAAGACTAGGGTATCTTGGTAATTCTTCACTATCTGTATGTATTGAGGTGGTGGTGGGGGATTTTTGCAAGCGTTTTTTTTTTCTCCATGGTGAGTCTTGGATCTGCTGATCATGGGTGCCTTTTCAGCCCATAAAAACACAGCAGGGTGAGCCCAATGTACCCTGCTTGACTTTCAGCTCATATTTTTACCCTTCCCACTGTAACACACATCTTATTCTTTGCCAAACAAAGAACATTTTGCACTTAAAATGAAAATAAGTGAAATGGCAATGGCAGAATGCCCAAACTTGCTGTTTCGGCTTTTTGTGCAATAACAGTGCACAGTGGCGTTTTGGAATCTGATGGGAATAATAGCAAAGCTCTGAGCAGGAGAAATGCATGTGCTTAAATGATCAAAGAGGAAAGAAACTGATTGTGCAAACCTGGAACAAATATAAAGGGGATGTTTTTTATTATAAGGTCAAAGTAATTAAATGCTCAGTTAGAACAGCCTTTGTCATTCACTTAAGTAATAGCTAGTCACTCAGATTCATCTTCAGTGTCCTCTTTCCCTGCTGCTTTAAGGTGACTTATGAGCAATGAGGCATCTCTTTATTTAAAGCATTTCTGGAAAAGTGGTTGTTGCCAAGTCTTTTGCCTGCAGGTTCTTCCAGCTGTCCTTAGAGCACCTCAGTGGTTCCACTCCTGGAACACAGAAAGCTCTGGGGTTAAAGCCCTCCTGTGGGCCCCATTCACAAATGGTGACACACAGGAGTCCCCTGCGTTCATTTTGGGAGTCTTGCCTTGGAAAAATGGGGAAGCAAAGTCTAAATGACAAAATGCTGTCACTGAGCTGTTCCAGGAGCATGGTGTGGAGGTTTGCCGTGCCATCCCCTCAGTGTGCCGTCCCCCCTGCCCTCAGTGTGCCATCCCCTCAGTGCTCCATCCCCCCCTCGGTGTGCCATCCCCTCAGTGCTCCATCCACCCCTCAGTGTGCCATCTCCTCAGTGCTCCATCCCCCCTTCGGTGTGCCATCCCCTCAGTGCTGCATCCCCCCCTCGGTGCTCCATCCCCCCCTCGGTGTGCCATCCCCTCAGTGCTCCATCCCCCCCTCAGTGTGCCATCTCCTCAGTGCTCCATCCCCCCTCAGTGTGCCATCCCCTCAGTGCTCCATCCACCCCTCAGTGTGCCATCCCCTCAGTGCTCCATCCCCCCTTCGGTGTACTACTATCCCCCCTGCCCTCAGTGCTCCATTTCCCCCTCGGGGGTGCCATCCCCTCGGTGCTGAGGGCAGTGGGAGCACCAGCTCTCCTCTGGAACAGGGCTGCTTTCTTCCCAAGAGGGGCCTTGGCTCTGACTGAGGCCTGTGATGGCCGGGGCCAGTGGTGAGGTAGGGACTGGGTCCCTCTGAGGGGAATATTGCCAGAAATGGGCGCTGCACCCCCAGCACACAGTGTAGGGATGGATGGGCAGGCAGCCTTCATCCACCACTGCCGTGGAGCAGAACGTGTCATCCTTCTGTCCAAAAGTCTCCTCAATTCTAACTTCTGTCTTATATAGGAACTGATTATTCTTGTTTCTGGAGGATTGGCATGAGCCTGTGAAGAAATGAATGAAAGGATTTTGAGTTTGTCAGCGACTGGCCTTTAAAATAAGCTTAGAGACTGAACTGTACAGAGATGGGCACTGTCTTTAGAGCTCTCTGAATAACAGAACTGCCTTCACAAAATAATTTACACAGAGGGACTTGAGGAGACATACTGGTCCAAACTCAGGTGTACTAGCATTCCTAACATGCTAACTCAGGTTGTTCAGAGACACCCATGAAGTCTTTCTGGGATGTGGGATGATCACATCTTTGGTTTAGTTTATTTCCACCAATATTTCTCATGATTCAAAAAATCAAGTACGATGAACTTCAACTGCAGTCTCATTTTCAAAGCTGGAAATTTAAAAACGCAAACCAACAACTTGAAAAGAACCTCTGTTAAATACTTCAATCTTTAAATGAAAGCTTAGGATATAATACATAAAATAAGTGGGTTTGAACTGAAGAAATTTCAGGTTCTGAGTTTCTTCTGCAAGCAAAATAATTTGCTAAGATTAGCAAAAGGCTTTCACCAAACCACCATAGTATTAGTTAGAAGTTTAATCATTCCAATATAAAAACTCTCTTACCCCCTGCAATACTCTTCAATGTTTATCTTGAATTTCATGAGAATTTTGCTACATGAAGTAGCAAAAAGTCTTGAGTTGTTTTTATCTTACATGACAAAACAAAACCACTATCTTATACTCCAATGCAATGATCTTCTTCCTATCTACCTTTCAACAGCTTTCTGTTCAAAAGGATATGCTCAGGAAAATGCTTATTTGGGGCCTTTAGCAATTCCATGTGTTGATTTATTTGAGTTTGACTTGTAGTCAAACTCAGATAGTTTTTTTTCTTTTGAAGTTACACCTTTGATTCTTTTTAAGGTTTTTTTTTTTTTTTTTACTCTTAAGTGTGATTCCTGTCACTTAGAACTTCAGACACTTTCATGAGATTTCTACTCCTGATGACAAAGAGGAAGCTGTCAAAACTCCTGAAACATGACTCTGGGAAATTTGGGTTTAAGGGAGTTCTTTAGTTTGTCTGATATCCTACTGTTTTTTGACAGGATACCTCTGGCTTTGTACATTAAGAAGCTTTGGTGATAGTAGCGATAAAGAACGGTTTTATCCCTTTTGTAGAGATGAATGGGGCTGAGTTTTCCTGGCATGCTCTAATTCTCCCAGGGGCATTACAGTAATCCTCACGTTTGTCACTTGTCTGTGCTACAGTGGCCTCCTTGGAGAGACCTTGGCTGCATTGTGCAGCGTGGATTTCCTGCAGAGGTGATGAATACACTGCAGCTCAGCTGGTGAGCAGCATAAGCAGGGCACATAACAGGTGGCCCAGAGTTTGATATGAGTGTGATGCTGATGGGGAAGAGCAGCATTTCCAGCCCACCTTCAGAGCAGCCAATGGAAATTACCTTGATATCACACAAAAAATATCAATGTTAATTTTTTTTTACTTAGGTCTTGCTCAAGGAAGAATTTTTTTCTGATTCCGTTGGGTTGCAGGTGTGTTAGTCTATAAAAGCAGGGGCAAGGACGTTCGGGTGCTGCTCTCCTTTAGGTTAGAACAGAGAAGGTAACAGATATCAGCTACCTGTACCTTCTTGCTTGTTGGCAATGCTGTGGTCTCTGTCCCTGGTTGAACACAGGCTGGCAATCCTGTGGTCTCTGTCCCTGGTTGAACACAGGCTGCATCTCTGCTGCCCAGCCCCCTCTGATCATCCCACCTTGGAGAGCTGTGGGGTCCCAAGTTTGTGGCAGGGTAGGAGGTGGTTCTTGTGCTCCCATCCTTATGCTTTATCGTGGAGCTATAGCAGGCAGCAGCAGCACAACAGGGGGATCTTCTACTGAAGGATCTCTGAGGGCTGTGAGGATTTGACAAAAAAAAAGCATAAATAAGCACATGCGTGAATGACTGCAGTTCACTTTATCACACCCTGAAAGTGAACCTTGCTCAGATCACAGGTGGATTCCTGAACCTGGCTGCCTTGCGCTTAGTGGCGTGAGTGTTGGCTCCCTAAGGAGCTGCTGGAGCTTGGAAAGGCTCTGCCAGGGCAGCAGTGTGGGGAAATCTGTGTCCTTCCACCCACTGACCTCTGGGCTGGATCCTCTCTGATGCCAAGCAAGTTTTGCACTGATAAAGGCTGCCCAACCCCTGGCAGTGGGGCAGGCAGGGGAGGGCTCCCATGGAAGCGGGGGGATGCACAGGGATTAGATGGATGAAAGCCATGTTCAGCAGAGACATGGGATATTTCCACAGCCCCTGCACCCACTTCTCTCCGTACTGGTATCCCAGCATATCCTAACTCTGTGCAGGTTTATAACAATTCTGGTGTTAAAAACAAATTCCTAGAGCACATATGCCAAATTTTAGCCTGAAGCTCATTTTTACAGACAAGTTATAAATCTTGAAAGTTAAGGATTTGTAATAAAAATACAGATACAATCTTGAAGCCAAACAGTGCTAGTGGCAGCTGCTGCTGTGGTGTAGTTTGGAAAAATAATAGTGTGTGGACTAGCTTGTGTTAATTACTCTTAAACCTGTTACTATGTTACGCCTGGCAAACCCTGAGAAGCTCAGCTCTCTGTGACAGGAATGGTGTTTAGTTTGGGGTTTACTTTTTTATAAAATGCAAACAAAGAAAAAATTAGACACTTTAATGGTTTCATGGTTTAAAATCTCTGCGCTAGAAACAACCTAATTAAATTCCTGACATCATCAGTTTTGTTAGTAAATAGTAACCATGGATGCAGAAGAGTCTTGCATCTCATTACATTCAGCATAGGGTTTCAATACAAGAGCCATTAGATGTGGTGTGGAAATGGAAAAACAAAGGGAAAGTATGGGACACTTTTTTTTTTCCTCTCATTGATCCAGCACACAGTCCTGGATGAATATCTGTAATTAATTAGCAGGGCTTTAATGTAGGGCAGTAGGCCATAGGTTTCCTCTAGTGAATTTTGTAAATGGCAGCACATTGCCTAAGACAGAGGAGACAGAATATATAAAAACTACTCGAACTGCCAGAAATCAGTGATTGAACAGTATAGTTAAAGCAAGGGCATATTTTACCCTGACTTATGATGGTGTTTGTGGATGGCTCTGTCTTGGGAACAATGAAATTCAGATGAATAAATAATTTACTGCATCTGCCATAATGTGGTTTAAAAAAAAAATCTAGATTTACTTGGGTAAGTGGTGACAACACTGCATGTTTAAGCAGGGGTGAATTAGCATGCAGACAGCAAACATGGGCAGAAGGGAAACAGACTTTCTCATAAAGGAACTGATTAGAATTACTCAATGCCACTCTTTCTTTAACAGGAGATGTACTAGTTAGCACTTCATTTCAATACAAACAACAAACAAATGATGTTCAGTTACCAGGGTTTGGCATAATACTGGTGTCTTCAAAGGAAGTTTGATTCAATGAAGTTAGAACAGATTTTGGTGTGGACTGGTGAATAAATTGATCCAGTGTGTTTGAAAGCTGCTGTGAGTGTATTTGTCCACTCTGCAGGCCTGGGGATTTATGCTCAGCCTTGCAAGCAGCAGAAATAGTTCCAAAGCCAGTAACAGGGTCCTCAATAAGCATACATGCAAGCGTCAGATTTTAATTTTCATGTTAGTAAGTGAGCTCATCTTATCAAGAAAAGTGCATTGCAGATTGATTTGATTTGATTTGATTTGATTTCACTTGTAAAAATAATACAAAACCCACAGCACAACCCTGTTTGGATATCACTGACTTATTTTTCATCAGTTTCAAAAGGGAGATTTTCTTTAAAAACAGTGGCCTAGGGCTGCTCATCTCTTTCTTGCCGTTTTTCCTAATGGATTTGTGTCAGGTGAGCTGCAGCCACAGTTGCAGAGGGGTGTTCCCTTCTTCCTTAAGACGAGATGAACACTGTGCAGCTTTTTTTTAAATGGCAGTGCCTCTTTTCTTTTGAGGAAAACAGGATGACCTCCAGTAGATGGTGTGAGCTGGTAATGAAATTCCCATGACTTTTAATGGGAAGGGTCAGAGGCTGCTCTGAGATTCCTTGCACACAACCCAGTTTTCAAAAGACTGTTCAGGTCTCTCCCATCGTGTGGGATTCCTTTACTGGTGGATGGAGTCAAAGAACACTTCACGAGCAAGGATCTTCTAGAAATTAACAAGGGTATAATCTTTTTAATATGAGAAAGGGTTTATAGAAACTTCGTTATCGTGTAGGAGTGTTTTAACTGTCAGTGAATGGAAGAAAAAGGAAAAAAAATAGTTCGTAGCTTTGACAGGGAGATATGTTAGGGGATAAAGGGGCCTGCATTGGAAGCTGCTATCAATCAGAGTGTACCTAGCACATAACACAGCTCAGGAGACCTCTTAAATGTGGAACTTTGTGCAATAAATCTATTCCTGCAACATGTTTATTCCTTTATTACATTTGTGGGAAGAAGAGATTTCACTGCATATTCTGTACAGTGATGCATAAAATCCATATTTATAATCCTGCTGTATATATTCCACATGTATTCCACATCAACAGTATATTAATTTGTTATATGGATTTGTTCTTTGCAACCAGGCCCTTTTTTAATGAGAAATTTCACTGTCCTCAGAGAAATTATGAAAATAAATATCCAGTAATTATTTTTTTTCTGATTTATTTGTATATCATGTAGTTTATGTCATCTTGGTGCCCACAAAAGGACTTAGTAAATCTAATGGGGAAATTACATAGCTATATTGTTACCTTGGAGCATTGTTAAGCTGATTTCATTTGAAATTAATGGTTAACACTTGAGAACTGTCTTTTTATAAGCAGAAGTTCTTTTTCTAACACGTGTTTACTATATCAGAATACCTTTCATCAACCAATTGGAATAACTCTTCTAAGTGGAGGTTTCTTAGCCATCATTTGCATTTCATTAGCTATGTGTTTTGTCATCTAGAGAGAGGGTTTGGCTTTAGAAAGGAAAAAAATTACTTTGTTTTAACTACAAAAATAGTGAAAAGAAACAAATAGAAACCAGTGACATTCTTTAAAAATCGGAGGTGCTCAAGAATTCATGGACAGCATCCAGCCAGAGATACTGATGCTTATTTTTTTTTTAATGGGGAAAATATCTGCTTTCTTGTTAAGGTACTAAATAGCAGTAAAATACCATGTTTAAAATGTGAAGTTTGTAGTACCAAGAGCTTTGGCTCTAGTCCAGTTCTGCTTTTATTGGTGCAGACCCTGGTATTCAGCTGGCAGTGCAGGGGATTGATGGCTGAGGCCAGATCTGTTTCTGCACAGAGAAATTACCCTCCCAAAAATTATCTGATCCAAATGATTCCTTAGTCAAGAAGTGTTGAGGGGTAAATGCATCCTCCAGGTGCTGCCATAACTGATAGAGGACTGTGCTTCTCAGAAGATACAAGGTTTTACAGCTTGATTTTTTTTTTTCCCAGATGAAATACTTTTAGCTGGCTTTGCCTTTAATAGTAAGTTTTATGTTTCTATTTGAAGTTTTACCTCCTCCGGAGATTTGCCCCAGCTTGCTGAAATCTTACAATTTATGAATTTCACATTTTATGTGAAATTCCTACCTGTTTTCAGGTGGAATTCTAAATTAGTGATGGTGCTTTTATCTGCAGGGTGCCTCCTAACAGAGAGAGGCTCCCTCTGAAGAGGGCAGCTCCCTGAAAACCAGAGGCAGCCCTTGTGTGCCCATTTCTGTCAGCTAATTGCAATTCCACCGATGCCTGGCCATTGCTGAGACCTCCAAGCCCCCTGTGCTCTGCCAAAGTTGTTTTTTTTCCTTGCAGTCAGACAGAGAGGATGAGAGATTGTTCTGTTGGCTCTGGCAGCTTCAGTGAACTCCACTGTCCTTGCACCAGGGGCAGTGGGAATGCAGATTTATCCTGGTGTAACAAGGGGCACAGGAGGGAGTAGTTTGTATGATTTCCCTGTTACAGTGAACAGCTGTGGAAGTCCTGATTGCAAATTTCTGTAAATGTTCATCTTCCCTTTGTTATGAAACAAGGACGGGCAAAAAGGTGTCTTTCCAGAAAGGAAATAAAGTGAGGAAAAAATTATTCAGTGCAGGCAGCTTGACATGAAGAATGCTTTTGTACTTTTCCTGTGAAGGAATGTAGCACCTAAAAAGTGCTTCATGCCTATTTTCTCATGAGTGAACTAAGGTATCAATAGAGTTGAATTTTCCTAATAAAAGAAATTCTTCCATCAGAAGAATGTGGAGTGGACATCATTGTAGCTCACTGAATTTTTAGCCTGGTGGTTAAAAAATACACTTAGATTTTTCAAGAGTTTCTAGGAAGGGGCTTGAAAGACTGAACTGATCAGATATGAGGAGGACTTTAAATGCCTAGAAGAAGCATGTCTGCCATGAACATCAGTTAGCAGGGTGGATTATCTCCCACTCTTGTTTCAAGCAAGATGTTTCCCTTGAGAACATTTTCAAGATATTTTTTGGCTCTTCTCCTTCCTTCAAAAGCACTGGTGCTAAGGAGAAAAAAAAAAAAAAAGGCAAGGGCCCTACTAATGAGGTACAGAAAGGAGGATCCCTTCTGGCCCACAGGCTTGACGTGATATTGAAAATAGTGGGAAAAATAGAACGAAAAGAAATTTGTCAAGTTCTTGTTGCCAGTTGTGGGAAGGGTTTTCTGTTGCATTAGGAACAGAGTCTCTTTAAGTCAAATAGCAATCTCTGATGTGTTATTGCTACCAGATGCTCCTAGATGCTGCCAAGTTGGGCAGGTTTCCCTCTTCTATCACCTCTATGTAAGCATCTGCTCTCAGCTCCTCTGAATGAATTTACTGAATGAAGAAAGAAGTCCATAGGAAAATTCCTGGTGGTGGAGCATGATGTAACTTGAAATAACTCTGACCCTGGTAACAACAGGTCAACAAAAATATGAAAAAAAACGCCCTTGGGTTCCTGTCTCCTGTAATTCAGAACTCATTCCTGTAAAGTAGATTGGATATGTTGGAGGTGGGGCTGTCTCAACTCATGTGCTGAGCTATGACAGATCATAACAGGCTTGACAAAAAGATGTTTTGTCACAGCTCACCTGTGGATCCCTGTGTGCACAGTGGTAGTGATTAAGATTCAACTAATTAGACAATTAATTACCACCTTGCTGAGGCAGCCCACACCCATTGCAGAGCCACCACCACCTCACGCTTTTGAGGAATTGCATCAGCTTTTTGCATTTGTTATCTTTGGAAGAGGGACTGGGAATTGGCCCAGAGAGAAATCCTAACTGGCTTAGGGCTGTAAGTGTCAAAGGTAGATTACCCAAAATGTTGGCTCTAAGACAAAGACAAGAGCAGTTGTCTTTCCTCAAGAGGAAATGAAATGTAACAGCCTGCATGAGTCATGCATTTTTAGCACATCAGCTTTCACTCTATTGCCAGAAAATGTACTAAATACAAGAGATTGTGTTTGTCTTATGTAAAGGCATATTTCAAAGCTCTGGCAGTGGGAGTGCTAACACACCAGACTATCGATGCCATTGCCCTCCAAGCACCTCACAATTCCTGCTTGGCTCTTCCTTGTGCATTTTCCTATCTCTTATATGTTAGTAAGAAAACTCCTCTGAACATCAGCAAAGAGATGCTCAGTTCTACCTTGAATGGGGTCAAAAAGAGCCAGGTGTCCATTAACAGCACCTTGGGTTTGTTGTGTCCATGTCACCACCTATAACAAGGTCTCCCTTCTGTGCCTCTCCTGGGCTGAATGCTGCTGTGCATGAGGTTTCTGGATACTTGCAACTCACTGGAGCATTTCCCCCTGCTTTGGTGACAAACTATTTTCTGTGGGACTTCTGTATCACACGTTCATGAATCCTGTCCAGACTCACAGGGAGCCAACACCTCGTTCTGTCATCATCATTTCCAGGTAAAATTTTCTGAGTGCTGATGTTGAGTTGGTGAGCACGGCATGGATAATGGAGAAAGGAGAGAACTGATTGTAGTAGACAGCTTGGAAAATTCATCTAGCCAAAAAAAGCCAAAAGGAAAGACTCATTCTGGGTAGCAAAACATTCCTAGTTAAAATTTGGATCAAACTTTTGCTTTCAACTAGTATTTTTGTTGGAGTCATTAACTTGGTGTCTTTTAATTCCAAGCTGCCCTGTCACATTAGATGATACAAAAGAAATTAAAAAAGATCGATTTCACACTGTAAGCTTGACCTTTTTTAAACACAAACCATGCAGACTCAGAGCTGGATGATCATATTGTTTCAAAGAACACTGCAAAAACAAATGATCCTGCTGAATCATTGTAAATAGTTCTAATATTAAAGATTCTGTACACAGAAAATGGAGTTCTGCATTAGGAAAAAAGCAGACACCAGAAGGAATATTAAAGAAGATTGTCTATTAGTCAATTAAGGAAACTCTCTTTTTTATTCTCACTTTGTGCCCTTGGAAAATATCCCCATAGTGCAAGATTATTGCCTTGTTTTTTTAGTTATTGTATTGTTAATTGTTGAAAATTAGTAATTGTTAATTATTGCCTTGTAAGAGGCAAGTTCAGATGGGCATTGGTGCAGATGAGCTGCTTGTGAACTCTTCAGCCTGATGTGCTTTGGTTAGCACATCAGCCTAGAACACTGAAGCTGTATCCATGCATTACACACCCAAAAAACAACACATGAGGAATAGGTTTAATACATGAGAAATGGAATATTCTTTGTCTGTGCTGGCACAACCAGTGTATAAAGGCTGATTAATAGTGGTTCTACAGAGCATTATGCCTCTTGCCTCGAGTGCAGATACCAGAGTGTAAAATCTGGCAGAGAGGGCCATGGAATGGATTTGTAATGGTCTCTGAAGGGTCTTGGGCTCCATAAGCCAGTTAATGGATTGCACACAGCCATATGCAGCACTTCCATTTCTTATGGCTATAATGGAATAATAGTTTTCATTTAATAACCAACCAAGTATAATTCAATACAAAGACATACTATATTCCATTTCAGCAAATGAAGCATGCCACAGCTTAAGTGGTATATCAGAGCTAAAAAAAGCCCCTGCACATACTCTTTGTTTTCCTTCACAAAGAACCTTGCCACATATCAACATCTTTAAGTGCAAATTCTGGTTGTGAGTATATACCTAGTCCAAGTATCCAGTTTATTGATGACTTTTAAGGCTTTATTTTGGATAGATCTATGCCTGTAAGTCACAGCTTAAAGGGCTAAATTCTTGCACACTGACTTCAGTCATTGAGAAGAGCTGTGGTTAATACATTGTTTGATGGAAGGCATAGAAACCCTATTGAGAAAACATTGACACCCTCAGCTTCAGGCTGAGGTCCTCCTAGTGAGCTGGAACTGCTGACTTGGAGGGCATAAATTCTGCAGAAAGTGGGTGTTATCCTTAGGAGTTACAGCACTGCACCAGCCCTTGTCTCTGAGTGCTCAGAGATAAACATGTACAGGAACACCAGGCCAAGCAGACTTGGGGTCTCAGGAGCTTTGCACTGCTTTTGAGGAGTCTTGGGTCACACACAGTTTGTCACTAGGTAGAATATCCTGATTCATTCAACTCTCCAACTGTGTGAGGAACTTGGGCATAACAGGTGTCATGCCTTGGTGCCCCTCATTTGTCCCAGATTTACTGTGCAGGTCAGAAACCCACTTATAACCAGCCCTAGATTTGGTTTTGAAGAAAGAAAAGGAGCAGTGTGAAACAGGTAGTGCTATCAGCGCTGAGTAATCTCTACTTCAAAGTCAAACAAAGCTTGCCTGTTACTTTGTGAAATATGGGTGGGATTTATCCTCGGTTCTGTCACTAAAAATTGCCTGTAAGGAATCTCAGCAGTCAGTGAGAATAGATGGCTCAGAACCCACCTATGGCTCTAGGGACCATCACAAATCTCAGGATGTCTCCTAAGTGCTTGATTTGTGCAGATGATACTCTGATTTAGCAGAACATTGCACATAAACTCGTGTTGCCAGCAGCCTCCATTGGCGTCATAGATGCAGAGGCTCGAGAGAGTACATTATTCCAGCAAATGTCAGCATTAATTTATACTTGCTCAGGGCTCATCTGCCTTCTCCTGCAGTCTCTTGGAGAAGAGAGATTACAGCCATGTGCATGAAAAATCCAGTGTCCAGCAGATGAGGCCAGGACCTGCTCAGCATCCCAGAGTGGAGCATGCTGAGGGAGGGGTGGAAGCAGTCTGACCCCCAAACAGAGAAGTTGTGTTGCTGTCTGTTCCACCCTCTGTTAGTGAAAGCACCACAAAACTCATGGCACTAAGAAGCTGCAGCGATATGTCCCCAGATGAGTTGCAATAGAAATTGCTGATCTGCTGGCAAGAACTGTGAATACAGGGAAAAAACTGTAACTGAAATTGGTGGACATTAAGGGTTGTTCCCACAGCAGGACTGGAGCTAAAGGATTTGAACATCCTTGTTTTACTTACATGAAAAATTGCAGCAATTGCTGTGTTACTCATGAGCAAAACCAACTAGGAAAAGTTTGCACTCATACAAAGGGTTTAACTAAGCTTTTGCATTCAGGTTCTCTCCCTTCGAAAAGCACTTTTCAACTCCAGGATTACTTGTTGCATTATATCTAAAAGTCACTTTATGGTGTGATATGAAAACAGCAAAAGGTGGCTTTCAATATTTAAACAAAAGAAACCGTTGGTAAATACAATTCTTAAAAACCACAGTGGTAAATGTAGCATATATTATACATTAAAATGTAATCCAGTGTGCTTACTCTTTATTTTTTTGATTCTGTATCACACTTGCTCAGTTTGTAAAGTGCTGAGTGTTTGCACTAACAATGATCCTACAGAAGAAGTTAGCCAGAGACTTTCCCAATTCTACCATTTCCAGCTCCTACTCTGAGGGACACCTCTGCAAGACCATTTGCAGTGAATGCACTGGGCAATTGCTGAACCAAAAGGAAACTGTGGGACTTGCCCCCAGCACTGTGGAACCAGGAAGCTTTTCACAGTTTTCTTGAAGTGTGGACTTCCACTCCAGAATTCTCTTGTTGGAAATGTTTACCACAAAGTCTTCTGCAGTGAGATCTTTAGCAAGAGTGTTTGTCTAAAACTGACAACAGTGAATGCCAATTAGAGAAAGCTCTTCACAACGTGTATTTTTTATGAATAGCATATTTTAACCAAATGTGCTTCAGACAGCACAGGCAAACTTCCCAGGCATATTTCAACAGTGACTTCTGCCTGTTCTGCTCTTGCTGATCCAGTCTCTAAGCTATCAAGCTGCTGTTACCCTTCATAATGAAGTGGACTAGAAATATTGTATGAATCCAACATCTTGGTGAAATATGGTGCTTTTTTCATGTCTATCACTTTGTACGTCTCTCCACTGCAGATTGTACTGGTAAATGATGGTCTATCTCCATGCCAGCAATTCTTAACCCAGTCCTGCCCTACAGCCCATCATACACTACCCAGTGGGTCTTTATGCAGATTGTGGATGACATGTGCTGAGTGACTTTGCAGAGGCTCGTGTCCAAAAGTGCAAGGCAAGCAGAAGGCTGTCTGCAGAGCCAATTGTCTGTCTCATGTGACCACCACCTGACCTCTAGAGGTGGCCTTGAACAGGAGTCTTGGCACTTGGGATGGGTTTGGGCTGGATTTAACTTCAGGGAATGAGGTGAGTTTGTGGTTGTTAAATTTAATTTTGAAGGCACGTTCTCAGGATGGAAAATATAATTATACAGCATCTGGTCCTCCCTAGTACATTTTCTATAGCAACAAAAGTTACCTTCAAGACCTGCTCCAGCTCCTTACTGGATGCTGGTTGTGGTGATGCTGTGTGCTGACTGGGACATGCTTTGGTTAAGGGCAGGTGCTGTATGCTGGCTGTGTGGTAAACCTCACCAGGGTTGTTGTTGGATCTCCTGGGGTAATTCCGACAACCAAACCACAGGGAAAGGGAGAGATTGTTGTGCCAGGGCTTTCCATGGAGCCTGCATTCCCACAGCATCAGGCTTTGCAGGTGTGATGCCAGAAGGCTGATTCTGCCCTAGAAACCTAGTCCTAGCACCTTTTGCAGCTGTCGGGGGGGGAAGCAGGTGAGCTGAAGGCACACGAGCTGAATGAGCAGGTGATGTGAACATGCCATGCTGTGCGTCAGCATGGTGGCAACCAGTCTACTTTTGTCACAGTTGCATGAAGGGCTGTGCTTTTTCACTAGACTGAGCCTGTGCCATGAGAAACCCAGAGCACTCTCCTCCTCCCCCTTTCTTGTACTCCTGACAGGCACAATCCCCCTGTGCAGCTGCAGCCCTGCAGCCCCTTGTGCTGGAGGGCAGCTGCAGAAACTTGTGCCTGGCCACGTTTGCCCCTATTTAAGCCTCGGTTTTTACCCTTCACAGCCTCCCATGAAGGAGGAGGCTCCTATCACTTTGTGTGATCCAGCACATACAGACTTCCACTCTAAACACACGAGGTTGAACAGGTCTGTGTGCACGCCAGTGGCAGCTGGGAGCAGCAGAAAGGCTCTGGTGTGCACATGTTCTCACTAAAGAGGTTTAATTTACCCCCACATGGGAAAGATAACGAATGCTGCTGTACCAGTACAGTGATTCTGAGCGCTAAAGTTTTGGTGCAAAACTGAGCACATAAACAAATATTCTGAGGACAGAAAGTGGTGGCTGGTGGGAATGGTAATGTGAGATGTCAAAGGAGTTCATTTATTTTGATAAACTTCTTGATATTCTAGGATGCTTTTTCTGGTGTTGATAAAGTGTCAGTCTTAGCAAGGAACTTTGCTATTGATGACCTTTCATGTAAAGTTGCAAGGCAGAAAGCAAAGATAAACAACTTGAACAATACAATTAAGGCAAACCCAAAATTCGGTCAACGAGAGACATCAGTTTTAAGTAAATCATCCCATGGAAACAGAGCTATTTGAAAATGCAGTGGCATTGCTTACAGTACAGTGGGCAATTAATTTTAATTAACTTCAAATTCTGACACATAGTTAAAAATCAGCTCTTCATAGTGCCCAGCTAGAAAAGTGAAAGTTGGGGCATTTTGTTCTGCTAGAAAAAGCTATTGCAAATACTATAATGATACTATTTACACTTCTATTATAAATTTTATGTGATCTTTTAAATTTTTTATGAACTAGTACTTTTGGAAGATGATCTTGTTCCATACCATAAGCTTTTGAATAAGGGCACTATTTTCTAAGAAGGATAAATTAAAGTTTTAGAAGCAGGTTTTAATTCAATAACATCTGTCAGTGGAGTCCAACATATTGTGATCTTTACCTGTCAGGTAGGAAAAAGCCAGGAGTTCTTGTAAGGTTATCAGAAATTATAGGCAGCTTTTGATGAGTATTTGAAAGACAAATTCAGCACTTTAAATGTGATGTGTGTCTGTCACTATGGAAGCCCTAAGTACAAATTCTGTGGGAGGTGAGGGAGCGGCTGATGTGCATTACAACTGCTCAGAGAAGTGTGAATGCCCTGTCACAGCCTGAGTCCACACATCTTTCTTCCCTGTGTATCCAGTCTGGCTTTTTAACTACGAAACTTGTAAGTGAAACCAGAGCTAGATACTTCTGCTGGTGTTATGCAGCCTTTACTCCTTGAGTAATCTTCCTGATTTCCCTTGGGCTGTGAGGCAGCTTCTCATATGGGAAAGTTCAGAACCTTTTTGCTTGTCCCAGTTAAATTAATTTGTATGCTGGGCCATGCAGGTGAGGGCAAAGAGTATATTCATTTTCTCAGCTGCTCGGTGACCAGGATGCTTGAGGAAGAATTCAGACAGAAAGAGCTGGTATTACTGAGATGGGAAGGCTCATACCACAGTCACCTTCCCGTGGTGTTCCTCTTGGATAGGATCACTCATCAGCCCTGGGAGGTGCTGTTTTTCTGAGTCATTAAAATCTCTGCCTTTTCCTCCCTTATATTTCCAGTGAGATTTTGAGATAACTATTTCTCAGGGCATTTTTTTAATGACCAAAAAGCTGCTGTTTTGGGAGTTTAGGCTGATGTTCTCAGCTCACAGCAGTCTCTGGGGGCCAGGATGGGACCTGGAACAGATCTAGAGAGGGAAAACTCTGATATGCTGTACATGGTGTAATCTCTAAATATGCACAGCAGGTCTGATCTCTGCCACAGGAGAGAAGTCAAGGGGCTGAAGGATTTTTGGTCTGATACAAAATAATTGTTCTCACACTGTTGAAACACTGGAAAACATGAAAAAGTGGCAGTATCTTCAGCATTGTCTACAGGATATTTTCTCTTAACTAGTGTCTGTCCTGATTTGCTGGGTTGTCATATCAATTGTTTTTATCCATAGATCTTTGATTGGTTGGTGGTCTAATATTTTTTTTTTTTCAAAATTAGTGTTATGGTAGAGTTAATGGCGGTGTTTTTCAGGTATGATGGGTTTTTTTCAGGGGGAAAAAAAAGTATCACAGGCACTTCTAAAGTGTGCATTTCAATAGGTCTGGTAAAGTGAAAAATATCCCTGAAATAATGAGGCAGCACAGGAATACAGCATTCTGACCATCAAAAAGGTCTGCACACGTTTTTTCTGTGTGGAGTACTTGCAGTACGGGAAACAATTAATGGTGTGGCAGCAAGATCATTCTCTTTGTGCTCAGTACTGGGAGGGGAAGGAGGAGAGAAGGAAATGGAATCTCTAAACAAAAAAAAAACAATGGTAGGCATAGATTGGTATTTTTTCTAATAGTTTCATAGTGTTCATCATTTAACAGGATGAGAAAATTTGGGGTAAAATCACCAGAAATAATTTTCTAGGAGTGTTTTTAGTCTTGGCATATTTATGAATATTTCATGCACGAATTTTTTACTATTAAGATCTATATTTAAAATTTCATACTCAGCTTTAAAGTTTGCTCTGACTTGAAACAGTCTTCAGAAAATAAATTTAACTTTCTTAAAAGAAGAAACACCAGAAAATTATAAAACCCTGAAAAAGGAAACTAGTCTTAATTACAGGATTTTACACTTCTTTTGAGGCTGATTAAGCTGTTTTTAAAATGAAAATCAGCATGTCATTTGGGCTTATCCTAATGATATAAATGTGTCCCTTAATTTTACTTCTGTCCACTGAGTTCTTCAGATGCTTCAGTGAAACATGTACCTTGAAGAATTTGACCTCCAAAGATAAAGTAAGGCTGTAAAGACTGGCTTTCTGGCTTTCCTGGAATGGCTGAGACACAAACAGCAAAGCTCTCCTCTGGAAGCCAAATTGGCAAGAGCAGACTTTGTGTCCGTTAAGTCCCATTGGTGGAAAGTCCAGTTGGAGATGAGCTTATCTTAAACATAAGGGAATTAGTCCAGCTTCCATTTAAATCACTGGCAAAGCTCCAGCTATATTCAAGCAGAGAAGGGCTGAGACAGGCACACAAAACCCTGTTTCTAGGCCTGATCCCAGCTTTTCTTACACATCCAAAGCTCATGCTGAGTACTGTGGTCACTTTAGCAGGATTAGGCTGAGCGGATTGTTTGGGCAGATTTATGTGGCCATTCAATGTGAGAAGTACCGATACAGTTCTCAGTGATGTACGGTTGATAAATATTCATTTGTTAAAATACAAGACACCTGTTGACAAGGTAAACTGTGATTGTTGCAAACAAATTGCTCAAGTGTGGTAGAATGCCATGTACAATAATTGGCTGAACAGCTCTCGTGTTAACTGTAGCCGTGTTCCAGCAAAGCAATCAGGCGTGCGTTTGCCATTAAGCACCTGCCTACCTCCACTACAGCCAGTCTGGCTGCCCTGCTGTATGTGGAACGTGTTTTGGAGAAATGGGGGCTAAATTCCTTGGAGCCCACTTGTGCCTGTGGAATGTATTCCCAGTGTTCTGGGAAGTCAAGCATGAGCCAGGTTTGAGGATCACTTCATAGGGACAGACACCTGAAGCGCCTGTTACTTTTCACTTGCTCGGTTTAAGCAGCAATCTTGGATGCTCAGTGGTGCCAGTGTGTTCTCATTTGTCACCTAATCAGTGTCAGGAGGTGTGACAAGTGTCACCCCGGGATGCAAGGGCCAGCATTTACCTGTGGACTGTGTGCATGCACATCACCTGGAGCTGCTCAGGTGATAACGACTGTCTCATTGTTACACCTCATTGTTACGGATATACTCAGTGGCAAAAACATACACCTGGGCAGTGTTTGGAGTGTCTACTTTTTTCTTTTGGAAAAGGGGGGGGAAGCAAATTCCACCCTGAAAAATGTAACATGCCATCTTTATTTAATGCTTCTCAATATAGATACCACAAAATCATGAGAAACGTAAATGTTTCCTTATGTAATGAAGTATCCAGTATTACATGTATGCACATTCCAGTTCAGTGAGTTTTCTGCTGGACACAGGAATAATTCTGGGTCCTTAGCTGGATTTGGAGGCAAGGAGGGAAACTGGAGATCATGTAATGGACTGTCCTCTGCTAACAATATGAGGACCAATTAAAAAGTACAAATAAGTGACATAACTTAAAAAGACAGATGACGAAAAGAGCATCCATCATATAAAGATGCGGCACTAAAACAAATCATGTTAGAAAGAAACTAGGGATTTGAATTTGCCTCCCACTGAAAACAATGGCAAAAACCCCCACTTAATTAAATGCCTCAAGCCCTTGCACAGGACTGATTCGATGCTATTCACAGAATAACATATATGCCAAATAATGCTGTTATTTGTCAAGTAAATAATTTGTCAGATCCATCATCCTGCCATTTCTTTTCTGGCAGAACTCCCACTGAAGTCAACGGGGGTATTCTCTGAATAAAGTCTTTAGGACTGGGCCTGAGGTTAAACAAAATACAACTGGGGGCAACTTGTCCATCTTCCTTGGGTTCATAAACCCACATGCTGGACCATAGTTTGGCAGCTGGGATACTGTGTCTTATGATGCTAATTTGTTCTGTCACTGATGCTGATTATTCCCTCATCTCTCTTTAATCTACCTGTTGCCACCTTGATTTGTTAGTGTGTGTCTGTGTGTAATGTCAGCCTTGCTGGCTGTATAACCTGTCTCAGTGTCCATGGGCTCTGGATTACCTGGGGGTCAGCCCTTTCGGTTTGCTGGCTTGCCTCCATCGTGTCCTGGGCTCTTGTGTGACCTTGGAAAACTGCAGGAAGAGCCAGGGACTGCAGCTCTAAACTGGGTGAGCAGAGGGCTTTCAAGGTGAATTAAGAAGCCTGATTATACGGCTGGTCTGTTCTTCCAGTTTGTTTTTACTTTTAGTTTACAAGTTAAATGGTCTACATCAGATTGTTTAGGGGTTTTATTCTCAAAAAAAACAAAAAAACAAAATAAAGGAAAACTAATCTCTTGTTGTCTTGATAGGAACAAAGTTAATACAAGTAAATTGCTTAAAGGATTTGCGATTCTAGCTATTAAAATACAACTCAGGCAACCTCAGCACTTGAGCTCAGCCTCTCATTACTACCTATGGGAATGTATAATGGTTAAATTAGCTGCAGGTGGGCTCCCCTGCTGCTCCAGAAGCACATTAGAAGCATCTTGAGGGTTGCAAGTAACCTTCAAGAAATCAGACGTAACTGCCTCAAACAATAGTCATTCTTGTAGCTGGTAACGTGCTCCATATGCCTAAGAGGTACTGTGCAAATGGGACTCTTTGTGGGAGACTGCTTGGGTCTGCCTTCTCTGGAAGTTGAATGTTTTTGTGAAATGGAAAATATTCACAGTTGTTGAGCATAGTTCTGTGCCCAAACGTGCGGTACAGTAGTTGACAACAAAGCTTGCTGAGGGCAGAGAAAAGATCGCAGACCACCTCTCTGAAGGTGATCCCCAGGAGGGGGCTATGCCCCCCGAAACACATAGGATGGAACTGCTGCTGGCTTTGGTACAAACGAACAATTGATATCTGCATTTGGTGTATAAGGATGTGTTTCCTGGGGTAAAGTTTCTGTTCTCTGCAGAAACTGTTTGGCTGAAGTTAACACTTGACTCACGAAGACCCTTCCTTGTCATCTGCTAGGAATTTCAGGATCGAAGCAAACCGTGAATGAGCGTGCAACCTGCAGTGCTTGGGGCTTTATACTCCTGCCGTGTTTGCTCTCTGTAGCTGTTCTCAACAGCCTAACGCCGACAGCGCGCATCTCCCTTCTCCCGGCACTCCTGCGTGACTTGCACTGCCCTGGCCGGCTCTGCGGGGACCGCACCGTAGCGATGCTCAGCGCAAACTTCAGCGTCCCGCGGGGCCGGGCGGCAGCAGCGCGGCGCTGCCGCTGCCCCCCGAGCGGGTCACGGCCCCCGCGCCTCCCGCCCGGCCGGGGCCCTGCTCCCGCCGCCCGCCCTGCTCCCGCCGCACTCGGGGGGCGGTGGCGCCCCTCGGGCCCCGCGGGGAGGGGCGCGGAGGGGCGGGGAGGGGCGGCGGCCGCTCCCGTCGAGGAGGAGCGCGGGCGGCGGGCGGGGGCAGCGCTGCCGGGACCGGCTGAGGGCCCGCGCCCCGCAGCGCTCGGGCCGCCTGCGGCCGTGGCCGGGGTGCGAGATGGCCGCCGGCGGGAGCCGCGCAGTCCTGGGGCTGTGGCTGCTGGCGGCGGGGCTGTGCGGCGCGGTGGCGGCGGGCAGGTCCCCCAGCTGTCACGAAGTGCGGACGGCGTTCCAGCTGCGGCAGATAGGGCCCCTCAAGCTGGTTCCCGACGTGCCCACGGCCGGTCAGTACCGAGCCACCCGCGGGTGGCCGCTCCGCGACGGGAGGGTTGCGAGCGGGGGCCGGGCTCGCCTCAGCCGGGGTCCCGCGGGGCCCCCGCTCCGGTGCCGCTGCCCGACCCGGCTCCTCCGGCCAGCGCGGCTTCCCTGCGGGCTCGGGGAGCGGCAGCGGAGCTGGCTGAGACATTTCCCAGGAAAGGAGAGCGGCGTGACTCCTGCGCTTGTACATTGTGCAGGTGTTGCTTATCGGTCCGCACCGCGAGCAGCAGGGTTTTCATGCCCGCGTTTCAGACCGGCGCGATCTCTTTGCCGAGTACCCGGGGCAGAGCGTTCCTCGCGGGTAGGGTCGAGCCAGTAGCCGGACAGTTTGGCAGGCTTGTTTTGGGGGCCAGATGTGGGGTCTTCAGACGGGTGGAGAATTCACTGAAAGTTCTGACTCGGGAAGAGTCATCTTGCAGATGAATTCGGGAGCGCTGTCATAGGGAAAGGCAGAGGTGACACCTTGGAGGGATACAGCCAACAGAACTTGGCTTTTGCTTAGTTAAGCAGTAAGTCTGCAGCGCTTGTGAAAGTTGATGAGCAAAGTGTTGTTCCGTTTTGCTTTTTCACAGTTCGGGAACAATGCCTGACAGCACTGAAAAAGGAAAGTAATGCACAAATAATAAGAATAGACTCTTTTTATTGCATATTCTACAAGTAACCTGGTAAGGGGATGAAGCACTTCGTAATTAAACTCTCATGAATGTATCATATACCTAGACAATGAAATCACATTCCTCATTTGTACATGTTTTCCAATCTAAACAAATCAGTGAATCTGTTTAAAGAAAATGTTTACAGGCGTTGGAATAAAAAAGAGATTATCAATCTCCTAACACAATTTCTAATTACCTTATGCCACTGCAATTGCCTTTATGTGTATGGTGGTACAAGTTTCAATTTGGGTCGTTGTTTTATTTTTTTTACCTTTTTTTTTTTTTTCCTTTGAGAACAGTTCAAGTCAAAGGCTGCCGAGTTAGATGGAAAGACTTCTTGTCTTAAATGAGTTTTGGGTATGTTTTCTGGCATGGGTTTCTGTCTTGGGGATTAAATTTGATAAGTCATTGGGCTGATCTCTCGTGGCTGTAATCGATCACAGAGTGCTGGTGATCTTCACTTTGCATGAAGCAGTTGAGATGACACAGGGGTGTAGAGTACCTTGTGGAGGAGGAATCATTTGTCATTTTCTGGCAAGAAGAGATTTGCAGGGATGACGTTTTGAAGCTCAGTGTTACTGTTCTGTGCTGATAGAGGCATCAGATGGTGGTTGTTTTGGAGAGCTAGAAGAGAGGCAGAACAAGGCTTTTCATCCATTTTGATGGATGCTTAACCCTCTCTCCTGAGCTCTTCCTGGAAGAAGTTCCTCCAACTTTAAATTGATGCATTTACATTATCTATAAAACTCTAGTGCTGTAGAGGAAACTTTCTCAAAAGGTTGTCTGCTTTCAGAAGGAAGGTGTAGGTCTTGTGATGCTGAAGAGAATCACAGAATTATGGAGTGGTTTGGGCTGGGAGGGACCTTAAAGCTCATTCAGTTCCAATCCCCCTGCTGTGGACAGATTTCATTGTCTTCTTGTGTCCTATCCAACTTCCCTGTTGAATAACAAGCTCTCAGAAAAGAAATGGCAAGAGAGAAGGTGATGGAGGGTAATATGCTTTTAAATTTTAGCTCATAAAGGTTTCCTTTGAAGAGGGTTGAAGCAACAGCTGAGGAAAAGTGATGCATATTGATCTTCCCTGTTCGTTGAGTATCACTCTGCTCCACCAAAGCTTGTGTGCTTTAATGATCCCTTGCTGGGCAGTAATGCCTCCTGTCTTGTGTCTTGTTTTAATTAAATACTGAAGTGTTTTCCAGCATTTTCATGGGCAGTTGTTATCAGTGAATATATCTTAATATACACGCATTTCTTCTTATATTGAGGCTCATTTTATTATGCATTTTAATGCCACACAAATGTTGAAATGGAAATGTTGGATGTCTGCTAAAGTGAAGAGTGGTGGGCAGCTGGGGGTGGCGCTGGGGAGCACCATGCTGGGCTGAATTGAGCCCTGAGTGAAGTGCCAGGAGCTTCCTGCTCCAGCTCATGTGGTCAAGACCTGACCTGCCCTGCGGTGCTCCTCACTCACCTGCATGTTGGTTTTGGCTTATTTTCTCCGAAAAATGAAACTTTTGCAGTCCTGTTGTCTGTATACTAGATATTTTCAATCACCAAAGTGTTGAAAGCCCTTGGCTAATCTCAAGCCGGTATCTGTAGGCTAATATGGCAACAAATTTGGCAGAGGTTAAAGTCTTAATGGTTACTAGGTTCTTAGACCCTTCAGGAAAACCAGCAGCTCAGTCAAGTAGAGAGGCCCAACCCAGTGCCCAGGGAGGGATTGACAGACAGACAGGTGTAAATTTTCTGTCTCCTCTTATGGGTGGTGATCATTTCACCTGTGATCAAATTAAATACTTGGGAGAATTAGTAGCCTACACTCTCCTGTGGCATTAGCTGTGGTGGGAGTGCTGAAGCTGTCAGCTGGTGGATCTGGGATACAGCAGTGGATCCTGAATACGACCTCATGGGGACTGGTGGGCTGGGAGCTGCTTCCCTGTGCTCACCTGGTCTGCAGCGAGGTTGCTGGGATTGCTGAGTGGGTGGGAGAGAGCTGTCAGCATGGCCTGAAGTGAGGTGGAGAATTTTGGCAGGACCTGCCAGCCTCCTGGATAAAACGTAGTGGCAAGGGAAGGAGGTAGACTCCTAAGGAAAAAAAAAAAGTTTTTGCCTTTAAGGTGACGTGAATCTGACAGCAACCTGCCTGAAAATCATCACCCGAATGAGCTCTTAGAGGTGAGCAGGAGTTTTCTTTTAAATTTCTCTTCCACAGCTTCCCCCAAAAGACATAAGATATTTTTCTACTCTGAAGTCAAGTCTATTGATGGGTGCAGGGCTAAGGACACATTTGGATGTTGCATGGGTGAGACATCCAAACTGCAGGCATTTTTAAACAGCAGATCTCCTTGGTCTGTCTGTAAGACTCTTCTACTCTGATGGAATCTGGGCTTCTCTGGTACACTACTTTTTTTGGAACAAATGGCATGTTTCAAGGGTAATTTGCTGCAAATAGCAGAGATTGGTCAGGTAAAGGTATGCCTGCCTTGGCTGTGATCCACAGGAAGAGTTTTGTGTGCCTTCCCCAGACTGAGAAATGAGGTAATATGTCCCCAGTCATGTACTTTGATTATCACAGACTGAGCTGGGATGTTTTTGTAGGAGCTCCTTGTTTGACTTTTTGATGAGAGAGGATTCTAAGCTGTCTCCAAGGGTGAAGGGCTGTGTTAATCCTGCCAAGGGACTAAGCCTTTGGTTCCAGGGAGTCTGGATAGCTCCAACCTGATGCGTGCTGCCCTGTTTGGAATGGCTCCCAGGCGGGGGCTGCGTTGGCCATACCCTGCGAGCCCTGGGTTGTGTTACAGCCTCCACTGTGCCCTGGCATGGGCTCTGGGAGGAGTTCCGGACACTCCCAGGTTTTTCTGGGGCATGGGGCATGGTGGTGCCTGCCTGTCACTGCTTTGCAAGTTCTCAGGAGGAGAACTAAATGAACCCAACTGAAGTCTGTGACGTGACCACCTTCAGGCAGTGAATCGTAGCAGAAGCAGAATAAAAGTCTTCTTGTGATTCCTTCAGTTATCGTATAATCACGAGAATGTCCTACTCATTTACATATGCTCAGTTCTCCATCTGGCATGTTGACTAGTGTCTGAGCATGCAAAAAACCTGGTCTGTAAACATATGGTAAATAGAGAGAGAAGAACTGGGCTGATTTCTGGGAAGCATGGAAAATACATCATTTGTGGAAGAATTTTAGGAACTCTTTACGTTATAAATAATCACCTTGTAGAAAACTACCAAAGGGATGATTAGCTTTATCTTGTACTACTGGTTTACAGAGCGCAGAAGATGCCCAGGCTGTGCTCAGGAGCTTGCTTCTGAAGGGCAGGTTTTGTTCTATTGAAAGCTACTTTATTCCCCGATGTCATCCTGCACCTTAAATCAGCAGGAGTGTTCATTACTGTGTATATATTGAATATCCCATTGTAGAGCTGGATATGCATTAACAATTTATACATTAAAAGTGTTTTACTTTCTGAATAATGACAGACAAGTCCCGGATTCCCACCAGAAGCCCCTTGCTGCATATTGTGCATGTGTTAGACTGGATCTCATCCCACCTCAATCTGTAGCACAGCTCCCATGTGTGTTGAGAAAGGAGCATGAGCTAGGTCCCTATTTTGTATATGTCCAAGAATATCTGTTAAGTTGCCCATTTTCTTATGAAGTGGGTCATGGCACACTTTATTTTCCTGTTTTTCTTTCATTACTACTCAGATTTTCTGCCTCCCTAAGGAGAACACTGAGGTTCCCCTGGTAAAAGTGTAATGCAGGGGAAGGTGTTTTGATCACTGTGACATTCTGTGAATCTCTGGTGTGTGTCAGAGACATGGACTTGTTCTATTTGCTCTGGGAAGTTTTTTGACCCATCAGAATGAGAGACTAAAACCCTCTGGTGTGAGCTACAGTTTGTACTTGGGTGTTCTGTCCGCCTGCACGTGTGGTTGCTGTGGGACTGGCTTCAGTAGGGTGGATGAAGGGTACATCTGGGAGGAAACATTGCTGGATGAGCTCAGGCATAGGAACTATATAGGGTGGTTAAGATTGTTAACAAAGGCACAAAAGTTAGTCCTGTTTCCATGAGGTTCCTGTTTCTTTTTGACAAACCTAATTATTATCCAAGTTTGAAATGTCCTTGGTATTACCTTGCAGCTTGTTACAGTGGAAGGTGTTTTTCCTGTTACACTTTGTATTTGCTTATTTATGAACACACAAGCTTCTTGGTGATTTGTATCACAAAGGGGGTGAGATACCTTTTGGAGGGGGTGGACTGGTCCAATGTCAGATGGGTTCTGTTCCCATTTTTGTTCTTCTCTGAGTAGCCCAGAACAGTTTCCCCTGATCAGTGCCTCAGTTTCCCTGTCTACAGGCTACTTCATGGTATATTACTGTGAGCAGCTTCATTGCTGAAAACCCATCCTGAAAGGGTGGTAGATTGCAGCCAGAAAAAATATCACTGAGCTATACCTTCACTTCTTCAGGCTGACTTTCACTTAATTCTTTATTTAGGTTAGGGAAAAGGCTAGAAGTGATGTTGGTTTCTGAACTGGAAGCTGAACCTGGAAGCTGTCCTTCCTTCACTTCTCTCATCCAGCCTCTGAGCAGTCAGGGGCTGTGGTCTGTGCTTGCTGAAATAGCTGTTCTGAGTAGAAGAGAAGCTTTGCTTTTGCAGCTTGCAGCTCCTCTGGAGTAAGGATCCTTCCTTCATTAATCTTTTCAGGATTTTATAGTGCTCTTCAGGCTCAGACTGTCACCAGAATTGTTAACCTGAAGCTGATGATGACTGTGGATACAGGCAACATCTCGCCAGCAGTAACATCTTTTTTCCCCTTCTTTTCCCATGTCTTAAATTTCTGTTTGACGCAGGACCAGCTGCCCCCTCTGTAATGCCCTCTTGGGAGTAATCTATAGGTAGAAAAAATGTGTTTAAACTTAATGCCTCATAAAGATGGAATTGCTGTTCCACTGCCAGATGGAAATCTGTAGTTTTCATATCCACGAGCCCCAAAAAACATTGTCCTTGGTGACTTGCATGAGCATTTGGTCCAGGTGAGAAGAAAAATGACTTAGTCACTCAGATCAGCCTTTCCTGTAAATGTCTTGGGAAGGTATCCAAGAGTCAGCAGAGAACCCACTCTCTCCCAGCACACAATCTTCTTGTCAGACTGAGTCAAGTATTGCTACAATTCACATGCTCTATTCATTCTCTGAGAAATCTCTCCTGAGAGGAGTATGTAAGAATTTTTATTTTTAATGGTCAGCTCAAGATCTGCTGATTCTGGACTTGAACTGGACCTTGGGATGGAGAACAAGCTTAGTGAGAAATGACTCATCCTAAAATACCGGTGGCTCCCAAGAGCTGCCTCTGGGATACCTTATGTGCCACTCAAGTATTGCTACCAGACTGTTATCAGAAAATAATAGAAAAATAATGTTCTCCCCCCCACATGCCAGTGTGGCAGGTCGGAGCAGACAGTTCTTAACTCTTATAAATGATTAGAAGCCAATTCAAAAATAACAGGGTTTATTAGCAAAATTTCTAACACTGAACTAAAAGCCACAATAAAACCAGGACAACACTCGATCGAAAGTTGGGTGGACAGAGTGGCGGTACAAGGGTACCTTCTGAATTCTGCCACCCTGCTAGGTTTCAGCCTCTGGGTTTTATACAGTTTTTTCACCCTAAGGCCAAGTCTATTGAAAGTCTAGGTATGCTGTGTTTCTCAATTTTCCAAAGGAGTCCCGTCTGCATGAAAAGATTACTTGATAGTTTTTCCGGAATTCGTCTTGGGAGGAGTGATCTGATCATCCAGGATCTCCACCAAGATCGATATCAGATGTTGAAGAGCTGTGAAGTGAGGGTCTACCCTAGATGGATGGGCTGTCTTCCTGCTCTGCCTTGTCGTTTCAGTTGCAAATATGTTTTGGAACTCTGGGATCTTGGAGACACCCTTGGGTAGCTTCTTATTAGTAGATCAAATCCATAATACAATATTACATACACGAATTTATCTATTATACCTATTACATTAACCAAAGGGTAGTACTAATGAAAAGGCACTAATGTGATAAGTGGAAACAAAGTTGGCATGATAATTGCTATATAAATCAATAAAATAGATCAAAATAAATAAGAGCTTCTATAAGGATTAATCATGAAAAATGTCATAGCCTGAGGAGCTCTAAAAAGCAAGGATATGTGTAAAATGCACCCTGGGTGGTGAAATGGTTTTGCTTTTAAATGGTATAAAACTAGAGCTAGAGTTCCAAATACTGTAAAGTCTTTGTAACTGAATCTTTGTCCTATGAAAGCATAAAATGACATGATGAAGAGGCATATGTTTAATAATAGTTCAAATGCATACTCATCGCATACCAGTTTAGAGCATAGCTTTTGCTTCTAGGAGAAAATACGAATTTTGATGGATCAGAGTCAATTCCCCAGACAGCAGCCAGGCCTGTGACAAAATTTATATGGGGCGTATCTATCTGTTGATTAGGTACTGTTCGGGGTTAGACTTCTTTCTTTTTCACCTATAGAATTTTTTCCCAAGAGTTGCTTGGCAACTAATTGCTGGGTACTTATCAGTGCTCAGCTGAAACAAAAAGATGGACCCTTGCATTTGGCTACACCCTTTGTCTCTGGGAGTTTCGAGGGGGGGAGAAAGACGGGGCTGGAGGGCAGCTTCACTTTGGGTGTGCTTTTCGTCGGGAGAGGACGAGGCTGCTTTTGCTGTGGGAGAAGTTCCACTGGTACCACCGGGTCCGATCCTGAGGAAAGCTACCACCATCTGCTCGTGTGCCTGGGAAATCCTGAGCTCTCCTCCTGCTGCCCTGCTGGAGCTGGGCACTGTCCCACCACCGCTGCTTTTGAGGCCGCTCTGCACTGCGGCCCCGCACTGGCCTCCCTGCTGGACATCCCTGCCCTCCAGTGACCACCGACGGAGCCCTGGATTGTATACGATCCACCAACCTGGGATTTCTCACCGTTCCAGCTTAGTGGTTTTTTTTGTTTCGGAGTCCCAAGAGACCAGACTGCCCCGGGTTTTGTGAAACCAAGCCCTGTCAAGGTCCCTGGTTTTGTTCGATATTAATTGCTGTAGTTGTTGTTGTTTGTTTGCCTTGTTATACCTATTAGTAAAGAACTGTTATTCCTATCCCCATATCTCTGCCTGAAAGCCGTTTTAATTTTTCTAAATTATAATCATTTGAGGGGAGGGGATTTGAATTATCCATTCCAAGAGAGGCACCACCCCTCTTTAGCAGATACCTGTCTTCTTTCAAAACCAGGACAGGTACCAGTATTTAAGATGATAAATTCATCCTCATACCCATGAAGATATATTTAAAGGTATTTGCTTTGTTCACATACAAGGAACTTCTGAGCAGCACCAACGGATGAAATAAAGCATCTAGCTAATATTTAATGATTTATCCCGAGGATAGAATAAGATAGGCAAACCTGTTTAAATCTTCTGCCAGGCAGTTAGGATTTAGTGTTTTAAGGCAGTATATTATATGATGGCAAAACACACAATATTTCTGCACAGTATCTTCTGTTCAGATGCACAAAAATAACCAGAGCCTCAAGTTAGGAGCTGGGTGCACAGGATTCCATAGCACAGACTAAGGAGGACAAGGTTTTTCCCCGTTTTGTGTCCTTCCTGACCCAGGGTGGTCTGCAGATCCAGGTGGGCTGGAGACTGGACCCTGAGGTGTGGACAAGGAACTGCTTGTCTTGTGTGTGCAGCAGCCATAGCAGGACTGTGTCAACCTGCTCTGACGCTTTTTTATGGCTGCATTTTGTCCCTTACAACAGCTAAATATTCTTTATGGCAGTGCTGATGATGGCACAATGAGCCCTTTGTGTCTGAGCTGCTGTAGCAACACTGCTCTGTCAGACCACCCTGTGGAAGAACCTAAGGACCACATTTGCCTCCCTATTTCAGGATGTGAGATGAAACTGTGCTGGTTTGAAAAGCAAAACCAGTGAAAGACTCTAAGTCAGAAACACAATTTAATAAGAGGAAAAGAAATAAAAGAAAGTAAAATAAAAGTAATAGTACAAAAAACTACTGACAGAGTCAGAATACAACCTGACATCCTGTTAGAGTGGTAGTGGCAGTCCAGATGAGATTGTCGAAGCAGTGATCCTGTAGAAAGGTCTGGTAGCTCTTGTCTCCTCTGGGAGTCCAGTGGATAAAAAGCTGCTTGTACTGTCCCAAACCCTGGATTTATCCAGGTAGGAATGCTTGGCTCCTCTCCCTGGGCAGAGCATCTCCCAATGGGCTGATCTCATTCTATGAGTCATGCAGTGGGTCCTTGATGGCCCATTAAACAGAGATAACTCCCGGAGGAAGTTATCTATGAGTCATGTGGCAAGGCATTGTTAGGCTCGTTAACAGAAGATAAGGAAAACACTGCCCCACCTTGGCTCCAACGGCTCATGGGGATAGAATACAAACCTTGGGCACAATTCCACACTGTAACCTAGGACAAAACTCAGGTGGCTTTGCTAATTCCATGCTGAGTCCAGTAGGCTTGTGGTGTCTGATGGCAGGTGAAGCTCCACAGCTTAGTGGGGTGGCACCCAGAGGATCCCTCTGGGTCAGCAGTGGTCACTTCTGTCCAAAGTGCTGCCTGAAGGCTGACCCTGGCAGTCTGACAGATGAGTTTTGTGGATTGCTTGCCTATCCTGGACCCTCTTGGGGCTCTGGGCCATTGTACAGCACCAAGCAGCTTAGCAGTGTTACAAAAATGATTTATGATGGAGCAGTCACAACCTTGCCTTTTCTTACGGATGCACACTATGCATACACTTCTAGGAGAAAAAAAATCTATTTTAGTCTTTTCAGTACATCAGTTTTAAAGGAGGGTTATTAATTACCTTCCTAGTGTATTCATACATGTGTGATTAATGATTAAAGTTTTAACTTGTGAAGTTTCACAGCACAAGCTGGAAGAATACAGAAAGAAATTAAGACAATGGAGGAATTTTGAGTATCTCACATGAAACCATTACATTTATTTTGTGGACTCAGAAGTCTTAGGAGAGTATCATTGATACATATCCTCAGGTTCTGTTTTGCATTTTGATAGCTAAAATATAGAAATAAAGAGCAAATGTAGCCAGGCAATTGCATAGGTACTTCAGACCTGTAGAGGACAAAATTATTCCCCTAGAAGCTGTCTTTCCACTCTTTTCTTTTGAAATGTAGTTCTCAGCCTACTTTATATGATTCTGTGGCATATTCTGCTTTCCTCTGCTCTTACTGTCTATTAATACTGATGACCGGCATATATACGTACTGAAATTATATAGAGAGATTTTTTGGGTCTTCTGATGAATCTGCTTGCTTACTGGGGTCATGGTCTTTGCCTCTGCAGAGTTCTCCCATCACATGGTGGATGTGATAGGGTCCTGGAGCCCATCCTCCTCTGAGGAGCTCCTTGTGACAAAGAGCCCCCATGCAGACCACTGTCACCTCCTTTAAAAACAAATGAGAGACAAATTTCAGAGAGCTGCAGTTGCAAACCTGACAATATCAGATAGGTCATGGTAGCTTTGTTTGGCAGCTAGTTAAATTGGATAGTTGGGCACATCCCTAGATGTTAATGGTTAGACGTATTCATTGTTCCAACAAGGCCCCTATTCATAAGGGGACTATTCTGTGCTCGTTATGCATGCATAATTCCCATTTATGCTCCTGGGGGTTAAGGGTGTATAGTGAGGGGGAAAACGAAGCTGATGTTTACACATCCATGTTTGCACTCAGAGAAGAGGTTTTGTAACACAGGAGAAACTGATTGTGTTTCTACAGATCCCTTACCTTTAAGGAAAAGTTTAAATTGCTTTAAACTTTGCTTTAAAGAGGGAGCGAGAATGGGAGAGAAAGTGACACTTGCATAAGAACTTACTTCCTTGCACACCATACTTTGTCAATGATCAGAAATATTACACTGGTGCCATTATTGTAGAAGCTTTTGATAGTAACAAAGTGCTTGGAAATTCAGGGTTCTTATTTGGATATCAAAACAATGACTCCAAATCTTTAACTTCTGGCAAAAAACTTTTGCAGACTTTTGACTCGACATTAATCAGGGTGATGAGATTTTCTGATTTATTATACAATATGGGTGTTTCCATAGAAAATCTTCAGATTAAGATTCCTCACTCCTAGGTGCACATCAAAGTGGTTTAAAAGCCATAAAGAAGCTCTGCGCTGTCTAAGAAAGCCTTTCAAGTTCCAGCAAGTGCTTGAACTACTGAAGGGTTTTAAGTGCTCTAATCTCTGACATGGGTGATGTGCTAGGCTAGCACTTTTTTGTTTTGTCACAAATCATCCATGCACGTAGTGCAAAGGGACCCTGACAAAGTCATTTTACTTTTGAAAAGGGCTGCTTTTTTTCCTACCATTATGTCTCCCATTCACATCTACATGTTTGCTTCCACTTTGTTCAGGTCTAAGTAGCAGGGCATTTGCATAGTCTTCCCTTTGTTCTCAGTAAATATGGAGTAAAATGAGCAAGATTCGTGCTGTGGAATTAAAGCTCTACTCTTGAGCGATCTTAAGGGCCAAATCCTCACAAAAGGTACAGCAACATAGTGCCAAAGGAGCTGGTGTCCAGGAACAGCTTGCTCTGGGTGTTAGTGCTAGGAAATGTGAATAAAGGAAGACTAATCTGTTGAAAACTGGATGTAATTAGAAAAATACACTGCTGAGAGCTGCTGAAAGATCAGAATAACAAAAAATAGTACTGAAAGAGACCTGAAGTGATCATCTGGTCCATTCCCTCTACTTGTGGCCAGAATAAACTGTTTAAATCAGTGAGAGAAGATCACAGCCTTTTTTGTCTGTTTGTTCCAGTGCTTAATTACCCTACTGCATAGGTTTTTTCCTAATGCAAAACCTAACTCTTCCTTGCTAAAATACAGCGTTACCCTAGTCTTCTTAGGACCTTTGTCTTTGCAGTAACACTCATGTGACAACTGCTCTGGTTTGTTCTGCTCTGAAACAATGCTCTGTGCTTTTGCACTCGTCCCAGAGCAATAAGCTTGTTGGTGTAAATGAATCTAAACTAAATTTGGGTCCCTTGCACCTGCAATGAGTGAAGTGAATTCCAGATGTGGTGACTCACTAAGGATTATAACTTGGTGTTTGAGCCTTAAAAGTAGGTTTCCTCCTCGTTTATAAGTTTGAGTATTGTGAAGAAGGAGCAACCACAGAGTGTGGAGATATCAAATTCCATGATCAGGAAGGCAAAATAACAAATTCACAGATTTGCCATGTAGTTGTAGATGGGAGCACGCAGAAAAAGCAGTTTTCAAGTGATCAAACTTTGAGCAGCAGTCGAGTTGCGTGGCTGCTAGTGGGAAATTGCACTGTGTAGAAAGGCAGCGTGGAGATACCTAGAGACAAGTGGAGCATTTGCTCCTAACTTAAATAAAATATTCACCCTAGATTTTGTTGTGGTAGGTAGTTCACTGTATTGCAGGTGTGTAGGCAAGGTGGCAATTAGGCTACGGAAAACAGGAGACAGTGATCAAAATTTTAAGTCTTGGAAATAGACATGGGATTTCCAGAGCAAGTCTGAGTATCTCTAATTTTTCAGGTTGAGGGTAGCTCTGGTCCTTAACCCTCCGTTTTTCAGAGTTTCACTGTTTATGGGTGTTAATTCTTGAGCAATGTTTTATTGTTACTGATATAGGGAAGTTATTCTTCATGGCTGAAAAAGGCTCAAAGATGAGGGTTAAATTTGTGCCTCCAGCAAGACCAGGATTTGGTCTTGCCCCAGCATGCTCCAGATCCCTGTAATCCAATCCTGTGCTGCCAGCAGTGTAGCCATCCCTGGCATGATGTTGTGCCCGAATTTCAATCATTCTCTACTGCTCCAGGTCAGAGCTTGTGTCTTGCCTCCCCAAAGCATGTCTGTCTGGCTGTCTGCAGAGTGCTGTATGGCTGGGCTTTACGTGGCTTGTCCTGTGAGTCTCTCAGGGGATGAAATCGTGGAATGGTTTGGGTTGGAAGGGACCTTAAAGATCATCTCGTTCCAGCCCAAGGACACTTTTCCACTAGACCAGGTTGCTCCAAGCCTATCAAGCCTGGCTTTGAACACTTCCAGGGACAGAGTATCTGTAATTTCTCTGGATAACCTGTGCCAGGGCCTTACCACCCTCACAGCAGAGAATTTTTTCCTAATATCTAATCTAAACCCACTCTTAGTTTGAATCTATTTCCCCTTGTCCTGCCACTGCATGCTCGTGGCAATAATTTCTCTCCATTTTTTGGTAGGTTCCTCTCAGGTACTGGATGGCTGTAATTAAATCACCCCAAACCCTTCCCTTCAGCAGGCTGTGAACAATTCCAATTCACTCAGGCTCTCATTGTAGGAGAGGTGCTCCATCCTTCTAATCAAATCTCAAACCACTGTCCTCTGTTCCTGCTCCGTTGTCCTTCCATAAGGAAACACAAAAAAGTGGGAACTGGAAGGCTGGAGTTATGTTTTTAGAAGCAGGGGCTTGCTAAGTAATTTTTGGGGAACAGCACCCAGGGGTTTACATGGTTGCCCCTCCCTGCAACTCACAAGAAGATCCAGCTTTGAAAAGTGCAATGTTCCTTCTCTTTTTACATGGGTGGTTAAAAGGAGTGGTGTAATGAGTGTGAAGGCAAGAGAACAAAGCATATGGAGAAAAACCACTAGCTTCCCAAAACAGAGTAGGTCTTTTAAAAAAAGGAATTGGAAGCGCAGCTCTTAGAGAAAGGCTTTCAAACTTCTGCTCAGAGAAGACTTGGCTTTAATCTCCTAATCTAAGTTTTGAAGTTTGGGAAAAAATATATCTGTTACCATTCAGAGCAGCCCAAAGTTGTATTTGGTTAAAGCATTGCATTTTCAGTTTCAAACTGCAATAATCAAATTTACTCTTTCTAATCTGGTTTGCCTTAGATATGTCAGTAAATCTAAACATTTGCATTCCCAAAAAGCAGCTGTGGTTTGGCTTTACCTGCTTGGGATCTAAAGCTTACTGGGAGCCTTCCCCCTTGTTGGTAACAGACCTGCAGTGCCTTCTCTGATAGAAACAAACCCCAGCTGGGATGAAAAGTGCCAGTGTCATTTGTTGGCAGGGCTGTTGACTTCGATTTGGGAAGTTTGTTCTAAGTCACTATCACAGGTGCCAAAACATGAGCTGAGCAGCAAGGGCTGCCTGGGGCCAGCTTGTGTCAGCTTGGCTGCCGTGTCTCGGTGGCTGCCATGCCCTGCCCAGCTTCTCCAAAGGCGGATTGAGCGGAGCCAGCAGTGCCTGCCCCCGTGTCCAGCTGGCTCCAGGCAGCTCTGGTACACGGGGGCTGTGCTGGCCACCCCCAGAGCTCCAGGAGTGCTGGTAGTGCTCAGTGGAACAGCACAAATGAGAAGGGAAGGATAATCACTTCAATGTGCTGCAAAAGTGCCTTGTTGGAGTGATGTCAGGGAAGAAACATGATTTCTTAATTTATCTAACAGGTGCAGAGGCTCCAAATCAAAAGTTAGGAAAACACTGAACACGCAGAGGGCACTCTCCACTAGGAATTCTTATTAGTCTAAGCAAACTAATGGAAGAGATTTTCCTCTTTTCCATGTCTGAAACAAAGTGTGGAGCCTAAGGGGCTGGCCTGAGGTCAGATGTACATTTTGGTATTGCCAAATGTAGGAGCCCATCAGAGGTTTCCACACTGGGTTTTGAAAGTTGTCTGTGGACTCAGCTTAAAGGCTTCTAATTTAGAACGTCTTCCTGCCTCCCCTCAGCCTTTGGGAAGCAGCATGTGTTTCAAAATCCATTATCCTGGCTCAAGATGTCCCAGAAAAATACAGGTTTTCCTGCTGAACACGCTGCTAGGGTCCTGGAGAGGCTAGTGGAATGTGTCCTGTGCAGTGAGCTTGGCTGCTTTCTAGCTTAGGGGTATGGCTGGTACCCAGAAATCAGAAAATGGCCCCTTCAGGTGAGATTTTATTGTGGACTGTCTGTAATTCTCCAATTCTTCGTTCCTTACCTGCTCCTGGTACAGTCAGAACATCTTCCATGGTCTAGGCAGATAGAACAAAGCAAAGCTATAACAAATGAGGAGGGGCAGAGGGCCAGTTCCATCCTAAACACTGCCATGTGCTTAGGGGAAATACTGTTGTGGCCCCTAATTTCATGGGGGTTAGATGAACTTTACTAGTAGGCCGTCACTGCTTTTTAGACCAATGAATGCTGTCACCAACTCCGTGATGTTGGAGTTTTAGCTGCTGATGTGTTTGGGGTTTTAGCTGCTGGAGCTTCCATTGGTTTTCATTGAATGGATGCAGCTAAAAGTCACAAGCACTTGTCTGAAATCAAATGCAAGTTGCTCTAAGGTAATTAAAGCATTTCTAAATCAAAATTCTTTGTAGGTTCATTTTTCTCTTAATTTTGATTTTTCTTATTAAGGCTAGGTTTTCTTGGGTTTCCCGGCTGTGATCCATGTTCCAGGATCTACTCAAGAGGTTTGACCCAAAGCTCTCTGGGTACAGAGGTGTGTTACTCTCAAAGTGCTAAATCCCCATATGAAGCCCAGCACCGTGCTGTCTGACTGTATTTTGTTGTATTTTGTATGACTTGATGCTGCTGAGTGTCTCCATTGACATCAGGGGATGCTGAACCAAGCTTTCTGATATTTTTACCTTTCCTCTTTCCTGCACCTGTGGTCTGGTTGTGGGAGAAGTGATCTGAGCATAAATCTAGGTTCAGTCTAGACCATTAAAAACAGGCTCCTGGCATCTTGTATGTGACCTATGGGGCTGTCTACGGATTCCTCTGCATGGTTATGCTGAATAATGTTCCTATGCAGTTACTGTCATGTGTGTTGGGCTTTTTCCTGTCTCTGCTGCTGTGGGATGCCTCCCAATGCTTGTGGGTCCAATTTGAGGTATCAAATTCCAGTTTGACAGCAGTGGCATTGTCTGCATAAGGAACCGCAGAGAGGGAACAAGACGCAGAGACCTTGTGATGCTGTAGTCTTGCTGCAGCCTGTTTTAATTAATTACTGTGTCATGGGTGATGAAGTTGAAGAATTGGCGCTCGTGAGGGGTGTCTTGTGTAGTAAGCAGTGCTTTAGTTTTGGTTCAACTCTTTTGTGTAAATAGTATCAAGAGTGTAGGGTGCTTTTCTTAAAATTCTTGGGTATTTCACCTAGGATTTTATAGTTTTCCTCTTTCTTCTCCCTAAAAATAAATAGTGAAAGTGAGAATGGGATCCTAAAGAAATCTGTTCAAATGCTGGTAAAAACTGTTTGAAATCAGCCATTTCTCATTAAGTCATACACAGAAATGAAGTTACAAACTTACAGGACAAGCTCATTGAAAGCAGTATGGATTTGGATTGTAAAGTTAATACTTAGGCAAGACTAGTACGTATTTTTAAAGAAGAGAAAACAGTGGTCTGAGCACTTGGCTTCATGTATAGCTTTCAAGTGAGATGGCAAAAACAGAAGTACTCAAAATTTTGGAAGGAAGGGGAGTATTTGAAGGAAGGGGAGTATTGCGGCTCCTCTCCTCAAATACTGTTCTTGTAGTTTCCCTTTCTGAGGTCATGCCCCAAATGTCCAATAGTCCCTTGGTTCCTTTGGATTTATATTTGCTTTTGTTTCTTCTTCCAGTCTAACCTTCTTACAGATTTTTATGTTGATAGATAAAAAGAAGAGGAGCAGGAAATACATTTTATCATGAACCTGTCAGTATCTTTGAAATTTTCTGTGCTTTGCCACCTTATATGGATCTTACCACAGCAGGTAAAGCATATTAGGAAGTAGTTCTATTAAAAAATTGGTAAAACAGTTGTTAACATCTGAATTATCATTAGGGTTTGAAGTTGAGATGAATGAGGTGATTCACACCTCTCATAAAGAATTTTATGTCCTCCCTGTGGGACTAGATAGGCAGGCTGTGTGATTTGCATTCAGGTGTTTTTTCTGTAACTGTACAGGGCTAGAAACCTAACTCTTTCATTTAAACACAATTCAGTTTTGTTGTAAACTGTGTTCCACTTTAGGCTTTCCACCTCTTGTGGTTTCTGTGACTTGTTCTTCAGGTAAGGCAGGGTTCTGTGGCAGTGAAATGCTGTCCCCTCTGCAGAGCAGAAATGCAGCTGTTAGTTCAGTGTTGTCCTTGGATGATACAGAGTAGGAAGATTTACTGGACTCCTCTAGAAAATATTTTGTATGTGTTTATGATTTTTGGTTTTTGGTGGTGGAGAAAATGTATGGGATTTATTGCTTGGAATATGATGAGACATAATGAACGATGAGTCATAATAGACTCTAAATTAATGAAAGTTCTTGTAATTTTTTTCTCACCTTTGCATTCAGTTATAAATGTTGTTCGAGGAAAAGGGAGGAAGGAGTTGGTATTGTAGTAGACATTCTCTTGCTGAAGATTCACCGGTCTCTACTAACCAAGCTGTTTTGTAATGTACTTCATGTCCATCAGTCTTCATGCTTTTGTATCAACTCTAGGAGAAAAAAGGATAGATCTCTGAGAGTGTAAATCCCTTGAATGTGCATGTACGTGTAGTTAGCAAGCTCTTTAGCAGTCACAGTCCTGCTGCCTCCCAGATAGATCCACATTCAAGGAATATCTCACATAGCAGTGGGCTCATGGGAAGTTATTAAATGTAGTCAGCATTAAAGAATTCATCACCCATCTAAAGAAGTGCAGGGCATGGAGCAATAGCCACTGTGCAATCCCTAGGCATGGCAGGTGGTGCTTGCCTGCTGCACCTGCACATACCAAGCTGAGTCTCTTCTCTGATGCTCAGCTGTTAAATTAGGAGGTTGGAGTGAAATTCTGTAAAGTGGCTTTTGTGCTTTCTTGCTGAAATTTTGCTGGTTCTGAGATTAGGCTGGTGTGGGGAAGACCCAGAGGGAGGAGGTAGTGAACTGTGGGAAGTTAATCACTCTTTGTTCCTTCAAGAATCTATTTACCAGCAGTAGCATTATGGCTGTTTGGCATTGATGCCAAAGATGCATCTTCCAACACCCTACTGACAGTCAGGCTGTTCTGGGGAACACTGGAAGATCTCCAATTGTAGGTGCTTTGTAGATGTGTTATTTTTTATTCCTCTGTGTTAGTTCCATTCCCTGTTCCTGCTACCAGAGGTCTGGTAACAGGCATGAGGCAAGGAGCAGTGACCACAGCTGCCTTTTTAGATCTTTGCCTTCAGCCTCGTGGGTACAGCCAGACTTTCCAAGGAACAGCCTGGAAAACTGAGGATGAGTGACATGAGGAGGTCTCTACCTGCGGCAGCTGCTCCACCTTGCAGGGAAGCTGTGACCCATGGGCTGGAAATGTGTCCAGCTGCTCTGCTGCTCCAGGATGTCCCACAGGTCTGCAAAAAACTGGGGAAGGCAGGGAGAAGGGCCGCTGAGGGGCCAGGGGATGATCAAGACATGGGAGTCTTGTCTGAGGAGAGGGACTTGGAGGAGTGAAGGGAGTGCCTGGTTTCTGCCTGTGTAGGTTCCAGTGAGTTGCAGGGATATTTGGTTTAGGGAACTTAGATGCTTTTTTTGCTTTGTCCAGACATAAGACAGGTTCTGTGGAGTACAAGCCAAGGTGAAAATCCTACCAGGAAGTGACCTAGGGAGTAGGGCAGAAGGCGCTTTGGAAACGGCACCAAAAATCAGAGTACAAGAGCAGTGAGAACCAGGCAAACAGCAGAGGGAAATGGGAAAAACTTGAACAAAATGCACCCAGCAACAGGCCTAACAACATTTCATTGTGCAGATGCTGCCCTTAAGAGCTGTGTATTTGGAAGAGTTCCTGCTCTGGAAGCAGACCAGGGCTGGTGCCTGATGGTCTCCAGCTGCCCTGCAAGCTGTGGCACTTGCTGATGCTGCCAGCTCTCTGGAGTCATGACATCTAGTGCTTCTTGCTGTTCTCCTTCTGTCCCGCTCCAGGTTTCTACCACCCTTAAATTTGCAGGTTTAATTCCAATGCAGTCAAGTGGTTCTTCCATTTTGTTGGGTTTTATATATTTTTTTTTCACGTCTACTCAAGGGCTCTTGAGCAAATGCAAGCTATTTGACTTGGCAAAGTTGGAAGTAGCTGCACTTGCTAGTAGTTACATTAGTAAGTTATCTAAGCTGTGCTTGATAGAACTTGAGGTGTTTAGCCTTTTAACTAAAACAATCTTTTAGCCTTGATTGTTTCAACTGGAATAGCTCATCTGCTCATAGCCTTAGTCATATTTCAGTGTATTTCAAAAGAACAGTGAGAATGCAAAGTCTGCTGATTAAGTTAAACAGTATCTCTGTTAGTGTACATTATGAAAGAAGGGATGGGGGAAAGGAAATTTTCATAACTTGTGTTTTCCAAACTGCTCTTGTAAGGTTTCATGCTGGATGTATGCATGTTGTCAAGTTGCATGTAGATGGATGGGACAAATTCAGGTTCTTCTTTGGTATTTCATGAGCTTTTTCCTTTCAAGGGACCTTTTAATGTGATGCTTGTGTGATCTTTATATTAAAGCTGATAGTAGGATTATTTTAGCGCAACAGAGGCAAGACTTAGATTGGAAAGTTCTTTCTGCCTAGTCAGAAAATGTGTGTGGGAGGGCCTGGCTCCAGCATACCTGAGGCAGGAAGAAAAGACAGTAGACTCTGCTCCCTGGAGCTTACCTGGCTTTTACTTCTAGTCCAGAGAGCAGGTTTATTGAGTTCACTGCTATTTTATGTCCCAGAGCACTGATGCACTGGCTTGTTGATTTTTGTGCTAATTCCTGGCACTACTTCAAGCATAGTAACTACCATATTTTACACTCTGACAAATAAAAGAGGAGCTATTTGCTTCTGCACATGTTGAGTTGATGAGTTGAAGATACTTTGCTTGTCTTTCTAGTTGAAAACATTTTATTGCTTGCAGTGGGCCTGAGCTGTGGTGTAAGACTGTGCACAGGGAGCTGTGCTCCCTGCTAGGTGAGGATGGCCAGTGGATGAGTTCTTTGACAGCAGTCTTGCAGGTCGTGATGGTTTTAGCACAGCTGGGGCACAAGAGCTGCATGAAAAAAGAACCTCACAAACTAGAGGCAGCTTACAGTGGCTGGATTCCCTTTCCTTGATGTGGCTGTGCTGGTGTGGGCTCTGCTCTTGCCCCAAGTAGTTGCAGGGGGAGCCCTGAGTGGAAATAGCTCCTTTTTCATTTGATTTGGCCTCCTCTGCTGAATTAGTTTGTGTTTAATTGCTGAATTTTCCTCAAGCTGAGGCAGCAGCTATACCAGACAGATGAGTCTCAAGAAGGATGAAGTGTTGGCTCCTGTTCAGCTGGGCCAGACACAATGCAAGGTACTTTTGGCACCTTTCTCTGTGTTACTAAAGCATAATCAGTCTTGGGGTATTTGAAGATATTTGTACAACATGAAAATCTTGGGCTTTGGACCAAAACTTTGTTTGGAAATACTGTTGAAATGTTTGTCAAAATACAAAGGCAAAAACTGTCAGAAGACAGATTGCACTGAGCTCACCCTCTGATCATGCCTGCTCAGGACTCTTCTGTGCAGTGGAAATTAGAGGCTCAGCTTGTTTGAAAAATATAAATTAACTTGTCTGAAAAAGTTGGTGCAGGTAGATCAGTTTGTGATAAGTTTGGCTTTCTGGTTTCAGACTATGGCTTTTACAGTGTGTACTGCACTTTAAAGACAGAACTGTTAAACTAAATGGTCAGCTAACACAACGAATACGTATTTAGCTTTTGGAAAAAATTAATTTTGTTTGCTAAACAGGTCTCTCTGCTTTTGGGAAATGATACTGATTCAGCTAGTTTTGATGACCAAAGTCTTAGATTTTATTTGTACCAAAGCCCAAAATGAAGTCCCAAACTTTTTGATTCAAAATGAAAAGTTCTCCAAGCAACACACAACAAAATACTCCACAGCTGATTTCAATAGAGCTGGCCAGATGGATGTCAGGTAAGGATACATGGTTTTGTGTGCATTTAGCACCTAAAGGAATTTATAACTGTGACAGGGAAGTGTCTGAAAGTGATGCCTTTGTCATGTATTAATTGCTTTGGGGTTGCACAGTAGTTTTCAACAGGGATCATTGATGCATCCCAAAACACACATGCTTTAGACTTGGGTACTTTTTTTCCTGAATGTGACTGTTTTTCTAAGTAGAGCAAGATACTTTATCCTGTTTTTTGTAATAACAGTAAGGGTTTAAAGTCTGTAGTTTTTCTCACTTTAAAAAATAAGCTGGGCCACAGTTTTAACCAGTACTCAAGGGAAAATGACTTGGATGGAAAAATAATGTACGTAATCAGCACAGTAATCCTTACATCTGATTTGAAGCAGAAAATTAATTTGTTTTAGGAAAGTTATAAAGCTTTTGGAATTGAAACCCAGGCATGTAGAGTTGAAAGTGTTCTGCTCTGTCAGTAAGTTAATGCATAAGAAAATGAAATAGAGTGGTGCCTTGGATGCAGGTGCTTTGCATCTGTGGCATATAGTCTAGCAGAGGGCTCCCATCATGGTCAGGGGCTGGAACACGTGGGAATAGAGAGCTGGATTTGTTCAGTTGAAGGAAGATGAAGATTAAGGGAGGCCATACTGCTGTCTTCAGCTACCTTTTGGGAGAAAATCGAGAAAGTGGAGTCAGCTTCTTGTGGGTACGTGGCTGTATGCTGAACAACCACAGATGTGAGTTGGAACATGGGAAATTATCTTTAGATAGAAATTTTTAATTTGCTTATTTTACCATGAGTGTAGTCAAATACTGAAACAGGTTCTGAGAGGTTGTGGTATTGTTTGTCTTTGTAGATGCTTGAAACTTGACTGGATGAAGCTCTTATGTAGTTAGATCTGCTTTAAGGGCAGGGGGAGGTTGAGGTAGAGGCTTCTCCCAGATTACTAGTTAGGAAATGAGAGGCAGCTTGGGGAAAGCTGATAAATAAGTCCTAGAAGGAAATTAGCAGGGTCAAATCCTGAAATGATGCTGTTGGTAACTTCTGTATTTCAGGAACGATGCTTTCCCTCTGGTGTATTGAATGGCTTAGTTCCTTAAAAAAAAGGGAGGAGTTTGCCCATAAGACTGTATCCAGTGGCTGGTAGGCAGCACACTCTGAGCAGGGCTAATGGGGGTTCTCTGCCTCTGGGGGGGCTCAGCCCCTTGGCCACCCCTTTGTCACTGCTCCTCACCTCTTCCCATTGGAGAGGGTATTCTTCATCAAGATGAAAGAGATGAGATAAACTAAAATTAGTATCAGAGTTATTAGAGACATTAAGATATTACTAATGAGTTCTAATTTAATCTCGGCACCCAGGCATGTATAGCAGTGAAACCTTTTATTAGGTTTCTATAATTGCGTTAAAAGTGATACCTTGAGGCTAGTACTGGAGCAAATGAAATTGCCAGGCTGTGTGCATGACAGCACTGACCTGATGGTCCTGTGAGGAGAGCAGGGCTTGCTCTTTGCTGGGCTTTCAATGCTCTGTGTTTTATTTACATCAGGCTCCTGAACTGTCAGGGGTTTAGTGCTGTTTCTATTTAAGAGTGCCTTCTATGTCTTTTTGGCTCTGGATCAGCAAATCCCGGTCTGAATGCTCCTGGAACATTCATCAAGGGACATAGCTGGGTGGCGAATCCCAGAGTGCTGTTCCTTCTGAGATATCTGTATCTTTAGAGCTTTCTGGAGGAGCAGCAGGTTCCTGTGGGCCTTGGTTCAGAAGGGAGTGCCAGGGCCAGCACACAGTCAGCACAGAGCACCTGCCATTTCAAACCTTTCTTGATACAGGCATGAGCTTTGCAAAACCCCATCAAACAAAACTGCAGAGGGCTGCCATAAAGAGAAATGCTCTGGGCATCAGCATCTCGGCACTGCAGATTCCGAGCAACATTTACAGCCCCTCTGCTCGGACCCCTGTTTGTGTTTGACCAAGTTACTCTGCAGTCTGTGTTACAATTCCACTCACACTTAGGTGGTGCCAGCTCCAAGCAGTGGTCCTTCCCTGACCCCCAGTTCCTTTGACAGGACAGACGTGTTTGGGGGGCGATCTGGATCAGGGAACCCATCCAAGTTAAAAGTAGCCTGTCCAAGAAACTAATTTCAACCTGGGACAGCTTCTCTGGCAGCCGGGCGCAGATGAGCATGCCCAGCCGGTGACGAGCGCACAGCCCTCCTGCTGTTGCTTCTGGCAGGGCCTTCAGCAGGGTTTGGTGTGGGGGCTCAGGACTTCTGGACAGCCAAGTAATATGATTAAGCAGAAGTCGTTTGTTGGTTTACATTAAGCTATATTTATACATTTTAAAACTACTGTTCGTGCGATCATGCATTATTTGGTTGGTGCCTCTATTTTGTCTGCGTGTCCAGCACGCACTTTTCAGGAGATATGATTGGTTACAGTCTAGTGCTTTATGGCTTTCCTTTACCTAGTGCTTGCAGTCTTGGTATTCTGTTTCTCAGCCTCTTCCTTCTTATTTTAGAACAATTTATGTCTTAGTAACTTTGGGGGTTTCAGGGGGTTCTGATAAGAATGACTAAAGACGGTTTGGCTGGAGCACACTGTGACCTAAGCTGTTCAAATGCATTGCTTGCTGTTCAAATACAGTTTGGGGCTTCACACGGCAGTGAGGAGAGTTGTCCTTTCCCATTTTTGAAATTAGATTGAAGTGTGAAACAAATCCACCTCCAAAATGGTATTCTGGTTCAGCTCAGTTGGTGCCAACTTCGATCTTTGTTTGCAAACTTACATAAAAATGTAGTGAATTGAAATATTTTACTTTGTTTTTTATCTTCTTGACATAAATTAGCTGTAATTTCAAATAAAAGTTGCTATAAACTGGATGTAACATTTTCAAGTCAAATGAGGTGTTTTAGCTAACTTAGTGTTTTTATTTTTTTCCCTGGCGAGGGAGATTTATTGAAGCTCCCCCTGCGGGTTTGATCTCAGTGAGCTGGTGACCTGAAGCTGGCTTTGAGCAGAGCCTGGTCCTTTGTGGGTGTCTACTGATTTTTCAGAGTGCATCCTCTTGTTTTTAATCACTGTCAGTTATGTGGAGCATTGCTGAGCATTAACATGCAAGGCCAGGTGTGAGGGGTAGTGCAGAAGATGGTTCATTAATATTTCCATCCCAAGGCCTGGTCTGGGTTCCTTCCAGTGGCCTGGGTGAGAAATTACCTGGAAGAATTGTGGCTCCTTGTCGAATCGGGGCTGTTTTCATCCACATGTGCCCTCCAGCCCTGTTGGTGCTGTATGGAGAGGGACTGCCAGTGGTGTTTGCAGTGGCTGAAAACAGAGACGCCTCCGCATAGCGAGGGGCAGCTCCAGCTAAAATTGCCCATAGGGCCTGTTGTGGGGTGGGACTGGGGAGCTTGGCCAAGATGTGGCACTGGCCTTCCTGGGAAAGGCTCTCTGCTTCCCAGAGCCTGAGGGACGGGATGGAGGTGGACACCTGTGGCCCCTTTCCCTCAGGGCCTCAATTTTTGCCTTGAGGGGGAAGGAAGGAAGCCCCTGACACACTGTCCCACTTAATACTGTGTGACTCTTTGGGCTCTGGTATTTGTGTGTGCCCCTGGTTTTGGATTTGCTTGCTTAGCAGTCTCTTGCTTTTTTTCCTCCCCTTCTACAAACGTGTTTGTGGAGCATCAGAAAATACTCCTCTGTGGTCTGTACCAGATCGTTTCTGGCACCTGCAAATCCTGTGGTGTAGAACAAACAGAGCCTGAGTGTGTCCATCACAACTCTGTGATGTAGGTTTCCTTACCAAGGATACTAAACTTACTGAAACACATACCAAGATGGAAAAATTTTTTAAAAAATAAAAACATTCCACAAGAATGAAGTTTTTAATCAGCTTTCAACTTTCTCTGTGGCTGCAAGGTAAGAGTAATTGCAGTGCCTTTAAATTTTTTTTTTTTTTATTATTTTTGTGAGCTGCCTAGGAGCTCAGAGATTTTTTAAGGTTCCCCTAGTGTAAGAGGTGAATGGGTGATTTCTTGTAGGTACAACACGGGTGAGTATTGCATCCTAATTTGAGGCGTGGTTATCACCCCCATGTTCAAGTTTTGATACCTTTAGCACAAGGTGTACAGGGGAAATACTGCCCCTTTGATGGTGCATCTTCATGACGATGATTCTGTTGTGTCCCTGACTCTGTTCAGGTAACTTTTGTGTCCAATGTTTTTTTAACAGTATAAAATAACTTACCAGCTGATAATGTTACTCAAATGAAATTATCACAACTTTGTGTCCTTCTGACAACAGCTGAGTTTCACACTGTGATTCCTTGTGGGTTTTGTCTTGTTTCAAAATTTAAAATGTGGTGTTTCTGACGTTAAGATGCATTGCTTTTATGGTGTAAGTTCAAAGATTTGCTAATTTTTGTGTTTTTCTTGTTTGCTTTAAGAGTCAGATTTACAGATCTGTCAGCACAGGGCACCAACATGTTGCACCAAAAAAATGGAAGAAAGCTACCAGGCAGCTGTTCGAAGGGAGAGGACTCAGAGCATCCAGGCACTGAACTTTGAGCTGAAGTACATGATTGTTGGTCACATCACAGCTTTTCAAGGTAGGAAATTCTGAGTCGTTTATAACAGTATCCTCTGCAATCCAAAGGAAAGCTTTTATCTTTATTTTTCATTCCTCTTGCATGCTGTTGTCACCGCCTCATGGTTTGCTTCCCAGTTCTTTGATGATTGTGCTTTTGGATAAAGGTGATGGCACTTAATCTTGACTGGTATGTTAAGCATCTTCCTAAATCTAATTAGAGATAGATTTAAGCTGAGACCTTGTTTCTGGGGTTAGTGTGGATTTTTTAAGGCATTTTCAAGTGTCTTTTCAGTGCCTAATGGCCATGCTTTTTGATATTCTCTTGTGTTGCCAAGCCATTTACAGGTGTAGAACATTAAATGAAGACACATTTGTTTGTTGGTGTTGAAAAATAAGTGCTCTGATATATCAGATGAGAACACAGCTCTTGCTTCATGACAAAATGCAGGAGTATCTTGCTCTAACAGGCACACATCAGATTATTCACTTCCTTCGTACAGGTTGTTATTGTACTGTTATAGGGAGTAAAAGGCTTGGGTAGAACTTGCACTGTGTAGTGTTGAGGCTGGAGGCTTTTCTTTGGAAAAGCATTTAAACATAGGCTATGAACTTTAAACTTATGAGAGTTGAGTGATTAAATCAGTCAGTGAGTGATGAATCCAGCTTACTGACTTCTGTGGGCCTAATTATATGCTTAATTTTAACTCTGCTTTGCTGTGTTCAATGCTGAGCACCCAATGGAATGGGTTCTGAAATGAAGCCAGTAGTTATTAAAATACCAAGTGTTGAGGTCTGGATGGTTAAGCCTATTGTTAGAAGGCAGGTTTTATCGATAGTATCTTTTTTTGTCTGCCTTCTCCCATTTGAGTGAAAATACTATAAATAAGAGATGTGACTGACAGTTAATAAGAGACAGCATATTTGCTAAAATTGACAATAAGTGGTGGTGGAAGTCTGAAAGAGACATGAAGGGGCAAGAGAAAAAGCTTTTTCTGCTTTTGTTTTTTATATCTTCCCTTTTTTACCCATGAGTGAGAAATGGCATTTTGGTTTATTTTACAATTAATTTTTGAAAATGTTTTATATCCCCTTTCGTTAAAAAATTGCCTTGGAGGACACTTCAGAGAAGCAGTGTAGTGAAAGGGTGGCTGTTGGCATTGTTAAATGCTGGTTATTCATTCAAGCAATCTTTCAGTATTACAACTGAATAAAGGTAAGGTCAGAATAGATTAACCTACCAGCCCCCTTAGGTCAAGCCAGAGGTTTTATTGTCCATTGCTGATGAAGCCTTTTGATGGAATGAAAGCGGTAGTTAGACATTTCACACAGTTTAAATTTACAAGCATTTTCTAGAAGTGGGTAAATAGGTTGTTTGTTGGGGCTTGCTGTGGCTGGCCTTCTGTCTGCATTAGGTGGGAACACTTGAAAAATGTAACTTTGCTGGCTTGGGTTGGGAGCTGCATTTGTTCTTTGGTTTAGTCCCAGGTGTCAGTGAAAAGCCTCTCTTTATCTTGTGCTGGGTAAACATTCTGTTGCTAAGAGTGGTGCTGTGCAAGACATTTACTGGGAGAGAAGATCTTTGCATTGAATTGACTCTGTCCTTTTGATCTGTTTTCACTTGTTGCTGTTTTGAATGATAAAGTGAGTATGCCAACAGCACGTTTTACATTCTGAGAAAAGGAAACACTGATTTTAGAAGCTTTCAGATGCTTTTTAGAGTTCATGTTTCTTGCAACAGTGAGAACTGACTCAGACTTACTTGAAAAATAGCACTTTATTCATTTGTGTGGAGTGGTGTTTACTTGTACAATTTTCATGCACAATTTACTTTTATATATACACACATTTTTAGTACTGTTAGCTTAGTCAAAGCAAAACAGTAGTTAGCCTTGCTGCCTGCTTCTGAGGAAAGGAAATCTTAGCTGCTTTTTATGCACTTCAAGCAGACAATACTGTTAATATTACACCAATACTGATGAAATAATTTTCAAGATTACTGTGGTGTAAGAAATGGATTTTCAGTAGTCCATCTCTGAGAACATAGTGAAGGGAGTTAAATTTCATTGGGAAAAAGAGACAACTTTTTTGGAAGGGGAGATACCCAACAAGAATGCTGATGGTTTAAGTTATCATCTCCTTATATTCTTTCAAAGAAGTCAAAATGCAGTTCTGGGGACATTTAAGTGCCACAAGTATTAACAATGAGCTTTCTCACGTGAGTAAGAGTTTTGATGTGAATTTGGTTAAATATTCCCTCTACACTGCCTCGGCACTGCAGTTGCTTGTGGATATTTTGGACTTGAAGAGATATTGCTTTGGGTTTTCTTCCTGAAAGTGAAAATGTTATTTAAGTAGCTTTGCCCATAGCTGAAATAAGACAATTTTCACAGGTGCTGGATTTAGTTGTGCAAAATAATTAGCCTGTAAGACCTGATTAAATATATCAGAGCTGTGGGCAGGCTTGTGTTTGGGCTAGTGCCCAATCCATATCTATGGAGAGCTTTAGCACTAAGGTTCAGTCCTACTATTTTTCCCCTTAAAGTTTTCAATATTAGCAAGTGGTTTTTGCTCAAATACTTTATTAAATCGAGCTCCTGCATGGATGTGTTTTGCTTGAATGCCTGTCTCCAGTGCTGATAGCACTAATCTGAGTAGGAAGAGCCCCACTGGAACCAACTACAGGCTGAAAAATGCAGAAACAGGATAGGAGGAAGGGACAGAGGCAGGAATGGAAGGGCCAGCTGGCTGCTGGGAAGGCACAGCATCAGAATCAGCTCCTACAAAATCGTACAGTGACACAAAATCTGGGGGTCTGACACGTTCAATGCACGCAGGGCTCTGTGGGAGGGTTTCATGGAAAGCTGATGCATTCACTCTCTCTTCATCTTCTGGTCTGTGGTGTATTCTTAAGGTCATAACCAGGGTTTTAGTCCCTTGACAGATGTGTGACTGCTCCAAATGGAATCACAGGCAGGGATGAGTAAGTGATCCAGGCTGTAACAGGAGCAGCGTAATGGAGGAGAATGTGCCTGTTGTGATGATCCTCCCTGTCAGCCTCTGGCTCTTCACAGCTGGCTTTGTTTTGGATGCATTTTGGAGCAGGTCACTTTGTCCCATCCAAAGATGGGCCTGCCTGTCTTTGCTCCTGTGGCTGCAGCCTGAAATGCCCAGCAGAACTATTTAAATGATGATGAAACAGGACGCTTTCATTTTGTATCTCATTTTCCCCTGTGATAACCCGAAGATTCCCTTTTGAACTTACTGTATCCTTTGTCGCAGTAGTTATTTTAGGCTTGCATGTAAACAAATGTATTGTTTGAGATGGATGTCTTTGTGGTAATGATACGTGATTTGGCAGAGTCATCCATCCCTGCCCCAATTTCCTTGTGCAGTCCCTGTACTCCTTGGGCACACTTCCAAGTATGGCAACTACTTCATTGTTAGTGCATTAGGAGCGGTGTGGGTGTGCAGGCAAAAGTTGCTGTCAGAGGAGGTATCAATAGTCTGTCAGGAAAGCTTTGTTGTGGTCAGACAGCAGAGAGAACCTGGCCTCCCTTTTCTGTGTCCTTTATGGAGTGCTGACAGGTGCCACATGAGGACCCACAGACAGCTTGGCTCTGCTCCTGTCATCGTATGCTGAGGCTGATTTGAGGTAATGAGAATCCAAACACTGATAATTTATTTGTTCTGCTGATGGTCTCTGCAGAGAGGCAGAACAAAATACTTTTAAACCTACATCACTTTCCAGTCACCAAATTAGCAGCTATCAGAGATATGGTGAAGAACTTCAAGCTCAACAGTTTAAAAAAATTACTGTTCTCAGATGTGCTTGTTTTTACAATAGGCAATAGGAATTGTTCACTTAGCCTCTGAAGAGAAAGCTTCCATGAACAAAGCTTGTTGGTCATAAAGCACTACTTTGTTTTGCTTTTCTGAAGTAACATTGATTTGACCTTGAGAGTCAAGTGCTGGGACGACTTCCAGTGTCCTCCCAGCTATAGGAGGGAAGATGAGCTTTGGAGCTCTGTTCTTCTCACTCCTAACCCATGGGGTTTGGCAAAGCTGTGCTCACCTTCTGCTTTCTATGGAATGGGAAGATGTTGGTTGGGAAAGCACCTCGCTGCTGTTTCTAATAGCTGCAGTTGCCCTGACATTGCAGTGCTTGCACACTGGTTTGCCCTGTTGCCATCTGATCCAAGCAGGCAACTTGGGAAGGACATGAATGATGGAATGGGAAGCTTGTTGTAGCAGGCATGGAATCCAGAACTTCTGGTTGTCCGTAAAATACCTGAAGGTTAATGCCTAGTTTATCCATAAATTCATTAAGCACAAAGTTTTTCCTCTGAAAGCCTCCGTGGGGAATGGGGATGACTGGATGTTTTCAGGGGATCTTGGGATGGATAACACCAGTGGGCCCATTAATCAACAGATCCAAACTCTCCCAGAAAGGAATAATACACTACACTGCACTCAGGGCTATGTGGAGTCAAAAACATTTTCCATTTTCATTTGGCTCTGTTTCAGTGTTGCTGATACCTATTTTTACTGAATTTCGGAATATCAGCTTGAAATAGTCTTGTTAATGGTGTTGAAGTGCAATGACATTTACAAAACAAAGACTTGGCTGTAGAAGTGCACTCTGGTTTGAAGTAAATTACTGCATGAAGTGTAGCCACAATGCTGAAGATGGATGCAGTCCAAAATCAATGAGCTATTTAAAAAAAAAAAGCCAACCATCACCAGCATAAACCTGCCAAAGCTCACCACCAGTGTTTCTGGTTCATGTTATTTACTGCTGGATTATAGAAATGCAGAAGTGTTGTTTTCTAAATAGGTTTTTGTAGTCCTGTACTGCTTGGTCATTTACTCAAACAAATTGTTAGCCACCCCTTTCCACTTGTTTTGTACTCTGCTGACCTTTGAGCTGAAAGCTGGCCAGGATGCAGAATTTGGTTTTGGCTCTAGACAAAAATTACTTCCTACAGAGAGAGAGAGGCTCTGCTGGAGTGTTTCTTTCCTCCTCCTGTTCAGAGCACCAGTGGATCTGTGTTCTCCAGCAGGAGTGAGAGCTGGGGTTGGATGCAGTCCAAGGATGGAATATCCACTCTCAGCTGTGAGCTGCCTGCTGGTGGAGCACTGCTGGCTGCATTTGGGGCTGGAGGTGCCTGTATTCATCCCAGGGACAAAACCAGCCTTGCTGAAATGTAAACACAGCACTTCACTGGATACTCTTTGTCTACAGACTCCAAGCACTTGTGGAAAGTACCTCAGTGTGGGTGTATTGGTGCTGCAGACAGATGAAGGGAGGAACAGGGAAGGGAAGACGTGTGTCCTGAAGTGGCACATCATATACCATAAGATCCCTCTAAAAAAGGTGTTTTCTAGATTTCTAGAGACCTTGGAGGGGAAGGAATTTTGTCTGATTGTAGTCTCCTGAGCTGTTTGCTGCAGGAGTGAGAGATGCTTCTTTCATCTTTGATCTTGGCATAGTTGGGCTACTGTGCCCTAAATGAGGGCATGGGCAGTAAGTGAACAGGGGAATCGATGAGAGACATGAACATGCTTCCCTCTTACCCTGGAGACTGATAATGCCAGAGCTTGCCAAGTCTAGGCCAAGATGTACCAGTTATGCAATGGTGTAATTATCCATTGTTGGGCTCCCTGTCCCTTAATTCCTTTCTCCCCAGGTTGTCTTTTGGTTGCTGCAACAGAATTGGCAATGTTGATTATGTGCTGATGCTGTTTAATTATGTTTCAGGCCTCCTGCTTTAAACACACTGCCTACTAGTTCCATTGTGTCCATTGATCCTGAAATATTACCATTACAAATATTTCTGTAAGTTTTTATCTTCCGTATGTGATGTATGATTTTAGAGTCCAGGGCTTTGCTAAGATTTCAGTTTTTGCATGTGGAGTGCTGAAAGGGGGTGTTAAATTCTTTCCTGTGATTGTCCTTCTCAGCAAAATAAAAAGTTTTGCAGTATGCTGTTCCCTAATGCTCTCACCTTTTATCTTCTGAATGTGCAAAATTAAAAGAAAATCTTGGTGGTGGGCCAGGGACTGTGAGTAAATATTTAACATTACATTGTGAATGGAGATAATGGAACTCGCTGTGCAGCTTGCGTGTTCTCTCTCTAAACTTTCTAAATGATGTGAGGTTTGTTTTTTTTTTTTTTGGCTGAAAGACTACCTGTGATGCTTTGGAATAATACCTTTTCAGAAGTTGTGTGTACATTTTTGTCAGGATTCTAGATTCATATTGATGCTTTCATGCTGTACATTACTGAAAGAATTAATATGTTTCTTACTTGGTGGCTTGTATTGTTCCATTTTTCATAGAAATTGAAATCAGTGTGATCTACTATCCATGAATAGTTTAGGAAATTTACTTTATTTCTATGCACAAGTTGAAAATTAAATGGAGAAAAAACCCAAATAAACTCTCACCTGTAAAACTTTCCTGTAGTGCCTATTAAACATAAAATGAGCTTGTGCAGAAGTTAATTCCAGCCTCTCATGTCCTCTAGTGTGCCTCTAGATTCTTCTGATACTGTTTATTTCCCACAGGGTACATTGCAAAGAGCAAGTATCTGATGGTTTTTTGTGGTTTTCACGTTTTTTCCAAGGGTTTTTAAGGCATACTGAAAAAATAATTTCTCTAATCAAACTACTGATCCCACTCTGTGTTTCCTTAATAGTGCTCCCCTCCTGCATCTAAACTACACCTTTCATCCTGTATTTTCCACTGTAACCCATGCTGCTGGTCACCTGTGATCTAAGTGTCGGGTACTGTCACAGGCCAGTAATTCCAGCCTTTCCTCACAGTATAAAAGTTCGGATGGGTACAGGTTGGGTTTTTCCTGTGCTCCCTTTTACGTTAGAGGTGTGTGAGCTGTAAAGATCCTCTGTGCCTTCACAGCCAGGATTTATCCAGCTGTGATGCTGCTGTTTTATCAGCATTTCTGACTCCTCTAGAATGTAAATAACTGTTGATCTTGGTAATTTCTGTGTGTTTCTGATTGTATTAATGCATCCCTTGGCTGCTACTTGTCATTTGGGCAGCTTGTTAGGAAAAAGAAATTGCAAGTCTTTGAAAGAACACAGGAAAAATCAGAGAAATAATGGAAATAAGAAAATTCTGATAACTTTATGTTTCAAATCAAGCAGTAAAATAAATAAAAACCTAGGAAGGATGCTTAATTCTAGCCATAGAATGGAAATCACTGTCCTACAAACTAAATTTAGTAATTATCATGTCCATGTAAATCTTTATAGGGTAACTACAGCTAGTGACTGTATTGTTAATAGTGGATTTCTCCTGTTACACTGAAATAACCTTTTATCCAGTGGCCATCACCAGTTACACTTGGGTGTCCCCAGCTCTGTGAGCAGCTCACTGTTACCAGAGTTCCTGTGTGTTGTGTGCAGGTTTGGTTTGTGAAATGGTGCAGTTCTTTCTGAGTAATGCACATGCAGACCTGTGCTTGTGGATAACTGGAGAATATTGCCAGAAATATACTGAAAGTCATTATATACTTATACTGGAAATCATTATATATTATCAGTATTGAAGTTTTTGGCTGGTTACTGGAATTGCAGTGCTTTGACTGCTAAGCAGAGGTGCTGTATTGTTTAGATATCTTTGTAACATTCAATTTATTAAATACAGATTTTACAGAACTGTTTGGCCTGAGGCTTTGAAAGGATTGGATTATTCCATGTGAAGTGGTGAGAGAAATAAACATTAAATGCATTTAAAAGGAAACAGCAGATCATCTAGATGAGATACCATCCATTTAGCCTTGATAATCATCATGTAAGCTTGCTTGCTTCCTGAGCTTTTCTGGCTGTGGCTGCCATTTGATGCCTAGAATGTCAGCAATTTGGGGCAGGGACAGTCTCTTCATCATCTATTTATAACTGTTTTTCAGGCAATGTGGGTAGGGCATCTTGGTGCTACAAAAAGAAATGTAATGAACACACATGTATCATGTGATCATGTATTTGGTTCTCTTTTATCTCTGTCCATATTTCACCTGTTGGTGTTTGTATTTATCTTTTCCTTCCCCTTTTTTCTCCCCACTACCTTGTCAGGCTGTTGACTGTATTTTCAGAGTAGAAGAACGTGGTGGAACTGTAGTCTAGCAAACTAATGAGATGTTAGTTGAGATAGAAAACACAAAGAAGAAAGTGTTCATTCATTAAAAAAAAAACACCAACCAAAAAGCCTGCGAAAACAAAGTGAGCAAATGAATCTGAGGGCTTGGCTGTCTGGTATCTCCTTTAGTGTTCTTTCTTCTGGAGTTGCACAACTAATTCACAACCATGTTGTGAAATTTCTGTAATCTCCTTCCTGTGGATTAGAGGGTGAGTGTTTTTCTCCCTTTATTTCCCTTTTGTTCTCACATGGTGTTTCCATCAGGAAATTTCCATCATTACTGCCCAGTCTGATTTTATCCAGTCCCTTAGCCCAGTGATTCTGCTTCTGGCTGTGGGAGTGCCTCAGGAAATCTTCTGAAATCAAATTGTTCTCCGTGCAGTCGAGCCTCAAGTTCTTGCTTGCCAAAGTCAGGCTGACATTTTGAGAAAGAACTGGGTGAAGACCTGAGAAAGAATGTGTTCTGACAAATTTTTGAGTAAGAGTGTAAGCATATGAAGATCCTGAACAAAAGATTTATTTTTTACTTCTATTCAGAGTGGTTTTTGGAATAAAAAGACCACTGACTGTCAGTTTGGGGGTATTTCAGTATAATTCAGCTTTTTATTACACATCCTTCCCTCCCAAAGATGATCAGTTGTTTAAAATTCCTTTTGTTGTTTTATTAGTCATTTTCTTGTGAATTTGAAAACAGGAGAGGTGTTTTCTTAGGCTGTTTCTGGATCCAAAATTGCAGATATTTTTTGAGCAAGAGTATTGGTACTGCAATATTGTAAATGATGGGTAGTTCAATCAAAATAGGAGTAAAACCCGTATAGATAACTTGGTGCAAAAGGACTAATTTACTGGAAATTCTTCATTTTCACCATTGCATTTTTGGACTTAAAAAGAAAATTACTGAGACTGCAAGGTTAAGAAAGCAGAATCTCAAAGCAAGTATGTTCAGGGGAGCACAGAAAATAAATTCCAGTCTCAGCTCTGTGCCCCAGTGATGGTGGCATTTCAGTTTGCAGTGTGCCAGCTGTGGACTAAATGGATGAATATTGTACTCAGAAAATGAAGTATTTTTTTAGTTTACATATACACTGCCATTGGGGGTTTTTTGCCTTGGTTTAGAAGGCAAATGTAGAATGACTTTGATTATTTTGGGGTTTTTAGCCCCCATATAAGTAATGAATCTGTTATGCAGATATAATCTCTTTTTCCTTTCAGAGTAATTTGAACGTGTGCCTTTTAGTAATGCTGTGCAACATAACACATTACTGATCTAAACTGTTAGGTGTGTTTAGTTGTAAAAAAAAGATAATAAAATTTTCACCCAGTTATTAACAGAATGTGACTTGTTGCTTTTGTGGGGTATTTTATTTATGGGCTGGGGCTGTATATAAAGCCCCAAGTCACTATGACAGTCCTGGGAAGATCACTGTTCTTGTAACACAGGAGACAGGACCACAGAGGGATGGAGAGGGTGTAAAATCAACAGGGTGATGTTTTTCAGTGTATGAGAGAGTATTCTGAGTTACGGTGGGATTTTTAGATCAGATTTCAGAATTTGTGTTTGATCTTAGTTCATAATGTTCTTGATACCCTGCAGTGTCGTGGCTTCCCTGGTCACCCATCAGCTAAGAGCAGTGGGGTTGGCAGGCTTGGAGGATACTTGAATTTAAAAAGTGGTGTACTTGATTTTAAATGAGCTTATTCATGTGTTTACTTTCAGACAAAACATGTTCAAAAGTTTTTAGAATTGTAGCAGACTTCGGAAGTAAGAAAATGAACCCTGCTGGTGTGTTTATTTTGTGACTGTGTCCTTTTTTTTGTGATTTTTTTTTTTTTTTTGTGACCGTGTGATTGCCCCATGGCAAGGCTGTCAGAGCTGCTTTGGAGCACCACTTGGACCAGCCCTGTGTACGCCAGTGTGGGAAGACTGGCATTTTTAAGGAAATGCCAGTATATCGAAGTAGCTGCTGTGCTATAACCATGTAGAGGTGTCTGCTCAAATCCATGATATGGGAACACATTCTCACTAAAACTGACTCTTCCATATGATTTTTTAATGGGCATGGCTTTTCATCTGTCCTCTGAAATATCTGTGAAATGACACGTGCTACATATCATATTTGAAGTTAATGTGGATTCCTGGTCCTGTGGCTTTTTCATGGACATCTGTTTGGATTGCATTTCTGCACTTTGGGGCATGCAGGTGGATTTTAAGTATTTTGGAAGCAGCTACTGGATTATGGCTTTTGTTTGTTATTTTCCTGGGAGGTGGGGTTTCCTTAATGAAGTACTGAATCTCTTAATTGTTACCAACCTGATGAAAAGCTCAAGAATTTTCCCTACACTCAGATACCTTAGATTTTGGCGTTGGGAAGATTTGTGTGCTTATAGATAAAATCTGCTGCATTATTTCCTATCCGTTTCAGTGGGGAAAGGATTGGTGCTGCTACCCAGCAGCTTCCCATTGACCCTCCCCCTGTTCTTCTGACATGGTGTGGAGGAGCTCTTGGCTTTGGTGTGAATTTGAGTGGAAGCAATGTAAGAATAGGACTTGGAAGTAAGGAATTCATGGGTTGTGTCTTCCTTACATACTCCCAGGTCTTTCCCTCAGTCTTACATTTATAACAGTTAAAGGGTGATTTTTGTCAGATGTGAGAGGATCCAACAGCTTTGTCCTGCTGAGAATAACTTCATCTGCTCTGAATCTTTTAATTAGAAAGAGAAAGGCTTGAGATTGGCTCTCTTCATTTTCCTGTATTGAGACTTTTGTCTTTGTACAGTGCTAAAATTAGAATCCCTGCAGATGTTTACATTTGGAAGGTAAGCATTGATGCAAACCTTCATGGATTCTTCATAGAAAGAAGAGTTTTACAGTTCTTACCCTTTTTGCTGTGACTGTTTTGCAGTTGTGTAACTTTTTTTCTGATTTGTGCTGTAAAATGCTTGTGAGAGCTTCCTTGAGCCCTTTTTTTAGATTGCTGTGGGAAAGAGGTATGTCTGTAGGGGATATAATAATTTCTTTTCCCTTTCTATTATTGCTTTTGTTGGATTTCATAGCATTTATTGTGAACAGAAGGCTATGGACAGGAATAGAGGCTTTTTATAACATACGTTGTATGTCTTTGCTACCAGGGTTTGAGAGATGCATATGTGGAGACATGGAACTTTTAGATCTCTTTTTGCCCCTTTTAGCTGTGTTCTGAGAAGCATTCTTCATAGTATCTGCATTTTCCATACGTGACCAGAGATGCCTGGAATGTTTGAAGGCCTGTGCCCCACTGGCACCTTGTGTAGAAGTCACTGCTCCGGGAACCCCTCCTCATTCCTTCTCCCCATGGCCAGGCTTCGTGTGCCCCAGCCCAGCTGCAGAGTCCTGTTTCACCCAGCAGTGCTCATACAGCTGGGTAGGCAATAATTTTGGGTGGATAAATAGCATTCTGAGAAATAACAGCTGACAAGCAGACAGAAACCAGTTATCTAAGCTAGAATGTCTTTTCTACATGCATTTAATCACTTCCTCATGTATTACATCCCCCTCTTTTGTCTTAGTAGTTTTGGACCAGGTGGTTGTGTTAAAGTCAGAACAGAAAACACGGCCTCATCTCTCTGGAATACCTTCCTTCTGTTTCTACCCATGCAGGTTGCTCTAAGGAGAAGGTTTGGCGTGTGGCAAAGAGCTGGTTTTTTTTTTTTCCTGTGGACTAAAAGTCAACAATCAGGGCTGTTTCTGCATCTGACTCAGCAGGAAATGATCCAGATGCCAGTCATATAGGTGTGCAGTTCACATTAAATATGAGAAGTTTTTCAGAAGTTTCTCATATTTTCTCATGTTTTAAAAGCACAGAGATGTGTGGGTCTCTGAAATGCTCTTACAGACTCCTAAATCTGAAGCACTTCTTTTTGCAGAGCAAATGGGCTGAAAAGAAGCTATTGGGGTTTGGCAGGACTCACCTCCTGTAGCACATTGCATCCTTCCTTCTTCACAGAACTTGACAGAAAAGGACCATGTGGTAGTTGTAAACATGAGGTATAAAGTGCTGGAACACTGCAGGCAAAATAATGGCACACGGAAGGGGGAATAAGAATAAAGGTACAAATATAAAAAACAAAGGAATTGTTCTAATTTTTTTAATGCTTTAAACTTCACACCTCAGAAATACTAACTTCTTCAAGTATAGTCAGCTGGAAAAAAATGGTCAGAAAATGCAAAAGCCACCAAATTTATTGCCAAAAAAGTTAATGTTTTGGGGGCAGTGGCAAATGAATGTGAAATTAAAGAAAGAGCAGACCACCTGCAGGAGGGTGAATCCTTTTAACTCAGACTGCTCTTCTGTTGATTAGTTAGGAATATATCAGTCTTCATGTATGTAACTAATTTCAGTGCCCTTGGGAATAATGAGAGTGCATCTGTGCACTTGGAGTTAGGGAGAATTTTAATGATTGAGAAGTGTTTCCTTGAGAAGTTCCTGCTGAAGCCACTGCTGTCCTGAAGTCACTATAAGGATTTATGTAACACCAGGGTGAGAGTTGGCAGGCATGCAGGTTCTGTCCCTGAGTGTGAAGCTACTGAATAGTGCAGGCAGATGTGGATATTAGGTGGATATAGTACCGGTGAGTGATGAAATAGCTCTTACCAAGATGAATATTGTTTTTTACCTGCAAACACGGGAATGAGAAAGTCTTCTCTGATTTAAATGTATGTAGTCTTTACCAAACAGAACATAGCATTCACTTTGGCTGTAGTGCAAAAGGAGTTAAAAACCCTGATAATCTTTGCACTGATTTAATTGAGCTTGGGCCCTGGCTCCAAGGATAGAATGAAACTAAAGCTTTTCAATTACAATGCCAAAGAAAAGGGAAGGGTTCTGTTTCCCCTGTGAAGATTACTTTATTGGGATGTGCCATGGAATATATTGTTAAGTGGCAAATGAGTGAACCGCAGTGGGTACGAGCCAGCTTGAACTCATTACTGAAAAACCTCCTCCTGGCAACCTGCAAAAATGGATTCCTGAGAGAAGGATCATTCACTGAGTCGTGCTGGGGGACAGGAGAAAGTCAGGAAGTGCCAGAAGAACATACGAGATACAAAACATGTAAAGTACTGGTATACATACGCAAAGAGAGGCAGGCACGTGCTCTTTTTTATTTGGATTTAATAATACAATTTATAGAGATTTAGTCCTGCAGAGGAGGTAAATGTATAAAGAACCAAAACCCACTGTGGTTAATTTTTGTTGAGAACAAAATTGCTCTTATGACCTCCTAGTGTTTTAGCTTACGTGCTAAATATAACAGCAAAAAAACTCTTTCACCACCACCCCCCTCCAGACTTTGAGACTGTTTCAAAGTGAATCACACCTGCTTCACTCTTTCTGCTTCTGTATGTGGTGGCAAAATTTGGAAAAAATGGAGGAATAAGACCAATGCTTTGATATTCAAATGTGCAGAGTAACTTCTGCAAAGGGTATGAGAGAAGGTTAGGGTTCAAATAAAATAGAGATATTTTGTTTCACTAGCTATGCCAATATAGTGGGGAAGCAAAATGGACTGTTTTTCATTCTGAGACCTTCAGAGTTCTGTGGCTAAAGAATTTCTGTGTCCAAAGTATCAAATCATGTAATAACAGATGCCATCCTTCCCTATTAACCTTTCATTTTCCAGTATCCTCAGTCTGCCTTCCTTACAGCACAGCTGTTACCGTTCAATACCAAATCTGTTTTGAGGCATTTGTGGCTGTTGTGCAGTGACACACCTGACATCCCGCTCACCCAGCCCAGCACATGAGCTCAGGCACACCTGGAGTTTGCTTCTGCAGCAGATGAGTCTGGAGCTGGGGCCATTGGTTTAAGGGAAAGAAAAGTCACCTTATTTCAATCTGTCCTGCTGGTAGGAAGCTGTGCATGTGTGGATTCTGTGGGTCAGTCATTCTCTTCCTTGAACACATGCATGTGGCATTTTATAGCGTGAGCTGTAATTTCTTCTGAGTGTACAATTAACTTCAGAGGGGAGTTTTTTTAATAAATCAGGGATGCTTTAGTTGGAGAACAAGAAGTGTCATTTCAGTGGTCTTATTCAGAATTAGTTGTAATTTTTTGCATTATAATCTAGACATTTTCTAATAGGCTATGAGGTTTGTCCTCTCTTTCTTTGTAAGTATTCACCAAATTTCCTCCCTCCCTTTTTTTTTCCCTAAGTATGTTCATTAGGTTGGAGCAGCAAGATTAGCCTCAACAGTGATTTTACTTTTGCAGAAAGGAATACCCAAAAATTCAAGGACAAAATAGACATGTAGAAAAAGCTGTATGAAAAGAAATACGTACCTGCACATCTTCCCACTGTAGGCTTAGAAATAACGTGCTGATGAATAGGAAAGATAAAATAAGGCTGGAGATGGCAGAGCTTCAAGGAAAATGCAAAGAACTAATGAAGGTTTCAAAGATTTTTAAGTTACCTCTTTGTGTCTGAAAACTGATTCTCCTCATGGCTGCTTGCAGGTAGAGTGACCTGAGTGAAGGCTTTCGAGTTACACTGGGTATAACTGGTGTAAATTGCAGCAGCATGAAATCCACGGTGATTTATCTTGTGATGGCAGAGACAAATCTTATCTGAAGATTCCTGGATCTGTAGAGGATGAAACGTTCATTTTCCTGTCATCACTCAAGGCAATAGATAGTTTTATCTAATTTTATAATCTGTCTGAACAGAGTCGTTTCGAGGCTATAAACATTATTTAAGGATGTGCTTTCTTGTATTTCTGAAACCATCATCAAGGTCTTTTCCTCAAGCAGACATCTTTTCTATAGGTCTGCTTTTGATCTTATTTTATGACTGATGGGCTTTATAGCAAGTTTTAGTGAGTTTTTATTTCAAGATCAATAAAACTGAAATACTGAAAGCAAGGCTGCAGGCTTCCAGCCCACCCACCCTTCACATTGTGACACACCCTTTGGGACTGCTGTCATATCAAGTACCACCAGGCCATGTGCTGGGTTTGGTGGTGCAGCACAGGGCCCTGTTTAAGCAGAAATCAGAATGGAGCTGTTCTGGCACTGCATGTTGCTTAAAATTTTGTGTGGCAAGATTACAGGCCTGACAGGATGGAAGCACAGTCAAATGTGAATACACCAATCTGCATTGCTTAAAATGACAAATCCAGCCGTGTTATCCAGTAGCTCAGAGTTCTGAGGACTTAGGGTACACCTGCAGTGGGAAAGGCTGGTAGATACGGAGAGGATGAGGGAGGCAGTTCCCTCTGTTAGTGTGGTATCCAAGCACTTTCCCTGTGTGAAGTGTCGGGGAGCAGCCCCACGCATCTGCACCCAGGTCCAGCAAGAGGCTGCTCACAGAGTGCATTGTCTTTCCGTGTCCATTCCTGGGGAGAGGAGAATGGATGTGCTGTTGCTGCATCAGCATCACTGCCTGCTTCTCCTGACCAAAGATCACCGCGTGGTAAACCCAAGATGAGTTTCTGAAGACAATGCTCTTCTCCTGGCAGAGATGTCAGCAGCAGGGGAGATGTGCTCTCTGGGAAGCGGGAGTGTTTGGGGTCCTGGGTTCAGGTCTTCCCCTGAGGCGCCTGAATAGAAGGTGAGGGTCCCTTCCAGTCAGAAGGGGTGTTAATAAGGTCCCAGTGTGACGGCTGCTCTTCATAAGCAAAGGCTCACCCAGGGCAGAAGAAGCAGTACAGGGCTGGGCTCTGGCGGTGGCAGTGAATTCTCTCTGAGTAAGCAACAGCTCGACCATCCTTCTTTGATGCTGAGTGTCATAGGTTCCAGTGTAAGAAGTAACCAAGAGTCTGTATTCCACAGCCATCTTCATAAACTGTTAACACCAGATGGGGCAGTGTTCTTTATCTCTTCCATGACTCATCCCTGATAACTCCCTCCAGGGATATCTTCAGTTAACGGGCCATCAAGTCTCATTGCTTGTCTCATAAAATGACATCATCCCACTGTGAAATGCTCTGCCCAGGGGGAGGAACCAAGCATTCCTACCTGGATATAAACTGAGGTTTGGAATATCACAGCCAGCCCTTACCTACTGGATTCCCAGGGGACAAGAGCTACATGACCACCACTGGACCTTCAGAGGAAGACCAGACCCTTCTACAGGATCAGTGCTTCAACAGAACCACATCTATCACTCCAACGGGACTGCAGCCACCATTTAATGGGACTGCTACCACCACCCTGGCCAACAGGGTGCCAGGCTGTATCCTGACTCTGCCAGTTCAAGCCAATGTTTTCTGCCTTTATATTAATTTTCCTATCAAACTGTAGTTCTGGCTTGGAATCTCCCATGGGTTTGCTTTCAAACTAGTACACCAAGAGTGAGAAGAGTTGAGCTCAGCCCCTCATGCCCCTGGCCAAATCTTATGGTATCTTTGCCCTTCCCAAGAGAAAACCTCACAGGTAAGAGAGAGTAGCAGCCAGCTGCACTCCTCCCCCTCATCCATGGCTACATCTTTTGTCTCTTAAGTATGGTCATTATTTTCTCAGCAATAAATTGGAGAAAATTCCCTAAGAGAAAGAAACAAAAGGAAAAATCTTGACCCCCAATAACATTTCTTCCTCAGAGGCAGCTGCATGATTGCAAACAACTCCTGCCTGTTGACTCCTAATTTTACAGGCTCCTTTTCTTTAGTGAATATCTGGTTTTGTTTTATGCAGCAGAGCAGCCACCTTAAGGCCAGCTTTGCTCTAACACAGTGAGCTGTTTTGTCTTCGTGCTTCATGCTGTGCTGTCCAGGCACATGCCATGAGTGGGGAGTGGGCTTGGTTGGCCACCCCCTTGTTGTGGTGTCTCTCCTCACAACCACGCTTGGCTTTCAGTCTTCTGAGAGCATTTCCATGCAGCTGTCCAGTTTTCTGTGACCCTTCATGAGTGTCATCACAGCCGGAGTTGTCCTGGGCTGGGCTCAGCCTCAGCTAGGGCAAAACGTGGCACTCAGTGTCTGCAGCATATCAGCTTAAGATACTTGGGGTCTTCCAGCCTAGGAGGGCTGTGCTGCACAGTCCAGTTTGTCTGAAAAAGAATCTGAACACTCAATATATTGTTGTTCTGTCAAATCAGTTTCTTGATGCCTCGGGACAGCTCCTCATTCTCATCTTCCTTCCATAGACGTTTGTTGTGGCTCACTGCCTGCACAAGTCAGGATTCCTGTGCTTTAAAGACAGATAGACACATGGTTAGGTTCTTTATTGGCTTGGGACCAAAGAACTCAGCATTCTGGAGATCAGGCATTTTGATTTTGTACAAGTTTTATTGGTCTGCCAGGATATGAGTTTCAACAGCCTAAGGGTACTTGAGTGAAGTAACTCAAGTCTGTTTACACGCTAACCTTTGAATTTCTCAGATTCACATGCATGATAAATTGTTTGAATAAAAAATTGGATATAAAAATGGAATTAAGCCTTTATGATGACCTTTAGAGTAATTTGGACACATTCTCATCTTGGCTTGCTGTTTAAAACTGATGCAGTTACTGATCAATGATGTGGGAAATGAAACTTTATCCGAAACAGTTTTAATATTTGTGTTGAGCTGTAAGTGAGAAAAGGCTTTTCCTTATTAGTATTTGGATGCTATTTTTGGTTGGTTGTTTTTGTTTCCAATGTAGCTTATAAGCACAGAGAGCTGTGCATGTGTTCATCCTTTTATTTTCAAATTTGGACTCAATTTAAATTCTGTCTTTGGTTTTATCTCTGGTTGAGCTTATGGCAAGAGGGAGGATCTTGACATTTTAGTTACTAAAGAGTTTTACTCTTCAATTTTAAAAAATTTAATTAATCTTTTAAATGTGTATATTGTATAAAACAAAGCTCTAAATATTTTTCATCCCACTTTGTTTTGAGAACAATTTAATGTTGTTGGTTTAAATTGTATTAATTAAAGCATGGATGTATACGTGATGTTTTAGAAGTGGCAATTTATAGAGAAGTAGCATGAATATTCTTTACAGTGGAAAACCATGTGATAACTTCAGCTGTATGGTTTGTTTTGTTTTTTAAAACATTATAAGTCAGAACAAGTCTCAGAATTTATTTCAAAATTATTCTGAGTTAGGACAGTGGTCAGTCAACATAAAATTATAAATCTAATTGAAATGTATGGGAGGGTCACACCAAACCATTCCCTGAAGAATTTAAAAAAAAAAAAAAAAAAAAAAAAAAAAAAAAAGCAAGCTGAGAATCACTTACATTCTGCTTAAAATCTGTTTTGAAAATGTAGGTAATAAATTCTGACACCAGCAAATCTGAACCCATATAATCTGTTGACCAAAAAGAGTTTGCCTTGTGATTTCATTTCATTTACACCAGGAGGTTTCCACATGCAACATCTTTGCTTTTAAGGTCTGAGCAATGACCTTGTGTGATTTGTTAAATAGCTGGAAAAACACACTGTGATAAGGCACATTAACATTGTGTAATGTGGACACTATTGCTTATAAACTGAGGAGCAGAATTCATCAAAACTCTGTGTGTATCTTTGGCTGGTGCTAGGGAGAATTTAGAAAAAGAAAAGGCCCTCCTCCTATGTTTTTATGGAAAATGAAATCTTTTTCAATTAGCATTCTTGAAGTGTGGCATTCCTTTCTAAAAGAACCCATTCAGCACATCAGAGGGGCTCTGGGAGTTCCCTGCTGTCCCTGTGTGGGATTAGAGTGTTTCTATTTACAATTCATCAACTTGATTCAAATCAGAGCCAGACTGAATCTTAACTCTGTGAATGTTCTTCAGCATCTCTGACTAAAAGGGTCTGTTTTACCTTGGAACAGAACCTGTGTGCTTTGCTGTTACACCTGCAGTCAAAAGATTGCTGATGATAATTAGAATTTGAGAAAAATAGAGCTTAAAATCCCACCTAGATCAGCATTAGCAGCACTTGGCATTCATTGTGTTTTCAAATCAAAATGCTGCTGTTGGGACATCAAAAGTCATGTGCCTAGTGTCTTGTTAGTAAGAAAACCCAGCTTAAAACATCAACATACATGTACATGTCAATGTCTCAAACTAACCTTAGATAGCTTCTCATTGGAGGCAGCAGAATCTCCTGGTGAAAAATAATACTAACTACTTTCCCAGTCACATTACTTATTAAATCCATATTGAACATGTTTGCCAGCAGAATAAAATGATTTTGGCTATATGGCATAACAATGAGTTATTCCAAAAAAATTTCAAAGAAAAGGGTGAAAAAAAGCTCCTTTTAATAAAAGAAGCCAGATGCTGACTTCATGTATTCTGGGTAAAGAAACCCCATGTAAATTCCATGCTTCATGTTGATTCCCCTTAGTGAAATTATATCTAGTGTTTTCATCCAGTTCAGTTTTTAATGCACTAACATCTCTTGGCTCAAGAGGCTCGTTATTCTTTCCAGACCAGTAAATCTGTGACTGATGCACTAGGTTGATTTTAGTGTTTTTGGCAGTACGGTAACACATGTTGCCTATTGATGATTTCTTTGGGTGTTTTAGTATCCTCTGACATATTCTCTTCATTCAGTACATATTCGAGTAAAAGAAAGTTATGTCTCTTTTTTTGTTTTCATAAATTTTGAAGTGTATTTTGAAATAAAGCTATTTTAACTCTCTAGGTGCCAGTGAAAAAGAAAACATAAGCAATAAGTATTATAGCACTATTAAGTTCTAGAGCTTTAAATACAGGTATGACAAATGTGTGTTATGGCCATGATTTAAATTTGTCAGCAGAGACCTTGTCCTGTTCCTGTAGGCTCTGATGCTGCACACACACAGACTCTTGAAGGCAGAATTAGAAGCACAGAGGTAAGCCCTCAGATAAGGATTTAGTACCATGTCTGTTCTTATTGGTGTCTACTCCAGTCCCAGTTTTCAGTTAAAATGCGTTCTCCTCTGAACTGGATTAAGTTGTTGGATGGCAGTGGACAGAGTCGGGTTTCCTATGGGATGTCTTGAAATAAAGGTGACAAGGTCATCTGAGGAATGCTTAGGAAGAAATCTGCTCAGAAATCCTTGGGGGAATATTTTTAGAGCTTTACCTCTCACAGGTTTTCCACATGCCACATCAGTCATATGCATCTTTGGTGTAGGTCTTACAGGTCAAATTCCATGGTAATGAAAAATTGAGCTTTCCAGCAATAGAGGAGCTTTTGGCTGTGTGTTTTCCATCGTGTATGCAGAGGATAGAGTGTCAAGAGTGCATTCAGAATCACATGGAACACTCTAGGTTTACTTCATCTGCAGGTGGCTGCTCACAGCAGCATTATGGGATAGTGGCTTTTGGGACAGAGGAAGGATTGCAGGACACTTTGAGTCTGCAGGGAAAGACGAGGAAATCCCAGGTCTCCCTAATGAAGTTTTGGAGTAAATGGGTGAAATTATGTTTCTGAAGGTGAACAGTCAGTGGTAGATGAGATCTTTTAGAAGAGGAAAAGTTGCTGAGCAAAGAAGGGCTTGGACTCTGTGGGAATTGAGGGCATTGCAGTTTGGAAAAGAGAGAAGGATTTTTCTATTGCAGATGTAGAGAATTGTGGAGCGGAAAAAGAAAGGCTAGAAAGATTCAGAAATATGTGTATTATGGTGTCCCTGAAGAGGAAATCAGCAGTAATCCTATTCCCCTCATTCAGAAACTTCTTATTCAAGAGTCAGAGCTTCCCGGCAAGGAATTTTGCACGAAAGGTGCTGACTTCTGAAACTTGGGATTTTGATAGGAGCCTAAAGGATTTAGGCTCTTCTCGTTTAATAGGAGCAGCTTAAGTAGTAGCCTGGTGAGTATTCCACCTTGGTTTCAAGTGACATAATGGAATTTCATCCTGAAAAGGTATTTCTGTGCATATAGAGGAGAGAATATTGTCAGGAGCTTGTTTGGGACAAGCAGTGCAGTCCAGAGGTACCAGACAAGTTCATCCATCAAGGCCAAGATGCCCTAAGCCAAACCAGGTTTTTCTAATTAATCTTTGTCATGAAGAAATTTTTGTTTGACTTTGATTTGCACACTGATAATATCATAGAATCTGGACTGCAATGTTGGTTTTTGTGGATCTTGCTTTTTTGCCTTCCTTTTAAGAGGGTTAGCAGTTTCTATACAGAAAAAGGAAATCAAGTGTTCCTATTGATATGATCTCAGGACTCTTAAAAGGAGGGGCCATCCACATTGGAAAAAGGGAAGTTTCAAAATTCTTTTGTGTAGTAGAAGTTATATTGTGGCAGTAAATGCTGCAAGCTGTCAGTACGGCCAAATACATGTGATGATTCTGTATATCTTGCAGAGCATGATTTATCATGGGCAATACTGTTTTTAAAAAGAGAGTTCATTTCTAAGTATAATTTTTCTTGTTTCTGTAAAACTCAGATGCGTGCAGTGGTTCTAAATGGACCAGCACTCCCCTGCAGCATGACCATTTTCCCTGCTCCCAACCTCCCATATTTCTGGTTTAATAGCCTATAGAGATTGAACTGTTCTCCACTTTACACATCATTTACTTTATGCAGTGAATCACTCAAAGCAGCAAAACTGAAAAGTAATGAGCCATTCACATGATTTTTACTGAAATTAAGACTTCAATACTGTGCTGTAAGTTTCTTGTGATAGCCATTTGAGTGCTTTTCTGATCAGAACAATAATCTTAAGAATGGAGTGTCCAGAGAAGGGAAAGGAGCTGGGGAAGAGTCTGGAGCACCAGGAGCAGCTGGGGGAGCTCATCCTGAAGAAAAAGAGGCTTGGGGGGACCTTCTTGCTCTCCACAACTCCCTGAGGGGAGGCCGGTGATCATGTAGTGAAATGGGGATCGGTCTCTTCTCCCAAGTAACAAGGGACAAGAATAAATGGCCTCAAGTTGTGGCAGAGGAGGCCTAGATTGGGTATTAGGAAACATTTATTCATTGCCAAGCATTGGAACTGGCTGCCCAGGGCAGTGGAGTCCACCCGTGGAGGGATTTAGAAGCCATAGATATGGCACCTGGGGACATGGTGGAGTTGGCAGCGCTGGGTTAGTGGCTGGAGTCTTGGTGGTCTTAAAGGTCATTTCCAACCTAAACAATTGCATAATTGTAGGGTGTTCCAAGCTCCAGGTACACGTGCAGATGCTAAAGCTGTGCATTACTGTTCTTCCAAGCAGGAAATTGTGGCTGGTTGCTGAAGAACAGGAGAGAGTTCCCTCAGCAGCTTTTTCTTGATAAACTTAGAGTGTTTTGGAAGAGCAAGCTGGACTTTTGGCCTTACAAAATTATAGGTTAGCAAATATATTTAAAGAAATTAATGAAGACTGATGAAAATAACTTCTGGTTCTTGCCTCTTCACATGAAAGCAGGATCAGGGCAGAAGCGTCTGTCACTAGAGATTGCTGGCTGTTGAATGGGTACATTTGGAAAGTTGTTGAGAATCATGGTCTGTGACCAAGTCCCATAGAGTGCTGCTAAAGTGCAGAGATTTTACAAAGATGATGTATGCTGTATGGTAATTCTTGCAGCCCTTAAAGGATAAATAGATTTTTAAAAATAAATATATGCATATATATGTATAGGAAAAGATGAAAATGGCTCTAGACTCATACAGAAGCTGACCCTATCATTAATGGAGTTCATGGCTTCTCATTATTTTCTGCTTAGTTCACTCACACAGAGCCTGCTCTTCCTGCCTTGGAGTGTGGGCTTTCATATCAATCAGAAAGTTCCAACCCAGGGGATAAAGCCTAAGATAGGACATTGGCTTAGTAATTATGCAGTTGGAACTCCTTATTGCTCAACAGAGCCGGAATCTGAGAGAGCATTCATGTAACGCCACAGGCGTCAGGGCTTGCAGCTATGCTGGAAAAAGGGATGAAAGTTCACATTTTCACTTGTCCATAGGGATGAGTTTCAACTAATTTGTCCCCCACAAGAGCATATCCTAGTTGAGAGAACTGTCAGTGTTCTGTAATTTCAGACAAGGGCGTGTGTATTGGTATGAGAGCAGTTCTGAATATATTGAGTGTCAGATACTGCTTTATTTTCAGAATAGTGTTGGGGAGTTATGAGTTATATGAATAATTAGTGTTTTCTTTCAGCTTTTTGCAAAACGTAGATTGACTTTTTATTTGCTTAGTGTTTTGTGTTCAGTTATTCCAAATTCATATTCCAGTGGGTAACAAAAGTAAAACAATCTTCTTTTCCTTTTGGAAGAGATTATTTGACTGCATGTGGGTGCTAGAAATGTGTCCAAGTGACCAGAAGTCTGCTCTTTGTGCATTCTGACATATATGGCTGTAACTTGGAGTTCTTCTTGCAGAAGTTGTAGTAATACTCCTGTAGTTGAATTAAAGGCAAACTTTCATAAACTGGTTTAAGTCCTGGAACAAGAAGGGTTTTTTCCTGCAGGATTTGTAGGCTTTATTTGTTATTTGTCCCTACAGGTAGGCCTTCCAAATCCCAGTTGTGTATTTGTGGAATTATGAAGAGTGTTTTTTGTCACAATTTAATCTTGCTCTGACATCAACTACAGCTCAGTCATAGGAAGATGTGTAAACGTGCCCTGAAATCCCCAAAAATGTACAGTGGAAATAGTTCATCTCTTTCTTTGTGAAAATTAGGAGACCCCCTACACATAGAAATGTGGGGAAGGAGTATTTTTCTAATTGTAAGGAGGATGGATTGTTAAATTATGTTTATTTCTTAAACATGGTCCTCTGTAATAAGTGAGGTATGAACCATGCTGTAGTGTTCAAACAAATGCAAACAAGTTTAGCATTACTAATCTCAGTTAATTCAGTGGCATGTACTTAATATTTGAGTGTTTGCAGCATTTGGGCCTTTTGATAGCCACCAGAATCTTTCACATCACTAGAGAAGCCTGACCTTGTTGTTTCTCTTCAGAAGGTTTAAATTGGAATATCTGATATCATATATTTCCATACTTAACATTTACTATTAAAATGGCCATTTAATATTGTTGATGCTTGTCACCAAAGAGAAAACTTTTTCGTTGGAATATATTTGGGAGAAAGGTAGCTTTTGTGTTACTAAATTGGAGTCTGTTCCTCTGGTGAGTGATATATGAAATATGCATGTGTTTTGATAAATTTGTCAAAGCAATTTCTTTAATGTTCTATGTAAATAGAAACAAATGTGTAAAACCCATATCTTAAATGTTTATTATATCCTTCCAATTTTGGTAAAGTAGCTTTAATTTATTGGATAGAGTACAGGCCTCTGAGAATTTGGAGTGAAGCTGGCATATTGATACAGTGTTGTGAAAGAGAACAGGAGGTGGGTACCTGGCATTGCCCTTTAAGGAAACATCAGCACCACCTGCAGTGGGAAGCACTGGCATGGAGGAGGTACAGTCAATATCTCTGCGTGCTGTAGTGAAAAATATACCCAGGGTGACTTTGTGCTTGCTGGAGATGTGTAATTAACGAGGAGTTCCAGGTTATTTTTCAGAGTTTATTTAAGCTCTCATATGCAGGAAGTGAAGATGCAAAAAGTTGTATTTTCTCCTGTTACAGTAACTTATATCCTGTGTGGGATTATGAAGGTACTTAATGTAGATCTGTTGACTTCTGCTGAGCTTCTTGTAAAGAACTGCAACAATTTTATTCAGAATCAGGGCTGTGTTTGCAGTGAGATATGCATGTAATGGCCAGCCAGTCCTTTTATAGTCTGAGTCACACCGAGTGAGTTCTTTGAAATAATCCGCAGCTGGCTGATGGCTAAACTCCTTTTTACTTCTAGGAAAAGTGGTGTCTTTTGATACTGTTTGGTTATTAGAGGAATTGTTCATATAGCATCAAACTTCATGATCTTCCACATATTCACATGTATTCCAGCTTGTGATATAAATGCTCTGTGTTGCAAATTTAAGAGCCCTGGATCTGTGTTATTTAGAAGAATGGATTGCAAACCCTCCTGGCTAGTTCAGGTTAAGATAAGCTTGAGGGTGAGAAATTTGGTCTCGTTATTTATTAAAAATGAGACTGAAATGCATTTGAAATAAATGCATACCAGTGTTTATGTTGTTGAGGTGATGCAAATGCAAACCTACGTCACAGAAAACAAAATTCATTCTGTCTGCTTGTGGAGATGATGCAGTGCTTGATTAATTAGGGTAAGGTATTGATGTTGATACCTTTTTGAAATGACTTTGCATTCCTTCTGGCTGTTTAACCATGTGACACAGGAGGATCCATGTACAGAGGATGTGCTTGTCAGCTGAGCAGGCAGGAGTTTCACGGGCTTAGCATGGGAGACCTGTTGCTGGTACCTTTTAAAATGTTAGGCTGAGGTCTTTTGGTTTTCCTGTACAAACACAGACCAGATAAACAGCAGTTGAGAAAGGAGGAAAAAAAATGGACAGCAGTACTTTAGCATCAGTGTTGAGATAATCTGAGGGACTGATCCATGGGAATCTTCAGCTGGAGGCTGCCTGCAGCCATGCAGTGATTCACCAGCAGTTTGTCCTCTGTCTCTCATCCCTGCTGGTCATTGTCACACAGTCTCCTGTCATCTGAAGTGGTGGCAGCAAGACCCCAGCTCTGTTCCCTCCTTAAAATAACTGACTTAAAGTTTTAAAGGAATATTTTCATGGGAAGTCATTGAGGAACTGGGAGACCACAAAGACATTGTCAGTGAGACTAAAGAATTGCTTCAGGCAGGAAGCTATGGTGGGTGCTTTTTTAAAGAAAAAGATGTAAGAAAAAGGAAACTATCTTAGTCAAAATCACCTTTGCTCAATACTGGAGAGCCTAGTGACAGGTATGAATTTTGATTAAAGTAGATACTATTGAAATTAATTCTAGCTTTTGTAATACAATAATAGCTTCAGAGGAAGCTTATCTGTAGAAAGCCTTGGATTTAATCTCTAGTCATTATTTGAAGACCTATGATTTATGTGGAGTAATGCACTCAGGTAAAGTATCTAAACAATCCAATGTGGTGTAAGTTTTTACTTGTTTTGAATTGTGTGCAGAAATTTGGTATTAAAAAAAGTATTCCCCAAACATTTATCATGTATGTAGAGATGGCATGGGCTAAAAGCAGTGACAGAAGATTCCCAGGGTCCTGAAAGACCAGAATGTGGTTAAGTCAAAGAGTATTTCCATCAGGTCCCAAGAGATCCTTTGCATTCTCAAAATCAAATGCAAGCTTATATTTATAGAATAAAATTAGATACAAACTTATATATAATTTGACACAAGCTAAAGTAAAAATGAAGATAAATCAGTCTGTCCTGGTACAGTGAACTCAGGGCTCTTTTCCCTTTAAATGATTCACTGCAAATTGTACATGCAGCTTACTTGAGGGAGACTTAAGTACTTACAGTAGCTCAAGAGGAGATGGTTGTATACACATGGGTTTGATAAATGGGCATGAATTAACAAACATTCATTCCAAAGTATCTGTTCTTCATAATACTTATCCGTGAGACTGAGACCATAATGGGACTGAAGTTCAAACATTCAAGGGGTTCCCAGAAAAACAAACACTGCTTCCTCTTCCAAATATTCTCATCACAGCGTTGTTTTCCAACACTGTTGTGTTCTAACACAGCAGATGTTTAACAAAAGGACTGAAAGTGTTACTCTTCACTAGTGATACTGTGCAAACAGCAAGGTCCATTTGCAAGATCTTGTCTTAAACCATTTAATTGGCTACAAATCCATGTGTAAATATGTCTGATATCTAGGATTTTTGATGAAAATTCAGCCTTTCAGAAAGACCTTTGTAGAGTCTTGATTGAATATAGTCAATTACTTTCCTAGCATCTAGTTGAGTTTCATTTGACCTACATGAGTTTTTCTGAGAGGCTTTGGACTCATAAAATCTTCATGTCTCTAATAAAAAACAAGCCAGGAGCCTCATTAATATTATTGCCATGACCACAAGGCAGATTCTCAGGCAAAGCTCCCATCCAACAGCCCCTGCTTACTTTGGAGCCAGCATTCTTTCCTGAAATGCTCAATATGATTATGAAAGGCAGGATACACCAAGGAAGCTGGTAGGATCTGCAGTCTGTGGTCTTGAGGAATTTCCTAAATCAATACAGTTGAGTATGAAAATTTGTCATATATGTCAAAACTTACCTTAAAAATGCATTTTCATTTAAATTGTGACAGTTTAATCAAAAAATATCTTCAATGATGTTTTCCTCAGTGTTTCAAAAAGATGTGGTTTTTTTAACAGGTAAAACTGAAGTCATAATTTTTAAAAGTAGAAGATTTAATGCCATTTTAATGCCTGTAGTTTTATCCCAGTTACTTGCATTATTATGAAACATACACACTTTTGTGTTTGGAGGTGAGTAAAATACTTACTTTTTAACACTTGTAGGATAAGGGCCTCCATTCTGAATGTTGTCAGCTTTTGATTATTCCAGGTGGTAAAAGGGAAATTGATAACCCAGATAGGACAGATTATTCAAAACACATGTAGCTGAGGTTGTGAGAACATCCATGGAGGATGTAATGGGGAGGGGAAAGGTCAGTGACACTTGCCTGCAGTTCAGAGATCTCTCAGCTTGTACTGACCTGATCAAGTCAGTCTGGCAGCACGACGACAAAATAAATGCAGCTCTATTGTTTCCAGACACAAACTCTGTCTCGTGCTGAGTGAACCTGGGTGTCGATCTGCTTCTGGCAGATCAGACAAGGAAGCTGCAACCTTGAGAAGCCACAAATGGATGATTGAAGACCAGTTTTTTTCTTCTGTAGAAGCTTAAAAGCTTTATGGAGGTACCTCATCATCAGCTGCAGGATGAAATAGAATTAGTTCTTTGCAACGTTAAATGTGATTTGCCAGCCCATCAGTTTCCTAATTAGTCTTTTGCAAAACTTCAAAATAATTTAAAGCCATAATTTAAAGTTCTGCAAGTATCAGTTGATTGAAATCAGCATTTTAAGTAATTTATGTTAAGTATCTGTTCAGACTAGAGCATGCAGCCACTTGAGCTGCAGAACTTGGTTTGCAGAGTGCCCTGATTCCCAGAGAGTGGGATAAATACTCTTTTCCAGGCAGCCTGCAGAGCTGGGATGCTGCACACGGGCAGGCTGCAATGAGAATGTGCATTCCCTTGGTGGAGGAAGTGTGGAGCTGTAGCTTCCAACTTGTTCTCCCAGCTGGAGTCTGTAGCACACAACTGCTGTGCAGGGCCATCCTTGCTTCTTTCATCAAGAAGATTTTTAAGTCCTGAGTTTTAGATACTGTTTTGGGAGAAGTACCTGAATTCTTTCAGCTTTATGACTGTGCTGACGAGTTCAGTTTCTTTTAGGCCTTTGTTTTTTGCAGTAGAAGTTTGCCAAGGTTAAGTTGTGCAAGCATGGATTAAGTTTAGTGCTGTCTTCTCTATTCTATCCCCTCATAGGAAGATCTGCTCTGGTTTGGCAGTTGTTACTGTCCTGTGTTTCTATCCTATTCTCTCCCTTTCTGCTTCCATACCTCTGTGAATCTCCTGCATTGTTTTTCCTGTTATTTCTGTCTGGTTTATTTTCTGGCAGGCTCCAGCTCAGCCTGTCCAGCATCAGCCCACAGTGTTAAGGACAGATGGTTCTGTGCATGGTGTTGATACCCAGACACTGTCACTCCAGCTTTACTATTGCAGACTTTGGAGAGGAGCAGAAACTCGATGTTTTCAAGCCTTTGTGTCAGGCTGGATGCAGATGTGGTAACTGTGTGCTCTTCAGTGTTGGCAAAGTTTTTATTGCCATGAAGGCTGGGAATGATGCAGAAATGGTTAGATACTGGAAAATAAGGGTGGTGGCACAAACCCCTTATATTCACAGCAATTCTTCTGAAATTTAGGGTTAAGGAAACATGGATTTTGATGAGTGCTCAAAATCAGCTGAAATAATTGTGGAATTAGTGTCTCTGGTTGATGCACGTCCCATTATTTCTGTTACGATTTGGTGCAGAGTCTTTGCCTGTGAACTTGGTCCAGGCTTTCAGCCTCCTTTCAAACACCTGCCAGCAGAGCCCCATGTCCTGGTGGCATTCCTGCCCACAAAACAAACAGCATTTCATTATTCTGGTTTTCAAGTAAATGCTGGGTCTCAGCAATGCCACTAAATGCCACTGCAGGGTCCTGTGCCTGGCGTCACGTTGTCCATGGGATAATGTGACAGTGTTCAGTGAGGAGCCTGAGATGAGCAGGGTGTCACAATGGGAAAGATCACGTAGCTGCTCATGGTATGAGCTCACTGCTGACACGGGCTCACAAAGACATTCTTTCACACAGACCATCTGCTGTATTTCCTAAACTGTGCATTCTCACAGTGCCCTGAACCAGCCAAAAACCCGACATGAAAACCGAGTCCCAGTGCTCAGTGAGGGAAACAACGAAGAGCTCAGGAGCTGGGAGGTTCTGGCTTCAGCACTGAGGGGTGCAGTTGCGCAGTGTGGGTCATGGCCACAGGTGGCCCAGGTTAAAGGAGGTGCCTGCTGAACTGGGTGTCCCGAGGTGTCCCCACAAAAACTTCCCTGTTTCACACCAGCCACTGGAGTGTGTGGCCAAAAGCCAGCCCCTCATCTGGTGCAGATCAGCCTTGCACCCCAGAAACCAATGCTGCCACTGAGATCCGCGCCCAGGCTCTCAAGCTACGTTCACATTTTGTCTTGTAATTAGACAGAAAAAATACCTTTCTATGAATCATAATCTCGTCATCTTTGCCAAGGCTGCAGCAGAATTAATTGTGTATTATCGATGTAATTAGCTTAATTAGATGTTTGGTTTTGTTTATGTTATACTTCAGAAACAGTACAGATGAGAAATATTTTTAAACTTGGCATGCTTCCAATACATTTTATTTAACTTTCTCAGCATTAAAGATCTCCCCTTTTTCCATCTAAGAACTACTATTTTTCTGTCTTTAAACCTTTTATTTACAACCTGCCTTAAGTATTAAATTGGAGTCTTTATTACTAGTAATGTTGATCTTCCATTGTAAACCCTTAGGAAATCCAAGCTGCATTTTTAACCCTTTTTCAAGCTATCAACATGCAACTCTCTAGACACTTGTGAATGAAACAGTTTTATTAAGTAACTTACAAGAACTGTTGTAGAGCCCTCTAGGTCATTTGTTAAGGATTTGCTGTGGTTATCATTGATGATGGGAAAGAGTGATATGATGCTGAGAAGTGCTGAAGGAGGAAATTAAAAGTTTATTGTTATGTGGATTTGTTAGAAATGGGTCATGTGGAGGTCTAAGATCTATTTGAAGGGAAGCACTCTGACCAAGGTGATTTTTTTTTACATAACAAATGTTTCAGTTTTTCTCCCTGTTAAGGAGAAAAACTATATTAACTATATTACTCTATATTGTCTATGAAAGAGACAGATAGACTGTATTTATACAATACTGAGATTGTCCAGATAAAACCTAGTAAACATAAGAAATAAAAAGAGTAATGGGTTCCCAGAACATTAATTTGGCAGTATTTCACAGCATTTGAAATGTGTTTTATCAGCTTTATGACGTGAGCAGGAATATATCGTGCTCTTCTTCAGATAAGCAGGTAAGCAACACTCCTGTTGCTTACCTGGAGCTGGGTGGAGCAACATAGCCCTAATCTCAGTGCCATTTAAATATTCTCTTCTAGCATAATTCAACTGGGATGAATTATTAAATGTGAAATTTTTTTAAATGGGCCTAAGGGAATAAAGTGCCTGATGTCATTAGTCAACTTTTAAATAATCCCTGCAGAAAAGCCTAGATAATTGTCTTTTCCTGAATTCTCTTGAAAACTATGGATTCAGTTGCAGAATAGCATCTCTTCAAAGGGTTTGCAGCTCCTTTTGCTTGATACTCGCTTTACACACAAGGTTTTTGAGTTTGTTCTAATCAAAACATCCAGTTTGATAGCAGGAAATGAAACACCTTTTCTGTTGTATGCATTTGTACAGCTTAAAAAGAGAGAAAAATTTGCCTGGGAATGAATAAATGGTGGCAGGCCTTCTCCAGACAGGGAGAGTAGAATGATAGAGTCAGGATGAAATAGGTAATGACTCTCACTGCCACACTGATAATGCAAGATAAATGAAGGAAAAATCTAATTCCTAGACTGAAGTCTAGAAGTTAGAGAAGGGTTGGATTTTCTATGCTTCATTAAGCGAGGAGAAGAAAGCAAGAAGCAAGTGTAAGTGGGGCAATTAAAATGAAAAAGTATCAAATGCTTTTTGAAGTTCTTGTATCCCCCATCCAGTGTTGCCAGGTAACTTTTGTTCACGGTTTGCAGAAGCCATGTCAGTTCTTACACAATTTGTGTCAGAGAAGTGAATCAGTCCCTGATGCTCCTTATGCTCCTCACCTGGTTCTGGTACCTCAGTGGACACCACTAATACGGTCTTAGACGTGGCCAGAGTGTAAGGAGCCCCGTGAAGATGTATCAAGTCTGAGGGCTGACCTGCAACCTCCCAGACTGGCTTCATACTATTACAAGATGGCTCCTTGGGTTTTTGTAAAGCCAAGGTTTTAATAAAGTAGAAAATAACAAATGATACAGAAACAAAAGAACAAAAGCCCTGCGCAGGTGCCAGAGAAGCATCTGACACCTGGCTAAGACACCCCAAAAAAGCACTTAAGCATCTCTGTGCTCCTTCTTAAGTATACAATGATCAAGAAGGGACAGTTTGTCTTGCTGCCTATAGAAACAGCTACAGATTTTGAGAAACATTTCCAAAGTTCAACCAGTGCCGCTGTGCTGGCACTGAGCCAATTGCAATGAGGGAAGAACAGAAAGTTCTGGTGTTCCTTCTTGAAAATCAGTGGTGTAACTGAAGCCCCTTTTTCTTGTTTGGAAACAGCTCCCTGGTCGTGGAGGGGTGCAGTGCAACACACCACAGGAGCACAGGCAGATGCTGGCAGCATGGGATTCCCTTTTCCAGCTCAGCGTCTCCTGGCTCAGCTATTGCCATTTACACCTCCAGCTTAATTTCCTAGGGAGGTTAGTTCCATTTTCCTCTCACAAAACTCATCACAGGTAGTTTTATGAATCTCACTGTTATGAGAAAGACGATCCAGTGTGGAGCTGGTTGAGGGAATTCCCCCCAGGAATCCCTTGCAGTGGATGTGGATTTATTTTATTGTTGGGTTCTTCTTCCCAATACTTGTAAGCAGGTTGACCACAGATGGGAGGCAGGTCCTTCTCTTCTTCATGGGTTTTTTGGGGTTAAATACCCCCTGGAATTGTAGGAACCATCTGGTCTGAGAAGCTGCCCAGCAAGTATCAGTAGGTAATAGGAGGGTGCCCACTGGGCAGTTCTAAAAATGTATAGCTGGGAGAGATGATTAATTGCAGTTGCCTCCTATTCTCAGATGCCTTTCGATGCAAAATTAAATCCAGCAAACATTGCCAGGTCCTTTACACCAGAATGATTATTGTTTTCTAAAATGATGGTTTACCATTTTTCATGGAGGACCAAGGAGAGAATGAGCGTTCTTTGCCAAAAAAATTATATTTTATGAAATAATTTACTCACTACGTTGCTTTTCTGGTTTCATAATAAAATTCAAAAACCTTGGAAAGCTTTAAAGTAATTAATATAGCTTGTAAAGGGGAAGGAAAAGGCTGGAATACTTGAAATAAATATAGTGAACATTATATGCATCCAATTGGATTAGTCCAGCTATTCCAGTAGTGATTAGAAAAGATTATATATTTGTTTGGACCCATTCATGGATTAGCTTGGCCAGTTGAGGTTGATCAAATTAGGCATTGTTCTTCTGATTGGTCCTTCCTGCATCTGTAACAGATGGACAATATTCTCCCTAATTGGAACATAACAACATAACCATTTAGTTACCATTTCAAAGTGTCAGCTGGGCTTCCTCTAACAAGAAACCATGAAAATTATAGAAGATGTGCTTTTGAAAAATATTAGTGAAAACTTAATGTATTTTCATGAGAATTGAAGTTCTTTTGGGAAATGTTTCTCCCAAAATGATGATTCTTTCTCTGAGATGGTTCTTTCTCTGTTGAGGGTACTTAGAAGTTATGCTGGCTCCCTAATTTAGTCTAGTTGTCTAGTGTGAAAAACACACCAGTTAATGAGATTTTAGTATTTCAGTTGGGAGTGCTTGTAAATCTCAATATTTAAGAGCATCTTCTCTAGTCTTTTGGGTGATAAGACTGTTTTTGGACTGGTTAACCCCTTTCCTCTGGGGCTGTGCTCGAGTGCCCTCTTCTCTCCCTGGATGATGTGGTTTTATGTAGGCTTCCTCTGCCAGATTCTTGGCTTAGTGTGGCCCTGAGTTTCCCTGACTTCTTTCCCATCTTCCCTGTGGTGTTCAGGCCCTTGCTGTTGTTCCTGGTTTCATCATTGCTGCAGACCTTGGCCTCCCAGGTTATGAGCTCAGTGAGTAAAATTCCTTGAAACATCCATTGTTTTATGTCAGGAGGTGGGGAAGTTAATGTAGCAATGTTCTGAAGTGTGCTTGTTTCTTTGCAAAGTTTTGTGACCCTAAATATGGAAACATTTGGTAGCTTTAAGGTACTGTCCACTTGTAGTTTTGCAGAGGTAATTTCCCTAATGGGATTTTCATTGTAGCCTAAAAATAAATTAAAAAAAAAGCTTTTACTTCTGTGCCTATTCAATAGCAACTAACTCCCAGTAGTACCTGCAAGCATTGTGTGCATATAGGTCACAGTTTTCATTTTCATGACAGTGAATTGACATCCTGGGACCAATTCTTTAAGTTATAACTCTGCTTTTACTCAATTGTCATTCACAAGAGCTTGACTAATTTCAGTTGGGAATGAATGACTCGCTGTGCATTAAGTAAAAACTGGCTGAGCCCTGCTGGGATTAAACCTCTGGGATTAGTAGAAGTTTGTAAATGGCAGTTGTGTCTCATTAGCTTGGTAATTTTTAAGCTTTTCTCACTCCTGAGAATTCTCTAGTGCAGGTGTAGGGTTTTCAATAGTGAACATGAAGGCATCTGGTTTTACAGACTTTTTCTTATTTAAACTTTCAGACTCCAGAAACAGGTTCATCAATTCTCCTCTCTTGCCCTCTTCCCAGTGTCCTGTGGATCTGTAGGAACTCCTCTTGTAGACAGATATGTCTGGGGGATTTCCATTTGTGCTGTTCTGAGGGGTAGAAATCACATCACATTCCTGGAACACATTTTCTGTGCCGGGGAGAGCTTTACCTGCCTCCTGTGTCAGATTTTCTAAGCCAGAGCAGGGGACAGGATGGGAGCAAAAGTTTGATACAGTGTCTGTTGCTGGCATAATATGACAGTTGCATCTTTAGGGCCATTCAAAGATCCTGTACCATGTCTGGTCAGGATTTATTACTCTGGAGGCTGTGCTGTGGCTAGTGGGTCTCCTGTGTTGTGTGGAGTTTGTGTGTGCTTTACCCCTTCTCCAAGGGTGTAGCCTCTGTGTTGCTGCCTGTTCTATCTGCAATTAACCGATTGTGTTTAGGCTAAATAAGCCAGGTTTTTTTCACTCAAGCAGGTGTTTATGTCTTATATCCAGGAGAGATAGCCTAGAGTTAAAACTGCAGATTCCCTAGTTTGTCATTTGGATGGTCAGTGTTTAAACCTCTCAGGTGGCACAATGGAAGCCAACTATTTTCACACAGGAATATTAAATTGCATATATAAACATGTATTTTTCTGGCAGCTGTCAGACTGGCTTAGTGACTTTTAGCCCATTATTTAACTGTTTTTAACTGTTGGGTTGGTTTTGTTTTGTTTTTAAATTTGTGCAGAGAGATGCTTATTGAGAATGTGTCTTAGATGGTTCTTATTTGCAGGTACAATTTGTGAAGTGTAATGGTTAAAGGTAGGTGAGGTGAAAACAAACATCCCACAGCCACTGTGCACCATCCTGCCTGGGGCTGGTCCTCAGGATAAATGCTTGAGGTGCTGTGCAAGGAAGTCACTTCCAAAAACAGGAATGTGTAAGAGAAGTGATAAATTGCCTTAAGGTTTTTTGTCAAAATATTTTTCAGTGAACACAGTGGCATTTGAATCAACATGTGAAAGTGTTTTTTTATGCTGAAGATGTTTATGAGCATAAGTGTTTGTAAAGCCAAAATAATTTCTGCTGAGTGTTTTGAGCTTTGTCATTGAGGAGGTAGAAATGTTAGTGAGAAATTGAAATAACCAAACAAAAGCCAACACCAGCCACTCAGTTTTCTGGGGAGGAAAAAGTAACTGGGTTTTTAAAGCTGTCTCAGTTTCACTTGGGACTGGGGAGAAAGGAGCTGAACATTTTGCTGCTCCTGGTTTATCAACTAAAGTGAAGTACAAGATCTGTGTAGTGACTTTGATTTCAATTTTTCATTCTCTGCTTTCCTTCCTACTTGCATCTCAAGTGCTGAGGAGGAAATTAAATCCTGAGATTGAAGTAATAACTGAACAACAGTGGATTTGTACAGGAGAAACTATATGACCATAGGGAAAAGAACCTTAATTGAAGTGATGCTGTTTCTAGATTTCTCTGTGATACCTATGATGAATCTTTCATTTTTCACATTTTGTTTTACTCTGTTACTCTTTTGTGGCAGCAGGTTAATTGCTAGCCTGTCAGTAGAAAAATATCTCACTTGTCAGGAAGCTCGTGGTAGGGGAATAAGGCTGCAGAAAAAATAAGGGAAAGCTCAGAGTAGAGTTTCATATCTGTACAGTAGCAGATTCCAGTTAAATTATAGAATTTTTGGAAGCATTTAAGGAGAAATTGACCTCAGGTTTTATGTCTTAAGTCTGTGCTGTTCATTCCAAACCATGGTGGTACTGAGAAACACGTTCAGTTGTGTGCACGTGGGTACTCCTTTGGGCTCAGTAAGGCTAACTATAAATAAATTAAGATTGCTTAATTTCTGAAGCAATTCTTAATGGCCTAATTTCTTAATTGCTTAGTTAAGATTGCTTTTTTATGTTACAGTTTGGGACTGTATAATATAGGTGTTAATAGTAAGCAAACATTGTGAACTCAAAAGTTGTTTATTAACTTTGTGTATAAGACAAACAATCAGCATTGAGTGTGAGGGATTTTGCTCCACAGCAGAGGGAGACCTGAGCTGAGAGATGAAGATTTGTTTTACCCTAGTTTTAAAGAAATACAGATCCTGTTGACCTCAAGGTATACCTTATGTATCAAAGGAAATACAGAGAGATAATGGAAATGTGGAGGTAAATCAGTGATGTGGGAACAGCTCTGCAGGCTTTGTTTTCTGCCAGCACAGATAACAGACACGCATAAAATGCTCACTTGTATTCACTGTGGCCAGATCAGAATTTCACACTTGCCCTCAAAAAACATCTTTCCTTATGTGGTGTTGGAGTCAGATTTCCAGTCAGTCAAGTGCAGATGTGGCCATACTGCTGGGAATCCCTGGGAATGCTCCCTGAGTGATATCTGCTGCTTTTGGTTGAGTTGCTTGGCTCTGGATAACGTGAAAGGATCTCAGATTTTGCTCTTTGAAGAGACACAGTTCTAGTCAGTTGATTTTAGGTGACAGTTTATTCTGTGCTGATGCTTGCTTCTCTTTTCTTTTTAGAATGTTTTCTATATAATGGTTCATATTTTGCTACTGTTTCTGTATTATTGAAAAAAACCTTTTTTCAATAAAGCAGGAATAAAGGGTTGGTGTATCAGTTTATTTATCATCAGAGGATGAGTTTAGTTTTGTGGGTTTGAATGAAGATTTTAAGGAATGCCTCAAAAATTTTAAAAAAAAAGAATTTTTAAAGGCATTACCATATTTTTTCCCCAATTCCAGTTATGCTTTCTTATCAGTTCCTGAGAATTATGATGATAATATTTGAACTCTGGGGCTCCAAGTTAACACTTCTCTATTCCTGTGTTTGCAAACAAATGTCCTGTTTCTGGAATCCTTTGGAATCTGAATTCCTCCTGGAATGTTTTGGGAAATATCATTTATTACAGATGTCTAGGCCGGTCTCACAGCAGTGACTTTAGAAATGTCTGATGCTTTTTGGTAGATTTAGCCCTTGTGTTTAGCAGAGCAGCACTAATGCAGTGTTCCCTGGATTATTACACACTGCACAGGGATGCAGCTCGAGGCACGTGTGGAGCTCGGAGCTGCAATACATCAATGCTTCCCAGCAGCTCAAGGAATGCCTGCTCTAGGACTCAGGGATGTGGGGGAAAAATCTGGACAAATCTGTAACTGTTCAATTCAGACTTAAAAGAGGAGAAGGAAATGTCTGGAAGAATGCTACTCCAGCCTCTGATTTTAGTGATCTCTGAACTGGACGCTTCAAAAAAGTTGCAGCTTGGTTCTTCTACTGGTGTGTAGCATGATGTGGTGTGTTTTCTATTGGTGGGGGGTTGTGGTTTTTTTGGTTTTTTTTTTTTTTTAATTTTTAATATAGAAATCTGTGTTCAGCAGGTGGTCTGTCCTCAGAAAAAGAGAGTGTGTTACCCACTGGCCTGCCAGGAAAGGTTTAGGCTGATACTCCAGGAAAGCCTCTCTGCCAAGTGGCTCCTGACAGAAGGAAGACAATCTCCTGGTGGGAAGCAGCTAGAAAGACACACAGAAAAAGAGGCTGTCTTGGACACCTTTCTTCCCCCTGTCACTGGTACATTCACAGTTAAATGTCCTTGATCGTCCTGAAAACAGGTATAATAGGTCAATAGCTAAGATTATGAAATTACTCTGCAGTGTGTAAAATATATAGACTGATGGCTGGATAAAGCCAGAGTAGTAATTTGTATTGTTGAATAAGATTTTTCTCATGTATAAATTCCATGTATTATTAATAATCTAATAATTCATTAAAAAGTGCAGAATTCCCTGCAGTTGTTTTCTCTAAGCCACCCAGGTGAATGCAGTTTTCAATGACTTCTATTTACATGTTTATTTCAAAATTTCTGAGCAGTTTCTCCTCGGCTTTGGAAGCTGCATCAGGCAGCAGATGCAGCTGTGAGCTGCTCAGGTGTTTGGGCAGTGCTGGTGCTGCTCTGTGCTTGCAGAAGTGTCCCTGAGCAGCAGCAATTTCAGCTTTTCTTTGGGAAACCCCTGCCGCCCCTCCTGGCCCACCAAGGGCTTGCCTGGCTCTGTTCCATGGGAGCCAGGCTGCACAGACATTCTGTGTTTCTTGATAGGTGTGACAGTCTTTCAATAGAAGCTCCTTCCTCTTTCTGCTACAACGTGGGAAGTCTTTATTACTTGCTGTAGAGCTTTGTCGTGCTTGTGTTTAGCGAGCAGCTGTATTTGTTTTTTATGTGCAACACTAAGTTGTAGAAAAATATTTTTTTTCAGAGGTAGCTGTAAAATGGACAGGATTTCATGGTTTTATGTCTTTGTCTTCACTGTAACTGTGCTGCCCTTCCCTCCTACATTTTACTACATAAGTAGGACTGAAATAGGCAATACGTCTTTAAGATTTTTAGAAAGAGACAGTACTTTGCCTTTGTTCAGTAAAATTGGAGAAGATCTATTAAATATTGTTCATTGATGGTAAAAAAATATAATGTTGATATAAATGAAATTTTATTGTTTGCTTGTGTCTTGAAGATACTTATTTCTTTTTGCATGATATAGTTATTTTATGTGCTGATCATTGTATTCCAAAGGGCTTTCTAAAGCAAATGGACACTTAAAAGACAGCATAGTAAATTACATCTTTATTTATTTACAAGTTTCACATAAAAGCTTTAATCCCCAATAAGTGCATTTCAGCCTATTTGCAGCTGTACAGCTCAGTTGGGTAAGCAGTATGAATTTACTGCTTTTTATTGTATGTGTAACTTCTGTGTTGTTCAGTAGAAGAACACAAAGAAATGTGAAATGACAAAATTCTGTTAGGAAAAGACTTGTGGAGGTCATCTGGCTGTAGGAAGAATCATCTGGAGATAGGGATTAGCAGAGTTAAGAAAGCTGTTCCAAAATTTGACTGCAACAGAGATGAAAGAAGTCTGTGGTATAAGGAGATGGGGAATCAGGCTGGGAAAGAGCATGATGGATGGTGTACAAAAGTGGAAGGGATTAATTCATAGAGGCTGAAGGAGGCAAATCCATGGAGGATACTGAAGACGTGAGGGATGATATATTGCAATTTACTTTTGTCATTAATCTGTGGATGAAGTGATTGATTGAGGAAGACCCCTGAAACCAACCATGCAGTGGTGGGGGACAAATTTCAATCCTCTTTGTTGGAGGAGGACTTTACTCTCAGAGCTGCCCTGCTGGAAGGAGTGGGATGGGTTTTGTAGAAAGGAAATCAGTCTCTAATTAATTTTTAACTTTGTGCTGTCAGGCTAGTTGAAATGGAAAGCAAGTCCCAGATGCCTAAGAACTCTGGGTTGATGTGTCTGCCAGCATCCCAGGAAATGGAAAGTTTTTTCGAGTTGTATTTGTTGCTTACATGCAAACTTCTAAGATCTTGATGGCAAACCTTGCCCAGAAGTTTTAATAAGCAGCACTTCCAGAGATGCTGTACTTTTCAGAGCCTAGGGCACTTGGAGAGTTTTGCTATTTGAACTTTTGCACAAATACATGTAGCTAAAACAGCCCACTGCTTATGCATGTGATACGGACAGATTTTGTAGATGCCTAGATTTATGTAGATCAATACTGCAGTATTTGATTGAGATACCAGTATCACTTTCTACCTTTATTGCTTCAGTTAGCTGAAGAGTAGGCCTGGATTATGGAGACCTGCATTTAAGTGTGCAGGTCATCTCATACTCGCCGTAGAGTTTTACAGTTGAAGTCCAACATAAATTATACAGAGACAGGAAAACATAATGAGCAACATTTTTGGGGTCCCCTCTTGATTAGTAGAACACTGTGATCATTGTTTAAATATATGGCTGTGATTAAGTATGGAAATTGAAATCTTAGTTTAGCCGTAGTAGCTACTTAAGCACCCCACATCCTGTCACTGCAAATAGGAACAGCACCCTTTGAGAAAAGGAGCAGAAAGGCAAATGAATCCATATGCTTAAACACAAAGTTCAGGAGGTTATTTGAGCAAAAGAAATAGCTGTCAGAAACTGGAAATCCAACACTAGTGAATCCTAAAGACAGGGGCACAGACCAAAGTGGGCACTGTGAGAAGGAAGCTGAAGAGCCTGAAAAGGAATTTGAAGAGCAAAGAGTCAAAGACATAAAAACAAACAACAAGAAATTCTTGTGGTATATTAGAGACAGGAAGGACTGTGAGAGATTGGGCAGGTCCCCTGGGCACTTTGCCCTACACCCTGGAGCTGTCAACTGCAAGGCTTCATCAGCTTTGTGTGAGGCAGCTGAGGGAGCTTTCAGAGTTGGGACTGCATCCATCTCTGCATTGTGTCCCAAAAGTCCGTCCTATCCCATCCCAGTTAACCACCAGATCCAGAAATAATTTCTGAGTACTCCCTGGATATTTCTGTGATATTTAAGAAGCTTTTGGTGAAATCAAATGTCAGATTTTGAGGAGCCGTGGGTGTACATTTTTGCATCCCTCAAGGGCCCGCTGTAATACCAGGCATAAGAAGACGTAGATGGATGTTTGTCTTGGCCAGTGGGACAGACTGCTTGCCTTTTGTTCTCTGTGTGGTCAGGATTGGGAAGTAAATGCTCAGGTATTGTAGTGAAATTTATAATGTTCCTGAACCTGCTTGAAGAACTAGCATTGCCTAAAGTATATTAAACAATTTCAGATTTCATGAGGCTTGTAAATACTGATTTGTTCTGTCCTGTTCAGAGTCAGGTTAAGGACTCCTATGCAGTTCTCCTTTGCTGAGTGCTCTGCTCCCGTATTATGTTGAAATCCCCTAAGTGACAAATCTCCGACACCTTGTCTCTGAAGAAGAGATTGAAAACCAGTCCTCAAGGTCATATCCTCTAAATTTGGAAACTCCTTCACCTGATGCCACTTTTATTGTAATGATTTGTGTCTCTTGCTCTCTGTGTGTTTACTAAATTACTGTTTGGTGTGTTGTCTCTAGCTGTGCCTCACTAAATTACAGTGCAGACTTTCTAGCATCACTGAGTTTTCATTTAAGGGTTGCTTCGACAGTCTCTTGAACTGGGAAGCTCTTGGTTTTTACAAAGCTTCCCGCCATCAGGACAGTGTGAAAAATGTTTTAGGGCATGGTATTTCCACAATATGGGAGAATTTTTGGTCAAAACATTGGTTCAGAGCTGTGCTGGGTGCCATCTAGTCTGGGCATTAGGAAGCATTTCTTTAGCAAGGAGGGTGGCCAGAGCCTGGAATGGGCTTTCTGAAGTGTGCTCAGTGCCCCAAGCCTGGCAGTGATTTAAGAGGTGTTTGGACAATGCCCTTATCAAGATGATTTAACCTGACCAGCCCTAAATTGGTCAGGCAGCTAGACTAGATGTAGACATTGTAGGACCTTTCTAACTGACACATTTTATTCTATTACAGGGGGCTGGTTCATAACATTTCCCAGAATAGATTAATCAAGTCAACATCTTTTTTCATAATCCTGTGAAGTGTATCATTATGCAAGATTTATCTGAAAGACAAGAGAAAACTCTTCCACGAACTGACTTTTGTGGAACAAGAAGGCAGGAGATTTGTCAGAGGAACAGAAATAGCCTTACAGAATTTAAATGATTTTGCAAAGTTTAAGGCCCCTTTTTACAAATCCTCTTTCTTGGCAGAAAACTTAAGTGAGCACTGAAGTTCTGTGGGGATTTTGTGGATCAAGAACAGTACTGCAGAACTAAGATAAACCTTGTCTATGTAGAAATGCTTTTTTGAACTGGGTCTGAAATGCAGATTTGTGCTTTACTTCAGGGCCCAGCATTTCTTAGGAGTTATCTGTTACCCTCTCGTTTTCAGCCTGCCAGTAATTTCCTTTTTGGTTGGGTGGTTGTTCCTCTCTTGGTTTCTTTCAGTGCTTCTGAAGGGCTTGATCCCATTTCCAGGGTTACACAGATAAAGTTTCATGCCAAAAGGTCTCTTTGAAAATAAGCAATCAGTTCTAGGGCTTCAGAGAGTAGAACCTAAACAGTGGGAACTGTCTATTAAATTTAAAGAGACAGAAAAAAAGTGAGAATTTACTTGTTCATGAAAATAGCTGAATCTTGACATTTCTCCTGAAACAAAACCAACAAAATTGCTGTCAGAATATTTCACAGTTATTCTCCCACCACCACCACCTTTTTAAAACTTCATGTTTACTTTTTAAATCTGTCTAGGCTAGAAATATGATACTGAAATGAGCAAGGTACATAAAATTATTTATTTTTATTGATTCCATGTGACCTTGAAATGAAGATAAGCATTTTAAGAAAAGAAATCCTTCTTAAACTTTGCCTTCTAATTAAGCATCTGTCTGCTCCCTGTATTAAGTATTCTTGGTATAGTGCAAATTATGCAAATTTAGGATAGCTCTTGGTGATTAAAATCAACTGAATTTATAGGATAGAAGAGGAAGTGACCATACATAATCTTTTTGTCTCAATGAGAGAATAAAAGTAACTGATTTGCTTTGGTGTGTTGAAAAAAATGTGCTGTTGAAAAGCCAGGACTGTCATGAGAATTAAGGGAGACTCCTGGCTTGGCTGGGGCTTGTCAAAGCTTATGGTACTGTTTATGTAGATCATAGTTTTGATGCTTTAGTTCTGAATACTTTGCTGAACTTCCTCTGAAGCTCCCGGAAAGGGAAGCTCTGTATTGGAATTCAGGAGAGCATTTAATCTTATTGCAGCAGTCAATCTCAGCGTACTCATTCGTGCTGGAATTCTGCTGGAGCAGAATGGCTAATTTGCTTTCATTACCAGATTGATTTATCAGCAACCTTTATTTTTCATTAGGTTGTTGAGTCAAAGATTACAAAACTTTAAACAGAACTATAAAAGCTGGAGGTATTTGAGAGGTTTTAACAATTGCATATTAAAACTTCAGCGTGACAGATGTGATGGATGCTTTGGCCCTCAATTCTGAGTATAATATTTCTGCAGTTGAGTTCCCATCACTAATGACCCGTGTTTAACCAAAACCCCTCAGTAACTCACAAAATAACCTTAAGCAACAGAGGAAGCAATGCAATGATTACTTTGATAACGCAATGTGAGAAAGTAGGAGAAGGAAATGAATGCATTTCCACAAAAATCTGCCCTTGAACTCTTTTGTGATGCCAGTCCTGAGAGAACTGGCACATGTAGTGGCTAAGCCACTATCCATCATATTAGAGAAATCTTGGCAGTCTGGTGAAGTTCCCACTGACTTGAAAAGGAGAAACCCCTGCTTAAAAAGGAAAACAAGGAGGACCTGGGGAGCTACAGGCCAGTCATCTCACCTCAAAGTTAGGGCATGAATAAGCAAGCACGAGGTTGCAGTTGTGCAACTTCTTGAATATAAGCAAATTCTGTGATCTTGTGAACCCTGCTCATCTGAAAAGGTGTTTGGCTATGTATGGCAAAATGTTGAAATACAGTGTCACCGTGGTTTTATTTTGATCAAGGACTGTGCAATTTTCTGCATGTAAATTTCATTGCTTTGCTCTTTGGTGTGATGGGGACTTGCCCTGTAAAATGTCTGTAGCCAGTGTGATTGGAAAAAATGTACCTTTGTCTATTCTCTAAGGATGGAGTTTTGGGAGAAAAATAGGTGTTCTGATTGATTACTGCTAACGGGTTTCATGTGCCTTCCCTCAGGAATAGCTGGAGCTAGTTCTCCACACACATCTGGTCAGCTATCAAATCACCAGCATATGTGCTTCTGCCAGCTCTGACCCATGTGTTCAACACATGCCACTTTACTTGAAGGAATTTAGAGGATAAATTGAGGGGAAACTATTCACCATAAAGAAATGTGTTCTGTTTTTATAGGATTATTTTAGCTATTGATCCACCTTCAATTTTTTCCATCGAATGAGGTTTTGTAAGCATGTGAAATTTTAAAAAGCAACACCCTGAATATTTTCCTAAATTGACAGTGATTTGGATTCAGCCTCCATTGAAATCAGACATGGAAGTCTTGTCTACTTTTTTTTTTCAATAGTCTAATGAAATTCTTTATTCAGACTGGAACAAAAGTCCATGAACAAGGTCAAATTCTCCACGCAAACATATCCTTTCAATTACCTTACAGTGTTTACGGTATCAAATAGGTCTTCAGAGTAATCTACAAGAAGACATAGCCAAAAATAGATGCTGCAGGAGTGGTTTCTGTTTTTCAAGAATTGCTTGCCTGTGTCTTTTGTCCAAGGACAATACCTCTGCCTTTAATCTTAGATGAGTTAAGTGGGTTTTGGGGTGCTGCTGAGGAGCCCAATGACCCATACTGGTCTGTGCCACAGTGCCAAAGGATGTTTCCAGCTAGATTTGGGTGAGGATACTTTGTGCTGATCTGTTGCTGGTTTTTGTGGATAGGAGTTATCCAAGGGCCTGAAAAACACAAAAGCCACTTAATTAAACAGTTTGCAGAAGATGACTTGTACGAAAGACAGCCTCTGCCCCAGTCTTAGCTATGGTGCTTTTATGTTTTCCATAGTTTGTCTTGCCAAGGCTTTTCTGCGTAGAGAAAGAAGGCTGAGCGAAGTTAAAATAAAGTCAGTGTTGGTCAATCCAGAATCAGAGGAAACAGCAGCAAGGTTCTGTGGGTTGTGCTTTTGGACACATGGGCAATAAATACTCCGTGGTTGTGTGCAACTGAGGGAGCTGGGGTTGTTTAGCCTGGAGAAAAGGACACTCAGAGGTGACCTTATCACTCTGTACGACTATGTGAAAGGTGGTTGTAGTCAGGTGGGGGTTGGTCTCTTTTTCCAGCCAACAACTGGAAAAATTTCTTGACAGAAATTTAGGGAAATTTAGATTAGATGCTAGGAAAAAGTTTTTTACTGAAAGAGTAATAAAGTACTGGAATTGTCCGCCCGGGGAGATGGTGGAGTCACCATCCCTGGATGTGTTAAAAAAAGATTGGATGTGGCACTCAGTGCCGTGGTTTAGTTGAGGTGTTGGGGCATGGGCTGGGCTCTATGATCTTAAAGGTCTCTTCCAACCCTGTGCTTCTGTGGGAGCCCTGCTCATGCTCTGGGAGCTGAAGGATGTGTCCACACACGCTCAGTGTGGGCACAGGGACCGCGGTGCTGGGGCCAGCTGGCATGGCTGGGCTGGACAGGCTCCACGGCTGCCTCCACGGGGCTCCATCATTGCTCCTTGCCACATAGAGAGTTCCAAAGTTGTTGAGAAATACAGATTTCATCTAGATTTTAAAAACTTTTTTAGTCTTATTTATGACCTTACACTTTAACAGAACTTAGATATAACTTCTTGTATTTCTATGTTAGTACCTAAACAAAAACATTAAAAATAAGCCATGTCCCCCATATTTCATCTTTGTTAAACTAACCCTGTCTCTTGTAGCTATTTTTTGCTTAGATTTTTAGAAGTAGATCTTAATGGACCACCTAACTAATTCAGCTGGAAATCATGAAATAGTTCATGACCTTATGAAACAAACATACTAGTTTTCCTACTGCCAGTTGAACTCCTTTATCAGAGGGTCGAGAAAATTCTCTCTACAGACCCGTCTTGTTGCTTTTCTGTTAATGAGAAGATTCCCAGAAGAGTGAAAAGTCTTCTGCATCTTCCTGCTTCCTCTTGATTAACTTGTAATGGATTTTTGATTCTTTCTTCTTACCTACTGCAAGTCTTATGCTATTTTGTACTTTCCTTTCTTGATAGTATTTAATACATCAGATATATACAAATAAATTTCTCAATTTCTTTGTGTGACAGAGTTACTGGCAACTCTGAAGTCTGTTTCTGTAGGAAACGTGAACCTGCAGTGCAGCAGTGTTCCAGAGATGAGTTTTAGGGTGTCCTGGGTACCCTGGTCACCTCTGGATTCTAAAGATAGGTTTTGTATTTTATACTTCTCCACAGGTAAATCCCAGTGCTCGGTGCCTCAGGGATCATTGGTGGCACTGTTGGGACTACGTAAAAACAGAGGCCAGACAAAATCAAGGGAATAAAAAGCAGTTCTATTTATTGAAGGGCCTTCAGGTACATTTAGGGTAGACAAACCCACCCAGGAGCTACACCCAAAAATGGATGACGGGTCATGGGTTTTCACACTTTTTGTAAGTTTGGTCCATTTGTATATTGGGGGTTAATCTTCCAATTACAGCTTCAGACAATGAAGTCATTTACCCCAGGTTTGCTCCCCCCCAACTCACTTTTGTTTACATTTCTCAGGGCCTGAGGCAGTGAAGGGTCCTTGATTCCCAGGCCTGGAGAGGAATTGTTGTGTCTGACCAAAATGGGAAAGCAGCAGCTAACACTGTATATGGAATTTAGAGTTACACAGTAAAGAATTGTAGAACTACAAATACATGAAAAATATAAAAGCTAAAATGCTAAGGCATCACAACAGAGAACAGTCTGGGTGCAGTGCTTTTGGCAGGCCTGGCTGGCTCCCTGGCCAAGCCCAATTGTGTCCCTGTGCTGTGTCTGAGCTCCAAGAGACCACCAGCATTAAATGCCCTCCCTTTCTCTAGCCATGGCATCTGCTCTCCCTGGTATTAGTACCTGGCATGGGGCACAGTTGGCACAGCTTTTACTTCCTCTATGGTTTTCAATTGTGGGAAGGCTGCAGAAGCAATTTTTGGCCTTTTTTGCCTAGTATTTATTTCAATAGTCCTTCTCCTGAGGCAATGTAAGCCGGCAATATCAACCAGCAGTGTCTCTACACAGCCACATTTTACTTGCACGTGAGCTGTGTCCACAGTTACATTTTGGATTTTCTGGCCACAGTCCACTTGCTTGCTCCTGGATATTTGTGTGTGTGTGTCTTACACGTGTTGTCCTTTAAATGTTTTCCTCACCCTTACCTAGGCACAGGTTCCAGTTAAGAGGATTTTTTGCTCCGTAAAGGCCCAGGGCATTTGGAGTGCCGTGATAAAGGATGTGCTGCCTCAGGCACTCTAGCCAGCCCATACAGCAGCCATGAATGTGCAGAGATTGTCCCACAAGTCTGGTTTAGTTCTGGAAACTGCACTGTTGACACTAAATAGTTCATCCCAAAGGTCCTTCTGATAAGAGTAGTTTGGGAAGTCCAAGGAGAAGTGATACTCTTTTGTTCTCTTCAGTAGTCTGTGGGAAGAGATTACCCGAAAGTTGTAATCCGAGAGATTGCAATAGGGCATTATTTTCACTTATCAACTACCCCTGTGATGTCATGTGTAGTGCAGTGGTTCTCAGCTCTGAAAAACTGGACACGTGGAAAAATAGTTGCTATGGACCCCCAGGAAGAACAAGATAAGGGGTTTGCACCATCTCCCAGAGACAGTGGCGTTTTTGGTTGCCAGTGTGTGACACGTGTTGTCTCCAGGAGCAGTGTCACCCCTCAGCTCACCCCAGAGTCAGACACGCCCTGATGGTACCTGGAGCTCCACCCTTCCCTGGGTGCTTCGGTAACAACCATGTCAGCTTTGAGAAATGCACAGTTAGAGCTGAATAAAACGTTGTGTGTTGAACATAGGAACAAAAAGTGCGCAGGCCTTTGGTGCTGGAGTTCTGCTCATTCAATGGAACCACAGGTATCTATTCCAAAGAGTCCAAACTGAGGGCAGGCCATTTTTTAGAGGCAGTATTCATGCTGTCTAGGGCGATGCAAGTCTTGGATTGTTAGGCCAACATGCTTTTTAGGGCTATGTTTTTATACCAATGCTAAAATTTGTAAAAAATCCAAACCCACCCCACCCCACAGCAAGATGCTTGCTTGCAAAGACACCAGGGGTTTACCTCATCCCCTGAAGTGATGATCCATGGTTCATTTCTAACAAAATACTGTTCAAGCTGTACTGTTTCTTTTTACCAGAAAACTTTATTTTATAAGGAAAAATGGCTTCTGAGCTGATGGTATAACATCTTTGCAACAGTACATGGGGGTTTAGCCTGGAAAAATAAAACTGGATGCTTTTTTTTGTGTGGCAAGAACTTTGTTCGTTAGACTAATTAGATCAGTCCTAATTTAAGCAATGTAGACTGGTCCTGTGGGTCTGCTTTGAAAGAAACAGTGATGGTTACAGAGTTGTCATTCAGAGCTGTTTTGCAAGTGCTTTGTGCTGGAGTCCATCCTGGGAATTTTGTGCTACTTGCTGTAGCTGTGGCTTCCAGTCATCACTGTCCATGTGACTGATCAAATAAATGGGATAACTGATTCTGCTCCACTGGTTGTTGAACCTGCAAATAACTTCAGATGGTTACAGTTGTATGATGAGCTGGCTACCTACAGATACACAACTGCTTGTGGGTTTCCCCTCATAGATTGTGAGAAGTGTTTTTTTTAAATTACTTTTCCTTGGAAAGCCAATGAAGGGCACAATGATGTTGTTGAAGCACAGCCGTAGTTCTTTCTTCAGTTGTCTTGGTGCAAATCCTGTTAAAACTGTGAATTGATAATACTAAGTAACAGCTGACAGGTTTGAACTTGGCAGATAAGAATATTATGAGTCATCCTGAGGAGTTCTGTTTTGATGAGAAGGGAATAAGAGCGATAGCCACGGCTTTGTGCCACATCCAGCCATTCTCCTCAGGGCTCTTCTGGATCATCTTTCCATGGTGCTGCTAGGTGTCCATCAGCCTGCTACTGCACAAATACTCCCAGAGAACTCCTTGCTTTATTTATCTGTCAGCATAAGCCCAGTGGTGTCATGAAAGGTTAATTCCACATCTGGTCTCCAGCTTTCTGCCAGCCAACTGACTCAATTTTACTTGAGACTGCTCACTTGAAAAAAAGTTATTTTACCCTATAATCACAGTGTATAAAATAATGTACAACTGTACTGAAATCGAGTATACAGAAATAATAAACAGCTAAATTTAATTACCAGCTCATTCATTGCATTCACAAAAAAGTTTGAAGGTGAAATATGTAGTGAACAGTCGAAGTCAAGCCAGCAAACTGTAACTGATGCTGTGAAGTGTAACAACTTAATTATTTTGTAGAAACTTCTCCATGTAGTGTTTTCTTTAAAAAGGACAGTTTTGGTTTGGGGCAGCAGAGTGTAGAGCTGTCTCTAGTCTGTTTTTGGCCAATAGTTTTGCAGTTAGCTGTAACTTCTTAAGCTTTGCTGGTTTGTGAATTATGAAGAAATTATGAAGTCAAGGCCGTTAAGTCTGAAGAATATGTGCACTCTGGTTTCTGCTTCCAGCAATTTGGATACGTTCCCCAGCACAGTCTACAGAAACCATTATTTGTGATTTCATGGCAAACTGACCAGAGCAGAACAAATGATTGTGTTTATTTCTGGCCCATTCTGTTGGTACTAAGGCATCTCCTGGGCTTTTGCATTTACTGTCTGTTTTCCCTTTGCCTCACCAACCTCTGCAGTGGTCAGCCTGTTTTAAACCTGGTGTTATTTCTGTTATCAATAGAATAAAATACCATGATAACCCAAAGTTAGTGTACATCAGTGTCACCAAAATGAGCTGCATATTCACCTCCCTTCTCCCTGTATAAGAACATGTAATATACTGCTTAAGCTTACAAAAGAGTAAAAGAAGAAATAGTAAAAGAAGAAAGTGTCCTGAAGGACTGTTATGGAGCAAAGAGCGTGGGTTTGCTGGCTGGGGCAGCAGTCTGAGGTGGGAGGTTATTTCCTATATAACTGCAAAGCTATACCAAGACTGCCACAATAGACTTGTGCATATAAAAGAAGCAAGACAAATCTTCATCTCAAGACATCCCTTCATCTCAGGTTCTCAGATGGTCCTTCAATGGTGTGTTTCCTGTTGCTGCTCTTGGAAGTCAGTCTTCCAGCAGAACATTTGGAAATGGGTTTTCCCAAGTGTCATGGCTTTGCCCAAATTCCAGTAGGGGGTCAGCTGCTCTGACACATTGCATGAGGCTTTTCCTGTGGCAAACCACTGTCCCAGCTCCCAGCACTGGAGGAAAGGCCAGGAAGGAAAGTGTTCTTATGTTCCCAAAGTCTCACTTCTAGAACTTTTTAAAGCCCTTACAACTTTTCATAAGTTTTTTAAAGTTAAAAACAGCCTTGAATTACACTTGGAATGAAGCAGAGGATTGAAAGAGGTAATAGTAGCATGTAAATAATTCTGTTCATTGATTGCTGATTAATAAGCAGTGTCCATAGCTGTTGGGTGTGAACAGAGGAGGCACAGACTTCTTTCCAGCTTGGCCTGAAGTTTCTATCAGCAGGTACACAACAGGATATTTATCTGATGTTGTCAGTGTAGACAAGCTCATGGGGAGACTGTTAAATAAAGACCTCACCCCTATGCACAGTAATGGAAAGCTGCTTTTTTCTCCATCTGGTCTATATTGTGAAGGACTGACGAACTCTAAAGACTGTCAAGGTGAGTAAATGCAATCTTCCTTTACCCCCTCTTGCCAAAACTGACTTTACTTACTTACTTTTGAAACTATTTTGGCCCTGCCCTGTTAAAAGCAGCTAAAGGAGGTGAATAGGAAGCAAGAGATGTTTTTTTCTGCTTGGCCCAGATTCTGAGCACTTCCAGGTTTTCTCTGGCCCAAAATGGTTTTGGAGCCCAAAAGGTTGCTGTGTTTCCTGCAGGTGTTGGTGATGGGTCAACCAGGATATGGTAGGCATGGTTCTCTCATTAGACATGTTTATTAACATGTGTTTATTAACATGTTATTTCTCATCAGCTTCATCAAGAGCAACTGTGTTTATGTAAAGGAAGACCGCCATTCTAAAGCAGTAAGACACACGGGAAATCAGGGTATTTAATAAAGAGCTTTGTCCCTATGTTCTGAAGGACAATAAAAATAAGATAAGAAGGAAACTTCAAATGCTTGGAAATTTTGCTCCTAGCAAAATGTCACAGGATTGAAAATAAGCTGAAAGTTACATGAAGTTGTTTACAAAAGCAGTTGTGTGAGTGAATGGTTTTTGAGTTCTGTCTTTGCAAATAAGATACAATTCCCATTGCTCTTACATCCCTTTTTAAAGTAATGTGAAAAAAAAACCAAAACCAACCACTCATTCATCTTGTTTAATAATGGTTTTTAAGCAGTCTTTGCTCATATTCTTTTAAACGTGTTTAGAGATCATTGTACACCCAAAGAGCAGAGCAATAAATGTTATTATTTGTGTGCCATGCAGAGTATGTCTGGGTGTGATTTTTCTGCTCTGTACATTGTTCTCCCTGTAGCACATTGCAAACAGTTTGTACTTAAATTCTACTGCTGCAAAATATTAATATGTTGTCCTTTATTTTGGCAAGCTGTAAAGATGCAGAAATCTTAATGGATGCAAAAGCATGAAAAGGAAGCCATTGTTCAACCAAGTGTAGCTTTCATTCATTCTGTAACTGTAATAAATGCAAGATGTTGAAAGGAAAGGAGCCAAATATTAGTGTGGTCCTGAGGGACCAAACAAATAATGGAGCTACTTAAATCTGTCATTTTTCTTTCGTGATTACAGTCAAAATCTCAAATGTACACAGATGTTATTTTTGTATAGATTATGTATAGATAGTTTGGGGGTTTGAGCATTGTTAAATCTTTTTGTAATGTTTATAATATAACGGTTTCCTTTTTTTTTCTTTTTTTAAGGAGTTTGTGGATTTTAAAAATGGAAGTCCAGTAGGCAGTCCGTTATTGCAGAGTGCAGGGAGTCACTCATTCCTTGGAGAGGTGTTGCATTAACAGGGTACCTGGTCAGTTCTGTGGGCAAGGTGCCAGCTTGGAGTGACACACTCCTGGTGGCAGTGGCAGTAAGTTTTCACGCAGGTGTGTCATGGTTTGCAGTTTGCAGTTAGTACTCTGGTTTTTGAGGACAAGGGGGTTCAGGCATTAATATCTGAGTCTCAGCTACTCTGGGGCAGAAGTAATCCTCTGTGAGCAGAGGTATCTGGTGTTCAGGTTGTCTTTGTTTTGGTGAAATTGTTTCCATGCTAATATTCCTGTGTTGGATCTCCGGAAAGAAAAGAATGTAGGTTTGGGCTAAATCATAATCCAGCAAGCTGGAGGTTGCTTAACCTTGCCTAATGCTCTCCATCTAAACCCCACAGCTGCTTACAGAATAAGGATCACAACAGCTTCTGAAGGTCTTGCAGGAGTGAGGAAAGCAAATGAACCTGCTCTAAGCATGGCTATCATATGTCAGTCCAGATTTTCTTGGAAAACTCCTATCTGTGTGTGTTCCCTGAGGCCACATCTGCTGCCTTCCATTCACTGTAAGAAATCCGGGGCTCATGAGATGAAGGCAGCCCTGAATGCAGGCTCTGACACCAGCTCTGGGCACTTCACTGAATCCTCTGCTCTTTGTCTTTCCTTGTTACTGTTTGTCTTGGAACTTGACAAAATAAACACACCCAGAAAGGTTTTTGTGGCAGAAAGAGTGGCATATTGATGTCTGGTACTTCTGCATCTTTGGTTCTTGTCTGGAGGATAAGGCTGCAGGAGAGGAGGTGGTGGCCTGGACACGAACTTGGAGTGCTGTTGCACTTGATTAGACTAAAATAGAGGTGAAAATAGGCATTTTTAACTAACAGCAGTTAAAAACGTGAAGCAGCTATTCCTGCTGAAGGGAGGCCGTGCAAGTTGGTGAATGCGGTGTTTATGTGACATGAGAAACTTGAACTGTTTTTCCCCAAATAGACCCCCAGGTGGTGAAAAAATAGAGGAGGTATTTGGAAAATGCTGGTACACGGGCACTGAGCAGATTGACCTATTCCTCCTACATCTGTTTCTCCCTGTAGCACAATTCTTTAGCAGAAACACTTCCGTTCTTGCAGCATTTTATGACATGCAGTGGATTTAAATCAGAATTAAATCCCACTGAAGAAGTCAGTGGTGTTACAATGCAAAAGCGAGTGGGAGATAAGTCAGGAACCTTTGCGATTGTCATTGCATCAGGAATTTGAGGTGTAGCTGCAGGCTGATGAGAAATGTCCTCTGTGTCAGGGTGGATGTGTTTCTGTCAGAAGGCAGCTCTCGCTCCAAACCAAGATGTGCCATTCTTGGGAAGAATAAGCACGAATGCTGTACATGCAAAGCAGTATTTTTCCATCTGTGTGTGTCAGACTGAGCATAATCCATAATCCAATTTCAGTGATGTGAGGGCTGGGGAGCAGGCTGGAGCCCAGCATGTGGACTTGTTTAACTGCCCTGCCTGGCAGGGTTGGTACTGCCAGCGGAGCAGCAAACCCGGCGTGGCACCTTGTCAGAGCTGGGCTGGTTTCTAGCAGCTCATCCCATAACCCCAGCAGGTCACATGGGGAGATTCCAGAAGTGAGTTCTATTTGATCAGCTCTTGTGGAGTGTCCAGGCACATCAGTGCTGGAGTCAAGTGTTTGGTGAGCATATGATGAATGGTTTGAGCAAAATTCTCCCTGTGGAAGGTGATGCTGCCTGACTTTGTTGTCACCAGTGTGGGCGTTCAAAATTCAAAACTAACTGTTTTGTTTCACTTTTCCTGTAGTCTTAAATCAAAAAGGGACTTCTCAGCAGCATGGGAACAAACCTCGCTCTCCCCCTTCCTATTTGTTTTAATACAAGTGGAAGACAAACAACCTCCAAATTTGATGTCTTCATCAAATGTTGGATTATTTCAGTTAAGGCTTATTTCTGTTCAGAATTGATACATTTGCAGTGTATTCCATGCTGCTGGTAGGGTCATGTTGAAGCTAAAGGCACTGAAAGGTGATCAGATAATTCTCCCAGTGTATCTTTAGGCTTAGAATTCAGCTTTTTCTGAGTTCTTAACTGTCTGTAGTTTGCTGTATTTGGCAGCATAGATGAGAAGCTGCTCTTGCAGATAGTGGTAAACCTTCCTTGGGGTTTAGAAACTTTGTACAAAGTACCGCACAAAGTGCACTAAAAAGCACATAATTAATCATTTCAGCAGCTCCTGCCCTGTACAGCCACAATTCAAGCTGTCCATTGTTGCCACATCATTTGACTGCATGAAGCCCCGTTATTTCTGATTTAAAGGTCTAAAAACAGTACATGATTGTATCAAACATCTCTTAATGCCTAAACAATGAGAAAGGACCTACATATTTCTTTCTGAAATTTGATTGCCTGCAGGCACGAGTCACATTTTCTGTCTGACCAGCAGTTATAAGGAAGCACATGATGCCTTACAGGGGTTTGCAGCACATCTGTAATCACCAGCAGTATTTTTGTGCCATGTTTTTGGTGTGAGGGCTCTTTTTGCAAGAGGAATGAGGCTATTTGCCATCACAAATTTTCCCTTATGCAATGAAAAAATAAATGTCATTACTACATATAATGATTTCATACTTGTCTCAGGATAATGCAAAATTTTATTTAGTAGAATACAGAATTTTCACAGTTAGGGGGTTTGAAAATAAAATCCTAAAAGGCATGGTTTCTAGCCTGCAACCTTATATCCCAGGAATCTGCTGAAATCTCTTTTTTTGGGTTGTATGCTGTCAGTGGATGTTTTACTCAAATGCTTCACTGGGGGTTTTATTTTCTCCGGAAAATAATGACATTAGCACATTCATAAATGAATTTCATTTAGTTTTTAGGTATGGAGAGTGATGCCTGCAGTTCTGCCTTTATGCATATGGAAGGTAGAGTGTAGGCTGGATAGCATTGTAGGCAACAGTCCCTGCTCCCATAGTTTAATGATAAGCTAAATACCTGTAAAGGACCATAGGGAGGAAACTTAAACACCTGTTTTTATGTTTTGTAATATTTCTGTAGAGTTTTTAGTATGATAAAAATGATGTTTTGGTTTCCTTTAGAAATAAACATGTAGAGGTGATGTGGCAAACAAAAGACCGTTATATTGCAGTAGCACACAACAAACTGCACTACAGTTTAGGTTGTGTCAAGATTTTTATCCTGGATCCAGTTTTCAGAATTGTGTCAGCTCTGTAAGTCTGCTTCAGTCTGAAACTTGGCAAGGTGTTTCTCTGCCAAGAACATACTGTTGTCTTTTTCAGCTCGAGTGTCTGGTTTCTTAATTTCTAGGATTTTATAAGCACTTCCAAAGCATTAGTTGCTCTAATACCAGTGCAAGTGCTGAGGTGATTTTTTTTCTGCAGAATGTGTGTGCAAAATACTGATGATTAATGTCCAAGGAGATGTGCTGTATTATCTGTTTAGTTAAAGCACACTTTGTGGTAAAAGGGATTGTAATGCTTACCATAACAGGCAAGTCAGCTGCCCGGGGAGCTGTCACTGGGAACGCATGGCCAGACTTTGCTGCAGAACTTTGCCAGTGTGTGCTAATCTGTAGTTGTGTATTGTATCTGCTCCTTTGTGGGGCTGATCTCCGGGCGACTTGGGACTGTGCTGCAGAGCAGGGAATCGCACAGCCATGTTCCCATGAATGGGGAGGAGGATTAGACCAAAACCCTATTATCTGTCCAGGCCTCAGGAGGGATGGAGTGACAGATCTCCTGCCTCAACTGGAGCTGCTTGCCACCCAGAGGAGTGCAAGGATGATTTATGTCAGAGGCTTTTTGTTGGAGAGCTTCCAAAGAAAGCAGTGGGAATGGTATGGATTACTATCTTCTGTGTCATTAAAAATAATCTGGAAAACTGATCCCTTCCTTGCCCTGTCCATGAATTCTAGCACCTCAGAGTCACCACTAAGTCAGTGGTTTGGGTGTATAATACTTGCCGTGTGCCATTTGAAATGTGTTAACTGTGGAACTCCTTAAATATTATTTTTTCTTAGGCCACTCAGAAATGATGTAGTTAAAGGAGATAATGTTTTCCTGATTTGTTTATTTCACTTTCGTTTTGGGTCATAGTGGACATGATGTCAAGTCCTTCCCAACCACTGGCTGGTGTCCAGACATGGCCAGTGTTAATGGGGAGAGAATTTATTCAAACAGCATTTTTTCCTTTATGTTGGAGCTGTACTTTGCAAGAAGTGCCTCTCAGCCACCTACTTAAGCACTGTGAAATAAAACCTTCAGCTTCTCTGTGTATTCAGTTGCCTCACAATTGAGCTGAGGGATGCTTTGGAAGTGTACCCAGCTGAACTGCCCAAAGTCAGTGTGAGTTCTAAAAACCATCTTACACAGCCCTGGACTGTGCTCCAGCCGTGGCCTGGAATCTGTGTGAGTCCTTGGTGGATCATGGTCTTGCTAGTGAGAACAGTCATCTTTTTTAAGAAAAACAATTGTGTTATGTGTTGCCTTCATTATGCACAGGCAATACTTTGGGGTCCCTTTAATCCCATTACTGCTGAAAGCTGTATTACTTAATATTGCATTCATATTGCAGATTTCATGTAACTATTGATGTTCCTGTTCAGGACAGTGTTAGTCCTGTGACTGAGATTTCAGGTGCCTGCCATTAACCTCTAGTTCTTTCTCTCCCCTGCCCCCTTTTTAGAGGCCTTTGAGTCTTTGCTTCGCTTTGCTGAAAACCGCACAAGTTCCCTGTTTGAGACAGCTTACAGACCTATGGCAAAAGAAGCAGCAGAGCCTGTTAAGGAGCTTTTTACAGACATCTCTCTCTACATTCTGGGCGCAGAGACCACAGTGGAAAGTGCAGTACTGCGGTTCTTTGACAGTCTCTTTCCCCTGGTGTACAGCCGGCTAATAAACCCAGGAATTACAGATCTGTCAGAGGACTATACAGAGTGTCTGCGGCTTACAAGGCAAGACATAAATCCTTTTGGACACTATTCTAAAAACATGGTTACAGAGCTGTCAAAATCTCTTTGGGCCGCCAGGATGCTGAGCCAGGCCCTGAGCCTGGGCATTGAAGTGATAAATACTACTGAGCACGCCGTTCTGAGCAAGGAGTGCAGCAGAGCCCTGGTGAAGATGCAGTACTGCCCACACTGCCAGGGCCTGACGCTCATCAGGCCCTGTGTGGGATATTGTCTCAATGTCATGAGGGGCTGCCTGGCCAGCGTGTCAGAGCTGGATGCACAGTGGAGGGAGTTCATCTCCACGCTGGAGTATCTGACTAATGAAATGGCTGCCTCACACGAGCTGGAAATGGCACTGTCAGGGGTCTCTGACTCCATCAACGATGCCATCCTGCACGCACAGCTGAACGGACCACAGCTGTCTGCTACAGTAAGTACTCCCTAATTACTTGCTACTCCCATTTATCAATTTCCCCATTTGGTGGATAAACATTTAAACAAGTTGGTGTTGTCTTTGCAGCAGTTTTTGGTCTTTAACTAGATCTATGTTTAATAATCCATGCAGACTTTACAGACAGTTATGATGGGGTTCCGTAGAGTCTGCTTTGAAATGAAAGGACTGGGGGGATTTGTTACTTTAGAAGGAACCCGGTAAAGCAGAGAGCTCTGCCTTGTCTGCAGTTTTCTAAACAAAAATTTGGGGTCTATGGTACTGGGTATCAATCAGGTTTTATCCTGGCATGCAGTTGTAGCATGTGGGGACAGGATTTGGTGTAAGGGGCTAGAAAAGTGAGCTTTTAAATAAAGACAAAAGAATTGTCTTTCACAATTTTACAGTCCCTTTACTTACGTGTTAACTGAGACATCAGGTCTGTAATAAGTACACCTATCATACAGAAGCTGAGAAAAGAGCGTGAAAAAATTCAAACTTACTTGGCAGCATTTATATAAGTAAAGGATAAAAATACATTTGAAGTGGAAACAGCTTTGTGAGTGGTGTAGATTAAAGGAAAAGAACTGGGATGGTAGAACTGTCACATAAATAATAGCAGCATATGACTGGCAGGTGTTGTCAAGGTGCTGAAGATCAGGCTAGAAATTACTGAAATGACTAGTGGTGCAGCTGACTACATCTGTATGAAGTTAACAACTGTCAGTGGAAAAAAAATACAGCAGTGTGGCCCTAAGTAGGATAAAAAGACTAATCTAAAAAATGTAGATTGATCTTCCTGTCTTGGAAGTAAAGAATTAGTGGAGAGAACAGAGATGGAAATGCACAAATTTAAATATGTAATTTCTGTGTAGGACTTTGGTCACCACATCGTGTAAGAGAAAAGGTAGTCTAGAGGATCCACAGAAAGAAGCTGTGGCAGAGTCTTAAGCTAAACAAAGGAAGGGGTTTTTTGTAGGAGAAAAGTGCTTCTATATTTACAACCTTCTAAAATCCCTATTGTTGCAGCTCCCTTCACTGTAGAACACCTGACAGAGCCATACTTAGAGTCAGTATAATACATAAATTACAAAAAACACCCCAACCACTTGTAATCTGATAGGATTTCACTTGGTTATTTTAGTTAAAACTCAGTTCATATTGCCTCCGCTTTCCTTTCCTTTTCATGAATGGCAAACTTGCTAGTTTATCTGATATCCAAAGGTAAACATGGAAAACTTCTAAGAAATTTTTCAGGTTCTTGAGTAGCGGATAGTGGGCACTGGAGCCTGCATGTGCTGCAGGACTGCCTTGTGCTGAAGTCTACTTGGTGTCACAATGTACCCCATGGAGGACTGTTAAACTTAGAACATGTCATGAGCAATGTTCCTGCATCTGCCCTTATTGTCACTCAGAAGTTATATGAGCCTGAAAGGGAGTCAGAAATCAAAGTACACTATTACTGTATATTGGTTTTATCCGACTATAGATGGATAAACTTCTAAAATCATTGTAGAGCTTCATTGCTGATTACATGGACAGAATACTAAAACATAACTCTGCATTGCCTTTATCAGCCTCATCATTTAACATGCACTTGCTTAGCTTACTGAGGGGTAAAATTCATGATCCAGGTGAATATTGGATAATTACAGATGAACTGAATGAATGTATTGCTTTTAGGTGATTTGGTGTAGAATTCTCTCCAAAGTGTGTTTCAGGTCAGGCTCAGGATTCTTTTTGAAGATTATTGCGATAATTTTATTCGGGACCTTCTTAGTTCCCTAGCAATACCTTTAAACATTTGCCTTCTTCCATTTGGAATAAATTCCAAAAATGCTGTTGTGTTTGAAATTCCACTGATTCTTTTTTCCCTGAAGTTATCTTTGCTTTCTGTTACTGGCAGAATCTCCATGTGCAGAAGAAGGTTGTGTGTTGTTCTGGGGGCTGCTCAGTAGGAGGGCAAAGGATGTTTGAAAATAAAAACTGTGCCGCAGTGTGTGTTACTCTAGATCCTTTCAGTTGTCTGCAAAGTAAGATGATACTCGGAAGACAGAGCATGTTCCACTATTTGAACAAGCATTCATCTGATACTGGTTTAAAATTTTCCTGATTAGTTACAGAGGATAACCATTATTTAGAAAATTGAGCCTAATTAAGTTGTATTTTCTTCTCTGAAGAAGCGGAAAGGAGTTCAATGCTCAGGTTCAGGATTTCCTGCTGGAGATGGCTTCTGGGAATCCAGGCTGTGATTCTCAATTACACTGGGGCCATTTGATTTGTACCCAGTGTATTCACTGTTGGTTTTACTTACGGGATTCTTTCTTTTCCCCAGAAAAGATACCTTCTCTTTTCCTTTCTTAAGTGTTTGGAGACCTTTTTGTGCTCGTGCAGTGTACTCTCCAGCTTCTGCAAAAGTGGAAATGTTCAGCTTAGGTACAGTTTCCATTACAAATGCAGTAATTGGTTTCATTTGATTATAATGGAAAACTCATCCAGGAAAGCAGAGCACTCCTAGTAATCTTCATTTATCCCGAGGCAACCTTAATTAATGCGCCTGCCCTTTTAGGAAACATTTTACATTTTTAATAGACAATATGGCTAAAAATTAGGGTTCTTTTTTTCTCTTGTTGCCTGCCTGGATGATAATGAATAATGGAAAGTTAGATTATGTTTTCTTTAAAATGGGGAAGGGGTGAAATAAACCAGTAAAGCACCTAGTATACTTTGCTCAAATGAGGTGCAGTCAATTGATATTAAATCTAAAACTAAAAATCCTTTTTGTATGAGGCATGCATAACTTCAGGAGAGTGGCCTCTGCTGATCTTGTCCATTACAGCCAAGACAATTGCCTGATTTGCTGGGATAGCAAGTGTGAAAGGTCACCTTTAAGATATTGGTAATCTCTCTTCAGATTCCTGGGGAATGTGCCATGCCATTTGTTCAATGATGCTGGCTTGCATCCAGCTTACTTAACCTAATGCAGACCAGCCCCGGTCTGCAGCACCGGGGTTGCTTTCATCTGCTCAATCTAATTGTCCTTCCTCCTGCTAGGAGCCCTGACTGCCTCGCAGTGCCAGCTACACACACCAACTTGGGTTACCCTTCCTTACCATTCTCCTCTTTGTTTATTTCTTTTTCTGTCTTTGTGTTTTAAAGCTGGTCTCCTTTTTCTGTGTTCAGTTACTGTATTGCTGTACAAACTCTGTACTTACGAATCATTTCTGATATTAATTTTTTTTTTATTCTAAGTGAAAGTGAACTACTCTCAACTAAAATACAAAGAGGAGCAGGAGGAGAGGCAGTTCTGATAGGCAGGTGGTTGCTGGCACTTCAGGCAGGTGTATCAGAACGTGGGGTAACAAACACTGCCCACACTCCTGGAGCCACATCCCAGTAAGGTGTTCTCATTGCTCGTGTAGGGCCAGCAGGGACTTGGAGCCCAACTCCAGCAGCTCATGTTTGGGGATGGGGGTTGAAAACAGAATAAGAGGTGAGGAAGATTTCTATTGGATCAGAAATGGCTGGAATCTCACCAGTCCCACCAACTCCAGGTCTGAGTGTTTCACTTTGGGCCTTCAGTGAGGCTCGGCCATCCTGCCCCCACAGTCGCACTGCTGCTTCTGCCAGGCACCCATGATCTGTGGGATGGGTTTCCTGCTGGACCAGTGGGCCACCATGAGTTTCTGCCCTGCTCAAGCACAGATTTCCTTCAGCTTTGCCAGTTCATGGTTCCAGAGGTTCCCCTCTCCTGTCTCTGGAGCAGAATCCCTTTGCCTGGCTGCCTGCCCACATGGTGGGAAATGCAAAGGGATGTGTGTTAGCAGGATATTTGGAATGTGGGAAGGCACGTGTTTCTCTCTGTTCTTGCTGCAAGGAGTTCATAAGCATAAAGTATTTCTCTTGTTGCTAGTGTTACAATGGCTGAAAAAGCATTAAATGAGGAGAATGTAAAAAGCCACAGATCTGATACTTTTAGAATGGATAACCATTAGGCAAGAGCAAAATCCAACATACTGTGTTTTATGATTTTAGGAGTAATAAAAACAAAAGCTAATAAAAGGCTTGATAGGGATTATAAAACCGAGATAGGATCAGAGATTAAGCATGAGGAGGAGGAAGAAAGATGTGCCTCGAGGCAGTTAATTTCTTGGAGACAAGCTCACCAATTAATGTGATGACAGTGATATAAAAAAGTGACAGAAGAATAAACTTTGGGAGGAGAAGCAGATAGAGGCATGAAAAGTACAGAAAGGGAGGGATGTTTAAGATGCAAGGTACATAGAATTGCAGGAATGTCAGGAAGCACAGAAATAGTGATTGTGATCAAAAATGGATCAAAATCAATGTCAACTTTTCTACAAGTTGTGAAGACATCAAGGAGAAAGATAGATAATCTTGAGAAAAGATCCACTAAGTACCATTTGTATTTTAAAGGGTCTGGTTTCAGGTTGTAATGAAAGAGACTCTCTGATGCCTATTTTTGGCAGATCCTTTGAGTGTTGTTTCTTAAAAGTTTGTGTGGCTCGGAAGAAATGCAAGAAAGGCATGAGAAGGTGAAAGCTTTTAGCAAGGACTGTTGTCCTTGCTGACAAAGAAAATACAGACAAAGGAGTTGGGCTTTCCCTGCCCATCCAGCCACTTCTGCTGTGGCCCTTTGCAGTTAGGGATGTCACTGGGACCTGGGAGGCAAATTACATAGAATTAACAGCAAATTAGAGTTTAAGGGAGTTGAAAAAAAAACCAGAAAATACATCTAGATAGATAGTTGTTCTTGGTGGCTGGTTGATCAATCTCCTCCCATCAGTGGGTTTAAATGTTGCATTTAACCAAAACAGATGATCCCTGCTGAGAAGCAGCATATAGGACCTTTGCACTGAACAAGCATAATGTATAGTTATTTTCTAGATTCAGTTTAAGGATAGAAGGTGGCATCTGCCTGTGAAGAGCATACTTGGGGTATCCTGGAATGCCTGTGTTACCATGGGTGGCCTTGAGCCAGAACTTACAGGGGAAGGGCGTTCAGGGAAACCAAATATAAAATCTTACTGTAAATTTTCTGCTAAAAATTCAACAGTGTCTGGAAGGCTTATGGAAGATAACTTAGGTTATCTTAGGTCTTAAATTATGAGGAATGCAGAAAAAACAATAAAACACGCAAGATCTGTTAAATGGTCACCTTTAGGGAAAGAAAAGTTTAGAGAAAAGGGCACCAAATTTGGAACAGCAGGAGGTTGATGCACAGTAACCTTACAAATTTGAAAAGGAAGTGGCAGTACTATGAATAAAATAACTTTGTACTGAGTGAGTTCACAGCAACAAAGACTTTCTGCCAGCCAGTAATGAACTAATTGATTAATGACATTGAATGGTATCATAAAACACTCCTGGAGACTTTGGAGAACACTCAGAGCTGAACTCAGGTGCTTCCTTCCTGCAAGTTTTCCAATTCAAATGATCAACACCAGCTGTCACTAAGTATAAAAACTGTATTAAGCAGAGGTTAAAACAGTATATTCAATTCTTTGTGGTTAGATTGCAGAAAACAACCGTAAAAAAGGATAGGGAAAGTGTTGTTAGTGTAAATGACATTTTTTTTTTTCTAAGCACTTAGCAGGAAACCTCCTCTGAAAACAGAAACTGGAGGAACCCTCAGCTGTGGGGAGGTTTCTGTTAAAGATCTCCAAGCAGCCCTGTCTGATTTAGCAGCACTTCTTGCAGTCTTGCATATTTGGTTCTCATGAACCCCGGTTTTGTGAATGTACATCAGGTTCAAATCCTTTGTGAATTCCGGGGCAGGAGGAGACCTTTTAAGAACCAGGGGAATTGCCCCAAGGGCACACCTTGTAGTGATCTGTTTCTGTGGGAAACTGAAGAGGATGGCTTTCACCATGGTGTAAAACAAGCAAAAATAAGTCTGCATTAAGCTTTTGGTTTATTTCTCTTGGGCTTTATACTCATTAAGATACTGCTCTCATCTTATGGTCAGTCATGGATGAATTTTTAAAAAGCAGCAGTGGAGCCATATCTCTCGAATCAACTGAATTTCATGGAGGGTAAGCATCTAATTCTTGTAGTCAGCTTTGTAAGTCTTGCCACGTGCAATTTGCTTGACTTAAAAGCATTTTGACACTTGAGTACTGTAGAAGTATTTCTGGAAGTAATAATCTAAATTGTTTAATGCATTTGCCTTACTTCCATCTGTTCCAGAACTCCTCTGGAGAGTTAGAGCTCGTGTAGCCTTGAAGAGCTCCCTGAATTCCCTGATTGAAGAGGGGAGACAAGGAGCTTTCTGGCCCCTGTTGGTTAATGACAGTTCCTCTTCCAGGCAGGTGTTTGATACCACAGAGTTCTTGGTGGTAATGATCATCTCATCTGTAGTGATGGAACTGCTTGAAATTAAGTATTTGTGTCAAAATGGTGTAGGTTAAATTGAAATACACATTTCTAAAAATCTATGATCAAGTGGAACGAGAATAAAGAAGCCCCACATAATTACAATTGCGTTAGTTCTGAGAATATTTGCTGGGTATTATCCAGCTGTCATGTTGTTTGACTAAACATGTAGCTAAGAAATTTGATTTGACATAAATTGTGCAGCCTTAAGTTGCTTTTGCAGAAGTGATGATGCATTTGCATGGGTTTGTCTCTTCATCTCCAAAGGCTTCCTTCACAAGGCCCATCTTGCCTCCCAACTGGCTGCTGACTTGCTGATAGTGCTTAACCACACAATTAATGAGTCATTAGTCTGTAGTAAGATAAAAAAGCTCTTTTCTGCCTGCTGGAGTAGTATTCAAGTTCTACTTTGCATTCACTAAATCTCAGATTTATTGTAAATATGTAACCTAAAAAGCTTATGTTAAGCGTTGATATTAATGGAATTGATGGATGTAGCTTTTTACCGGCTTTTGATCTGAGACCAGCTTTATCTGTGATGAATCATTTGTGGTTAATTATTGTGACTAAGGTTTTGGGAATGATAGTGGCTATTTTTCCTATTTACAATAAAAGATACACTTGTGTGGCCTAATCTTATTGCCAAAAGTGTTTGTGGAAAATGTGTCATGTATTTGTGGAGTCCCAGAAATGCTGGAGATGTGCATGCATGCTGCTTCAAACCAGATGAAATTGTGCATAATTCGCGTGTTTCTTCTCCATTGCTGTAGGGCCAGATGTAAAGAGTAAGGACAGCAGTTTAGTGATAAGGCCAAGAAATAGTAGCCTGCTTTCAGAGCAAGAGGCCTAAACAGTGCTGTAAAAAATTAATTTAAAAAAAAGAATACACTTTGTATTATTCATACTACCTGTATTTAGGTAAAACAATTCAGTGGTGATAAATCCCTGACCTGTACATTTTATTACTTCATTGTTGTTTTCTTTAGGCTTAAAACCAGTGATATACCTCATTAATGTTACTTCTAAATACATCCTTGAAAGTGCATGGTTGATGGAGCACGTGTCCCTGACCTCTCAGCCAGTCACTCTGGGATGTTCAGTGCTGTCAAGACCCACACAAGCATCCACAAGTTGTGCCAGGCACTGACACTCACAGCCCACTGCTTTTTTCACATCTTCAAAGCTGTGTCTTTTCTAGGTAATCAATTCAGTTTTGAAGGTGCAGCAGCTTATTTTTGTTTAGTAAGAGTGAGCTCATGACTTTTACCATGGACTTGAGTTTAGTTTTTCTCAGGGCTGTGTATTGGTGTGATAGGGCCACCTTTTCTTAAAAACAGCTGCTTTGCTTCACTTTGTTTTACAAACGAGGCTCTGGAATTTTTCAGCCCCACCTTATGGTTCCTAGAGAATTAGATCCTGGGAACTCTAGCAGCAAGAATAATTAAAAGTAAACCCCAGACTCATAAGCTGTGTTATGTATGGTGAGAACAGGACTCGTTTTCCCCCCAAAGTTGAAAATCTGAAGGGATACCTTCATGGTGATGTGTGTGTCCTGTTTGACTTTAGCTTGGTACTGTAGGAGAGGAGGATGTGCCCAAGGCAGGATATGAGCTCCAGAACACAAGGCCTGTCAGAGCCATAATCATAAACCTGCCAAGAGAGCACAGCTGTAATTCACAGAGGCAGGGCTGTCACTGAGCACTCTCTATCTTCCCTGGAATATGAGTCTGGTGTCAGCGCTTCACCATTATTAGAGTTGAAAGATGCAGGACGTAAATATGGTAAGAGTCCAGGATGTTGCTTGAAGCACAGCACTGAGCAAGGCAATCAATGGTTGGGATAATATTTATGGAAATTATGATACTCAGGATGACAGATGATGTGCTTAGTGTTTCAACGAGAGTTGTGTACACTTTATTCATTGTTTCTACTTCTTTCTTTTTTGTTCTATGCACTTCTTGTAAGCCTCCTCAGATTATGGAAGTCGTCTGCTGAAATTGAGGGTTATTTTCTATTATGAAATCAATTTAAACTACAAAAAAGAAATTAGATGTGCAGGTTTTTTTTACAAACCTGACTTTGTGTGTTGTTAAATATGATGGATTTTGTAGCTGCATTGCTTTAGGATTTTGGCACTTCTGTTTGTTGTGGTTAATTTTTGGTCTTATAAATTAAGAATGCATTGAACAATGAAGTTGGAGTGTTGCTGGGTTGGGGTCCAGTCCCTGGTAAAAAATGCAGCTCGAGCATATTGGCAGCGAGGCTGCTTGTTATTCATTGTAAGGTGTCTGGCTATGGGAGTGTTAGATGTTTGACAGCATTGAATAGATTCCAGTCAGCCATACAAACTACCTCCACTGAAGTGGAAAGGACCATAAAATTGTTTTAGCAACAGCTAATTCTCCTGAGTCTTTTAAGGCTTTTTTCCCCTTATTTTTTCTTTAACTGTTTGGTTGCCAGTAGAGCATTTGGCAATTTAAACAATAAATGTTCCCAGATTCATTTCATTTTTAAGATAGTTAAGAAAGCTTTTCATTGATTTTGCATTTAGCATAGTTTAGATTTTGGGGGAAAAACGACCAAAAACCCCAAACAAACACCAGTCATCTAAAGTGTACCTTGAACAGTGTTACATTTTGTTGAATATAAGAACTGAACTATAAAGTAACTTTCAACACTGTTTTTTCTATCAGTAACGTCCAGTCCTGTTTTCATCAACAGGGCCTTTGGGGGCTAATCTGTTAACTTGTAGGTCTTTTGTTTCATGTCCCTGCTCACCTTTTAGGTGCTGCACTGCCAAACAATCTGAGTGCTGCAGGTTTATTTACAAACACCTTGGGGTATTTTCTTTTCAATCTCCAGCTGAAGATGTGTGTTAATTCTTCTGTCTTTACTTTGAATTCCTTTGATTTTTTTTTCTCCTAAGTAACTTACTCTGTGGATTCAGAGTGTGAAAGAACATTAAAAAAATGTGTTCTTACCTGTCAAATATTTCATATTACAAGTGCTGGCTGCCTCACAGTGTGCCATTGCTCATCATCAACTGCAGTCATGTCTGGCAGCCATGGTGACAGCAGCTTTTGGTTGTGCCAAGGGAAGATGGAGAGTGAGGAGACCCTCAGCCTTTAGAGCTTCACTGAAGGGACCTACAGGAACCTGGGGATGATGTTCAGTTTTGCCATTTGTCTGAGTTCAAGGCTTCAACCTGCTGAAAATAGATGGGCCATGAGATTAGAGTGAAAAGCCAGTTACCTCTCTTGTCACCTTCTGCCCCAAATGCAGCTGCTTCTTGTGAAGATCTCTGTCTTGTACACTGGGAAAAATAAGGTATTTCATCCAGCTGAGTAAAAACTTTCCTTTTCCTCTCCTGTTTCCCAGTAATTTTTCAGTTAGGTTAACATTAATTGGAAAAACTGAGAAAAAAAATCACCATTACCAGCATTTGGTGTTACAGAGGAAATGCTGTAATGCGTCCTAGCTAGGGAGGCACTGGGCAGGAGCATCAGCACATGGTGCTGCACTGGGTCAGGGCTGAAATGGTCAGATTGTGAATAAACCTGGGGCACAGCTTGGAAACAGGAGCCTGGTGGCTCATGGAGTGTGTGCCTTTCTGTGGCAGATGAGGTGAAAGGCCCTGGTGATTTTATTGTGCTTCTCTAGGCTTTTATTAATCGTAGTGAGGCTTTATTTATTTTTTTATTCTTGTATACAAAACTATTCAGCTATACAAATTTCTAGTCCATCTATACAAAGCCTTCCCTGAGTTTTCCTCTAGTCCACCTATGACTATAAAGCAGAGAAGTTGGCACAGTTTATATAAGGGAAAATGGGATGATAAATGGTAGTTACTGAACTTCTTGTACCTGCATTTAGAGAAGACCTGCATTTCCTTTTCAATATTTGAAGCCTAGAGAGAGATGTGGCCTTTCTAAGGCTGTACCAAATGCTTTCTGCAGCAGCCTTCTGTCTGCCTTCTGAAGACAGAGGACCAAGCAGAGCAAGTGTCTGCCCTGACTAGCTTTAGGGGACTCTGCTCAGAGCAAAATTTGCCATTTATATAGAAAGATACACAAATTTTGTTGTCTGTGACATCAAGCATGTGTTGGCTTATATGTCGCTTACTGGAGATACTATAAAATACCTGATTTTTCAATTCAGGACAAGGCCTGAGCATTCTGACAGCTGTGTTACATCTGAGTTACTGGCAGTCACCAACACAACTTTCAAATCTAATTTTTTATAATAGTAAGAGCTTCTGTTGCCTTACTTGAAGTGTATATTAGTGCCTCTAATCTGTGTTTCTTTGCAAACCTGCTCTGCTCTGCACTATCCCCTGTAGTTGTTTTCTGGGAGACCAAACAGTTTTAATCCTCTCTAATGAAATTGTGTTGCTTTTATTGCAGACCCCATAGCTCATGAGCTTGTGAGCCATGGCAACACATGAATCCTCATTTTCCCAGAGGTGGGCCTCATTCTTGCAGAGTTGCCAAGAAGGCATTTACTACTGGCAATATTAATAAGGAGTGGAGGATAGGGTAAAGAGAAAAAAAATAGTAATTTCTAGACTGTCTGTTTCAAGCATTCAAGTCTGTGCTTTGTTGTCTGTATGTAGTTGGATGGGATCAGGAGTGCAGTTTGAAGGATGAGCACAGGGCCCTCGTGTGCTGGACTGGCAGGAGGCAGCAGGAAATTGCATGTACAGGAAGAGGATTGAGGGACAGATTGAAGAGGAGATGGGGGCATTTCTGCCTATGGCTGTGCCCTTACAGAAGGATCCTTGATTGCTCACATGGGATCACAGTGGAAGTACTCAAAGGTGTGCACATACTTGTTTGAAAGGTCTGTTGGCTCTTTTTAGGGAGATGTCCATGCTTTGTCATGTTTTCTTTCTTTGTCAATACTTTTAACAAAAATCTTCACTTAGTAAGACAGTTTGACTCACTGCTGTACTTGATGTATGGAGTTTTCCCTTGGTTCTCATTCCTAATATGCTGCCTGTATTGTAATTACATGGTTTTCCCCTTTTCTTCTGGTGAGTGAGTTTGACACAGATGGGAATTTGGGAGGAAAGAGCTCAGACTCGAGGAACACATATTTTAGGGAACAGAAGATAGCAGGAAGAAGTTAAGCAAGGCAAACTCTCAGGAGTTCTACATCATGTCTGGGAAAGCCTCTTTTTGTGACAGGAATTTGTCATTTATGTTTCTGAACTGCTGGACATTGGCAGAAGGGAAGAGAGGCACATGTGGAGAACTGAAACAGTGATTTGAGCTAACAGAGAAAAATTACACTTCTCATAGTTAGAATGAGACAAGCAGTGGTTTTGAGAGAATCTTGTTTGTGTGGAAAGAAAAAATAAAGAGAAAAAGGGGCTAACCCAGGAGAAAGAGATGTACAAGAATATGGAGGCAAAGCAGTGGGAAAGGAATGTAAGAAATTGAGACAAAAGACATGGAGAAGAGCTGGGAAAGCAGTTATGGACACTTCCCCCCTGTATTTGAAGAGTCTGGAATACTGGTGAAGACTTATCGATATCAGTATTGTCTGTCTTCAGTTTCTCTTGCTCCTCTCCCTTTAATTGGTTCCATGGGTTTTACAAAAAAGGCACTTTGTGATTTGTTGGGTTTTTTGTGAGGTATGTGATGCATTACTCTGCAAGCTTTAGTCATTACGTATATATAATCTTTACTTCTCCTTGTCTAAGCTTGCCCAGGATATGCCCTCAGTTGTGGGGCTTCACCCTTGATGAAAGGATGAAGTCAGCTTCTTCAGCCGCTCCATTGGTCAACTCTGAATTTTGATATGAGCTTAATTCTTCATTATGATTAGTTGAACTGACATTTATCATGATCTGACAGTAAAAAAGAATGACTTGTTCATTATAGTTAACTATGAAAATGTTAACTATAATCAGTCCATGGTTCTATTTTGAGACTACATGTATTGACCTAGGATTTCCAATTCATAGGACATGATACACATAAAAAAGTCTTTTCATGTTCCTCCCCAGTGCATGTGAACCCATAAAAATGTTTTACCACTTCTTTACGGTATTCTCGAGTATAAATATCATTTTTTGACATCAGACTCCAAAGAAGTTGTGTTTGTCCCATCGTTACTTTGTGCACTAATGGATGAGTGAGACTTAAAATATTAGTTTGTCATTGCGAGGTCTGAGTGGTTCTAGTTTTCCTTGTGTGCATTGTCTATTTGTAAAATGCTTTGTGAAAGGGACAGAACAAGAAAGTCTGTGCCTCACTGATTTGCGGCCAAAGACCTCATGATGACTTTTGGTTTAGAGCATCAAAATTTTCTTGACCCAAGCCATAAGACAGTAAATTCTTTTCCATTTTTGTTCTTTTTTTTTTTTTCCACATTTCTTAAATTTCTGAGGAAAATTTCTCCAAGGAGGTACACTTGCTTGAACAGCAGAAGGGAAACAAAGATTTTAAAATTTTCTGGGATTTCATAGCCTTCAAAGCTGTGTGGCCTTGCAGGGTTTGTGGGGCAGAGCCCAGTCCTGTTCTGTCCCCATCTGACCCTCTTCAGCCTTGTCCCACCCAGCCATTGCTGCCACCTGGGGTAGATGAATTTCCCACAAAGCTCCTGAACCCAAACTCTCTTGCTTTGTTTTTTGAAGCTGATTATCTTTGGGCACAAAAATTTAGGGTTATTTTAGGGTCATTTCTCACCAACACATTGGTCATGATTAGGAAAATAATCTCTCTTTTTGAGTGATTTCAGTGGTTTTGCTCAAGCGTTTGCTTTTGAAGTCTTTTTCCAAGTACTCTCGTTTCCCTTTCTCTTTCATCTTTGAGTTTTAGATTTTTAAAATACACAGAGAAAAATTATGTACTGAAAGCATAAACGATCCAATTCTGTGTTACTTGGACTTGGCATTATTTAATTTACTTTTTCATCTATGCACTGCCTGTTCTTTCACAGATTGAATGGGAGAGCTCTACTTTCACTTATCCCTGTGCTGCTTTTCTTGTCCCTTGCAGAGTTAGGGACTAATAAATTGAGCATGCTTCATATAGCTGTTTTTTCAGTAGAAAGTGCCTTCAACATATATGGCAATCAGAGCGCTGTACTTGAGGTTAACCCCCAGCCCCCTCTGAGCTCAATCCTAAAAATAAACAAAACTCTGGGAAAAGAGGTTTACTTGACAGAAGGGTTGAGCTTAACATTATGGATATAAAAACACAGGGCTCAGTTCTGCAAGAAACTGAGCATTCTGGCCTCAGTCCCGTATAGCACTTAAGCACAGGCTTGGTTTTCAAGTGAGCAGGAGATTGAGTGGCAGCTGGAAAGGCTGAACTCCCAATCCCTGAACCTACGTGAGCAGCAGGACTCAGGTCACTGGCTCAGCTGTGCCCCAGCCAGGGCTGCTCCTCTACGCCCAGGTGGGATGGAGCTCCCAGGTGGGATGGAGCTCCCAGGGGGTAGGCAGTTCCCAGGTGGGATGGCACCTCTCAGGGGATGGAGGTCCCAGGAGCCAGCCCTGGGATTCCTGGGAATGGGCACCTGGGCAGGTGTCAGGTCATGCTGCCAGAGCCTGGTGCTTGCACGAGGTGGGCAGACTTGCAGAGCTCACTGATGTCCCTTGAGCTCCCTTACACCCGATGGGAAGTTCCCACTACCCAACAAATTCCCAGCTGTGCTGGGAGGGCTTTTGTGCTCAGGCTGTCCCCTTTTCCCTGTGCACAGGGGTTGTGCTGCCCAGGACGAGCTGAATCCAAGGGGCTCCTCTGCGAGGGCACAGGGAGCGAGCAGAGGCTGATCTGTCACTCAGCTGTCAGGCATCCTGGCATTTCCATGATGAATTAGGCTCTGTAGATGCTTTGTGGCTTGGCTAACAAAGAGATTTTTTTTATTTACCAGATTACCCAGTGCTAGCCCTACAGTACACGATTTCACCAAGATCATTTTTTATATGTAATATACTGCACTGAATGAAAAGGGAAGCCATAAACACAATTTTATCACGTGCTTTTTCTTTGGTTTAGATTGTGATAAAGCTGCATTCTTGATACATCCCCAGTGTCTGCTTAATAAGGTTCTCTAATTTTATATGCTTTCTATTTTTGTGTGCTTTTCCTTCAGAGACCATGGGTTGGTTTTTTGCATTGCAGGGTACTTCTGTGTGTGTTTTATGGTTTTATATGTATTTATGATGTTTAGTGAGCAAGAACTAATGGTTTGTGTGTGTGGTGTAAGTTACAGGTACATATTCCTTAAATATTGCTTTTTTATAAAGGGAAGTCAGTACTGTAGTTACCGATCTTTCTTTGCTCTCCTTAGTGTGTTGGTATCTTCACTAGTGCTGACTGTTCTTATGATCTTCCATATTTCTGAAACTGATTTGCTGTCTGAATTTTGCTCTTCTGGTGACTTTGATAACTAATGGAAATCAGTCTTCTGGTCTTTAATTTTTGGACCCTGGTATAAGTTGCTGTTACAGTAGGAGGTGACGTTCTCTCTATTTTTGCATTGATGAGCAGTCACAAAGTGGAGGTGACAAAGTTAAGGCCACACATTCCTGTGTGCTGCACAAAGTCCTGATTGGCTTTCCACAAAACCATCAAACTTCCTTATTTTAACCAGCTTGGAAGTGAATTACCTAAAAGACATGAAGGCTTCAAAAGTTTTTGGTGTTTTTTTTTTTTTGAGGTGGCTACTGAAGGCAGAAAGTTGCAGAGAAAATAAGTGGAACAAAAGGTTAGTTCTGATTCGATAAACATGGCTAGCATTGCAAGCAGCCTTACCTCCCACACCGCATAGCAATGAGCAGGGAGCTTGGTGAGAAAGTTCAAATTGCAGAAGATTATCCTTTCACAAATAAATTCTTTTAACAGGCCCCTGTTGAAAAGAGTAAGATTATACCTCTGAGGAGAAGTACCTCTCAGAAGAAGTGCATAGACCACTTACAGCTTTTGAAAACTCTTAAATCTTTTTTGAGTAAAAGTAACAAACTTTTCTTTCTTTAATAAGAGACATGTTTTCTGTCAAGAACAGGCCTATTAATTGTGAATTACTTAGGGACCTAATACTCTTGGGAGGAAAGAAAATACTGAGATTTGCATAGCAAAATATTCCCTTTTTATTGCTGTGCTTTTTCAGTGCCTGAAAGCTTCTTCAGCTTCCAAGCCACAGCACATTGTTATATTTCGGCTCATTTGCTTGTTATGAGTGTGCACTTTGCATTCTCTTGACACAAAGCATTGAGTTACAGTGCCATCCACATTCAAAATTATGGACTGGGAATATCCGAGTAGAGGTTGTCACAGTAACTTGTTCACTACTCCAGTGTAAATACAGAAGCTCCCTAAATATACTGAACTTAAGCAAGATCATATTCATAGAGTTTACTAAAAGTGGAGATGTAGAAATTTTGGTTCAGTGAAACTATTTTGATCTGTTTTACATCATCTGAAGAAAGCAGTAAGGCTTAAGCATGACAGTGATGATGATATGGCCAAAATGTATATATTGACTTTAAGTACAAATTTGGAAATTGATGTGATGTTATTTACAAATTTTAAACTTAAATTAGATCCCAGTTCTGCTCCAGGTAATGAATCAAGAGTCAAGTATGGTGAACCCCAGTGGTAGGAGTCAGGTGAATGTGTTTTCTGGGATATTTTGGTGATGTAACATCAAACATACATATTTTTATATGTAACTGATCAGTTTGATGTTTGTGACTTTTCTAAATTCGCTTGTGCAAAATAGATGTTATGTCCATTTACTTGAGGTGATTGAACTTTTTGAACACAAAGATATTTTAAGAAAAAACAAGCCCCTGTTATATTTAAAAATCAGAATTAATAATTTCAGTTTTCTGCAATTTTTCATCTTTTTTTTGTCAAGAAAAACATAAAATATTTCTAATAAAATGTGCTGGCACGGTTGGCATTGTGCTCTTGCACATTTTTTTTGCTGGAAGTTGTCTTGCTCGCTGCTTTAAAAAAGTTTGTGATCTTTTGATTCCAAGGTCAGTTTCTTGATAACCTTGACATTATTTAGATTTTATTAGGTAAATAGATTCTGATACTGACATGTGAGTAAAAGGTCCATAACAAACTATGACAAAGAAGGTAGGATTTTCTGTGACATTCCACCTGAGCTGTAGGATCTCCATGTGCTTGCAGGGGTTGGAGGGGGAGCCGGTGTCTGTCAGATGTTGCTGCTGTCATTGGGACTGAGCTCTGGTGCTTTGCTGTGTGAAGATCTTGCTGGATGTGGTGAAAGCAGTGCTCTCCTGCACTTCTGAAAAACTGCATCTTCTTGGGAGTTACAGGGAGGGAATATTTTGATTGCCGTATAAGAGCCTGGGTGCTGCTAAATATTACTTAAGTCCCTTTTCCTTCTGAAAGCATCACTCCAGCCTTCCAGTTTGCACTTTTTTTGTGTTTCCTTATGGAAGGACAATGGAGCAGGATTGCAGGACATACTGGTTTGAGGTTTGAGGGGTGGAGCATCTCTCCTGTGGGGAAAGGCTGAGAGAATTGGGATTGTTCAGCCTGGAGAAGAGGTTTCAGGGTGACCTCACTGTGGCCTTGCAGTGTCTGAAGGAGCTGACAGGAAAGGTGGAGAGGGACAGGACAAGGAGAAATGGCTTCAAACTGACAGACAGTAAGTTTAGATTAGGTATTAGGAAAATTTCTTCCCTGAAGGGGTAGTGAGGCCTTGGAACAGATTGCCCAGAGAAGCTGTGGATGTCCCATCCCTGGAAGTGTCCCAGGCCAGGCTTGAATGGGGCTTGGAGCAGCGTGGAAAAGTGGAAGGTGTCCCTGCCCATGGAATAAGATGGGTCTTTAAGGTCTCTTCCAAGCCAAAGCATTGACGATTTTGTGACACTTGCAGAGCTCGGCCTTGTGGCAGTCAGATGCCAGCGGGTCCCTCAACAAGCCAGAGTGTCAGAGGGAAGCGTGAGGAGTGATATTGATGCTTAATGGGTTGGGAAAGAGTAACTCCAGAAATTCTGGAGTTGTATCAATCCTAGCTCCTGTAGCCAGATCAGATGAAGACACTTGGCATTGTGAGGGGATAGGCAGGTCTTAGAGCTGCAGGATTCACTCTTGAGGACAATGAGCAAATAAAGCTCCATTTCTTCTCTTGTCCTCTGTGTGCCATGGCTGTCATGGACAGCTTTATGCATACCTTGGTTACACAAGAGAATTATTCCTACAAAAAACAACGAAAGCATATCTTTGTGCTGGGAGGCATTTTCAGGAGTGAAGCATGTGGATTGTATTGGGGTTTGGTTTTGATTTTTTTCCCCAGAATGCATGGAAATCTTTTCCTACTGTCTGCATTTGATGGCATTTCTGATTTATGGATAGAGCCTAAAAATTATGTTCTGGTGTTTAGGTATAGTTAATAATGCCTTATTTTGGCAATGGTTATGGGCCTTCAGATTTTAGGCTAAACAAAACGTTTGGCTTTTTACTCTAAGGTAAAGTGTTTTCTGGGACATGCACCTGCTACAAGGAGATTAAAACAAAGTGAGAAAGGTTTTTATAGGAATGGCTTTTTTAGGGTGTGGGTTATTTTTTAAGATACTCAGGTTTTAAAGGTGAATGGATATGGGAGAGAAAACTGCTTTTTGACTACTGTGAAATTAATTTTTCAAATTTTTGCTGTCATCCTACCAAGTACAAAGGAAACAATGCGTAAATATGGTTTACAGTTTTATCAACAAACTATGGCAAGTCTCAAAATTATTCAGTTCACAGTGCTGCAGAATGCTCTGTATTCTGTATCTCCCTTGAATTTGCACAGAATCTTGGAGATTTGGGAATAGGGGGGTCAGATTTCCAAATAAATGGTATTTCAAAGTTTATTTGATTAGGCATTTCCACTGTGACATGGATATCTTTTGTTTGGTAATTCAGTCACAAGTGGAAGTGAATTCTATACATCTTGTTAATTTTACCCTCTGGCTTGCTGTGCTGGAATAAGTCTTTTTCGTTTGTTTAATAATAGAAGTAATTTCTTCTCCTGTGTCTCTTTCTCCTCTATTGTTCCCCTGTTTCTCAAGCAGAAAAAAACCCGTAATGACACAAATCTTTTTCATACAGGAAAATTCCACTTAGGCATCTATCTTGTTTTGTTCTTAAGATTAACTCTTAGAAAAATTAATCAGCTGTCTTTTTTCTGTATTATTATTTTACTTTGAGGATTGCCATCAGAGCAGTAGGGAGAACTTCATGAACCTTTACAATGCCTGAATTTCTCTTAGGCCCTGTTGCACACAAAATTGCAGCTACTAGAGTGAATAAATTTATTTGGTGGTGTAATCCTTCACCAATGGAAATAGCAGTGGTTCTGAGTCATCAGGCAAACATCTATAAAATTAGATTGGCTTAACTGAATGCCAGCAGTAGCTACTGTACTGTGCTTCATTCTGAAATTGAATATACAGAATTCCAGTGAAGTTTTAAAATCTAAAAGAAAATAGCTAAAAGCAACACATGTTCAGATGAGGAATTTGGTCATGCATGTTCTCCAGCAGCTGTTTTTATTTTAGGTTTAATTTAAAATACATTCAGCTTAATTCCATGTTCAGAATCATCAAAGCCTACCAAAAATCCTCAGATTTTGTTTCACAGAGATCATTATCAAGTTCTGAGCAATTGTATGTTTATTACTTTCATATTTTGCATTTCTGGGGTTTCGTATACTACCCAAGGGCATGGCCTAACTCAAAGAATAACAGGAATCAGCATGCTTTTCATTTACCCTTTTCCATTATTACAGGCATTCTATATTAAGACCTATTTTAGTAACAAGCCAGTTTTACTTTTTAACCTCCCATTTGTTTTATTAGGTTCCTGAGATTTTTATTTTTTATTTTTTAATGGTTATGAAAAGAAGTTCGATCTTGATTCCCATTCATGCTATTGCAGACAGACAACTTTATATAAAGGCAGCCAAAAATGTCTGCTACTGCCCTCCCATCCCAAATTACATTTCTTATATTAAGTAATCTCAACCCAAGACATCTGAGATTTGGGCTTCAGGAGACACAGAAACATCTGGAATTCAGGAGAGAGTTTTCTCTCCCTCATTGTTCAGTTCTCTTTCTCTGTCTCATTATGGTGATGAGTTTTGTCATGTCTGGTCTTACCAATCAGAAAAAAGTGACACTAAAGATTTTTAACCATTTTTGCTTAGGGAAACCAATATCAGCCTGCTGTCTGCTGGTGTTTGATAAACTGTGGCTGAAGGGTTCGAGTCAGCTGCTTGCTGTAGTCTAGTTGTTACTCCATTTATCCTGGATGCATATTGAACAGTGAAAATGGTCATGTTTACAGGACTCAGGATGCTTTCAGCAGATTTTAATAACCAGTTCCAAGCAGAACAAAACCAGGCCAAACTAACCCCAAATGTACAAGATTTTAAAAGTGTCTTGCCTGTATTCTGATCACGTTGCCTTGCAAAAGTCTAAACTTGAAAATGAAATTGTAACTATGGTAGATTATGTGGTAATTAATTGACCCCAGGTATGTATATATTCCCCAGCTTTAATTTTTTTTCTGCAACCAGATGATGACTTTTACTCTCACTTTCCTACCATGCTCTTGCTTCAGGAACTTGCCCCTTAATAAGACCTTCAGTTCTGTCCCAGTAGATGCTGAAAATATAGCATTTGGCTGATTTATTTGCTACATTTGGGAGAATGTACCCCAGGATCTGCAAGATCAAAACCTTGCTGGATACTTTTAAGTGATTTTTATAGTCATCCTACTTAAATGAGGAGGTCAGAGAATGAAAGCTGCATGAGCTGTGGGCACCAGGCCATGAGGATGGAATAACTGCTCTGCTAGTTTGCAGTAATCATCCTCAAATGACAATTTAGTTGAAGATGCCACTGAGGGTGCTGTTAAGAAGGTGAGGTTGGGCTCTCCAAAACTGTCAGGTAACAGGAAAGTTACTTCAGAAGTTGGAATTGCTGTGAGAGCTGTGTGGGCGCAGCAGCGGGAGCAGTGTGCTGTGCCTGTCTGAGGGCAGGGCTGTGTGCCCTGCAGCTCTGGCTGTGTCCCTGCTGCTGCTGGACCCTGAGTGCAGCTTACTGCTTGCAGGGAGATGGCCTTCAAACTAAGTCACCTAAACACTAAATCATTTTTCCTCCTCTTTTGTTTTACATTGTCATGGGCTGGCTTTTTGAGGGCAGTGTCTCTTGGCACATGTGTTGGAAGGACCAGTGGCTTAATTTAGATTCAATTTGAGCCGGTAGTACTCAAGAGGCTGGAGAAAAAGGGAAATTAAACTCTTTTCTGCTGCACTGAAGGAAGTAAAGAAATAGAGGTTATTAATGAAAAATCTGGTGCATGTTTTGAAAAGCAGATGAGCACAGACCGCATAGCTGAAATCAGCTGCCTCCAGTTCTTGTTTTGGGCAAGTGAAACACTGAATGAAACAAGTTTGCATATTCAGAGCAGTTTAATTACAGCCCTAAACAATATCTTGGGTTGCAGTGGTGACTGCCAACTGCTGTTGCTATGCTGGGCTGCTGGGTGGTCTTGGACATGAACTGGAAGCATCATGCCTGGATTGTCTGCACATTCAGGTCTGCAGGGCAGCCTTGGACCAGTCGGATGTTTGTGAGACCACGCTCTGGAGATTTGTGGCCCAAATCCACAACTTAGAGACAGGCAAGTATCTAAAGATGCAGGCAGTTTGCCAAAGCTGTGGAACTCAGAATGTGATTTAATTGTCAAAGAAGTAAATTGGTCGTCAGGAGTTGGTCAGTTCCAAGCCTGCCTATGTGGCTTTTTCTCAGATTTGTTAATCTTGCTGCCTTAGCATCCTTGTGTGAGAAATGGGGATAAAAATACAAAGTTCACACCTGCCTTGAGGTAAGGGCTGTAAGATGGGAAGGGTGCAGTGTTGATAAATGCCACTCAAGACTGGAAGTGAGCAGAGTACTTCCCAGAAATGTTATGGTCTCTTGGAGCATGTAATTGTCCTGGGAATGCTACACTATGGTATTTGCTACACAGACAAGTTTTGGCAGGGAACTTTCACTGTGCTTTTAGATAGTGTTTTGTTTATTTTTTTTTATTATTGTTCATGAGCTGTCTGAATTTAACTAAGTTATTTTCCCTTCTGCAATTCAGATTTCTTTCTTTTTAGTGCTTAGAACAGGTGTTAAACAATAGCAACTTGACTACACCAAATTCCCATTGGTCTGGGGAGTTCTCTTGCCTCCAGTTTTTATCTGGTATTTTATCATGATGCAGTGGCTTAAACACTCAGTGTGATGTAAAGAAGGGAAGTCCTGTGTGCCTTCCAGAGGTGGGAAACAAAAGCACTGAATCTTGATCTTCCATTGTTGACTTCAGCAGTGCTGAGATGAATGTTTGTAAATTACTTCAACATGGGAAGAAATGCAGGGGTTTGTAGATGCTTCTGTACCTTTTGTTGTCTTCTGCTTTGGGCTCTTGCTCGGTTTGGGTCCCTTCCTGAGATTTCTTGTGCTGTAATTAAGGATCCACATGTCCAGCAGGAACAGCTAGATTTTAAATTCCCTGCTCTTAAATGTCTTTTGGAATGTCTTCTAGTCCAACCCCCGTACTCAAACAGGGTCATGCAGGGCTCAGAACTGGGCACAGTGTTCTGAGGTAGCCCTGCCAGCGCTGAATAGAAGGGAAGATCATCACTTGTAAAATACTCTGGGCTGCCATTAGCCTTCACCTGTAGGGCTGGCTCAGTTAAAGTTTTCTGATCCCCAATCCAATGCCCTTTTGCGACATCATTTCCATGCAAATTCTGGTTCTGTGCTGAGAATCCAGATTTTCTGTCTGTTTTCTGCGTGCACTCAGTGGGCTGTGAAGTTCCACACATGTTCACCGGGCTGCTTTTGATGTGATCTGATGCCTAATGTGCTGCTTTACTGCATGGTTGATAAAGCATGATTGATTTTTGACAATGTTTCTGGCATTAATTCTGCCTGTAGTCAGAGCTAGTAACTCTTTTCCAGTCAGTAACTGGCAAAAGGTTTTTATCAAGTGAACACGGTTACAGTTATTGGAGTGACTGTAACTCACTGTTCACTCCACGTCCCCTCTCGTTAAGAAAGACATAACATTGTAGAAGGAGACTTATTTTGGAATATGATTTTTTTTAAAGTAAAAATGTGAAGTTTTCACTACCTTCCAGCTCAAAAACATCCTGTCTGATTTCCTTCATGTTCTTTGAGATTGTATAGAAAGTCTAGGGAATCTTAAGTTGAAAGAAAGGCTATTTTTTGTTTGCTCTTGTTGCAGAACAGAAATGGATCAGAGAGGTACATGAATGCATCTCAAAAATATCAATGTGACATCAATGAGGAAATCATTCCCAGGCTTGTGAATAAATACAAAACTCCTTGGCTGCATAAAAACATATATAAAATGGTTTAAAGTAAATCCTTCTGTTGATTTTGTTTTAAGAAAGCATGGATCACAAATAAAGTTTAGAATTAAAAAGACCTGACAACCATAAATGAGGAGTCGTGGTTTTGGATGCTGTTCTAAGCATCTTTATTCCTTGTTTCCAGGCTGGTCCTGGGCTCTAGCATGGATCTGCCAGGGTGGGACCATTCCTGCAGCTGAGCACAGCCAGAATGAATTCTGCAGAGCAGGCAGTCTCAGAGTTTTCTTGGGGCTGTGCTTCCTTTATTCAGCAAGTGGCTTTTAAGTTCAAAACAAGATGCCCTTACTGATAAATAAGTTGTTGTCTTGCTAGAAAAGTCTCTGTTCTGATATTCAAAGGTCTGATCTGAACTTTGGACTTAAACTTACAGATTTGGGATCTTCCTAGGTTTCAGCTGCAGAAATTCTCAGCCAGTGAAATGAGCTGACTGGTTTCATGGTCCCAATAGATGCACATTTTGATTAATCACTGTAGTGAACGTTCAAAGCATCCATCCTTTCCCCTCATGTACAAGGGGAGTATGCCTGCCTCACATGTTTAGAAACAAAAGCCAGGTGATGTAGGTGAGGCCCAGATATGATAATTCCCAGGGGAGGCTGCAGGTGTTCCTTGTGCAGGGTCCCAGTCCTCTTTGCTGGTGACCCTTCCTGAGCCCTAAGGCACAGCAGCACAGACGTGGCTGTTCTGGTACCCACTATAACAAACATCTCTACTGCAACAGAAATTATTTCCTTGGGAGACAGGAGGAAAGTCTGAGCATTTGCTAAAAAAAGTGATGTACTTGTCTCAATGTGAAAAATGTCTTCTAAATACTTTTAAAGGGGTGGCTGCTGCTGCCCTGAGAATTTTGCTGCCTGCTATTGCTACAGGTCTTGGATAGTTACTCAAGTTCTCAGAGTCATCTAAAGTAATTTATTTGTGTTCAGGAAAAAAAGCACGAGAGAATATGTTTATTTTGACAGCAACTGTCAGCAAATCATAATTGAAATTACATATCTCATTAAAAAAGAATTGAATGTGTTTATCAGTCTTTTCTAATTATTATGTTTGTTAAATGCAAAATGGAAGGTTATTCTGACTTTTTCTGCAGGTGTTGACATTATTATTGACATGTTTATTTAATGATTGCATGAATTTACAGCATTATTTTGTCCAATAGGACAGTGTAAAAGTATATAATGACCTTCTGACTTACTACATATTTTTGTTAGGTAACTTTCATGATGTTTGGAGAAAGCTCAGGCATTTTGCCTATCCAATGAAACACTTACAGTAATGATGAACAGGAAAAAAGTAATCATAGCAGGATTTAAAATTTCTGCAGAAAATTGATTTTTTTTTTCTGCTCTTCAATGCTATTTTGGCAAATGTTTTCAGGGTTGATTTATAAGTTCTCTTATAAATACATAGGAGAGGAATGACTTCATGTATCTTAAAATTTGGTTTACATTTGCACCATCAGCCATCCCTAGGAGGAATGCTCTCACCCCTCTTTCATGCATATGTCTTTATGTAATAACAAATATTTGTTATATTTATAACATATTTAGTTATCTCCTGCGCATACTCAGATGTCAATTTAAAGTAACAGAAGCAGTTTTTCCAAAGAGATTTGGAGTAAACTCTTGGACTTAGGGAATGTTTCCCCCATTTATTTTCCTGCAACTTGGTTCTTAGTATGTCTCTACCGGCAGAAAAAAAGGGAGATTTTGACCAGGAGCTGTCAGACCTGTGAGCCTGACACCTATTTTTGCTCTGTGTTGCTGTTTCTTGCCTTCTTTTGGACATCCTGTATAATGCCAGCCACGTGAAAACTGCGAAGAGGCAATTCTGCTCATCACATAAAGCCTGGAGACAAAATACTTCACTGTCTGTTGTACCAAAAGGCCTGTTAGGATGTTTGGTTTGTATGTCTGGGCTTGTGCCTGGATACCTGAGTGGTGATGACCACCCACAAAAGTGTGTTAATCTGAAAATGAAGCTGAATTGCATGTTCAGAGAAATATGTGACTGAGTTGTCCGTGGATCAAATCTGGCTCAGGTTCCTTGTAGTTCACTGCAGGTTGTCATTTGTTCATGTATGAAAAATGAGTGTCAGTCAACTGAGCCAGTTATTTAAAATCATCATTGCTGCAATTCTGGTATAATTAGAATTGCAATAAGTATGTATAGAGGAACATGAGAGTCCAGGTGGCTCAGACTAATGGTCTGTCCTACCCAGTTGTCTTCAGCAAAAGAGGGAGAAATGCTCCCTCTTTCAGTAACCTCCCCTTCGTGCTGATACCTAATGTCACTGGGCCATCCTGGGAATTCTGCTGAAAACAAGGGGACTGCCTGTGTTAGGGTGGTGATCAAACTGGCTGCATTTAGTGAAAAGGGTGGTGGAAAGAGATCTTGTCTTGGGGAGCTCTTGGGCATCATCACAGGTCAGGTATGCCTCAACATGGCTAAAATTGAGGAAAACATGGCTCCTCTATAGGGACTAGAAGGTGACACACTGTTTTTTGACTAAAGAGTGTGGAGAGGTACCTGAGCCTAAGGAAAAGATGTGAATTTTGGAATTGCCTGAAGCATGGGTATGATCCCTCCTGCCTGTCAGCCCCAGCCTGCAGCTCTCTCTGACTGGGCCAGCTCAAACTGAGCCTGAGCAGCCCAGCTGGACCCTCATACTGCCACTGGGCTGCTGTGGCTGGCAGGGGCCAAGGAGTATCCCCAGTGGAGGAGCTGCTCCAGCCCTGCTGCTGCCACTGGAGCCAGTCTGTGCCAGGGAGCTGCAGCAGGGATTGCTGCCCAGGTTTGGGCGCCCCGTGCACCACTGGGGCAGCCCTGAAAGGATGTCCATATTTTTTAAAATATATCTTATCTAAATTACTTGTATTTTACATGTGTGTGTGTGTGTTTGTATAATTTCTCTCTGCTACTTCTTGTACATGGTTATTGAACCTTTGAAGATCAGGCTGGGAAAGGTTTTTCTTTGTTATGTTTTAAACTTGCAGTGATAAAAGAAATTCCAGGAATATTTGGATAATTGTTTTTCCTTAAGAATGGGTATAAATAGTAAACACAATAACAGGCAGTAATACCATTTTAATATACTGTAATTCATTTGAAAAGCAAATAAAGGGAGATTTGAATAAAATCTTTTAATTGATTTTGTTATGTTCTGTTTAAAGTCACCTAATTTTTCTGAGAGCTCCTAAAGCGGCTGCCTTGGATTGGCTCCCAGTGGAATTTCCTTTTCATACTAGATTGTTGTAATTAATTATAAAATTCAGCTTAACCTTTGTAGGTTGTCAATATCTAAAGACAAATGTCACAAGTAACAAAGGCCAGGGAAGATTAGTCCTGAATCTGGAGGGGATTGTGGAAGAGAAGGGGAGATATCATTTGACTTCTCAGGTGCTGCCTGCTATTTTGTTTTGGCTTTATAAATAATTACCGCTTCTCTTTTCAGCTGGGCAGATATATTTACAGTTAGAACAAAAATGTTTTGAAAAAACCCTAACAAAATAGACAACATTACTGACTTCTGTGTGCTTAAAAGATTGTACCTGAGGAGGTGTACTGTGGATAGTTTGATACAGTGACCAGTATATGCAATTTTAAAAGCTGGTGAGAGCAGAAAATAACAGAAATGTAACTTATGGTAAAAGTTTGTTAGATATAAACTGTGTAGAATTCTTGAAATGCCTGATGTCATGTAAGGTATTTCCTTATTTTACATTTTTCCAGGAATTCTTGCCTGTTCTCCCTGTGAACAAAGGCTGTGCGTGTGCATTCAGGAAAGGTTATCTAACCACTCCTTCTTAATGGTGTTGTGAAAAAAACGTTCCACGTTCTCATCATTTGTACTTTTAGACTCAGGGTAGAATTTGATTCATTTGAATAACTGCTGCAGAATTTGTCCACTCCCTGTGCCCAGTGTTGGTACCTGCAAGGATCTCTTCTGCCACAGATAGAACACACAGAACCATATTTTTTATGGATTTAAATTCTCTGGCTGAATTCTTTGATGTCTAAGTGTGAGGTCTGACAGAGGGCTTTTCTGCCCCTGAGGAATTCATAACACCATTCTCCTTGGAGGAATCTCTACTATCTATGGTCAGCTGCCAGATTTGTAGGAAATTAATTTAAATTAAACTATTCAGTAGATTCAGGATGAGAGAGAAGAGAATGCTTCCCTCCTGTGTGAAAGCCAACATATTCCTGTAGGAAAATGAATTAATAATCCCTTGGTTTGTTTACGTATTGCTGAACTCAGCTACCAGCAAAATGCTTGTAATAGGAAACATATTCCATAAGGGAGAGAATATTTAAAAGAAGGCAAAATCAGAGGTTATTTGCTCTTGTCCAGTTTTGTTCAATGAAATAAAGGCAGTGGCAATTGAGCCACGAGCCCTGACTTGCATTTTATTGTATGGGCTCCCACTCAACTTTTGAGCACTGGAAATTAATGTTTTACAGCAGTTAAGCACATGACAGCCACCCAAGAAGAGGATTCCGTGTTTCCATAATAAACTCTGGTTGATGCTTGGACAGCATAAAATCACAAATGATACTGCTTGGTTTCTTTTACTGTGGGTGATCAAGTGATAGAACGATCTCTCTGACCCTGAGCAAGTGAGAGGTCCTGGTGAATGTCTGAAAACTCAAACCTGATTTCCCCATAATTCAGTGGTTTTGACTTCCCTCACTTCACTTCAAACTTAGCAGCTGGAAGCCTGAATTGGAGCAAACTCCAAATCTGCTTAGAAGAGTGTTTGTGGCACTTGTGGGGCACAGCAGTGCTGGAATTGGGGCTGGGGCATGTAATTTGTCAGAGGTGTTCTGCAGAGCTGGGTTGAGGACAAACTGAGAGACAGAAATCTGCAGGCAGATGTGTCAGCGTTTTAATAATAACCACTCAAAGCCCAATCACTGGGAAAATCTTGTATTTTGAAACACTAATCTTCCCATTACAAAATCAAAGAAAATTACTGTTCTGAACTAGTGAAAAGGTCTCCTGCTTTAGAGAGATAAGATTCTTTTGGCATCCAGAAGGGCATGACATTTTTCCCATGTTTGATTATATTAAATATATTAAATATGACCTCAATGTTTAAGGTTACTCAAGCAGTAAGAGTTTAAAAAGATTCTGGATGAAAATTTTTCCATTTATTTTGTTAAGCCTCTGTAATAATTGTAAATAGTCATTCTTTTAAATAGCAAATAGTAAGAGGTCAAAAAATGTGTATATCTTACAATTCTGCTTTTCATTACCAAGAAAAACTCACAGCAGAAAAAATGTAGCTATGGCTAGAAAAACAGATACTTAAGAGGAATTATTTCTGTAAAAGAAAAAAGCTTTAATATGAATAAAAATGTTAGAACTGTGAAACATGATTGATAATTCAGAAGATAACGAAGCAGGAGAAATACCAGTTTTCAGGTGTAGATGTTCACTGTTAGCAGATAGTGCTTAAATATCATGGCACAGAGAAGCAGAATGACCTTAGGGTCCTACCATTAACGAGGGATGATTTTCTGTCAGTTTGTAATTTTAGATTGGCAGACTTATTTTAAGTTTAAAAATCCAAGAAATGGGCTCAGTCATTCTTTATGTTGATTCCTGATTTTTTTGAGTCCTAGACCTTGAAATTAGGGTAAGAGCTTTAAAATTCCAGTCCCCGTTTCCTGTGGGTGGTGAGGCCTGATTCACAAGCTCTGGGTTGAACTGTCAGCGCATTTGTGTGGAGCCCTTAGGATGGGAGGGAAACTCTGTGTCCTCAGTGTTAAACCACAGGGAACTTGTAGCAGTAGCTCCTAGATGCTGCAGTTCCAGAAAACACCTTTTTGGGTGTTTGGCCTCATGCTTTTCAATTTACACAACATTATCTTATTTTTCATAAATATCCCATCTGGAAGTTGAGATGGTTTTTCATACAGGAGTGTTCTTGTTTGTGCCATCAGCTTTGTGACTGCTCAAATTAGCTGGTAAAATTCAAGCTTTTCTGTTGTTTTATTTTGCAAAAAAACACATTGGAGAGATGTGAAATTTAGTCCACGTGAGAAAAAAAATTGGAAGTCAGATTTTTGTTTAACTCATTGAAAATCTGAAACAAATATGCCAGACATGGATAACCCTCTAGAGGGGCTGGGACTGCCTGACCTGGGACCAGCTAGGGGAGCTGGACTGAGAAGGGCACTGAAAGGTCTTTGTGAGAAAAGAAGTGTGAGTTGCCCTTTTATGTAACAAATAACTTTATTTGTAATGGAGTAGAACTGGTTAAAATTTTCCACTGAGACAATTTTTTCCTTCAAATAATGTGGTTTTGTTTGATATGCAGGAAACTGTTACTACTGCTTAAAAGGAAAGCCCTAAAGCATAGGTTTGGCATAGAAAATACTGAAACCTGGGCAATCTAGACTCATTTCGATAGTATCAAAAATCCAAATCAAAACAAAGTTGGTGTTTTCAGTTGGATGCCTTAACTGTTGATTCACAACAGAAATGATGACTTAAATATCTTTGAATCTTCTTTCAGGAAAAACAAAAAACTCATCAGTTACGTATATGAGAACCACATTGCTTTTGCAAACTACTCTGATTTTACCTGGCAAAAACTGTCTCAAATGCTCAAGATTGGAGGTGTATATAATTTGAAGACATGAGCTTTAGTGACATGATGTAATCGGAGACGGATTTTGCAGGGACCTGTGCTGGGAATTGAGGTCTGTGTGCTGTAGGAGACCTGGGAAGCCTGGGGTGGAGGGGAGCAAGCATCCTGTGCAGGGATGTGGTCCAGCTGTGTTGTACCCTCTGTCCAGCTCCAGAGGGTTCAAAAGGCTTTTTTGTTTGATATTTTCATTTGCATAGAGTGGTTTTTTTTTCCTTTTCTAGAAGGGACTGAAATAGGCTATTAAATTTCCCAAAGTTGTATTTTAAAACAGTGCTGTGCTAGTCCCTGGTGAGATCAGACCAATGTACACAGTGCGTGGTGTTGAGTGAGGCAGCTGGCTCCCACCCTGGCTGCTGGAGATGTGTCAGGGTGAATCCAGTATGTTCCCATTCAGTTGCTGCAGTTTTAGATTCTTCACAGCATATTGTACTGGACTGGGCTGGAACTCATACAACTAAAGCTCAGAGGAGCTGTCATGCCTACAGAGCTTCCAGTTGCCTCCTTTTTCAGAGGAGGATGTCTTAGCTTCACATAGTCGTGGTTTTCCTGGAGGAAATGGGCTAAGGCAGAGAAAATTGTGCTGTGCTTATGCTGACATCTGCATCATAGTGGTGCAAAAGGACAGAGAAAGTTACCTGAAGTCATATCTGGCCTGAAACACTCAGCAGACAGTGAGGGTTCTAAAGATGCAGGAAGGTGCACAGAGCAGTAGGAATCCATCTCACCCTGGTTGGTTACTGTGGGACCTTGCAGAAGGGATAGCAAACCCAGGGCTGTGTGGGATGATGGATTCTGTGTGATTGAGGTCATTGGTGGTACCATTCCCAGAGCACGGTTTCCTTTGTGTTTGCTCGGGGATTTCAGTGTAGGTAAAACATCACAGGTTACTCATTTGTGGATTAGAAAGGGAAGAGACTTGTCTTCCTATTGTCACTTAAAGTCATTACAGCAAATAAATGTGTCAGGATAGACGAGCAGTGTCAGATCCACAGTGCAGAAAGGATAAACACAAGCTTGCTTTCTCCTGGACTGATCCTAAATCCCTGTGAGAGGCTTCAGGAAGGGCAGTGAGCACTGCCATGTTACATGGCCTGGTTAAAGGCTGGAAGAATGGATTATCTTCTGATTACAAGTCCCTTCAAACTCCAGATAGACTCTGCTCTTTATGCATGGGGCCGATGTTCCACCAAAATCTGTATACCTTTAAGCTCTGTGTATGTTTCTGAATAAAAGTTTAGTTTGCCAATACTTCATCAGTCACTACTTCAGCCTTTCCAAGTGTGCTGTAGTGCAGGTGGCCACTGACAAATCCATGACTGCTGACTTTCTGGTGTGCTTTGCCTTGGAATTTGGTCCTTCTTTTGCGAGACATTTGTTTCCAGCTGCTTGAAGGAAGAATCCTTTCTATCCTTCCTTTCTCTCACTCAATGTCTTGTGCAGTGAGCACGGACTGCAAGGAGCAGGCATACTTTTGTGGCGTTGTAAATCCGTTTCTCCACTCTCACCCCATTTTTCTTTCCCTCCTTTTCTTGCAGGTGGATAAAGTGTGTGGGCAGCCCAAACAGCAAGAAGGGAACCTGTCATCAACCAATATTGTGCCAGTGAAGGAAGTGACTGAAACCCAGACATTTGTGATGGCTCACACCAGCTTGAACAATAAAAGAAGGTAACCCTAGGCTGCAGTTGCTTTGAAACAAACCCTCAGCCTCCTTATCTGTGTTGTTGGCTCTTTGCACTGTTTAAACCAAAGTCACAGCTCTGTCACCTTCTCTGTGTGCTCCCCAGCCTCTGCCATTACTGGTGGTCACACAGGTGACTCTGTGCCATCACATTGTGGGTCTCTCCAAGGAAGGCCAGGCTTGGTTTCATTGCTTACCACCAAGGTGTTCATTATTTCCAGAATCTTTCAGTGCAAATGGTGAAAGCTTTTCCTCTGAGGAAACTGATTTCCACAGCTGAGTCTAAAGTACTTAAAATGTAACTGCCCAGTAAGGACGTGAGCTTATCTAGGGGGAGAAGTGGGAAGGAGGAAGTGGTGAAAAGGAAAGATTCATTGCCTTGGCACCTCATCAGTCCCTGATTCGACTGGACTGGGTAGGAGTGATAAGACCCTTTGGAATCTCCTTGATTTGTTACATAACAGAGAAAGAACTGAAGAAGATTTTTAGGTTTGTTGTGTCCATCTTGGCTTCTGTTCTTCAGCTATGCCCCTTCTAAGACACTTACAGCTGCGTACTGCCATTGGCCTGGACAGGAGTATCCCTGCTTCCAGATCTCCTGAGTTCTTCGGTCACTTTACCTTGTGTAGCTCCTGAATTTGTACTTTCTAGGAAAGGCTTTCTCTACATTCTAGAAAAGGGTTTTTTTGCAATCCCACTCACAATACACGAGTCGATGTCAGAGCAAACTGCCCATAAACTCTCAGTGCCAATTTCTGGCTGGCACGTTGTCCTCTGTGAGAGCAGAGTTAATCTGGAATGAGCCACACCAGTGGAGTCATGCTGGGCTTACCTCTGTCCAAAACCAGCATCTGAGCTGCCCAGGCAATCTTTGTGTCTCTGCTTGTTGGATAAGTGGATGACAGACAGCAGTGTTAACATTTCCACAGCCTGGGTTCTGACATTTCAGTTGTGAACATGAGATTTTTATCCATTTCTGGTTTAATTCTCAACTTGCCTGAATGGAACAAACACTGTTTTAAAAGATAAAAGTAATAACAGCAAGCAAAGTTTTTTGAGTGATAGTGATAATTCTGTAGTTATCCTTTTGTAATTTAAAAGCAAACCGTAACAGTTTGTGCTGGTGCTTGGAGTTAATCAATTTTTACCATGCAAATCAGAAAAAAGGAGCATTACAGAAGTTAAATTAATAACTTCAGCAGTAAAAATCCAAGAACAGTTGTAGTACAGTTATTGAAATAGGCTTTTAACAGCACAGAGCCCTGGGCCATCTTCTGTGTTACTCACTGACTTGGTTAGGGCTTAACCCTGGCAGCCCAAAAGCCAGAATTGCCAGGTGATCTCTTAAACAGCTGCAGATTTGTGTCTTCAGTGGCATGAAAGCTGCTCTTTGTCACCTGAGTATCTGCTTCCTCCCCTTCTCAACCCTCTAGAATTATTTGAGTATTGACCTTTTAAAATGTAAGGCTTGTAGATGGAAAAGAAAATAAACTAATGTGCTGTAAATTAGACAGTTTGCCAGAATTGGTCTGCACATTGAAAATTAATTTATCCAAAAAATCTAAACTAAGTCCCTGCTTATATAATTAGCGTGAAAAATTACTGAATTAAAGTGTTGACAGGTACTGTGGAGAGCCTGTGCACCAAAAATGAATGATGGAAATATGCCATAAATAGTAAGAAGTGGAAAATTTGAAGCTATTCTCCACAACTTCCTATAAAACACATGGCCTGAAGCTTTTACTTCTGCTTCTTGGAAGCAATTGTGAAACCATACCGTGAAAGACACATTGATTGGCTGCATCACTGTGTTGTTCATTCTCCATCATTTAATCACATATGATATCAATAAAAATCAATTTAAGGTAATAAAAATCTATAATACATGGGTGAAATAATTTCTGCAGTGAGTTGTGTAAAATGCACTTAGAGTGACAGAAAATTGCTCTGGAGAACCAGATGATGAGAGTAATTACATGAATCTTTTGGGAAGCCTCTCCTTCTGGTGATTTTAAGAAATGGAGAATAATAATGTCAGCTGCTGTCATTTCAGGTGTAAGGTCACCCTGGCCCAGCTGAGTCTGTCTGTAGGTCTGGGTAATGGACATCCTTCCAAATGATCCTTTAATTCCAGGGGAGTATGGAACACGACTCTGGCCTTTTAGGGTAAGGAAGGAAAAAGAGAGGGAATGGGCCAACACTCTCCGAGTAAACAGAGAAGCTGTGGCTCGTTCCCTTACATGTCAGAGCATTCCTGAGCTCAAAGAGAAGAACCTCTGTGGTTGGCACATCTGGAGGAGAAACCACAAGCAAGTGGCCTCTCCTCTCTTGTGTACAACTTGCCCAGAGATGCCCTTAAAACCCCAGTGCCAGAGAGCTTCACATACATGTTTGCTCCAGAGGTGTTGAGTCTCTGCTTGGCCACATAAGAAGTGGGGCTCCTTTTCTAAGGAGTTGGAGCAACTCTGTTTTCAGCTGTGGGGCACAGCCAGAGCTGCTGGTGCAGGACGGGGGAGTTGTTAAATGGTGTCAGCCCTCCTCCCCATTCCTTCTTCTGCACAGCCAGACCTGCAAGGTCCCCGAATGCACAGAGAAACTGGATCCTCTTTGGTAGTAGTTGAACCTTTTTCTTCTCCTCTTACTCTCATGAGTTCCTGGGAGATTTCCCATCTCTTGATTTTACTCCGCATTCCATTCCTGCATATTTTTGTTATGCATCACTTAAGTGTAAGGGACAATAATGAAAGAAGCAGAAACTTGAATAAATGTTGCATGATCTTGCAAGAAACCATTTCCTATGATTAAATTGGAAAGCATAAAATTGATTATTATTTTTTTTTTACCATTACACAATCATAGTCAGGGATTAACTGAAACTGGCAGCATTGCTGCTGTAGTCATTTTTTAATGTGGAGGTTACTATAACATGTAATAGAGATGACAAGAAAATTGAAACCATATGATGGTACAGGGAATGTAAATGGCATGTACAGAATCTCACTAAATTGGAATGTTATTGCTGAGTTCAGCACAAAGAACTGTTCTGGTCAGGGGCTGGGCTCCCAGCAAGGCTGAATACATGCCTTTTAGCATCTCTGCTCCATGGAACGTTTCAAACCACTCAACACAGACTGGTTACAGAGCTGTGTATAAAATATGTTTAACAAACAACTATAGCATATTAGGTCCCTGACTGGAGGCAGAAGCCTTGGCAATTATATTTTGTTGGGATTTCTTTATTATGCCGTGAATTTACAGACCTTTTATACATCTTAAAATCAACAATTTAGGAATTCCTTTGGGAATGTTTGAAGTCGATGATGTCTGTTTCACTTAAAATAAACTATCTCTTGGGTCAGACATCACATGATTTATTAACATTTGAGTAATAAAGTGCTAGTACAAACCAGATTATTAATGTCAGATGCACATGAACCACTGAGAGGACCGAAGTTTCAGCTGATCCAGATTTTCCCTGTTACAAATTTTCATTTGGATTTTTGAGTGGCTGTGTTGGAATTTCAGGTGCCACTCACCTGGTGGTCATTGCAGGTCCCTCCTGTCCTGTGGCCACTCCTGCCATCAGCTGCCAGAACTGTGATGGCAAAGCTGCATCGTCTGTGTGTCCTCAGGCTGCTGAAGGTGATGCTTGCACTCTCCAGTAGGAACACGAAATAATCACATGGGGCATTTCCACAGTTCTTCCTCCACTATTGCCTATCTCCAGTTTTGCAAAGTTGGGTGTTTTTTCAGTGGTGCAATCTTGGAACAGCAAAAAAATACCTGTATTTTTATTATTTATTAACAAGCAGTAAACTGCTCATTGTATCAGAACATGAATGCTGATGGTTTGTATCCCCCTTCCCATGGTTCTCATTCTAAACTGTTTGCCATTTTTTTTTTTTTGTACAGCTTCATGTATTTACAGTCCTTCCATTTGGTATCAGTTACACTTAATTTAAGTACCACTGGATTTATTTTCAGCTTTCTGCTGTGTGCACTGCATTTGTAATTCTGCTCTTACTTGAAAATGATTGGGACAAACAGTCTCAGTTGTACTTTTATTCCAGTATTGAATTGACATTTTTGATTGCATGTATACTTTGCAGAAATCTCAGGATAATTTTTCACCTTATTTATTTTCTTATATTGTCCTATGCATGTGCTTGATGAGCTTTCTTTCAAATAATTTTTACTTTTCTCTTTTGTTTCTCATTTCTTTTCCTCATTTGCCTGAATTCCTGCTTTTCCCCTACTCCCCAACCTCTCCTGATTGATGCTTATTCTCCCCGGCCTATTCCAGTTCTCTGCCTCTGAAAGCTTCAAAGAATGACAAATCAAGAAGTTTGAAAAAAATCTCTCGGTAAGAATGAAAACAAGGTGACATCCTTTGTTGTCTCTACACCTAGCTCATCTCCAGCTGTAATCTAGGAGCTGGAATACTTTTGTTTGCTGCTTTTACGTTGTGGGGCACTGGGAAACTCTACATTTTCTCCCCTAGTGTGTTTAGTTTTATAGTGATGAAAAGTAAATATTTCCACTCGGTAAGACAGAGTCAGACAAAGACTTCTGCATTTGCTAAGATACTGCTTGAAATGTCAGAGCCCCATTGTGCTGAGAATGCAAAGGAGTTTAAACCTCTAGGGGTGAGCTGAGTAAGGCAAGCTTTAGGCTCTTAAAAGGGTGCTGGTTTCCTCCTTTACAGAAGGCTCTGACTTAGAACCTGTAAAATCTTTGGCATCTGTGTTTCCTTTTGGAGCTGATCCTCTTAGGTAGTTCTGCCAGGCAACCTTCTTGCTGGGCCTGGCTTTACTCAGAGCTCATATCTATAAGTTGGTACTCAAGAGGTAGAAAGGCTGATTACCTCTTTGTAAGCCCCCAAATTCCTGCTTTTTATGTTTCAAATCCCAGCTTTCCTGCTCTGTTAGGCTAAGTTAGTTTCTTAGGAGCATGTGATGACTGATTTATCTAGAGCAGGATTTCATCACAGAAGGGAAGTGGGATGGTTAAACACTTTTGAGGAAGTATAAAGGTAGCTGTGGGGAGAGATGCCCACTGCCTCAGCCTTGCAGGGACCGATATTTCCCAGGGGATTTGGATGCTATTTAAAGCACCTATTTCTGCTAAGGAGTGAGAAACCCTGGCTAATTTGTGCCGAGCTCCATCCAGCTGTACCCTAGGCACCTCTGCAGTGCCTGCCAGGCTGAAACACTGCAAACCAGAATGAGACCTTTGGCGTCCTCAGTGGAGTTCTGAGACAAGCACGGGGCTCAGAGGTAGCTCCAGCTTAGTCTGTGTCCTGAATCCTGCTCAGCAGATCTATAACATACCTAACAGGAGCTCCTAAAGCAGTGCAGTGTGGTAATTTCTCATTCTGAAATCCTCTCAGTTGTGTGCTGAACTGGTTTTTTGGTTTGTTTTTATGGCTCCCTCAGCCAGGTATATATTATAGGTATGATCAGGTTATCAAAGAAGCAGCAGTTTGCCCTCAAGGCATTTTTCTGTACACAGTCATCAGAAGTACACTATCTGTACTGGCCATGCCTTTCATGATGATGTTTTCTCAATGTTTTTTAATCCATTTATAAAGAGTAGGTGTAGCCATTTTTCAGATTTAGTGAGAGACACGTTAACACAACTTGTTAAAAGCACCCTTAGTGTGTGTAATTATGTGTATTGACACTGGACAAAGTAAAATGGGATGATCCATAAGGAGTAAAAATACACTAGAAATAGAAATTAATTCAGATTACTGATTTTCTAAGTGTTGATCTGGTGAGGGTTAGGCTGGCAGGGGTTTGACTGCTGAGTTTACTGCTGTGTTGTTGAATGTGTTCTCCTGTGTTACAGAGAGTTCATCAGTTACATGAAGCGGTCCCGAACCTTTTATGCCTCTATTGCAGAAAGGCTTTGTGATGGAGACCTGGTGATGAGAGACAGCTCGACCTGCTGGAATGGAGAGGATGTTGTAGAAAGGTAAAAGTATAACTAAAAATTTGCTGTAATGGTGAAAAGGTGTCATCACATCCTTCTGATGGTTCAGCAGCATTCTGAGACACTGTTGTAGACGTTCTGTAGGGTGAAAAGACCTTTCCAGTTTCTCAGCTGATTTTTCTCCCCACTGTATTTTATCAGTGTCTTTCCCGTCATCCTTTAGACTCTAAACTGGAATATACACATTTCCACGAGCTAAACTTGTTGCTATCATTTCTTTTCCTCTGTTTAACACGAGGCAACATCACCCTGAGGAGAAAAGAGATGCTTAGAACACAACTGTATTTTTACTATCGCTGTCAAAGAATACATCAGTTTTTGCAGTGAGAGCTGGTTGGAAGTGTGCCAGTGAGTGTTCTCCAAAACTTTCTTTTTTTCAAAACTGAGGCGTTCCATGGGATTGCTTTGGCTTTCGTGATGTTTTGTTTTGAAGTGGATTTTGTGGTCTATAGCAGTTATAAAAGATAAAGTTCTAGTGTTCTGTTCTCTTGCTTTAAAACAATTTTCATGGTCACAAGTTGTTTTGTAGGAACTTACTGAATAATCCCAACATGGAGCAAAGATGTGACACTTACTGTCTGTCCCATTAATGGGAGTTCTGACTTCCACATAGCTCTGTTGAGTTTTCTCATGTGTAAATAACTTCAGCTTAATTACATCTGAGCTATTTGGAGATAAATGCATGTCTAACACATCCAAAAATAACTTTAATATTTCAATATATATTGTCATTACAAATTAATTGTAGGGCATATGTTTGAAGATTTTGGCAACAAAGCAATATTCCAAATATTGATGTATAGTGATTGCAATACTGGTTGAAATTTTTACTGTGAAAGTAATGGAGAGGAAACAGGAAGAATATCAGTATTTCTAATCAATATTTCTGTATCAGAATCTCTTTTGCTTGTGACATGTTGCTAGATGCATAGTTGACTTTTAGACATAGCTTTCTGGCCAAAAGAAAAAACAAGAAAAGCCAAGTAAACAAAACCAAACATTTTCTGTATCAGTTTTCTGGGCAGGGGGAGGAGGGAAGTTTCTTTTTATTTTTCTCTTACTTTGTTTAAAAGAAACCCAAACCACTCAAATTGCTGATATATATGTTTTAGAAAGGCATGAAGGGGAAAGCTGTTGTTACTTTGTCAGTCTGCAACTTTCCCAAAGCTGGAGGCACATGAAAAAGTTTCAAGTTTGAAAGGGATGGGAAGCTGGGAAAAGTAGCAGGGAAGAAATTAACAAGATCCCTCATATGTTGAATTACAAAGGAAAAATACAGGAAAAAGGAAGCCTAAACAACCTACCCCCAAAGATGAAAGCAGCAAAAAACCCAGCTCCACCAACAAACCTAGATATATGTCTGTAGTTAACATATTAAGTGGGCAAAATGGAAAACAAAAAGGGTGTTTAATGTGTTTAATTTTAACACATGTTAAAATTCATGTGTTTAATTAGACAGCTATAGATAGATAAATAATAAAAAGTATAATTATATATAAACAGCGTATGTTTACGTATTCTCTCCCAGTATTAATTGACTTAGGAGAAGGGGACTTGGTGGGCAGCCTGCAGTGCCAGCAGTGCCCCACAGCAGCACACAGAGATCTCCTGCTTGCTGGCACATTCTGCTCCTTTCATCACCTGCCTTATTGGCTGGGCTTGTCACAGCTGTCCCCACGTGGGACATAAACCTGTCCTGGTGATGCCTGAAGATGCATTCCTCTTTGCTCTTACTCCTCTCCCAGGGCATTAAATATCAGCTGTAGTAAACAGCTCTGAACTCAAAATAGAGCCTTTTTATTGACTGTGGATCAGCAAATAGATCACCCTGATGGGTCTGGGTGAGCTCGAGTTTAGGGTTACTGGGGCTGTGGAGCTGGCACTGCTGCAGTTCCTGCTTCCTCCACACTCCTTGCATTTCATAATGCTGCTGGAAAGCTGAGCATTATTTACACCCTGTGCTAACTGGCACGCCAGCTCTTTAGGAAAAACAAACTCGAGCTTTCAAAACAATTTGACCCACAAATACAGCCTGAAACAACATGAAATTATTACTCAGAAATGAGGATCATGCATTCAGTTGGTAAAGAGGGCACTTGAGGTCTGATAAACAGGATTAGAGTTGTACCTTTTTATTTTAGTTTAGTTCTTTGGATTGGGTTTTATTGTGTTTAAATCATTGCTTTTGCAGAAAAAAGAAGTTTGAGCTGCCAGTTAAATACAGCATAGGAAGAGATTCCCACTGGTTTGAGACTATGCCTCTGGCCTGCTCTTCAGAGAACAGGAAGAGATGGCTTTGCTAGGAATCCTCCAGTGTCAATTTAGGACAAAATTAGAAATACTTGCACCAGGAGTACTTTGTTTCTCTTAATTGCTCTTCTGAGCATCTTGTTCCTGAAGCAAGACTTCATGTAAGAAATCATCCATGCACTAATGAATGATCTCAGCTTAATGACTGTTGAGCTATAGCCATTTCTAACTTGGATGCTACACAGAATTGTTGGATCAGAAGATCGGACTTCGATTTATTTGGAGTGAAGAGAGAAAAACTATTCTGAAAATCCCTTTAGGGAGTTTTGTGTTTGTTGCCTCTCCATTTCATGAGGAAATTTTCTGAGTTTCCAATGGAAATGGTCTTTTCATTGATGCCAGTTAGCTTGATGTGAAATATCATTGGTGATGGATGGAAGAGAAAGATTCTGCTGGTCAGACACAGCTTTCCATGGCACAGGTGTCTCCTCAGGTGTGCATGGATGCATTTTAGCTGGAGTGGGTTGCTCTGAATGTGGCAGACATCGAGGTTGGTGTTGCAGAAACATTGGAGACATGCTAAAGTCCTCATTCTCCTTACAGCATATCTGCTGTGATTTGTAGTGTTGTGAAGAGTTAAAAGGTATAAATACACTCTCCTGTCACTGCAGTGTACAGGTTTGATGTGTAGTACCCTGATTTGGTGGGGGACAGGGGAGGAGATATTTTACAGCAACTGTTTTTCCACTTGGAGTCTCTTTCTCAGGAAACTTCAGCTGTAGGGTTAAAAACTTGGACATGTAAATGGTTTTTTAAACTGGGTTACCTGTAATAGAAAAGAATGATGTTTTGTTACAGTGGGCACCTACACTTCTTTTCCTTCCTTCTCTCCTTCGTTCCTTAACTTTTTTTTGTTGGGGTTTTGCATGGAGTGGGGGGATTAGGGGATACCTGTCTACGAGCTTGAAGAGATCATGTCGTGGGTTGTTAGGCTCTCAGGGCCTGTGAGGGCTGGCTGAGGAAGGAAGTGGCAAATCACAGTGACTTGTTCTCAAAATGAGTTCCTTTAGAGACTCTCAGTATTTATGAGTTCAGCACTTCCATTATCCCCTTTCTCGTTTCCTCAGGCTCCAGCAAGCAGCCATGTTGATATGGAAAACAGAGATAGTCATTTAGCCTTAGCATACTTAAAGCATGTTTAACTTCTGTTGTTCTCATGCCATCAGTGTAAACAGTTTCTAGAGATATACTTGTGACTGTAAACTGCAAAATGCTGTCTCTCTTTTTGTTGTATTTTTCAGGTTTTGGGGTATTTTCCAGGACTTGGGATGTTTTGTTGGTTTCAAAAAGGTCAAGGCATGTCTTCACTATGACCCGTGTTGGAAAAAAAGTATGAAGAAAAGTGAGGGAAGTCAGTGATGTTTGTGCATGGTATCTAACCCACAGATACTTGTGTCAGACTGTTTGACTAAATTTCTTCTTTGTAAGATGAACTGATAAGTCTGTATGCTTAAGAGCTTTATTTTTGTTGGTGGTGATGTAGGCTTTGTTTCGTTTTTTGATTTTTTTTTTTAAATGCAATTATCAAGGAAGGACCATTTCAGTCCTGGAAATTATCAACAGATTGATCACAGTGTAGGCATTTCATTAAATGCAATTATGTGCCAGCTATTGGGAGAAAATTAAACCCCAGGCAGGAGCAATGTGTTGCATTATCCAGCCCCAGCTCCAGATGAGAAGCCAATGTGTGAGTCAGGAGGCAAGTTTTGTATGAAGGTACAGACAGAGGCAGGAGCAAGCTGTGGGTTCTTCATGTGGCACAAAAAGAGCACAAGAAGCCTGACTGAAGGCATGAGGAGCTCACCCAAGGCCTGTTGGAGAGGTTTGATAGAATGATTTGTGTCCTCCTGGCCTGCAGTGCTGAGCACTTTGGGTGACAGACCCCGGGGGGCAGCAGGAGATCTTGGTGCTCAGTCTGGGTTTGGGGTCACTGGAGGAACTCTGCTGGAGCTTCACCAAACCTGCTGCAGATAGCCTCGAGGAGGAGCACAGAATTAACTTCCAATACTTCGGGGCTTCTCTCTAAAGATGGGTTTTTTTCCCGCTTTTTGTTTTCAGATTGCATTTTGGGTTGTGTTCTGTGCATGGTTTAGTTACAAATCATGATTTAGTGAATGCATTTCTCTGGATTGACTCATGGAGGCCCCATGCTCACTGCTGGTTAGGAAGAACCTGATTGTTGGGAGCAGTCCTCCTGCTGTGAAATCACACTCTCACCTTCCTTGCAGTGATAGACTTTTTTCTTTTTAGTTAATATTGTTACTGTGATAAGCCCAGGCAATTGAAATCGATGGGTTAGGTCAGCAGTTGAAAAACATTTCTGTAAATGCAAAACGGACATTTGACTTGCAAAAGCATTTTTTGGACTCTGCAGCACTCAACATTTTCTTTCAGGTTGAGGGACTTGAATACAAATAATTAATTCTTGATTTCAGAGTTTCTTGGGGGAAACCTCTGGTGGTATCTACTCAATGTCTACATTACTCCTTTGAGCAGAATTCATGGAAGAATAACTCTGTTCATCCAGTCACCAGCTTGCTCCAGTGGGACAGTATGTTTCAGATGCAATGTAACAGGGACTAATTTGATACTATTATTATCTCTTTTATTTTGGCAAGTTAGGGATATTTTTTATTGAATAAGGAGTGATAGGCAGGTACTCTTTCTTTTGCTATTTTTTATATTTTATATAGAAGGAAAGAACAGCCCTTATTTAGACAGAAAACTGAAACTTTCCAATTAAAATACTACACTAATAATATAGTAGTGCTCCAATCATTGAAACTCTTCTAACATAAAAAATTCAGACATGGTTAAAGTCTGTGAAAAATCTCCAAGATAAAGTTTATTTTCTTACACAGAGTCCAGCAGAGTGACTTTATACCTATTCCTCGTAGGAAAGGTTACACTCAAATTCCTGTTGCAAAAATAGAAAGTCTTGTCTGCTCCTTCAGTCTGTCTTAGCCAATGATTCTTGCTGGAGGGAAGTAAAATTAGTTTTCTTTCATTTGCAATGGGTATGCAATAAAGCAGTATAAACAAGCATTAATCCTTTCAAAGCCTGAAGATATGGGACTGAAAATGTATTCTTCAGAATCTCAGTTAAATGAGATATCAGTAAGAGTGTTTTTAATACTGATACACCTAATCCTTTCTCCTAAAACTGTAGGGTAGGGTTGGAAGCGTGGTGCCTTTGTCTGTTGGACGAAAAGGATCCTCATATGATGTTTGGATTTTGGTATTTTTCAGAACATTGAATTTTTTACACTATTTCAAGTTGAAACTGGAGAGTTAAAAGCAACAGTGTATTTTAAAAAAGTAGTTGGAAGTGATTTTTCTCGTTTTCCTTTCCTTGTCCTGTGTCTCAGCAGTGATGCAAACAGCATTTGTAGACTCTATGGAAGGAGCAGGTCAATGGAAAAAAACCCATGTATGAAATTCTCTGGACTTTGATGCAGGAATCCATCAGTGTTTTAACACAGCCAATCAAATAATAAATTTTACATTTTTTAAACAGAAGGGAATTATATGAGGAAGATGTTGCTGAGATAAAATCTGTAGCTGCTTAAATGCAAATCTTTTAGTGGAAATGCAGAAAAATCTCAGCATAGTTCTACAGCCTTCCTCCCACCTTGGTGCCTTGTTTCATGGAATCTCTGTGTGAAATAATTTAGATATATGTTGAACTGTGTGTGTGTATATATATATATATATACATATATATATATATATGTATATATATATATATATACAGTTCATATATATAATACACTGTTGCCGTTTCTTTCTGCAACAGCGGTGGCCTCGTCTAGAAATGACAGCACGGCGACCACATGCTTGTGTGTCGCTCGGGCTTAGTAACAAACGCTTACACCAGTATGGTGGACGGTTACAAGCATTTATTATCTCAAACATGCAGTTTATGTCTCTGGGGTTCTTCACTACATCAGAGGGGTCTTGCCACACTTCCTGAGTTAGTAGGGAGAATGGAAAAGTACTAGCACGTTGTTAGTGGGGGTTACATTCTGGTGGTGATAGCTTATCTTGGGGGGTTGGAGAGTTCTGCTCTTTCCGTTACAACCGGTATATTCTGAACGCCTGTCCCTATCCAACTACATCTCCCCCCCCCTTTTACAAAAGAACGAGGTAGTTATATATATATATATATAGGCACTAAATGAGGTAGAAGGTTAGTATTTAACAAGGGAAAAAGGAGTTTGGAAACCTGAGTAAGTTTTTGCCAGGCAAGTTTGGAAAAGCTTGTGACTGGCAATGTTCCCTGATTAATTCACAGCATTTCATGTTGGCCTATGAACAGAATGTTAGTCCGTTCTAGGCAAGCTTGAACGAATGAGACTATCTTGTTCAGCAGGCATGGTCCGAAGGTGGCAGCTAAAAGTAGCATTGCCAATGGGCCTACCAAAGTGGAAATTAAAGTGGTTAACCATGGGGATTGGTTAAACCAGGATTCGAACCAGCCTTGCTGAGCTTCCCTATCTTTCTGTCTCTGAGCCAGTCTGTTTCGGAGTTCTGCCATGGAGTCTCTGACGACTCCGGTGTGGTCCGCGTAGAAGCAGCATTCCTCTTTCAAGGCGGCACACAGGCCTCCTTGCTGCATGAACAGGAGGTCCAGTCCTCGCCTGTTCTGCAGGACCACTTCTGAGAGCGAGGAGACTGACTTCTCTAGGTAGGAAATAGATTTCTCAATCCTCTGCAGGTCCTCATCTATGGTCATTTGTAGCTGAGACAGACCTTGATGTTGCGTCGCTAGGGCTGAAACACCTGTTGCCGTTCTGGCTGCTCCTAGGCCGAGCAGCATTGCGATAGTTATACCTGTCATTATCTCTCTTTTGTGGAGCCTGCTGGGTTCTTCGAAAAGGTTGTACACCTCTTCATCTGAGTGGTACAGGACCCTAGGAACAATCAGAACTTGAACACAGAAGTCGTTAGAATCATTGAACTTGGGAAGAAATACACAAGGACTTACTCCAGATCTCTGACAAACCCACATTGCTGACGTAGATGGAACTACCCACTTATTGTTTTTTCTGCTGGGCTTTACAGCTCTGGTGCAGACATTCCCTTTTTGCTTAGCTAGGGCTGCATTACCAAAACATCTGCCTCGACCTGTGACTTGACTCAGGGTAATACCTCTGCGGGGTGTGTCCCATCTGCACTGATGAGGTGCATCAGCTGTGGAGTAAGTGAATGGGGTGTTTAAAGCAACTCCTTCATAGAAAGGGGGTTGGACATCATAACAAAGCCAACAGGTATTGGTTAGGTTAGGGTTAGATTCATTCAGGGATAGAAAGGTAGCTTCTAACATACGAAGGATTGGGTCCGAGTTCGACCCGGCTGATCGGCCTATCTGGAGGGCTTTCGCATCGCTGGTTGGGACTTCGGTGACGCTTGTGGGTAAGGTTTTGTGGTAGGTCATGTTTCTCTCTGTCTGCGTGCTTTTAATCACATTGTTGGGTCCAACCACTCGGGATGCTGATGGTTGGAACCTGGTAATTTGCACATTCACCCACTCTTTCGACCCTTGAAGGACCACTGTCCATGCTTTACCCACTGTCCAACTAGGATGATTGGGCTGCAAGACTGTCATGTTATAGTATATACATTTTCTAAATCTAGGGATTTTATAGCTGTTTCGATAAGAGTTTCCCTGTACAAAGAGAGGTGTTTTGCAACCTGCGGGTGCCCAGGTGAACTGTAGGAACTTGTCGGGCTCTGGTGGGTCCCACCCAGGCCCTGGCATCTGTAACTATGGTTTCGCAGCCCCAGTACCCCACAGTATCCCCACCTGGGGTAATTACAATAACCTTTTCCTGGGTTTGAAGCTGGGCACCAGTAGGATAGGTACATGTGTGATGAGTGTGGAGAATAGGGATCTACCTTTGGTCGTCCTGGAAATAGATCAGTAATACGAAGCACGAAGGATGGAGTGTTTGGTGTGGTGATGTCTCTGAGCACCTTGTCGCTGGTAAGGTGTCTCATGACCCACCTGAACGGCTGATGTGGGTAGTAGTCTGGGCTGGCTTGTCCTCTGGCGACAAGCCCCAACAACAAAATCACACAGACATATCGTTGATGCTTGGGTCTCACCCGTGCGGGTTTCTCTGGTGCTGTCTGACGGTTTGGTGGTGTGTCTCGTTCCTCTGGGAGGGGCATGTATGCGTTACGTGGACGCCCCACCAGCACGTCCTGTAAATAGAAACTCACAATTCTCATTAGTCTCATCCTGCTCATTGTGAAGGTCAGGTTTGATTGATTTAAGAGGACACCACCTGATTTTTCCGTCCTTTTTGACAACTGCATACCCTCGCCCTGTAAGCATCAATCTCCAGCCCCGTTCCCATTCACCCAGCTCATTTTTAATTACAACCTGTGGGCCCTCCTCTAGCGCTCTGGAGGCCCAGTGTTTTTGAACGGGACTGTTTTCTTCATTTCCTCTAGGGAATTGATTCAATGCTATCAGCGCAGTTGCCAATATACGCGCCTGCTCTCCTGAGGGAATGGAGTTGGTAAAGCCTTCTGCCTTTGCCAACACCTCTATCTTGGTTTTCAAGGTTTGATTTGCCCGCTCAACTATAGCCTGCCCGGTACTGTTATATGGGATACCTTGCACTAGTGTGATCCCCCATTTGGAGGCGAATTCCTGCACTGGTTTAGAAATGAAATTGGAACCATTGTCTGTTTTGATCTGCTTGGGGATACCAAGCCACGCCATGGCTGTCAGCCAGTGCTGAATTGTGGCTTTAGAGTTAGTTTTGTGATGCTGTGTGGCTACGATCGTTCCACTGAACGTGTCCACCGTTACTGCAAGCCATGCTCGAGGCTTCAGCAGTTGACACAAGGTGAAGTCTGACTGCCAGATTTCTGAGGGCTTAAGACCTCTTGGGTTGACCCCACTGGTCCACAGGGGTGACTTCTGGCAGTGAGGACAGGTAGCCACTACATGTTTAGCATCCGCTGTCGTGATTCTGCATCTCTTCGCCAGTGCTTTGGGTCCGATGTGGAGGGATTCGTGCAATTGACGAGCTTCCTGCAACGTCCAGACGCCTTTCGCTGCAGCGTCCGCCTTGTCGTTGCTGGTCTGGAAGTAACCTTTGACTGGGTTGTGGCTGTTGACGTGAATGACAGATACAGTGCCCTTTCGTGAGGAGAGTGCTTCTTCTAGCATTAGGGCTGCTGCTGATGTTGACACACCTGGTCCTGCCATGGCTAGGCAGAGCCTTGCCATGAATATAGAGTCTGTTACGATGTTAAGGTGCTCATCTTGGAAGAGTCCACACGCCAAGACTACTGCTGTTGCTTCCAGTTGCTGCACTGACAGTGTGGGGTCACATGCTTTGACGCAATGCCATTGCTCTTCTGCCTGCCACACTGCTGTCACGGTAGAAGTCGTGGAGGAAGCGTCTGTGAAGACTGTTGGTCCTGGCTGTGGTCTGTCCATGACCTTTGGCGGCATGTCTATGTTGACTATGGTCAGCAGCTGAGTCCAAGGTGGTCTGGTGGAGTAGGAGATTTCTCCTCCGAATCCGATGAGAGTAAGGGCTAGGTGCTCCGAAATTGTGGTTGACTCTATGGTCGATTGCTTGCGGAAAGGAAGGTGGATTCTCGTTGGCTCAGTCCCTAGGTGTTTCAAGGCGAGTTTCCTGCCTTTCATGATGAGGTTAGCGATGCATTCTACTGCTGGGGAAAATGCACGAGCAGGTCTTCCAAGGACCACCCATTGGATCGGTCGGGCCTTTTCAGAAGGTCCTTGGGCCAATGCTCCCACTCCCCCCTTTGGCGTGAAGTGCACGTATAAGTCCAGGGGCATCGCTGGATTCCATCTGGCAAGTGTGCCAGTGGACATCTGCTGTTCGATGAAGTCGAGGGAGCTCGCTGCTTGCGGTGTCAGCTCCTTGGGTTTCCAGGGGTGCTTTCCTTTCAGGAGGTCATACAAAGAGTCCATGACCTCAGGAGGAATCAGGACGATGTTGCGAAGCCACTGCAGCGATCCTACCAGGCGTTGCACATCATGGAGCGTCTTGACGTCTCGGTGGACTTTCACCTTGGGAGGTGTCACGTAGGAGCTTGTGATCCCCACTCCCAGGAAGGTGACGCAGGGTCCTCTCTTGATCTTCGCGCTCGCAATCTCGAAGCCGTTGGCCTGGAGGATCTCTGTGATCATGGATACCAGATGATCCACTTGGCTCGCTGATGGTGCTGAGACCAGGATGTCGTCCATGTACTGGATGATGGTTGCAGTGGGATAGGAGTGTCAGACTGGCGTCAGCGCTCTGTCTACGGTGATCTGGCAAATAGTTGGGCTGTCGACCATACCTTGAGGTAGTACTTTCCACTGGAAATGCAGGCTGGGTCGCTTGCCATTTGGGAAAACCACGGAAAAGGCAAATGGTTCCCTGTCCTCAGGATGCAAGGGTATTGAAAAGAAACAGTCTTTAATGTCCAATACTGCACATGGCTGTCCTTCAGGGATTGCTGAGTTCATGGGTAACAGTGTCTGAACTGGACCTATGGGTCGGATTGTTTTGTTCACTTCTCTCAGGTCGTGGACTAGGCGATAGCCCTCTCCAGACCTTTTGGGAATTACAAACACAGAGGTATTCCATGGGCTTATGGAGGGTTCTATGTGACCCTTTTGCAGTTCGCGTTCAACCAGTTCTAATAATGCTGTCACTCGAGGCTCTGACAGGGGCCACTGCTCGACCCATACAGGGTCTGACGATTTCCAAGGCAATTTGATTGGCAGCAGAGGGTGTACGGCAGTGGCCCTCATTATAAATTTGTGATCCTGACTCCGAGCATAGCCAGGACATCACTTCCTATTAAGAGTGGAGAATCTTGCAAAATGTAAGGGTAAATTGCAACTGTTTGTTCTGGTCCCTTTTTTGTGTGAAGTGTTATAGCCACCAATTGGGTGCTTTTCCATGCCCTAGATTGTCCCCCCACCCCGTTCACAGGAGGGACTTCTATAATTTGCCAATGTCTGAGCCAATGTGATTGGGGAATAATCGTGCAGTCTGATCCTGTGTCTGCCAAAAACTGAAGCCCTAAAACGTGAGGGTCCTGACTGCCATAGAGTTGACATGTCCCCCACACCCTCAAGGGCTCCTTCCCTACTTTCATGACCAGGGCCACCCAGGGGTTCCGCTCTGGGACGTCCCCTGCTGACCCTGTGACACTGGCACAGTTTGTGGCGGTGGAGGGTGCGTAATTGCCGCTGGTGGTGCTGCACAGTTCTGCCACTGAATGGCTGGTGGGGATGTAATACTGACTGGTTCCTGTATATATATGGGGTATGAAGGTCCCCTGCCCCACTGGGTGTTGGGAAAGATGGGCCATCTCGCAGTGGGAGGAAGCTGAGTATGGCCCGCACGCCCCCTCCCCCTTCTGTTTCCCCAGGGCCTGGATCTGCATTCCCTGGCCACATGACCCTTCTTCCCACAGCTCCAGCAGGTCGATCTCCGGCGCTGTTGGGTCGAGGGTGCTGCCATGGGCTGCTGTGCTGGCTGGGGACAGCTTGCTGCCACATGACCTGCTTGGCCACACCTCAAGCATGCCATGGCATTGGTTATGGTATGAACCGCTGCCTGCATAGGTATTAGCTGTTCTTCCCTTACCACATGTTTGATCATGTCAGCCAAGCTGGCCCCTGCTGGCAGAGAGCGCAGGATATCCCTTGGTGACGGTGTTACACTGTTGTTTCAGACACACACCTCAAGCATGCCATGGCATTGGTTATGGTATGAACCGCTGCCTGCATAGGTATTAGCTGTTCTTCCCTTACCACATGTTTGATCATGTCAGCCAAGCTGGCCCCTGCTGGCAGAGAGCGCAGGATATCCCTTGGTGACGGTGTTACACTGTTGTTTCAGACAATCTGTCACCACAGGTCCCCTTGCAGCTACAGGCAGGGTAGATGAGTCAATTGCAGCTTGTAAACGGTCTACAAAGTGTGTGAAGCCTTCACTTTCCCCCTGCTTAATAGTGGACCATGGTGTTGACTTGTCCAACACCCGAGAGACAGCTCGTATGGCCTCTCTAGCTGCTCTAGTTGCTGCTTTAACTTCCTCTGCTGGGAGGTGTGCCGCCTGGTTCTGCGGTGTAGCCACATCATCATGCTTGCCTAGCAGTCTGGACAGGGTAGAGCCATGGAGAGGCTGTCCCTGCCCTGAAGCTTGGGCTAATGCAGCTGTGCAATGATTGGACCATTCCTGCTGAAATACAATCAGCCCTGCCCCGTCAAAAAGCATACGGGTTACCTGCGATATATCAAAAGGTAGCATATCATCATTACTAAAAAGACCATCCACCAGTGTGGACACAACAGCTGAGCTAATCCCCTTTTCTTGAATCGCCTTCACCACTGCTTGTACCTCTTTCGTGCTCAGCGGGGTGTAGGTTCGCCTTAGATTCTGCCGCGCGCCGGTAACTCGTACGGGGAATGCATGAATTGTAGCAGCTGGTTTCCACTCAGCGCATGCTACCTTTATTTTCCCCCAATCAGTGAGTTTGTACTGTGTTTGTTCCCCTACATTGTTAAAAGCTTTGCTCGGTTTCGTTGGAAACCTCATTAATTCTGTTGTCTCCGTTTCTGAGTCCGTATCGGACTCGGAGCTCTCCATAGAGCTAACCGCGGAGCTATCGCTCCACTCAGTATCGGAAGCAGACTGCTGGTACACTTCCGGTTTGCTATGCCATTTTGTTGGGCTCCGCCCCCGTTCCGCCTTCCGGGGGTGGGTTCGGTCTTCCCCTCGGGTTCGGCCCCGTTCCGCCTCCCGCGTCCGGCCCCTCCCCTCCTCCCGGGGGTGGTGCCGCCACGCCTCTTGGGGGCAGTCCCATTCCCACCCCCTGGGCTTGCCCTGCCCCCCCCAAGGAGGGTTTTCTCCCTTGTATGGTAGCACTGGGAGCGGTTTCCGATCGCGTATCCGCCCCCCCCTCGCTCCCCCGCGCGTGCGCTGTAAAGACCGGCAGGTCTGGACTTTTGCTAGTCTCTCACGCGCGCGCGCCTGCGGGGGTTCGCACTTCCGGGTTCTTCACGCCACGCGGTCGGCCGTCCCGCCCCTGTTCTGGACTGCCGCCGCCATCTTCGCTGCCATATGGCGGGGGCTGCGGTGGCGGGGCTCCCGCCCGCGCCCCAGCGATGGCCTCCCTCTCGGCGCCTCTCGCCTCCCGCGCGAGCTCTCCCCAGAAAAACCGTGCGCGTTCCTCCGCTTGCCGCACTGGTTCGGCGGTTGGAGAAGCCACGATCTTTTCTACGGGCTCTGGAGGGGGGGGGGTGCCCGGCGCGCTCCGCGGAAGCGCCGCTGAACCCGGCGGGCCACCGCTGCCTCCAGACGCGCCCAGGTCCCGGAGACGAGAGGAGCGGGGAGGTACGGGCGGGAAAACCGCGATTTTTTCGGGGGATTCCGCGCAGGTTTTTGGGTCCTGGGGGTCCTGCGGGAAGGTCTGAGGGTCCCCTATGGGCTCCGGGGGGTTCGGGCATGGGCTCAGAGAAGGGTGTAACACGCCCGCTCCCCGCATGTTCCCGCCATTAATTTGACTATCCCCGGGGGGTTCCCGCGGTGCCGTGGCTCCCCCCCTCGGCTGCGTAATGGCAAATAAACATGTTTTCGCAGCATTCCAAGTTTCTTGTTCTTCTATTGCTTTCCGCAACGCCTCCTCTACTTTTCCCCATGCTTTTAAATTTTTTCCACTGCCGGTGGCTTTAGTATCTTCAGCCAGAGCAGCAGTATAGCTCTCCCACCCCTCTGATTTTAATATATCAACGGGGCGCTGTATTGCGCCCAAATCCAAAAGCCTTGCAATAGCAAGATATAAATTCCTTTGGTCGCACCGTATTCCCCAGTGCTCCTGCATTAGACTTACAACCTTCGCTAGGGCTTGCATGCCGTTCACGGGTTCTTGGGGCGTCCCCCTGTTCCTCCGCAGTAGTTCGGGCCAGCCGCTACTGCCGCTGTCTCCTTCCAGGCGAAAATCCCGTCAGCCGAGGTTCTTTCCCGGGTTTCGGCACCACTTGTTGCCGTTTCTTTCTGCAACAGCGGTGGCCTGGTCTAGAAATGACAGCACGGCGACCACATGCTTGTGTGTCGCTCGGGCTTAGTAACAAACACTTACACCAGTATGGTGGACGGTTACAAGCATTTATTATCTCAAACATGCAGTTTATATCTCTGGGGTTCTTCACTACATCAGAGGGGTCTTGCCACACTTCCTGAGTTAGTAGGGAGAATGGAAAAGTACTAGCACGTTGTTAGTGGGGGTTACATTCTGGTGGTGATAGCTTATCTTGGGGGGTTGGAGTGTTCTGCTCTTTCCGTTACAACCGATATCTTCCGAACGCCTGTCCCTATCCAACTACATACACACACACACACACCCCTGGCAGTTCGATGCAGGTTTTACTCTGCTAGTAGGATGATCTTGCTGTAAATTGTCATCAAGTTAAATTAGACCTTGGGGTTGATTTTATTTGTGTTGCAGGTACTTGGTATCTAAAGGGTGGAGAAGCAATCTGTTTCTGCTACTCTCCAAGCCTAAGTGCCAAAAGACACAAAAACCCCTCCTTTTTGCTGGTTTGTATTCCTTGTTTAGGCTTGGGGCAGGTGCTGGCAAAATGTTTTTGGTCTGGTGTGATGAGTGTGTGATTTAACACATCCAGCTGCAGCCAGCTTCTTAGAGAAATTGCTGTGGCAAGGCGGGGTAGACTCCAGAGCTGGAGCTGGAGTCAGGGAGAAGCATTTTTATTTTATTGAACTGGTTTTTACTGGAAACATGTTGATTCATTGAAATGGGGGAAAAAAACTAATCTGGATTCTGGCTTGGAAGGCTGAAGAGTCTCCCAGATTGCCAGGAAACCTGTTGTGCTGTGGGGAGATTGTCACTCTGTGCTGCTGGAGCTGCTTAGGGTGTGAGGGATAAAATGAGGGGTAAAACCTTTCTCACCCCACTGAAGGGTGCTCAGTGTGTAGCTCTGCACTTGGGGCTGCCTGGGCTATAAATCTCACCTTTCAGAAGTGAGGATGTGGAGTGGACTGACCTCATTCTCCTGTGTGAAAGGTTTTGTGTTTTCCCAACACAGAACAGGTAAACCTCTGAAATGCTGATATTTTTGGCAGAATAAACCCCATGCTGCTTCCTCTTCCCAGCCCCAGAGTGACCTCCCAGTAACATGGGGTTATCTCAGAGTGTTTGCTGACTCCAGCAGGATTCAGAGCCATGGCTTGTGGTTAGAGGCAGATTTGCCTAGATCAGATGAGTAGACACAAAGACAGCTTGACAAGCATTAAGTATCATTTAAAAGTAGTTTAATTTATACATTGTTTATCCCACAGCCTCTCCATATGATTGATACAAACTCATCTGGCTGGCGCTGTCCCTGCCTGGTGTGTACTTGCACTGACCTCCCCAGTGATGGTTTTTAGAGCCCATGAGCTCTTCTGTGCTGAGAGCTGGTGGTTACACACAGCCACAGGCAGAACCCAGGGGATTGATGGGAATAAAGAAAAAGGAGCTTTGATGGGAGTTTTGCCTTGCTCAGCTGATGAGCCAAATCTGAGCCTCCCCTGCTCTGTCCAGACAGTCTCTTGCCAGCTCAGTTGAATGCTGAGGGTGCACTGTGACCCCTCATATTTTCCAAGTATTTCCTCACCCCTGGTGCTACCAGAGATCTTGACCAAATAAGATCTATTAATAACCCAGTAACTTTACAGTGATCAGTTAATGAACAGAAATGGCACCCAACTTGTCAAAGTGATTGCTGCAAATATTTCACAACTTAGTAACTGTCTGGCTCATCTGTGTGTTATTCAGAATTAAAAAAATACAAATGTCTGAAATTACCAACACCGTTTTTTCCATGTACTAGACTTAAATTAATTTCTTAAAATGTTTAAGTAGGAAATGTTACATCTTTCTCAGTTCTCTGCTGCACTTACTTTCTTCTTGACCTGGATTTGTGTTTCTTTGTGTTTTTGCTTCACTTGGTGTAGAAATAATTCTGTTTGTAGAGGTGTTCCTGGCAGCCCTGCTCACTGGAGCTTTGATTTGATTAGAGAGGGGGAACATGGGGTCTGCAAACATCTCGGTGTCTTTATTGGCAGCACTTACTGTAGAAACATTTGAAATGTTCTTGAAAGCCATGCTGGTGCTGGAAGAGCAAATTCAAACAGGATGAAAACTTTTCAAAGCTGTCTTTGAAAACCAACAAAACCCCCAACTATCTTATTTTCTAGGCCAAAAGGCACCACATGAGCTTTCCTGAATATGAAAGAATTCTCTAGACTGTTGGTAAATTTACTTCATTCTTTGAGCAGAATGTTGTCAAGTAATTATCTGTAGAAGAGTTTATTGCTTTGTAAACTCTTTGGAAATGAATGTTGTCCTTTAATTAGAATAAACACAATTAAACATTGAAGTGCATGTTTGATACATGTGAAATATCAGAAGCCTTTTTTTAATGAAAATTGATCCAATATTGCAGATAGTTCAGGAGGCTGTGATGAACCTCACACCTGAAGAGACAGAGTTGGTGATAAAGGCCTATCTCTGACTCACTTGTGATTTCTTACTTATTGCAATAATGCAATTCCAAAGCATGTTTTAAATAAAACATGAGTAGTTGAGAATGAATTGCTAAAACCCTTGACTGAACAGAGGAGTTATCTTTGCCTTTCAGCTCACGGATTCACTCTTGGATTAATTAGTTCTGCAGTGAATCATGTAATGTGGCGGTGGTCTGGACTGTGACCTCATAATTTTCCCAGGGTCATTGTCCAGATAATAATGAACTTATTTATAAACACATTTATTTACAGATAATATTTATCAGTTATTATTTCTGTTCATACCCAGGACTTGGCAGTGTACTTCCACTGAAGAATTTGGGGCATGATTTGAACAATATGTTTGTGGAAACTTAATGTAAAAAAGGCAAATCATCACTTTAGGTTTTAATAAATACACTATTTCTACATACAGAAATTTAAAGCAAGTTATTTATTTCTTGCCCAGCTGTGGGAGTCCTTTCCAATTCCTTCTACTAAACTGCTTGGGACAAACACTGTAAGTTAACTTGAAAAATACAGTGTTCAGTGTTAACCTCTAACGTTGGCAAGATCTTTTTCTAAAACCAGAATTTCACCTGGTTTACCTCAGGAACATAGAGATAGACTTGAGTTTCGAGGCTCAGGATCAGCAAGCTTATTCTAAGGAAATGCATTTGAAATGTTCTTCCTGAAGTACTAAGGAAATTCAGTGTACAAATTGGGATTTTGAGTATGGGTCAGGACATTGAATTTCACTAAAGAAAACCAGCAGACCTTGCAGTATCTTAAATGTCTGTGGTTGATTCATGATGGCAGAGTCTTCATTAGCTAATTAGAAAACGCTTTGGCTAAAGCAAGACAGAAAGTGATACACTGCTGCAAAAGCACCTGGGGCCAAACCAAAACCAACTGCAGTTTTATTTCCTGTTTTTGCAGAGGCAGGACAGCCGAGCACAGTTAGTGGAATGTAGCACACTGCCATGGTTACTGCAGTATTTTTCATATGTCCTCAACCTTCTACCGATGTACAGGAAAAGAAATGCCACCAAAACCTCTAACAGACTCAAAAGTTAAAAAAAAAAAGGAACAGCGGGAATCTACCGGTGCTCCAATCACAGCTTCTCTTTAGCTGTATTTGCAATTCCTGGAATACAAAACTGACATCCTTTAAGCTGTTTAAGTTTGAATAGAACTGTGCCATTTTAAACAAGAGACAGATTTGATCCATGATCATTGATGGCTTCTCATAGCCACATCCCCTGGGGACAGACTGCTCTGTAGGAAGGCTTGGCTGGCTGCACTACCTGGGAATGTAGAAAAGGCTTTCAATCTAGATTTCAAAATACAATAGTATGCTCTAAAACTCTCAAGTGAAGTGCTACAGACGAGATGTCTTCTACAAAACCCTCTGCTGATTCCTTGCCTGTTGCCTTGGCTTAGCTCTGTGTTATTCACTGGGTAATGCAGCAAAAAAATTGAGTATCATCTAACATTGAGTACTTTCAATTTTAAAGCATATTTGGGTAAGTGCCCATGAGAGTTTTCATCAGAATGTATGGTCAGATAGAACTAAACCGAGAAGAATGGACACTTCTGTGTAGTGTTTCCATGGCAGTTTTACTGCCATGGGATAGTTTTACAGAAGTTCTGTTCAAGCACATCTGTTTCCCTGGCATGGCTGGCTCCCCATAGGATTCTCTGACACCTTGTCTGCTTTTATTGAAGTTGGAGGCTGGGTGAGTTTATTTGCAGCTGGACTGGAAGGAGAAGGGATTGAGGTCTTTGCTGTGTAGTGTCAGCTCACCCAAGATGTTTCAGTGGGTATTACAAACCTTGCTCTTCAGGGAGAACTTAACTACAGAGAAAAGACAATAAAAGGAAAGTTGTAGTTCAGAGGTTTGTATGGCAGATTAAGAGTGAAGATCGTGGAAAACAGCAAATCCTGTGCTGTGCTAAAGTGTGACACTGCCTAGCAGCCTGTCAGAACAGCTCTATTGTTTGGGTGTGAGGCTCAGCTCCAGCAATCCCTCCAAGAGTTTGTTAGGCTGTATTGCACTCTATAATGTTCTTGGGAACATGTCTCAGAGGTGCTAAAGGGAACTGAGGCTGGCCTCACATCTGCACAAAACATAGGGCACGTGTCAGAGTCCTGTTGCTCCAAAAGCCCTGAGCTCAGAGCTGGCAGCCAGGAGTCCAGAGCTGGGGAATCTGAGGGCAGGGTTTGATAACCTGAAGGCAGGGTTTGATAACCTGAAGGAATGTTGCTGTGAAATGGCAGTGATGTCTGTGATGTTTTGGGGTTAAGAAGTTGAATTCTGTTCTTCCTGCAAAGTACAAGTGATCTGCAGGGACTCTGCAAAGGTGCCACTGTGTAACTGCTGTCTCTGGTGTCAGACAGGCAGAGCTGGAGAAAACCAGACCTTTTTAGGGGACAGAATCCCCTTATGCTTGGGGATGTTTGCTTGCTAGCATGGTAGCTCCAGAAGCACAGCCCTCCTGAAAGGTTGAGTGGCAACAGTCCATGCTACAGGAACAGCAAAGTGCTCTTTCCTGGAGGAATAAATTCTTCTGTCAGTGAAAGTCTGCAAAGACTGATCTTTCTAAGCCTGATTTGTAAGATTTATTTCAGTTTTGGGTGACTCCTCACAACCTCTGATTGCTTTGGGGAAGGGAATTACATGCCATCCTGCCCTAAACATCTGTCAGGAGCAGGCCAGGGTGCACTGCAAGTGAAGACTTCACATTCCTGTGAGAAGCTGCCATGTTCCTGTTGATTCCTCCTGAAGCCCTTACAGCTGAGCATTCCTGAGAGGAAGGGTCCATGGAACAATGTCTGTGCCTGGTGAGTTCAAAATGCATCCCCTGTGCTGGGGGGTCCCAGGTGTCCCTGCCTGGCACCCACTGCCCCTGCTGCCTCCTCAGCACCAGCACAGGAGTTGGGGATATAAAAAAGCAGAGTTCTCTGATAGAAGTGTTTAAAACTTCCTGCTGTACTAATTTCAGCTCTGTGGAACTAACATAGCTTTTGCTGATCAGAACCACAGGAAGAATGCTTTCTAGATGATTCTGTAGGGCTAGTCTGGCTCATACTTTTCTTCCTGAAGATGGAGAACTACTCAAGTGATTTTTAATTTTTTTTTTTTTAACATTCAATAACTAGACTCTTACAATTGAGAATTCAGGTTTAATTACAAACTGTATTGGGCTGTTAGCTGTGTTTTATTCCCTTTCATTTTAATTCTTGGAAACCCATTTAATAATGCATTCTCTTGAGTTTCTTTGTTATTCTTTTATTAGCAATGAGTTCTGTCTGGAAAGCCTTTTCAATAGATTTCAAAATATAGTAGTATGTTCTAAAATTCCAAGTGAAGTGCTACAGGCTAGATGTCTTCTACAAAACCCTCTGCTGATTCCTTGCCTGTTGCCTTGGCTTAGCTCTGTGTTATTCACTGGGTAATTCAGCAAAAAGTTGAGTATCATCTAACATTGAGTACTTTCAATTTTAAAGCATATTTGGGTAAGTGCCCGTGAGAGTTTTCATCAGAATGTATGGTCAGATAGACTGGGCTGGAAGCAGGCTGGATGGAGAACTCCTGTGTGTAGCGGCGTGTTTTCTATCTTTTTATTTATTGTTAATATTAATATGTTCTGTAATGGTTTTTCCGAAGTTCCCCCCTGTATTTCTCCCCATTTGGTACATCTACCGCCTTGGAAATCCCCTGCCTTTGTTCTCCTCAGTTATAGTTTGCTGTCAATCACCTGTTGCTCTCCTCCCACTGCCTGTCCCTCTCCGGGAAGCCTTTCCCCTCTTTCCAGAGACTTCGGGGAGACTCAGTCCCGAATTGGAGCAGGCTAAGAAATCCCCCACCCCTCGTTCCCTATTCGTTGTCTGTGTGCCATCTCCACTCCCCTGACTGGTTTTCCCTCTTGTGTCTGCCCCCTTCTCCTGGTCCCTTATAAGCCATAACCCCGCCTCTCACGGAGGGACTTGTGGCTCGCCTGCGTGCAGAGCAGGTGACAATAAGCCATGAAGTCTCCTTCTTCTTATCTTTGTCGTAGCCTCACCGACAGCTCTTGTGTAGCTCTGACCCACCGGGGGGTGGTGGCCGGTCTGCCTGCTACTGCCTAACTGAGTCTGAAACGATTCCCAGCCAGGGCAGCCGGGACTAGCTGGAAGTCACTTTCCAGCAGGCCAGGAATCATTTCACCTGTGGGTTTTTTCCATGGCTTTGACCCAAAGTTCAGAGAAAATGATGGTGAGCTTCTGTCAGCCCCAGTGGTTCATGTTGCTTGGTGTGGAAGCCACATCACAAGCGATGTCCATCAGCTCCCTGCTCGTGGGCCCAGAATGTGTCAGCTGTCATGGGATTAATTGCACAGGTCACCAAAGGAAATTTGAAACAAAACCATAAAACCATGAAAAAGGTAGAAGCATTATTGAAAAAAAGTAGAAAACAAAGTGAGGATGGATATGTTTGCACCTGAATTTTCTTCCTGGGGCAAAGGTGCTTGTCTGCAAGTGGAGGGCTGCTAAATCAGATCCTCTTCTGCTGCCACCAGAGGCCTTTGGGTATGAACATTTGGTTCCTGGTTCTTTGTTGATAGACAGAACACTTGGACAAGTTTGCCAGCACCTCCTAAGTGTCCTCCCTTGCAGCATTCCCTGTTAGCATCCTGTTTGTTCCCCTGGGGTGGTTGTTGGCTATGGTGTCACTTCCATTGGTCAGCCCAACCAGGACTGCTGGGACGAAAGCTGCAGCTTGGAGTGCTGAAAAACTCTGGGAGCTGCTGCTGGAGCAGCCTGGGAGAAGCTGTCTTTCACAAGAAATGGAGTGCACAAACAGGCAGACATTTGGGTTTCTCCACCACCATTATACTGTGAAGAGCATTCTGCAGCTGTGAGATGATGGTGGTGAATATTGGTGGGTGAGCATTAAAGCTCTCCTCACACCTTTGGAGTGCAGGTGTTGCTGGGTGTTACATCCATTTCAGCAGTGAGTTTAATGTTTTACAGCCTTTCATAACTTGTGCTGGAATTAGCACTGAGCACAGCTGATTCTGGCATACCTAAACGTTGAATGTGAACTGAATTAAGTTGAATAAATGTTAAAATGAAGAAAAATAGAAACTGATGTAATGCTCATTTTCTACATGTATATTAAATACATCTGAATCAGGCAAGTTCTTTGGAAAATTAACTATCTGGAGAATTCCAAGTGCATTTATTTAGTCAATTCTATGGAATGACCACACACTGAGATTTGGCAAAGGACCTAAACCATCTTATTGCCTGCAAAGAACTGCTGATTGCAAGCAGACTTGGTATATAATGAAGTTCCTTTTTAATAGGAAGGGGGGTTTTGAGTTGCATCTTCACAGGCTGATGAGGATTATTTACAGAGTTAATAGAAGGTCTCTATATAAGGGTCTGTGTTAGGTAATAGAACTTGATCCAGCTTAAAAATAAAACTGTATTCAGTTTGTATGACAACTTGTGTGTGTGTGTGTGTGTGTGTGTGTGGTTTCTAAGTATTTGCAGAAAAATTCTGTGTGTAAATCAGAGGTTTTTAATTAATCAGGATTCTCACATTGTATTAATAATACTGTTCTCAGCTTTTCTGTCTGGCAGGGTTAATAGCTATTAAGTCTGAGTTGTTCCCAAAGTAGCAGTGTGTGTGTCAATAGTGCTGCATGGTGTTAGCTGTCCATTCATAAAACATCTCAATTAGTTCAGGTCACTGGTTATAAGAACAGTGGGAAAAGGCTTTATTTACAAAATCTAGGTGAACCTTTTAGATTATTAAAGTGTTTTTTCAAGTGATCACACACTAAACATATCTTAATTTATCAACAATGCCATGGAAAAACAAGATGTACATAGTTATTGGATACCCTCTTACTATAAATCTTCAGTTTGTAAAAAAAAATTCTTAGAATTTACTTCCATCACCTTTTTTGCAATAAGATCTGTTAAGCAGCAGTGAGTTTTTAACCTAAGCTTGATCTGGTGTAGTTCACACAGATTCTGGGGAAGGCTGTTCCAGTGTTCCTTACCTAGAGTTTCTGGGAGCCACTGTCCACTGTAGTCTCTGTCACTTCAGCTGCTGCTGCTTCTGTGTCAGTGGAACTGTACCATCTCATACCAGCAGAAAATGGAATTCTTTTCAGTACATGATTGCTGTTATGTAGTAGCTGTTTTGACAGATGTTGTCTTAGTTTCCTTTCTACCAAGTATTCAAAAATTTGTACTTCACTACAAACTAATGCCATAGGCTGCTTCATTTTATTAACTAAGCATGAAGAGGTTCAGAAATTAAACTAAGACTCTATATTTTTATTTTAGCTTATTTTCCAGTATCTAACTGAAAAAAAAAGGAATAATCGAAGATTTTTCTTTGCAATTAATTCTTCATAAGCCTTGGAGTCAGAGTTCTAAATCTTTGCAGAATTCTGGTTTGTCTTTGTGTTATCTTATAATGGCAGTTTCTGAATTTCCTGCCTCTGTTCATAAACAAGAGAAACTCAGAAAAAAGCAGCATGGGTGCTTTTTAGATCAAATTATACCTCTAGAATGATAGCTGAAAAGAATAATGAGATGTGTCTTCACTTTCTCAGCCCTCCTAGCATGCACATGGGACAGAACAAAGTTGCTAGGAAAGTTTTGAGTCTGCTGTAATTAACTGAACAATTCACCAGTGTGCTTGTGAATGCCTCTTGTCTGACAGTTTTTCTCTGGAGCTCTGCTTACTCCAGTTGTGAGCTTTGGGGAAGGTTAAATTTATTCTGAACAGCAGCAACTTTGTGTTTCCTGCAGTTTATGGGAAGGGAATTGAATTGCTCAGAACTTTTTCCAAATCTGGGGCCAGGATTTGGAAAAGGTTGCAGGTTGGTAGCAGAGCTCCAGATGAAATTCCTTTCTGCAGCTGAAGCATTTGGGTTTAAACAACAGGTGAGTGTTGCTCTGATTTTCAAAGCCTTCTGATGTTTACATTCTTAGAGTCAGAATTCCCACTTGAATTCCCACAGAATTCCCACAGATTCCCACTTTCTACCAAAACACTGTGTTTTTCACATTCATTCTTGGAAGAAGAGAAAATTGACAGACTGTTCACCTGGCCAGTGTGATTCAGAGGAGGGATGTAATCCTCCAATCCACTCTCACTTTAGAGAGTCTATAAATTGTAGAAACTGTAAATAAAGTTCTCCTTTTGCCTTAGACGACTGAGCGTGTGTGCTGCGTGCTCATTCCGTGTCACAGCGTGACAGGTGAGGCCAGAGATTGTGTTCTCATTCGGGTAGAATGATCCTCTTTTGGGTGAGGGACATGTCTGACAGGGCCAGTATTTACTGGGCTGTTCCTGAGGCTCTGATCTTAAAAGGCTCTATCCTCAACAGTGTTTACTGTTGTGTCTTTAACCAGCATTGGCTTTTAGAGCCACCTCAGTCTGTGCCTTCTTGCTGCTGCATTTGCTTTTGAAATAGATGAAAGTGCTGTGGAATCTCTCTCTATAGATAATTCAGGTGCACAAAACCAAAATAAAACAAACAAAAAGCCTCTAAGCTCTCTTGATGAATCAATGTTGTGTCATCGCTGCTGATTTCTTCTTTTTAAAAATCATTATTTTTTTTCTGATGGGACAAACGAAGTGTCAGGGTTGGCACATGAGATAAAAACCTATCTCAATAGTAGAATTCAAACACCATTTGTGATCATCTGTAGTAAAAAATTGCCTGAGTCTAATTTATTAGTTATTGTCAACACATATGCAGGAGCATGTGTGAACCCACAGCCTGATCCTGAGGCTGCTGAGTAGTTACAGAAGTGCTGTAATTAATGGGGGACAGTGCTGAACCCAGCTAGGGACATGGGTATGGTCACTGGTGTTAGGAAAATTAATCCACAAACACCAGAGGCTTATGTCCAAAAAGGAGACAGAGGAGTCCTTTTACTTTATTTGAATAAAGGGAGAGGCCATGGGGCATTTCCCCTGGGGTCTCTCCAATTTTTGGAGGACACAGCCTCCTTTCTATCCTGATTTCCCAGCCACATTTCCCTCTCTCTTTCCCCACTGGCTGAGGTACTTGAGAGGTACAGACATCCCAGAACGCCTAAGACCCTAGATTCCCCTTTTAATGTGTAACTCCCCTGAATTTTTAATTCTTATGGGATTTATGGGTTTTCCACATTGTTTCTTTCATCTTTCAATATTCAGTTTCATTTATCAGCAAACCCAGGGTTTGTTTGTAAAGGCAAATATCTTCTTTTCCCTTCATCAATCAGTGGAATCCTTCCCATTGTTTCTCTTATCCCTCAGGGCTAGTTTTATCTACCAGCAGACCCACTGCTTGTTTGTAAAGACAAATCTTGTCTTTCCTCTCAGTGGCAAGCAAATGAATTGGGAACATGAACTGGGAACAAGGCAGGGAGGGCCCTGAAGGCTCCATGTGTTCCATGGAGGTGGAGAAAACAGAATGGAAATGTGGCAGAGCAGCAGGCATGGCCCAGGGAAGTGGGAATTGCAGAGCTGGGAGAAAGGCACTGCACATTAGAGCTCCAGTCATCTGCAGTGAAGCTTGGGGATGTGTGGATAAAGCTGGTGATGCTCCTCTGTGCCAGAGAAAATAGTGCAGAGAGGCTTTAATGGGCCCAGGGCAGAGCTCCGTGAGTGGGACAGTCAGGTCAGCTCTGGCTTGAATTCAGGCTGAGGACACAGGGGGAGCATGGCCTGGGCAGCTGAGCAGAGTGAGGGCTCTGGGGGGCTCTGGTTGCTCTCTCTAAAGGCCTCACCTTAGAGGGAGAGGAGCTACTTTAGTGTGAAAGATTGTTGGCAAAGGCGTGTAAGTGGGTGTAAACTGCAGAGTGGGAAATTCAGTCTGGGAATCAGATGTCAGTCTGCTGGAGAACCAAACTGCTGGAACAGTTTATTAAGAGGACTAGAGAGGGTCAACTAACCCATCTTGTTTTAATATGAACCATTTTAAGCATGACTAAAGCCTAGACCTTGGGGCTCAGGAATTCAGTTTTCATCCTGTGTCCTAGGACAGGAGTGCTGTCATCTGGAAGAGCCTCCATTTTAAGGCTGGATGTAGGAGAGCAGCGATTTCTGAGTTACTCTGGTGGGACAGCAGTCCTGATCTCATCCACTCTCCTTGTTTCACGTGCAGATCCTGGAAAGTAAGGAGGAATGTGAGGCAAAACCCACCAGGATGTCACTGGCCATGGCTGTAGAGTCTTATAGGAGATCTAATAACCAAGAAATTGTCATTTGAAGCCTTTTATCCCCAGCTCTACCCTGCTCAGATTTATTCTGTTTATAAGAACTTCAGCAGCTCCATGTGGTTAATTTGCCCTCATGGTTTTTTATTTTTCCCTTGCTCAACGGACAATAAAGCTTAACATTCCTGTAGATTCTTGTGCTGCAAGATATCTCTAGTTGCTCCTATCTGGTGTTTCCTGTCCCAGCAAGGGCCCCTAAATCTCACCCCTTGCTGCCTAGTGCTAAGGGAAACCATTGAAAAAAATATTTTTCTCCCTCTTTCCCTTAGCACAGGTTTACTTCCTATGGGAACTGCTGACTGTAGATCACAAATAGCTTGTTAAAATGATCAATGGTTTCCCTTATTGAAATGAAAATCTGGTTCTAGGATGAAGTGTGGGTTTGTCAGATTTACTATGGTGATAACCCACAGAAATGTTTAAGAGATGGTTGCACCAATTCATTTTCTTTTATAGCATAACCTTGTGGAAGTTGACAGTTACCATGGTTTCACATTGCTCAACATTAGTTCCCCTGGAAAAAAAACCCAAAACAACTTGTCTTGGTTTTTTTCATAGTGAGTGAGGTATTGTTGTGCAAATTGAAATCCAAACAGGTAAAGAAATTTGAATTTAGAAGGAATTTCAATAAATATTGATAAAAGGGAGGAAGAAAACATGATAGTTTGCAGAAACAAGCTCACCTGGAAATCTGCACTTCAGTAAATTCCTTAGAGCAGCACAGGTGTGTTTGCAATGACAGGGCTTTCCCACCTGCCAGCTCTCAGGTCAATCTCACTGCTTGAGATGGCTCCTGCCAGGGTTATGACAGAAGAGGGGAATCAGTGTCAAGGCAAATTACTCAGCTGGAAAGACTGCATTGTGTTTGTCTTCACTAGGTGTTTTGCCTAGAAGGAAATAGCTGCTCTATCTCATGCAGAAGAAGGGATTATTTCTAAGTTTAAATGAAAGGAGCAAAACCAAGAAGAGTGATCAGTCTGGTAAGAAAACAGCACTGGTTGTGTTGGAATTGCAGGGCATGGTGTTGAGAACAAGCTGCACCCTGTGTTTGTTGTGCTGGGTTGGGAAAGGAGCCCCGCTGCTGTTGTGGGTCCCTGTGGGTGTTTCCACCTCTGCCTTTTCCCCATGAGACATTCCTGGCAGTGCAGATGGCAGGGCTGGGCATCCAGAGGCCTTAAGCTGATAAACAATCTTGGAATTGATGCCTTCTAATTGATCTGCTATTGTCAAAAGGTGAATTGCAGTGCTGAGTCAGGCTGGAAAGAGTGATACAAATCTTTAGGCTGTTTTCAGGTAGATTAGGTTTTGATAATCGTTAGGGTTAAAGGTGAAATTTTAAAAAAGAAAACTATTTTTTGAATAGAAAAGTTGACATGGGCACTGTGTGCTATATATTTTAGATATAGCAGGATCTGAAAATTGGTTGAATGTTTCAGTAACACTGGGTGGACCGATTATGAGAGGATACTTCAAATCCTTTTGAAAGTGAGCCTTGTAATCTATTTATAGATTGATTCTCTTGGGTTTTATGGTACGTCATCTTAATGTTCTAATTACTAATTCAAATTCAAGAGTTGCCTAAAGCACAATAGCAGTTGTAACAGCTTGTCCTTTTTTCCCCTCTAGTCTTTCTATGAAGATGAAGTGCTGGGAGTTCTGTTGGTAGATGTAACAAGTACATACACTTGAATGGTACAGATCTGTTAAACACTGCTGGGTTCATGGTTGTAGTTGCAGGCAGAAGAGGTCAGCACTGTTATTAGCAGACAATGTTCTAATGTGTTCTAGAATGTGTTCTAATGCCTGGTGTGTGTGTGTGTGTAGAGGATGGTGATATTTGATAGCACTGCACAGGAGAGGCTGGAGCTTTGTGCCATTTGCAGCGACCCTGATCTGGGGAAGAACAACTCTTGGGATGCTTGACTTGCACTAATCCTCTCTGTCCCGGGGTTCTGTCCTTAGGTAGACGCTTTTGAACCTAAAGTCAGACTTTTAGTAGAAAAGTAGGAATACCACTGGAAAAAACTCCAGTTGTTACTTTGTTGTAGCCACTGGAATTGCTGTTGGAGGTTCGGAGTGCTGTAAAAAGACAAACCCAATGCAGGTATGGGTGAAGGATGTTTCTGTGAGCAAGTTTAAGTGCTGCTGTTCAGAGGAAGCATCTTTTCCTCTTCAGTGGCTGCCAGAGCCTGCAGCTGTCTGTGAGGAGAGCTGACACTCCAGCCTGAGCATGGCTGGAGCAGGAGTGCTGTGTGCTTCCATGTGCAAGCACGGTGCTGTTTCTGAGTGCAGTCTGCAGCAGTCCTGGCTGAGGTTTTGTCTGAGGCTTTGGGTGTGAGCTCACAGCAGCCTTCAGTATGTGTGTATGTGTTAGAAATTACTCACTCTCTTGGTCTCTTGTGTGGTGGCGGTGGTGCCAATATATGTGATATAACCAAGTATTCCTGTTTTAACCCTGCTACCTGATAGTTTAATGTCCTATTCCTCCACAATCACCCTGAGACTGTAAAAACCGAATTTCCTCCTTTTACTGGCCATTCATGGATTTTATTGACTTTAATCATACCACTCACAGCTATCTAGTTCCCACATTAAAGAGCCTTAATACGTTTAGCCTGTTCTAGTATTCCAGCTAGCCCACATCTTTAAAATATTTATTGTCATTTAACTCTCTGTACTCTAGTAGTTTCCTCTTTGAGGTGGGATAACCAGAATTCCATGGAGTGTCCAAGACACAGGCTTACTATGGCTTTGTAGTGGTAAAAAAAAAAAAAAGAAAATAGGGAGGAAAAAAAGGAGGAAGAAATCTAAGAAAGAAAATTTAAGAATAAATCATGTTTATCCTTTCTGACAGTGGCTGAACAGTGAGCTGATGTTCCCAAACTGACCAGAACAATCCTCTGCTCTGTCCTGAGCAGTGGTGGCCAGTTGTGTGTCCCCCCATGTGCTGGTATTTAGGGCAGCTTTTCTCTGACTACATTTGGTGATTTCAAATTTAATCCATCAGTTCTTTTGCCCAATCACTCAATATCATGAAATCCTCTCCATCACTCTCCTAGGACTGCTGTGATTTTTCACACACTGAATAAATTTGTATTATTGATAAATTCTGTTAATTCAGTGGAGCTTAAATCTGAACATGTTCTTGAGCTGGTTCTGAAGAGGAGGTCCGAGTCTGTCTCAGTGTCATATTTCTGCCATGTTTTTTTGCAAGAAAAAAACAATTGTGAAATTGGTAAATTTAAAGATGGTGTCACTTCAGGAAGTTTTGTTGTTTTCTATGGTCACAAAATGGTGTCTGTGCTAGTGTCCCCAGTGTGAACTGATGACTCTGCTCAGTGGGGACAGGTAACTCAAGAAATTACTCCCTTACTCAGACACTTATATGCATGGTTTTCACAGCTGACTTAACAAAAAGCCAGAAGAGCAGCAAACAAGTTGCTTCTTGTGCGTTCAATTCTTTAAGCAGTTCTGTTTCCTTCCATTCTGCTAGGAATTCTGTGTTGACAGCTTGCTTGACTTTCTTTTTGTAGTTTACTTGCCTGTGTATAGACTGAGATTTCCTCTCTCTTTGTGGACAGGCACATAAACACATGTGCACCTCTCTTGGTCAGTAGTTCTCTTGTCTTTGGCAAAATCAGCAAGTTCTCCCCTTAAAGTGCTGGTTCTTACTTCAGCTGGTAGAAAGCCCAAATGTGCTGCTTGTAGGACAAGCTCAACCCCTTTATTCCCCTGTGCAGTTCCAGCCAGCTGAGGCTTGCTGGGCTCCCACCTCTGGCAGAGCTTTTGGGGTCTGTGTGGCAGAGTACCTTCAGTAGAGAGTCTGCCACCATCCTTTGGGCTGTTAGGTGGGGTTGTGACTTGAAAAATTGTCTATCTTAGCCAGAAAAGGGAAAAATACTTCCTTTCTACAGCTCTTAGAGTTTGACATAATCTGTCTTGTAGTGCAGTTATTGTGAGAGTATCATAACAGCACTGACCATTTGGAATGTATTACAGACCTCAGCACATTTACCCAGAGGCATTTAACCAGACATGAACAACCAACTTGAAAATCATTGTATTAAAGTAATGCTTTGTTAACTCTGTACTTTGAAAATAGGCATACATCCTCCCACCTCACTTTTTTTTCCCCCTAAGAGAACTGTAAAATACAGCATTCAATGTTTCCAAAGCTGAATTCTCTTAAAATTTAATTGAGGAAACTGTGATCCCATTAAAAAAAAAAAAATCCTGCCTTATTTGGTCGTTAAAACCCAATTTTATACATCTGGAAAGCACTGTTCATTTCTTGTGTTACACAAAATTAGCACGCTGAATGGAAAGGAAAACATAGGATGACACATTCTGCCAGTTATATTTATACTGTGCTGCTTGTATCAAATTGAAAGAAAAAACTCAACACAAAACAATGTAGGAACATGACAAACAGAAAGATCATAGACCACTGAATTTATCCAAACTGCATTTGTTCCTGCAATCTGTTCTGGTAAAGATCAGATTTCCCAGCAAAGGGGGATAGTCTTTCTACATCCCACTCCCTGGAAGTTATGGCTATTTGGACATAAATCTCTTCTCATGACCCGTTGAACAGGTGGATGATGAATTCGAGGCACTTACCATAAACACATCACCATTAGGCACGGACCGTTTATGTTTTTGTGCCACCTTTTTGCTTGTAGGATTTGTTCGTGATATTGCAAGCAGCTCAGCTGAATGGAGTGAACACGAAGCAGTGTCTGCACGATGGTTATTTGGCATTGTTCCAAAGAGTGATTCTTCTTCTCTTCTGCTAACAGAGATCCTGGTAAAAATAGCAGTAAGGTTTCTAAAAGAAAAGCCATGTGTCATGGGAAGGATGAATCGTGGGAGAAAAAAAGCAGAGAGAACTCTGTTTAGTGCCTTAGTGCTGGGGGCTGGATGGATCACAATCCGTAAGCTTTTGGCACCTTTCAGAGTGTTAACAGCAGTGAGAGATATTTTGCGCAGAAGTTTAATGCTGTAATAGATAAGCTCCCAGTACTCACCAGCCACCGAGGCACAGAGCATCCTGTGCTTGCACCAGGCAGGCTCCTGATCCAAACCAGACCCAGACCCCAGAGAATGGCACTGAACTGTGAGCGTTGCAGGCAAGATGTGAAGCTAATGCAGCTTCTCCAAAGAAAAGGAGCAAACAGCAAAAAGAAGATGGTGGGATGGCTGGTTCTGCTGTCCGTGGTGCCACATTTAGGGCACTTGAAGCAATAAAGGAGTCAGAGTCAATGAATTCCAGTCTAGAGTGATTCGTAGTATGTTTTCTACTGAAAATGGCCTTTATGCTTCTGTGCTGTCACTGATGAGCCATTTGGGACTTAAAAGATTTCTTTTGTGTTCCTGATTTCACCACGACCTACCACCTTAGTCAGATAACTTAATTCTGATATCTGTCTCTCATTTTCAAAGCTTGACCTGCAGGATTTTTTTTTCCCCAGTACATGTTTGTGCTGTGCTTTATCAGGACAGCCATGATCTCTTGACAATATCTGCTCATTGCAGAAGTGATGCATTGCTGCTATTAGAACTGGCAATAACACTTACTGGGGAGTGTTATCTAAACATCCCCACTTCCACACTGGAACACTCATACAGCTGCTTAGAACACTGTTGTTTGCTCTGGTTGCTATTTCTAGTTTCAAGGGTGATTCATATGGCTTTACCATAAACCTTTTCAGATGTCTTTGCTGTTATATTATTGCATCCTTGTGAAATTCACAGATTTTTTTTTGTGTATAAAACCATTTAGCTTTCTGTTAAGGGTATGGAATTTAAGTAAATAAAATAGTTTTGGGAAGGTGTGGCAGAACTTGGATTTCCTCACACACCCTGTAGGATCAGAGACTGCATCTGAGGTTAAGTGATATTTAATAAAGCATCCTCACTTTCAATGTTCTAGCCTATAATTGGTCTGAAGAAGTTTATGCCTCTTTGTAGCACTTCACACTATGTCTGAAAATACCTTTTGTGTCTCCGCACAAGAAAATAGGTCATTGTATTGGTGGAATTGCTGCATAGCAGAACAGGCTTAGCAAAAGATGGGGTGTTCAGGTTTCCAGCTGGGATTCAGTTGAGTGATTTTCACCCTGCTGCTCCTTTGCTGCTCTGCAAGTGCTCTCTGGGCAGGGAAGCCAGCGTGGAGTAATTAGAAAAACTTCTGAGAGAGCTTTAGGAAAGGCTTGGGATACTGGGCATGCTGTAACACAAGAACAGCACAGAGAAGTGTGTGCTGCTGTCTTTTGCTTCAGTTGTGTCAGTCTGAGAACAGATTAACACAAAAAGGGCTTCTATTACTTTTAATTTTGTTAGCACCTGTGGGGTGCACTACACTTGTAAACATACAGATTAAAACTTAGTCAGTTCTGAAATGGAAGAAATTTATGACAGGAAATATTTGAAGCAGTATTTTATTACATTTGTTAGGAGAAAAACCTTCCTCAGAAGGAACAACAGTATTTAGAGGTGCCCACATTCATGATTTTCCTTGTTGTCTCTGTTGGTGTATTGTTTTTTCCATAGTGCAGCTGACAGGAAAGAAGTTGAGGGGTTTTTCCTGTCATTTCAGTATGATCCTGTGCAGTGTGAATGAGCAGAAATTATTACCTCTGCAATTTTCTACAAGCTTGATTAAGTTGGGATTGTGGCTGCCAAGAAGCCAGAGAGAAGTGAGAGTGGAGGGTCACCCCCCTAGAATGAGTCTGTCCATTTGGGAATCTTTCAGCAGTGGAAACATAGCTCCATTTTTTTGCTATGTTAGTTGAACACAGATTTATGGGTAAAGCATGTTTTTAGTCTAAAAGAGTAAGCAAAATGCTGCAAATGGCATCAAATGTCCCAAAATGTGTAATCTGACAGTGCTGGCGAGGACTTGGTGTGTGAGGTGAAATGGCATTCAGCTGAAAGCAAATCTTGAAAAATGTCTACACACTTCTGCATCTGTAAAAAGTTAGGGAAAATGAAACAGTTTTGTAAAATAATCTGAACTCTTCCTTCCTTAAAATATTCTTCTAATATTACATGTTTCTAAAGGCAAAAGCCCTGCTATGCTGGCAGCATCCCTGCCCACAAAAGCTGGTGTTTTACACTGCTGGCATTGCAGAGAGAGAGAGAGGGCTGCCACCCCGACAAGGCTTGCTCTGACTTAGCAACATACAAATGTTATTTATAGACCACAGGAGTCCTCAGAGATAAGTAATTATGTTTCATCCCTTTTTTATGAAGAATGAACCCCGAGCTTTCAAAGAAATATGATGCTAAGCACTTTCTCTGGCAGGAAGGGCTGATGCTAACCCTGGGTTTGGCAGTGAGGGGTTATAGCCTTGGGCCAGTCACTTCACTTCTGGGAATATCAGTTTCTCAGGAAAATGGGAGGTGGTTCTGTTTACCTTAGAGATGCACTTTGAAGTACAACCAAATAGTCTTGGTTCAGTTCTAATTAAGTGCAGTGTGTTACTCAGAGCAGTGAAGTGGCTGGCCTTAGGTAGAACATGCAGGAATTCCTGGTCCACCATATGCTTTTAATCCATACTAACACTTCTCTTGGACTTAGTCTGCACTGAAAGAAGGCTGCTGTCATTGAACAACAAACATTAGATTTTTAATAAGATCAAAAATCTGCTTGGGGGGGGGGGAAATCAAAAGAAATGGTCATTTCTGTGGCATAAAAAGAATTTCTGATATGAATTGTCAAAATGAGCTACAGATCTTTTTGTGAGATTGTTTCCATTAGATTTTGGCCGATAGCATTTATTGGACAGCCTGTCTGGAAGGGGATCAAATAAACTCGAGCTCCCATCTTCCCAGCAGAGCAGAAGTGAAGATTTCCCAGAGCAGAGGTGTTCTAAATGATCCTCAGACAAAGCAGTATTGGGCATTTCTTTAACTTAGGAGTTGACAAATAGAAACTTTGTTCATTTTTCCGCTTAATAACTTTAGCTCAGGCAAGGTATGTGCATATGCTAATGGAAAATGTTAACTGTCACTATGAGAAGGCAGTGGTGGAAAGTATCTTGGTTTTGACCAATTTTATTTGTTTAAAAATAGCCAGCCCAACAAAAAAAACCCCCAACAAATCAAACCAAAGAAAACAACAAAAATGTGTAGGAGTTTTAAGGACATTGAAAAAACTTGGATATTTTATTTTTAATTATAATCTGGTGTTTTATTAATGCTTGTGCATATAGTAGAGTTAAGCTTTTTAATGAAAGTGTGCTTCAGGCCAGATCGTTTTTTATCAAAAATCTTTTATGCATTATATTAGTCACTAATGATATGCCAGAACCAGAAGGGAAATAACTGTTCTTGTAGTTCAGGAGGGAAGTGAGAGCTCATGGGAAAGGCTGACACATTTCTTTACTCCTAGTGAGAGTTTCTGTGGAATGTGCCAACCAGAAGGGAAACTGCAGATTGAATGTGGTGGGTGTGGAAACTGCCACCCAGTGACCCCTCTTGAGTGGGGCTGCACAGGCTCCTTGGGAGTCAGAGAAGTTGGGAACCCCGGGATCTGCAGCCTCCTGCAGCTCAGCTCCTTGCTGTGGGGAGGAGCAGCACCATGGCCCCACTTCTCTGGCCATGCTGGGAAGCAGAGGGCAGTCTCTCCTCAGAGCGTCTTCCAGCCATCCCAGTCACACCTTGGATGCTTTAAATTTTTAGCTTTTTTATTTTTTCAGATCCTGTACCGCATTAGTGTATAACTCTGAACCCCATATAGTGTTAGTAAGCTCCCTTCAACTTTGGTCAGACAAAGCAACCCCTCTGGGCCTGAAAACCAAGGACACCCTACAGCCTCAGGCCCTGAAAAGTATCAACAAAAGTGAGTTGGAGGGAGCAACCTGGGGGTAAATGACTTCATTACATGAAGCTGTAATTGGAGCATTAACTCCTAATATGCAAATGGATCAAACTTACAAATGTCTGAAAAACTCATGACCATCGTCCACTTTGGGTGTAGCCTCTGGGAGGCTGACTGCCCAAGGTGTATCTATGGAAGGCCTTTAAAAAATTCCCACTTTATTCTCTTAATCTTGTCCAGCCTCTGTTCTAGGTAGCCACCCCAAGACATCCCCTTCCCCTGGTGAGCCTCACACTGGGAAGAGCTGCAATGCTGCCAGAGCAGCTCAGCCTCATTAGCTCCATCCTGTGCCTGTGTTCATCCTCACCTAAGAACTTGTTTGCATTTAGGATTTGTGCTCCATGCCCCATTGCTCATGGCCAGAACAGAATGCCCTTGGCAAGTCGCTCCTGCCCTCTGGGTGGGTGCTGATGGTGTTGCTGTTTCCTGTGCACAGCCATCAGAGCAGAATTTGGCACACTGGAGAAATTAATTTGTGTGCCCATCCCCTTGGTTCCTTCAACACAGGTTTTTTCCAATAGCCACTGAGGGAATGGATGTAACTATCAAATATGTTTGTCCAGGAGTTCATGCTGTTCCTTCTTGTGAAGGGATTTAAGACTCCGTTGGCCTGGAATATTTCAGCAACCAGGAAGGCATGTCTTGCTATCATTTTGTGCCCTGCAAGGCCAGGTTTCCTGTCTGAAGGACTCATTCTTCTGTCCTAGATGTTGCCTCAATTCCCCTTTGCTAATTTTAGCTGCTTATCTGAGGCGAGTGATTTAGGAGCCTGTTGGCCGTGGTCTCTGTTTGCTGTCAGCAGAGAGCATCAGACACTTGGAGGGGGTGATTCAGCTCTGCAGTTGGGCTCTGCTACCTGCCAAAAATGCTTCCTTCCCTGAAAGAGAGGCCAGGCTCAGTTCTGTCCCTGGCTCCATCCCACCCTGCCGTGTGACTGCTCCTACAGGGGAAGAGAAGTCCCCTGTTCTGGCTAAAGAAGCATTGCCTTCCTCTTAGATGTCTGTCTTTACTTTTGCCTTTTTTAGCTGTGTGTGAAAGGAGATATTTAAATACAAGGTACCGTGAGGACTGTAAGAAATTAGGAAAAGAGTAAAACCCCTCCATTCCTTTTCTGCTTGTGCCTGCTTTTGGTTCTGTTAGAGACAAGAAATAGCTAAAAGTAAACAGGAAAACCTCCCTCCAAACCCCCAAAACAAAGCCCCAAATAATCATAAAAACCCATCAACAAAACACAAAACCAATTCCTCGTTTCCCCACCTGTGTTGGATATTTTTCTTTAAAAGCTAGATTATTGTTTGCCTTCCATATATTGGCTCCCTGACTTCCAGGTGAGCAAGGCACATTTTATGTTGTTACCTTTGTAAGCAAACACAGAAATTGCTATTCCTCAGCAGTTCCAGCAGGATTTTCAGAACGTGGAACCTGCCTGAATGTGGCACTTTATCCTGACACTTTCTGGCATCTTTGTCATGTGCCCTACAGCCAGACTATGCCTTAATATAATTTACAAATCTGTTGTGTGTTTAAGGAAAAAAACCTTTTTTTTTTAAGGTTCTTATTTGATAAAGCATTTATCCACACCACTTTTGTATTTTCTTTGTCTCCTTTTTCTTTTTCCTCTTTTCCTCATTTCCTTTCTTTCATCAAGGTCCAAATCTGCTCTTTGCTTCCAGTCTGTGTAAAAGTTGTGTCATCTGGTGGAGAACACATGCTTTCAACATGTACTGTCAATATTGGGTAATACTGTTATTGTTGTCAGCAACATCTTAGGGCCACTTGCACCAGAATCAAGTACCCTTTCAGTAAAGTTTGGCATCAATTTACGTTTTCCAGCTTGCTTTTGCTGGAAAATGCAAAATAAGGAGAGAGAAGTTAGAAAAATACTGCTAGAAATGTTTGGCCTCTGCAATTACTTCATGATTTTTCTTTTTACATTGTTTGCCTTTTCTCCCTCTAAGGTCTGGGGTGTTTATAAGCCACAATTTTAGAGTCTCTATTTCCATTCAGGGAAATTGCCTCACAGTAGCACACCCACTCAAGAGTGACCTATGGGACTTGAAGAGAAAGACCTTCACCAAACTACCATTTATGTTTAATTACCATGATGTTTAATCCATGATGTTTTGCAAATCTCATGGAATAGTGCTTTCAAAGAGTCAGTAACATTAAGAGGATGGTGATATTTTCACAGATATTCCATAGCAACAGAATCAGTTGACTTAAGTTACCAGAAATGAGTTAGTTGATGGAGTTTAATGAGAACAGTTTTTCATTACAGCTCATTTTATCTGAAGTCTCATGTGCACAGAGTTCTGCAGTCCTGGGTTGCAAACCACATTCGAGTACTCAGTTCCAAACCAAAAACTGTTTTCAGTCACTCTTTAAAAATTTTGGCATTCTCTATTGATAATGTTACAGGTTCCAGAGACAAAACAGAAGTAGTATTTTACACTCGAAGGGTATTTGGATATTGCTCTTCCTGTGAGGCTGGGGTGAGAGAAGAGGTGCTGAGGACAGAGGTTCTGAGCCCTGTCCCCAGCAGAATCAGCCGTGCTAAAGCCTTCTTATGGCTGTCAGGAAGCAGCAGTGTTCTTCTCAGTCTCACAAGTTGGTCACAAATTCAGAAAGGAATTACCTTCTGTTGGGTTTTCAAGTTTTGATGTTTTGTTTCCAGTGTTTGGTTCCGCTGTTATGGGAGATGAAAACAGAAATAGATGATTTTTCTACAGTATCAAACCACAACTTTCAGGAGAAAATGTTCCAAAGAATGAGGTATTCAGGCTTTATTGGATGTGTTTCAAGAAGTCACAAATGTTATGACCTAAATAATTCCATTTTGCTGATTTTTCTCCTGGAAATGTGTTTCGTTTGTGAATGTGAAGGAGAGAAACAAAAAGAACAAGAAACACTAAATTTCTGTTTTAGGTTAGTTAGAATTCACTAATTTTCAGAAAGATGTCAAAGCATTGCTTTGTCAATCCATGTGCTGGTAGAATACTGTCACCTGGTTTAAATATATTTCAGCAGAGTTTGAAAAGATTGTATTATTTGTGAACTGGAAAGCAGAGCAGGAGTCTTACTCTGCAACTGCAATGTTGGATAAATCTTTGTAACAGAATGTTAGAACTGCTTTCTAGATTTCACCAGGAAGAATTACTTAGCCCTCACAGCCTAAAGATTATTTTCCATGGCCCCAAACAAGAGCTGTAAATCAATGTTGCCCTGCTCACTTCAGAACAGAGACGTTGATTTATTTGGTTGGGAAGGTGACCTCATTAGCCCAGCTGAGCAGAGGTCAGGTGCCACAAAGATTGAAATCAAGAGCAGTATTTTTCAGTAGGAACTTAAAGTAACTTTTCTTCAGGAGCATCAGAACTTTAAAGCCTTATCGTATGGACTTTTCTGGGGCACGCAGGGTGTTCTGAGATATGTTTGGGAAGTCAGAAAAATCTCTCCTGTCATATCAAGCTCATATTTTTTATACCATTCACTTCAGGGTGAAAGGTTGTGGAGTTTGGTTTTTGTCATAGAAAATTTGTCAGGGAGACTGTATAAATGCTTGTCTACTTTTTGGCCATAGTCAAGGATGACCTAAAGTTTACTTTTTATCTACTTCTTTTAAAATTGAGCAGTTAAAGGCTTGTAATGGCAGGGGGTTTGCAGCTAGATGTTCTTTAAGGTTCCTTTTGACACCATTCTGTGATTCTGTGTAAGAAGGAATTATTGTGAGGTAAATTTGTCAGGACCTAGTGCTTTTCTAGTTTATTCTGTTCATCATCATCCAGTGCAGTGTCTGTGGTTTCTAAGGGTTCAGCTCTGCTGAGGGGAGAGGGGAGAGGCCCATGGGAAACAGGAGGGCACCCACTGCCTCCTCACTATCTCTGCACTGAGAGTCAACCCCAGCTTTTCCATTTCCACCCTCTCCATGCTGATTTCTTTTCAAATATTCTCTGGTGCTGTGATGTCTCAGATTATTTTTTTCTGTGGATCCCCCCAGATGTATAAAAGCTCAGGTAAGGAGTGCAGATGTGGTGCTTCAGGACATGCTTCACTGGGGGACCTTGTTTTAGATTAATGACATGACTTGATGATCTTCGGGGTCTTTTCCAACCTAAATATTGCTCTGATTCTCTGGGTTTGGTTTTTTGGGTGGAATATCTGATGCACAGCTATGGTTATGAGTTCCTGGTGGGACATGGAGGAGCCAGGCAGGCGTTGGGTGCAGTGCAGAGCGCGCTGACCTCACCCTTTCCATTTCCTCGGGTTCCTTGGGAGCTCGGGAAATGCGATAATAGGGAATTTCAGTACAGGAGCCGAGCAGTACAAAAGAAAACAAACTGCACCACCAGTGCCTTTGCCCACGCAACCCCAAAGTCCACAAAGGACTTAAACCCTTCTCCATCAGAGCTCCCCAAACACACACGGCCTGGGGCGGGAGTGGCGCGAGTCGGAGACGCTCTTTGTGCTTGTCACTCGCACCTTCCACCCTTGTGCACACCCTTTCACAGGCTCCGAGCGCTGCTGTGACCCTTCCACGAGGCTCTCTGGAGGAGCCCTACCCTCCCTGTCACCTAACAGTTCATAAGTAATTGTTGGTTAACCAGGAATTTTACCCCACACTTCACATCCAGGAACAGATTGGAAACTGCTATGTCCATAATAGGAGGGAGAGGCTCGGAATCCTATGGAATGAATGGTAATAAAAAGCAAGGCAATTGTCACGTGCGTTTTGGCTTGAATCATGACAAGAAGCAGATGTGTGACATGCCTTTTCCTTTGCTTGTATGCACGCCAAATGGTGCAAAATTCTTAAATGTTTTCTGCTTTTTGCTGCAATTTAATCTTCTTGAATAAACTGAACGTGACAGTGAGTCCATCCAGAGCAGTTGCACAGTTTGACATTTCTGTGACTTTTCAGAAAGTGCTTAATTTACATTTATTTTGAAGGAAAGTAGGGGAAGGATTATATTTGTTCTGTGTTGAAAGGATAAGTGTGTTTTCAGGTTAGAAACCATAAAAAGCACACTCGCTGTTTACAAGTAATGACTATATTTTAGCAGCTCAGAGACACTGAACTCTCATACAACTCCCAGCTGTATTTTTTTTTGGTGTTTCAATGCACAGAAGTCTGCTCAAAAATCCAGGTTTTGTAAGTGCAATGAACCCAGTGTGAAGGTTGTGGCATGTGCACGAACACCTGTGGGTGGGGACAGAGCTGTCTGGAGGATGTGATCCTGAGGAGTGCTGGGTTTTTCAGACAAATTCCAGTGAGTGCAGATTTCCACTGCTGTATAAATGTGTTATCCTGGTCTGAGCCTTCCCAAGCTCTTGTATGGTGTCCTAGTGAGTTCTACAATCGTTTTGTATTTGGTGAAGAAGCGTATTTCCAGTCTAATCCTGTGCTAAACAGGGTGCGGGGCTTGGCCTCATGCCAAAACCTGCATGGCCCTTCTGCAGCAAGTCAAGTGATGATGAGGCCAGCCCTCAGTTCTTAAGAAACTTTGTAGATAGCCCACAGTTTAGACAACTGAGTCCATTAGCTGAACTTCCTTTAAGCAAATAAAGCTGGGTAATAAACTTGGAATAATTTTCAAGATGCCTCTTCTGAGATAGTTGTATAAAGATGCTCTATTTTAAATATCCCAAACAGACTTGGAAAATGGCTGTAATGCTGCAAAGTGTTTCTGAGCTTAACCTACACTTGAAAAAAGAACAGCCTTTCTGCAAACACAGTGTGTGTAATTGCCACTGTTTCAATGCAACTCTTACTTTCCTAGGCAATAAAAGTAAACTGTGGCTCTCTCTGTCCTGTGGCTTTAATGATTGCTTGGGATTCAAAAAGCAATGCAGAGATCACCTGAGCTGCTTGTGTGCAGGGATTTGGTTAGAAAGGGAAGACCTCAAAGTCAGGACGAAGAGAAATGTCACTAAATCTTGTAATGCTTGACTAGGAGTGGTCCAACTAAAACTGGATAAGGAAAGGATACCAGAATTCTTCATCCCTTTAACGCTTCTGTCTGTGCCCTTTTATTGATAACAGCAACAATATAACAAGATGGTTTTCAGTCACCTAGGAAGGGCTCCTCCTCCCTGTGTAAAGCCAAAGTAAGGGGTGGATTTTAGCACAAACAGCTGACAAAACCATCTTTCTGAGAATATTTATTCTAAATGCTGTTCATCCGAGCACACCTGGAAGCAGGAGATTTGTCTTTGGCTATTGCTGGTACATCTCAACTGTGCACATAACTCTGAGAGATGCTGAAGAATCCTTAACATATGTTAAATATCCTTAATGTTCATTTTTTACTAAGATTAACGATTTGAAGCTTTTCTACGGAAAACCATGAAATAGTATTTCAAATAGAAGTCTTGCTTTAATCGGATTACCAAACTAAACAGAAGTTTTCAGAGACTCCTGTAGTGTTAAATTCAGTCTTACTGGGGGATGTACACACTTTGTGACAGTTCCATGTGGAGACTAGAGCTGGTTTCCTCTTTTGACTTCATTTATGCCTGTTGTAACTTCTTTTTCTGGTCTAAGTGACCTAATTCTTCAGACAATTCAGAAGAAGAAATGGAGAAAAACCCAAACCACACCACCTTAAGGCGTTTTATGTTGTAAAATGTTGTCTTCTTGTTGTTGTATAAGATTTTTTCCATTCCCATTCTGTTCCTTAAAAAGTATCCCAGCCTCCACAAATAATTCCAAGAAAATGAGGACCATGAGCAGAATTTGCTGCACACAGAATGATCATTTATATCATCAGTTACATACACCGGATATTCTCTTACTGAGGAGAGCAAAGATGCAAATTCAATATTTGCTGAATGGTTCCATTTGACCCGTGTAAAGGTTTTTGAGGTTTTGAGGAGACATTGCATGGCTGTGGGGAAATGGCTGCATCTTTTAATTGCTCATGGCCAGGCTTTTTTTCTGTACTTTTTTTTAAGGGATGAATGTTTGTAGGTATAACTGAATGCCACTGAAATTCTTAATGTAGGGCACTCAAACAGGATCTCCTGGTCAGGTGAGAAATCCTGTAGGAATAACAAAATACATTAAGCAGTTATTTAAAGTAAGCACAAGATTTGTTAATTGCATTCCCTACAGAAATAGTAATAAGGATTTCTTATTCCTTGTTCACAGAAATAGTGAAATTATAGCTTGTTTTGTGAGAACCTGTGAGAATAATTGTCTGAAAAAATCTCCATGGGAAAGAAAAGATTACACATTAGTCCTGTACTTCTCAGCTCTGCAGCAGCTCAGCAATCCCACCAGAGCCACCAGGGCTGAGAAAGACGTGGAGATCAGGCAGGCAGCAATATTTCACACTGATGAGAGATCTGTGTTTAGTGTTAACTATTCAAACCTGAACTGTGTGAATGTGCTGCCCTAAAACAAGAAAGCATTTGCTGTTGGGAGATGTTTGGGAGGGTTTGTTACAAAGTTTAGATTGCTTTTCCCTGCTTTATTCCCACCACACATTGCAGTTTAATATTGTTCAGATGGGTTTGGGTGGGTTTTCTCTGCAGGATGTGCACAATTTTGTAGTGGGTTGTTGTGTTTTTTTTTTTTTTTTTTTAGGGGACTAAAAGTGCCACTTCTGAAAAAAAAAAACAAGGCCCTAAACCCAAAAGCAGCTTACTTGGTGAATAAGAGCAATCTGTAAATTCCTGAGGTTTTTGCAGGGGAGGCAAGTGCTGACCTGAATTTTTGTCTGTCCCCTGCCTTCCCCCACTGCCTTGCACTGAGGATGGATGTAGCAAGTGAGCTCCTTTGGCATCTGGGGAGTGCTTCATGTGCTACCAGTCACCCTCCAGGCTGTCCTAGCAGGAGGGAGAGGACACTGCTAAGTTCCTCTCCTTCCATTTTTATCCCAAACACCTTTAATTCTTCACCTGAGACACTTTAAGAATTATCTACATATGGAACAACATTTTCCCCTTGCCTGGAATGCTGTTTTATATGAAAATAAAGGGCTGTGGTCATACATTTTTTGGGAGGCAAGCAGTCAGCTGGGTAAATATGCAGTATAAGATGATGGCAACTAAATACATTTCTTGCAGAAATTATTTCTGCAGCAGGCATCTTACAATTATTTCTCAAGTTCGTTCTCATTTGCCTCGTTCTTGGTGTGAATTGTTTCAGAATTTCTGTCTGATGTTTCCAGCATTTAACTGCTCTGGCTGTTTAATAACGATCACTAATTAAACAAACACAAGTTGCCCCTCTTCCATGTGCAGAAGTCACGTGCTGCGTTTCTCCTGTTCCCTTGGAGTTACCACAAAAGATGTTCTGCACTTCTGTAAAAACAGAGTGCAGCTCCCTGGCCAGCACTTTCTGAGTCACATTTCAGGGTTCTGAGAGAGCAGCTCCCTTCAGATGGAGCCTGTGAGCTTTGAAGCCTGCTCACCCACTTGGCTGATGTGATGCTGAATCAGAAATTCCGTGTTGCTGTTGTGGTAGGAAATACAGTGATCCCCTTAACACAGCTTCCATCTGACACGTTGGCAAGCCAGCTCTTACTTCTGCTTCTTGATGCATATTCCATTTGTCTCCCAGAGGAATGGGAGACTAATATCTTGTCAGTGCTTTGATTTATGATTAATTGTTAAAGGAGCAGATTTTCTGCAGTAACATAAGATTTGGGAGAGGAAGTATAAATTACTGTATTGTTTTCTTTGACACAAATAGCTGCTTCGGCTTCAGGGAGTTTTATCTTGCCGTGTTTAAGTCTCTTAATGATACTAGCAGGTACTTTTTCCTGCAGAAGATTTATTACTTCCCAGCAAAGAAAGGGATGACAAAAGTATTTAAAAAACCCCAAGAAAAACACAAACCCCTCTTCTGTTTTTGCTCTGGGGCTTCCTACCTTTTTTTCCTGTAAGTCTGGAGATCTGTGTGGAACTGCTGTTGCAGTTTTGCACACAAGTTACCTTTAAAATTGTTGAAAATGGGTTTTTTTGTTGTTTAATTGATGATTTTGCTTGTTTTTGTTTTTCTTAAGGCAAGCATCCTTTTAATTGCCAGAACTTTCTTCTTTCCCTTTCACATGCATGGGAAGGAGAAGGAACAGTGAGACTGTGCACTTCTTTTAGAGCATTTAGGTGAAATGCTCTAAAACTTCTGGGCATAAATTTCAGATTCCAGTTTCCTTCATGTGTGTTAGGTAACATTTTCCTCTGCCTTGGCAGTGTGAGCTGTGTGTGTCAGAGCCTTAGAAGCTCAAGCAGGCAGCCCACAGAGGAACAAAGTGGTAGGTAACTGGTGGTGATGTTGATAGAGGTGACTAATGACACTGTGTCACTTTGCCTATTGATGTGGCACTGGGCCACAAGGAGTTGTTGCAATTAAGAATTAAGAACAACACTGGAGAATTAAAATTCATCTTATAGGAAGGCTCTCTAAAGGTGCACGTGTGCTGGCTGGAAAAAAAGTACTGAGGGACTTTAGCAATTGTGAAGATGAATCCAATTGGTTCTACCCTATGGAACAGCATCATTTTGATAAACTAATTAGCAGTGACAGACTCTGTCCTTAGGGAGACTCTTAACCAAGTCCTGGATCATTTCTTTGAGTCAGCCCCAGAAAATGTTTGGCTGTCAGCTCCATCCTGTTTGCTGCCAATCAGTAAATTTCCTTCCGATAAATTAATTCCAGGCACACCCTGTTGACTTGGCTGTTTTCTTTCAGGCTCATTGCTAACATCAGACTTTGAATAAAAAACACCTACAACTTTACAGGACATCTTTGCTATTTCTCCAGCCCACTGCAGTGTTGGCTGGCATGGCATGCAGTCCAACCCTTACAAGACTTTTCCCATATACTTGCAAATTCCTGACTGCTTTGGCATTCCTGCAGGGCTCTTAATTAACTGATCTTTCATGAGGAAAAAAAAAATTACACTTTAATGTATAAGATTTTTCTTGGTTTTTTTTATTGGGAGGGGGCAGGGGTTGGGTTTTTTCCTTGAGGTTTTTGTTTGTTTGTTTGTTTTCTTTTGTTTTGTTTTTTGTTTAAATCTCAAAGGAAACTAAAAAGTCCTTAAAATGTTGATGTGAGAGAAGTTACTTCTCACTTCTGTTGACCATCTGTTTACTTCCCTGTGTAATTCTCAATTTTTCAGACAGCTTGAAATGCAAGTGTACAAATTTCACACTTAGACTTCAGTTAGTTTTGCATTAGAAAGGTGTTTGTAGGATTTTTTGGTTTTCCTCATAGTTCTGAAGGCAGAACATCAAATAGCTCAGATGTACGGAGAGCAGGGGTCGGTATTCTTTGCACCAACAATTGCAAGACTAGAAATAAGCAGTAGAGGTGTCTGTCTGCTTCCTCCCCTGAAAATACACCCAAGGCAAAGGAGATGAAAGGCAAACACCATGGGTTTCTTCCACAGAACTGCCTGTGACTGGGAGCCTTTCCAAGATGAGACAGCATCCAAAAAAACCAACCAACAAACAAAAATACCCACTAGAATATTTTGTATCCTAAACATGAACTATCTGAAGAGAAAATGCAAAGATGCTGCTACATCTCTGTGTCCTTGTGTTCAGTCAAGGCCTTCCATGGCTGGTGGAAGTGCTCTGATGCTGGCACAGCCTGCTCTGGAGTAACAGCCCGCAGTAAGTGATCTGTGTTTTTCAGAAAGATGACGTGTGGGTGGTTTTAGGGAGCTTATGGAAAGATTGCTGTCCCGTAAGCCCTGCAGTCCACACGGGAATTCCACACACAGAAAATGGCTTTCATACAATGTGGAGAAAGTATGACAGCATGTTGGGGGTTAGGTTTCTTTTCTTTTTTCACCTATAGAATTTTTTCCCAAGGGTTGCTTGGCAGCTAATTGCTAGTACTTATCAGTGCTCAGCTGAGACAAAAAAGATGGACCCTGGTATTTGGCTACACCCTTTGTCTCTGGGAGTTTCTCTCGAGGGGGGGAGAAAGACGGTGCTGGAAGGCAGTTCACTTTTGCTGTGGTCTGCATCGGGAGAAGAGAGGGCTGCCGTTGCTGCGTGGGTTTCTCACTGGCACCACCGGGATTTGATCCTGAAGAGAGCTGCTATCATCTGCTCGTGTGTCCAGGAAGATCCTGATTCCTCCTTTGTTGCCCTGCTGGAGTTGGCTCAGCCCTGTCCCACTGCCTCGGCGCTGTTTTAGAGCTGCTCTGCACCGCGGGCCCGCACTGCCCTCCCTGCCAAACACCCCTGCCCTCCAGTGACCACCGACGGAGCACCGAACTTCTTCCGATCCACCAGCCCGGGATACCCCACCGTTCCAGCTTGGTACCTTTTTTTGGAGTCCCCAGAGACCAGACTGCCCTGGGTTTTGTAGGACCAAGCCCCGTCAAGGTCCCTGGTTCTGTTTTCGCTATTAATTGCTGTAGTTGTTGTTGTTTGTTTGCCTTGTTATACCTATTAGTAAAGAACTGTTATTCCTATCCCCATATCTCTGCCTGAGAGCCGTTTTAATTTTTTTTTCTAAATTATAATAATTTGAGGGAAGGGAATTTGAATTATCCATCCCAAGAGAGGCCCTGCCTCTCTTTAGCAGATACCTGTCTTCTTTCAAAACCAAGACACAGCAATTCCGTTGTTTTGCAGGATTAGTTAAGGTGCCCTAGTGATATTGTCCCATCCTCCCAGGCTGTTTGATGATTCTTCTCATTATGCAGCAGCAGATAGTGCCCCTCAGTCAAATCTAGCAAGTGAAAGCAGTAACACGTTAGCAACTACCAACTTCAATAAAGTAAGATTCCTTAATTTCTATATTAATATATAAATATACATACTCACACCTTCCCTGGAACCCTGAGTTTGAAATGGCTGCTTCCCTGACCCACCATGCAAGGCAAGCTCTCCACAACCCCTTGAAAATGGATATGAGAACATTTCCCAAAGCACCACTTAATGAGCTGTAAAATGGTTTTTATTTACCAAATCCCAGCAACCCAACCACAGCCTGAACAACATAACCAGCTCCCTGCTCTCTAGAGCTTTGAAAATTTTACTGTACATAGAAAATGGATTTTTGAGAGAGAATTTTTCACCCTCTGCTCTCCTGGGGCTGTGTCTTTCTCCTTTTCCCCGCAAGCCCAGGTAGCTGGGCTGTCATGTGTGGGGCCCCACCACACTGGGGAGAAAAGGCTTCTCCTCCCTAACTTGTGGGGCTGCTGTGTGATTGTGCCATGATCCTTAGCCTTCAGCAACCCTTATTCCTGAGGGACATTAAGGAGAAAGATTCCTATTACGTGCATGCTTAGTCTGTGCCAGACACAACAATGGTGAGGGAGGAATGCCAGGCATTTTTGGATCAGTGTGAGGTTTGGTTCTCAAAGAGCTCCGTTCTTGTCCCAGTTGCACCAGTCATGATTAACAATATCTGCACTAAAGTTCACCAGACACTTTTTCAACTGCTGTAAATTAATATCTCCACTGACAGGCACACACTCCTGCTGTTTAATGCCCACTGACATGCTGGCAGAAAAACTGAGTCTCTTGAGATGAAAACTGAGTTAGGTCCTGCAGTTTCAGAACGGATCATCCTATTGCACATGTGTAAACCTGGAGTCAGCAGGGAGTCCATGGAAGGCTCTGCATTGTGATTCCATCCATGAAGGAGTTGCTGGGAGGGCAGTGAGTGTGTCTCTGAGATACTTCTCTCACTGAGTGGTGCTGCTGCCTGTGACCATGGGCAAAGTGAGAGCCTGAGGGCGATTGAGGCTGCCATACTGTGAGGATAACATATTCTCTGGTTATGATTTCAGTTGGAAAAGAGGCTGATAATCCTTTTGAAAGTTGCTTGCCATTGGTAAAATTGAAGAAAATAAGTTGGCAGAGGACCCAAAAAACCCAGATCACTTTTTCTAGATGTACTTAACGCCACTCAGTACAATATTTTCAGTAAAATTAATGGCATTTAGTGCCAAGGACTTTCCTCATCTTTACCTCCAGCATCTACAAGCTTCTGTTGGAGTTTGAGACTTTTTTGGCTACTTTGATAGTTTATGATGCACGTGCTTTTTCTATCTAATATTCCACCAGGAGCATCAAGGTAGGAGAAACAATATAAGCCCTAGCATTGCATTAGTGTAAGTCATGATGGAGTTAGTCATCCATAATTCATGGATATGACCTTTTGCTCAAACCACAAAGTGTCTTGTGAAGTGGTGCTGTGCTGTCCATGACTCTCACTGTTGTCATCAGCTGCAGTCACACCATTAGACTGCAAAACAGTACAGAAGCCATACTGATAACATATTATTCAGCTCTGCTTTCTCTCCCCTTGCATACATATTATGCCGTAGTTGTTTTTAAACATATTTTGGAATCCTGGTCCTGTTGGATAATATTTCTCAAACTGATCATCTGATTTTAGATCCTGTTAGGAGAATGGCACCAGGGCCTGATGTTGACACCCAGCAGGGTCTGTGAGCACAGGGAATGGAACTTTGAGGGTGTGTGGAGCTTTGCCTGTGTAGGGAAAAGGCAGAGGGGAGGGTGGGGCGGTGGTGGTGCAGGCTGAGAACTCCCCTGAGTTAGAGAGGCTCCTAAAACCCATCAAGGCTTGTGTTCCTTCCTTCTTATGGGGAGAAGAAGGAGGTTTGGTAAGTCTGATGTTTAAAGTGTGGATCTGAGGAGATACATGAGTTAAGCTACAATTCCTGCTCACAAACATGACTTAGTTTCCCTTTGTGTCAATTTCTTTTCAGTTGAACAAGGATAACAACCCTGCTTTTCTCCCAATTTGGATTTCTATTTCCATCTAAACCATTTCAGGCAAAATGAGGTTGAAAAAAATTTCAGTGGGAGGCAGCTCTGAGAGGCAGCCAGAAGCACTGCTTCTCCTGGTGAGGAGTCACTTGTGGCAGGAGGGATGCAGGTTGGGCATCCAGGAGGACATCGCTGGAAGCAGCGTGCTCTTGTCTGCACCCTTGCTGGTTTATTTTGTTCAGATGCTTCCAGTTTCCCCAGAGTTAAACAGCTCTGCTGTTGCCAGGACTGGGTAACAGAGAATTGTCTTCTATCTCAGAGGTGGTTTTGAGGTGTGTGCTTCTCCATGGCAGCACACCTGACCATGATGTGCTCCAGTAATTCATTGCTGCTTCTCAGGAATGCTGGAATTGTTACCCCTGTTCAGGGGACTTCATTCAGGACAAAGAGATGACTTCTTCCTGAGGGTTGAATTAGCAGCTCTGTCCCTGTCTGGAGGTGCATTTTCTCTGTTTTCTCCTTGCCATGTGTTAGTTTTCCTCCAGTGCATTTCACTGGTTGGGATTGCTCGTGCTGTCTGGTTTGAGCTCTGCCAACACAACGAGGGTGTGTTTCCAAACACTCACTGCAGCTCCTTGGCTTTGGGAAGGGGCTGCTGTGAATGCACTCAGCAGGAGGATTGTGCTGAGGCCACTCAGGGACACTGTGGTGTCTGTCATCTCCTGTCAAGCCCTTCCTCTTCCCAGTGATTCCTTTGTGCTCCAGCTGTGAACACTTTGCTTTTGCATCACTGGTGGTGTCCATCTCTGTGGTGTAGGGTATTTTCTCATCTGAAGGAGAAAAAGAATGTTAAAATTCTCACTTCTGGTCTGTTCAAGTCTAACAATAACTTTCTTTACACGACTTCAGGCAGCTTTCAAACAATATTGTTAGTTCTTGGAGGAAAGGAAGGAAAAGTTAACTCCCAATCAGCTACGCCAGCAGAAAATCTGCACAAGGTGCAACCACAGTTCTTTAATTGCACATTTGCCTACTTTGGAGAAGCATAAATGATTACACATGGTACAAGGTGATGGAATGGGGCCTTGGGTATGTGCTGGGATAACTGAGATAAAACTCAGCTATAAGATTCTATCTCTTGTAGAAAGCTTCTCAGAATTTATTGGTGCCAGTTCAGTAGTTCATAGCTTGGGTGGCTGGGGAAGATGGGGTGTTTAAATATCGTGGTGAGGGCACACTGAGCCCACTTGACCTGGGTCACTCCCTGAAAGCTGTGGCCCTTCCACACAAGCTCAGCTCTCTTTCCTTTCCCACAAATAGTGCTGCTCCCCAGCTGGTGGAAAGTTGATAAACTCTGACAATCAGTGGTACTATTTATTCGAGTTTGAAAGCTCAGCCACCATTTTCCCTCCCAAGACCATAAAAAATTTCTCAGCATCATCCTGATTTTCAGCTTTTCTTTAATATATACTTTTCTCACCCAAGGCATACTGTAGTTTTCCCATTCTTCAGCAGACAGGGAAAAAACATGGCAGAACTTGCTGTCAGCTTTTTCCTCTGCCTGTTCCTTCCAAGAAATATGTACTGTAGACCTGTAGCACAAATACAGAATGTGTGGGAGGAATAGCTCAGGTGCCTGCACTGAGTCAGGAAAGGGCTCCATTTGTGTGAAAGGCCTTCAGTGAAGGAAAGGAGACTTCCAGAAGGAAGAGAAAATTGTCCATCTTCCAGGAGAGCAGCAATCTGGAGAGAAGCTGCCCTTCACTCCCTTTTTTTCTGTAAATCCCTCTCTCAATTCTGCTGTCCTTTGTTGAGAAGTAAAGAAGGAGTAACCAGGGGCCTGTTGGGTGTGACAGGCACATGAGCAGGACTGAAATGCCTTATATTGCACCACCTCTCTGCTGGCTCATCCAGGTGCCCCTTTGCCTCCTTCCCACAGCACTGAGAAGGATTTTGTAGCTCACAAATAAATGATTCAAGGCTTTAGGCTGAGAGCACTTTTAAAACAGGTCTACAAGGACTAAGCTATCTATTTTCATAAAAGTCATTTCATTGAAAAGTATGTGCACTGACTGAGGGCTTGGTTGTTCTGTCATCTGTATGTTTGTGGGATGTTGCTTTACTAAAACTAAAATAAATAAAGCAATTTCTTCATCCAAAAGCTTCTTGGAATTAGCATAGCCCCCACCCCTCCCTGTTGGTACTTCCATCTTCTTACTGGTTTTGTATAAAATCCCTGTTCATTGATCAGTACAAGGAAATTCTCTCATTTCAAATCATTTGTCAAGCCTAAAAAGTGCTAAAAATGTCCCTGTACTGCTGCAGCTTTGACCTCAACGGTTGGGTTTCACACACTGTTCCTTGACCTGGCTTGAAGACACTAAAATCTTTAATAAGACATTTCAGAAGGAGAAATCCTGGAACAGTCTCACAACTATTAAATGTTTGGAACAAATGTGCGTTTAAAACCTGAGCAGAACTAGCCAGGCATTTACAAGGATCCCAATTGAATTGTTGGTTTGTTTTTTTTTTCCCTGCAGTTCAGTATTATTATAAAAAAAGCCTTTTCTTGTTCTTTTTACTAGCATTGTTTCCTATAGAAACAAGGTGTCTGCAGTCACACAGCGTTCTCCTCTGCTCTTCTCATTTCTTGGAGAACTTCAGTGAAATTTGAACTAGTCTAAGCCCATTTGAGGGAAAGGAAGAGCTCTCAATATTACCTTTACAACTCTTGCAAGAACAGAAAGCACAGAGAAACCACATTAATATTTCCATTCACTGAAAATCTGATTTTCAAGATTTAATTGTAAGATAAGTGCAGCTTTATTAAACATGACAAAATCCTCGAAGGAAAGGCTTCATTAGCTCTGTTGCTCATGGAAGTACCTGTGTATGTAGCAAGAACACTGAAATATTTAGTCACAATACTTGTAAGTGGAGTGTGAGGCAACGAGTGCCAAGGCTGGGACAGTCAGTGTGGATTGCAGCTTCTGGAGTGCAGAAGTTCCTGATGCGCACTGAGATAGAGGTGTTTAAATAGTGAATTGTTACAGTGGTGAGCATTGAGTATTACTGATGGGTTTGGAAATTCTACCCTAAATGTTTTAAGGAAAGGAAACAGGAGGAAAGGGATTCATATGAAGAATTCATGTATTAACTCATTTCCTTGATTTTGATTAAATGACCAAAAGAGGATTTTGCCTAATGTGACCACTTGCGTGCATGAGAGATCACTTTCAGTTTACAGCCCTTTGCAATTCATTATCTAATAAATACCTTTTATATGACATTTCTATGGAAAACATAAGCTCCTGTTAGTAAGGGACTCTCAATTTCTCTTCAGTCTGGCAGAGTCCAGGGAAATCAACATTTGCAGTGGCCTTACTGCCTGACAGTTCCAAGTCCAGTCCAGAACATGTCATCGCTTTTTATTCTCTTTGAGGGATGTAGGAGATGCAGAATTTGGGCTCTGACTTCAGCCAGTAGCCAAGGTGGGAGATTTCAGGTTCCCTTTTACACATTTCTGCTTTGGGTGTAACACCTTCATGGTGCAAAAAAAGGAGGCTAAGATCCTGCAGTCTCCAGCACCACAGAGCTGAGTGGATTTTACTTGTGAATGTCCAAAAGGCAGGGCAGTTCTTAGTTTAGCATTAGAAATTCTGTTTCTCAGTAAAAAGGTCAGCAGAAAGGTGGTATTTGCACACTCTAAAAAATAAATTGCTACTTAGGGTTCCCTTGTGTTTAATATTTTTCTCTTCTGGGTGATAAAGCTGGATTGAACATATCAGTCTAAGCTGTTCTGCCTCCTGCTATTTTTACATTGTTTTGTTTTTTTGTTTTTAATTCCTAGAAGTTTCAGGGGGTTTCCTTCATGCCTCAAAGGCCAGACTTCCACACCATGTGCAACCAGCCTTTCCCTGGAGCCATTACACTGTTCCTAAAGTACACCCATCACATCGTTGTGGTGGGAGCCAAGACCCAGGGCTTGTTTCCTCTTTTCAGGAATGAGACTGCATTTGATTCATCAGGGATCTCCCACGTAGCCATTTATTTTTCAGCCTCATTCCTTCTGACTGGATTTTGACCAGAGCTGAGCTAACAGTTTTGAAGCACATAATTCTCCCAGTGTAATCAAGATCCATGGAATTTGTGGTTTGATTTTTCTGTGTATCATACCCTCAGGAATTATTTTCCCCAAGAAAAGATTTTTCTCTTTTAATAGCACTTGGGTTTTCTAGATGACTTTTCAAGCTGCACAGATCACACCAGAATGAAAGCAGCACTAGTGTTCTGGTTCCTGGGGTGCCATTGTAAAAACTCCTTTCTTTTTCCCTGAATATTAAAGGCGCTTTCTGCCAAACTTTGTTTCTTAAAGAGGTAGGGATAAAATCAAAGTGCAGGAATCAGGAATATTTTATTGACTGTAAATATGGCAGCTCTGGGGTGGGACAGGTTTTCCACTTCTTTTACCAGCAGGTAAAAGGAATTGAAGGGATTTCTTGGCGGTATTTCTACATGAGTGTCATTTAGGTCTTCAGGAGGGATCACCTTTGCGAAGAATATCTCACCTGTCCTGGCCTGCAGTAAATAATGAGTTCATTGAGCACCTCTGTGTGTGGCTTGGTTTGGTGGCTCAGACTTGGGCAGTGCCACTCAGCTTTTCTCAGGTTCCTGATGAAAAAGCTTCACAAATCTACCCAGGAAGGAGATTCTTAGTGGATATATTCCCTGGAAAAACTCTCCAGGCTCTGTGCCTGCTCTTCCCCATGATCCAGGGAAGGGGACAGACAGGGACTTGGGGCTGTGCCACCTCCTCCAGCCCTTGCTGGAGCTCCTGGTGGCAAAGAGCCGGGGCTGTTGAGGAAATTCATGGAGTGAAAGGAGCTTTCCATGGACAGGACTGGGAGGGGGAGCAGCCATTGTCCTCATTTGTCTCCATCATCCCCTTTATGCCTTGGGAAGGCTGACCTGAAACAGAGACTGGACAGAGCCAGAGAATAAAGTAGGGATTTATCGAAAGGCCTCTAGGATACACCTTGGGCAGGACAGGGCCTGACCAGGGCTACACCCAAGGTGGACCCAAAATGGTCACAAAAAAGGGACCCCCAGTCACGAGGTCTCACACGTTTACAAGTTTTGGTCCATTTGCATATTGGGGTTTAATTGTCCAATTACAGCTTTAGGTTGTGAGGTCCCATCCTTCTTGTTTTCTCTCTTCAGCCCACTCTTGTTTGTGCTTTTGGGCTGAAAGTTGTCCTTGGTCTTCAGCAGGACAAGGATTTGTTTTGTGTCCCTGCTCTGTGCAGAGAGCTGAGTGACACTGAATATGAGGCTCAGAACTGCACCCCTGGGCAGCGCAGAATCTGAAAATATGAAAGCTAAAGCTTCAGACATCACCATCAGTCTCCACCAGCAGGAGGGATGTCAGAAAATTTGCTGTAATATTCCACGTTGAGATGTTTGCAGTAGTTCTGTGGTAATGTGAGCTGGCACAGCTGGGTGGGTCCATTTTGGCAGAATTATTGGGATCTCTTCTTGTCATGTTTTCAAAAAGCCCATTTCCCTGTGCCACCTGCCCTCAGCTCGTCCTGAGAGCACGAATAGGCACCTGCAGAGCTGCTCAGAAGGGATCTGCCAGCAGTGCCCTTTCTGCCTATGGTATCCTGCAAAAATACATTTGATTTAATTTATTTGGTTAGGTCATCTGGCATTTGTCTGCTCTAACCAATTCCTCTGACTAACCACATCTGGTCTAAGCAACATGCACTGTATTTATGTGGCTGCAGCAATTTCACCCTGGTTCTAAGATTGCAGAATTTTGTTTATTTATATAAACGCTCGGAATTCTTTTCCCAGCACTTCTGTGGAATGGCTTTTGTTCAGGTTATCTTGACAGGCACTCAGACACCCTATGCCAAGAACTGGGTTTTAACATGAGTCAGACTTGTTCTTTTGCAGCCTTATTTAATTACAGGTCCATCCTAAAACTTGCTTTGTCCTCACTGGAAAATTCATTTCTGAAGGTAGCAGAAAAAGCTCTGGAAGATTTAATGACTTTGTAAAGAGGTGTTCATTTCCATGGTGAGACTTGGCCTCAAGTGATCCTTCAGAGACTCTGTTCTCAGCCTGGGAGTAATTCACTCCGTTTCTTTTGCAGATTCCAGGAGTTACCATTGATGTCTGATACTGTGTCAGCCTGCCCCAGTGACAAGCAGGTATTATTACATTTTCTCCCTGAGGCAGGCAGTATGGCATGCCAAGGCTCTGCAGTTTGTTTTCCGGTCCCTCTGACACCCAGAGCTCCAGATCAAGGCCCTTTGCAGAGCTTGGCCTGTAACTCTTGTGAATACAATAAATACAGCACTGGCAGGCAGGCAGCCTTCATAAACCAGAGAGTGTGTTTCCTCATAAATAATATTAATACTTTGAAATACTACCACCTTCTGGCAGCTAGAGGAGAGGATATTCAGACCATTTCTTGGTGAAAAACATTACAATGTCTTGCGTTATGAGGAGATGTAATTTCTGGTGTTAACTTTGAGTTTCATGTTCCATTTTTGAATCACAGAACATTTTGAGTTGGAAGGGACCCACAAGGATCACTGAGTCCAACTCCTGGCCCTGCACAGGTCACCCCAAGTCACACCAGGTGTCTGAGAGCGTCGTCCAAATGCTTCTTGAACTCACACAGGTTTGGTGCTGTGCCCACTGCCCTGGGGAGCCTATTCCAGTACCCAACCACCCTCTGGGTGAAGAATCTTTCCTGATATTCCACCTAAACCTCCCTTGAGGTCATTTTCTGCAGGAGGTTTGCTCTCAAAGGCCTACTGATCTGGATTTCCAGTGTGTTCCATCAGGGAAAATGTCATGTGCTTCTTCTCCTTCATTTTCCAGCTTAGACATTTGTTTCAGCAGGTGCCCTCAGTCTTCACTGGTGTCATTGGGAGGAGCTGTTCTGTCCATGCACCCCTTTTTCTGTTGCCCCCTCCAGTACTGACAGAATTTTTGTAAATACAAGCTGAACAAAGCATTAACAGGATAAAATCTTATTAATTTTACCCACATTTGAGGCTAACAGTTTAGTTTTTGGTAGTTTAAATGCTGGTATAGCTTCCTTGAGTAGATCCTCAGTGTGTGTTTGACCACTCAGAGACCCAGTTGAGGGGATTGCATTTGTTTGCAGTGCAGGAGGATATGGGTGATGTTCTCCTCGTGCAAATCCATCCAATGGATTCCCAAAAGGTGTTGCTCTTCCACAGGCCCCTGCAGGGGCTTTGAGACAGACAGGAGGCTCCTTTCCTCCACGAGTGCCTGGGGATCAGCTGAATTGTCATGGCAGAGCTGCACCTCTCTGCTCTGGGAGACAGTGGAAGAAATCCTTTCCCCTTGGTCATTTATTTCAATATGAAATACAAAGGTATTAGGTAATCAAGCTTCAGGAAAGGGGAAGATTTCTGTGTCTCAGGTTTCTGATCCTGTGGCCAGAGAGAAGTGCACTTACTGGACTCACATAAAAATTCACAGCTGGCAGTTCTTGTTTCATGGGGAGAAAGTGATACATGTTACATATTTGTTTGGACTTGAGGGTTTCTTCTGTGTGTTTGGGGTTTTTTTTTCCCCTGAAAAACGTTTCTTGTATAACAATACAAGAAGCTGAATTTATATATTGTTGTGTTTTATGTTTTCTGCTCTGGACAGCCTTATAAAAATATATGTTCACTTTTTTGATCGGGCATCTCTGTAACAATTTCTAAACAACTTCTGAATATTTTTTATGCTAAGCAAGAAGGCAGTTCAAAACTCTATACTTCATATGTAGAAGTTGCAGGGTTCTGCACCAAAGGCTGCAGTGTTGGATAAGTGTCACCCAAATTTGTAAGAAGGTGCTTGAAATACAGGAACAGCCATATGGAATGGCCATTGTAAAACTGGAAGGAGAATCCAGGTGTCCTGACTGTGTTGTGCCTGCAGTGGCTCATTTTTTATTGTATTACAACCCAGTAGCACAGAAATGTAACTTTAAACCTTGTAATAACTTGTTTATTTCGTGTTGTTAAAATGATGAATATAATCATGTCTTCATCTGATTAAAAAATGTAGATATTTCCATGTTGCCGAGGTATAAAGATGCTGAATATTTTCTCAGAAAGAGTTTGAATAATGGCATTTCAACGTTGTGATTGTGCTGACCCCATGAAAGGTCCAGGTTCCTGTGTAGGTAAGTAACAACTAAAGAAAAAGATGCACTCCAGGAAACTAATTATCTTTATTCCTATCTGGCAGTGATTAGTTTATGGCTGAACAGATGCTACACAGTGTTTAACTGCAGTAAATTCTGTCTTGAGCTGATAGGCCCAGCAAAGGAGACAAACAGAAGACAAGTTTACTAAGAAAGGAACTGAATCCCATTTGAATTTGAGAGTCCCACGGGAAGTGGGCTGAGAGCTGGCATGAGAAGGCAGCCCAGCATTGGGGATCCTTGGACAAATCTGGGTGGAAGGAGCCTGTTTGCCATCCTGGGCACTGAGGCTTTGCCTTTTCTTTTCTGAGTTTTGAGTGGACCAATACAAGAATTACTCTTTTTAGCTCTCCATAACTTAGAATATTTTTCTCTCAACTTTCTAAGACCAGAAGGAGCAGAGCAGTGGAATATAGCATTTCCCTGCCTCACAAGTCCTTCTTTTTTTTTTTTTTTTTTTTTTCCTTTTTACTTTCCCAGGGGAGGATATAATGGAGTTGAAAACCCATCATTACTTTAGAGACCCCTTGATTGGATTTGTGTCCTCAGTGCTTCCTGACACAGAACTGGGGCTGAAATTCACAAGATTATTTCAATTTTAGCCAATGATTGCAAATTTCAGGAAGAAACGTTATTGATGTCCCAGCGAGTGTAATCATTTGTAAGAACATACCTGGAGAAGGGGCACCTGTATATCAGTTGTCCTCAGCTGGTGATTTCATTAGAATTCCACGTGAGAAAGTTAGAAGTCAAAGCAGGCTGTCATGCACTGCAGTCAGATACCAGATACCTGGTTGTATCAGTCTCCAGGGTTACTCAGTCGGGATTAATGAATTAATTATGCAATTAATGGGATCATTACCAGCAATCAGAGGAAGTTTTTTTGAGCTGTAGTTGTTCTTTGCCTGTGGTTGCTGATGCAGGTGTGAAAGGGCAGGTGCTGCTCACGTTTCTGATGCAGAACTGTCCCACTGTGGCAGCCAGCACAGGGGCAGGGTGGGCAGGACAGCACCGGGAGAAATTGTTTTTCAGGAAAATAAGGTAGGATGAGAGAAGTCAACTAACTCATTCCAGGGGGTACCCCTGAAAGTGGGAAAAGCTGCTCAGGGTTACAGAGAGAAGGTGGAAATTTAAAATGGCCCCAAAGGCAACTTGATGACTGTAGTAGAATGTGCTTTAAGCTGAGTTCCCTCGTGGTCACTCTCACTAGCTGTGTTGCATCTGGCTTGGAGATGCGGAGGAGCCAAGGCTGTGTTTTAGCCGCCGGGAGCCCAGAGCTCATTAGAAAGGGGATGGCAAACGTGAGTAACCAGGAGGAAGGAAACAAAGGAATGCAGTTTGAGATGGCTCCGTGTGCTGTGCTGGGATAAAGGCATTATTGCTTGCAGTAATTTGATGGGCAATGACTGCTGCTCCTGGGTGAGTGCCTTAAACAGAGCAAAGGCCCAGAATGTCACACACAATCTCTCTGTTATGGAAATCAGCTGAACTGCTGGCAGGAAGGTTGTAGCTCTGAGATGGGGGCAGGTGGAGGAGGGGGTTGTTCCCTGTGGGGAGTTCCAGAGGCAGAGAGGGAAGAGTCGGGTGGTTCACAGTCTGCAGCTCAGGAAGATGGGGAAATAGAACAATATTTGGAACCACTGTGCATAAACTGAATCTGATTTATTGGGGTTTTTTAATGTCCAGCAGAGTTATGAATCTTAGTTCCAAAGCTTGTGTTTTAGAACTGTTTTTGAAGATCCCTTGTAAGGGGTGAGAGGTCAGAGATGCATTGGTTTTTAGTGAATTATGTTTTCCCATGGGTATCTGGGGTTTTGTCTGTTACTAAGAATTTGAGTGAGCTCATTTTGGTGAAGAGAGGTTGTTTAGTTGCTAAGAGATCCTTTAATGCACTGGATGTAATACATTACATGCAGAATAAATATCCAACATCCATAGAATTTAATGCTGTTTCTGTGGGGCATTTAGTGTGGTGGTTTCCTGCTAAACTCAATGACTTCAGCAAGATTGGAGGATGTGCTTGAGAGTTCATTGGAAAAATTTTCAGTGGAAAAGCTCCTTTTAGAATAGCCTGAAATTGCTTAATGATTGTTGCATAGGTTACAGCCTAAGGGTCGTTCTTTATTTGATCTGCTTTTAAATTAAAACTGGCCCATTTGCATTTTGTTGTTTTACACAGGCAAAACACCCAGGAGATGTGGGAGTAAGTGGCAGCTCAGAGTTGAGAGGAAAACTAAAATATAATTGTAAAAATCCTCAACAAAGACATTCACTCATAACCCCCTCCTTCTTTTTTAATAAAACCTTGTCTCTGCCCCTGGGACAACGGAGAGGCTTATTCTTCTTTTGATAGATTGCTTTTTAGGGTTCGTCCATATTTGAGATTGCATTATTGAGCCAGCAGACCAGTTGCAAGCGGTTCTCCACTTCATCACTGCCTGCAATTATCAGCAGATAGCACCAAAAGTAACAGTCCAGAGGAGCTCATAAAAGGGCCAAGAACAATAGGAGAGGTGACTGAAGAAAATTAGTAAGTGAAAGTAAAAAATTCCATTTGGTGGCAGATTCCTAGTGGTCTTGGTCCTTTTTATCCACTGTTTCTGTAACTCTTGTGTCAGTTGGTGCAGTGTGTGGCTTTGCCACTGCCCAGTGGAGAGAAGCAGGACACAAGGCACAAAGTGACACCACTGAGACACCCCTGTGTGCCTGTCCCACACACAGAGCTGGTTTTTGGGGTTCTCTCAGTTCTCCAGTGCCCTGAGCCCTGGGATGGGCAATCACTGCCTTGTTGGGGGCACTGCTGGAGGTTTGGACAGGCCCCACACCGTGTGTTTGATCTTTCCTGATCACAGAATTACCAGGTTGGAAGAGAACTCCCAAGATCATTGAGCCCAACCCAGCCCTAAAATCTCAGCTAAACCATGGCACCGAGCACTATATCCAGTCTTGTTTTAAACACATCCAGGGATGGTGACTCCACCACCTCCCTGGGCAGAGAATTCCAGTACTTTATCACTTTTTCAGTAAAAAACTTTTTCCTGACATCCAACCTAAATTTCCCATGGCACAGCTTATAGCTTGGGTCTCTCCTTCTGTCAGCTGCTGCCTGGAGAAAGGGACCAAGCCCCACCCGAGTACAGCTGCCTTTCAGGGAGTTGTAGAGAGGGATAAGGTCATCCCAGAGTCCTGTGGGAAGAGGGGAGTGCAGGAGAGCATCTCCTGCACACAGGTGTGCCCACCTGCACCGCCTCACCCACAGGGTGTGGGACACTGCTTTGGGGACAAGGGAAGCACAGGTGCTATTTAAGCCTGTTTTCTGATACAGGAGGGTGGCACAGTCACTGCTGCTATGCTCCACAGGCAGTGATTTGATGTAGGGTTGGTGCTATTTTCCTTCTCAGACTTAAGGCACTACAGTGCAGTGACAGGCAGGAATATGCAGCTGCATTAAAAATGTCTAAAAGCACCTGCTCTGTAGCTAAAAATATCAAATAAGGGCCAGTATGCAAATCTGAAGGTAAGCTATTAGACTTGGTGTGGAAAGGTGCAGTGTCTGCCCAGTTTCAGGTTTAATGTTAATTTTCACTACTTTCCTCAAATCCACCATGAAAGCCTTTTTCATTGTGCTGAGAATATATTTCTTACACAATACTTATGGTAGTAATTCCTGCCAGCCAAGGATTTATAATCAGGCTTTGAAAAATGTATTCTTTAAGAAGAATAAAAAAGATTTTTCCATCTGCTCAATTCCTGATGCATGGTAGTGAAGCTGTGTAGTCTAATCCAAAGAGCTGATGAAATAAAAGAGAGATAACAATAGATTAACTTTGATTTGTTAGAACATATTGCATGTTTATCTCCCGGAAACACACACTCTCGAGCTGAAGTTTCACAAGTTTAATTTCAGTTTGTGTGTCCAGGCCATCTAATGGTCAGCTTTTTGCTATGCTCTTAGAAGGCAAGGGCACTTGATCATGCTTTTTTTTTTCTTTATCAAAAAACGAATGTCTGAAAACTGGCGCACATCTTCAACAGAAGAGATAAACGTGCTCCCCAAATGGTAGTTCTTTTTAATTCACAGAGATGCAAGCTCAATCAACAACAGCAATAGCAAAAAAAAAAAAAAAAAAAAAAAAAAAAAAAAAAAAAAAAAAAAAAATCAAAATAATCCCTATTCTGGAGTTCTTTGTGATGAGGTTAAAGTTAACAAATCAAAGTTAACAAACAATTATTTTATATAACTTTATTTTTCTGTGGCTTTGGAAGCACTTCTATTTTCTTTCTTCTCCTCTGCTGTGGAAAATAAGAAAGGAGAAAGTTGGTTTTTTTAGATCTAAAACCTCTTAAGTTTTCAAAATATATTCTCCTGATCTTTTATTGCTGTAAACAGTAAAATGCGTAAAAACTGTGTGAGTAAAAAATACACTCCAGTTGTGAAGGCAGAATGAGCTGTGGGAAGGGTGGTGGCACTGGAAGCTAAGACATTCTTCCTTATGATGATTATGGGAGTGAGAGGAGGGAGCAGTGTGCTGGTTATATTTAATATTTAAATATTTAAAAATTCAAATCTGCACACTCATCAGATTTCTTGAAACTTGTATCAGTGAGGACGCATCAAACTATTTTTGCAGGGTCTCATTTCCCATGCTGAGCATATCACCCAAAGAATGGTTGTGCTTAGGAACTGGGGGTTACCTGGTCCTGCTCCTTCCTGGGGGCAGCATGTGGGAGCATAGAAACATTCAAATTCCAGGTATTTCCCCACTGAGGACCAGAGGATTAGGTACACACATCCCAGGGAAGAGTGGAGAAAAAGGTAGAATCAATCAGATTTAGCCAGCTGCCCTCCTGGTATCAATGCAAGTCTGACTGTCTGGGTTTTTACCGTAGCAGAATTAGACCAGAATTAAATTATTTTGAAGAAACACAACAAATTTGTTTTACAAGACAAAGGGAAACAGCAGTTTCATGTGCAGTAGCTGCTGTTCTGGCAGAAGCTGCTCTGATTTGCTGAGGGTGTGAAAGATGGGTGGAAGGGAACCCAATTCCTGCAAATACGAGGCAGCCTTTGGTTGCCACGAAAAGTAGTTGCTTTTAAGTTGCTTTTACCCTTTTTCTTTGTTTCTGTACACAAACCGTGCCAGCACATGCACGGCTTAGTGCAAACACACCTGTGATGGTTGAAGGCTGCAGGTGTACCCTGCTGGGTGCTGTGGGCAGCCTCTGGGGACAAATTCTGTCCTTAAGGCTGCAGAAATGGTTTCACTGCTCAAACACTGCATGGGAAGCCTGGGAGGAAAAGCTCATGAGGTGTCCCTGTTCCAGAATCAGTGAATGGGATGCCCAAGCAGTTGATAATTGCAGTTAGGAGGGGTCTTGTAGGGGCTAGAGGTAGAAACATATTTCCAGGGAACACTGGTTTCTAAACGGGATCTTATCGGGCAATCTTGATGGTGGGTTTTTGTTGGCACTCACAAAAGTTTGATAAAGTTAACTCTGTTAGTACATTTAGATTTCTGTAAGGCATTTGATACAGTGCCAGGCAACATTCTGAGTAAAGCCATGTGTGATTATTAAATCCATATTGCCCATATCCACTGGATTAAGGCTGCCTGAAAGATCACCAAAAAAGCCCCAAATCGGAAATGAGGAATACTGCTTAATTTGTGCTCATTCCATGAGGATTACATTCAGCCCAGTGCAAATCAGTACCTGTGTCTGGGAAAAATATAAAATCACTGTCATAGAAAATGATGGGAAAAATTAGGGAAATTACTAAAACAAAAGGAAAAAAAACCTCAAAACCTAGGAGGATATTTGAAGGCTACTCCTGTCAACTCCTTGCCTTTATGTTGGGAGCCCCTGGTTCAGAAAGCTGGGCAGGAGAGTGGAATCAATCTCAGGAAAAGCAGATTTACAGCAGCCCTGTGTAGAGCTGTGCTTGAAGGCCCAGAAAAACATCAGACCACAGACTTCTAATAAATACAGCTCCTTCATATTTCAGTATAAATGCAATTGCTAAGGTCTAATTCCTCTTTGGTTGTAAGGTGAGCAGCATTTAATCTTGATATAATCTCTGGTGCAAGGGAAGTTCTTGATACGCATTTTTAAGATGTATTTTATATGTGCATTAGTTTGGTTTTTAAGCACTGTCATCTTTAAGTGGTTTTTATTTGTGTGTGGTTTATAAGCCAAACTCAGTTACAGGCACAGATTTTCCTTATGAGAAAAACAGAAATATTTCCATACAGGGAACTTTGCTTGAAGAAACACTTTCTTTTAGTGAAAAGGGTGATTGTAATTCTTGAAGCTCTCAGGTGTCAGCCAGCATTAGTTACCCACAGCATAGTGCAGCTAATGTAACCAACCAGTATTTTCCTTATCAATTCATAGATGAGCTATTACTTCAGAGTAAAAGAATAAATCTGGAATGAGGAGTTAGAATGACTGGCCTCAAAGACTGTCCTTGAAGCAGTCTAATTTGTTGTCTACATATTATTGCCTGTAGTGTTCTCTGTCTTTAAAACATTAGACTGGCTCAGGCTGGAGGTGACACTTGGTTTTTCAGAGGCTATTTTTTGTAGCATTGTATGCCTCAGGTTATGTGGATTCAGGGAGAAAAAATATTCATTGAAAAACGTGTCACAAATAGTGTTTTGGTCAGTATGAAGGAATCCATGCAGAGCGTGAATCTGGATGCTACATTTTGCATGTAACATGGATCGTATGCATTAAGCTGCAGTTGCATTTTGATGTGTCAGTAGCATAATGAAATATTCATACTTTTGTGAGCTGAGCACAAGTACAAGCCCCTTGTTCCCACCTTCCCTTAGTATGTTTTCCCAGGCAGGTGCTGTGTGTGATGTTAACACCTCGTGTCGGGCTGGGCTGCGCAGGAACTGCTCCAGCGTTCTTGGATCACTCTCCCAAAATCCCCACCAGCCGAGGCTGTAAAGGAAACCCCAATTATTCTGTTCGTAATTTGGCTGCGTAGCACAAGGGGGAGCTCAAGGTTCAAATTGCTGCTGAATATTCATAGACTGTACAGGAACATCCCCAGCCAGGCTCTGTTTTAAATTGCTCACTGTATTAGACTTCACTATAAAATTACAATTGCAAGAATGTAATAGTTTAATGGAATTGAAACTACTTGATTTTTTTCCGTAGAATCCAAGCTGGATTTTTCCTCTCTGCTGAGTTAATACAGTAATTCACAAAGGGTTGCTTTTTTATAAACCTGCTCAGCTCTAACAATGATGTAGAGAGTGACTCTCCCCACTGAAAGCAGTGTAAGAACTTCAGAGATTGTGCAGGAGGGATCACTCCAGGAGCTTTAGCAGAGAGCTGAACTTCAGCAGTAATATTGTGCCACTTAGCTTGTGATGGAAGTGCTGGTACTAATCACTCTTCAGCAATAATGGGCTGCTGTTATTCGAAATTACATTAAAATGGAAGTGTGGTTCCTCACCTGTTGTGATTGGCATATCAAATGAGCACAGGGTAGTGACAGAAATTTACTGCAAATTAGACCTGAGAAGTCTTGAGCTTCTTTCCTACCCCGAATCAGTATTTGGTGCTATCTAATTCTCAGTATGAGTGTGCTTCACTCTCTCGTGGTGTGCTGAAGCAGCAGCAGGGTGTTTGCAGTACAGCCTGGTAGCTGCAGGAATGTCACAGGCATCCAGGGGAGCACACCAGCTTCTGTCCCTGCCCTTCTCAGATGCCTTGGGCACTTGGGGAGTGCAATTGGTGCTTTGTCACTAAAGCTAGAAGTGGCTTTTATTTGGATATTGCCAAGCTTAAAGACTTTTTTTTTTTTAATCAGAAATTGCTGCTTGTTTGCTTTGTAGGGAAGTGTGGTAATGCACTCCTTTTATATAAAACCATGGGCAAGGCCAGGAGTTTGCTCAGTACAGCTGTAGGTGTAATTTCAGTCATCAGGTGCTTTGGGTCTCTCTTTAGTGGCTGTCTGTTAACTCCTAGTAGACATCCCAGCCTTCCGAACCTGGGATCTGCCTCATGACATCTTGTTGGGGAAGAAATTCCTTCTGTGTCTTGTTTTTGGGAAAGACAGTGAAAGGTACACCAGCATAACTAGAGTGTAAAGGACAATATATATCTTTGGGAGGAACGGTGGGGGCAAGATGTGAATTGAAGGCTTGAGGCTACAAGCTGGCGTTCTGGTTCAGAAAAATACCTTTTGTCAGCTTTACAGTGCAAGTTAAAAGACAGGCAGTTGCCAGAGGCAGGAATTCAGGGTGAAGTATGCTGGTGAGCTGATCGTCTCTGGCAATTCCAATGTGTCTCCTGCAGTTGGGAGAAATTACAAATGAGACAGATTAGAGCTGCTGGAGACTAAGCAAGTAAAGCTGCAGGAATAATTTAAGCAGCAGTTCCCCCTTTCCCATCTCCCTGAAAAGCACTGAGTGGATAAAGGTTTGTTTAATTCTGTATTGGATTTAACTATGCCATTGCATTTCCAGTTTCCTCTGTACTTGGGGGCTAACTGAAAAGATCTGCAGAAGGGGCAGTGAATTTACCTTCTCTTTGTAAACTAAAATCTGAGGGCAGTTTATGGCACACTGGGCTCTAATTATCACTAAATAATGCGGTTGCCAATAAAAGGCTTTTCATTTCCACTCCCACAGCATGCAGCTGTGTGATCAATCAGTGCCTCTTACTGGAGGTACAGCACTGGTGCTCCTGAGGTGCTGCTTGTGAGCCCAGCTCCATGCTGGGGTCCCCAGAGTCTGTGCAGGGCACCTGGGCTGGGCCATGGTCCCAGCTGGGACCCTGAGCTTCCCTGCCCTGGGACAGCTTGGAGCTGTATTTCCATGTCAGTATTGTGCTGGCAGACTCTGCTGCTCGAACTAGTTTGAAGAAAACATAGAGCAGGTTTTCAGCAAAGCTAGTGGAAACAGGTTTTATAGTTAAAATACTTCCTCTGAATTAAAAAAACACCAAAAACTAAAAAGAAACCTGCATGGAGCAGGTACAGAGAAATGGTATGATCTGCAGGAGCTGCTCTGAGTCAGAGAGACCCTGCAAGGGATGGCCAGCCTTTTGTTGTGTCCTGTAGTCACCAAAACTCTGAGGTACTGTCCCTGCTGTGCCATCTATGTGTGTGACATGCTGCTTGCTCTTTTCCTGCAGGGACAACTACTGCATTTTTTAACTTCCATCTCTTACAAAGGTTTTTTTTCCAGCAGTGACATGCAGTTGCCCAACAGCCCCATAAACCTGAGAGTCCATGAAACACAGCAAAATGCTGACTCTGCCCTGGGCTGGAGGGGCTCTCTGGCTGTGGCAGTATCAGCTGTGTCACTGCAGGCTTGTCGCAGGCTTGTCACAGGCTCCAGGCACACTGCTCTGCCCAAGATGACAATCAGATTGTAATGGCACAGGAGTTAAAGAGCTTTTTATGAGATAGGTGAAGTAAGCGGGACTTACCTGTTGGCTTTCAGCTGTTTTCTTACACTAGCTACTTTCTTTGCAGTCTTTATTTCCCCTTTGATTGATTCAGAGAGATTTTAGAAGTTTTAGAGGGGGATAATGGGACTCTCATTCCCTTCTAAGGCCTCCATGTGCTAAGTAAAGCGAAAAAACAGGATGAAAAATGTGCAGAAATCTGTTCTGCCTCCTCAGTGAGGCAGTCCTGCCATGGCTTCCCCACTCTCCTCTCGTGCCAGGCTGAGCTGTCTGCTGAAGGGCTGGGTTGGGGTGCCTGGCAGGGCTTTGGCCAGAGCTTCCAGCACTCGGCAGAGATCCTGGACTGCCCCCGAGAGCAGCCTGTGCTCCCAGGCTTTGTTTGCTCAAGGTGAGTGTGATGCCTCTCAGAAGCACAGTGCAGAGCCCTCAGTTCATCTTTAACCTGCATGGGGAGCCACAAGCATCAGAACATCATCCTCCAGCTTCTGGGGTGGACTCTGCATTAGGAGCGTTCTCCTGCTGATCCTGCTGATGGATTTGGTGTGTCTGTGTAGCTGCATGCTCCCAACAGTGCCCGGCTTACATCCATGAGTATTACCTATGGATTTCTGCATAGATAAGACCAACACTGAGGTTTCCAGCCTGGACTCCAGCCCACCAGGGTGGGAACCCACCTGTGCAAGAGCAGACAGATTTGTGAAGGAGAAAGTGGCAGCTGGGAGACAATTCCCTGGCATTGAGGTGGCTGAAGGTGTGGTGGCACAAGGGCAAAGGAATGAATGCAGTTCACAGCTCTGCTCAGGGTTGCAGCTCCTTTGGATGCAGGGAGGCTGCATCCTCATGGTGGGACAACCCTGTTGAGCTCTCACAAGTGGCTCCTGGTTCTGCTTCTACAAGTTCCAGGCTTGTCCCTTGTAGAGCAATGCCATTAAGCCACAGGCTTTGATTGCCTAACAAATTTGGCCTGTGCTGGGTTAATCAGCCAGTAATTTGGAACAGTTTTACCTTACCCTTCTATGTGCATTATTTGCTCTATTCAAGATGAAAACCAGAAAACACTGATAAAATGGGTTTTTTTCTCAAGCAATTTGCTGTGTTTGCACCATTTGCCGGGGGAGAGCTGTCATGAGAGTTTCATATACTTTTCCAAGATAAATGAGAGACCATGATTGCTGAGCATTACTGTCTACATGGAGGCAAATTATTTTTGGTAGTATTTAGGCTCAGGCCAAGGCAAGATCCAAACAGAAACTTGTAAGTGTATGTAAAACTAGACAGACACATTGGAATATCCTGTACACCTCAGGGATTAATAAGCTCTTAGTTTAGACACTAAGAGAGAAAATTGGGTGAAATAATTTACCTTTCACCAATTTGATCCTTATTTTTTATTAATTTTTTTCCATGGTAAAAAGAGGTGATTCATCTAAAATGCAAGCAATAAACTACTTCCTCACCCCCTGCACCTCTTTTGATTAATTTTAATCTTGTTTAAAAACCTTTTATCAATAATTGTTCTCTAAATGCAATCTCAGAGTAGAGGATTGGCAAGTTTAACAAATGTCTGCAGAAACTACTTTGCCATTCCTGACAGAAAACACTTGGCTTAAAGTCATTAAAACAAGACATCTTGGTTCATGGCTTGTTAACCCAGTTGCTTTGTTGAAAGGTTTTCTGTGCACGGGTAGGACATGATAGTCAAAGCTTCCTCCTTCTCTTCCTCCTCTTGCCTTTGTCCAGCATAACTCTCAAAGCCTGTGGGTTTGTGCATGTAGTAATTTCTCTCTCTGTAAATTGCTGTAGAACAGATTCAGACATAATTGTCCATTGCCAGCGTCCTTGTGCTGTGCTTGCCATCATATCCAAAACAGGAATTAAGTATCCAACAGTGTCAGCTGTGTGGACTTGCAGAGTTTTTTCCCATACTGAAAACCAACTGTAATATTTGTGTGCTCTTCAGAGTGACTAATGCCTGTTCCATTGGCCTTCAGTAGTACCAGCCCAACCCCTCTGTAAAGTTCTTCAGGGTACCTCAAACATGGATGGTGCTGCAGACAACTGGAGTCTGTTCAGATCCTGTTGTAAATGTTGAAATGTCACATGCTTTCTTTTTTTTAACATCGTTACATCATTTATTCTTCTATTATTTGTTTTTTCCTTGGTCCTTGCTGTTAATCACGGCAGTATTTTTAGCACACAGATAACAAGTGGTGCTTTGTAAGCCTGTAGTTGTGCCACAACAAACTGCCTGCTATTCTCTCATTCCTTTTGTATTGTGTTCAAAATGACTTTGGTTCTCTGTGTTATCTAATACGGTACACATCTTAAAAAAGAAAAAGGAAAAAAGAGACTTCCTGTCTATTTTTTTTCTCTTTTTTCCCCTGATTTTTTTGGCAGAAAAGCAAAGCCAGTTCTCTTGTGGTTTTTTGTGTGCCTGGTATCTATAGTCCTTTCCTTATGGCTCAGCACAGGCAGGTTTGTACTCCCCATGCTGAGGGGTGTCAGCTCCACTGTGTGTGGTGGGCAGAAACTCTCAGCATCTCAGGAAAGACTTGAAAAGCACCCAGGTCAGGGCAGCTGTTGAGCAAAGAGCTCTCTGTGTGCTCAGCCAGTGGCAGCCACTCGAAGCTGTCAGCTCCTCTTTTCACCAGGGGTGGTCACACTCAAGCTCTCAAGTGCTTTGTGTTGCACCTGATGTCCACAGAAGAGATAAGGAGCTACTGGATGGCTCCTGACCTCTGTGCCTTGCCCTAGGAAGTGGGAGAGCATTTGCTTCCTTGCCCATTAGAATCTTCCAAGTATGAACTTATTTAGGCTCAGATGATCAGTGGGAATGGGATGGAACGGGGTCCTTTTAGGGCCTCTGCTTAGGGCACTGTAACTTCATCCCCTGAATATAAACTAAGAAGAGCAGAATGTTATTACTAAACAGATTATTTGTGATTACACTTACATGCAAAGAAAAGGGCTTTCTGTAGGGGAGGGCTGTAGGGCCATCACTGCAACATCAGGACCTTGCTGAAGGGCTTTCTCTGTTGTGTACAGCACAATGTCCTGTCAGGCTTGGGCTCCTCTCTATTATGTCATCCATTCTACTTATTTTTCTGTTTTCAGCTGTCTACACCTTTTAGCTAAAAAGTCAAAAATGCATGTCAGTGACTGTGCTACATTATATGTGTGATGGGCAGATTGGTTGGGTTTACCTGTCCTTGGTGAGCCTCCTGATCTGCCTTTGTGTTTGCTTACGTGGGGATTTTATGCTGAGGATTTTGATTTTGTCTGCATCTAACACAGAGGGTTGCAGCTCTTGCGGGGGCTTAAGGGAGGGGAATCTCTGCAGCAGAAATCCAAACTTAAGAGGAAACAAATCACTAACTTGCAACTATGTCAGAAGTGGTTTCTCTTCCCGTTTGCTATGGTCTACCTTAAAAGTAACTGTCAGAAATAAGATTGTGCATCCCATGACTGAACTGGTTTTCAGGAAGAAGACATTTTTGTAGCATGGGTAGAGGGATTCCCTGTCCATATTTTTCTTCTTAGCTCTTCTTCTGCACAATATTTTGTGGTGCGTGCATTTGTGGGCATTAAATGTGTTTCCCAACAATGTGGTTTTGCTGTCGTTAATCCTGCAGCAAACTTGTGTGAGTTTGTGTTGCTGTTTGTCTCTGTGGCAGCAAAGTATAAAATCATGAACTCAGGATTGTGACCTTTCTGCAAAATCAAGGGGGAGAGATGCTAAATTGCAGAAGGAAAGAGTTTTAACCAGACATAAATCTCCGGCAGTATTAGCAGAAAAATTGAACAGTATAGGTCAAGTAAATTGATTTTTGTATAAATATTCCTATTTCCAGATTTGTGGTGACAGGAAAATCTTTTTACATTTGACCTCTCTTCTCATGCAGTTATTTTGTGAGAAGGACCAGACACTCGAGCAAGGAAAACAATGCTTTGTGTTTAACGACAAAAACATGAATAGAGCCTGCTCAGTTTCCCACGTTTCTCTCGAGCTCTTCAACCTTGACCTGGGTAAACATTTGTCTTAGACAACTGCAAAGACATCCTGGTCTCCATAACTGGACCATACTTGCCCTTTACTACTACTGACATATTCTGCAGTGTTTTCAGGCGTGATAAATACAGTGATTTTTGCTACATACTGAAATACTGCATCAAATATTTAGTTAGGTAACCTAAAAGTGCTACTTTCAACAGTGCTTCTAAACCATGAAGCTGGCCCTGGAAAGGTCTGTGCTGAGCACATCCCCCTGTGGTGCCAGAAGCTTTGGTGTGCCTGTAGGAATCCCAGCAGTAAGGATGCATGCAGGCTGAGCCCAGTGCAGTGCCTGTAGCCATCATCAGTGGCACGGGATTTGCTGAGTGCAGCTGGGCTGTTTTGCTCTCAGGGGGATGGTAAGTGTTAATTGTCCTGAGCCTTCTCAGGTGGTTGCAAAAGGAAGAAGTTGGATGAGATGTGTGGGTCTGCTGGTGAGATGAACAGGCAACTTCTGCAGTAAAATATGGGTTCCTCTATCAAGAATAAAACTTGGGTGCTTTGGAATGATGATTTCAGATGTTACTGGAGGACATGAAATAAAGACGAAAAATTCCAAGATTTTCATAAGGCAAAGAATAGAAGGTTTTATTTTCCAATTCTTCTTACTTAGCTATAAGATGTTATGATACAAAATGAACATGATTGGTGCATAAGAACAACACCTCTCTAATTCTGTTGGTTAAACTACAGAAACTGAAAAACACCAGCTGGGGAAAAATGTTTTGAGAAAGAATATTATTTGCCTAGATTGTTTTGAGAAGACCTTGTTGAGAAGTTTGCCTTGGGAAAGAGCTAGGAATTGTTAGCAAGCTAAAAAATTCTCTCAGGCTCAGAAATATCAGGCCCACATTCCACTGTCTGTCTTACTGGTGGAAAAGATGAAGCAAAAGGGAAGGAGTTTAAGAACTCTTGAGTCAGGAGACTTGGAAGTCTTAGTGTCTGATGTCTTTCTATACAGCACTAAGATCTCCTATTCACTTATTACTTCTATAAAATTTAGCACCACCATCTTTGTGATGAAGTTTTTAACCTGGAAATAGGAATAAATTGGAACAATGTACCTGCATTAGTGCAGCCCAGAAAGGTAAATAACTTTTCCATCTGGGACTCAAGGACCCAAGGACCTGCTCTAAGGTATTAAGATGTTGGCAGAAGTGGAGGCAACTGGAGCAGATAAGAATTGCAGTGAATATATTGCACAAATCTATTGGAAAAACTGTATAAGGGGATGAAATGGAATGTCTGTGCATTAGTGCATGTTCAGAATCCATAATGGTCAGAGACCGTCCCCAAGGAGCCAGAGCAGCCAGGGGAACTGACAGAGCTTCGCAAAGTGCAGATCTCAGCTGCCTTGTGCTGGAACCTGGGAGAGAGGGTGGGCCTGGACTGTCCCAATCCCCACCCTGGCCCAGGATGGAGGGAATGGTGTGTGTGCTGTGCTCCACATGCCCAGAGCTCACGCAGGGCTGCCGGGCAGGAGCTGCAGAGCGAGGCAGGGCCGGAGGCAGGGGCGTCAGCAGGGGCTGGGAGGGCAGAGTTCAGTCCCTGAGTTCATTCAGAGCTGCACTTCGTGTGCTCGTTACTGACAGCTGTTCTTTCATCTCCCACGTGTATCTATGTGCAGTTGGAGGAACTGGCTTCTGAGGAAAGCTGGAATTTTGACCTCAATATTTATCTATTTCTGTTTTGTTTTGTTTTGCTTGTAATGAGCCACAGGCAAAGTCTTCTCCCTGTGACATATGTCAGATAGTGTGCAAATTAGGACATTTTCCATTTTGCTTCATAAAAACTCCTATGCTGGGACCACAGAATATCCTTCTGTATAACCATGGTCATCTGTCAAGACTAATTGTTAAATATCTGCAGCCAGGGTTTTCAGAAAGGCAATTGGATTCTTGCTGCCTTGGCCTGTCTAAAATCCTATCAACCAAATAATGTGAGCTCTTGCTCCATGCTCATTCTCTCTTTCCACTGCTAAGTTTGTTTTTTGCTTTCTGCTTTTATTTTTTTCTTGTAAGAGTTCAAGACCTCTCCTGAGACTCTGTTTTCTGCTGAGTCAGTGCTGTTTTCCACCAGTGCCTTCCATCTGGCAGGTTCAGAAGCTAGGCATCACCTGTTTCCATTTGCTTTGCCCGGCAGAACGGAGTGCAAGCTGCCAGCCTCCAAGAGGGGCAGCATTAGTTTCTCCCTAGGGTTTATCCTGACTCTGTTCTGTTTGTACTCAAGGAAGGTTCTCTCCTGGTCTGGGAGATGCTGAGGAAAAGGTGTTCAGATAAGCTTTACTTTTCCCTTAGGAATGGCCACAGATGTTACTTTGATAAGTATATATTTTTTGTTTATTGTTCTCTTTTCTGTTCTGTTTCTCATTATAATTGGGAATGTTCTTTATGCCTCCAGTTCCCAGTTAGGTTATCAACTTTTGGGTTTGTATCATTTTCATTGCTCATTATATTCCATGTGACAGGTATAGAGGTACCATTTGTGTGCCCTGAAGAGTTTATTTCACTTGAAACTAAGGAGCTTTCCTATCTGATGGCATTCCAGGCAAGTACTTTCTTTCCCTTGACATAATAAAATTGTCCAATTAACTTCTACAAATTTCTTTGGTGCTTTCAGTGTGCCCTAAGGTAACTTTTCATACACCAAGGAAAAGAATGAAGGCTGTTTCACCAATAATCTGTAATAACTTTTTTTTGCAACACTCTTCAAGCATTTACCATATTCTCTGAAGCTTCAGTCAGGACATTTTCAGCATGATTTTGGACAAACCAATGAACACATCTTTTTTGAGGCTGACATCTCTTACATGTGCACTCTCTTGTTTTTCACTGATTTTCAGAATGTTAATGGGCTGGCATCATCCAGTCACTTGAAGCCATCTGATAACTTGGTTCTGTAGCTGCCATCTTAAAACTGTCTTTATATCTAGATTTCAGCCCTTTTCTACCTTTTTCAGCCCTGTAGAAGTGGAGAAAGACCATTGTAAATGCTGTTTGGCTTTGTGATTTTCCTTTTTTAATTATCCCATTAGCACACTGCATTTGTCTCGTCGTTTTCCATAATTGCTAATAAATAAGATTATTTGTGGAACTTCCACTGGAGCCCATTAGAATAGTTCTGGCAGAGACAGAATTCTCATCGTGTCAGTTCTGCTTCACAAAATCTTCAGGGCAGCTAAACTTGTTATGTGCCAGACTTGAGCTTTCTTGTAGTCTGTTGGCAGTTATTTAATCATTTCAAAATGAACTCTTTGCATAGGCATTTTTCAAAAGGAAAACCTTTCTCTCAGAGAATTGTTGCAGCAGTTGTGCTCAGCTGATTCTGTAGAGTACATTAAATCATTTTCCTTTGTGCATCCAGATTTTACCCTGGTGACTCCACCTCCTCCAGCAGAATTATACACTGGCATAAATGCCATGGTTCTTTCCTCAGAAACAAGCCATGGCTGCTGATTATGTGCCAGTAAACTTAGCAAGATGTATATATATTGTTTTGTTTTGTTTTAATGATGTGGTTTTTGGCAGCTTGGTTCCTTAGAGAGCAGTACTGGTCATGGGTTGATCATCCCTCTTTGGAGACCTCTCAGCCATGTGATGCTCAGGGAGTGTAACCACATTTTAGCTGGTACAGAAATGACACAAGGTGTGATTTGAGGCATTTTGGTGAGCGGTGCCATTGTGGGAGTTGCTCAGGGATGAAGCACAGCCTGTGTGTTGGTCACTTTAAATGCCGAGGTTCAGCAGGAGGTTGGGGGGACTCACCTTCATTGTGTGGAGCAGCTCAGGGAAAGCTGAGTCCAAGGGGAGCCCTGCTCTGGCTGGCTTTTCCTCATGGAGAATTGTGTTTAAATTCACAAACACTTCAGGCAACCAGCATTTTCTTTCCTTCCTTGAAGTTACTCGTGAGTGACAAGCAACTGTGAGAACCAGGCAAGGGATATGCCAAGCTGTGTGTTCTGCTTGTTCTTGCCACTTTGTAAAGAAGTGGGCAGAGGGTTCAACCAGATCAAAGCTGATAATCCCAATGAATTATGTCACATTCTGCAACTCTACAGTTTTTGTCAGTGCTTTTACTAGTTGATGCACGTTTCTGTGTTCCCTGAATTGGGAAAAAAACAAGGATTGCAAAGCCTGTAGGTCAGAGGGTCGCACACCCCAGGAGCTGCATCTGAAAACTGCAAGGGAAATGTTCAAAAATTATTAATTTGGGGACACCACAGGCTGCTATAGATCAACAGTAGATTCACATAATTGAATTTCAGGCAAACCATTCCAGCCCAAGGGTCAAATCATGAATAAATATAAGACAAAACACACCATCTGGTGAACCATGCCTAATGTAACTGAATTAGTTTTTCAGTGGATCTCAAGGCCACTTAAGTAGCTTATCCATATTTCTCATTGCTTCTTACTAAATGGCACATTGAGAGCTCTTCCCTTCCTTCTCCCCATCACCCTTTAACCTCTGAGTCACTCAAGGATGGGTGGTGGCTGCTCTGGCACTGTGCTGAGGATTTTGCTGAAGCAAACACATGGGGCTAGAAAGGCAACATTTCAGTTCCCTCCAGTTCTGTCTGCTCAGTGCCCTCTACTTCTGGGAGGGTTTGCAGGCAGCACGGATCTCTGGGGTGATTTCCTACTTAGTAAGTTTTGCCCACAGATGAAAGAAGCAGAGCTGGATGTTAAATGATGGCTGTAGAGTCTTGCTTTGTCTCAACACTTGATGATTTTGCTAGAAAATGAGCGGCTTACTCTAGAGCTCTCTGGCTTTAGAAGGCTGAGAAGGCAGATACTTTCTCTTAGGTGGTGCAGTCTGCAGATTTCCCATGTGGTCTTCTCTTCACTGAATAGTTATTACATTTGTACAGGAAATAGGACAGTCACATTTTTGTAACACCAAAGAAATAAATGATGGTGTGTGATTTTTCAAGTCTCAGGAAGAGTTTGTACTTCCCAGTATGTCTCAGAAAGGTGTTGCTGTTTTAGCCCTTGCTGATGACAGTGGAATTGTTCAACCAGTACCAACAAAAAGGATGAAAAAGTGCATGACAGATGACGAAATATTTCTGCTTAGATATTGCTTTCTTGATGTATAGTGTATAATTTATTTTTTAAAAAATGTGATCACAAAATTAGAAACATATCAGCGAATGTATATTCAGTTTTGTAGGCAGTGAATTTTCTTCTTCTTCTTCTACATATATGGCAGCTCTTAAGGTTGTATCAAAAGTAGGTTTTGTCCCCTAAAGGTGTTTGCTGCATTTCCTGGATTCCTATGAACTGAATATTAGGCTCAGATTTTCAACTTTGCCATGTGGTGCTTGATGTCCCATTTATCCCACAACTAAATAAAAATTTTGATGCCTCTTGCACAGCTATGTTGGGTCAAATACTCAAGCAGAGAACAGAAAATTAAAATAAACAGAACTGCATTGAGGTGAAGCTCAGATTCCAGGTATCCTGAATTTCCAGCACAGATGATCCTGAAATGCTCCGTGTGTTCCCAGGCATGTGCAATGTGCTGGGGCTTTGCTCCATAATCCCTCAGCAATACTTGGAAAAGCTGCCCGCAGCACCCTGGCAGCTGTGGTCTGCTGCAGGGAAGTGGTGTGAAAACAGCAAAAGCAGCACCCTGTTTCTTGAGCTTTTGTGGCTGAATATCGCTGCTGCTTAGATCTATCCCTGATGCAGCTCCTGCAGTCATTTGCCTGGGATTTGAAGTTATTTCTATTTTATATGTTTTTTGCCTTTTTTTAAGGCATATTTGATTTTGAGAAAACCCTTGCTTCCTTTACATATATGGAATTTAAAAAGACACATTTTGGAACAGTATCTGGCTTTTAAAAATAGCTGTTTTTACTCAGATATCTTAATTTATCTTTATTTATTTCTGAAACAAAAACATATGCCTTCAGCTGAAATGCAATCCCATATGTAAAAACGGCATTTCACTTTTAACCTTTTTTTAAACTTGAGATGAGCCTTACCTAAGATCTAAAATAATTGATACTTCAGTTGAAATACTGAAAAGCTGTGTTTGGGAGGCTGTTGTTTTTATAATTTGCTTTTGGGGTTTTTTTAAGTATCATAGCTTAGCATGATCAATCAATGGAATAACATTGGCCTGAGGCATGAGGTCTGGATAGAAATTCTGTCTGCACCAGCTGTTCACTGGGCTCCAGTGTAACAGTTACTTTCAGGGTTGCTTCAGTGACAATATTTTAATACAACTTTGTTGGACATTTCTGCTGACATTTCTGGGTTTAGTTGGAATAAAGTACTAAAGCTGTAACTAGAGTTAACAATCCTGTACTACAATATTTCAGTTAAATTGCAGGTTATTAAATAAAGCAAGCCAATTTCTGATCTTACTTAATGTACATTTCCAGTAATTCAGGATCTGATGTCAACAAAAAAAAAATGGTTTAGATAGTGCAAAGAAGTAAAGTAATCAAATTATCTTTCAGGAAATGTATAGTGTTTATTTCAAAGTATTTTTATGTGGTGCAGAGACAGTAGAAGGATCTGCAGTTTGCAGGGTGGTGGTTTGGGGCAGATGGGCAGAATGTCTGTTTCTAGTGCAGGCTTTGGTTCTTGGCTGGGGGAATTGCTCCCTTCTTGCTGGGTGTGCAATTCTCCTGCAATTCCCTGCCCTGTCTCCTCCTCAGGAGCTGCAGCCCCTCTTCTCTGAAATCACCATCTCCTCATTCCTCTGAGGCTCTCCAGGCTCAGGTTTCTTCTAGCAGTGATCTCCCAGTGAGAGCACACAGGACAAGCACAGCTTGTAATCACATTTTTTAAAAAAATAATTAAACACTATTCATCATCAAGACAGCCATATCTAAGGAGAAATATTTTGTCATCTGCCACGCATTTTTTTCATCCTTTTTATTGGTACTGGTTGAACAATTCCACTATGATCAATAAGGGCTAAAACAGGTTATTATGGGAAAAGCCAAGAGCTGGCTTTGTGTCCTGCAAGTCTTTTGCCTCCTTTTCCACCAGCTTTTTACTCCATTGATGGGGTGGATCCCATCTGTTTTACCACTCCAGTTGGTTTTCTGGGCTTTTCCAGTTGGGCAGGTCACATTCCAGACCAGAGCTGGGCCACCAAGGAGGTGAAGGAGCTGAAACAGGATTCACACAGGTTATGCCTGCAGTCTCTGACACGTGGAATTTAGTTAAGCTCTGTGATGAATCTAATAGTGAACAATCTGGACAACAGAAATATCTGTACATAATGCATACGTATCTCCAGAGCTTTCAAGAGGGAGCCTTAAACATGGGTGGAACTCAAAGGGTTTGAGAGCCCCCTTTGTCTTCATGTGAGCTCATTCATTCCAAATGGCCCTGCTTTCCTGGTAATGATGGATGTGGAAGGGAGTGTTCAGCAGTAGCAGTAAGTATGAGCTGGCTGAGCCTGACTTTCCCCATCCTGGGTCCCTTTGAGGGCTCTGGCATTAATGCTGCTGCTGTCTCTGACCTGGCCATGTTTATGCAAACTCCGTGCAGTGCTGTAGGTTTGGAATAGCACTCATAGGCAGTTAATGGAGGCTGGTGATTCATGGGGAAAAAAGCAATGCCATTTGCCAAAAAATGCCCCGGCCAACCCAGAGGTTTCTTTATCCTGGATTATAGTGACATAAGCCCCCAGAGAAATTCCAACAGCTCTAACCAGGGGTTGAATGGAGAGCAGTCAAGAGCAGTGGAAAGGAAAACCCTTGCATTTTGCTGCTCTTGATGAGCTTCTGATCAGACAAAGCAGCACACACAGGGAATCCCCAAACAGACTGGTGGAGGCCAGGAGCTGACCCATTAAATTAAATTTCTCCTGTTTTAAAACTAGATGATCTGTTTTGTCAGGAAGCTGTGTCACATGTTCCTGTACTTCTACAGTGGGTCACCATGTGTTTGTTTCACATGGTGAACTATGTTGAGCATTCAGCAAATAATATGATTTGTGAATAAAGGTAAAGGCAGGTAAGATGCAGCAGTGTTGTAATATTGTCCAAATGCATTGATGTGAATTTTTACAGTCCACACCACCCTTGGCTTCAGAGTAATGGTTTAGCTGGGTTCTTCCTGGGGACATTAGTCCAGCTGGGTCTGCTTCTAAGATCTGAGCCTTACCATCATTCTGGGTGTGCCATTGCATTGTGAAAGTTTATACTTCAGATTAGTTTACACATTTATGACTTAAATATCAAGAAAGAATAGAACATTGTCTTTAAAAGGCTCAGTGAACAAAAAAATACCATCTCAGTGAAAAAGGTTTTCCTTTACATTTGTCCTCTAAATACTATCTGGGTATTAAGGCAAAACATAATTTTTCTGAATTTTCTGTTCTAAACAATTTTTTCTTTTTTCTTCCCTGAGAAGTGACATTTATTGAGTTTACTGAAAAAGCAGGCCATCCTCAGTTATTTCCTTTTCTAAGGCACACCTTTAGCAGCAGTGTACTACAATGTGTTCTGCCAGCAGTTTGCATAAATTCAATGTTCATCCTAAATGAAACTAAGATAGGACAAATATATTTGGAGAGATAGGCCTCTCCCTCAGGTCATTCTGTTGTCTTTCTACAGTAGAATTCAGGCCATATTTTCTGCTCAGAAGTGCCATCCTCAGCTTCAGCACGAATTGGTTTACAGTGAAGAATTCACTGGTAGGAGAACACCTGGAATATCCAAGTGTGTAGGGATGGTCAGAGTGAAAGATGGAGCAGGATGTTCCTCTTGACATTTCAGTGTGAGGGAGCAGAGGCAGTGCCTCCCTCACTTACAGAGATGCCAATTTTGAGTCTTTAATGAGATCCTCCCTGGTGTGTGTGTGTGAGTCTGGGAGAGTTTGGTTTGGGAACACTTGTCCAGTTCAAAGCTGGTCAGGCAAAGCATCCCTGATCCCCTTTGTTACAAATGAGTGCTGAACTCAGGGGTTCATACAACCCTAAAAACCATAACTCTCAAAAAAAGGCTGCTCTGTAGCTTTGTGGAACTTAAACTGTACACAGATAAATGCTGGAGCAGACTTGAAGGAGGCTGGACACTTGCAGGGAGCACTGGGTTCAGCAAACACTGATGCTGAGGAATTCAGCTCCTCAGCTGGGGTACAGACACAGAGAGAGGTAGAGACCAAATGTGCACAACCCCGGAATCTTCCCCGTGAGGGTACCCTGGCCAAGCAGGATTTGAGAATACCTTTGTGGGGTATTCCCAGAAAGACTGGCAGGAATTATTCAGCCACCAGAGAGGAATGGGGGAGAGAAGTCTGTTGTTGCTCAGAAAAAGCAGGACTTGGTCAGAGGGAATTGCTGTGGGAGTTCTAATGCAGGTGAGGCTCCCTGGGGAGCTGTGGTAGAGCAGCAGCTGCTGCTTTTCAGTGTCCCCAGAGAGTTTATCCCAGCGTCCCCAGCTGGTCTGGCAAGAGGACTCCAATTCACACTTGGATTATAAATCTTTTTCAAATCAAACCTCCCTTTCATTGGAGTTTACTTCAACCTCATGAAACATAATTTCTATCTTGAATTCTCCGAGTTTCTGCAATAAAGAAAGAGTGAATTTTTGGAAGCTATCAGCTTTGACTACATGTAAAAACTTGAGAATGTTAGTTACAAGGGTTCAGATGTTAAATTATGAATGAAACAAACCTCTCTGTGGTTTACGAAATTGCTGTTGGTTCATGACTGGAATAGTTTAAAGTGGTAAATGATACTGCAAGAAACTGTGACTTTTATTCTGGTTGGTGTATTTTAAAACATGAATATTTATAATAAATTTTATTCCCATTTGCAAAACATTTTCTTTTTTTAAGTCCCTTGTAACATGATTTTTTATTCTGGTGGATATGGTTCCAGTCACTGATGTGTTATTTTTTCTGGTTTTCAGTTACACCAGCAGAGTCGTTTCCAATGGACTGAAGGCACAAATTAATAATCCAGAACTGAATGTCAGAGGCTTGGACCCACTCATCAACAATTTAATTGATAAACTTCATCACTTTAATCAAGTAAGTAATTTTCCAAGATAAACCATTTTTATCGTGGAGCTGAAGGTAAAATCTCTAGGTGGTACTGCTCGTCATAGTCCATCTTCCAGGATTATGGGCCTGAAGTAGCTGTGGTGTGGGTTTGTGCTAAAGGCAGCTGAAGATCCCATTGTCCCAGCTGGGTTGTGAACTCCAGCAAGGCAGAATTCCCTGGAAGCTGCTTTCTGGCTGCTGCTGAACTGTCCTGGAGCCCCAGGAGCATGAGGGAACCCCTGCTCCCCACAGTTGCCATGGAGCTGGGACTGCAGGCAGCTCCTGGCTGCCTTTAGGAGCTCCTGGGTTGGAGAACTGTCCTTTGTTTGTGCAGCTTCCTCCTCCTCAGTGGTAAAACCAGGAACGAGCCTGTGAGGGTGTGAGAGCCAAACTGTAAATGCTGAAGTCAGGACAGAGGCTGCTCCAAGATGAATTAACCTTGCCCCCTGAAAAACATTTCCTTCACAGGCCTTTTTCTCCAGCCGTTCAGCCCAAAAGGACAGATAACCTTCAGGTTTGTCAGAGATGCCATTAACCTGTGCCTGTCTCTGCCATCTGTTTGGGTCTCACAGATGCACTTGGCATTCCTGGTGCTGCTGCCATCCTGCAGGGCTGAAGGTGAGGCTCCCTGGTGCTCCTGCCTGAGCACAGCCCTCTCTGAGCTCCAGAGCACTGCCAGCCCAAACAAGCTGCAGCCAAGAGATTGAACTGAGATTGATTTTCGTTTAGAGCAGGCGTGTTTTCCTGTCAGCCTGCAAGAATGCTTACAGCAGAGGTGTTTGCACGTCAGTCTGCTTGTCATCTTTCACCATTAAAGAACAGTGGAGCATAAGGATAGAAACAGCCATGCTGGTGGGTGGGGTGTGCAGGCAGAACAATAATCTGCACAGGTAAAACTGAGGGGGAATTGCTTAGTCAGGATCTGGGAAGTTGTTAAGGCTGTGACTTGGAGTCAGGGATTCCTCTACTTGCTCCTGACAAAGTACAATCCTCCCTTACCTCTCATCAGCCAACAGTGGTAAATCCATAATCTAAGCAGTAATTGGTGTTTTTGTGAAATCTTGCTTGTCTCTAATATTCTCCTGTTCTGAAAGCTGCAGTTTAGGGATTCTTTGTATCACACTGATTTAACTCACCATGGGGGATTGAAACAACCAATCTGCTGCAGTACTTAATATTACACTGAAATAGGCATTATGTGGTCAGATTGATGAAAAGGATAATTCATTATTTATCTGTCTTTGCATGTTATAAAGTAGAGTGTTAATTTACTTTATAAATATTAGATATATCCATCTGTGTAATAGTGCTCTATAAACACTGGCAATAGGAAATAGTTAGAAATAGATTAAATCAAAAGTAGTTGTGTATTGGAAATTCTGTTTCTTTGTCTGCTGTAGAACAGAAATCTGCCTGGTCTGAGCTGCATACCAATTTTCTAAAGTTACATACATTTTAAAAAGTCTCAAGATGCACTTTTGAGCCAGCAGAATAAAATCCAGCTCTTGGCTCTATAAGTTGGAAGTGTTGCTTTTTGGTACTTGTAACTGTTTTAGGAGAATATCTTCGTTAACTAAATTTAACTCCCATCAGATTGAGGTGCTTAGCAATAATGGATTCCAAGGGTGAAGGATTAAACAGAATACTGATTATTGCCCTAAGATGGTTTGTTCTTAAGTACTTCGAATAATATAAAATCCTTTGATCATAATTTTAGTAAGATTTCTTTGGAGATCAAAGCATCAAAGAAGTTGCTAAATATCTGAGGATTTCACATACAACATCAAACACATGTAGCTGTTTTCTACTTCTTGGATTTTTGTTTCAGTTGTGATATTATTATACAAATATAAACTGACACTGAAAAGCCGATTAAATCAGGAGTTTAAAGTGTCGTCAACAGTGTGTGTAGGCTGTAGAATTATACAGAATTCCATTATTAATTTTGTGGACAAATTGATTTTTTTCATAAGAATACAACTTAAATTTTTTTTAGCAATGTGTAGGGTGAAGATTAAACACTGCTTAAATAAGGTGATGATATTTTTAAAGGAATAACATCTCTGTCTCAAGAAAATGAGCTCCAGCCATGCTGCATTCATCCCTCAGGGAGCCTGGACCTGTTGGCTTTCACTCTCTCCCTGTTTTGCAAAGATGTTTGAGATCAGAATAACCTGCTGCTGGATCAGTTTGCTGAGGCTGGGCAGTGCTGTCAGCTACAGCTATGTTCAAATCAACAGGATTAATTTTCCTAAAAGATTTGCCTTAGCTCAGCAGTTCTTAACGATTTGTGGAGCAAATCTAATCGCTGCTGCCTGTGACAGTTTCTCTTCCACCTTCTTCCACTGCAGGAGCCCAGCTCCTCCTCATCCCTGAGCAGCCTCTGCCAGGCCAGCAGGGCTTGGCCCCTGTGAGCAGGAGTGGCATTGGCCAGGCAGAAGCAGCAAAAAATTCCCTCATTCAAATCCCAAATTGGCTTCGCCCTTTCTTTAGCTCCATTTTATTTATGTCCACAAAGGTAAAAGAACCAATAACTTCACTGCCCCTAAATCCCATAGATGTGAACAAAATTCATGTCCTGCTCCTGTTCTAGTTGGTGCATCGCAGCTCCAGCATGTTACAAATAATCTGTATGCAAGGCATCTTCTGTTTCTGCTGTCATTTAGGCTGAAATGCCACTTTGTTGGAGATTATAGCAGTTCCTCATTTTTTTTCATCTGGGACTTAAATCCTCAGCACATAGGGGGTTTTTTTCTAAAATGATTATGCAAATAGCAGGCTATTTTATATCCACTTGGCAAAGCTGGAAGTAAAGTGAAATTTAGAGAATATCATTCAACAATTACTGTTATTTGCATCCCTGACAGATGAGGTGGTTGAAGGGTTTATTGTAGTGGCTGATTCACATATCAATAGAATTACTGAGCTACAATTTATGGTAACTTCTAGCAATGCAAAAACAGATCAAGTGAAGTCCCAGGCTGATTTGGAAAAAGTGGCAGAAATAACATCTTTTTCACCCTCTTTTTTTGTGAATAGAGCAGGTGTGAACCACAACTGATGGTAAACACAATAACTACCCACTACACCTTTTTTGAGTGCTACTTCTTGCCACAAAATCACACCTAAATGTTTTAATGTTTTTCTTCAGCCTAATGCTTTTCACAGTTCAAACTAAACTGGTTCTCAAGGCAAGGTTAAAAATCCTGAGGGATCAATTGCACTGAAAAGAAATGAGAATGCTGGGAAAAGTGAAAAGGCTGTGACTGTACCTTTACTAGCAGGGAGGTATCAACATTCCCGAGGGATTATAATATAATAAGTAATACACAAGTTTGACTTATTTGGTTTTTGTCAGCCTAAATCTACTCTTGACAGGTTTTGTGAATCAGTGTGTTTTGCTCTTGTCAGAGATGGATGCTTAGGGCTTGGCTGTAGTTCAAGACTGTGCAATAACCTAGTGCAGAAAATGAGAGTAATGTCAAAGCAAATCTTCCTGGATGTGGACCCATGTATTTTATTTTTTTTTCTCTGCCAAAGTCTCATGGATCTGCCAGCTGAACTAAGAAATGCATGTAACTTAATTCCTTTCATACTTCTATACGGAGGATTCTGTTAGAGCAGAGTTCAAAGCAACAACACTGAGATGTTTCATTCCAATAATATGAGCCAGCCATAATTTAATCTTGAAAGTGAATTTAATTGAGTTATACAATAGGGAATAATACAATAAATAATTTAAGTGGTACTTAATTTAAAAGTGTGTATTTTTTAGACATCGATAAAATTTATTACGTTGTAAAGTTTTTATATGAGATTTGAGTGGAGACGAGTTGGTTTGATTTTTAGCCAAAGTTGTAGCTGACTTGGACTAGGATTCAGACTTTTCTGTTCTTCATTTCATCCACTGAAAGCACAAAAGGAAAGGCATCACCTGAGAAACTTGGTTTCCTACTTCTGTCCCCTGGTATTTCAAAGCCCCAATAGGCTTAGAGGTAACACTGCTCATCCCCCACACTGCTCCCCAAAGGGGCCCTGTCACTGTCACAGAAAAGGGCATTTCCCCCTCTCAGCCAGGGAAAGCTGCTCAGGACACAGCAGAGGTGTCAGTTCCCCTGGGGCAGCTGTGCCAGGCTCTGGGCAGAGCAGCCTCAGGGATGGGTCTTGCCTCAGCCTGTCTGCAGCTCAGGTAAAAGGCACTTTTTCATGGGAGCAAACACCTCTGCAGCTGTGCTGGTCCTTTTTGAATTCACCTCACTGGGAAGGCATTAACAGCCCTCACCACCTTTGTCTCCCAAAGCAAACAGCAGTGACAATTAATACCACGGTTATTGGCTAAATAATGAATAGCACCAAGATGTGCACAGAGTAGAGAAAAATAAAGACAGAATTAATGAAACCTGAAACAATTACATTTAAGATCTTGTGAAGACGAGAAAAGACCAAATGAGCTGTATGGTTTTGGGTTTTTTATTTTCTGCCCTATTGTATAAAAACTGTTCACCCTTAGACTCAAATAAGCTATAATCTCAGATTTCTTCATCACTTACACAAAGTTTGTTTCTCATCCTGTTTTTTTTTAATATGTTTATCCTTATTAGATTAATAGGCAGTTTTTCTTCTCCCCTGCTAAGTCAAACATGTCTTTGCTTCCAGATATAGATGCTGAATGTTCAGCTCTGAGATAATTTATGATCTTTGCATAATCCGTATGCAATGAAACAATTCATCCCAATGCTTGAAACAATCCAGTTTACTCAAAGACTGAGAATGGTCTTCCTTTGTGTGGTCTCTTCTGTATGGTTTTCTATTTCTTAGGAAATCTGTCTGTCTATCTATCTATCTATCTATCTATCTATCTATCTATCTATCCATCTATCAAAGCAGAGCAGCTGACAGTGGTTTAGTCACTGGGCTGTTCATCTGGAGATGTGGGATCTCCTTGTTCAGGGCCGGGCAGCTCCAGGCTGTTGACAGGGGTTTTCTTCTCTCCAATCCTCTTAGATTTTAAAAAGAAAAGTAGTTTGGAAGCTCTAGCCTTGGTTCTGTTGTGGCACTAAAACTCCTGTCAAAGCCAGAAGTTCGTTCATGAATCGGAACAGGAGAGTTCTTTCTAGTCCAATGCACTGAGAAAAAACATCATTGGAACATTGTTTTATGGGCAGCATATGTTAAAACTGTAATTTGGTGCTAATAGAGCTACATATCATCCCTGGCTGAAATCAGTGAACTTTTGTTGGTCTGAGGGCTTCAGGTTATTTGTTTGGTTTTGTTAAATATAGTGACTTGAGATATAAATAAATTATTTTAATTAGAATCAAGAAATTACCTTTTAGTACTAGAACCAGCATCAGGATTTCAGTGGAAACAGTAATGTGAAATACTGGCTCCACTAAAGTAGAATTTAGCATTTTAAAACAAGACAAATCTAAATCTCAGTGTAAATCCAGCATATCTTACTAGACGCTAGCAAATATATAATGCTAAAATGGCCTTTTATTATTCATGTGTTGTGTCTCAGAGTGTGCTGTGCTATTTGTCTTTCAAGCCTTCTCAGAAATTATTTGCCCAGATGGACCATTGTATGTGTTTTGTTTTGCTCATTGCAGGAAATTAGTCTTAATAAATCAAAATCACATATTGAATCTTAGTAGTGACTTGAGCCAAGTGGGGGAGAGGAGGGCAGAGCTACTGTTTCAATCTCGAACTGAGCCAAAGCATTTCACATACAGAAAAACAGAGCTTGAAGAGTCTTATGATAAGAAAAATAAATATGGGGTCTGTCCCTTGGTGTGGGTGCCCGGTTCTTGCAGCTGCTGAGTGAACCTGAGCACTGGGAAGTGTTTTAGATGCTCTGCTGGAATTGCTGAGCAGAGGATGGTGGAGGGATCTGCTGTGAGCTGACCAGGGCAAGGTGGGAACACGAGGCAGGAATTGTTACTGCACTCCCCTTGCTGGGGGTCACAGAGGGGAGAACACTTGGATCTGGCCTATTTGTTCTGATGGGAATTGATTTTTTTTATAGACAGAAAGTCAGCAGTCATCATTGAATTAATTAACTAAATTACAAATTCTCTTTTATGTAAATACTTATTTTCTTCTTTCAACTATATTTTTCTGATCACCCTAGTAATTGTGAGTTCCATGCATTAAGTAATTACCATTAGAAGTGTGATCATGGTGTTTACTTTTGATCTTATTCCTGAGATACAATAACATGCTTATTTTTGGAGGTGGTAAGTTTAGCATAAGAAAGGAAAGCAGAGATTTAGGGGCTAATCATTGTTTTCTTTAGAGTAAAGTAAAGGTCGTCAGCAATTGATTGATCATTGTCCAAAAGCAAGACCAAGGTCATTTTCCTCTCTTTCTGCTCCCCTACTGAAAGGAGCAGCCAGGCAGAAAAAGCAGGGTAAGAGAATAGGACTAAAAGCTATCTAAACCCCAGACTTTTTCTGTAGAGCCTAAGTGGAGCTGTACTGCTGGTGACAAGTGGATTTATGCTACTGAAGTATTCAGCCACTTCTCAGCTACAGCAAACAACGTGGTTCCGGCAAGAATTTGGGTTGTGTTGTAGCACAACTTGATGAATCAGACCTGGGCTGGAAAGCCCCGGCTCAGGTGTCCCTGTGAGGGGTTCCCCTTACCTGGATGCCCAATTTGGCTGCCCAGTGCCAGCCCCAGAAGGTCCCTGCACAACCCAGCAGCTCGGGAGCGGGTCCTGGGCAGCACCTGCAGCCCTCAGATGTGGGTTGCTCAGCTGTGACAGCTCCATGTGAGATGTTTCTTACTTGTCTGCCCAGGCAAGCCCCCTTTGAATGTCTCCTCAGTGTAACTGCAGTGTGTGGAGAGTGACAACCTGTGAATGTTTGGTGCCATGTGCGTTCATGGGGTTGGTCACGTCCTTCTTGGAGAGCAAAGGAAGAGCTAATGGTGGGTGTGAGGGGAGGTTGTCCAAACTTCCCAGTGCCACTGTGTGGTCTCTGAAGGAGAAAACAGGGCCATGAGCAAGGTAGAGGAATTCTTGCTCTCCCCTGCTCTTGTGTCAGTGTCTGTTGCCTCACACTTTGGCATTTAGAGAGCAAGGCTGAATGCTGGAGAGAGGCCATGCCAGGAAGACCTTTTCTCTTCTGCTTAGGAAAATGTGCACATATAATTAGTAAATAGGAAAGACTAAAGGAAACAATCCTCTTGTTTCAGGCAGAACCACTGCTGTGAAGCACCGTTATTTGTCACTTTAAAGAAATTCAGTCTTAAAACAGGCCTGTTTTGCTTCTGACACTCTTGCACTATTTTGGTGTTGTGCATAGTACTTGCAAAGGTTTGAGTATATTACATCTCATGCAGCCCTGAGCCAGGCTGAGAGTTCACCAAACCCAGAACTGATCCTAGGTTATCAGACTAATTTTCCTCATCTCTTCACGAGTTCCTCTGCCAAGATGGAATCAAAAAAGCAAGATGTGTGTAGGTGCATCAACCTAATTAAAATTAGTAAAATTCATAAAATTAATAAAATTAATAAAATCAAAAAATGCCAGTTTGACACGATCACTGTTGCTACTGCTCTTCTATCAAAAGCATGATGCAGTTCTGAAGTTCTAACCAAAGACCTCCTTAGCTTCATTTCAATGTGTTCCCTGAAATGAGGGGCATCTCACTGTTGTGGGTGCTGAGCAGGATGGCTGGGCTGGGCTCCCCTGGTGCAGAGAGGTTCCGCCCTGCCCTCTGCTCCACCAGCAGAGCTGGGAGGTTTCTGCCATCCTGACCCTGAAACATCTCTCCTCTAGGGCAGCTGTTCCTACTTCTCCAGGGGAACACTTCTCCTTCAGCAGCGTTAATTCTGTGTGGCTGCCATCCTGTTTCATCCTTAGCAAAGCTAAATGCTGTACATTCATATCACCCATCAGAATTCCCACAATGAACTTCCCATCTCAGCCAGAGGCTGAGAGTCCCCTGCCAGCCTGGCCTGCTGGGAGGGAACCATCTAGGAGGGAGTAGCACTTCTGTTATAACTGTTTGTTTCTTATTTTTTGTCTCCATGCTTTTGTCTCAAGACATGGAGATTTGCAAACAGCATGAATTCAGCTAATATGAAAAGGTTCAATAGGAATTCTACAAACCCTACCGCACGTTAATTTTTACTGTCTGTTACTTTTAGGAGCATATAACTACTCTTTAATCTCCTTTTCTTACTGGTCTTTCTTACCTGTATTGAAATGTTTTGTTTCTGAAAATCAGCCTCATTTGAGTCAATTTTACAGTAACTGAGTTAGTTGTATTATTTAAAGGCACGATCAACTGAGTGTAGCAGCTGATTTCATTCTACCCCCAACAGTCTGTGCAGTTTGCTCCTAACTCAATTCAGCCCTGTGCAGGTACAAGGCCAGCACATGGGCTGAGGAGGAAAACATAGCAAGAAATCTCTTTGGTCCTAGGAGACTGTGACACAATTTTCCATAAACATTGTTCTGTCTGGATAGTTAGGAATGGTAAAAATCAGACCTTCCTCAGCGTTCCATACAAGTCTAGGTCCAAGGCAGCATTGTGTGTGCTGGCTTACATGGTGCTTAAATGACAAAATGCAGAGACCCCCACAGAGCACTGGTGGGAATGGCTGTCATGTAATAGTCAGTTGGGATTAAAGGCTTTTTTTGCAAAGTGCATTAGCAATAAAGATATTTTTAGAGGCATATATTTTAATTCTGAGTCTTCTAGCATCTTGTACCAGCATTTACCAGACTGCAAAGTTACTACAGAGTAATAGATAATTTGAGATTGGAAGGGACAGTCTGGAGACAATCCAGCCTTCTGCTGAAAGCAGGCTTTAGATTAGGTTATCCAGGGCCCTGTAAAACCAGGTCCTGCATAATTCCAGTGGGAGAGATTCCATCTCTTCCCTGGTCCCCCTCTGCTTTGTGTTTGCTTGCTTATCTCTATGAAAATAAGTATACTACTCTTAAATACCTCACTTCTTCCTGTTTATTGTGTTCTCAGGGTCCAGCTTGAATTCAAGGACAATAAGTCTTGGGCACAGAATAGGCACTTTATACCTTTATACAGTGAAATATGTTCTAGTGTATAAAGCAGGAGCATTTATGTGGCTCAGTAGTGGGATATCTGGAAGTTCCTGCTTCCTATAGGAAAACATCTGAAGGAAATGACAGCCAAGGCAGACAGTATGTCTCCATATCTTGTGTGAAGCAGATTCCTATTGGGAGTTGGATTCCCAGTAGCCAGGTGGACGTAAATAAACGGAGAGTACTGATTAAATAGCAGCCACCTCAATTTCAGAGCACAGAATTTGCATACACTGGCAGGTTGGAAGAAAATTTACTGTGCACATGGTGCTGGAAAAAACCTGGGGTATTACAGCAAGGAGCTATTTGCTCATTATTTTGAATAGCAATGAGGTGTAAGAGCCTGTATGCCATGGCTCTGGTGGGTTTGCAGACTGCTCTGCCTCCAACACAGATGGGATTCCTACCTTTAATTGTGATTTCATGGTGGAAAATACTGTTTAAAGATTGGAGCTCTGTTGTCCTGAAAACGTCCAGGCCCTGAGTTTCTATGCCCCTAAGCACCTCAGGCTCTGACTGGCTGAAGTGTCTTGCATTGCAGATATGATTTCTTTACTATGCATTGTTCATTGACACCTCCAATCTGTCCTGCTTCCTGGGACTGTATGCATTTTAAATGAGATAATACATTTATTTCACTTGCCTTTTTCCTACACCTGAAATGAGCCTGTGCCTCAGTGTGGTTACGTGGGAGTGGCTCTGTTTGGAGCTGAGTATTCCCAGTCCCAGGTCTCATGGATGAACTTGTCATTATACAGAGCAGCGGCCCAGGAGACCACGGGATCCCTTCAGAGATGGGGAGCCTTGGTGTGCCTGAACACCAAATTGAGAGGCGGGGAATGAGACAGTGCCACATCACGTGTAGGAACTGCACACTTCCATCACTCAGGCTGGCTTTGGAGCTGTGCAGACACCCCAGGCATCCCTCTGGAGGAAAGCCATCCTTGGAGGAGTGTTACCACAAAAATCTCACACAGGTGCTTCCCCCAGCCCAGGGCTTTGGGTGTTGCCAGTGCTCAGTGAGCAGGAGCATCTCACAGAGAGGTGCAGGAGGTGTTGCAAGGCAGCAGTGCAGCTCTGTGCCTCTTACAGAGCTGAGAGCTCACGAGAAGTTAAAATAGCAGCGTTGGTGAGTGTTTTGAAAAAGGTAACATTGGTCTAGTAAAGCAAACAAGACCCAGCACGTGTAACTGCACTCAAGCCCAGAATCAATCTTTACCTGTGTCCCTGACTTGAAAGATGTAAATAATTCCACTGGCTATTCACACTGTGTGTAATTACAACTGTATCCATGCGCAGAAATAAGTGAGATGCAGGGTCTGTAAGCCTTCTGACATTGAACTCTTGGAGTATTTATCCTTTGAGAGGATAAATCAAAATCTTAATGCTTTTACTCCATTTTCCTTCTCCATTAACAACAAAGGGAATCTGGGGAGGGTCCCCTGGGGAGGCTCACAGTAACCTCTGCCAACCCGCTCTCATTTAGTGCCCCCAGTTTTCCCCTCCTGTGCTCCTGCCCAGGTGTTTATGTGTGTCAGGCTCACAGGGGTGTGCAAACCCCAGCACACACAGAGACACCCCCAGAGAGACAGGTAACAGGCTTGAACTGTTTAGAAGCAGCCACAATGTGTCCTCAGTCTTAACACAGATTGGGCATGTCTGATGAATTTAGGTTGGCCTCTACATGATTTTAACGTGTGTAACTAAAAGAAAAATACCCTCATGTACACAATCTGTTGTTTCCAACATGTAGAAAAGGTTTCCAGCTCTAATTTATTAATAATTCTGATACGGAAGATTTTTTTTTCTCTGTGATGAGGACTTTTTCACAGTTATAAAAGTATGTCTAATAACTAATTGAAGTAGATTCAAGTGATAGTCAAATTTGAACAGAGCTTTTAATAGCCAGAAGCAAATAAGCAGAATGTAGCCTGCTGATAAGGAAGCACAGAGTGTTTTGAATGCAGCCATATGTCCAGATACAAGTGATTAGCCTTGCAAACAGAATCAGAAAGTGCTCAGCATCGTTTCAGGGCTGTGTCTTGTTTGCTTTCAGGACCTATAAGAGGAGCCTCTCACGGCAGTTTTTCGAAGTGACGTGTTCATGGGAGTGAACTGGAGACAAACAGTGTCGTTATTGGGTAACATATGGCTTGTGCTTCACTGCAGGAAAATGACACTGAGCCATATTTGATGTGGCATTTGAAATAAGAGAATCTAATAATATCAAAAGGGTTTCAGAAGAGTAAATGAAAGCTTGAGATTTGTCTTAGGCCTTGTAATTGGGGCTGGATGAAGTCATAAAAGGGCCAGGGGCTGTGGCAAGCTGCAGGCACTTTGAACCCCTTGATGAAGCTGACCATTTGTGCCAGTCCCTCAAATAAAAGTTTAATGTTAAAGAGCTGTGTTGCTTGAAGTTCTGGTCTCAAGGGTAATTCTGAGTCATGCAGCACCATACAGAAGTTCTAATTGAGGTGTATAAAATTAATCACTTTGAGTATTAAAGTTCAATTTTGGACTTTAGTTAGAATGTTTATGAACCATATGAAGCAATATTATACTTCCTGGTTATAAAGATGATTTCAGTTATTGGTCAAAATATTTTTGACGGGTTTTTTTTGTCTAGCTTTGCTAATCACTTCCAAGCACTTGGTAGGCTACAAATTGCACACCAGTAAGCAGCCATATAGAATACTTTCTGTGTTGGTAATATGATGTATTAACTAATAATCCAAACAAAATATAATAAATTGCTACTTAATTCTGAGACGGTCAAGCAGAACTAAATATATTCCATTACTTTGAAAATGTGAATAATTTCTTTTGGAAATAAGAATTTTCTCTTCAGCTTCAAAGTGTAATGGCAAAAGCCAGAAAGTCATGAGTGCACAGTCAGGAAATGAGATTAGCTGGTCATAAACCATCTCAGGTCAAGGAAAAGCACTTTACAATTTCAAAGGCAGCAAAAGTAAGAAAAGCACTGAAGAGAATAAATGAGAAATTATGACATGTAAAAATCAATTAGAAAAACTAAATGATGCAATGTGAAACCTGTGACAGGTAAGGCCCAGGACAGTAAGAAAGTGCCTTATTTAATAAGGAGGCAAAAAGTAGCTTTGTGCAACATAACAGTTCTAGTAAAGACTCTGACATTTCTGGGCTGTGTTCCTTTAGGCAGCCCAAGCTGTCCTGCCTGTCTGCTCCTCCAGCAGCATTTGGAAGTGATGGAGCCCAACCACATTTCCACAGCCAGTTTTAGCTGTGCTGGAGGTTTCTCTCCTTGCCCATTCCTCCTGTTCCAAGAGGTTTTGGGCTACACTGCCACGTTAGCACATATGGCAGCTTGATTCCTGAGAAAAGATTCATGGAAGAAATGCCTGAGTGATGCACTCTGAGTCTGTGCAGAGGGCAGAGGATGCAGGGCATTGTGTTCAGCTTGGGAATTGCCTGTACTCACTTTCAGCTGGGACTCTGGCCTGGTGCTGTTTTCATTAACTGGGAACAGGTTTGTATATGGATGCTTTTTTTTTTTATCAGTTCAGGAAAGGAAAATTTTGAATGACTGTGATCTGGGGTGAGCTAAAATAGTTCCAGATGAATTGTCAAGCTGGAGTTAAACTGGTGAGCAGGAGTTAAAATGTATGCAATTGCTGTGCTGTCTGCTGTTAGGCTCTGGTAATTTCAGAGAGTTCATATGATCAATACAATAGTTCTTCTAGCTGGTACACAGAGGAACAACAAGATCATTTACTGGAACCTCGAACCCAGAGAAATTTTGGTCTGTGGAGAAAACCTGAAGAGATTGGTTGCATCCCAGGGCAGATTTCAGCATTAATTTTCATGGGGGATTAGAAAGTATCTAAAAAGAGCAAGTCTGGCCTGGTCTCTGTTAATATTGTGGGTCTGGGTGTCAGAGAATGTTCCCAGAGTGATGTAACGTGGAGTAAAAATGGCTGTGGACAGACTGTAGAGGATAAGAGAAGGCACCAGTTCTCCTCCACTCTCATTTTTTCTTTCCCTTCTTCTCAATCCCTGCTGTAACTGAAATGTTTAATTTTGCCTGTGGTAAGTGGGTGACAGGAGCAGGGTGGAGCAGAAGCCCCATGTGTGTGAAGCAGCCCATCTGCATGTGGGGAGCCTTGGACATGATTCTCCAGGGAAGAGTCAAGTAGGTGGGGGATGCAGTTTGGGGATGTGGCAATTCATTGCAAACCCCAGAATTCAGGTCAGTCTCAGCATCCCTCTGTTCTGGTCATATCAGCCATTCAAAGCGGTCAATAATACGAATTCAGCAAAGCTGGAACCTCAATATCTGTCAGAGGGAAGAGCAGTAAGAGGGAGATTTAGCAAATTCACAGTTAGTCCCTGGCTTCTGCCTTGGATTTGGGTTAAACCCTTGACAACCACAGCTACAAGCACATAACAGTTACATTGCTGCAGTTAAATCAGCCAAGTTTCTCCCACTATTTTGGAAGCCCCATAACAGAGGTGAGAGAAGGCAGGGTTAGTCTGGCTCCTGAAGAAAAAAATGGCATTGATTTCTTAAAGAACACAAAATCCTGAAAATTCAAAAACATGCTGTATTTTAATTTTACAGTCTAGGACTACACAGAAAATAGCAATGAGTCCTGACAACATGAGGGACTGAGGAAGAATTTTGTCTTTTTCCTGCGAGTCTCTCCCTCACCCCAAAGGCTTGTTAGTACCTGCAAGCCTGCAGTGCTTGGTGGCAGCTCAGCCTGTGGTTTGAGGATGCTCTTCCTCACTGTGGCTTTATACAGAGTTTTGGATGAGACAGAAATCAGATGAAATACCTCCAACAGCTTGAACAGGCTTCCATCATATCTGGACTGTGGTGGCTTTCAGAGAGCTGTCAGCTGTAATCTGCTGGGCTGGCATCTGTAGATGTGTGTATATGTATGGAAATAGTTTTGAGCATCACAGATTGAAAACAGCAGAATCAAAAGCTGCCTGCTCAGTTGGATGCTCACATGCCACTGCAAATTTTGTCAGTAGGTGGTTACCTGTGGCTGTCACATTGACAGGATATTTGTCTCCCTGTGTCTCTGAAAGAAGACAAGTGGCTAGTTATCCACAAAATACCTTTTCCTGTCATCTGCTGTGCTTATTTCCACACAGAGGGTTCACTATGGACAGCAGCAACTTTACTATGAATCCTCCAGTCCCACTGCAGTCCCATGGCTGGTACTTGATCCTTAAAATGCATCTCTGTCTCTTCCTCCCTGTCCTCTGCTCATCTTCACTTGCAGTTTATTGATGCCCTGGGGTGGCTCCCCAGAACAGAGGCCAGACAGAGTTAGAGAATAAAGTGAGGATTTATTAAAGGCCTTCCATAGATACACCTTGGGCAGTCAGAGCCTCCCAGAGGCTACACCCAAGGTGGATGATGGTCACGAGTTTTTCAGACAATTTTAAGTTTGGTCCATTTGCATATCAGGGGTTAATGCTCCAATTACAGCTTCAGGTAATGAAGTCATTTACCCCCAGTTTGCTCACCCCCAATTCACTTTTGTTTATACTTTTCAGGGCCTGAAGCTGTAGGGTGTCCCTGGATCTCAGGCCCAGAGGAATTGTTTTGTCTGACCAAAGAATGAAGACAGTAACTAACACTCTGTATGGAGTTTGGAGTTATGCACTAATGCAGTGCAGGATTTGAAAAATATAAAGGCTAGAATCCTAAGGCATCATTCCATAACTATTGTTTCAAATTCTAGTCAAGACAACATCCTCTCTTTAGGGTTTCTAAGCTCACTGAGTGTTCAGGGTGGGTGGCACTTCTTGAAGCACAGCTGTAATGTGAGACAAAAGTCTCAGCAGCATCTGATTGCTCAGGTTCATTTGTTGTCAGCTCCTGACTAAGGCAGAGGTCAGAAATGCCTGACTTCATAGTTTCAGATTAAAACGTGACTTCCCAAATCTAAGTTTTCCATGGTTATGTAAAACTACATCTGTAGGGGACACAGGACTGTACATGACTGTGGCAGACAGGTTTTGCCTCAAAGCTGCCCTTCGTACATGGACTAGGAGAGGGCAAATCCCTCCAGCTCCTCCCAAGCAGCAGCTGAGTTCTGGGTGTTTATTTGGGAATACTTTTGAATTAATACACCAAGTGCTCTGCACATTCCAGTAGAAAGACGTAGAACAACCAATCTTACAGCCTTTTAATACAGTTTAGTGGATATTTTCAATCTAAAAGCAAGAATTTATGTTGTTGAGTGTTTTGGGATGCCAAGTTTCTACACACTTCTGTAACTTTACACTTTACCCTTGTCAAGTATGACCTTTACAAGGGTGCAGATCTGAAAAGGATTTTCTGTCCTTGAGATCTATCTTTTTCAGGTCTTTTGGGAGTTTTTTAGACACACTTATTGTTCTGGATTCTTTCAATTAAAAATGTGTTGAGGGCTGCCCATTAATTCCTTGCTATTCTCTGTTGGCCTGCCCTATCCAATATTCATTGTGCAGTTAGACTATACTATTTAAATTGGGATCTATGCAGCATCCCTGCAGCTGGTTCCTCTCCAAAAATGAGAATTATGTGGCTAATTCTGTGTGGTATCTTTAAATAGAGGCATCTTGCAGCTCATTATTTTCTTTGAAGATAAAGGTTCTCTTCCGTCTCTCCTCTGATTGCAAGGGTGTAACTTCAGGCAAATGAGTGTCTTTCAAAGGGTTGGGTGGTTAGGGTGGTTTGTTGGGATTTTTCCTCTCTCACCACTGCAGAAAATGTGGAATTGTTGTTGCAGTTAGAAAGCAGATAATCTCCTACAGTTGCAAGTTCTTTGTGTTCTTTTAATAACAATCTAAAAAGCTGGGAAGAGAGGAAATGGTTGCAGCAGAAATAACGGGGAAAGTTCACTGGTCCAAATGCTGCTCCCATGGCATTTCCACATGTCAGAAACTTGAGTGTTTCTTCTGGAAGCTAGGCCATAGGCCTGGGAAGTGCTTGCAGCAGCTGTCCAGACTGGAGCAGAGCGTTGGGGAACTCTCTTCGCTCCTTGGCATGCCTTGTGAGCAGTGGGGGAAGCCTGAGAGGTGCAGGGATTGCAGTTTGTCCCATCCATGACTGGCAGCCAGGTGCAGGGAGGGTCAGCATGCCCTGCTCAGTATCAGGGAGGGAACAGCTTGGTACATTGCTCATCCTCCCAGAAGCTCTTGAACCTGTCAATCATTTCAGCCACTGTCTTAACATCAAAAAAAAAGAAAAATAATTGAGACCGTAGAAGTTGAAGGGGGTGTTTGGAGAGTGAGATCCTGCTCATGGCCCACTGACAGAAAGGCTAAAAGGCTGGGCTGTTTTATATCCCAAAGAATCCGCACTAAGGGGAAGGAATGAGAAGGTCTTCACGTGGCTCAGCTGTGAGAAGAGCCTCAGCCAGGTCTCCTGCTTCAGTACAGGTGAGATGATCCAGCCATGAACACAAAACCGAAGGTGCTGAGGCTGAGTTCTGCCTCCCACGGAACATCTCGTTCATTTGTGCCTGTGTTCAGTTGTGCTTTCCCTGTAACACTCGGCACTTTGGGGAACAAAAGTTTGGTAAACTTGGCTGTTTTCTGGGCTAGAGAGTGAGAACAGTTGAACTTCTTACTGTCAAATAAGTAACTCTGTGTGCCTGTTCTTACCCTTTCCAGCCATTGCTTTCTGCTGTCTCTTCTGGGGAAGTGTAAATTGATCTGCAACTCAGAACATTCAAAATTTGTGTGTTGGGTTTTGTATTTGCATAACTAACACAGTTATGAATAAGAATTGTTAATAGCTTCACTTCATTGAAAGGAAAATGTTCTCTCTGTATTTTTCAGAGCAAAATTTGAGTTTCTCATGTAGTGTACAGCAGCCTAATGTGTGATCTTGGGCCATTGTGAGGTAATGGTTACATGCTGGAAGTTAATGTCATTTCAGAAAGGCCTTGCTGTGCTGAGAACTGCACATTCCCACTGTTGGAGAAATTCTAAATTAACAGCTCAGGAAGGAACTCCCCCCTGGACATCAAATTTAAGTTTCTGTGCTTTTCTGTGGATTGTTCATTTTATTGAACACATTAGACCATAAATTATTATATTGTATAATTGAGAGGTGATGTCAGACATTTGACAGCTGTCAGGCACGTGCTATGCTTTTTGGACTGAACAACTCTGCATTATTGTTTCAGATGCCACAGAGCCTCTTTAATGCTCCATATGCAAGAGACCTTTGCTAGAAAACTCTCAAAAATCTGACTAATGTTTTTCACATAGACCAACAACGTGGGAATAATTACCAATGACAGATGATTACACACTGAAAATGATCTTCAGAAAGCCAGTGCCATGTAAGTGCAGTTCCCAGCTTAAAGGGAAGCTGAGGTGTTCAGGCAGGCAGGAAAACCACCAAAGAAACCCAGAGAAATCCCCCTGAGTTACAGTTTGTGATGCTACAGCTCTCAGCTTCTGCTCAAGAAACCAGTTACTGTAGCCTGCAACTTTCGGAGCAGATTTGTGCAAAAAATGTGCAAAATTGCAATTTTGTGAAGAAGCCCAAGATGGAGAGAAGGGGAATGTGTCTAAAACAGCCTTCAAAGTCTAAGCAAATATTTCTGAGTGCTTGCCAGTCAAAATGTGCTTGTTTCTGTAAGTTCATGTGCCTGGTGTTTGGACAGCCATCCTCCCAAACACTGATTTAATGGCTTGAGAATAGAAACCTGGTCTGTCCACAGGGTTTTCCTGAGGGAGTTTGGCACTGCCAGAGCGAGCCTATGGTGGGGAACATAATTACTGAGCCTCCAGTCCTGTCTGCAGGCTGGCTCCAGGTGAGTGGGGCAGACTTTGCTCTCTGGGGAGTTAAGTGGTGTGGGATATCCACACCAGGCTGGGAAGCTGGGATGGGCTCTGGGAAACTCTGTCACTGTTTAGAGGAAATCATCACTTGCTCTCTCCCGTCTCCTTAACTCAGGAATCTGTGGCAGCAGCCAGATATCCGTGAATCAGGGTTAGAAGTAGTTCAGGGCCAAATTAGGAATAAGATCAGGGCATCAGAACAGTTTTGGTTCCAGGAAACAGCTCAAAAAGTGCCTCCTTCCTACACAATTAATAGGAGGTATCAAGATACCCTTGTAATCACAAGTTTACTGGAAGCTGTATGTACATGACACGTTGCTTTATAACGTGATATATTGAAAAATTCAGGGTTCACAAAAGTTGTACTCTGATTTTCTTTTACCATTTTTTGGAACATGCCTCTGCTTAAATAGAGGCTTAGGACATGCAGATGCTAGAGCTCCAAACCAAATGTTGATAGTTTGAACTCCTGTGGGTTTAGGATTGCATTTCTTTAGAAGAGAGTTGTTTAGAGTCATGCTGGAAGTCAGAACCACTTATTTGAGAAAAGCAAAATGAAAAGAAAAGAAAAAAGGGAAGGGAAGGGAAGGGAAGGGAAGGGAAGGGAAGGGAAGGGAAGGGAAGGGAAGGGAAGGGAAGGGAAGGGAAGGGAAGGGAAGGGAAGGGAAGGGAAGGGAAAGGAAAGGAAAGGAAAGGAAAGGAAAGGAAAGGAAAGGAAAGGAAAGGAAAGGAAAGGAAAGGAAAGGAAAGGAAAGGAAAGGAAAGGAAAGGAAAGGAAAGGAAAGGAGAAAAGAGAAAAGGAAAAAGAGAAAAAAGAAGAGAAAAGGAAAAGAAGAGAAAAGGAAAAAAGAAAAGAAAGAGAAAATGAAAAGAAAAGGAAAAGAGAAAAGAAAAGAGAAAAGGGAAAAGGGAAAAGGGAAAAGGGAAAAGGGAAAAGGGAAAAGGGAAAAGAAAAGAAAAGAAAAGAAAAGAAAAGAAAAGAAAAGAAAAGAAAAGAAAAGAAAAGAAAAGAAAAGAAAAGAAAAGAAAAGAGAAAAGAAAAGAAAAAAGAAAAGAAAAGAAAAGAAAAGAAAAGAAAAGAAAAGAAAAGAAAAGAAAAGAAAAGAAAAGAAAAGAAAAGAAAAGAAAAGAAAAGAGAAAAGGTTAGTTCAAGCTTGTAATGACATTTTGGGTGTTGCTGACATTTGACAAGTTTGCCTATTGCAGATTAATGGCAAAGGAAAAGGGTTGGAGGAGAGGAGATGAAAATGGAATAGAAAACTGCCTGACAAAAGGAGGCAAAAGGTTACCCATAAAAAAGAATAAAATAAAGAAACAAAAAACCTTTTCAAGGAGGGCGGGGGGAAAGCTCTCAGTTTTGATAAGTGAACTGCCCAAGTTTCAGGAGTTCACATTGTTGAACATGCCTGGGTTGGGAATGCACATAGGAACTGTCCACTGTGTTTGCACCCCTAGCCCTCTGTTACGAACCCTGTGAAAACAAGTTTCCTCCTGATGTTCAAGTGCCTCTGTTTCTGGCAGTTTTCCAGCAGGGGGAAATGCCAAGGAAGCAATGGGAACATGGGTTATCTCTGTGTTTGGTCCTCCCAAGATTTTCAGCTTCTTTCACATTTTTAGGAATCATTTGGCACTTGCCAGTAGAACCTGTGTTCTTTTCAGGATGCAGTGGTATTGAGGCCTTATATTTAAACCTGTTTCAAAGATTATATTCATTGTTTGTCCTAGGAAAAGGAAATGCTTCTGAGAAATACATATTCTGTTAAAAAGGGGGGTTCCTTCCTTTTTTTTGTTAGCTGTTGTTTCATTACTCATTCAGTGCCCAGCCTTCGCACAGAGCATTGGGTGCCAGCTCCCATTCCCACGTGGAAATGGAAGGAGCCTCTCTGTATAAAGGCCCTGTCCATGTCCCATGGAGAAGAGAAAATTCATGTCACTGAAATAGTGTTTTCTTCCAACTCTGTGTTCTTGGGAGAGGGGTGAGGGTCAAGAGCTCCCTACTGGCCTCAGGGGAGGCACATGTCCTACTTTAAGTTCTGCAAGGTGTTTTAAATGTATTATATGGTAGGTGTAAATTGGTGTGGAAAGGGAGGAGGAGGAAATGCTAAGGCTCGGTTGAAGCAGTTTCACCCTTCGAAGATTGTGTTGTCAAATGCTAAATGCTGTTACGTGTAAGCAAAGCAGACTCTCTAATGATAATTTTGCTAATCCAGACAGAAGGAGTTGATCTTTCCCAGTCCCTAAGAAAGGCTAAACAGGTTAGTAGTGAGAGTTCTCCTGACCACAACTCATGATTATTATTAAAAAATACTCTACAGGAGCTTGCTGAGGCTGTGCTTCTAACAGCCCATTTACTAGCTAGGTGATCAAATAAGGCTGGGAACTCAATATCCTCACTTTTTATAAAAGGGCATTTATTTCCCTATGAGTGTCTCTCTCAGCATTCAGCTGGAGCAAGGCAGCCTTGCAGGAACTGGGAAAGTCAAATGGAAGCCAAGGATGATTATCTCATAGAGGTAGAGACGTTTTCAGGGTGGAGATAGAAGACAAATGAGAATTTAATTTAATTACCACCTTGGAGACAAAGCCCTGGTGTTCCCAAGGACGTCAATCCTTCACAACCTTTCCTGTTTAGTAACAGACAGTCCCTTCCTCCTGTGGTGCTCTGAGGGTGAGTGATTGTGCAAGACCAGCTGTTGCAGGCAAGGAGAGCTGGAGATGCTCAGAGCACCAGCTGTCAGACCTGGGCTGGGGACTGGGCACAGAACTCCTTCCTGCCACCTCAGAACCTCCCACCACGCTGGCATCAGGCTGAACGTGTCACTGCCCAGCTGGGAGTGGGTAGAAATTGATGGCAACCTTTCCTTTCCTTTCCTTTCCTTTCCTTTCCTTTCCTTTCCTTTCCTTTCCTTTCCTTTCCTTTCCTTTCCTTTCCTTTCCTTTCCTTTCCTTTCCTTTCCTTTCCTTTCCTTTCCTTTCCTTTCCTTTCCTTTCCTTTCCTTTCCTTTCCTTTCCTTTCCTTTCCTTTCCTTCCCTTCCCTTCCCTTCCCTTCCCTTCCCTTCCCTTCCCTTCCCTTCCCTTCCCTTCCCTTCCCTTCCCTTCCCTTCCCTTCCCTTCCCTTCCCTTCCCTTCCCTTCCCTTCCCTTCCCTTCCCTTCCCTTCCCTTCCCTTCCCTTCCCTTCCCTTCCCTTCCCTTCCCTTCCCTTCCCTTCCCTTCCCTTCCCTTCCCTTCCCTTCCCCCTCTTCTCCCAGACTTTCAGTGTTCATGGGCAGAATATTGTATCAGTAAGGCATTAGAGATTTGTGAGGCTCAAACCTGACCCATACTGAAAGGGAAAGCACATTTCATGGGAATTTGAGTGTCCCTGCTTGGCTAAAATGTTTTTTTAAAAAAATTTATCTAGAGGGTCTTCAAATGCACATCACTTCAGTTTTACTGAAGGCTTTTGAAAAAGAGTAAATTGGACAAAAAGCTATGATAAAAAAAAATCAATATTAAATAGAGAATTAAGAGTCATCATTTTTCACAGGAGTATCATTAGATCATTTGTTGGAGATGCTGTTGAAGTAGGGGATAACATGGTCATTGGCAAGCCAGCTGCCTTTATTTCTGGGTTAGAAAGCAAGAGTGGACTTTGTGATGGATGAGGAACACTGGACTGGAAAGATGAGAGAACATATGTTTCATAGAAATCACCTTTTCTTAGCCAGCATTTCTGACCTTGCCAAATTCTAAGCTTTCCTGGAAAACTGGGAATTAGAGGAGTAACAGCAACTTGCAACTTCCTCATTTACAGTGCAGTGTGGTTCCCTCTGGACCATTTGAGGGAGGGGACTGTTTGTACTAATTATCCTATCTTTTAGAATTTTGTAATCCCATTGTTTTAAAATGTTTCTTTTTAAGAACACTTATTTCAAAATACAGATTTATTTAGAGAAAAGTGTCCCCTAAAAATTAAGCAAACTTACTACCAGTTCAAGAGATTCCTTCATCCCACTTTCCTCATAATGATGATAAATTCAGCACCAATTAAAGGCAGAAGGGAGTTTTTTACATGGTGCATGCAGAACAATGCTGTACAATGGCTATTCTCGTACACAACATATATTTAGCACTAGAATATTTATTTAAAAGGATACACCGAGATTCTTCTGTGCTGTCTATACCTGAAGAAACTGAAGGGCATCTGTCATTATATCCAATATAATGGATAGATGGTGATAATTAATGCTTGTTGCAAGAAACATGCTAGGATGAGGAATTCAAGCAAAAACCGCAATCTCCATTTTTGTTCTCGGCAGATAAAGTAGAAATAAATGAATCATATCTTTGAAATGCCATTCAAAGCTATTTATTTTGTACAATGTCTGTTTATCAGGTAGAAGCATCTCCTGGTGCTTTGGACAATGGGAGTATCTGTTTGCAAATAAATTTTGTTAGCATCAGGAAGATAGATCTCATTCATTATCTAGACAAATATAAATTAAGCTTGATAATGGGAACTGAATTTATTATTACACAGAATCTGTTCTTTAAAATGTCCTTTTGATTTACTTTTCTCAACTCACTTTTTCTTAACTAGCTTCAGGAATGGTGAAAATGGATTTACAGAATTTTTGTCTTGGTAGATAACCCACCAGGTACCCAGGTGGGTGAGCTGAGCCTGCAGAGAGGTGTGCAGCCTTCCTTGGTGCTGCTGCAGCTGCACCTGCAGGGCTCTTGGGTGTGCAGGGAGGAGCAGGAGCTCCCTGTGGCCCTGGCAGGAGCTGAACTGAGTTCAGGTGAGCTGAACTCTGCAGTGCTCAGAGCTCTCTTATGGCCCTTTAATGCGTGTTTGGCTGGGGACCTTGGATTGACAGCTCTCTCAGGGTCAGAGGTTAATTCCAGCTGGCAGTCCTTTGCTTCTCCAGAGGCTTTAGTACATCAGGGAAATTGGTGCTCTCTCCACTGCCTTTAATCAAGGCTACTTCCCTGCTAATGGATGCTGTGTGGGGAAGCTCAGATTTGAACAGCTGCACCCACACAGGCACATCCTGCTTCACACAGGAGTCCTGCTGAAGCTGTTCCTGATTGCAGTGCAGGAAACACAGAGCCTGGAATTTCATACCCTTTTCAAATCAGCACACTGCAACTGATAATGCAACATTCAGGATATTTTAGCTGACAGATTAAATTGCAGTGTAGAGCAAACTGGTGGTACTTGAAATAGGCTGATTTACTCTTCACCAGCAGAGCCCATTAATTCCTGTGGGATCCATGGTGTTCCAGCTGTGGAGTATCTACTGAAGGGGATTTTATCACCTTATGCTGTTCAGTGTTGTCACTCTACCTGTTCACAGCAGCACCTGAGTTACTTTAGATTTGAATTAGAGGTACCAGTAGTGTAGAAGCCTAAACTCAGCCGCTGTGTTTACACATGTTGCACCTTCACAGGCTTCAGTTGTGATTGTGTTTTATGAGGTACTACCCTGAGAAAACAGGAGCCCAGACAAGGCTGGCTAGAAGGAACTGCAGAGCAAAGCTGATCTATATGATTTTGCTTAGGTGATTTCTAATGGCTTTGTCAGATACATCTATCTAAGGTAATTGCGTGTCCCATTTAAAGTATCTGTTCAAAGAAGGGCTCTGCTCATTGCTTCTGTTGTTTTCTGGGCCTGGTTGGGAGGAAGCTGCTTCCTTCCATTCTTTTCAGCAAAGGACTTAAAATATTCTTAATTTTCATCAGTGGCTAGAGGGGGGATGTAGCATCCACTTAACAGTTAAGGAGATGCTGAAGTGCTTCAATGCTAATACAGTGCCTGATCCAGGTAGCCCTAAAAACCAACATGGATTTCCAAGCACGTTTGATCCTAGGTGTGTTATCTGACAACAAAATGTAAGCCAGCTGTAGCACGGCTCAAAGAGATTGGAGATGGAATAGAATACTGTGTGGAGGGGTTTTTTAAATAAGTCATGAACAATAAAATGAAACATAGAAAGGTTAGCAAAGGTTCCCTCCAGTTCTTAGAACTGTAATGCTAAGCCCTTCCTAATCTTCTAAAGTTCCTAACAAGGCAGGAATGTTTCCTGGGAGCAGGCAGGTTTTCCTACAAGAATTTCATCTGGTTAGAGTTTGTTGCTAATGCTTCCTAACACTTTCAGCACTTCCATGTTTCATGTCTGCAGATGACCCTCAACAAAGTTCATCCTCTGCCCAACTCACTGAGTGACTTACTGACTGCCTGTTAGAAAGTTCTAATCAGCAGCTTTTTTCTAAGCAGCGTTTCATGTTTCAAATAAATCAGTTCCTGAAACAAGCCCTGATATCTCTCGGGCATGCTCTTTTCATGTCAGCAAGGATCAGCTGTGGTCTGCAGGACTTTGAACTCCTACTTGGATAAAATTGCGTTCAGCATTCATCATTCTTCTGTCAGAGTCAAGTTACTTTTTAATTTTGGGTTTTTAAATATTACTTAAATGTTAAGATCCAACTAAATTATGTCAATTACTCCATCTGTAGAATGAGAAAGAAAATTTTCTTGTGTTTACATCGTAAAATGTTATGAAGTTCATTTTGTTAATATTGGTAATAAATTTTGAACTTGGAATCTAGATTTTTTCATCTAATCTCTTTGATGAGGAGATACAAGAATGCTGTAAAAGGCTAATTTTAGTCCTCTTTAGTGTCCACAGGATCCTTCTCTGTTTAGGGTAGAGGAAGAGAAATATTAGAAGAGATTCAGGGCCCTTTGGTTTAGGTTCCTGCTTTGGCATCTCCCTGTGAGGAAGGAGCTCCTCTGTCCCTTGGCTCCATCAGCACCTTCATCGTCATCATCAAGTCTCTTGGGCTTGTAGAACACCCAAAGACTCAAATCTTCAGTGAAGCATTTAGTATCATTAGGTATTAAATTATCTTAAACAGGTAAAAGCCATACCAGTTGTGATATATTAAGACAAAAGGGGAAATATTTTCTTCTACGTGCCAGTAAAGACACATGGAACGCATGTGTGAAATAGGGGAGCAAGGTGTGTCAGGGCAAAGAGCATTCCCAGATGCTCATACCCCAGATCCATCAAATCCCCATTTTTGTACACTGCTTTAGAGGTTCTCAGGACATGAGATTGTGATCCATGGAAGCACATTCTGGGTTCAGTTGTTCCAAATGGGGGCTTCTCCAGCACAGCCAGATTAAAAAAATAATGCAGCGTGGTAATGCTGCCTTGCTACTCTGAAATAAATCAGCCTGAATGCTTCTCTTACAGATGCCAGTTGCAGTGTAAGAGTGCAATATTATTTATAAAGAACAGCCCTAATAGGCCATAGCATGGTTTATATAGTCATTTTAATAGATGCTGTTATTGCTGCTGCTGTTGTTTTGTGACAGTAACCCTCTCTGAAACGATCCAGAGTCAATTCTGCGTTTTGAGAAATAAACCCATTCCTTTCATTGCAGCTGACAGAGTGCTCTGTTCTCAGCTCCAGTTAAACAGAACACCTTTAACCCACGTGGAACAAATGGTGTCTCCTTCCACGCATGAGTATTGATTTGGGCAGCCAAAGCAGGATGTAGGTGCTTTGTTTAGGTCAGCAGTGCAGATTTACATTGTTTTTTCAAGGACTCAGGCTCTCCTGGAGTATATTTAATATTTTTTACCATTCACTGCTAGAGCCTGTGCAATTTGCAGAGCTTTCTTCGTGGACAGGCTTTCAAGCAGAACAGCTTGTTATCATTTTGATAATGCTGGATGCAAATGCTCGTAAAGTGTAACCAAAACCTCACCTAACAGGGTCACTGCAGCCTCAGCTGGACATCTGATCCATCCGTCCAGGGTGCCACCACAGTGTCACCTGGAGGGAAATGGCCACGGAGGTGGCACCTGCTGGGTGAAATCTGACACAATGCCCGCCCGGAGCTGTGCTCACACCCAGCTATTGATACGTGTTCTTGAGATCTGGGAGCTCAAAGAGGTGAAAACTTCCAAAAACTAATAACTTCGTTTGTGAAAACAGTCTTCCCTGGGTTTCTCAGGATTCTGCTTGGGATTAGATGGTCATCACTGGGGGCTGGATTAGTGCTTGATCAGAAATGCCCCCTCAGTTTTCCTTTCTCTGTCACCATTCCAATGCTGAATTGTCAAGTGGCTTTTTTCCCTTCCCTCCCGGGGCTGCATGTGTTTAAAAAAACACCAAACACCAATTAATTTGTCTAATTTACATGAAAAAATGCAGAAGATATCTTTTTTCCATAATTAACTATATTTTGCAATTCATTAAAATTCTGCAGCCCTCCACATAATGGAGCCCTATTCACTCCGTAGGAGATAAGTGCTTAATTCCAAAAGGGGCAGACGGAGAAGGCAGAAAGGAAGTGGAGGAGGGCAGGATTAGCATTTTCTATATTAGTTATGCATATTCATGAGGGAAAATGAAGCCCTGCCAATTCACGTTGGCTTTAAGTTTATTTTGTGGGGGTATTCACAACACTTCAACAAATGGTTGGTGTGGATTTTTCCTGGTTTTAATTGAGCAGGGAGGTGGAGACACGCTTTGTAGTGAACCGAAAGTACACGAGGCATGCGAGGAGCAGACGGAGGCTGTGTGGCAGGGCATGGATTGCTCCCCAGGGCTCCCTTTCTCTCTGGTACCACCATCCTCAGAAATTGGGAGAGCAGGGTGGGAGCCCAGAGCCTCCAAACAGAGCCCAGATCCCACCAATACTGCTGAATTATCTTTGCACAACAAACGAGGAGATTGAGATCCAATCATAGGTGCCTACACATTTTTCTCACTTTGCGATTAGATCAGCCCATCATGCAGTTTGTGGCTTTTTCATCAAACAGGAGCATCATCCCTTTCTCTCACAGCCAGCTGCTGGGGGAGCCCTGGCAGCTGGACATGACAAGTTTGCCGTGCATTTTGCTCTTCACCTCCAGCCTGACTCTGTTCCTCTCAGATTTCCCATTAAAGAGTTTTTCTTTCATAAATCAGCCCTGTTGTCAGATGAGCCTCCACTGTGCACATCAGCTGGTTGCAGTCCCCTTCTGAGTGGCGCGTTGCTTGTAGCCACTGAGTTGGCAGAATGGTTTTCCTTGCCCTGGCAGGCCCATCCCAGGTGGGCTGAGCATCTGGTCTGCTGTCCCAAACTTCAGAGCACTTTACAAGCAGAACAAGATAAAATAATAAACTGAGATATCAGTAGTGCTTGATGAAAACACTGTAGCTGTTCGAAAGAAAGTGCCACTGGAAAAGTCCAAGCAATATGAGAGAAAATAGTTGTTTTAATGAAAGGGCTGATGGTAATAATTGGCGTTAACTTAAAGCCACACTGCACAAAATGCTAATATATAATGCTGGAGCTCCAACACCGAACTATGTCTCCAAAAATTGTCCTAATGACTCACTTTGCAATTTTCTACACAGTATTTAGTTAGCATTTCACATTTCAGAATACGTTACCCTGCAAATCATGGGGTTTTTTAATTCAATCCATAATTTGTTGTGCTTTTCTATCCCGGTGTGTTTACATATGTGCATGTATACCTGTGCAGAGGGGGGCTGGAATAAGGGGAAGATGAAAGGAAGGGGGAAAATTGAAGAGGGGAAATGAAATCCAGAAAGCTTCAGCCAGGTGTAAATGGCAAAGTATTTATATCCCTTCAGCTGGCTCTGGTGCAGGGGGAGTCTTGAAATTTGGCACGGGAGAGGGAGTTCCTTTTGACCAAGTCACACCATTTACTTTGGCTGCTCCATTAATTTCCCCTCACATCTGTTTTATTTCATTTGGAGATCAGGAGGCGAGCCAGTGCTATAGACACAACTTTGGGAGCCACTAATTTAATTGAGTTCCCTTTTTATTTTGTTCCCCTGCATCTGAGGTTTCTGAATGCCAAAACTTGAAGCAGTAACATAAAAGAGAAACTAAATTTGAAACAATTCTGCTTTTCCTAAAAGTTTACAAGTTCAGACTTTCACCCCAAAATAAATCGTGGAGTTTCAAACAATCACAGGCAGTCAGAGAAGCACAGGTCTCTGTCACTGCTACAAAATGTGCAATTTAAAACATCCCTGGAGGCATCTGGGTTCAAAAGGATCAATGCATAACTAGGAAGGAGCCTGATCTCCAGCGTTCTGATCTGGAAATGAGAAGTTTCCTAAGGAACACTAATGTACGGCAAGCACAGTAATTAGAAGCAGGAGCTGTGGGCTGGCTCTGGCTCCCAGCAGCAGCCAGGCCTGCAGGACTGGCCCTGGAGAGGACCAGTGTCACTGTCTGTCCCAGGGTGTCCCTGCTGCTCCCACCTCGTGCCAGTTGCTCCAGAGCGCTTGAGGCATGTGCTGGTGCCACCTTTGGTCCTGAGAGCAATTGCTGGCTTGATTTTGTCCTTTCTCTTCACAAACGTAATTTGGTGGGTTTTCCTCACCTTCTTTATTTTTGTTTGTTTATTTGTTTGTTTTGTGATACACAAACTTTTGGAATGTAATTGCTAAATTGAACATTTACAAAGAGTGTGAGCAGTTTAATTGTGGTCCTGGATGTCAATGTTTGTGTTTAGCTTGTGCTCACTTGGCTGGCTAATGAGTGGAGCTCCGTGTACATGTCCTGAAAATCAAATTATCTGCTCAGTTTGGGTTGGAAGCACTGTGAGTGAGAAGGACAGAATTTTGTGTTTTCCCAAAATTAGGCTCAGTCTTGCCACCATCTCTGTGCTTGGACAGGTTACCTGCTCTCAGGCTTTCAGGTGAAAAATAGCATCTCTTCTCTAATCGGGGTGTTATGAGGGAAAACCTCATGGGAATCATGGAGGGGTGAATTTGCTGCAGTGGTGGAGCTGTGCCATCCCCTCAGAGAGGCTGTAATGCCAGTCATGTTCCCCAAACTGCACTAACAGTAAAACACAATTCCTCTGCTTTTGGGGAGGTTATGTCTTTTCCATTGAGAGCAAACTTATTCTTTCCCTGTAAAACCCAGTGATTCTTCTTAGGAATCAGGGAGGATGTGAGGCACAGGCAAAGCCCAAGCATTTCCTCTTGCTTCTCCAGGGCCTTCCTTGGCCAGCAGCTGGTGATGGAGAATACCTAAAAGGTGACGCCCCCCCTCTCTGCAGGACAGCCAGGCAAAGCAGAGTGACAAGGAATTAAAGCCTTTGCTTTCTTTTACTCCTTAAACAACCCAAGAAAAGTCCTGACCCCTGAGCCCCACGGAGCTGGGAGCCACAGGCAGTAACAGGAGAAATGCACTGAGGAGAAGTGATCCATCTCCAGATGACAGCATGGCTTCCAGCAGCAGGAGCAGCTCTGGATCAGGATCACAGCTCTGAGCTTCCTGAGACTTCCCTGTGTTCTGCTGCACCAAAGGCTGGATGCTTGGAGCACCAAGGGCCAAACAGCTGAAGATTTGTCATCTGCTCTTCACTGAGGATAGGCCAGAGTGACCTGCAGAGGGGTGGCAGCCATGAGGGACAGGGTGAACATTCCCAAGAGCAGGGGGGGAGCATCCCTGGCTCCCTGGGCTGCACGCAGCTCCTGTGTGCTTCCAGAGCTCAGGGAGGCAGATTTCTTTGGTGCTCACTGGTTAGCTTGAGCATGAAATATTAAATGGATATTGACTGGGATTGAGGAGTGCATTAGGATTATTGAGCCAAGAGTTAAATACTGACTGTTGCAAAAGCAGGCTAATACTTGTGCAAGTGACCATTTGACCACTCTAACGCTTGGTACGCCTCCTGATCTCCAGATGAAATAAAACAGATGTGCTGCTTCCATTTTGGGTATCTTCAGTCAAGCATCCAATGAGCAGTGCCAGGGCAGAAATATATGTATATTTATATTATATGTAAAAAGTAAGGACTTGTCAAGAAAAGAGTCAGGGGCTGGGAGGAACATTAGAACAAGTACAGCAGTCACTGGTGTGCAGAAAAGTTGTGAATGTGGTAACAGTGAGCACAAAAAGAGGCCCTTTTAACCATCTCTCCTACGATGGAAAATATTTTCATTTCTGTGTGGGACAGAGCAATGCTCAGACTAGATTTTGAGATCTCAGATCCATCCTTTGGGACACCCCTGCTGCCCTACTGGGTGTGACAATGTGGAGGAAGGCAGGAATTCATGAATGCCTCATCAAGCACTGTTGTGTGCTGGATTTAGATGATTGTGCCAGAACTTCCATAGCTGCAAGGAGCTAAAATCACCTCTTGTACATGGAATGGATGTTGAGCTTATCCATCTAGTAAATTAGGACATTATTAAGGAAATGATTGCACGTGTTTCTATTTAGTTTTCATTCCATTCCCTGCTCAGGATAATTGCATGTTCCTGAAAAACATTGTAAAACACTGTTTGAAAGGACAGGAATATTTTTTATTTGTATTGGTTTTTGCAGGGATTTAGTATTGCTAATGAGAGCGAGCTGATCGAGAGTTCCACATAAGAAGCTCATGTGCAGCTCTTATATGGATATTTTAAAACATTTACTTACAGGGAAAGTGAGGACTTCATTAGGTGCTGTATCATTTTATATAGCTCTGCCTGTCTTAGATGCTGAATTTGAGGGTTCTTGTTCTTTCAGATTTGTTTAATATCCTGGTGATGTATAATATAGATATTATCATAGAGTGGTTTGGGTTGAAAGGGACCTTAAAAATAATCTTATTCTCGATTTGGGGTTTTTTTGTTTGCTGTAGATATTTATTGTCCTGCAGTTTGTTGCAGCGTCATTTAAGTATTCTGTTCAGGTCAGTGTCCTCGTGACATCTTTATGTGTCACAACTAACATATATTATATTTAGAAAAAAAAGCTACATTTATGGTGTAATCATGTAGATATCATGGGATTTTAACCTAACAGAATGCAGTTGAGGCCAGGGATCTACATATGTAGTCCTGGCTGTGCTTAGTCTGCATGAAGGCCACATGCCAGCATTTTGTTAAATTTAACATTACTGTTACTGCATTTCCAAAAATGCAAGATAACTTTTGTGCTGAAAATTTATGTTAGCGCCAACATATGACTTCCCATTTAGCTCCCATCCCAAACGTGCCCCTGCTGTACCTTTCCCAGCACAGCCATAGGAAGGGCATGTCAGCACTTCCCTCCCAGCCTCCCTCCCTGAGCAACTCCGAATTCAACTGGAAAATCTCATGCAAAGCAGAAGCTAAATGGACCAGGTGTTAACACAATTTGAGGGGGTTACTTCTCTTCAGCTGTTCCATTTCAGCAGAGCAGCTTTTTGCATGAAATGTAATTTTCATTTCTGCAGATAGTGGTAAAAACAAGCTCTGCTTCTTGTAAGCCTTGCAAAGGCAGTGCAGGGTTGTCCTGAACTCACCAGGCACCGATATTCATCTTTAGCCTGCCTTCACTGATCTAACCTTTGGGTGAGTTCCTTTTCAGTGTCTGCCTTGTTTTGGGCAAACCTTTCATGGTGATGGAGGGCTGCTCAATTCTGAGTAATGAAGAGAGCAAAAGTCCGGTGTTTTCTCCCATTTCCTGACCCCATCTCCCTCTGCTTGTACTTGCTCTCCTGCCTGTGGGAGCTGCTGTCTGCACAGCTGGGGTGGGGCTGTGCCCCCAAAATGCTGTGATGGGCAGAAGAGGGCAAAGGGCTCTGTCAGCTGCATGGGAAGAGGCAGGTTCACAAAGGACTGCTGCTCCTAGCCCTGCTCAGGACTTGGGAAGGTGCACCGGATTCATCCCAAAGAGAGGCACTGCTGCACTCCCAGGGTTCAGCACCCAAAGTGCAGAGGCATCCGCTTGTCTTGAAAGATCTTCGGGAAGTTTTGCTGTGATTTTGAGTCCTTGCTCATTCTGCACACACAGTTCAAGTGATAGGTGTTCCCCAGTGCATTGCTGCCACAGCAATTTTGTCTATAGCATCATTTTGTACACTCTCTAGGGCAGGAAACCTCATTTCCTTTATTTCTTGCAGCTTTGTGCATATTTATGGATAGACGGTTAATGATTCATAAAGATGAGCCACTTCATTTCTTTTGATAATGAAAATAGCCAAATAAACTATATTTTGTGTTGAAAGAAAGATAATTCCTTCTGCTGCCATCCCTTTATCTCAGGTGTGCTCTGTAATTGCAACTGGGAAGAATTTGCCTGAGGAAGATTTCCCATAAATCTAATTAAAATAGGCTTGTATCATTTTTGAAGCAGTAATTCAACACGGCAGATAGTATAAGGACCATATGTCAGATAGCATGAATCCTTTGGAAGTTTAAGATGGAAAAGAAAGCTGAGCAGCAGAAATGAAACCCCTTAATGTCTCTTGGAAAAAGCATCATCTTCCAGGACAGTGCAGTAAGTGGACAGTTTGCAGGGTAATTGCAAATCAGCGTTGGAAGCTCAGAGCCATGGAAATGCTCCTCTCAGCACCATTGATCCTACCTATCAGTGCTGCTTCTCAGCACAATTAAGTCGTAAACTCAAATGTACTCTGCATGTTTGAACCTGCCTGCAGCTCTCCCCTGGATGGTGGCACACAGGTGCAGAGCAGCTGAGCATTGGAAAATTCCTGACCACTTATCCCATTACCTCTGCTGTTCCCCGCAGCCCCGAGCAAGGAGATATTTTCTTCTCAGAAAGCTTTCAGTCTTGCTTTAATACCATATTTTGCACTTAGTATTGAAGTCTGACGAGTGAGTGCTGATTTAGAATTCCTTTCCACTTCCTGCCACAGCTTGCTCCATAAATCAGATGGATGGGACCTCAAATGGGATGAAGAGAAACAGGACTCAGGAGTCACATAATGATGGGCAATGGGGGAATAAGCGTCACTGAATCCAACGCTCATTTTTAATGTTTAGTTACATTCTAATGGAGTCTAATGGAAATAAAAAATCAGATTAATATTCAGTCAGCAGCTATGAAAGATGTCTCTTTAACTATGTCGTAGCTAAAATTTTACTGGCAAAATATGATCAGTGTAAAACTTACTGACTAGCTAAAGTTTTCCAGCAGTTTAGGTAATGACAGACCATAATCAGGAGGATGCTGAAGGATCTTAAATGAAGAGTGTGCTGGTTCTGCTTAAGAAATAATTTAATAGCTCAGAGGCTTAGGGTTAGCTTCAAAAAACACTCAATTCTTTCAGGTCTAGATTTCACACTCCCCATAGAGCAATCCTGTGGAAATACAGAATGAAAAGAAATAGTATGGCACTGTATGTAGAGATTGTCCTGATGAACAAAACAGGAAATTCAGCAAAATGTTGAATCTTTGCTGGGAAATAGGTTAGCATTAAGAGCTTTGCAAGAATTACCATTCTTTATTAAATTATTTCCTCAGGGGATTTTTTTTTTGTGCAATGGATACTCTAAAAATACCTTTTTATCATATGGGGAAGCCAGCAGATTTGTGGATGTGTAGGGGCAGATCCCCTCAGGGAAGCAATATAGCCAAACTCACATCTAGAAGGGAGGAGCAGCACTGGGTCTCACTTCCAGATAAATCTGTCCCTTGAGAAAGAATGAAGCCCCACAGTGGGTCACATGAAGAATCAAGTACATTGATGGGATGTTCTGTGCTTTACCTGCCTCGCTGAGAGACACCACAACCACCTTTCCAGGATGGGGCTGGCTCCAGTGACACTCCTGAAACAACAGCATCTTACTGTTAAACTTTCTGTTATATTGGTTGAGATGCAAAGGAGGAAATCAGCCACGTGTGTATGTGGAGGGTTAAAATTGTAAAAATATGCACAGAAGAAGCAAGGGTGAGAAATTCAACATCTTTGCATAACAGCCTTGAATGAAGTGAATATCCCTCCAGCTCTGGAATCAAGTGCTTTGGTTTTCTTGGATCAGGGCATTGGTTTCCTGAAGATAACACAGCATAACTACTGCTCTGTGTAGGCAAAAGCATCACGATCAGTTTCTGAAACTAAATTCCCTTCTGATTGAATGGATTAATTAATAATAAGGAAAGAGGAAAGCAACAAGAAAATAAAAGAAACCCCGTGTAGCAGCATACCAAAAAAATTAAATCTTCTCAACTGGTTGGGGACTGTTGCGTGGTAATTGGCAAAATTATATACAGTGTGATAGTTGTGTGCTTTCTTGTCCACCCTCTCTCTCTTTCATTCATCAAATTGCCTGTTCAGGCTTCAAATAAATAATTGAAACAGAAAAGCTAAGGCAGATCCATAAAAACTGAATGAGCCTTTCAGACTCACAAAAGCTTGAAGTGCTGGAATTTTTTTTCTGTAAAAGGGCTAAACATTAAGATCATGAACAAATCATTTTGTCCAACTAGTGTGAGCTTCAAACACACAGCTGCATGATCCAGGGAAGTGACATATCTTCAAAGAATAGAGCAGCCTAAGTGATGAAAATCAGCCTGCCAGCCTGCACACATTTACGTGAGTGCTTACACTATCAGTCAGGCATTTCCTCTACGCCCGTGGTTTTATTTCATGTGAGCTATCAGGGATTACAAATGGACAGTTTGCCTTGTGTTTCCTCCCGGCTCCCAGGCATGTGCTGTGAGCAGCACTCGGGCACACCCAGGGCGCTGCCCTGGTCTTGGTGTGCACCCGTGGGTGGGGCCCTTTGCAGGGTCAGCAGCACCAGATCTGCAGCTGGGATGTTTGAAGCCTGTGAGGAGCTCTGTCAGAGGCACCCTGGTGTATTTGGGACATGCGGAGATGCGATCTGGTGGCAGCGGGTGCTGCAGAGCCAGCTGGGCCTGCATCACAGCACTCATGGAGGGAGCTCTGCTGATGCCATGTTGGGCTACCTAAAAACAGAGGCCAGACAAAATTAAGAGAATGAAAAGCAGTTCTATTTATTGAAGGGCCTTCAGGTACATTTAGGGCAGACAAAGCCCACCCAGGGGCTACACCCAAAAATGGACCCCAGGTCACGGGTTTTCACACTTTTTTAAGTTTGGTCTATTTGCATATTGGGGGTTAATCTTCCAATCACAGCTTCAGGTAATGAAGTCATTTGTCCCAAGTTTGCTCCCCCAACTCACTTTTGTTTACATCTCTCAGGGCCTGAGGCAGTGAGGGGTCCTTGATTCCCAGGCCTGGAGAGGAATTGTTGTGTCTGACCAAAATGGGAAAGCAGCAGCTCACACTGTGTATGGAGTTCAGAGTTCTACACTAAAGAATTGCAGGATTACAAGTATATGAAAAACGAAGAAGCTAAAATCCTACGGCATCAGTACACTGCCATGCCAAAGGTGTCCACTGGGAACTGTGGCCACGGGAAGGCTCAGGAATGCAACAATGGGACAGGGACAGGTGCACATGTTCACCTGGAGGTTTCCAAAAGCTGCATCGTTAAAAACCTTCTTGGAGGTGCTGGGCTCCAACCTGCAGTTCCCTCATGGCTCTCAGCTCTATCCAGCATGTCCAGTCCATCCTGGTCTTCAGAGTCCCAGAACGGGGAGGAATCTCAGGGAGACCTAAATGCTGGGAGAGCCATAGGTTAGTGAGGAGGAAGAGGCACAGGCTCCTGAAGTGTTGCTGTCACTCCAGAGCCCCCTGAGGCTGTCACACCTCCTGGTGTGGCCCATGTCCCACAGCACTCACCACCAGCTGTAGTTCAGCTCCTCAGGGAGGGAGTCAGCCAATTCCTTTGCCTGTTGTTACCAGGATGGTGAGCACGCTTTGCCTGAAGGGGCACAGAGCAGTATCAGGTTTGTGCCACCATCAGCAGCAGCGTAGTAGGCTGTGTGAACTCCTCTCTCAACCCGTAGGGCCATTTTTATGGCATACTGATCATTTTGATCCCGAGCCAGTTATCCAGCAATTCACTCTGGCTCTGAGGACTTGTAGTACATTATCATACACTTTGAAATTCATGCAGGAAAGATGTGATATTGCAAGTATAAATCAGGAGGTGATAATTCTCTTTTGGAAGGTGACATTATGTGGGGCTGTGCTTTGCATTTGGGAAGCCTCTAGCTTGAAAAGTTTGGTGTGTTTATTATTTTATGAAGAGCAGATGTTGTTTATCTCCTTTTTGTGCTTGACACCTCCAAGATTCAAAACGGTTCTTTTAATATGTTCTACTTGGGACAAAAACCTAGCCCTGCAAAGGTGGCCTTGCACTGTCAGTGGTGTGGGGGCTCGTCACAGGGGAATTTTGCAGCTGTGCCTGTGTACTTCCACATTTTCTTGATCCAGCCCTTGCTTCTGCAGGAGTACAGAGGGCAGAGAGGTCCTTGTGAACCTCGATGTGAGTGGAAACAGAGTACAAAGGTCTGGGCTGTGGCACTCAGGGTGGACATGGCCAGGGTCAGCTGGTGTGGTCCTGGGTTTGTGGGAAGGAAGGGGAGAGGAGACGAAACTTTGGGATATGGGGGAAAGGTCCAGTGAAACTTTCTGCATTGTCTGAATGGTACTTGTAAGAGGCACTGCAGGAGGTCAGCTGCTGTCAGATGGCTGATAGGGGCAGAAGGCAGTGATTTTATACGAGTTTTATGGCCTACATGGCAGAAACAAGACAAATAGTTTCCTATTATAATAATTTTGAAATATATAACTTAGTGTAAAGTTTGTTTATAACATTAATTCAGAGAGGCAATGAGGGATATTCCTATCTAAATACTTAATACCAAAATGCATCAACAAATCACTGTCTTAAATGTGATGCAATAGATGCATCACTAGCCTTTGCAATGGCGTCTTTGAGCAAGCTCTGCAGGAGGTGCAGTCCACGGGGAAAATAGGAGAACTGTTCCTAGATGTTGTTTGTGGCTTATAGGGAAAGCATTGGGCTTGCTCCAAATTGACATTCTGACATGGTCCCTTATACTGATACTGGGAAGGGCCCCCTGTTTGCACTTTGTGAGGATACACAGGGAAAAAAGGACAAAGGGAGGGACCTGCAGCTTCCTGCCTGCTGCATGAAGTGGCGAGCATAAACCACCATGTGCAAAGATTAATGCTGAAATAAGAAAGCAAATGCTTCTGTAGGTGATTCACACAAGCTATAATGTGTCTTTTGCTTTGTGTTAATGTCTCCTGAGAGAATTTCCCCTGAGAGCATTTCCTCCTTAACATTAGCTTTTTTGTTTTCTGATTAACTCTCTTACCTGTCCATGCTCAATGGTATGGGCATGTTTTTGGGAAAGTATTCACAGTACGTTTCAGAATTGCTTAAGAGCTTAACTAAATCCTCCAAGTTCTGTGCACAGCCAGTGATGAAATAATCTGCTTAATTGCACAAATAAATAAAGCAGAAGTTTAGTTTAAAGATTAAGTATGTAAATTATAGGAAACCGCAGATATGTCTGCCTGTCTCTTGCTTTTCAGTGGGTTCTTGCTTCACCCTCAGCTGCCTGTGAGGATCATGATATTTTCTCTGGTATGGCTCAAATTCCAAGTTTATGTCATCCATTTTAATCATTAGACCTTGCCCGGTTCCCCTGCCCAGTGAGATCACTTTAAAGCATGTTAGTGAGGAGTGAGAGTGGGAGTTGTTACCACATTTTGTTGGTCATGTCTGCATTTCTCAGTTGCTTCTGAGACTGTGGTGTCATCAATAGTAACAGTGAGGGCATGATCTGAGGATACTTCTGCCTTCACTCATCTAAACCTGCCCTAATATTATTAGGGAATTTGGCCTTTGGTAAAGAGAGATGTCAGGCTTCAGGATAGGAGTCTTTCTTGAGGATAAAAGCTTCAATTTTAGCAAAAATACTGGCAGCAGAGAGTTGTGGACAGAAGCCTGATGGCAGAGACACATCTGTAATGCTCCGTCCACCTAATGACACCCAAGCTTTGTGGAACAGTGTGCTGAAAATGAGGTGGCATTGCTGTGGTGTTAACCAGCCTGACATTCCTGGCTGGTTAAAGCTTAGGAAAATCAGAGCAGGAGTTTTTAGCCATAATGGGAATGTGCTGCCCAAATGTTAACAAGAGCTCCAGTAGGATTCCAGTAGATGTAGACAGTAAGTTGTGCTCCTTTATGTTTTTACGGAGACGTCATTTTGCATACGGAATGATCTTCTTCACATGCGTGCCACTGTCTGTCATATCAATTTATTCTGGAGAGGCTGGAACTAACAAGGAAACCATGTCTGAGTGTGTTGCTAGAAGATATCAGTGGCCTTTGATGGAAAAAACTGAGTTAAACATAGTGTGCTAAACTGTGAGAAACAAATGTGACGTCTCCACAGAGGAGTGAATGGTTTCCATTAAGCTTGCTAAATCTATCTTTCTCAGAATACCCAATATAACCTCATACACTATTGATTTTAACAGGCTTTATTATACTGCACCTCAACTACATAAATATAAAGCTAAAATATCTAAAATATTTAACAGATGTGGAAGAGTAGAGAGAGACTTCTATGGCATACAGTATGGGATTGGTCCAAATTAAATAGTGATCATGGACCATTAAATATTAAGCTCTGTTCTGGAGGTAGATCATTATTCCTCACCTTCCATTGGCTGTTCTGGCACTTAAACGAGAAATTAAAAAACTTGACTAATAGGACCTGCCAAAATGAGTAGCCTGAGAGTGGTTAGTTCTGATCTTGCAGGCTGCACTAACTTCCAAAGAGTTAAACGAGATTAAATCATGCTCCCAATATCAGGTACACCACAATTTAGAAGACACTGTACAAAAGGAGTTGTAGTACAAAAAAAGTTAACATAGGCAGCAACTCCAGATCAGCACCCCCAGTACTTCCATTCTTTCATAGCTGAATAAAGAGACTTAGAGTAGATGTGAGAAGCAAACTGCAGGGATGGAGGCTTTACAGGCAGTGAGAGGACACAGAGTAAAGTGTGGGATATCAGGTAAAGGGGAAAGAAATAACCCCAGAGTGGTGGGAGAAGGGAATGGAGACATATGCTTGTGGGAGCACAGCAGGGATGGGATGAACGAGGAGAAGCCCTGGGGTGTTTATCTGGTGTACGTATGACTCATCAGAAAGGTGTGGGAGAAATGTAACAGGGAGAAAGAGACTTCATGAAAATTATAGCAAAATGTGGTTGCTTCAGTCAGTTTCCCCTTCCTTACAAGTGAGCAGTGACTTGGTCTGCTCTACACAGGCCATTTATTTTAAGTGTTAGATTACTGTGGAGATAATATAGGCACAATTTATTATTAATATAAAATCAACATTTATGGAAGTTTTCTGCTCCAGTGGTAGTCCCACCCACGGTGTGACATAAATTCCCATTTTTGATAGAACACTAAGAAGAATCAGGGGGTATAATCAACTCTTGCTGCGTATTTCCCTGTATCAAGACCATTTAGAAACATCTTAAAAATGGGAACTTCTGAAAGAGGCCACTAATGTAAAACATCCACTGTAGATCCAAAGGAAGGATATAGAAAACATATGGATGCAGCCCATAGTTACAGTTTATTTGGAGGTAATAAACTGCCTTTTTCTAGGAAGCATTAGAGTAGAGGATCTGTTGAAAGAAAACTCCCGGGCTTCTGGCTAATGAACAGAAGAGAGATAAACAAAACATAATAAAATAGTAAAACATCACCTTACGATGTTTGTTATCAAGCATCATCAACTGTTTTCATTCTTTTGTTAATATTCATTCTTTCATTTCCCATTCTTGAACATTGAAATATCAGTGGCTCTAATATCTGACAGAAGACAAAACATTTCTTCATTATGAGACAAAGCTGATCAGCAGAGCACACATCGTGCTGAACACCTTCACAAATAGATCTGAGAGGCACACCAGATTGCAGCAATTAAAAAGTCTCTCAGGCCCTTCAAAACACAGATACCTCAGCTGTGTGCTTCACATTAATCCAACCTCCTTGAAAATAAAATTTGACAAGAAGGTCTTTCATTATAATTCCATATTGCCATCTCTTTTAACAAAAAACGGCTGAAATGAATAAGAATCAGGACACCGTGCATTTAAATAATCAACAATAATAATCTTGCGATTTGTGTCGTCATGGTATAACTGGTATAACTCCACATTACCTGGAGTGTAATGTGTCAAATGAAGAGGGGAAAGAGGAAACATGATTTATAAAAGTGGGCACAATTAAGCACCATTCCCCTTATTAAAATTGCACTTACTTGTCTGATGCATACATGCATAGCAGTGGAGAGGTGGTGAGATCAGATTTGAAAGAAAAACCCAGCACAGAAATGAAAACAGAAAAAACCACCTACCATCTGTACAGCAATAAAAGAACAAAAAGCAGGGGAGATATTCTTTTAATTATTATGATTAATCATGTTTATTACAGATGGAATAAGGCACCAAGAACAGCCCTCTATGCCGGTAATAAATCCAAAAGGGTAGGCAGTCTCTGCAGAGCTTGTAAATACAGGAGGCCAGGTAAAGCTCTGGGGAGGGTGACAGGAGAGCACAGCAGAGAGCTTTATGATGGAATTGGATCTTAACACAATTCCCACGGTGGATTTTTTCACACTTTGCTCCATAAAAAGCCTTGTAGCACCATTCTCTTTGTGTCCCTGTGAGTGCTGATGGCTGTGTCTCTTGTATTGAACCCTGTGACAGCACGGGGAGGGCTGGGGACTGAGGAGGGAAAATTTTTTGAGGGATGACCTTGAGTGAAATCGGTGAGCAGGCTTTGATTTGGTAGTCAGTCATTGAGGACATCAGAGTAATGGGAATGAATAGCCCTGGCCTGCCCCATAACTTACACCCCAGGCAGGAGAGGGGAGGGAGGGAGCATTAGAGCTGCTGAGCCTTTGCAGCTGCCTCCGACTGCCCTGCGGGTGTTGCCCCCGCAGTTGTAATCACAGCTATCATTGCCAGTCCTACCTGCCTGACAGCAAGAACCACGGCCTCGGCTTTGAAGTTAAACTAAAGATAGATTCCTTCTTTTTCATGCCTAATTTGGATCAGATGACCAAATACACAGCGGGGTTCTTGCTGTACTTCATGTTATGTTTCAGCAGCTAAATATAGCTGTATTACCTCAGAAACACTTAAAAGACCCAGACCAAACAACTCCCCCAGATACAGTAGTGGTGCCAGGGTTCTTGGGGACTGCTGTTCCTTCCCAGTTGGGGAACAGCTAGCACAGTTTGTGTGGCTGCTGCCAGAGCAGTCAGGGCTCAGCACAGCCACGTCTGAGCTCCAGGGGAGGAGAGGAAGCCACAGTGCCAGCAGGGTAAATTCTTCATAGTCTCTTTGTGCCATCTCTGCCTTGTATTTTGTGATCCATGGTGAGGAAAATCAAGGCAGAATCAAGGCTCTGTAATGTGATTACTCAGGCATCAGGTGAGAAGACAAGGGCACAAGAGTCTGCCTTTGTTTGCTTAGATGATCCTTTTTGTCATCACAAGCAATCATTCCTCCCAGAGCTGCATGTGAACACACCAACCTTGTGGGATGTCTTGGTTTAGGAAGAAAGGTGTCTGCTAGGAAAAGCCAAAGCTTCCCTTGGAATGGAGAATGTGAACCTTCTCCCTTTGAATTACAATTTTGAAATTAAGGGGCTTTCAGGCAAAGATATGGGAGTAGGAATAACAGTTCTTTACTAGGAATATTAAAAATAAAAATGTAGTCGTACAAAAAAAGCAAAGGAATAAACAAAGAAAACAGTGACAGAGTCAGAATACAACCTGACACCCTGTTGGTCAGGGTGTTGGCAGCAGTCCAGTCAAGTCCCCCTGCAGTGACAGATGTGGTTCTGTTGGAGCACAGATGATCCTGCAGAAGGGTGCAGTTTTCCTCTGAAGGTCCAGTGGTGATCAGATGGGTCTGGTCTTCCTCTGGGAATGCAGTGCACACAGGCTGTCCTGGTGTTCTGAATTCAGGTTTTATCCAGGTAGGAATGCTTGGCTCCTCCTGCTGTGTGGAGCATCTCCCAATGGGATGATGTAATTTTATCAACCATGCAGTGAGCCTCGATGGCCCATTAACAGCAGATATCCCCTGGAGGGAGGATGGGCCATGGAAGAGATGAAGAACACTGCCCCACCTGGTTTAACAGCTGGCCCATTAGCAGAAGACACCTGCCCCCTCCCCCCTGGAGTTATGAGGGGTGGGTCATACAAGAGAAAAACACCTCTCCAGCCAGTTTCAGCAGATGGTAATAGAATACATACTGCTGGTTATATTTGCATTGCAACATGGGGTCAGAGGTGCAGCGAGCGAGGCTGCTGTGAGCTGGTGGAAGTGACAATGCCACAAACTCATTCTTCACTGCAGAGCCAGTGCCTTGCCAGGAAGGAAGATTGACAGGCTCAGTGTTTGCTGTCAGTTCTAAAATCCAGGACCTCTCACTTTTTGTTTGGAAACACCAGCTTACCAGGGGTGTGTTTGCTGGCGCTTGCTGTCGTCTCAGGCCTCTCAGTTCAGTAGGGGCAAAGCAGGACATGGGTACAGAGCCAGCACCTGATACAGCCACACCTCAGCTCTCAGAGGAGCCCCGAGGCAGCAGGGAGCCAGGGCTGGCAGGGCAGGTACCCCACACGGGGTGTTTGACAAGCAGAATAGAAGCTTTCCTGGAGCCATCTCAGCTTGAATAACATACCTGTCCATGAACGTGTGTGAGCTTTTCCAGCCCACATTTCTGCCCTAGAGCCCTGCATTGCTAACAGGCTCAACTAAGAGCTCCCAGACAGTGGGGAAACTTCCTGGTGGTCAGTGGTGAGATCCACGGGGTTGACTCCTCCTTGTTTCCACTGAGAATCCCAGCAGAAAGGAAGATTCTGAGTGCTACAAAAGCTGTGAGAGAGCAAAATGAGAAGGCAGGCCAGCCTTGATCTCCAGAGGTCTGAGGCAGGGAAGAGACACAGGTGGGGGATTGAAGGCTCCTCACAGGCCTTCAGTGTCTGCTGGGCAGAGCTGCTACAGCCCACCAGGGACTGGTCTCCAGGAGAAGAAGAGCTTCCACATGTCAAACCTAAGGATGCATTCAAACAGAAGTGGTCAAGAGCCCTCCTGCTCAGCTGAATGATGACTGCATTCGGGCAGGAAAGAGAATGCTGTTCCATGAGAAGGCAAAAATGAGAGGAGTGGGTCACAAGTAAGCAGTGAAGAAGAATTGGCAAGAAAGATGAAATACAAATGAAATGGAGAGCATCTTGCTAAGAAAGGGGAAAACAAGATCAGTAGAATGTTTTGTTTTCCACCAACTGTCTTACACTGGTAGTTCTCAGGTAATTTTCCTGGGTTTTCACCTATTCCAAACTAGGTCTTAACAATAATAGAAGCCAGCTCCAGTCCAGAATTGCTGCTTGTCCTTAGTGAGACAGTCCAGAATTGTCGCTTGTCTTTAGAACTGACATCTTTTCTTTGCATATTTTGAACACTGCTTGAAATTTAGGTGAGGTCTACAGAGCTGTACAAGAGCAGAATCTAATTTGGACCCATCAGTGTAGAAAATACAATGATTTTTTAAATTAAATATAGAATGAAATTTTTGGTGAAATAAAGAATGGAGAAATTCAGAAATCTCAGAAGATATGTCAGTGAAAATTATTCTATTTGATTAAGTGGGAGCTTAGTCACTTGTCAAGAAAACATTCTGAATTTATAAGTATAAAATATAAGTGTAAAACATCAGGGCAGATAATGGTTGCTTCGATGTGCTGAAATGGCTTAAATGAGTCCTGCCGAAAAGTGCTGGTAGCACAAGTGTGGAGCCCTGTTCTGAACATTCCTGTTCTCTCCCAGGAAATATCAGTTCCTTTATATAGTGTGAATGAGAGATAAAGACAGACTTTCAAAGCCACTTTACATCTCTGGTAAATGTGGGCCAGTTCCCAGCTCTGAATTATAGGATATCCAGCACAGGAGAATGCAGTTATCAATTTCCCCAGTGCACCACGAGAGAGCTTTTGATCTTTGTGATCAGATTATCTTGTTAGGGGCTCTCAAAAGGCAGTAGGAGCAGATGATATTCCGTGAAGACTGATGCATTGACCTTTTTCCACGTATTGTGCCCATTCTGAGCCTGAACAGAATTTAAACCTGCAAGGGGAAAAGCAAAGCTGCATAAGACAAAGAACTCTGTTCCTGCTCTCCAGAAATTTCCCTGGTGATCTGCTGAGGGCAGTAGGTTGTTTGCCCTCACATTGTGTTTTAACCTGGTTTCATAAACAAACATGGCTTATGTAATGTGCTCTGCTGTGTCCCCACCTCTCAGCCTTGCCACTCCTGCTGAATCTTTTCCAGTCTTTAGCCAATTTTAATCAAATTTAACAGATCCTGAGTTCTGTGAGGAGAGAGACTCACAGGTAAAACACAGTATTGTGAACTCAGTGTCTGTGATGGCACAGACCCTCCACAGAAGCCATCACTGAAAAGCTGTAGGAAAAACCGTAAGAAAAAAGCTCCAGTGACAGTTGCTGCTTGCAGAAGTATATTTTCTTCCCTCTTCTTCCCTTTTTAAATAAAAATGATTTAGCAAAAGCATTCAATCATGTCCTCAGATGTTACCATGAAACCATGGGAGTACAACATCTGGAAAAAGAGTCCTCTTCTATTAGACTTAGCAACATGAAATGCATTTGTCTGTTCTGTTACAACACCATGCTTTCCCAAATGGAAAAAATCTGGGCTGGCCGTTCATGTGGAATAAAATGGAACAGCTCCACAGAATTCAGTTTGCTGATTCATAGCAGGATAGGCTCCAATCCTTGGTTTTCTCTTTCTTTTCTTGTACATGTGGCACTTTCTAAATAATACAACATATTTATGATGTTCAAGATTTCAGAGAAGTATGGTGGCCCTGAGACAGTGGGATTATTTCTATATGTGCCTTTGGGTTGCAATGTCGTTAAAGCTTAAGTAATGAATAACTGGTGATTTAGCTCCCAACATTGGTACATGCTAAATGGATGACAAACATCATTACCCATCTTCTTCCCATATTTTCCATACTTCATTCCATATTGTGTTTCAGTGCTTTGTTGCTGTGATTTAGTGTGGAGGAGCCTAAGCAGATCCCTGCTTCTGTCGTGTTTTAACATGAAACGTCAAATCCGAAGCCTGGGTCTGTTGAGCACTACCCAGAAATGAGAGACTTTGATTGTTCATGAGTCTTTCCAATTAAATGTCAAACTTTTCATACTACGAAAATGATGTTCCCCAACATAAAGCTTGAAAACAGATAATTATCCAAGAACATGAAACAGAATTAACATGCACTGGAGCATGTCATGAACATTTCCCTTTGCAAATAACAAAGGCAATTGCTGTCAGAGTACAAAGCAAGGAGAATGGTTGGCTCTGTTACTTAGACAATTGAGATTGGCCACTGTTTACTCACTTAGCCCATAAAAACATGCAGCCTAGCAGAAGGGTGCCATTCCAGGGTTGATGGAGTGTGACCAGCCTACTGATTGTGGGCACTTCTCATTTCACACTTCCCAAGTCTGATCAGACACAAGGTCCTTGGCTATTATTAGACATCTAAACCCTGATGAGTCAGAGCTCATTTGTAAACCATGTGAAGTCCCAGTAATAATTAATACATTTTTTTGAACCACATTTTGACTTCAGGCACAATTAAGAGGCTTCATTATTAGCCTAGAAGAAAGAATGAACATAATTTGCTAGGTGGACACAATTTTCCCACATAGAAATCAGAGAAGCAAGGAAAAAAAAATCCATTCCTAATTGCTAATGGGGTGGTTCTGGCTTGTGATTTTACAAATCAATTTTCTAATATTAGAAACCAGTGGAGTGTAGAGATACAGGACAGAAGTGTGGAAGAGACCTCCTGGAATACGTGCAGCTCACTGACAGCACAGGCAACTCCCCTCACAGATTTATTCTTCCAGGTCTTGCCAATGCTTGAGAATTTTTGTCCCCACTTTCCTCATGGGAGGCTGCTCCCAAAACTCATCACCCTGATAGTCAAAAATGCTTGTTTCCACCTTTTTTTTTCCTATGCTTCTTTTATTCTCAGAGATGTCTGCATTTAAGGGAAAGGTGAGATACCTTTTACCAACAATAACCAGATTCTTCCAGTCATCTTTGTGCCATGCTCTTCTCGAGTGTGGCTCTTAGTATATTTTATCTATACCAAACTTGGAATTTGAGCAGTCCTGTAGTGAATATCATGCATAGAGAGCTGAGGGGGAAGCAAGAAGCCACTGAAAAGTGACAGACATACCTACTATTTCCAATCATTAACATTCTGTTCTAGGTTACAATGTAAAATTGTGCCCAAAGTTTGTATTCTATCCCCATAAGCCGTTGGGGCCAAGGTGGGGCAGTGTTTTCCTTATCTTCTGTTAACGAGCCTAACAATGCCTTGCCCATGACTCATAGATAACTTCCTCCGGGAGTTATCTCTGTTTAATGGGCCATCAAGGACCCACTGCATGACTCATAGAATGAGATCATCCCCATTGTGAGATGCTCCGCCCAGGGGGAGGAGCCAAGCATTCCCACCTGGATAAATCCAGGGTTTGGGACAGCACAAGCGGCTTTTATCCACTGGACTCCCAGAGGAGACAAGAGCTACCAGACCTTTCTACAGGATCACTGCTTTGACAAGACCATCTCATCTGGACTGCCACTACCACCCTAACAGGGTGTCAGGTTGTATTCTGACTCTGTCAGTGGTTTTTTTTTGTACTATTACTTTTATTTTACTTTCTTTTATTTCTTTTCTTTTCCTCTTATTAAATTGTGTTTCTGACTTGGAGTCTTTCACTGGTTTTGCTTTTCAAACCAGCACACATTCTTAATCTTTAAACCAAACTTCTGGGTTTTTTAAGTCGTTCTCGCTACCTTGTGGGCACTCGCAGCAACTCTCTGCCTCTGAAGCTGTTGTATCAAACAGACCCTCTCCCAAATAATGAACTATTTTGAAGAGTATAAGGACTTTTGTGAGCAGATTTTGTTTCTGGAAAAGAGTACACCACACTGTCTAAAGGTAGGGGGTTTTTTTTCCCCAAAGTGAACTATTTTGAAGAATCAAACATTTTTTGTAAGCAACTACTACCTATTCCTCACCAATAATTGTTTACATTACATTTTTATTACAAATTATTACAATTTTACTGCAGTTGTTTACTTTTTTTTTTTTTTTTTTTTTTAGCCTTTACAAGATGCAGAGAGTCTTCAATGTAACACAACAGATTTTTTAGCCATATGCTCTATTTTCAAACTACACATACTGCAACTTAAAAAGCCAGTTACGTTTTTGGGCAACAGTAGGCTACATTTTCTGTCTAAAGGTGAAATTCACACCTGTGGCAGGGACTAACCCAATGCCTTTGTCTGAGTTAGGCATATTAGATACCAGATCAGAAGGATCTTCTGTAGTGCATCACAAAATACCAAAAAGTTTCAGCCCAACAGCAAGACAAGGTGAGGTGTCTGCTGCTCCCTTCCCCCAACTGACTTGCTGAATTTAAATCACATTTTCTTTCTTCTATTTAAACATCTGTTTAAGCGCATTACTAACTGGATTTTTTTTTTTTTTTTTGAACTTGTACTCACTTTACTTCAGTCATAATTGGTGCTTTTTGGGTGACATTTTACCCAAACTGTTACTGTGAAGCTCTTGCTAATAGTGCTGAGATTCTGTGAGTGCACATTCTTGTTGCTCCTTCACAGTGTAATCAGTAAATATGAGAACATTTGTAGCTTGTGTAATTTAATTCAGTGAATATTAAGCTGATCCTGGTGCTAGCGGTCTCCTAGCTCACCTTGAATAAACAGTTGGAAAACAGAAACCATAACCTGCAAAAGTAGAAGCATTAATTGTGCAGTGTAACAAAGTGAATCTCTAAAAACCATCTTCAGATTCCTGTTGAAATATTTTGTAATCCAGCCAGGAAAAAATATATGCTTTTACCTCCTCTGCTCTGGGGTGTGGATCTGCAGTGGAATATCCAGGAAATCAGACACACACAGCCAGGTTAGAGGGAGGACTCAGAGAAAAAATAGAAAGTAGTCAAAGATAAGTGAAAGTGTGGATTTGTAGATATCCAGTGTGTCACTTGGCAATAAGAGAATCAGGAAGAGGGTGACGAGTCAATCTGCATAAACCAGGAGAACAAAAAGGAATCACAGGTAGAGACACACTTGGGCAAATACAAAGCCTCAATGACAGAGGATTAGAAAGTGTGTGTGGAGAAGCTAGGGCTGAAAAATTAGGAGGGAAACAGAGAAAATAACGGAATGTTTGCAAGAAACTTCCACTGAAACCATAAGAATCTAAAGCCATTGTAGAAATACAGATGCTGTTTCTGAAAGCAGTAATTTAGTGGTTTGATTTGAATAAAAGCAAGTCAAAACAAATCAAAACACCAATTCCAACAGTTTTTTGGCTTAAAAAAAAAGGTGGATAAAATCTCAGAATTGTCCTGACCTTCCCAAAAGATGTAAAGCTCATACTGGAGATGCTCAGAAACAGTGGGAGAGTTGGTCAAATGATCAACATACTTGAAACAGAATAATTCTAGAATGAAGCAGAAGATGAAAAACAACATGGAAAAGACATTGGAAGCATCTGTGTAATTTCCCCTGCCACATGAAGTGATCCCCAGGAGGCCTTCTGTCACTGTGACCTTCCTGCTGCTGGATCTGTAAGCCTGTCCTGCTCAACCAGGAATTTGTGCAGTTTATCCAAAAGGTGGCTCCATGGGGAGTTGCACTGTCCCAAACCAATACAGAGAGGGTAGGATTATTCTGAGAAACTTACTGAGAGAACATACCCAAAAACCTGGGAAAAGATTGCCAAAAATGGAAAAAGAACTCTGAAATTCCTGTGTGTAGCTTGAGTGAAGATACACCAAGGCAGAGGGAAAAAGAGGAGTGTTGGGCCCCACTTTCTGAGACTTGCACTTAGCACATTTCCATGTGCTTCAAGAGAGCCTTCCCCTTCAGTGTATATAATACATATATATATTAATATATTTATATATTCTAGGAGCACAGGCATAGACAATAAATACAAATATAAATGTACGTAAATGTGAGGTGCTTAGGCTGCAGAGGAAAGCACAGAACAAAGGAATTTACCAGTGTTGGTCCAGTTCCCGAGCTGAAAAGGTCTAGTCTGGAGGGACGTGAATAAAATTCCAAAGCCACTGTCAGCCCATAAGTGTGCCCCATAAATTATGGATAGCTGTTCATTTAAATTGTTGTAATGTGTCCAGGTGACTTGTAAAGCAGGATGTGTCATGAAAGGTTATTGGAAGGATCTGAATAAACAGCAGAAGGAAGGCTGGGGGTTGCTGCAGCAGGTTGGATGTCTGTTCTCTTCAGCTAAAAAGGGGATTTAGGAGCTACCTCCTGGAGCTGTACTACTTCCTGAAGAAACTAGAAGGGGATCATTCATCAGGCCTTTTTGGGTTTCTGTGAAATGGAGACAAAGGAAGAGCAAACTAAAGAAAATGTCTGACAAAACTGAAGCTGAATCAGTTTATTTTCCTTAGTTACATTGTAATATATGAGCGCTAGATCGTGTGAAAAGAAGAAACAAAAGGAACTGACAAATGCTTTTATAAAGGAGATGAGAGCGTATGTGGAGGAAAAGGAACCATAAATGTTATCTCAGAGAAGTCCCACTTGGAATAAGCGTATATATGGCAGTTATGTCTAAAGTTTGTTATGTTGCTATTGTTTTGTGAAATGACAGAACATCTGCTCAGTCACAAGGCACCAGTAAAATGCAGCTTTATGCCTAAAGCAGTATGTCAGTTCCTAACAAAAAATGTATATAACAGGCCAAGAACAAAGGCACATTGTCTTTTCCAGTTGTAGTCATTTCTGACCTAATAATGGTTTAGAAAGGAATTTTTATTTTTATTTTTAAAGAAATGAATGGAAGGATTGAGTCATTTATGACTTTTTTCAAGATGAGGCTTTGTGTATTATTTGTGCATAAGCTGGCAAAATGCTTTGTCTCTGCAAATCATATTTATGTCACTAGAGCACTTTTAAAAAGGCAGCTACTTGTAAGTACCCTGAGAAAAAATCCTGCATAGCTTACAGTTTCTAAATGCAGTGTATAATCAGCTGTTTTTTCCTCCTACTGGAAGCACCAGCGAGTGATAGGTGTGCTCACACGGCGAGTGGACACAAGTCACATTTCACCATAGAGCTGACTCTTCAGCAGGAAAAAGCATCCACAGTGCAGTCTGTCATGTAGAAAACTAATTAACAAATCCCTCTGGAACAATTATGCTATGGAATTTGTCTCTGAATATTCCAAGCACACAACTTCTAAGTGGCTTTAGTCAAAGGAAATATTTTCATTGTTGTGTTCACTGACGTGAGAAGCCTGAAACTGTTGTGTAAAATATAATTTAAAAACCTATTTTCTGATGAAATGGGGTTATTATCCTACAGCTTGAAGTCATACACATGTATATATGACCCCTCAGCAAATAGACTGATCAATGAAACAGACAGAAATTGGCACCTTTTTCTACAATGGTTTTCATGGAGTGAAGCAGTTATTATTTAATTAAGGTGTGGAAGTATTCAAGTGGAACGTGGCTTCATGAAAAACCCCGATAATGGATTTGTGTTATGGCACACCTGTGTTCCTAGTGAGCATTAGGGTTAGGCTCGTTGTGCAGAGCTCAGGGTTGTGTGTCACGGGCTCTTTGAAGCCTCTCTTGTCTGAAGGACTCTTTCATGTGACTGGGAATGTGTGTGCTACATCATGAAGTATTAATAGGGAAGAAAGACAGGAGCCACTCTCATATGAATTCTTTCTTCTCCAGAAAACCTTATGTCAGCAGAACTTATTTTTTTTTTGATGTCACTTAAGGTTGGGACCTTTGCTGGAATAAATAAAATCCATGTGGGAGAGTCATCTGTGTATGACTCAGAGCTGAATTGTAATATGTGATTTTTACCTTTCAGCTGAATCAGATACAGACACTAAAACTTCCCCACAGAAGCAGTATATAGTTTCTCAGAAACCCTTCAGAGGTTTATGAACCTGATCCAAAACTTATTGCAATTGGGAAAAATCCTGATTTGAGTCAGTTTGCAGTTGGACTGTACAAATCTTATTGATCTATTTATGTAACCTTTTCAAGAGGGAAAAAAATGCAATCAAACCTTTCACATATGGCAAAAACTTGAAGGCTTTATTTTTAAGCTGTTAAGATTCCAGTGTTCCCTGGAATCTTAGGCAGCGAGTATCCTGTGCTTTGTGAAGGTGAAGGCACAAGCTGCAGGGCCCAGCCTGAAATGCAGTCATTTAACTGAGGCACCAATTCTCAGTACCAAAACAGGGCACTCCCAGGCTGCTGTGCAGAGTTGCGAGAGGTTGCTGGATGGCATCTTTTGTCAGCTGGCAGGGAAAGAGCCTCCAAAATGAGGTGTTTTTAGGAGTGGCTCTTAGGCATTGATGGAAATGCCCCAACTGACTCCAATCTCTGCTCCCTGGTGTTAAATAGGGGCAAGGGACTCTGGTTCTCCCTGCAGCCAGCTGGGGAAGCAGGAGGGTTTGTGCTTGGTGGCAGCAGCCTGGAGAATTGTTCAAGGTTTTTAACAGATCTGTGTCTGCCAGGCTGTCTCTGAAGATGACCTGAACCTTCAGGTGACCTCCAGGGCCCCTGCTGGGGACCTTGCAGTCCCACAGCCACAAAGTACAGCAGGCATTCCCTGCCCACACCCAACCCCTGGGACCAGAGAGTAAAAACCGGTGGTTAATGTCTTCCATTAGGATCTTCTAAAGCTTCACCATCCCAGCCCAGCCTGATGCACTCTGTGCTATTTTCACAGAATCACAGAATGAACTAGATTGGAAAAGACCTTTAAGATCATCAAGTCCAACCTGTACCCTAACACCTCCTCATCAACCAAACCATGGCACTGAATGCCACGGCTAGGCTGTTTTAAACACCTCCAGGGTGCAGTCTCAGGCCTTTGAGACAGGTTTTTGTTATTCCGTGAAAAAAGGAGATTGGGACATGCTGGCATAAGTTTTGCTATTGCCCTGAAACTCTGATGTCACTGGAGTCCTGTGGCAACAGCCAAAGGAGAGCTGTGCCATCAGAATCTGGAAAAGAGAAGGATGCCGGGTCACAAGTCACTGGGAAATGGTGACGTTGCCTTCTCAGCGGGGATGCTCCGTGTGTCTGGGAGCTCCTCACTGAAGTGGCTACACTATCCCATCTCCTGGAATGACTTTATTTGTAGATAAACCATTACTGATGCACAAGGTCAGGCTCTGGTCCATTGTTCTAGGTGAGTGGTGGCCACAGGACGCAAAAGCCCTGTTGTGAAGAGGCTGGGAAAGGTTATCCAAGGTGAAAAGGGTTGGTAGGTCACACCTGAGCTGACGTGAAGTGGTAATAATGAGCCTGGATATCAGGGCTCTGGGTAATTTGGTGGTCCCTCTCTGCTGACAAGCCAAGAAGGGGCTGGATGCACCTTCAGAGATCTAGAGGAGATGCAGACCTGGGCTCCAGCTCCTCTCTTGCTGTAGTAGAGGCACCTGAACCCAGAAATGGTGCTGCAGTGCACCACGATGGAAAACTGAGCTTCCTCCTTGGAGCTGGGGCCCATTTGGTTCAAGTATTGCTTGTTTGGAGCAGAGGTCAGGATTTGAGCCATGGGCAATGAATGAAATCAGATTTTTGCAAAGAGGGAGTGCCTTAACAGGCAGTAAACATTTCTGCTCTGACTTGCAAAGAGTCATTAAAAGCCTTTATTACATTTTGTGTCTGTTGTGTTTGCCACTTAGCATTTCTTTTCATTCTGAAGAATTGTAACAAAGAATGAATGAGTCTTTTCTAATATGGTCAGGACACAATAAATTTGTGAAAGAACTGAGTTATCTTTCTCCCTCGTAGGCAAAATTTTCCGATTGTTCAACAAAATGTTGTTTTGTATTGCCATGACATCGGTCTTTATGGCTGTGAATACCAAGGCTCAACATTAGGCAAGTTGTTTATAAAAACAGACATGCAGTAACAATTGGAGTGTTCAATGCACTTCCCGACTCGAGTGCATACCCTCTCCTCCCAGTTACTGATCCTCCCACGGCACTGTGCAGTTATTTGTGTCCTCAGAAGGAACAAATGGAGCTCTTCAGTGAAAGGGTGCAGAATTTCCTGAGTTCTTCCCTGTAGAAGTTGGCATCTGTTGTTCCACAGAGCCGGATCCCTGCTGTGCTGCTCCAAGCATTTGTCAGCCCCGAGTGGAGGGGGACAGCTCCCAGCACCTGAAGGAGACTGTGACACAAAGCTTCCCCCTACAGAGAAATTGCTGCATCCATCACCATCCTTTCAGCCCAGCTCACAGAGTTGTGTTAGCCCTATGCTCCAGTTCACCCACAGCTCCCAGAACAGCTCCTTTTTAGTGTTTGAATCTCCAAAGTGTTACATTTCAAAGTACTTTATGCTCAGTACCAAGAATAATCAGTCCTCTGGGATGAAGCAGATCACAAAGCCTGAAATGGATCTGGAGTACTTTGGGAGGAAGATACTTGTGCTGAAGGGTATTGGATAGATCCACAATGTGGCAGCTGTGCAGAGGCTTTGAGAGCAGTACAGAGCCTTTCCATTTGGTCCGTGCTCCTCAGGTGTTGTTCTCCTGGCCTATCCTTGCTTGATGAATATTTGCCTTGTAACACAGTTTATTAGTCTAAGCCATTTGGGTTTGGGTTTTTTTCCCAGATACTGCTGCTCTTGGTGTGCCCTGCACAGGCTGGGTTTAGATTCACTCCCAAGGAAATGGGATTTTTTGTCTTTTGGAACTACCAGTGAGCTGAAAAATCATTTATTTCCACAGTGCTAATAGTAGGCAGCTGTTTGTGGTGACAGCAGAAGAAAGGGTTATCTAAAGATCAAAAAGCTGAGTTTTGGGGGGTAAATATGTTGTTAGAGCAAGCATAACCTGGTGTGATAGATTTAGATTCATTTTAGAAAAGGTTTTCTTATTCTGTGTACAGTCCTGGAAATATTTCAAGTGAAATCTAATGAACAACAGTTGGAATCTTAAATGGCAGCATCTTAAAAGTCATATCCGGGAGTAAGGTTTCCAAGTGACCAAGCCCATCACGAAAAGCAGCAAATGCCCTCAGCTGTGAAGTTTTTCATGGTATTCAACTGTAAATCCCTCAAAACGAGTGCTTGGACAGCTGGCAGCTTGTACCATCATTAACAAGTGTGCCCCAAACTGTGGCTGGCAAAGAAAGAAGCTGTAGGACCAGCACTCCCTGTGGTGGTACTGGTAGATTGTGATGTTTTCAATTAAAAGCTTGATAAGTGCCCCTGGCCATCTATGGTGGAGAACATTTGGTTGCATAGTCTGATATTCCAAAGTATTTGAATGCCATTGTCAGAAACAGCCTTCCGGCTCTGGAAAGTGCATGGGAAAGTGTTGCTGGATAAAGAGGTGGGTGCCAGGGGTAGGAACTGTGTGAATAGTCTGACCGTGGCTGGTTTGTCCCTTCTTCCATTCCAGCTGGATGCTGAGAAGGCAAAGTTGAAGCTGGAGAGATGGGGTCCCCGGGATGCTGGCAGTGGGGCTGGAAGGAGTGAGGAATTGGAATCCAGCGGAGATTGTGATGATGAGGATGGCTGCCAAGGATCCGGGGACAGGATGCACACAGCAGGTAAATACAGCTTCTGGAGACACCTAGAGAGCTTAGAAATTCATGTGCCATAATTAGGTGGACAGAGCTAAGACTTACACTGCTGGAATTGCTGTCAAAATCCTGCTAAATTCAAAGGATTTGAGTCTTAATCTCTGAAGAGCTGCAGTAAAAAAAGAACCATACAGACAGTAACCCAATATAATTTAACACTTGGCATGCAGATAAAAGACTTGAACGTAGAGTGAATAATGTCTGCAGTGAAATCTGGATCACAGGAATGCTGAAGAGCCTTCCTAGATAATGTGGGCTCTTTGGATAAATAGAAAATTGATGACCTTATAGAGTATGCTAAGTGTTTGCATAAGCAGTTATTTACTGCAAAATGATACTGAAGGATGATCCAGAGTTGGCTCAATGTATATATTCTTGAAAAAAACATAGGAAATGCTTTTTCCCTAGTGGTGAGCTGATGGTTGAATGAAATTTCTTGATAGTCTCAGATATTGCACTCTGCAACATTCATTCATTAAATTACTTGGGTAATATGTCATCAAGTGTAGAATCAGCTTCAGTATCTAACAACTTCCACCAATACACTGGCAATATAATATGTAGTTAAATCCTCGCAGTAACTTAATAAGATGTTTCCAAATACTTGATGTTATTGGTTTACCTCATCTCTAAGTTCTGATGCATTTTACCGCACCAAAATGTAACTGGTTTAATTTACTCTAGTGTAAATATAATGTGGATTGGATGTGTAAATACATGAAATACAGGTATAAGAGTGCTGAAAACAATGCTCATTTGATAGCTGGAGCTCAGGTAGGTTTTAAACTGCTGCTTGGTTCTGCTGAAATAAACAAATGCCTTTTCCTTGTCCTTTTGCCACTGAGTAAAGAGGGGGAAGAGGTGTCTCATGCTCAGGTAAGATTTACAAACATGCTGTGATCAGCTTGTGGTCAAGACTTCAGCTGTCCCTGTTGCAAATGTTTGTTCAGGAAAACCAAGCTTAAAGATGCACTTTGGAATGTGTGCAAAGAATTGCAGTACCAGCTTATAAAGACTTGGATTTTAGTTTGCATTGATGGCCTGTATGATCAGGGTTTCCTCATATAGGGACACTGTTTGTACAAATCCTTAAGTAATTACAACTGACAGATCAAGCAGAGATTTTCACCATCTACTCACCAATATTTTTGAACAAAGGAACTTGGATGCAATATTCTTTTAAAACTCTTTGCTTAACTTTTTAATTGTTTACAGTATTTCATCTATAAGCAAAGAAAAGACTGGTAGAGGTTTTAGGCCCTGGGGATTTAGGAAGATAAATACTGTAATATGATTTCTTTGCTGTGTGGAGTAATAGAAACAAAAGCCAGGTGCTTGGTAGTCTTCAGAGAACAACAAAACTATTAATACACCATTTGGGGAGGATGTGTATCCATGCTTCCATGGACAATGGCAGAGTTCAAAAATAAAAACTTGAATGCTTTCAAGACTTGACTTTCAGCTGACTTTAATAATGGAAAGCTACTTAATGTCACTTTTTCTCCTTTTTTTGCCATCTATTTAATTAAAATATTTTATGCTGATATCATCCTGGATTTAAAAGAATTATATTTATATAACTGGCTGTTTCAGAATTTAGCAGGGTGTATATCCAATTAAAAAGGTAGTTACAATAAATTTTAGAAAATGGTATTGATTCATAACAGAAGAATAAGTATTTCATTGTGTGACAATAGTAATGCTCTATCATAATTAGCTTTAAAATATTGTACTCTATACAAGCCACTAGCAGTAAATCTCTTTTCCATATCTGGATACAATTAGGAGATAAAATGCAGTAATCTCATTATGGAGCTGCTTTGCTTTAATAGAATGCTAAAGAAAAACAAATGTCAAATTAGTTGAATTTCCCCTTGCTGCATGTCTGTAAAATGATGTTGGCAGTTGTACAGCCTGTGAACTTGTATTTCCTAAGCTTAAACCCCATCCAGTCTGTCTACTCCTTGTTGTGTGGAAGTGGAATGTGATAACATTGCCTGTTCCCTGCTTGCCTGGAAATTGAGTGGTGAATTGGCTCTGAAGCTAAATCCCAAATGGAGCCCTGATTTGAAGGGTGGTGAAGTCAGTGGGAATGTCCTTCCAGGTGTGGGTGAGACATCAACAAGAGCTGTGAAATGCCACCGAGCTCCTCGGGGCATGCTGGAGCACAGAGTCACACAGCAGAACAAAAGGAATAAAAAAGGAATAAAAGCCTTTCCAAACACAGACTTTTGGCAGAGCAGTCATGCTTTTAACAACAGGCCCATGAAAAACAGAGTAAAATATTTTAATGTCAGCCTCTAAATTGCAGAATTGCGAATGTAGTAAATATGTACTACATCTGTCATTTATTCAAAACTATATGAAAATTATATGTTCTGCTCTGTGTGTTGAGAGCATTGCAAAAGACTGAGATTGCTTTTAGTTTTTGAAAACCCACCAAATGCTCATTTCTTTCTACCTCCCAGGAAAAAAAAAAAAAGCCTTTTCCTTAAAAAAGCCTTTTCCTTGAAAAAACCTTATCAGGCTTTTCCTGATAAATGGCCAAGAATTTCTTCAATATATGGTTACCATTGTGAAACATTTCTGTTCATAGCTATTGGTAAAGATCTCCCCAGACAAGGCTCCCTGCTGACTCCCCACGTTGCTTTTCCAAGCTGCTAACAGTGGGCTGAGCTCCTGGGTTTTAGATTCCATCATGTTCTGAGTGAGAGAGCACAGAAGTGATTCTGTGTGAATATTCCAGCCAGGTCATGGTAACACCCTTTTCCCTCTGTTGCTTTTTATTCCCTTTTGGTTGGAGTTTGCTATCTCTGTAGTTTATCTCATCCTGCAATGGACAGTACAGTCCTTTCCTTTTGTTTGTCACTTTCTGGCCTTTGAGACTGCATATCAATTAATCATTTTATTTTATGTCTATAATTAAGATACATGGCTGTCTGTTAGCTGGTGCTGGGATTTTGTTTGTTGCAAATAAATCTTAGCTTGACCCATTCACTATTACCTGGAAAGATCAACACTTCTTTAATGATAATGGGCCCAATTATCTATTCTATATCATGTGTATTTATCCTAGTGATTTTTATACAAACAATATAAATTCTCAGGAAACCAGGATTCTCTTCAAACATTATGGATGGCAGAAGAAGCTTTATAATGTTCTATTCTCACAGGCCTTACCAATTACCCCGAGCATCTCTTCCTGGGGAAAGCTGTGGGAACAGCAGTTTCTCAAGCAGCCCCATGTGTTATTTGTTGGCAAGTACCAACTTTTTAATGACAACATCTGTGAATCATCTTTGAACAAAGCTTTGTTAGGAGAGATTTAAGAAGAGGAAAGCCAGCCATATAAATCTTGAGCGTGGATGGGGAAGTTGCTCTGTGGTTTGCCCTGCTGCAGTCCTGCAGGTTTCTAGGCAGAAGGGCAAAGCAGCATCTTAGACAGAGCCTTGCTGAGCTCGGCCTGCTCACAGACCCAGTGTCTTACATGGATCTGATCACAGTGTGAGCCCACTAGTGTAAGTCCTTGTTCTTTAGCCCTTACATGAAGGTGGTGGTGCTGGAGAGGAGCAGGGATTGCTCAGTGCCCTGCAGGATTGAGGGAGAGGAATGAGTGTCCTGCTGCTCATGAAAAGAGAGCAGCAAGAGATTCACATTGGGTCCTACCTCTGCCGCCTCCTTTTCAGAGGGGAAAAATGTTTGGTGAAAAGTGGGAAAGAAGCTTGTGCAAGGAATTCCAGTTCCCAGTTCTGTGTTGTAATGAGGCCCCACCCAAGCAATGACAACCAAGTCATTCAGGTTGTCAGTTCAGGGAGGTCATCAGGTGGTTCACTCCTAAACAATAGTGGAGAAAATGTTTGGCCTCTGGTAGGCTTAAACCTGTGTTTAGTGCAAGGCCAAAGGCAGCTGTGTGGAGCTCTGGGCTGTGTGGAAGTTGTGGAGCAATGTGGAGGAGAAGGCTGTGCTGACCCCACCCTGGGCACGAGTCATGAGCACACCTGCATCAGGGCAAACCCAGGTACTCTGTGTCTGCAGGTTTCACACAGCCAGTGCAAGACAGAAATTAATCCAAGCTTCTGTCCTGAGGAGCCTGATGCAACATCATGCAAAGTCCCAGGGAGTGGAGCCCATGCTGGACTGCAGCTGTCCTCTGGCTGGCAGGGCAAGCAAACAGCACAGGTGAAGGCAAATACAGTTTAGCCCATCCTTGGGCCCTCCTGCACCAAACAGAATACACAACCCTAAATGTCTAGTGTACTTGAACTTCAGTCTTTGCACCAGATTCACCTCTCTGAGGTTAGAATCTATCTATGGCTCAAAAAGCTCAGCCCTCAGGTGGGACAGGTGTTAACCCCACTCCTTCTCACGTGCCTTGAAACTTGAGATTGTTGGAAATGGAAATATGGAGCTTCCCTTTTGCCTGGCTCACTGCTTGTTCCACACAGAGTTGGGCTTCTGGTTGTGTCCCCATCCCAAAAACAGTGGGTGTCCATGGAATAACAAGTGCCTGGCCAGTGCTGAACCTCAGGCACAGTAGATTTTGTACAATACTTTAAATTGTGTCAGTCAGTGCAGGCGTTCAATAAAAACACATTCTGGGACATCCCAGCCAGACTTTGGCCATGACTGTGGGTTAAATGTGTTTTATCACTGTGATTTTTGCCAAATGCTTATCTAATCCCAGAAACAATTTTCTTCTGTACTTCTTCCTAATTTCTGCATGAAGCTCCCTCCCTTTAACAAGAACTTTCAGATTTCAGACATCCCAGTGGAAATCTTGCCTTATTGTCACAGATGATTGCCTGGGTGGGAATCTATAACAAATCTACTTGGAACATTCAGATGATGTGATTCCAAGTCTTGGTTTTCTTCTTGGCTGTGCAGACAATCCCCATCTTTCTGCTTATCTTTCAGAGTATCTGAAGAGATTATGCTGGTTTTAGATTTTGTATTTAGGGCTTATGAGAAGGATGTGGTTTTGCCCCAGTATGCCTTTACAAGTGCAGACAAGTAAATTTCCTTTTTTGTTATTGTCTTCTGTCTGATCTGTATCTGCTCTCAACAGCAATGGAAAGGTAATGCGTTTCTCTGACTGCTTATAAATGTTTTCATTATCAGTTTTTTTCCTTTTGAATATCAAGATTCTTTAATGCTTTATTATGTTATCATTCTCCCAGCTTTTCTGTCTTTTCTTGGCATCAGTGTTACTGTATGACCTGTCATTTTAATCATACTTCATTTCCATCACTGTGTCACAGCATGCACTTACACTTATATTTATCCAAATACACAGTTGTGCAGCTGCTGATTTTGTAATTATTAGTACAAAACATCAATATTCTGAGATCATAATATCTGCTGGCAGTCAGCCATGCTCATCAGCTTCTCATTGCCACACATCCTCACAGATGATCCTGGCTCACAGAAATGCTGCATTTTCAGTGCCTTCTATCTTCCTGCCTAGAGAAACCTCTCCATCACACCTCCTCCCCATCCTGTTGCCTTGCATAGCCATTTTTCTACATCCTTTGTTGCTCAAGACACTTTATCTCCAACTCTGTTTTGAGAGAGCCTATAAATTCCTAGATTGCCCTCAGCATAAATGCCTCATTCTGTCCTCAAAACAGCACAATAACAGATTAAACCCTTATAGAAGTTGGACTTTTCAGGAAAATTCCACCTGATCCTTGCCATTTGGGGTGGTAGAGAGTCATGAGCCTCTGTCAGGAGGAGCAGAAGCAAACCCTGCCAGCACGTGTGGGGGAGAGTGAGTGGTCGTTCCACAGCTGGCAAATTTCTGGCTGTGGCTTCTGTTCTAGGACACAGTTTGGGAAGAGACATGGGAGCAGAGAAAACCAGAGAAACCTGAATCATCAAAATGAAAGGCATAGATTTTTGATTATTTATTTGAACTTGGGAAGGTCTGGTGCTGAGATGAGTTAACTTTGATGTCACAGTGGTGTCCCACCATTCCCTCCTGACTTGGCTGAGGGATTCTCTGGCAATGGCAGAGACAATGGCATTTCCTGCAGTCTCTGCTCTGTGCACTTGGGATCAGAGGGCAGCTGAGAGGGGCTTCAGAGAGGGGAACAGAGCGTTGCAAGAGGAGAACAGAGAGAGAAAAAAAAAGAGAGAGATAGAAGGAAGTTTCCTCATCCCTGGGTAAATATATTTTATAATCTGCCAATACTGGAATAAGATGGTTTTTGTTCTGCATTACACAGTAGATTTTTAACAGGAATGAACAGAAGAAGAATCTTAGAATTATTCCTCAGCCAGCCTCAGCATTTTTGTGAGTTTGAGGTGCAAAGGAATGAGATTTCAGTTCCTTCAAAGTCTCACTCCTAGACCTGAGGTGAGAGTTCCCAGCACCACCAGGGCTTCTGCTTAGATCCGTTCAAGACAGGAGTTTTTGCCAAGTTGTGGAAATGACTTTCTGCACAACCAGAGAAGCACATTCCCTAATGCTGATCAGAGCAGTAGCTAAAGGAATAACAGACTGCGTGCCAGCCCTGTGACTCTCTGAACAGCTTTGGTGCTATCTCTGGTGCCTTCAGAGAGGTAAAGTGGTAATTGGGGAAATGCAATTTTACCATTTCACCAGAAAAATGTAAATCACAGCACATCTCTGATCATCTTAGCACCATTTAGACAAAATTAAAAGGTAAAGTATTTTAGTTGCTTAGGGTACACTAAGCCTTCCAGTGCATGTTCTGTAGGAGGAAATTAAACATTGGAGAGATCAAGATGAAGACATTTGGGGCTTAAGTATTTGCAGTAGTTCTGTATAAGCAGCCATGAGGGACTGCACTGGAGATCACTGAAGGGTAATGCGCTTTTACCAAGTTCCTATTAAAAATATTACCAGTAATCTGTCCCTTAGACACACTTAGTACAGCAGAACAGTTTTCACTGCCCTTGTCAGCAGTATTTTATCTGGTTACTTTCCACAGGAGTAATTCCATGTGTACATCTATTTCTGAGGTGGGTTTTGAAAACAGCCCTAAACTGAAAACTCATTGATTTCATTTTCCAGTGAGTTCCCACTCAGTAGCATTTCTCACAGGTATTAATAGAAAGGACTTCTTTTAAACAGAAGTGTCACAAAGCTGAAAGGTCCCAAACAAGCACCAGAGTCAAACCACAGAGAGCATGAACAAAAAGAAGTAACTTGGTGTTTGATGGCTAAAAGATGAGCAAGACAGGTTTCTAAGAAAACTTGCATTGCTAAACACGTGAAGCAGAACACCTTGATTCAAGCTGTGAGAGCTCTCTGCAGATGGGTGCTTTGACCCCACAGTCGTGGTGCTTTTTTCTGAGAGTGTCATTTGCAAGGACAGGCTGGCACCCAGAGTTCACAGGCCAAGCTAAAGGGAGAATAAAACCAATCCTTCGCATGGAGTTTTCATGAGATGTGTGGCTTAGATCCTTCTGACAAGGAATTCACCTAGGAGCTCAAATATCTTGGTCATGCCACACAGTGATAGGATAAATGTGAAGGCTAAGGCAATCTGCCCCCAGAACGCCATAAAGCCAAAGTTAAGAGGAGTTAACAATGAAAGGTCCTTCAAATTGCTCCAAAACAGATAACTCCTATAATTTAATTGAAACTCCCTTTAAAATAATAATGCCATTACATTATAACTTCTCAAAACAATCCTGGAAGGCCAAGGAGAATGTTCACCTGCCAGTTGGTTTTTGTGCCACACAAGGGAACAATACTTACCTGTGCAGAGCCAGGGGACAGGGATGTTGTTTCCTTCTCCTTGTGCTGCACCCATGGCACCTCTGCCACCTTCCCTCCTCACGTTTCTCCAAGGAAGGAAGATACTAAAATCAAACCTTGGGCCTTGTTTCTTCCAAAGGTAAATTCTGCCAGGTTAATTAAGGTAAGGTTAGGAATTACTGCAACCTTGAAGGCTTTAAGAAGCCCTCTGTCACCTCATTGCACACAATGAGTGAAAGGCAGGTAGTGCAGCTGCTTGGCAGTGGAAATAGAACTGAAAGTTACTGACAAATGAAAATACATCTTCTGTTTCTCCCTGCTGACATCTTCCCTTGTTTTATGATGCATAAGGAAAGCCTAAGCAGTCACTGTTCCTTTAGAGGAGGAAAGAACTGCTCTGGTTTGTTTTCCCTCTCTCCCTCTCTTGAGCCAATGTTTCTTGGGGGTGTTTTGTCTTTGCTTTTAGGGAGAAGCTGCCTTGAATACACCAGGTTCACATTTGGAGGTTTTCTATTCCTTGATTGTCCATTTTAAGATAAAATAACACTCCTTAAATGAGTTCTGTTGTGCCTGAAGCCAGCAGATATGCCATCAGAATGTCTCAGCTGAGAAATTTAGGATCAAAAAAAAACCCTGAAAGAAAGGACAGTTTAGTCTTACAGTAACAGAGAGCACAGCACAACCGCTCTGTACTCCAGACTCGATTTACTACAAAAAGAACGGAACTTCAGGCTAAAGTATGTGACATATCAACAGCATCAAGAATTTATAGGGCTGGATCTGGCTGCCTTGAGATCAAGGTACTTTAAAATAACTTAAACCAGCTGATGATCTTGCATGTACTTAAATTCCTTCCCTGAAAACTGTTCAAAGATGAAGCACATTATTCCTCAGCAAGTGATCTTGCATCTGGTTTATCCCATAGTGTCTCCTGTCTGCTGGGTTTTACGAGTGTTTATTTCTGTCCTTTGATCCTGGAAGCAGTTGAGTAATATTTCCCTGAAATCTCCAGTTTGGACAGGACAGCTGACACCTTTCAGAGGCTCTTTAGGGTGTGTTGGGCTGTAACATCATCCAGTAGCCCCCAACTCAGGAACCGGATTTAACTTGCAAAAGAGAGAAGATAGAAACCTTTTTGGGTTTATATGAGGTGCTGAAGTGTGGAGCCTGAATCTGTACAAACAGGGTAAAGTCCCTGAATTATGGATGTCTGAGGGTCATCATCACAGTTCTCAGTGATGGAAAAGGCAGATACAAGATCCTACAGCACTTCCAACACTGTTGTTAGTCTGGTTTCCTCTATTTGCTTCCAGTAATTGCCCCTCATGTTTACTTGTATCAGAAGCTTTTATTTTTCCAAATTACATTCTATTCTTAGTTCAAGCTCCTAAATATCACAATCAAAAGATGTTTTCTTTCCTTGTCTTCCTGTCTTTTAGGATTTAGACAGATTGTCTAATGTTCTTCAGGCTGTCTTCTTTAATCTCCCTATTGTGCGTGTTCTTCTCTGAATGCCTCATAGTTTGTCAAGCCAAATTTGAATTATTTCTGAAATAAAAAACTATAAAGAACCAACCAAACTTTGAATATGGCAAAAAGGTATTTTGAAATTAAGAAAATGGCTTTGGTTTGAGGTTTTTTTTAATCTCTTGAGGTATCTTGTGTCACATTACTTTGTTCATCTTCTAAATAAACAATTCTGTCAAGTTTGCAGATTAGTCTTCACTTCAATGAGATTTAAGCAAATTTCCTGCTTTAATGCTTTCTGAAATGATGCACATTCTTGATCTAGGTGTGATTTGCAAACAAGCAAACCTCCCTTGCACCAGCAACCTGCCTGGGCAGCTCCATTGCCCAAAAAGGGTGAGACACACTGGGCTGGTGGCCTCTAGGAAAACAGAATTAGTATTTTGGGAGAGGTGAAAGCAGGAACTGGATATTCTGGGGAGCAAATGCCAACTTCTGAATGTGCAGACAGTACTGCTGCTGTCACTGGGCTAATCATAAACTCTCAGATGAGGTAGGAATGTTAAACAGTGGTGAGGCAGGTAGCACACAAGGGAACAACTACTCTTTCAAAGTTTATTCAATTTACCTGTAGAAGTCATTGAACATTTTCACCATCACAGCTTTAGCCCATTTACCATGGAATTGCTGCCCACAGTTAGCAGTTAATTCACAGACACAAGCAGGACTGGGTCGTTGTGGGCATGAAAACCTCCTGGAATCACCAGAAAGTGGAGGGGGACACTGAAATCAGCTGATAAAGCTGTTACTTGCATGGAGAACCTTAGAAATTCTAAGCTTTCCAAACTGTTTGCCATTGCTCTCCAAATTAAAGAGATTAAAGAGAATTTGCTACTGCAGCGTTGCAACTGCCTAGTAATAAATCATCATCTGCTATTTATAGCCCAGAATTAAGACTGGTGACTCAGACACGATGCTGACCATTTAGTAGTGAAGTCCTAATAAGCCAATCTGGAGCAGCAGGGAAAGGAATAGCTTTCTGATGTGAAGTCAGACAAGTAATTTCCTATTTAAAATTTGATTAGATAAAATCTTTTGAACATGTGCTTGTAAAGCAACAGCCTGTTTAAATATGTATGGAGCTGCAGCACAGGCAGGACACTGCTACAACGACAGGCAGCACAAAGAACATTTGCAGAAACCTGAACGTGGAGGGGCAAGCACAGTGCCCTGGGCTAAACTCCATCAGGATAAATCTCTTACACAATAGAAAAACAGCAGAGCTGATGGGGGAAAAGCAGTTTTCTTCCCATTAAAAACCCACAGATTTGTTTCTCTATCGAAAATGTTTCATTTTGAAAAATGGAAACATTTGTTGTACATATGCAATTGGAAGAATGTTAATTTCAGGGGATATTTTTGTAGGTTTTGAACACAAAAGGGAAAATATTGATTCAAGCTGGAATATTTTGCCCCTTGCAAATAATATATAGCTTTTATAATAATAATAATGTATAATAAGCTTGATATTTTTAGCCAGAAAGTTCTTCTTGATTTAAAGGCATTACATTCTAAAATTCACAAGAAAGAATATAAAGGCCAGAAAAAAAAACAAGATGGGGGAACTTGGCCTGATTCTGACCCAATAATTATCACTGGGGATTTGGCTTTTGACTTAATGAGACAACAGTTTGAGCCAACAAACAAAGGGTTGGATGCTGCTGCCCTCCTCCCTCCTGCCCAGGGTGGGAACCCTAAGGCTGCAGCAAAGATGCTGCCCACAGTGATCTGCAGCAATGAGCTTAGCCTGTGCCAAAGCACAGAAATTCCACTGGTTCAGGTTAAACAACTGTGACACTGCCTTTTTTTAATATCCTGATTTAGCTAACTGACAGAGGCCATGGCCACGTTTGAAACCCAGCTGTTGATAATGAGTACCCTCTCAAAACTGGTATGCAGCCCCAAATCTGGGATACAGCTCCATTGCAAGTTCAAGCAGAGAATCCCATTACAATAGTTTAGTACAGCTGCATCCAAGCAGGAACATTTTATCACTCACCATAAAAGGTACGTGCAGAATAGTCCTGGGAATTGAAATATTCATGTTATATTCACACATTTAAAAAAATTACTATTTTTGAAAATGACCAACTACTCTGTTTACTGGAAGGAAGTTTTTCTCCTCTCTTCATGAAGCTCTACATTTTTTTCGTTGAAGCCATAGGAACATGGTTCCTTTCATTGAGTCTGTGGTGTGAGAAACATCCCTGCACTCCAGGCAGTCTGGTCACTGCCTCCTGCGCTTGTGTTCATTCCATGGACCTTAGGGGATTTTTCTTGGAAGTTCTTTGCCTTATCCCTGCCTGCCAGGGTCCCTCCAACCACTGTCCTTGCAGATTTCATTCCAGCCCTCCAAGGGATGCACAGGATGTGGAACCAGCCAGGTGCTGCCTGGGTTTTGCTTTTCCAAAGCAGAAGAAAATCCCTGAGCATCAGCAGAGGCACCGAGTGATGAGACTGTGTCGTATTCAGAGCCTCAGATTTGGAGACTTACCTGGTGGCTGCAGAACAGTTCTGTGATTGGCACTATCACATGTTTGTGGTTTTTGCCTCAGGCAGGGTGGAATATGGCATTGGCCTGTAAAAAAGCTAGACAGCTTCTCAGCAAGCTCACCTCCTGTGATGCCCTGGAGTGGCTCCCTAGAACAGAGGCTGGACAAGATTAAGAGAATAAAGTGGGTATTTATTAAGGGCCTTCCATAGATACACCTTGTAGCCTCCCAGAGGCTACACCCAAGGTGGACGATGGTCACGAGTTTTGCAGACAATTTTAAGTTTGGTCCATTTGCATATCAGGGGTTAATGCTCCAATTACAGCTTCAGTTAATAAAGTCATTTACCCTCAGTTTGCTCACCCTCAATTCACTTTTGTTTGTACTTTTCAGGGCCTGACACTGTAGGGTGTCCTTGAGTTCCAGGCCCAGAGCAATCATTTTGTCTGACCAAAATGTGAATTCAGTATCTTAACACTCTCTTTGGAGTTAGGGCTTAATGCAGTACAGGATTTGAAAAATATAAAAGCTAAAATCTTAAGGCATCATTTGCAGTCCAGTCATTGCCTCCACAGTTTCAGTGGCTGCACATGGAAGAACTCAATCCTCTCTCTCTCCAACCCACAGCCACTGGTGTGTGTTGTTCCCCCTGGCCTCCTGATTCCGTGGGGTTGGGAATGCACATTTTCATGGAGCAGTGTTCCCTGCAAAGGTCCTTTCGTGCTGAGAGGGGATTCCTGCACTGCTGAGCAGCATGTGAGATTCCTCTGAACGCAGCATCCCCGTGTGTTCTGTGCTGCTCCGGGGATCCTGCTGGATGTGCAGTCCCCTACACTTGAGTAGGAAGGTGCTGGCTGACTCCAAGCTGCTTTAAGCCTCGACATAAACTGCACATGCATATCATGAACTGAAAAGAGCTTTATCCAAAAAACCCCACTTTAATCAAGTTCCAGAGTCCTGACATGTTAGCGGGTCCTTGACAGCTTTTCTGTAAATGAAGAAGATGTGTGACACTAATGGGGACACAGCAGTGGTTCGGTATCAAACCCAAATGCATCACTGGGAAATGCTCAGTGGAGCCTCCCCATTAATCCAAGAAAAGCCCCAGGTAATCAATGTCCATCCGTGGGACTGTAAACCCGCAGTCCTTCTGAGTTCACACAGCAGCCTGGGCACTGTCAGCTGAACTTCTGCTTTAAAATCACTTTGCATCCTCTTCAATGAGCATATTTGCATAATCTGTGTCACAACAAAAATTGGAAGTGTGTTGTATCAAAGAAGATTTGAAATGAATTTTTTAAACTGCAGATAAATCATAAACTTATTTTTGCAAACTATATGAAAATGCATTGCAAACTGTAAAGAAGTCTATTCAAAGGAGCAAATACACAGCCACAGAAAATATTTTTCTGTCTGTATAAATACACTGAAACCCTATCAATCTGCAGAATACATCAAAAGGCTTTATAAGAAATAAGCGAATTATAAATTCCTAGAGTGCCAATTTTCTTCCACAGATTATGCAAACATTGTGTGCTTCAAGTAAAGTTGCATTTTATTAAAAATGTAACTCCTGATAAAATAGATGTAGCACTTGAATAACGATTTAAAATTTATATTATTCTTACCTTATAAAATAATATTGGAAAAGTGAATTGTGCTAACACAAGTGTATTCATTATGCATGAAATCTCTATTTAGTCTGTAAAATGCAGAGCAGACAGATAGTGGCCATTTTCTGGTGCTGTAATTACTGTGTCACCATTTGTGCAGCATTTATGTAAAGCACAATGCTTCTGACTAACTATGGACAAACTCTCTGCATCTTGTTAAAAATCAAATCATTGTTTTCAAATCCTTTATGTTCTGCTGCACCGGAGTGCAATGTAATCCACCACCACTTATATTTTATATAATCAAACACAGTCCCTTTCTTCCATGTGCTTTCTTTTTAGATGGACTTATGGATTATACACCTTAATATGTAATTTTTTTAAAGCAGAAGACTATTATAAAACAGAGATCCTTCTTTATTCCCTCATGTTACAAAGAAGGCTTGAACACTGCCACAGGTGTGTCTTTGCTTAAGGGCTCTTTCTCCTGTTTTGCAGATACATGCCTTGGTTTTTGTTGCAGGTAACTTTTCTGTGTTTGCTGTGTTCCCCTGAAAGAGCCTTAAGGTTAAGTCTTTGCAGTGATCCCTTTCCACACTGGTCACAGCTGCTGGCTAAATGCCAGCAAGTTTAGAAGGTAAATAGTCAAAAATCCTCCCCTGGTGAGTGTTCAGGTCCTCTGCTCTTTTCACTTTACCAGTCACACATCTCATTGATTCATGGGATTTGGGACGTGCTCATAAATTCCCTTCCAAGACAGAAGGATTTCCCACACCCATCTTCTCTTGGGGAGTCTCTGTGTGCAGGGCCACACCAAGGCCTGGCAGTGCCCCTGGAGCTGTGTGGCCGTGGCAGAGCCACACCTGGCACAGCCACATCTGGCACAGCCACACCTGGCAGGGTTGTGTGGCCATGGCAGAGCCACACCTGGCACAGTCACATCTGGCACAGCCACACCTGGCAGAGCCACACCTGGCACAGTCACATTTGGCACAGCCACACCTGGCAGGGCTGTGTGGCCATGGCAGATCAGACACTCTGTGCCTGCCTGGCTTCTCCACCTGCCCCCCAGAGAATCTGCAGCTCTGTAATCTGTTTTCTCCTGGGCTCTGGTGCAAGTCAGCTCTTGCAAAGGCATTGCAGACAGGCTGCATTAACACCGCTCTCCTAGAATGGGAGGCTTTTGTTCTTGGAAAGCGTTAACATGTTATGAGCTTAAGGAGATTTGTCCTGAAAGGAATTTTGAGAAAATTGCCCAGCATTAATTCCTTAAAATGCCCATCATCAAAAGCATGACGGCTGAACTCCCAGGCAGTAGGTGGTATTGTGATAATTGATGCGTCCCTGGGAAGCTCACACTTTTTTCTTGAAAATGCTGCATTAATACTTCTTTTTAAATTCTTCATTGGGCTGAGGTGACGCAAATGTGTTAGTCTGTGCTAAGGAAAACTAGTTGTTACAGGGTGCAGATAAATTTATTCTGATTATTGCCTTATTTTAAGTGAATACTTTTTAGGAAAAATACACAAACATGATGAAATTAAACGACTGCTGATTAATAATACCGTACACCAGGAGTGATGTTTGGCTCATTTTTAACATATTTGTTAGAGTTGGAGACTTCAATAATACCATTTACCAAAGCAAAGGTATAATTTCAAAATGGACAGCAGGAAGCATTTTCCAGGAATCCAAACTGTGCCTGTGAATTACCAGTGCCTCTATATGAGAACTGGTCAGATACTTTTAATTTATTTAGCTGCTAAAGCAGCTGTCTGTACAGTAAAGCAGCTACATGGTTGCAGTCATTTTTTTTTTTTTTCCAGTTCAGTCTAATAGCTTGTCAAATAATGTTGGGAGTAAATCTCAGGAAGTGGTGAGATGCATGTGGTTAGGGCTTTCTTGGGGGCTTCACTCGAGACAGTTTCTTGAGGAAGAAAATTAATTGGCTCTGCTGGCTGGAAGCAGATGTGTGAGCATGTGTGGATTAATGACACTGAGGACGGTTCTATTTTGAATACTGGCTGAAACGATCAAGGTTTAAGATTGGGAGGGTGTAAATTTCTGTTTAATGAAATAAATCACTTTTGAGCTGGCTGTAATGAGAGTTTAGGGTAGCTCTGCAGAGTAGCTGGAGGTACACAACACCTATGGCATTTTTAGGTCTCAGGGTATAGCTGTGATCCCATGTGGAGCACTCCCAAGCAGTGACACAGGGGGGTTGTATTCCCTCCAGCTCCAGAGAAATGGGGAGCCCCTGACCCCGTGATCCTTCCAAAATAACATTCTCCTTCTGCTGTCAACCAGCAAGAATCCCTGGAGATCTCCCACAGTCGCTGTTTCTCATAATGCCTCATGGAAATCACTGAGAAATACCAATAATTAGGAAAAAACTATGCTAAGTTCTCTTTTTCAAAGACTCTTCCTCGAATCTTCCCCTTTACTACATCCAGTCATAAAATTCCAGACTGTTAGTATGCCAGTATGTTAATACAGCTCCACAGGATCTGTCATCTCAGTTAACATCACCTGCTTTTAGTGTTTCCATCTTTTGAATATGTATTAAAAGTATCTGACAGATTTTCAATGCAATGGTATATTAGCAAAAAAAAAAAAAAATCGCTCTATGTAGTGAGGAGCGTACATTGGTATTGTGTGCTCTATTAAAATAAAATTACCTTCAACTTTAAATAATATTTATTTTAAAACTTAGAGCAGGTCATCTTTGAAGATGAACAGGCATGGCCCCTTGCCAAAAGAACAATCAGATTTTCTGCTGCAGAATATATAGAAAATCATAACAAACTTAATTACCTGTACCACTGCTAAAGGCCCTTCATATCTTAGCACTCTTGAGATTTAGCAGATTGTATCACATCTTCCTGATTAGCAATTATGACTGAGAAATGAAACATTCTGACTTACTGAAATTTAAAAAAAAAAGGTTCGATTTTAAAAAAAGAGTCTGTGAACAGCCTCGATTTTAAAGTATAATGGCTTACAAGAAGTGTTTAAATTTCAGTGCATTTTCTCAAACTACCTTTATTGTGCCATGTGAATAAATACCAGCATAGTTTTCATTTTCTCACATCACATTTCTTCTGACCTCTCCAGAGGTCAGTATTTCAGCCTGAGGATTTGGGGTATTATTATTATTATTATTATTATTATTATTATTATTATTATTATTATTATTATTATTTCTTTTTAGGTTTTTCTCACAGAAAACTTAGTACAATGATCCATTTTCACAATACATAGCAAGAATCCATGCAGAAGCAAGAATCCATTCAAAATCTGTTATTTTTATCTTAAATCCCTGGGCACTTCTGTCAGATGAGTATCTCTGAAGATCTCAGCAGTCTCAGCTGTGAATTTCTTTGAGGGCCATGTGATGAATGCCTGGGTGCTGGCCAAGTTACCTCGGGAGGGATACCCTTCTGGCTGAGCCAAGGGAAGGAGCCAGGACAGCATTTGTTCCAGAGTGCCGAGGCGTGGGGAGCAGCTGAACATTTCAGAGGACAAGGCTCTTCTTGTGGCTGTCAGTTGTGAACCCATATTTCGCCTTCTGTTCTTTATTAACATTCCCTTGGTATTGCTTATAGTCAAAATTTAAATATGAATTTTCTGGCACTGTTTCGGAAGCTGTCGATGCCTTTGGATTCAGATCCTGGCATTTTTTTTGTAGGCAGAAAAGAATGTATTCAGTGTCTCACCAGAGTCCCCTTGCTGCTCACACAGCTCGGGAGGTTCCCAGAACCAGCTGTCCCTGCTCCTCATTTTCCCAGCCCCCTTTGGTGTCCCTCTCCAAGCTCCTGGTTTCCTGGGCTCTGCTGACAGCATGTGTTGCCTTTTCTCCAGCTGTGCCCAGGCTGGTGCTCCATGGCTTGACTTCATTAAGCATTCTTTCCTGGAAGTGCTGCAGCCTGATCACACCCATTTGTGCACCATAACTCCATTCCTGCCTAATTCTCTACTAACTCTTTGCAAGCTTTCAGTGCCTATCAGAAGTATCTTACCAACATCCTCCAGACACCATTCTTTCTCTCAGCTTGAGAGATTCCAGTTTCTGCAGCAGGAATCCACAAAAGAAATCCCTCTCCCAGCTCCTCTGGCTCAGCCCCACTGGCTCCAGCTGCAGCCAGACTTGCCAAGGTCATACGTGGAGCATGGGCAGCAGCAGCTGATCAGGGCAGGGGCCCTGAGCTCCTCTGGGCTCTGGCTTGCTAACAGGAGCAGTCCTCAGGAGCAGTCCCTTGGTTTGATAGTGATTTTGGATGAGAGGAGAAACGAGATCTCAGCAGTGGGGAGAGCACACGGTGCTGGCCTTACCACTGAGCAGTGCCTGTGAGACGTGAGGAGAGCAAGGGCAGTGCTGGGTGTTTGCCTTCCAGAGGCTCTGACCCACAGAAAAGCTACTGCAAATACTTCTATCTCTCTCCTTTACAGCCAGAGCTATTCCTGTGCCTGATTTCAGCTGATTTGTTTGCTCTAGTGGAGATAAGAACAAGCTTTGTTCCTTCTGAGCTTTCTCTTGCACCACACCAGGTTTCTGTCGTGTTTCCTTGTGTTGCAGTGAGGATCACAAGGCATCGTCCCCACTGCCTGCCTGTGTAGTTCCCTGCTCTGCAGAGCTATTGTGTGCCAGAGGCTGGTTTTCCTGCCACTTACTCTGCTCTGAAGGGAGAGAGGTGTTGGACAGGGAGAGAAGGGCTTTTTGTGTTGGCTGGTAACTCTAAGCCAAGTCCTACAGTGAGTCTGCTGCCCAGGGTGATGTGGTATCTGGCCATGTCACATCAGAAGTCAGATCATCCTCCTCTAATCAGGGGGCATTCTGAGAGCCTTTCACTGAGCTCAGCTCTGGCCCCAGGTTGGCTGTGTCAGCCTTGCTGGTGCCCATGTGCTCACACTCGTGTGCATGCACACCCCCAGCCATCCTGAGTGTCTGCATCATGTGGGATCCCAGTTAATATCCTCCTTTTCCTTGTCTTCAGCATGTGTTTATCAGCTGAGCTAATGTCTGTTTGCTTTCCCAGCCACATGTTACAGGCTCAGATTACTCTTGACTTTAAAAATCAACACTTGCCTTATTAAAAGTAATTTTCAAACTGTCACCAGAGTGCCAGATGCAGCAACTGGAATCATTCTGCCCTTCTCTTCTCTTCTCTTCTCTTCTCTTCTCTTCTCTTCTCTTCTCTTCTCTTCTCTTCTCTTCTCTTCTCTTCTCTTCTCTTCTCTTCTCTTCTCTTCTCTTCTCTTCTCTTCTCTTCTCTTCTCTTCCCTCTCCTCTCCTCTCCTCTCCTCTCCTCTCCTCTCCTCTCCTCTCCTCTCCTCTCCTCTCCTCTCCTCTCCTCTCCTCTCCTCTCCTCTCCTCTCCTCTCCTCTCCTCTCCTCTCCTCTCCTCTCCTCTCCTCTCCTCTCCTCTCCTCTCCTCTCCTCCCCTCCCCTCCCCTCCCCTCCCCTCCCCTCCCCTCCCCTCCCCTCCCCTCCCCTCCCCTCCCCTCCCCTCCCCTCCCCTCCCCTCCCCTCTCCTTTCCCTCAATACCCAACACCTATCAAGAAGAAATTGGCAATATTAAGCCTAGGAAAGAAAAAAAAACCCAGCTAAAGAAAAGCAGCATTTACGGGTCCGTCAGCCCCATAGAATGAACTGCAATATATCAACCCACCTTAAAGAACTGAAGCCAGAACTCATTCCTGCTTCATTTGCCATCATATTCATAAGTGTCATAGTTATTGCTCTGTATTATTTGAAGTTGTATTTTTAATGCTGAGGAAACTATCATAAAATGTATTGCAATACTTAAACATCACTGTGAAAATGAAAAATGGATTTTTACTTAAAAATATACTCTCCTGTGGAATTATGGCCCTAGTGAAAATGTACTCCCTTTCAGCCTGCTTCTTGGATAGTGTGCTAATATTCTACCTAGATGTATTGTCTGCAGGCACTGGACACAGTCCTCTAGGTGTGCAGAAATTAGATAAGGAAGAATTCTTCTGTATAGTAGCATCCCTTCGGTAGTCTCCTGTGCAATACAGTAAAGTTAATTCAGGTTCTCTGCATCGAGTTTATCTGCTGCCCAGCGTTAGAGTGTTCTTCTCCTGCCTTTTACCTGAGCAACAACTATTTTCTTACTTCATTCTGGTAAAGTCCAACATGGGTAATTTACAGAGCAGCTCTGATCCTGGAGTCAGCCTGTATCATCCTAAGTGTTTTTGCAACAGGTGGGTGCTGGGTTAAGTTGAAGAGTGAAAAATGAATGTGCCCCAAAGCAGGGTAATCTCTGCCTGCTTTAGTGGAGGGTGGCCATCCTGCCTGTGTCAGGGCACATCCTGGAGCACTGCTCAAAGCTTGCACCCCATCCTTGGGAGAGCTCCTGTGCCTGACCTGGCTTGTTTACAGTGCTGCTAACCTGTAATTTAAATACCCTCTTATTCATGGGATGGTGTCCTGGTGGATCTTCTTAAATATAAAATGTCATTCAGCCTTCTCTTTCAGGGATTCATGCATTTAAGGCCTGGTTGGAAAGAGGAGAATCTCTGCTGCTTATGTTGAGCTAAAAAGTTCATTGTCCAGTGCTGGAAATTTGATTCACCTTCCCCCTGTTTGCAGAAGATAACTTTAGGCCCTTGCTGGCATAGTTGTACCAGAGAAGCCTTTAGCAATACAGTCTGTCTCCTGCTCTAAAACTTTGGAAGGCCAGAGCACAAATCAGTCCTGTGGGTTTCTACCCTTACTCCCCCTACAGATACTTTCTGCCCTCAGCCAGGGCTTTTACAGACTGATATAATCACAGTTAGACCTGGAGTTGTGCACTGTTGTAGTTTTCCATCAGAGACATTACCGTGGATGACTGTTTATGGTGAATCTCTATCTTCTAATGCTTCTCCAGGTAGAACATGGGACATTGGGCCATTTCCATGTGTATTTCTTACTAAGACATTCCAGTCTCTGTTTCCAGTGCATATTCACTGGCATAATCACAAATAATCCCAAAGCTGAGAGACTGTGTAGCCACACAGTCAACAATGAGGCAGGTGCTTTTTCGCTTTGCTGTTCTCTTTTAACAAATGCAGCTGCAGAACATCTGTGTCATGGGCTTTCACATCTGTAGCCAGTCTCAGGTTGACTTTTGGTCTCTCACATTCTGCCCTTACACTCCTTGGTCACTAGAATCTCCTTAATCATCCCTTTTTCCATTCTTTGCAATATGCCTCTTCTTTTGGGTGTTCAGCTGGGGTGATTTTTTCCTTGGTACTGCCAGAGGTCCTCAAGTGACACCAGACTGTGAGTTTGTGCAGAGCCATGAACACCTCCCATAAGTTCTGTGTGTAAAACCCACACTGCAAAGTACAGTCCTGCTTCTGTGGAAGTGTGCAGTGATGAGGAAATGCAATATTTAGAGCTTTGTGGAGGAGAAAACACTTAGGTCCCCTTAATAGGAATAGGAAAAACCACTGGGAGTGTGGGGCCTGGGGAAGGGCTCACAGAGAGCACTCATTTTGGTGATGTCTAAGTTGTTACAGCTTTTACTGCATGGATCTCTTCTAACTATAGTTATCCTGAATTTTCAGATGAGGGGTCATTTTGAACAGAGTGGGTTTGAGTGGGGGGGGGGGTAAGGCAAAAAACTCACCAAGTGCTTGTGGCCAGTGCTGCCATTCCATCAGTGGAGTGTCACTCAGTGTCACTGAGCCCCAGCTGTTCTGCTCTCCATCTCCTGTGGCAGATTCTTTGATCACATGGATTTCCATGGAGATGTACCCTGCTCATGCAGGGCTTCCCATCAATCTAACACTTCTGGTGGAAGCTGAAGATGAGGTGAGTGCCGCAGAGGGCCATACGGACCTCGTGTAGCTGACAGTAAACGATGACAGCCTCTCTTCTCAGCACCTCAAACCAGCAGATATTGTCAATCTCTCCTCCCTTATGTCTGAAAGTCCCTTTGATTCATGTATGCTCCAGACACTTGGTTTAAAATACCCTGTCTGCTGCAGCTTAGGAGCGTGCCACAGCTTATCTCCTTCTGACTGCTCAAAGCTCAAGAAGAAGGAGCATTTTGGTAGCCCAGCTCTCAGAGGATACGAGTGGGTGACAGTGGCCTCGTGGCTGTGTTTCACAGAAGGTTTGGTGTGCCAGGGAAGAGCTCTGGAGCTCTCACAGAACATGGGAGCAAGCCCAAGGGTGTTTGCCTTCCCCAGTGAATCTGCACTTGTGTACTGGATGGCCACAGGTCCTCTTCTAATATTTGTGGTATTTCCTTCCAAACAAACACAGTTTTGTAGTACTTGGATAGTGATCTCTAGCCCACCTACTTACATGGTATCACAGCTCTATCGGAGCTCCTTAGTCTTTAATCTTTTTTTGCCTCGTTGTGCCCCCAAGACTTGTTTTCTTAATTTTACAGCTGGAGAAGTGGCATAGGAAGCCAATGGGAAATAGGCCAGTCATTCCACATGAGTTATGTTTTGCACTGGTTTTAAGCGAGACTCTTTAAAATACAATTAAAAGCTTTATTGTTCCTTGATTAATATGCTGCTGTTTCTAGTATAATGCCACATTATCCATAGCGCTTCTCAGCTATTTTACAAATATTTCTATGCTGTGTTTATTCTGGCAACTGCTGCCAGATGTTGACTCTGTGAAATCTTTCCAGCTTTTTAAAAGCTGCATTGCTTTTCAGTCCAGAAGATGCATCCATGCCAGTGTATTGTGACATGAGGAATTGCACTTTGATCTGGGAGACCTGGCCTCTGCCCCTGGTGTGCCAGGCTGAAGGGATGGGGAACAGGAGGGGGGTCAGAGCAGGGTTTAGATTTGTGCTGCCATCTCCCAATGATGCCTTAAGCTTTAGCTTTCATGGTTTTCAGATTCTGTGCTGCCCCGGTGTGTAGTTCTGAGCCTCATATTAACTGCCAGTAAGCTCTCCTCACAGAGTAGAGAGACAAAACAAATCCTTTTCCTGCTGAAGACCAAGGACAACTTTCAGGCCCAAAAGCACAGACAACGGTGGCTGAAGGAAGAAAACAAGAAGGATGAAACCTCACAACCTAAAGCTGTAATTGGACAATTAAACCCCAATATGCAAATGGACCAAAACTGATTAAAGTGTGAGACCTCATGACCAGTCATCCATTTTGTGACCATTTTGGGTCTACCTTGGGTATACCTGGTCAGGCCCTGTCCTACCCAAGGTGTATCCTAGAGGCCTTTCAATAAATCCCTACTTCATTCTCTAGCTCTGCCCAGTCTCTGTTCCAGGTCAGCCTTCCCAAGGCATCACCAGCACCAGGCCTGGCAACAGAGCCAGTGTGTCCTGCCACCCCACTGTGCTGCTGATCACTGAAGGGTTTTTCTGAGAGGAGGGCACAGGGGGGAAGGTGATCAAGGGAGCAGAATGACCAGCTGCACCCACTTTGGAGTCTGATAGGTGATGAAGAGTGAAACAAACTGGGAATGTGGGCCAGGGATTTGAGTGTGTGTTTTAGTCCTGGGGAGCTCCAGGAAGAGATGAAGGAGCCTCTGTGGAAGTAGCATGGTGTGTGAGGCAGTCTGCTGTGCCCACCTGTACACGGCATTCCTGGAGTTCCAGGCTGCAGAAATCCAAGGAAGCAGCAGGACTGTGCAGTGTTTGCAGAGCTGTGGGAAGCCATGTGCATGGGTTTGAATTCTACACAATAAACTTCCATGGAAATACACAGCTTGGGCCAAGTTTTTGAGTGATGTTCATTGGCAGCACTCGCACAGCCAGATACAAATCTGGGCCAGACCTTTGAGTTCAAGGTATATATCAGATGTATGGCTCCATGCTTCTGAAGCTTTTGGGGAAACAACTGGTTTGTGTTGCATTCTGTGGCTTACATAATCTTGTTCAGTGTTCTGTGTGCCAGCTGCACGTCAGAGGTTGGAGCCTCGTTTGTTCTGGGTGAAGGATAGTTTCCCCCTGGAAAAGGGAAGGGAAAAACAAGCAGCAACTTCACTTCTGTAGATTTTTTTTTTCTTTTTTTTTCTTTTTCCATAGACCTTTTGCTCTGAGCTTCAAGACAGAGAATCTATCACTTTCTGTTTGATCTGGGCATAGAAAAAATGTCTGGAAAATCTTAAATATGGCGCTGGTGCAAATATTGATGCCCTTCACAGGCTCCGTCATATTTTAAATAGCCTGTCTGGAGCCGATGGGAAATCTGAGGTTGCCAGGAAAAACAAATGGGACAAAACCAGCAGTGTCCCTTCCAGGTATCTTCCATGGTGTGGCTGTCACTTTTGGGGTTGCAAGGCATGAAGCATTTCCCAGCAATCCTGGGGCTCTCTGACACTAACTACATCAAGCACTTCCCTCCTTGCAGTGTTTCTCCCTTCCCACTGCTTCAGGTAACAGAACTTGGAGTAAGTGAAGAAGTTATCTGCTGCAGTGTGTTCATCTGGAACAGGCTTTTGCACTGCATGTAATATTAGAAAGTATAATTTGATTGTTGCCAATTAGCAGACCAGCCATTCCTCTCTGGTAGCTGCAGGGATTAGCAGTCTTTGCTCTGCATCATCATCTGAGACCTTTCTGAGGCTGACAGGTCTGCCATGGAGTTCCAGACACTTTCATGTTAAGAGATCGTTGTGGTGCTGAAATCAGGTATGTAAAATAAACCATCTAAGGTTTTGCAGGCCATAATTCAGTGAGCAAATACCATAACCCTCATTTTATTAGAACGGGGGCTGATTAACAGACATCCTTCAACGTGCCTGAGGGGACTGGGAACCATCTCAGCAGAAATGTAGATTCCAGAGATTATGGTAGTTCATGCTTAAGGATGCATTTGAATCCTTACCTACCCTGTAGGTAATTTCAAATGCTGAAATCCACATGATTTCAGGTTTTAAGCCCATCCCTGTCCCCTTTGAGTTTTACATTGCCAAGTTATTCTGATTTTTTTCTCTAAGTCAAGCTAACATTAATAAACAGCAGTTTGTTCCTTTCCTGCAGTGGTTTAAGAAACAAAAAACCACAGTACAAAATCAACCTAAAATAATCTTATCTTTGGCCATGTGTATTGTAAGCACTGTTACATTATTTAAGGGTCCTTTAAAGATTAGCCTAAACAATTCCCCATTTCCTTTATATACAACTTCCAGTTATATTATTACCAGTCACTATTTTGTTGTTGTTGTTTAGGAGGAAGTCTTTGAAAATACAACATGTTTAAACAGGTTGTGGTCAAAAGTTCTGGCATTGACACGAGCCCCACGTGTGACACTGCATGTATTCAGTGAGCGTTTAGAGCTGAGCCCTACCCTGGTCAGACACCAGGGCAATGCTTTTCCCTCACTGCTGCTCTTGAGAGGAAATTCTGTGTCTGGGACTACCAGAGGAGTTATCCTCAGGTAATTCACGATCCCTGAGCCTGTCTGTGGATGGGTACCCTGCACCTCCCTCCCATCTTCTCTGGCCACACTGAATCAGCCCCTGGCACCGGGTCTTGCTCGCTCAGTATTGACAATTGAGAGAGACAGGGAAGACTGACTGGTGATCAGAATCCGAATTTACTGTGAGCTGCATATGCTTATATACCATGCTAGGAAGGCCAGTAATTTTTTACTACAATGATTAGGTTAAATATCACATAAACAAACTTGCACATTTTGCGACATCTCTTGCTTGCAGAAGTTGATTCAATCTTCTTTTCTGTCACTAGTCTTGATCCAATCTTCTTGTAATCTTCAAAGCTCTGTTTATTCTTGCCAAGGCATCTTGGTTATCAAACTGACTACGCTAATTAAATTCACTGTACTCTGTCCTGTGTCCCATATTTCCTGTAGCTGAGGGTTCTTTATCCAGAGCAGAATTTTTGTCTGCAGGTCTCTGTAGATTATTGATTTGCTCTGGGGGATTGGAACCTTTAAAGGTTCTTTCCAAGCCAAACCAGTCTGTGATTCCATGACTTTGGAAGGGAGTGTGTAGAGGAAGCTGGGGTGATTTGTAACACCTGAGTGGCAAGAATTTGTGCATTTCCCCTGCTCTGACTCAGTAGCAGTTTTTCTTGCAGAGCTCCTGAGACCTGCAGGGAGAAAAAAGGATGCCCAGTCATTTTTTCAGTGTGCTACTAGTTTGCGTACGCTGCACATTTTCTTCAAAATTAAGTGCATTCATTTGCAATGTTTCTCTTCCTTAATTAGGTTTACTGATTGCCAAAGTGGAGAAATGTGGTCTTTGGTTTTGAGGATAGTTTATGAAAACAGCCTGTGCAATACATCTCCTGGCATGGGGCTGGTTCATAGCATTGCTTCCAGGGCTCAGCTGCTCCAAAGGAACAGGGCTAAACTGTAATAAATATTATTTTTTCTAGCTTTGCGTAAGTTCTGGCATCTGAAGGAAGGTTCTTACTTTCTTACTATGATAATTAGTTGATATCAGAGAGATGCAGAGATGATGTGAGAATGTTGTATAAGCCTCTCTGTTGTTGTTGCAGATCTTTTTGCACTCAAACCAACTCTGTGGAGCCAGCTCCTAAACATCCACCCGTGTTAGCCATCTGTAAAAGCTCTACATGGAGATTCAGTTTAAGAATAATGATTTAATCAGAAATGAGTACACATTATTGTATTGGGAAGATACTGTACCAACATAGCTAGTAGCTTCCAAAGCTACTTTTTCTGGTTACTATTTTGGGACTTCATCAGGTTTATTTTAAGCCTTTGTGGATGTGTTAGGAGTTCTTTAGCTTCCTTCTGAAGTCCATTTGTCCTCTTGCTTGTTTTTTTCCTGGGTAATCTGTCAGGGTGCAGGGTTTTTTCCTGGGTGCTCTCTCGGCTCAGGCGTGGAAGTGACTCTGTGACAGATGCTGTGGCCGAGGCTTGAGCACAGCTAATCAGGGCCTGTTTCCTTATCACTGGCTGCTCTTGCCCTCCTCCCTGCAGGCAATCCCAGGCACTGGGAGCAGGCAGGGCTTCCTGCTGTGTCCCAGGCTCCTTTCAGGCTCCTTTCTGGCTCCCTTCTGGCCAAAACCCAAAGGAAAAAAGAATGAACTCAAAGCACAAATCAGGAGTGGAAGCCAACACTTGCTTTTTTTTCTTGCTCTTTAGAATTCCTAAATGCAGAGCCTCCAGGACACCCTTTAGGATGGGGTGGTTAAAGTACCAGCCTGGTTAGAAGCTGTGATGTTTTTCATTGCCCTTGGGGTGTAACGATATCACAGTAACAGTACAGATAAGAAGCCCCTGTGTACATCCTGTGTACTCTAAGCCAGAGTGTCCAAAATGTGGTGCCTGGCCCTCAGTCCCCTTGCCACCAGCCCAGGGAGAGCTGGCTGCAGTTTAAGGGCTGAATTTGCCCTCTCAGAAGTGTGAGGGGAACAAGGAACTTCCCTGATGTCTGAGACCCTGCAGGTACAAGCAGGCTTGTGGTCTCCACTGTGGAGGAGGTTTGGGAATCTGGAAAGAAAAGGATTCTGGGTCTCCAGTCAGACAGACCCTTCTGGACCATTCACTCTTTTGAACTAAACTATTCCAGTACCCAAACAAAAGAGCAAAACAAACAAAAAAGCCTCAAACAAACAAAAAACCCAACACCAAAACTAAAAACCCCTTTGTAATGGTTAAAAAACCAAAGGGTGTTGGCTCAGAGAGCTCTGCTGAGTAGCCAGGTGGCTTGACCTTTCAGTGCCAGAACCCTTTCCAGTCCTATGAATGAAGAATAAAGAGTTGCACTTGTTTTTTATGGTTCATCTGCTTTTAATTAGGGACAGTGAATGTTTCTGGTTGCATCCTTGTGCCAGTTGAAATGAAACTAGCAAAGGCATTTCGAGCAGGGTTGGGTACCCTTGTCTGTAGGGCTGGCAGAAGTGGTGTGGGAGCCCTGGCAGTGCTCTGGTGGGAGGAGCTGGGGCTGTGTCTGGGGTTTGGGTGGGAAGGGGAGCAGAAGGTGTTGGTTGAACTTGCTGAATGTGAGCTGGGGGTGCTTCTCCTTGCAGGTGGCCATCTGTGCTCCCCTTGAGGGGCAATATGTGCAATTTATTCCTCACTCCATAGGAGAAATTACCTGAGATGTCTCCTGCCCTTTGGCTATGGAGCAGGGCAGAGCAGAGCTTACCCTGGAATGCCTCCCTCCAAGTGGGAAACAGGGATCCTGTTGACTTCATTTGCTGATCATTGGGAGGAGAGTGAAATCCATCCTTAACTTCGCTATGTTCTGAACAAAGCCAGATAAACAAACAGTACTTTTATTTTTACAAGGTGTGCCCAGAGGAGAGAGGAAAAGCTCTGCTTTGCAGGAATGATTTTGAGGCCAGCACAGGTTACTGTTGGAAGGAGATTATTCCAGTGCATTGACCAGAGGCAAAACCACATCTCATTCCACCAGTGCTGAAATTCTGAGTGCTGGAGAGGGGTTTGACAGAAATGGGTTATACCTTCACAGTGACAATGATACTTCCCTTGTTTAGCCCTTTGTACCAAAGAAATTCAATTATTGCCTAAGAAAGCAGTTTTTTTGGTTTTATTAGCTTAGTTCTACTAGATGAAATTACATATTATGATGTGTCTTAGTCCGAGTTCAGTTTGCAAGGCATTAAGTTGCTCCCTGTAATTTAACTCTTTAAATACATTCAAGTGTCCAGCAGATGTTACCAGGCAAATTCAATATCAGGGCTGTTCCAACAAGGATGCTTGGTGTGTATTTTTAACTGGTAGGAAAGCACAGTTGCTGTAGTGCTGCATGTGGAGTCAGGCTTTCCTCAGGGTGGGTTTGAGTCTGCAGACCTTGCCAGATAGAAACCCCTGTGTGAGTGTGACCCAGCTCCAGGGGAAGGGCTGGGGGAGGTCAAAATCAAAAACTTTCACAGTTGAGGATCACTGAATGAACTAGGTTGGAAATTAAGATCATCTAGTCCAACCCATGACCTAACACCTCCTCAACAACCAAACCATGGCACTGTGTGCCACGTCCAGGCTGTTTTAAAAACCTCCAGGGACGGTGACTCCACCTCCTCCCTGGGCAGACAATTCCAGTGCCCAAGCACTCTTTCAGTGAAGAATTTTTTTCTAACATCTAACCTGAACTTCCCTTGGTGCAGCTTAAGGCTGTGTCCTCTGATTCTGTCAGTTGTTGCCTGGGAGAAGAGACTGACCCAGCATGACTGCCCCCCCCTTTCAGGGAGTTGTAGGGAGTGATAAGGTCACCCCTGAGCCTCCTTTTTTCCAGGCTTTTTTCCAGGATGTGACCCTGAAAACTGGCAACAAGTGCAGACTGCTGCAGTGGTGTTTGGCCCAGCCTGTGGTCACACACGGACAAAATCCCAGCAGGGTGAGCCCGTCCAGCTGTGCCGGAGGCTGCCCTGGTACCAGGCACAGACGCCTCTCAGGAGCACTTCTGTCACTGCCAAGGAGCCCATGCATTCCAGGTCTGTGTCAGGCCAGGGCAGAGCTGTGCCCTGGGATGGTGCAGGGGCCTCTCTGCAGGCTGGTTTATCACAGATTGACACCCCAGGCCAGCTGAGTGTTATCAGCACAGAGGTGGGGATGGAGCAGGTTTGAGAAATAGCATCTCTCCTTTGCAGCCTGCTGTATGAATGGTGGAAAAAGCTTCTCAGTTTTGTCACAATCAGTATCTTTTCTAATAACTTAAAGGGTTGAATTACTTACATGTGGGGCTAAAATAGCTGTAAGTGCATTTTTATTGCCTGGCTCTGGAGCTGCCATTTACAGGTTTAACAGCCCTAATGCTTTTAAATGAAAGGAGAAGGAGTGCATGTGGTAGAGTGTTCAAAAATGGTATATGCCTTGTTATTTGGACACAAGTACAGCAGTAAAAGTCCTGTTCTGTTTTCTACAGAATATTTTTCTTTTGCAGACCCTGGTTTTAGATATCCTACCATGGACCAGTAAACATTGAGAGGTTTTGAATGTGTAAAAAATGCTGTTATATAAATCGTACAGTTAAGAAAATTAAACCATTCATGTACAACCATCCACTGAAAATATACCAATTTTGTGGACTATTTTAACACCCAGAGTTAGTTTTCTACTTTTTGTGAAATGAATATTATTTTGCTTTCTGCTCCTGCCCTCTTGTTTTGGTGTATTTAAGAAACTAAAGTCAGGGAAATTGTGCAATGGGGCAGAGAGCTCCAGGATGTTCTATGCATGTGGAAAAACAGAAGAGGTGCTAAAATAGCAGCACATGATGGCTTTTTTTAATTGCTCAAAAAAGGAAAGATTGACATTCACAGACTGCTTAACTTCCTCTGTATTCATAAATGCCAGAGTATTTCAGCAGAGATAAGGGTGATAATTTCCCTTCTGTAGATAAGGAGAGTGAGGCACAGTGGCTTTCAGGTCTCACAAACTTAATTGTGCAGAAATCCCAGGTCCCTCCCTCTGCATCCTTCATTACTGGGCTTCCTCCTGCAGGTTTTTGGTTGCCCTCTAAGGGCACAGGGGCCGTGGCAAGAGGCTCTGGCCTTTCTGACTCCAGCATGCAGTGGCTGCTGCACATACAGTTGTTACTCGCACAGACTTGCAGCTGGAGCTTTGAGCAAGTGCTGTTGGGTTTATTTCTTTAATATAACTAAAGACATTCCATGATCTTCCTGCAGGTGCCTCCTTAAATATTCTTCTCTTTAGATGCAGAGTGTGTTTCATACCTCTGACAGGCTGGCAGATGCATTGCTTTTAGGCTTTAACTGACCCCCCCATAAAATCAGTGGATAAGCAAAACCCTGGAAATCAAAATAAAAAACTTTCTATATCAGGTGTTCCATGATACCTCAGGAGTGGTGTGGTGTGCACTTACCTTCTGTCAAGTAGCACCTGCTCTAGATTCTCCCACATTTGGGATGCCATTTCTTTTCCACAGAGAGTTATAAAAAAATCTCATCAAAAAAGGCTTTGAGTAAATTCAGCATCTTACACAAAATTATTATTTTTGGTGGAAGATGTGGATGGCATCCTGAATCTACAGTGATGAGCTTTCAAGAAGTATCATCTATTTGCATGTTCGTCCAAGTGTGCTGTGTTTAATTACTGAAAATATTTTTATAGGTCCCTGATTCAGTGTTGTGACTTGAGGTTTTTTGCACTTTTCTTAATATGAAAGAGGATCTTAAAACTGTGAAATTACCACTGCACATGCACTGACCAGAGTTGAGCCTAGAAGTACACTATTCTCTGTCAGAAAGAGGGTTATAGGATCAGCAAGCTTTTTTCTCTTGTATCTCCCTTTGCAAGAAGTCATCTGTACTGAGCTGATGTGCTAATCATTCTTCTCTATAGTGTAATTCCTAGAGTATTCTAGCCTTTCCCATTTCCTCCAGCAAAACCTTAATCATGATGTATTTTGCTTTTCTGTTAGCCATTAGCTGTATAATTGTTCTTCCTTAAGTCATATTAAATTATCCAGCTGATTACCTGCTGCAGCAGATTGTCTGGATCATCTTGCACTTCACCCACCATGAGCAGTCCCATCTCTGTAGCCCTAAAAAGGGAAGCATGTGCAGATTCTTCCAAACAAGTATCTTGCAGCATTTTCAGATTACCAGTCATTTATTCAAACCCTGTATTTTTTAATGACTCCACATTTTTTATCCTCACTCTCAGTCACATTTTCTTAATGACTGCACAGTTAAACCCCTAGAATTTACTTTCACATTGCATAACTCACAGAGGGTGCTCTGCCAGGGAGGTGTTAAGTTGGGCAGAGTGGCTCTTTGAGGCTGCAGTGCAGTGGTCACCATCTCGTGACCTTTTCTGGTGCCTGCTCTGCTCTCTTGCCTGATCTTCCTGACCCAGTAGCTGGGGAACAGCACCAAGAAAAGCTGACACAACCAGGAAAGAGAATTTTTCAAGTTTATTGAGCCTCAGGGCATATTGCATTTGACACTGCTTTCCATGAGCTTTTGCTGCATGTTAGGGAGAGAGCCTTTGGTTGTGGATTAGTATAATATTCCTTACAAAGAAGCCAGGGTTCCCTGAGAAACTTTCAGGGAATCTGATATAATCCAAGCTTTTCCCCATGCTCCTTAACGTTTGGGCAAGGGGTAGGAGCAGCACAGAGTTTCTCAGGTGGTGAGCCAGGTCCAATACCTGAGAAACACATCATCTTCGGTGCCGTGCAGGCTGGAGGTGATGGGCTGATTTGAGAGATCAGATCCATGCCTTGAGGGAGGCAGGGTAAAACAACTCACGAGGGGCAGAGCCCACATGGTGAATATTTTATTTATATCCTACCTGTGCTGAGCTGAGCAGAACAGATTGGGATTCTTTTCTGCCTTACACTCCCAGTCTTACTGTGGCTGTTCCTGGGCAGAGAGGCAGTGAAGAGATGATGAACTGGGCCAAATTCATGGCTGGTGGAAAGTGATGCTGCCTCTGGAGCTGAGTAGCACCAGCTGAGAAATTCAGTTAACTGGGAAATTCAGTTTTTCTCAGTAATTTTCATGGTCTTCTGAAACATTGTTCAGGATCCTTCCCCAAGCCTGTTACTTTCAGTTACTTGCTCTTTCTCCCTTGCACTAAGCAGTATTTTAAAACCCTTCCTCCCTCTTCAGGACCTGGTCTGTGGGTGAGCCCCCCAAGCCAAGCTGTCTCACAGCTGGCTCAGCCTGTCCTGTCAGGAGTGTGTGGAGCTACTATGGCTGAGCCACAGCTGAGTTGGCCCACCCATGTAAACTCCAGGTTTTTGGTACAGCTTATGAAGGCTTCAGTATTTATTCTCCCCAGCCTTGCCATACCAGCCAGACATCAGAGGTTCCAGCAGCATTCAGTGCCCCAGCTCTTGACCCAGAAGGATGCCTGTGTATCCCTCTGCCTGGAATGCTGCTTCTTGTCTGTGGGCCTGATATTTCTGAGCCTGAGAGAATTTTTAGGTGGCTAACAATACCTAGCGCTTTCCCAAGGGAAACTTCTCAACAAGGTCTTCTTCTCAAAACAGTCTAGGCAAATAATACTCTTTCTCAAAACATTTTTCTCCAGCTGGTGTTTTTCTGTTTCTTTGGTTTAACCAATAGAATTAGAGAGATGTCATTCCTGTTCACCAGTCGTGTTAACTCTGTATCAGAATACCTTATAAAAATAGGAGGAAGAATTAGAAATAAAGTCTTCTATACTCATTTGCCTTCTGAATTTACTAGAGTCAATAATCTTTATTTCATGTCCAACAGTGAGACTTGTCCCCACACTTTTCAGGGCTCTCACTGTTTTCAGGTTCCCCTTGACTTTCTCTAAACCTTCCTCTCTCTGGAAAAGGCCACAGCTCCACTGCTGTGACTTACCTGTGTGCCAGGTTCTTGCCTTTAGACTTTCAGGTGCTACAAACAGCTTGAGCAAATGTCACATAGGGCTTGTTCACGGCCTTTTTGTAAACTTTCTGTCACTTTATGTAGAGGAGAAAACATGCAGTTTGGATTCTTTATTCTGCTAAAACATTCTTTGGGGTTTTTGTGTGTGTGTGTGTGTGTGGTGTTGAAGTTCAGAGGGCAGACCTAACGAAACCGGCAGACAGATGCTTGTGCTGAAATCCTGTCTTAGGCACCTGGGTTAGCTATAGGCTGCCCTGTGTTTTAGCCCCAGAATTTCAGTCTGTGCATGTGACAGTTTGGGTTGTAACATCCTGGAGAAGAAGGATTCAAGCTGGAAGTGAAGCACCGCTCTTCTCTCATGCTGTAGACTGACTGTGACTGAAGAACAGCAGACTTTGTTTTCTCCTCTGGGGAAGGTGTCAGAGCTGCTTTGCTTTCCATACCTGCTCTTGCTTGCAGTTTTAGTTAATTTTGTGTTCTGTAGTAGTATATTTACAGTCAGGAATACATTAGAAAATGCTTGTTTGCCTGTGTGAGGTGTTTCGAAAGTTTATTAGACAGCAGAGGTTGGTAGGCAATCCATGGTGCTGTAAAAATAGAATCACAAAAGCTATTACAAGGATATAATGTGCAAAGAAATTTCTTGCCTTCAGTTATTAATAGAAAGGTGTAGGTTTATGCTTTTGTGCTTTTGCAAGCCACAGACACTTTTCTCAGCCTGAAGCATGGTTTCAGCCACAGCATGTTTTTATCCACTCACTCACAGCTGAAAAATACCTAAGGAAGGGAAAAGGAGGGGGGCGGGAAATCCCAGTGCTTGTGTTAAGTCATTGAGTGCTAAAGCAAACTCAGTGTTTCCTTTCCTGCAGTCAGACAGGATTCTGCAAAGGGCAGAAGAACATTTTCTGAGCAGCAGCTGCAGGGATGTGTTGGGGAGTCCTGCTGGGATCAGAACTCACGGCCAATCCTCATCCCAGGTTGGCCAATTTTAATTTCACAGGTTTGAGGTGCCAGGAGCATCAAGTGTGACTTGCTCAAGTTTCACACAAATCCTCCTTGCAGAAGTTGCCCTGAGGTAGCAGGAGAACAGTGCTGCAGCCTGACAGACTTTCTCAACTCCTCTCTTGGGTGCAGGGTGGGCGCTGCCAACGCTCTGGCAAAGTCCAGCCGTGCCAGTCCTGCCAAAGATATCTGTGCTCCAGGATTCCTAATTCCTCTGTGTGTCTGTGACATGTGTGCTTTCTGGAGCGGGATTCCTCAGCTGCCCTGGCTGCCAGGCTGTGCTGGGGAGTGCAGGATTTGGTGCTGGCTGTGGGAAGTGACTTCCAGAGCATCCTCCCAGGCCCGTGTGTTTGCTCGTTCTGCCTGCTCAGAGATGACAGCTCCAGAAACTGTTCTGGATCCTTCATAGACCATGTAATGCTTCCCCTGTTGAGTAAAATAACTTTGGATTCCATTGTTTGTGTTAGAAAACATAAATGGCACTGGTGGTGTGGCTTCCATGGAAACCTGTGCTTGTTGGATAGGAAACCTGTCTGTGACCCCACCAAGCAACTTCTGTCAGAGGAGTGGCAGCTGGAGAGGACAGGCAGAGCTTCTTTGCAGCTGCAAGAGACACCCACACCATGGCCAGGGCTTCCTGCATGTGGGGAGCAGTGAAATCCATTAATGCACACCGTGGGGGTTATTTATGGATTCACTGTGTGTGGTGGATGTGCTCATGGGGGAGGAATAAAAGGTTGTGTTCAGTGTTGAGAACATTCTATTTATAATTTTAGTGCCTTGCTGAGGTTTCCATGCCCAACACAAGAACCATGAATGTCAATTCCTTTGCACGAGAAGCAGTTTCCCCTCTCTTTGCCTGGTGTATTAATAAAGTCAAATTTGTGCCTATTCTTGTAGTATTAAATTCATCTCTTTTCAACAGGAAAATTCATCTATATTCTAAAAAATATTTAATTAGTTTTATTCTGTTATTTTTATAGATAAGTCTGCTTCTCAATAGCAAGAATTCAAGTAGTAACCCAGCTTAGACTAGGTTGCCCTCATAAATTATATCTTCCTAGGAGGAAGAGAAAATCAGAAGTAACGTAAGAGCTTTATCCAGGGAAAAGGCTAAGAATGTCACTAACCTCATGATTTCAACTATGGAAATTGTCTTGCAATGTGAAATTTATTATAACATTCATGATACTGTTGGACCATTTAATGAGAAACAACATAATTGATTTTCCATAATGAGCCATCTACCAAAAATACTGAGGGGAAAACTGTCTGTTGGCCATCTCAAGAATTTTTTGAAACACAGTTTGGATGCTATGGAAATAAGGAACTTAACCTCAGAAAGATTTTTTAAAAATTTAGAAAACTAGCTGGTATTGCAATTAAGTGTGGAAATTAAGAGTGGATTAGTTAATATAGGCAGCTCGCTGAATTTCAAGCTTTACATTAGGAGCTCAAATACTTACCACTCCCCACCCCCCCATCCCACCCTCCCATAGTGTTATTTGAATTAAAATCCCATTGCAGTGTTTATTGGTTGGGCTCATTGATAGCATGTACTGGTGTTCAGCCCTGTGTGTTTATGTATGCATTGTCCAGGTGAGGGATCACTGTCCAGGTGATGCCTATTTTGGCATACCTGGAAACAGAGGTCAGACAAAATTTAAAGGATAAAAGTGGATATATTTACTGAAAGGCCCTCAGCTACGTTAAGGGCAGACAAAGCCTCCCAGAGGCTCCACCCAAGGTGGACGATGGTCACAAGTTTTTCAGACAGTTATAAGTTTGGTCAATTTGCATATACGGGGTTCGTGTTCCAATTACAGCTTCCGGTAATGAAGTCATTTACCCCCAGTTTGCTCCCCCCAATTCACTTTTGTTTATACTTTTGGGGCCTGAGACAGTGAGGTGTCTTTGAGTTCCAGGCCCAGAGAGGAATTGTTCTGTCTGAATAGAACAGGAGAACAGCAGCTGACAGGCTGTGGAGCTTCAGAGTTACACCCCAAAGCAGTACAGAATTTGGAAAATACAAAAGCTAAAATCCTAAGGCATCACAGATGGTGGATCACCATCCAAAAGGCTCAGCCCCTCATCTGAGGGTCACCTGTCCCAGTGACAGTGTGTGCTGTGAGCCACACATGCTGGGGACACCCAAAACCTCACCTGTGCTCCTGGGAGCAGGTTCATGCTCAGCTGCCCATGTGGGGAACCTGAGAAAAGCAGGCCCTCAGGAAAAACCCAACTTTCTTGGGGATGCTGTGTCCTGTTTGTCACTCTGGACAAAGAGTGGATCAGCAGTAGAAAACACACTTAGATGCTCTATATCAATTTCTGCTTTAAACCATGTTCCAGAGCTGCTGTCAGTAACACTGCTGCACATCCAGTACTTCTCACGTCCAGATTCCCATCTCTGTGAAACTACACCTAAATCTGGTTGTTTATTCCTAAACCAGCTGGTAATCTAGAGAACCTGCTGGAGAGATTTTGTAGCCAAACAGTAGAAAGGACACGAGCCTGGAAAGCCCAGGAGTCTCGTGATGTGCTGGATGCTGGGCACAGAGCAGGAAGCTTTTCCTGCCCTACAGAACACCTAAAGTGCATACCCAGAAGGCAGAGAGACTGCAATAAGGCTAGCAGACTTCAGAAGAGCTTTTTAGTGCGCATTAAGATGCTTTATAGGCATTTAGGTCTGCCATTGGATATTGATGAATAGTCCTGTAGTAGCCATTAGGAAAGGAAGGGCTCAGTCCTGATGGCACTCTGACACCTCAGTCCTGTTCGTGCTCAGGCTGCCACTCACACATCCAGAGAGGCTCATTTTTGCCCACCAATATCATTTTGAAGCTTGGGCAAGATCTGCCTCCACTAGGCTGGAATCTCACTACCTGAGACTTCTTTAAAAATTGATACGTTTTAAGATTAATACTCCTGTTCATTGATTGATTTTGGAAGTATTACACTAAATACCTCTATAATGCAGGGGATTTGTTGAATTCCATGTTTTATTGCTGCTGAAGTTACCTGAAAGTGAATCCTATGAATATCTTTGGACCAAGTTCCCTGAACTCTGCCACTGGACAGCTGATGTCTGGACAGGCAGTGGGAAAAGTTAGAACAAATGCTGCTTGAAACCCCTTCAAATAACTTCAAGCATTGCTTTAGTAGTCTCCAAAGTATTTCCCATGCAGGCTGGCTTCCCTCACTGGCACAGTACAACCCTGTCACTCCACTGGATGGGAGCATAAAAGAGGATTTCAGGAAAATCATGTTTCTGAAGGAAATACTCAGCACTAGCACTCTCCAATACTGAGTTTGATGCAGCCTTATTCAGCAGTGGCTTCATGATTATACAGAAATAAAATCTTCTGGGTAAATTGCTTCATCTTTGAAACAGTTCGCAACTGAAAGCCCTTGGGGGAAAACGAGCGTGTAATTTTCCAGCTATTTTAAACCATGTAAGCACCAAGAAAAATAGTATGATTCATTTATTTTGGAGTGTGTTGATTAGCTAGCAATTAAAGCTTTTTAATATTTTGCTTTATGGAACAACAAAAGCCAGTTTAATGCTTTTACTTCAGTTTCGGCTCATTGGACTGGCATCATACCTGTACAGACAGATTAATACTCTGAAAGCATGTGAAGTACCTATATGCAGCTGAACATGGCCCACTTAGCTCAAAAATGTGATGGGTCTGCACAGAAGGAATTTTCATTCATTCACAAAACCTGGTTCCATTACATTCAGCGCAATCAAGCCATGAAATTGAAACAAAATTACTTTTGACAGTGGTGGTGGCAGTGTAAGAATGAAAGTGAGGTGAGGGGAAGGAAATACCTGCGTGGCAGGAGAGGTTCTAAGTGAGGGCAAGCTGTGTAAAGTGCCTTTAAATTTTCAAATAAGTGACTGGGTGCGTGGGAAGATGAACTTGGAGCTATTGGAGCTTTCCAAAGTGCATTTCCCCTGCTCTTTAGAACTGAGGTTGTGTCTGTGTGACACGGCAGAGTGGCACAACCCTTTCCTGCACAGGTGCTGCTGCCCAGCTCCTGGTCCCTCTGTGGGGTGACAGGGAGCACCCCTCACCCTGCAGCACCCCCTCACACCCTGTGTGCTGCAAACCTTGCTGCTGCCCAGCTGTGCTCCATGTGGAGACAGGTCCTGCTGCTGCCACCTCCCTCAGCTGTCCTGGGGCAGCAGCATGGAGGGAAGGGCTGGAGGGGAGCATCAGGTGGGAGGGTGGGCTGGGATGGAGGAGGTAGGGAGGGAGAGAGGATGGCAAATGTAGAGCAGTGGGGGAAAAGGTTATAGGGCTAAAGTGTATAGGTATTGTGCAGAACCTGGATAGAGTCAGCATGGGAAAAGGGGCTGTGGTTTCTGTCCCAAGGGCTCTGCCACCTCGTGTCACATGTGAGCAGGGGCAAGGTGGGCTCTGTGTGTGTGGCTGTGGGGAAGCATCAGGTGACAGTGTTGCTTGCTGCTTTGAGGTCTCTGCACTCAGTGAAAAGCTTGGTGCAGCCTCCAAGCCAGTATTGCAGTAATCTCCACTCACCATTGCCAATGAACGGTCTGCAGCAGGGTAGGAACATCTGCAAAGTCACCTGTAATGCATTGAGTAAGGGGTTTCTATTTAGTGTAGGCACATCACACAGTTACAAACACTGTGTCTGTTTTTAAGCATCCAGCTTCAGAAGACCAAAGGTGATCCCAGCTCCCTCAGCTGGCACTGAGCCCCTCAGGGCTGTGCCTTGTTCTCAGTGTCACTGCCTGGGACAGCCCTGAGGCCTGGGGAAGGGGAGCTCTTCAGACACACCTGTGCCAGCCTCTTACACCAGATAAATACAGGGAAGGGGAGTCAGGTTGTTCCCCAGGCTGAGCTGCTGTGTCTGTGGAAGCACTGCACTGTTTAGGGAAACAGGGATGTGCTGAAGGCTGTGGAAACACTTCCCAGCTTACAGGTGGGGCTGTGTTTTGTGTTCTGCACAAGTGATATCTCAGTGCCATGGTTGTCCATCAGAGTGCAGAGGCCCTGTCCTGTGTCTGAGGGCTCATTTTAGGTGTTGGGTCCATCAGTGCAGAGGCCCTGTCCTGTGTCTGAGGGCTCATTTCCAGATGTTGGTGATGGGATCCCAGCCCGGCCAGGCTCTGTGCCCATGTCCCAGGGGCAGCTGGAGGCTGGGGCTGTGCAGCCTACCTGGGGTACCCATGGGGGTCTGGGCTGTGGAAGGAAGCTTCTGTGGGAGCTGCTCCCTCCTTCAGTGCTGAGCGTGTTCAGACAGCAAGTGCTTTGTTTGATTCTCTAAATCCCTCATTACCTCTGGTGAGAAGCTGCATTTTCCCTGCAGTTGCCCTGGGCCTGAACTAAGCTGCCTGCAGCTGTTGTGCATCCTGTTGGTGCTCAGTCACCTCCACAGACTTTTTTCTGTTCTTGTTGCTTTCTTAACTGGCTTCTGAGCGTTTCTGTGATTGTCAGGGAAGGATTTATTGAGCATTAATCCGTCTGGGCTTGCAGGGACCCACCTCAGGCTGGCTGGTTGGGTCACTGGCTCAGCTCTGGGGCGAGGTGGCTCCTGTCTGCTGCAGGGCTGGGGTGCTCCCTTCAAACCTGGATATGCCTTTCCTCCCTCCTTCAAGCACTGTGGAAGCAAGGTACCCCAGGTAGAAATGTTGAACATTCTACCCCTATGTGTGCCGCCTCGTTGGTGAGTCAGGACTTTACTGAATGTTTTGATAAGTGTAAAAAACGATAGAGAGATCTCAAGGCAGGAGAGGATGCCAGTGTTTCTGTTGGTGTGTTTGGTTTCTCTCTTTGACAAGGGTATGTTGCTGTTTTGGAAGAATTGTTGGTTTTGGTTTTGCGTTCTTTTTCCCCAGTGTGTTAGAATGCACCGCTTATTTTTCTAGGTTAGTGGGTAAGATCTCATGCAAATTGTTCCTGCAAACAGCTTGCTTTCCTTGTCCATGAACAGTGTGCCTTTTCATTAATATATTTAGCCTTCTCATAAACATGGATAGTTCCTAAAGCCAGTGTCTTTCTCTTTATACATCCAAGGCTGCCAGAAACCAGTCAAGAGAAAGCAATTTTTATTTACCACGGCATTTCTCCAGCCTCACTATTTTTGGAGGTGTTTTCAAAGGCACATGTACAGAAAGCAGCAGCAGCTGTTTTAGTCACACACATGAAAATCCAAGTTAGCTGAGGAATGAATTTTACAACACATCACTTTTACTGTCATACCTGAAATGAGTGATTTAACTAATGACTATAATTTAAATCAAAATATTGCAGGCTTCATTCTGGAAAAGTAGGTGATATTTAAATGAGGAAATAAATCGGGATTGAAACTCGAGACTTTGTTTTCTGATGCTAATTTTGCAAATAATGAACGCAGCTCATCTTGTTGTTCACAGTGCACAGCACCACTGCCTGAGGCTCCCTGTGCGGTGCTGGTGGCACTGGCTGTTCCTGCCAGGGCTCACCTCAGCCTTTCCCAAGCTGTCAGTGCCGTGCCAGGGTGGGTTCACTGTGACTGCAGCCCACCCTGGTGTGTGTAATGAGGCACTGAGTAAATCCCCGGGTGGCTACAGAGGCCAGGAGAACAGATCAGCTGATAACGTTGGGGATGAGGGGTGGGGCAGGAGGGATGTGGGAGTAACAGCTGGCCAGAAATCCAGCTGGAGCAAGATGATGCCTTTTGCTTCCTAAAAACAGGAGCCAGAAAAACTTAAGTGAATAAAAAGCTGTTATATTTGCTGAAGGGCCTTCAGGTACATTTAGGGCAGACAAACCCACCCAGGGGCTACACCCAAAAATGGGCCAGGGGTCACAGGTTTTCACACTTTTATAAGTTTGGTCCGTTTGCATATTGGGGGTTAATCTTCCAATCACAGCTTCAGGTAATGAAGTCATTTACCCCAGGTTTGCTTCCCACCACTCACTTTTGTTTACATCTCTCAGGGCCTGAGGCAGTGAGGGGTCCTTGATTCCCAGGCCTGGAGAGGAATTGTTGTGTCTGACCAAAATGGGAAAGCAGTAGCTCACACTGTGTATGGAGTTCAGAGTTCTACACTAAAGAATTGCAGGATTACAAATACATGAAAATATACAAGCTAAAATCCTATGGCATCAAAGGTGTAGTGCTCTGCACGCTGCTCTGTTCAGAAGGGTTCCCTGACAGGGGCATCTCCTCCCTCCTCGCTTAAGGAAAAGTCCCCTTCTTGGGCCCACATTTGTTTATGGTTTTGAACAAATAACATGTGTGCAAACAGTTGTGCAAGTTATCTGTCATATCATATTTATCCCCATCAGAGGATATTCTGAAAGGCAGGTGCATCAAGTCCAGCTTGTGAGCAGCTGCATGGGTGTGAGGGAAGCTGAAGGGCCCAGGGCTGGGGAGGGCAGTGGCTGCCAGGCTGCAGGAGCTGCCAGTGAGGGTAGGAATCAGGTGTGTGGGAAAGGCACAAACCAGATCTGCTTGTCCTTTTCCTGCTGCTGTATTCCATCTGTGTTTCCTCATGGGGTGTCAAGAAGTCACCTTGGTTCTTCTAAGCAAAAGGATTTCTTCTCTTCATGGGTACATTTGATGATGGTTAGAGAAAATGAGGATGTAATCAATCAGTGAAGTTTGTTATTTTACAATATGGAGCACTTCCAGTCTGTTTCTGTGTCTGCTCACACTGACAAGTGAAGCTGAAGTTTCCTGAATGCTTCCAGAGAGAAGCACCCAAGTGTCCTAAAGCTTAGGGTAACTTTAGGGTTTTCTGTGCACAGAAATGAACTGGTTGCTGAGCTGTGCTGATACCCTATTCATGCACAAAAGGGAGCTTCTCCTGAATAACTGTGTTTGCCAATAGAGTGGCTTTGGGGGGGAGATTTTCTGGCACAGCTCTCTGAGGATCTTGCAGCCATCAGGCTGGTGTTTGTGCTGAGCTCTCCTGTGAATCTTGTCACCTCCCAACTGGAGCAGGTCCAGTTTTGCAAGATGAAAGAGAGGTTTCAATAAACCATGGGCAGTCTCTTATTTTTGGACGCTTAGGGCTGACTTAGTAGCCTTAACAGTTAGAGATTATTATACATAGATACAGACTAGCCTATTCATCTGTTAATTATCTTCCCTGATCCACCAAAATGATGGGATATTTTTCTCAGTTACATGTAAGTGATATTGATGCTGAAAGGGAGCAGGTTTAGAACAAAAGAATGGGCTTCTATTAAATGCCTTCTCATTTTAATGTGGTACAGCTTTAATAGTGTGAGTAGGTTTTGAGAAAGAAAACCAGTCTGGGGTCCCCAGACTTTGTCTGGAAAGTGTAAATCTCTTGCTTTGTTCCTGAGGAAGAAGCAAAAGCCAAGGTTTTGTGGAGAAGGGTGCACAGTTGTTCTGGTTGGTTTTTGCAGGGAAATTAGTTTGGGATCTGGATGCCAGATCTTTCCATGTGCCTAAGCATGTCCATTTGCAGCTCCCTGTTTGGAAGATGCCATCCCAGGCACGTTTGCTGTTCACTGACTCCTGACGTGCACAAGTAACGAATGAGGAAAAAATAATTCAGTATGGCTTTGGGGGTAACAGGGGGAATGGAAAAGTGCTAAGACTCGTCTTTTCGCAGCTGTGAAGTTTATTTGTAGTCCTTGTTCCCTTCTGGCTCCATCCCATTTGCTACACTAACGTAAAAAGGAGGAAGAGGAGGAGGTTGGGACAGGTTCCCTGGGAAGAGAAGCACAATCCCATGTCTGTGCTGGCAGTGCTGCTCCTGCCAGGACAGGAATCTTCACTTCCCAACTCAACATCTTCATGTTTCAGTGAGGAAGTATAGCTCATCAAAAGAAGGTGAAGATTATCTTAAACCAGTGGGAAGAGATTTCAAAACAAAACCCTTCAGAATGGGATAGAACCTATGAGTCTCTGTGCAGCTTCAAATGCACTGCAGGCAAAAGTGCCTCTGGGTACCCTGAGCTCTGAAGAATATCATTAAAGGAAAGCAAAAGAGATCGTTGCTTGAAAAGGAAATTCAGGAGTGGCACAAACCCTTCACAATTTCAAATATGAAGTCTCTTCTGGGAGAACAGTAACTCAGGGATCCTGAAAGATCAGTGAGGCTTTTCTGAACTTGGGGGTTTTCTCTGTGTTTTTGTGTTGGATTTGGTGGGGGGTTTTGTGGCTTCTTTCTTTTTTTCCTTTTAAAAAAAGGCAGTATGCTTCATCCCTTCTCTGTAACCCAGAGGTGATTAGAGAGCTCCTGTGGAGTATCAAACTGCTATACCGAGATGATAGAAAAGTTGTGAATAACCATATCTTAGGAAAAATCTTTGAGCTTTCCCTAAAAAAAAGAGGGTAGTGAGGACAAATCTGCCAGAGATAAATGTGTGCAAGAAAAGAGTTCTATCACCTGAGATAGAAGCTGGATTCTGTGCTCCTTAAAAATAAATAAATAAGTAAGTAAAAGTACATTTAATCATTCCCTGGAAGTGAGATCCCTGCTGCAACAATTAATTCATAAAGCTGCCAGTGCCTTGCAGGCCTGTGGGAGCTGGGCTGGCATCGGTGATTAATGCTGGCTGCAGGAACCAGCCCTGGGGAGGGATCACAAATTACTTAACCCTGCCCAAGCGGGCTTTGTCAGGAGCCCCCCACCAATAGGCAACAGGGGGAAACTGTAATTTAGCAGTGACTCCACAGGAGTGGCAGATGCCTCTTGGGGCAGAGGAAAGGCCTTGGATTGGATGGAAGGGCCCTCTCCGTGTCACAGGGCATGTTTTTGTGACTTTTCTAAATGAGTGTGTTTGTGCTGTCTGTCCTAGACGGTTTGGCTTTTTTTTTTTTTTTTTTTTACCTTTATGTGGTTTATTGTTACTTAAGATTAACAAACCATATTTCTTATTTGTTATGGCAGATCCATAAACTAGATTTTTTTCAATTTATGAAGTTCAGCAACTGCTCCAACTCCCCAGCACATCCATGGGGATACATCTTTGGTATCCAAAGGCTCCTGAGCCCTTGCAGCTGGGAAAGCCCTGGGAGAGGAGCACAGCTCCTGGTTTGGTGGTTCTGCTGAAGTGTTTTGATGCCTTTTTGGCCTACCTAAAAACAGAGGCCAGACAAAATTAAGAGAATAAAAAGCAGTTCTATTTATTGAAGGGCTTTCAGGTACATTTAGGGCAGACAAACCTGCCCAGGGGCTACCCCCAAAAATGGACAATGGTCATGGGTTTTCACACTTTTATAAGTTCGGTTCATTTGCATATTGGGGTTTCGTCTTCCAATTACAGCTTCAGGTAATGAAGTCATTTACATCAGGTTTGCTCCCCCCAACTCACTTTTGTTTTCATTTCTCAGGGCCTGAGGCAGTGAGGGGTCCTTGATTCCCAGGCCTGGAGAGGAATTGTTCAGTCTGTATAAAAGAGGAGAACAGCAGCTGACAGGCTGTGGAGTTCAGAGTTCTACACTAAAGAATTGCAGGATTACAAATACATGAAAATATACAAGCTGAAATCCCAAGGCATCAGTTTCTGTTCTGGAAGATCAGAGGTGTGCATTGCACTGTGTGCAGGAGAGTGCTGATAGCAGAGGAATCCTGGAGGGCAGGAGATGTGTGACCTCTGGCTTTTTAAGAGAGGAGTCTGTGTGGAGCTTGGGAAGGGTATTTGTCTGGCTGGGAGCCTGGCATGGCAGGTCCTGTGTGGAGCAGGGAAAGGCCATTGAATTACAATTTTGAGCTGAAGAGAAGAGAAGCATGGCCAGAGCTTGGAAAGAGAAGCACAGTCACTCAATTGTCTGAGAATTTCACCCAAGGAATTAAATGCCAGCTCCCAAGGGGTACAGTACAGGGTGCCAGGCATTTCAGGTCAGAGTTTTGATTTTGGCACAGCTGCCAGCATCCCCCACATCAGTGGGTACGTCTCCTTCCTGTGCTACCCAAAGGCTTCAGCTCACTGTAATCTGCCTGGTTAATAAAAGAAGTGTTCTTCCGAGAAGGTTGTGCCATTCCCCACAGGTTCTGACAGGCTGTGCAGCTCCCCAGAGACAAGTCTGGTTTGTAAAGGCCTGGGGAGTTCCTGGATTCCCTGTGCAGGGCACAGCAGAAAGAAATCAGGTGTTGGAGGGGGAAAGGTGAGGTCCCCACCACTCCCCCACCCGTGTGAGGAGGGCTTAGCATGTGTTGTTTGCATGATCAGATACTTCATATGAAAAGAATAGTTTTCTTTAATTCAAACTAAGCAGTTTGAGAGACCATATAGCATTTCAAGTTGATACAGATCTGGCTTTATGTTGGCATTAAACAAGATTAGGTGTAGCTTTGTGTTTAATGCATATTTAAAATGTACTGTGATAATGGAGTGCTATACTTTTCAGTCTAACCTGAAGAAAATTGCAGAGTTTATACTGAAATGAGAGGAATGTTTAGTTTTAGCATCAGCAAAATAAAGAGGCTGATGTTTAATGAAGCTCTTTGTGTGCCTCAATTCACGCCAGCTAAAACAATTCTGTTAGCTCACAGATTAGATTAGAACTGTAAAAATGAAATAAAATGTCATCTGGGTAAATGATCTACTACCACAGGTGTTGAAAAACAATCCCGAGCAGGAATGGTCTAGGCACCAAGTAATGAAATTACAGTGACAAATGATAGTTTAATAAGGTGATTGTTACAAGCCTTGGTGGTGGGCCTGCCATCCTGAGTGCTTCTCAGCAGCACTGGCTGGCACGTTTGGAGGGTGGCAGCACAGAGGGCTTGCAGTGAAATTTCCACATGATGACTGTCAGGTTTGCAGGGAGAACTGCATCCTTTGCTTCCCATAATACTGTCTCTGTGGATATGTTAAGCAGCTTCTTCGCATTACATACCCTTAGTGGGTTCAAATGTTTATTGTCAAGGGCTGTAAAACAACCAGGTTTATCTCTCCTTTCTAATAGATTAAGAGGCCATTGCGTAACAATTACGAACCAGTCCCGTAACTCCTGAGCACGTTCAGATTCTCAGCACCTGTGGAGATTGGCAGAGTAACACAAGCTGACCCAAAGAATTCCCATTAAATCAGAGGAAGACAGGCGTTTTCTCTGCCCTCAGCAGCACTCAGTTCTCACACTGCAAGCCAGTAAACCTTTCCTCTGAGCTAGGTGAGCTTGTATGCAAGGGGAGGAAGAAGCAGTTGCTGTCCTTCAGGCTGACAGGTGTTTGGGCTCAGAGCCCCAGTGCATTTGCTGGAGGCACTGCACAACCACCAGCCAGCAGTGACATTAAATACTTGGTAACCCGGGCCAATTGCCTGTGGTCAGATTAGAGGCAGAATGTGCCCTGATGTCACTCTGCTGTTGATGTCACTCAGGTGTTCCCTGGTTTTCCAAAGATGGGTCACAGGAGAAAGGGAAAAACTTGCTCTTACAATGCAACACTGAGCCCATAATAAGTGTTTTCTTGGGGGAAAGCCAAGCTTTGGAAGACCCAAACAAATAATAAATCCCCAAACTGAGTTTGTTTTGGAGTCTCACGTGTTTCCTGTCTTTGTGTTTCTGCAGCAGAAACATTCTGGCAACAGCTGGCTCACCTGGGCCAGCAGTGTGGGAGCTCTGGGAGGTCACTGCTGGCACCAGACTTGGCACAGGAGCTGTGCTTGGAGCATCTCAGGACATAAATCACTCTCCAAAGAGCAGTTCAGTTCTCAAGGACCTTCATTTCCCACTCAGACAGGACAGTTTGCAGCAGAAGCAGCTCCGCTGCCATAAATCAAGCGTCAGGAGTGGTTTGGGGTTTGCAGTTCTCTCCTGTGCACTCTGGGGAAGGTGGGGATGAGCTGGAGACGTCACAGGAGATGTCGGGCAGGAGAGAACATGGCTGCACTGCTGAGCTTTGCTTTCACGGCAGAATTGATCTGGATTGTCCCGTTGCCTCTTGTAATTAGAATTTAGTAGATAGAACTATACAACCTTGAACATGAAGGCAGACGTTGGAACCAGTGGAAACAGAGTAATTGTTACCGATTTTCATGAGCCCTATTGATTTGAGTGTAGAGTGTATTAGTTGGTATCTCTAACACTTTGTAGTGTTAAAATTCATCAATACTCATAAATACCAATGTGTAACAGCAGGTGCTGCTGTGATTTAGTGAATCATTATGATTTCTATTTAGTAAAGCAGTTGCCATCGCTGTTAATGTTTAATTTGTATGTTAGTGCATCACCCAGCAGTACAGGAGGGATGAGGCTGCAAACACATTTTCAGTAAATATGATATAAATACCGTGACTTCTGCTATTCAGTGCAGCCCATATGTTAGCTGTTGATAACTATGATTTTTCTATATATACAGCATTGTACCCTGACCTTTAAAAGGATGAGATGTAAAATGGAGAAATTCACCATGATAAATACCTTTTGAAGAAAAGTGAAGAGGATCTGAATTTAGGATAGAGCAAGGCAAATGGTTATTAGAGATAAGTGTATGCATCTCTTAATGAGTTCTTAGGAGGGGACTTGGGAAATTCTGATCTTGAGCACGTTTGTTCAGGAGCAGTATTTCTCCTGACATGAGCGAAAATGCCAAGTCTTGGTGTGTTTGATGGGATTCCAAGGGCTCCCCAGTCTCTGGTAGTGTTGTCACCCCAAGGTAAGACGGTAAGAGCTCTGGGGAAGGAGGGCAGCCAGGGACACCTCAGTCCAGGGGAACTGCTATGGCAAACTGCCCCCATCTTGCCCCCACCCTTGTCCCAGAGGGGTCACACTGTGCCTCCAGTTTAATAATTCAATGATAATTACTCAGCTAGCCTTGCTTCAGATGCGCTGCTGATATTTATAAACCTGCATCCACATAATCCTTCTTGAAGCTTGTTTTGAGATGGTTGGGGTCATGGCAAGGGTGTCAGTACTGCCTGTGTCAGGGGTACACTCCAGATGAGTGAGCAGTGAACAGAGGGTCTCTGTTGAAGTCAGGACACACCATCCACATCAAGGCCTGTGGGAAGCACTGCCTTGAGGAGTCACATCTCAGACAAAAAACCCAGAGGGACCCTTACTTCTGTGTTGGAAAAAAATGCTTTGAGTGGGTTTTGATCACTGAAAGGTGAGAGATTTTAAAGATGATAGCTGAGTAATTGGGGAAACTCCCCCCAGTGTGGTCAAAGTTTTCCTGTCCAATTCAGAATCCTGGCCATCTTCTGAGCTGAGTAAAGAAGCCAGCACATCCTCTGCCACAGGTGAAGGGATGCAGAGATCTGCCTGGCAGTGAGCAGAAGTGTTTCCCAGAGGGATGACCCATCCTTCCTCTCTGCCTGCTGGGCCTCACAGTGTCAGGGTGAGCTCGGGGCAGGTTCAGCCCCCAGATAAACTCTTTGCAGCACAGGAACCCTGACTTTGGGGATGTGGGTTGGGTGTTGGGCCTGGTGTTGAGAGGCTCAGGGGTAGTTAACCCAAGGCTAGCATAGAAATAAGCAATGTTCTGCCAAACATATTTTGTAAGTTAGAGGGGAAGTCAAACATTTAACAGACACTGAATCACTTAAGAAGCAGCCAGAATTCAGTTTTCAGAGAGAAATCAAGGGCTGCCAGAACTTCTCCTCAGTTCCATACCAACTGCCTTATCATTGCTATCCACATTTCTGTAAATTTATAGAGGGGCTGAGGTTGGTTTAAATAAGCCATTTTACTAGTCACTGCACAGCTTTTGGGCTTTCCATGCAGGGAGGTGCCATACCCATTGGTCTTCATTACAATTTTACAGTGGTTCCTGTCATCCTAAATACCCTCCTTCCCCACCCATGAAGAATCTGCCTGATGTTCGTTCTTCCTCTTCAAGTGCAATAAATGGCAGGGAAAATAGGCTGGAGTATCTATGTATTTTATTACTAGCTATTTTCAAATTCTGTCAACTTAATCCAAAGTAGATTGTTTATAGTCTTTCTGTTGCATTTTTTTTTTATGCTGAGGTATAAGAGAAGTCCAGTACTTGCCAGAATATGCCCCCTTTGGAGTTACCTGTGTGGATACAGCCAGAGGTGAAGAGTGCTGCAGCCTTGCTGCTGAGCTGCACAAGGCACTGGCAGCTTCTCTTACACTGAAGGTTCCCCAAGCTCTCCTCTGCTGAGCCTTTGATTTGTGCTGACAGCATCATTTTGTCTGGGTGATTCATCATTTCCTCCCAGTCATAAACCTTTAGACAAAGGAAACTCCTTCAGTGGTGAGCCCCCACCATGCTGAGAGGTGCTCTCCCATTGCGACTGAGAACTCCCAAAAAGGGAATTTCCTTCCCTTCAGGAGGGTGTCTCTACAAGTGCCTGGCAACAGGAGGAATGCCAGCATGGCATCCTGTCTCCACTGAGTGGGACTGATTGGGTTCATCCCACAGAAATCCTCTGGCCTTTCTTTCCATTCTGTGTCCCTCACAGCTGCTTCTCCCAGAGATCCATTGCAACAAATAATAAAATACTGTTGTTTTTTTGGAAGTGAGCTACTCTTAAGTGCCCAATATTGCAGCATTTTACCAAGATAAAAAAGTACTCGAGTGAAATTAAAACCACCTTCCTTGGATCAAGATCTTATCATTGAAGAGTCAAAAACGGGGGCTGAATTTTCTGATTTTGATTGTTTTGGTTAAAAATACTTCTTTCCAGTATGCCTCCTGCTAAGTAAGCCTGCTGAAATAACTACATGAAACTCAGCTGGGGTGGTGGGGTGGAAATCTCCTGTTTCATTTGCTGCTTTTTCTGCCCTTAAGGCAAAATTCATAACATACAATATGGAAATGCTGGTTCCAGTGACATGTTTTACACCACTATCCAATCTGGTTACAATTTTAATATAAGCATTACATTAGCAAGTGTTTCATCTCCCTAAAATATCTCCCCGTTTTTTTTAATTGTAGCTCCTTAAAGCTTTCACGACAGTTCATGTAGTTATTATTTCTTCTTTCCCCATCCTTTCCACCTCCTGCCACCCTCACCAGCTTGGCAACGTTTCCTTGGCCCTTTGGTGACCGAACGTTCTCTCACTAGTATGAAATTATAGCTCAGCCTGTTTTCTCCCAGTCCATAGGAGGCAGGAAGAAACCTCACATATCATGACTAAGTGACATTTAGCACATTGGGTATAATCGGTTTCAGCCCTCTCTGAGCAGGCACTGGTAGATTTAAGAAGTCAACACAGTAGGAAGTGTCTTACCCACAACAATCTGCCTACTCAGAAACAGCAAGTTGGACTTTATTTAATCTATAGTTCCTCTAAAGTGACAGGGTTCGTAAATGGGAGGCTCGTTTGCATCTCTATTTCTGGAAAGCCTCTTGCTGGTTCTGCTCCGCGGCGTGTTGCTGATCCGGGAGCTGGGATGGCAGGGAAAATGTTATCATCAGCAACTCGCACATCTCCAGGGAACTGCTGTGGCTTGTGCTTTCAGGAGACCCTTAACAATTCCTCCTGCACCCTGGAGGCACCAATGAATACCTGCCTTGCTCTCGCCGGTGTCATCCGCACGGGGTATTGGCAGCATCTCTTGCAGCAGGTGCTCATTAGGAACACCCAAGCTTTCCCTGCTCAGACCTCCATTCACACAGCATTTTGTGCTCTGCATAATTCCTCATGCTTAACGTTTTGCAGCAGAGCAAATGAGATCGTGGAATCAGGAAATGTGCTTGTGTAAATTCCCCCTGGGGACGTGGGCTATCCCAGCTCACATGAGCGAGCCGTGTGCGTGGTTTATTTGTTCACATGCTTCTGTGTGCATGGCCTTCTTCAGAGGTAAAATGTTCAACAGAGAACTCAGTGAAGCTGTTCTGAGGGTACAGCATGGGGGAGTACAAGATAAGGGATAAGGAAGATGGTTTGGGAGAGGTTTGAGACATGGGTTAAGGGAGGAAATGAAGGCAAGAGAATCAAAATCTGATTGTGTTTAACAATTTCCATAGCAGTCATATCCCCAAACAAGTCAGGCCACATGCTGCTCCTAATTATCCAGCTTGCAGGGAACAGAGGACAACAGTGATGAACTCTGAAAGTGACAACTCGTGTAGATAGAGGGTTAAAACAATTAAAGGAATGGGACAGAGATCTCCAAGTTGCACATTGAACTGGAGAGGGGCACACAGAGACACTCCCATGGGGCAGCACAGACAGGTGACAAGGGCTTGCTGCTGGCAGCAGCATGAAAGAGCAGAAAGCACGTGAGAAAGCAGAAACAAATGATGAGAGGCAGGAGGATTTCCTTTGTCAGGCATCGCTGCAGCCATTTACACTGGGAGCACAGCAGTGGTACAAAATGTGCAATAATGTTTTTCATGACTCAGATTGCTTTCCCCGACAGTCCCTTTCATATGGGGAATTACAGAATTACAGATCTCAGTGGCTCAATGTGCGTAATGTTGGAACAGTAAACTACAAACTATAAAAGCCAGACATAAACTTGGCTTTACTGGGCCTCTCCATGTCTGAAGTTGTTTGGAGGCCAGAGGAAGAAGTGAACTGCAGGCAGTGTAAAATGCAGATCAGGAAGATGGTTAGCATGTTCAGACATGTTCACCAGGTCACATTTGATTCTGTTCAAGTTTAATTTCTGTAATTGAGATGGGTGATCTGTATTCCTTAGAGACCCATTTTTCTTTATTTACCTATGTTAGCCCCAGGTTTTCCTAGCAGTTATAATGTATTTCCATCTGGAGGATGGGTGAAAGTGCTGGGAAATACAAGGAGACCAGTAACAATTCATTAGGAAGCCCCATTAGAAACCTCTTTTAATGATGATCCTTTGGCAAGCTAGCACTTTAATTTTTTCAGTTGACTTGTTATAATGTGTTTTTAACCGGAATATTATGCTGCACTAAATCAATCCCCATATAAAAACCTTATCACAATCATGAAATGATGATTATTTATCAAGCATGGTCTTGTTATGGAGTGTAACCAGGGAATTTTCTTTCTTTTTGTTTTGTTATTGACAACACCTATTTTCCATAAAAATACTAGCTGATTTTAGTTGTGCTTACCTACTCCACAGCTTCATCCTGAGCATTACTTGCAGTCCTGCAGGTTGCTTATAGTATAAAAGGAACACTTGTCCTCATGATCTAATCCATGTCTGAGAGCTGAGGCAGTGCTGTGCCACTAGAAGAACGTGCTGCATAGATTATTGATGTCAAAGCAAGTCTTTATTTGCTGTGGAAAATATGAATGTTTCATCTTATCTGCGATATCACAGGAAGCAGGAGATCCCTCAGTGACACTGCCTGCTCTCTGTGTTTTCTCTCACAATCTCTGATTTCTGCTTTGGTTGCTGTGTGCGTCTCCTGCTCTGCATTGTCTTTTTTCCTAAATGGGAAACAAAATACAAGAACAGTAAAAACCAACCTGTGACTCGTACCTTAAGCAATTCAGTATTGTCAAATACATTTTCCATATGGTTTCAGTCCTGTCCATGGCTCAGGGGCAGCTGGTCCTGTGCATCTTTTGGGCTCCCTGTGCTGGCTTTGCCTGGGCTGGACGTGTTGCATTGTTCTGCCCTCCTTGGACCCTGCCTTTGCTGACAATTCTCCTTTGTCTCAGCTCTGCCACCCTGAGATGCAACTGTGTTTTGGGAATCCACACTCCAACAGAGCACATAGTGACCTAGGCATGTTTCTATATTCGTTTTCCTAAGAGGAGCAAGACATGAAGAGTGAAAGGGTTTTGAAAAGGCAGTTTGCATTCCTGTCTCCTTGTTTACTCCTGTCCCATTCCTCCCCTTCCATTATTTGCACATAGCTCTGCACACGTGATGAATTTTGAAGAACTGATCTGTGTTGAAAACTTGTCAATTCTCCCATCTTGCTCTGTCATAATGGCCCCCGGCACTGGGATGGGCAGGGATTGTCTGTGGGGTACAGGCTTAGGGCACAGGGGACACTCAGTCTGGCTCTGCCCCCAGGAGCTTTCAAATCTGCCACTTTTATCCAAGAGAGATCTTTTGGGAAGCCACCACTTCAGCTGTGGTGAGGCTTTTTGTTGTGGCAGGTTTGGGGGTGGGTTCCAAGGCTGTACCTTGAGAAACAGTATAAAATAGGAATGTGAATTCTGGTTTCAGTGTTTCTTAAAGGACCTTCTGAGAACAGGCTCTCAAGTGTGTTTTCTTTTGTTTTCTAATCAATAGCTCCTTCTTTGGCTTGCAGTTATTTGCAGTGCTCACCTTGAGTGGTGACAGTTACCCTGGGTCCCGCTGTGCAGCTCAGCCCGGGTGGCTGCGAACACTGGGTCCTGATCGATGGGGCTGTGGCAGCACTGACAATAGGAGTTATGCTTATTACATTGATTCTGCAAGAGGGTTTCCTAAAATGTTTACCACTGCTAGTTTTGATCTCCCTTGATGAGCTGTTTAAGATATCTTTCCAGGAGAAGAGTGTTAAAAACAAGTCGTGACTCCTTTTATTAGTGCTCAGCACTGGTTGTTGATGGGAAGGTGATACTGCCAATACTGTTCACACTTCAGCTCCATCCCAGCTACCAGCACCACATCTGAGGCTTTTGGGCCTGATGAAAATCATCTGCCTTAGGGAAAAGGCATTTGTCCTTTTTTTTCTGTCCTTGATTCATTTTTCCTAAATGACTGTTCTGTTCACCCCCAAAATGTACAAGTTGTAACCCCTCCCTAAGTTGTAGTGTTCTCCTCCCCTATCAGTATCCCATTGGTCCAAGCCTTGGATCCCCGCCTTGCTGGAACTCTCCCCTAAGCTGATACACGAGGCCTCGCTTACTCTGGGCCTGTGTCTGGCCTGTCAGCCTCTTGCTCTGCCTCTGCCTCCCTCTCTGCCTCTGTCGCCCTCTCTGCCTCTGCCGCCCTTTCTGCCTCTGCCTCGGGCCTCACTCTGGGCCTGGCTCTGGCCCTCCTGCCTCTTGCCTTCTCCTTTGGGACCCATGCTCCCTCCCCAAGGTGTGGGGCCCCAAATAAATCCCGTCTGATCAGCAGCCTCAGAAGCCGTGTCTTGCCTTGCCTGCCTGCATGCTGCCTTTAGCTGGCACAACCAGGAGACTGCTCCCCAGAAGCTCTGGTAAGGCTCTGGTACCTGCCCTTCCTTCTGGGACCCAGGGGATGCTGCCCCCAGCCCCTGCAGCTGCTAGCCGGGCCTGAAAAGAGCAGGGGATGAATGCAATATGTCCTAGATGCAGAGTGAACACATTTGTGTTTCAGAAACTTTATGTACAGCAACAAGGTTCGGGAAGTCAAAAAAAAAGTGCCTCTGTCTTCAGAGCCAGATTTTCACATGAAAGGTCTGCAAAGCATTGTGCAGAGAGTTACCAGCATACAGTCACACGTGAAATCCCACGTTTCATATTGATACATTAAAGACTTCTTCTCGATGCCCATTTTCAAACTGACAGAGAGAGCCTGTCCCCCAGTGCTGTAAATATTCCATGATGCAAGGTATCCCCTCCTCAGAGGTGTATTTACACTGAAGTCATCAAAACTGGTGCTTGTCAGTGGTGACTGCTGGAGATTGCAGAATGGGGTCTTGGGCTGGGGTGAGGACCTGCAGAGCCAGTCCAGGGCAGGCAGGAGCAGCACAGGTACCTCAGCAAAGCAGGTGCTTTTCCACCTTCTCTTCATACTAAATGGAGATAGGATGGAATGTGCAAACCAGAAGCACATCCTTGCTAAAAAAACTATTAAGTGTAAATTTCAATATGCTCTACCTCTAGATATTAGTGGGGCTAATTTGAAAGGGAGATGTGGGAACTACTAATATAAGTGAAATTTTTAAAAGAGCAATCAGTGTTTGATCTTCTATTAAATATTTTGCCACTTGTGATAAAGAAACAGTTGGTAGATTTTCAAGTAGAAAGTTGCCACTTTGTAGAGGAGAAACACATTTGACTGCGAAATGTACAGAAATGGTGACAGGAGCAGTCATGGTGGGAGCAGGGTGAAATCTGATCTTCAGTCTAACATGATTAACAAAATAATTTATTTTTCATACGTCTATATGCAGGGTGTCTTTGTGGTTCTGTTTCAAAGCTTTGTTTGTGTTTCAAATGGGGTAGAGGGTAATTTAGTGCAGAAGGATGGAAATGACCTCTGATTGCACCTTATCCTGTTGGTTTATATTCTGGTGCAGCAGTGAGTAACCTGTTATTATGGTGTATTTCACACCTCATTGCTGGCCATATTAAAAGTTTTTATTCTAATTTCTTAGTAAATATTAATGTACAGTATTCACTAGTATCTGTCTGTTTCATTTACTTTCCCCATTCTTCTTTGTAATTCCTTTTATTCCCTTTATTCTATGGTGATTCTAGTCAAAGCCAAATTCAGTTGTTTTAATGATCAGTTTTTATGAGTCCTCCAGGCAAATTGCACTGCAGAGATATGACATTGGAGCCCAATATTATTATGCCTCTACAGAAATTATTAATTTAAGGGTTTTGCATATTGCAGAAATTAAAAACATAATAAATCAGCAGAGGTTTATTATGCTAAGTGATGTATGTAATCTATTAGCCATTGTATTTGTTTTAACTGTTCAGTATTAGTCAAGATTTCTTTAAAAACCTCATTTATGGTCCTGATCCAAAAGCTGCTAAGGCTGATGTGTACTTCGCTGTGTAAGCTGACTGATCTCAGCTGCTCAGATATGAGGCTGATGATAAAGAAAATTTTTTAAAAAATTAAGTTAAACCCAGATTTTCCAGAGACTTCAGCTGGCTAAGACTGAGGAAAGTAAGTGTGGATTTTCTTAACAATGACGCTTGGTTAGTTTTTGTGAAATCAGTGAATATAAAAGCTCCAATGTGAACAGCTGCTTCTCAGATCTCTGGTGTCAAGAGTGTTGTGGACTAAACCATTTGGACGAGTGGCTCTTGTGTTATCCCTGTCACTGCAAAATGCAGGAGCTGTTGTCATGGATCACAGCACTGGACAAACACTGATCTCTCCCTCCAAAAACCAGAAGTTTTTACTCAAGTGCAGTAACTCCCATTGCAGCAATCAGAGCTGGCAGCAGAAGGGGCAGAGGATGAGGACTTGTCCAGGGATTGGCAGGGATTGACCCCACCCTCTTGGGGCTCATCTGTGCTCTGGGCAAGAGGCAGCCTCTGGGCCACTGGCTTTGTTCCCAGGGAATTCCTTTGGCAAACAGACACTGGTCATTCCATTAAAAATAATCAGTGGTGCATTGAGTAAGCGCTGCATCTGATATGAGCAAACAGAGCTGCTGGGTGAGCCCCAGAGATGTGAGCCAAGGCAGGACATGGTGACAGTTCCTCCAGCCTGACCTTTTTTCCTTTGAAATCCCCTTTTGTTCAAAGGTGTTGGACAAGCCCTTGTCAAAGGGCTCTCTGCTCCTGGCTGCTGCAAAGAGTGGCTTGTCACAGGCAGAGTGGCTTCTCCAAGGGACAGGGATTTGGGACCTGCCTGCCTGTGTGCTTGAGAGGCTGATCTTGCAGCTTTGTTCTTTGAAGGTTCCTCTTGCTTTGGCAGATGCTGGAGGTTCATTCTCAACCAGCAGGAGCACTGAGGACAGAGTGGTCCCCTGTGTGTGGGATGGAGCAGAGGGGGAGGAGGAAAGGAGACAGCAGCAGAAGCCGAGGATCAGAGGGAAGTGGATCTGAGCTCTGCCAGCCCCAGTTTGAATGCAAACATGCAAAACAGACACTGTTTTTTGGCAAGTGGAAGGGGAAAACATGACTGAGTCAGGGTGTTAGATCTTTCCTGAAGCCCCCAGGAGATGGCAGGACCCTGCAGCCACCCCTGGGGTCAGTGCACTCCACAAGGCCTGGAGTGGAGCTGAAGGAAGGTGCAGGGTTCCTCTTCCCCAGCCCAGCAAGAGGGAAGCCAGGGGCAACCTGCACCTCTGCTCACTGGAAAAGACAGGAAATCGTCAAAAATGAGAGGCAACTTCTTGGGCAATTGGACATGTGGATGAAGGACAGCACTGAAAGGCTGTGAAGGGGCCTGACTTGCAGTCCCTCTGCCCTACCATGTCCAGTGTCTATGCATACACATATGTACCATTAAGGACATGCTGATAAATTCTTCCAAATTAAGCTGAAAAAACAAATGAAGTGAAAAAGATTCTGTCTTCATTTGTACTCAAAGAAGGAAGCAAATGAAGCTTCTGAGTAGTTTTGTACTCGAAAGTAGAAAGGAGTATGTTTTGGAAAGGTAAAATGAGCTAGAAACAACGTATATGACATAGAGTCTTTTCTTATTGAATTAAACAATTGTTGACTGCTACAGAGAGAGGAAATGAAAAATCAAAAAGCTAATAAAATTACCTTTTATTCTTGGCTTTTTTCAACTTTGGGAGCTAGCCAAAGTTTTGCTCTGTGGTATAGCATATCTTTTAAAGAAATACCCATTTATAATTCTGAAATTATCAGGAATTCATACAGTGGTTTATTCCTCTGTTATTAATAGTATGTGGCTTTTGCCTGCCTAAATTTGTCTGGTTTCATGTTCTGCCTCTGGGACTGTTGCACCTCTGCTAGGATGAAAGGCCTCTTCTTATCAGTTTCCCTTTCCCCAAGTAAGTGTTTGCTTGGTGATCAGACATGCCTTAACCTAATCTTTGATAAGCTAAATAAATTGAACTCCTTGAGACTGTCACTGTAAGATGTGTTTTCCCATCCTTTAATCAGTCTCAGGACTTAGAGCCATCCAGAATTTATCACGCTCTCCCCTGATGTGTGAACACCAGTGCTGAATGTGGGATTCTGCTGGCTGCAGTGGTAATGGAATCGATTTGGTTTTGCCATTCTCTGTGCCGCCGTGGTCCCTGGAGCCATGGAGCTTCTGGGCTCGGGTGCTGCAGGCAGGCTGGAGGCTCTCCCTGCCTGCTGCCAGGCTCCCAGGTGACCCAGCACAGCCAGGGTCCGGTGGGTGTTCCAATGTCTGTTCTTTACTGTTTGTCATGGAAATGGTGCCCCAGACAGTTCTCACTGTGCTGATTGTGGCAGACCATTAACCAGCAGAGATGGAATTTGCCGGCATTGCAAGTAGCTCTTCTGATTGTATCAAAAGATGCTGCTCCAGCATCAAAACACTAGTTTTACTCAAAGAAGGAATTGTTTTCTCTATCAGCAGTGTCCAAAGACCTCTTTTCTTCCTTCTTCATGCTGTTCTGTAGCTGTCCATAAAGGCTTTGCACAGCAATGGACAGAGCTGCCTGAACAATCTCTCTGCACTGACCCTGACCTGCCTGCGGTGAGAATCCCCATTATAGAAATCCCTTCCCCAATCACAGACTGGAAGGAAGGAAGTAATTAGGTTGGTTTGTTTGGGGTTTTTTTCTGCTGGTTGGTTTGTTTTTCCTCTGTGGGATCAGGGGCTGGGAAAGGAGGAGGGGGATGGTGCTGGGGGGGTCTAGGTTAAGAGGTAATTATTTTTGTAACAGAATTAAAACCTGAAATATGTTGAACCGATTTCTAATACAAACAGGATCAGCATTAGCTTTTAAAGGATTGCTATTATCATTTCAGGACTGCAATGTGATTTAAGCTGTAATAGATATTGATTTCTATATTAGTGTTCTTGGTCCTTGTATTGCGTTTCTGCTGCCATCTGCTAAAACAGGAATGGCATTTTTCACTTTATTGACTGGACAATGAGTTGGAATACTGTATTCCTGTATTCTCTGGATCACCAAGATGACCACATGCTTGCAGAGGTTGGGACAGGGCAGCTGCTGGGACACTTGCATTTTAAAGTTACAGGAACCAGTTAGTAAGTTTATATACAACTTTTAAAGGGCTTCTAAATCACTTATGGAAAGGCAGAAATTTACTCTAAAGAACATCACAGCTGTTCCACAGGACACTTAGTTTTAAAGGAGAAGTGTCCTGTGCTGGTGGTCTGAAGCAGCATTGGCAGGATTTCCCAGACAGTTGTGTTGGCCTTAGCTGAGCTCCCACAAAAGCAGCAGAAATCTCACCCACATGGGCAAACCCAAGTGCTGCCATGTGCTAGAAGCCCACAGGTCTTCCTCCCCACTTCAAACCAGTAACAGACTGGGAATCTCATTCTCCTCCTCACTGAGCCCAGTTTAACCAATCCCAATCTGAGGCCCCTTTTCCTTTCCTTTCCTTTCCTTTCCTTTCCTTTCCTTTCCTTTCCTTTCCTTTCCTTTCCTTTCCTTTCCTTTCCTTTCCTTTCCTTTCCTTTCCTTTCCTTTCCTTTCCTTTCCTTTCCTTTCCTTTCCTTTCCTTTCCTTTCCTTTCCTTTCCTTTCCTTTCCTTTCCTTTCCTTTCCTTTCCTTTCCTTCCCTTCCCTTCCCTTCCCTTCCCTTCCCTTCCCTTCCCTTCCCTTCCCTTCCCTTCCCTTCCCTTCCCTTCCCTTCCCTTCCCTTCCCTTCCCTTCCCTTCCCTTCCCTTCCCTTCCCTTCCCTTCCCTTCCCTTCCCTTCCCTTCCCTTCCCTTCCCTTCCCTTCCCTTCCCTTCCCTTCCCTTCCCTTCCCTTCCCTTCCCTTCCCTTCCCTTCCCTTCCCTTCCCTTCCCTTCCCTTCCCTTCCCTTCCCTTCCCTTCCCTTCCCTTCCCTCTCCTTTTTTATTATCTATTTTTTATGCTAAACATAGAAATTTATTTTAAAATTTAGAATCAGAATATACGAGTGTAAGGGTAGTTGATTTTTCCAGTGACCTGTCTCTGACAAAAAAGCCATGCAAATATCTAACTGACAATTCCCCTGGTGTATTCCATCGGTCTGTATCCTAGGGACTTCCTAGGATTGCTTCTGTGTTGTGAGAAACTTTTTAAAAAAATTTTCTCCCTTTAGTTGCTCTTGGACAGAAATCAGAGTGTGTGGCAAAAGCCTAAAATTGAGGACAGTAAATTTTCCACCTTCTGTGTACATTTCCTGATCCCTGAATGCTCCATTTCTCAAACTTCAGTAGCATTATTGCATGTAGTTAATTACAGGGGTGAAACATCAGTTTTCCCTAGTGAGTGAGACTCATATTCCTCCTCACCAAGCACTGGGGGACAGGAATTAGGGAATTGGGAGCTTTGGGGAAGGTTCTGTTCCGCTGTGCCCACTCCACTTGTCCACATCAGGCTGCTGTTACTGACCCCACATGGCAACAAGGAACAGGGAGCTGGAGGAATCAATTCCAGAAGAAAATGGGATATTCCAAAAATACCAGTCATGGGAAGTATAGAAGCAAATGAATTTAAATACTACATACTTTGTAAACAAAAAATAAATAAGAGCTGGTGTGGGTTTTGGTTGTGTTGGTTTTTTGGGTTTTGTTTTTGTGGGGGGTTTTGTTTAGTTGGTTGGTTTTGTTGGTTTTTTGGGGGGGATTAATGTAAGAAAGATAAAAATCTTTGTCTAAAGACTCTCATAATTTCTAAGCCGTTCAGAAAGGTCAGGGTGAGGCCATCCAAGGAGCACCACACCTTGCCCCATGTGTCAGGAGTTCTCCTGGGAGGGAGGGAGGAAGGGAGGGAGGGAGGAAGGGAGGGAGGGAGGAAGGGAGGGAGGGAGGGAGGGAGGGAGGGAGGGAGGAAGGAAGGAAGGAAGGAAGGAAGGAAGGAAGGAAGGAAGGAAGGAAGGAAGGAAGGAAGGAAGGAAGGAAGGAAGGAAGGAAGGAAGGAAGGAAGGAAGGAAGGAAGGAAGGAAGGAAGGAAGGAAGGAAGGAAGGAAGGAAGGAAGGAAGGAAGGAAGGGTGTCTCTGCATCTTGTAGGTGGGAGCTTGAGTGCGAGCACGAGTTCAGTGCCAGGGGAACACAGCCCTGGGGCAAACCCAGGGTATCATCTAACAAACAGCATAAACCCACAGCATTACAAAGAGGGAATGTGGTTTTACTTAGTCAGTGGTTTTGGGCAGACTGGGTCTAAACTTGGCCTCTTTCTATGCTGTGCTTACCTCAAGCAGCCTCATATATTCCCTGGTCATCTCTGACCGTGGTGGTTCAAGTTCCTTCTGCAGCTTCTGTCTTTTTTCATGTCCTTTTTTTGTCCTGACTTAGACTAAAAGCTTTAGTGTACCAAGTCTGAACTTTGCTCACCTTCCACAAGGCTGGCTGCAGCAGTCTGCTGGCATTACCACAGCCCCTCTGGCATTCTCTGAATAAATCCCCTATTTGTTCTTCAGATTAGGAGCAGGTTTTTTAACTCTGTGTTTGTAAAGCTCATAAGCTTGATGCTTTTTTAGCTCAGGACTTGGTCTTGTGGCTACTACTATTAAAGGTTGCTTTGAGCTCTGTGTGGGTAATAAATAGCTTGCCCATGTTTGCTGTGAAAGCTTCTAATTTATAGGCAAATATGTGAGTAACTCATATTTGAATCTTTAAGCAATTAATTCAAGCTAAGCACAAAGGGAGTGCGTGGAGGCAGCTGAAATCTACGTGTTTTTGCACCTCGCACTGAAGAGATTCTCCTAACAGGGAATGTCTGCAGCTGCTGCTGTGGGCTGGGGAAGTTTATTCCTCACACCAAGCAGGCTCTGGCCCTGAGCTGTGTTCTTGGGGGTGTGACCCCCATGTGCCACAGGGCGAGGGGGTGGTTTTTCATCCTCTCTGCATAGGGCCATGTCAAGAGTCTAACAAAGCCCAGCTCTCCAGAGTCCCCAGCAACAGCTCCACTTCCCTAAACCCTGGCAGAATCTCCTCAGACCCCCTATGGGGGGCCTAAGTGAAAATTCTTAGAAAGCCAGGAATGCTGTTTTATTATGTTATATTATGGCATAAATCTTTACCACTCTGAAGATGTTTTCATGCCCAGTTGCTGTAATAAAACAGAGCCTCATAGTCCTGCTCTGCATTTGTTCTCCCAGATGCAGGCTGGGAATGCAGAGACACAGAAAACAGGTCATTTTTCCAAGGCTACAGGGCAATCTTTCAGGGCAGGGGATGGAATTCACCACCTGGGAATTCTTGAGCTCTCTGCCCTGCAGTAGGGCTTGGCAGTGTGTGTTGTGTCACTGAGCTCAAGAGTAGCTCCTGTTGGGGAGCTGCTACTGAAGCAGAGCCTGCAGTTGGGAATGTTTATCATCCTGCTCATAATGAAGCCATTACACTGCAGTCACAGCTCTGAATTGCAGCTAATAGATTTTCATTTTGTTTTCTCAGTTAAGTCATATTTGATAAATGCAGAAACGTGTAGGGAGCAGCTTATCTCAAGTAGACAGTTTCTCTTTAACTGGGTGGCTCAAATGTGCTTTGCATGAGGATTTTTGGAAAGAAAAAAGGGATTCTGCAGGAAATCTTTACAGATATTAAATGGCAGAGTATCCACTTGCTGAGTACAAGTCGTTTCTCTTTTAGGGATGTTTTAACTTGCAGCTGTTGAAGATAAATGTTATTTTTTTGTGCATGTGTACCTGTACTCATGTACTTGGGCTTGTGCACAAAAATTGTATAGTATTGGGTATGTAATCCTGTGCAATGCATTCTGTGGGGTGTAAAAGATTGGCTTTAATGGATCTTGCTCAAATTCTTTTATAGGAAACAAAACTCCATTCCTTGCTTCTCAGCAGACAAATGCATAAGGATGTAGTTTTTCTCAAATTTATTATCTTTTTCTCCTATTTTGAGCTGAAGTGGAAGAGGGTAGTCTGGGAAATGACAGCACCAACATGTGGTGTATCTTTGCACTGGGTTGTCCTTCAAGAATTTTGAAAAAGTTTTTGGTACAAAGTACCTCGACATATGTCATACAGGGAACTGGAGGTAATTTTTTTTTTTTTAAATCCTGGCTCAAAAGGTTCTTAGCAGAATTAAGCCAGCATTCCTTGATAGACTGAAGCTAAGCCGGTCTCCCAGCGCTATCCTGGGCAGCATTGTCAGCACTTCCAAACCTCGAGGACAGAACGCAGCTGTGCAAATCTGTGTTTGGGGCGAATTTTCCAAGGGCTTTCTAGCTGCAGACAGGGTTTTCAGGAGTACCCAGGCAAATCCACGGCAGGCTCTTTGCAGCAGTGACAAAGTCATGCAGGGAAGTCCATGTGGGGGGCGTTTCAGACCCTGTTAATTTGGGAGGTGCTGAGGGCCGTGGTGGCAGTGTGGTGGCAGGATCCATCCTGCTCCCAGGCTGGGTGTGGGGCAGGTCCTGCGTGTCTGCCCTGACCCCGTGCCCAGCTCTGCCTGCACAAGGCAACTCTGAATGCTGCTGGCTGGATTAAAAGGCTGAAGTGTTTCTGTCACAGCCACCCCTCTCTGGCAACAGTTGCGCCATTGTTGGCCACGGTCTTGTCACCCTTTTTCTTTTTGCCTCCCTCCACTTTTGTCCCCTCTTTTTTGCCTTCTGGACCTTCTCCTCTCACCCCTGTGCTGCCCCACGTGCTTTCCCCGGCTTTGCTTTCTCAGTTCTTTCTTCTGCCTCTGCCGCTTGTTTCTCTGCTGGATGGAATTCTCTCTGCCGTGCTTCCTGCTGCAGGAGAAGAGTTTGGGAAGCACACCTCTCCTTGGCTGGGCTTCAGGCTTCCTGTGCCTTCACCCACATGCCACATTTGTGCTCTCTCCAGCCTCTCCTCTGCCCTGTTCCCACGGCTGCTGTCTTCTGTCTGTCCATCGCTCAGTGACCATCACCGGCCCCAGGCTGTCTCCTCCAGCTGACCTTCACCCCAGCCCAGACGTATAAAACAAAATTAGCCACCATCACATGTTGCGATAAACAAGGCAGCCAGCAGATCGTGTAAACTGTGGGCTGTGCACCTACAGTAATATGACCTCAGACCATTAAAATCACATACTTTGGTCTGCTTTAAGATTTGTATATAAATGTTGTACAGAGACACTTTTTAAGAGCTTGGTGAAGCAAAATCTGGTCTTGGATTTCCATAGCACAAGGTTTAAGAGAAAGGAATTAGAGAGAGTGTTTGTTGAAATTCCTGATGAATTACACCAAGTCAGTCTGTTTATCCGAGCACTGTCATCTTTGTAAGACTAAATGACGGGGAAATACACGCAGTGAAAAATCCCACATAGTGAAAAAATTTATTAATCTCTTAAACTGTTCTTCCAAATGTTTTGTTGGAGCAAAGCATATACAAAACTGACCTTTGGAGGATGTTGCTGTGAACTTGAGAGAGCTCCGGCTTACCTGAGAGCTTCTGCAGTCACAGACCATTACTTCACATTGCATTGCTGCTGAGAGGAAAAGGGCACATGCTGAGTTCAAGTAGACAGTATGAAAATTCTGCTGAATGTTTTCAGCAGATTCTTCAGCCAAAGTTGCATTTGCCTGTATTAGTGATGGTAACAGCAAACAGCAGTTGCCTTGTGGAGCCGGGCGGTTTCTCTACCTCAGAAGCTGCCAGGGGCTTGCAAAAGGGCCCTGTTTCCCCAGGCAGCTTGTTGAGTCAGCTGCTGCTCCGGTGCCAGATTTGTGTCTGGACTCTGAACCACTGCTTTCTAGGGCACTGGAGAGCAGCAGTGAGGGAGGAGGGATGTGTTGGAGACACTCTGTTGGTGTGCCAGGCTTCAGAAATGGATGGCCACAATCCTGGCAGGTGCTGAGACCCCACTGGCCCTGCTGGCCACGGCGCGTCTAAGGACAATCTGTTTGCTTCCAGCCTGCGTGTCCTGGGCAGGAACATGTGTGAAAGCATCAGGCATGCTCAGGGGGTGCTGTTAAGCCCCTTTGGGATGTGCTGTGCTGCTCAGAGGTTCTGGTGCCCCCACAGTGATGTCCAGCCCATCGGGGGCACACACAGCAGTGACAAACTCAGAGTGGCAGAGAACAGCCACCTCCTGAGTGACAAAGGAGAGCTGTCTGAAAAGAAAGCCTGCAGAAGTCCTAGGAATTGAATATTCACACCCAAGAAAATCCTGAAATCTTTGATTCAAAGCTAAGTGGCAAGAATCTTTTTACTGAAGCCAGTAAAGCTGGCTTAAAACAAATAAGAGGTGATTTACACTAAAACTGTCCAATTCTTCTTTTTATTTTCTCATACAAAGCAGACACTAACATTTGTAGGGAGTGCAGGCAAATGCTTTTCTTTTCTGTGTGGAATTAATTTTGGCCATGCAAAGAGTTGCAACTCTTTTATTACCAGTTTTTATTTTATTACCAGTTGCTCTGCACTTTCCATGGAATTCAAACATTCTTTGTGCACTCCCATTTTTTTCTTTAAGTCTTCTATTTCATTAAGAGTAGCTTTCTGAGACCTCAGGCATGAGAGCTTATATCTCTGCTGGTGTCTCTGAATGGCTCTCCAGCACTGGGATGAGCTGTCAGGAGATTCCTCTGGAGCTGGCAGAAGCTGATTTGTGGCAGAAATACCCCAAAATGACCAGGCTGTCCCTATTCAGCAGGGCACTGAAGTGTGCTGAAACTTTGATGTTAAAAGGATGTAAATATTGACTTGAGGTGTTCGTTGCAGTAAGAATTTTAAATAAAATATGCTTTCTTCAGTAATGTGGCTTAGATAAAATCAAACTCTTGGACATCTTCAGTAAAGAAATGTTTCCCACAAAATTTATAAATATGTGGTGGAACTGGTTTTAATTTTTAGTGCAGATGCAAACCTTAATTTATTTTCTTGTTTCCACTACATTAGCAAATCTCTGAAAAATAGGAAGAGTTTTCTATTGCATTCATTCATTCATTCATTCATTCATTCATTCATTCAAGTTTATCATCGCTTTGATGTCTTTTACAACAAAGAATCAAATCCATGAGATTTTTTGGTGTATTGATGAATGTTTACTTTCAGTTGAAATGTAATTAGGACTTCTCAGCTAGCAGGCACATTTACATATAGTAAATATGCTGCAACAATATTTTCCTGTCAAGGCTAACTATTTAAAAAAAACACAGAAGTTTTAAGGCATCAAACTTTCCAAATTTCCTTGAGGCTTTTGAAATTACTAGAAAATGTGATTTTCCTCTTACAAGTTTGATATTAGCATTGAAGAATCACATCTCCCAACATACAGAATTACCTTTTGGAAAAAATACAGAATCTATCCCGTGTTAGTATAGAAAAGTAACCTTTTGATCAAATGCTAACATGAAAAATTCAGGGGGAGATTGAGTAAGACCCTCATCAATCATCACCAAACACCAAGAATCTCATCTGTGCTTGTTCTGTTCTGTTTTTTAAGGAGGAAAGAGATTAGTTCATAGAAACCTTTCAGTGTCAGTCCTTCAGGATTAATCTGTTTCCTGTGCAGAAGGATGTAGGACATACTTAAAGAACTGGGTTGACTTGTCACTGTAGCATCTACACTTACACAGTGATTTTATTCCCTCACCAACCTTGTGAAGAAGATAAATCTGTTCCACAGCGCTGGGAGCGGGATCCAGAGGAGATCAGATTTGGCAGATTGTGACTGGAGCTACCCCTGGCTGAGCCAAAGGCTGTGCCTTCCTTGTCCTGGCCCCACAATCCACAACCATAGGAACGACCTGTGGGTTGCTGCCAGGCACTGGTGAGAACACAGCACATCTCCTGTAGCCTCATCTGGAATGTTCACCACATCCTTGGGAGAGTTTGGGCTTTATTCCACTGCTGCTGGGGAATCATTCAGCAGAGCAGAGCAGGAGGTACTGGATCTCAGCAGTCACTACACACACTCCTGAGCAGCCTGGAGAGGAGTGTCCCCTCAAACTTGCCTGAAATGTTTGACATTTGGGTTGAAATAGCCCTGGTGAAATGAAAGGCTGATTTTCTTAGTAGGTGCTAGTTGAGGATGTTTGTTTGGGGAATTACTTTGCTTTGCAGTCTGATTTTCTAGGGCAGTGTTTGGGGTACAGGAAATGTTTCTAGGGAGAGCAAGTTTCCAGTCCTTTTGCATGTGTTCTGTGGCCTGGTTGGTGACATGTTCACGCTGGGTGGCAGCTTCCTTCTGCCAGAGGTGTATCTTTGGAAGCAGGTCTATCATACAGCACCCTTTAGATCCTTCACAGCCTGCCTTTTCTGTGCTTCCCAGACAGCATGAAGAAGATATCGCCCAAAGATGGCGCTATTCCAGTTTACAGGACTTCTTTTCTCAGCCCCTCTGTGCCTGAAGACTTGTGAGAGAAAGACCTGAGTGCTGCCCTTCATGGGGAATTACAGATAAATCACAACAGGGATGGCAGCAAGCAGGGAAGGGAGCAGTGGGGCTTCTCAGCTGCAGCTGCAGCCCCCTTGCATGGTTCCCCTGGGCTGGTAGTGCTCCCGTGGGTGTGGAGCTGTGCAGGGTGACACTTCCAGTGCCTCTTCCACATGTGCATTGTGTTCTGCTGTGCACTCACTGATCTCATCCCACTAATCCCTGGGCTCTGGGGACACTGCCAGTGTGAGTTACTGGATCCCATGGCATGGAAAGGGATGTGTGAGCTACCAGGGAGCAAACCACTGATGTCAAGTCAAGCTCCTGATCAGTTCATTTCCGGTGAATGCTCATCATGCAGGCAGGTTTGCTCTAGAGGGAGATGGCAGATTCAGGACAGAACATAATCCCTGCTATCAAATGGCAATTATGAGAGCAAATACCTGTCTGTACTCATTTTGAGCTGGATGCTGAGCAGGTAACACCAGTGTGCAGGATGTTGCCCAGGGAATGCAGAGAACTGCAGGAGTTCATAACATCTTTCCTTAAAGGCTGTAGAACTGAGAGGTGCTCTGTCTGCTTTACAAATGTGTTCATTTCTGAGCCAGACCAAGATGGAAATTGTATTTCTGATAGATAAATTAGCAGTAGGGGTTCTAAATGTGGTTGGTTTGAGGATTTTCTGCCTGGTGGCACACTCCCACAGGACACTGAAACCCACCAAGGTTTGTCAGGGGGACAGCTCACCACGCTGGTGCACAGCCCAGGTTGTTGTCAGGGGTATCTTGGTATGTGCACTTCTCCCCATTGTCCCTGTTCTTTTCCTGCTTGGCCCCCTAGGTTATATTTCAAGAAGGATTAAATGCATTGGAGCTTTTTACTGGAGGATTCTGAAGGTTTACTTCCCCACAGGGACTCTTTTGAGCTGATAAGTGACTTCTTAAAGAGTGGAAAGAAACTTCCTTTCAAATCTCTTTAATTTTGAGGTTCTGTTAAAGGAGCAGGCTCCTCTGTGCTCTTTTGTGCTCATGCATAACACAATGTGATACCTATCAGACTGCATAGAAAAGTTGTTAGGTACAAAAAGTGCCCTCCACTTTCCTCTCAACGATGTTTTTAATTTGGAGCAAGTCACAGGCCCTTATTTCTCCCCAGATTATTCCAGGCAGCTCTCCAGTAAAAATAAGGAATTCATATTTTCAGATGCCAGAAGTCTCAAGGGAAAGATTTTTCCATCAAGCCTTCCTTTTGATTTAGGCATTGATCCCCGTGTTTTCCTCTCTCTTTGGTTTCCTATTTTGTCACTGAATGAAGTCACCAAGGAGGGCATAAGGAGAAAATTATCAGGGATGGGGTTGGGTATCACTTGAAGTTCTGCAATTCCTTTGCTTTTAGAGTGCAAAGAAGCATGAAACTGATGCCTACTTTGGGCTTTCCTAGAAACAGAGGCCAGACAAAATTAAAAGGATAAAAGTGGATGTATTTATTGAAGGACTTTCAGGTACATTAAGGGCAGATGAAGCCTCCCCAAGGGGCTACACCCAAGGTGGACAATGGTCATGAGTTTTTCAGACAATTATATGTTTGGTTTATTTTCATATCAGGGGTTCATGCTCCAATTACAGCTTCAGGTAATTAAATCATTTACCCCCAGTTTGCTCACCACAATTCACTTTTGTTTATACTTTTCAAGGCCTGAGTGAGATGTCCTTGGATCCCAGGCCTGGAGAGGAATTGTTCTGTCTGAATAAAACAGGAGAACAGCAGCTGAAAGGCTATGGAACCTTAGTTATACCCTAAAGAATTGGAGGATTACAAATACATGAAAAATATAAAAGCTAAAATCCTAAGGGATCATAGGAACAGCCCCACTCTGCCTTCTGAACAGAGAGGGACGAGCAGCCCCTCGCTCTCCATACTCACCCTCAGTGTGGCACCCTCCTCTTCTTCACCCCCACCTTGTCTGTGGGTGACTGATTACCTGGGTTCTGACAGTGTTGACAAACCCAGCTGCCAAATAAACTTGAGCAAAGCAGACAGCAGCAATGTACTGGTTTGTTCATTTGATTTACATTAGAGTGGGTTTATAATGACCATAAATGATTATTTTTACAAGAGGTACATAAACAAGTAAAATTGAAATGACTGCTCTGTATGCTACTGCACATTCCTAATGCTGCATTTCTATGTTTACAAATGAATTCTTTCACTTCCAGGGGCTGATTACTGCCAGAAAGAGCCTGTGGCTGTGCAGGATGGCAGTCCCTCCTGTAGTGTGTGGATATGGGGAAGGCCATTCTATTCACTTCCACAGAGAGGGGATATGAATGAGAGCTTTGGGGTTGCGCAGCCTCTCTCTAAACCATCTTTTGTCTTTTAGAACAGATGATACTCAATATTTTTGTGCATTGATCAGTGTTCTCTCCTGTTCTCCTGGACGCAAGGCAGGTGTAAAGGTTTTACATGCCAGCAGTCCAGGAAGGTCCATTTGTTCCAGGACAGTGCCCTCCAGCAGAGCTCCCTACACAGACACCCAGTCCAGAAAAAGGCTGAGCTCTGTTTCTGCAGAGGTGTTACTGTTGACAGTGTCAGGCTGTGCCAGCCTTGTCAGAGAACTTGTGCTGTTCCTTTCAGCATACAGGGAACCCAAAAACGTTTGGAGCAAACAGGAGAAATAGCACTTTGACTAGGGGAAGCAATCAGGATGTGCAGAAAGCCAGAAATATCAGAGGAGAAACCAAACTTTCTTTAGAGATACCTGAGGAAAGAATCCTCATTTCCTTCCAGAAATTTGAGGTGAGTGTCTCAAACTGAGACACAAGTAAATAAGTATTGGTCACTACAGGAACGGGGACAAAGATGAAGACAGCAGTAAGATTAGACATGTACAAAGTGGCTTTAAAATGTTAATTGCATTGTGTACTTGGTCAAGCATGAAGTTCTCCTTACATAATCATTCAGTGTATTTCAAGGATAATAATCTAGATAATAATGTAGCAGGTGGGATAAAAAGCAAACTCCTGCCTGTCTCAGTCTGTGCAAGCGAGGTTTGATGTGTGTGCTGCATGGTGATCTCCAGATGCTGAGGCATATGTTATCATTGGATAACAATGATATTTTTATTTTTTTAGAGGCAGGTTGGATGGCTTTGTAACTTCTCACAGGTGCTGAGAATGTCTGAATTAAATAGATGTTTGTAGTAATTCTATCAGATTGTTCTTCAGGAACCTGGTACTGTTCATTTCCACTGTAGGAAGAATTTAAAAACCCCAAATCACACACCCACACACAGAAATACTGAACTTATTAGACACTCACTGTTACATGTGATAATCTGTATCACATCACATGTGAAACTTCTCGTAGACTGCATCATATGGGGAAGGCTATTTCATATTGCCCTGTTTCATGTCTGTCTGCTGTCTGTCTGACAGCTTTCTCCACTGTAACTCTGCTTTGATACTTCCAGCTTGGACTTCACTGCACCTCACAAGAGCAGCAGCTGTTGTGTACTTTGTGTACTTCTGTCATCACATCTGATTATTACTGTTTATTTTTCATTCCACTTTTTTTTTAATGCCCATCCTTATTTTTGGGAAGGAAAAGCTAGGGTATACAATACCCTAGCTAATTACAATAAATGAATGATCCAAATATTCCTGGAGCCCTGGTGTTGAATCAGACTGTACAAACAGAACAAAGACAATCCAATCTCTCATCAGATATTGTGGGCTAAGAACCATGAGCTACATGTGAGCTACAGGCTTGAAAGCCAACATATCATCACCTACAGTTTGATTTTGATTCGGACATACAGTAAATTACCTTTTGGTAAATGGCCACATTTGGAATGAAATGACATTTGGCGGCACCAGTTTCTGGACTGAAGGATGGAAGTATAGTGCTGACTCTGAAGGCCATGGCAGGTTTCTGCTGTGATCACCACCTGGATCATTTTAGCCACTTCATGTCTGTTATTTCATCTGAAAAATAGGAATGATACTTCCCAGGAGTGCTGCCATATTTGCTGTTGGTAATATCTGTTAAGACTCAAACTAAAGACTTTTTAGGAATGTAAGAAGTTACTTCTTCCATTGATGATTCTGAAATTACTGTGAAGACAGTCATGCTTTGATTTAAGAACTGCCAGGGTCTCTTGTTACCTGCTTTAGGGGGTCAGAGCACTTGGCAGCTGCTGAAATGGTTTTCCATCTGCCCAGGTCTCTTTAACACGTGTATTGTAGTGCTGAGTAACTCTATTCATTCCAGCTTATGTCATCTTGGATCTTTCTTCAGGCCAAACTGAAACACTTCTGCCCACAATGAATAGTACCACACTCCATAAAAAGTCTCATTGATTTCAGAAAGGCTTTCCACTGATATGTTGCACTATTCATTGTTAAGTAAGGGAATAAATATCTCAGTCTGTCTGTACAGTGAGAGCAACAGAAACTGGAGGATGGGGAGTGGGAATTACAGAGACAAGGAAACCTTTCATTTTAAAAAGATGCAAAGAAAACATGATTCATCTGAATGTCTTAACTCTAAAGAAAAGCTTTCACTGGCAAATGATAGAATATAGTATAGTGGCTGACATCTGTAGTAAAGCAAAATGTAGAAATCTCATAACAAACAAGAATATAAATTACTTGGCTGTTGCATCATAAATTTTACCTAAACAGTGGAAATTCAACTGAAGTATGATTTTAACCACTGAAGAATTCCAGGATGTAAATGATATGGTGTTTCTGGGAGTGAGGCAGGCGTTTGTTTGGGTTTAGTTGCATTCAGTTTCTGTCCGATTTTTTAGGCAGTTCCTTCAGAAGTCACATAATACACTTGCAGCACAGCTTCAGAGATATTGAAAAAACCAGGGGTTTAATTTAGCGATTTTAAAGGCTATATAAGGGCACAATAACACTGAGTCAAATGTATTTTATACCTGTAAATGTTTTGACCTCCATCGCTCAGAGCCCTGCAAGAACAAACCCCACTGTCCTGGTACACACAGTGCTGAGCAGTGCTTGGCAGCAGGCTGGCAGATTGTCTTGGGGTGGCACAGATTTACCTCTACGAGGATGTAAAGAAGTGGAAGAGCCCCTCAGCTCAGAAAGAAAAATGCAACTGTGCATGCCATGCTAGTTTAGACCAAAACACAGGTCTGGAAGATGCAGAAAACAGCTGTACTTTCCCTCCCAAACCGAATGCCATTCCCACACTCTTGCAGAATACCCTTCTCCCTCCCCTCCACACAGGAGGAGCAAAAGCATTGCCATTCCCATCTGTCCCCGAGTGCTGACATTGATCTGTGCTTCATCCTGTGTGTGGGATGTGTGAGGGCACGACAGGCTCTCCAGGGAAAGCTGTCCCAGGTACTGAGCTGTGAAACAAGTGGTGCTGCTTTGTTGCTCTGTGTACTCTGTTAGGAGAGGCAGTGGAACACACCTGGAAGTGTTTCTGGGCACAGAGCAGCTGCTGCTTTGCTTTGATGATGCAGGGCAGTGAAAACTGCTCAGCTGTGCTCCCTGGCCCCACCACAGCACCGAAGGGGGATTTTCCTGGAGATGCATTTCAAGGCCTTGATTTTAATGGGAGTTACAGATACTCAGTTGGTCTGAAAGCAAGACAAATTACTTAGACATGCTCTTGGAATAGCATTTGGCTGATGTTTGCAATTGCCTATTTCCGATTATTTTTGACTGTAGAGTGATGAAGTTGATGAAAGTTCAGCAATCATAATCTCATGCATGCTTTATTATTTCCATTGCTGCTGCACCAGAATCCCCAATTAAAGCAGTTGTGTTTGTAATTTGGGCGGAGTCTTTCCTTTTCAATAGGTAAGCAAAAAGACAATAATGAATTTTGTACCAGGCTACCTCTGCCTACTTCGCTTTCATTTAGAGCAGACTGTCTCAGGAAAGGGAAGAATTAAAACACTGGTAATTCTCAAATGGACAGGTAAATCAGACTTGCAGTCATGTTTGTGATTTTGCTGCCATGAAGTCTCTTGGAGAGCTGGTAAAGCAGAGTCTTACAATACAAACCCTGAGGTTAATCAGTCCTTTTGTGACTCTAAGCCAAGCTCATCTTTCAGTTACATCCAATTCAGTTCAGTTAATTTTTCCTTGGCACAAGTCATTATTAACAGTACTCAAATAATTCATATTTTCATAATCATAGAATAGCTTGGGTTGGAAGGGACCTTTGTTAAAGGTCATCTAGTCCAAGCTCCTGCCCCAATGCTTAGGTACAGGGTTTAGGGTTGTACTTGGCAGTGCTGGGTTAGAGGTTGGACTTCATGATCTTAAAGGTCTTCCCCAGTCTCAAAAATTCTATGGCACTTGAAGTAATCAGAAAGTAATTTATTTTTTTTCTCTAGTTAGCAGTTTAAAGAGCAAGGCTCCATTGTATTTAATTAGAAGGAGATGGGAAGAAGGAATGTCTTGAGAAAACCCAGGGAGTGAAAAAATAAATAAAAATTTAGGTTCCTGTGTTTAAAGGAAATCAGCAGCTGTTGGGCTTCTGAGGTCTTATGGCCATCCCCTCCCTCTCAGGTTACAAATGTTCAGGGTAAGGTGTTCAGCAGCAGAGCCTCCCAATGTCACACCGGCGAGGTGCGTATGACGCACAGCACGTCCCGCCACGTGCCCGGAGTGTTCCTCGCAGAGGAACCCGGGAGCTGCGCCTTTCAAGTCTCCCTCTTTGGCTTTTAGTCAAGAGCACTGAGGCTTTGAAAAGCAGGATTGTTCTGAAAGGGAGTGGCAGTTCCAAGCAGCCATTTGCCGTGGTATGGCACATCCATCATCTCCCTGTAATCCACGCCTGCGTGTGCTCACATCACAGACAGTGCTCTTTTCACTGGCTGAGCGGCTGCAGCGCCTGCCAGAGAATTAGGGGGAACTGGCCAGCCTTCAAGATTTCTTCACAAGGACTTCTTAATCAGCTCCCATGCCTCTGTACTCTCATGGCTGTGTCTGGTAATTTGCTGTACTTTATGTACGCTCTGTTCATCATACAGATTGGCTTTTTACTTTCTGCAGCAATTCCTCTCACTTTGCCAACACCTTGCCATTTGCAGCTTTAATGCCTATCGATAGCACTTCATCAGCAATAGCTGCCAGTGTATTTTCTTTTTACAAGATGTTCACCCTTGGTTTTTATAGATAGTTACAAATTCAGTCACAAACTGATTGAATACTTAGTTTTCATTTGCATTTTACATGGAGTAGATTCATCAAAATGAATGGATCATCAGAAGATTGAGAGCAGCCATAGAGAAGCTTCTCTAGGATGGATTAGTGTCCCAGGCCAGAGTCAGCCCTGACAAATCCATCCTTGTGTGCCTTTTCTGGGTTTTAAAACCTTCACCAAGAGGGTTTTCACAGCATCCCATAGGCAGCTGCCTGCATAGCCTTAACACTGGTCCTCATCCCGTTGTTAGCACACAGTCCCTTGGTTTCCTTCTGCTCTTCTTCACTCCCCAGATTGAGCCACAGGAACCTGAGCAATCGCATTGTTAGCAAAGCTAGGGCAGAGAAGGCATTTAATCGCTCAGTTTTTGTAGTGTCCTCTGTCACCTTGAATCATTTAGCACATTTCTCCCGGTCTCCCTTTCACTGGTGATGGGTCTTTCCTGTGGCACTTCACATCCATGCCACTTTCACTGCAACTGGAGGTTTTGCTCTCCTGTTTGTCACCGTGTGCCCCATCCCACCATCCTCTGCCTCTCCTTGTCCTGTCTGACTGAGCAGAGGGACACCTGATTGGGTTGTGTGGGGGCGCTTTTCTGCCTGCCCATGCTCTGCCACACTAACTGGAGACAGTTTGGTAAAATTATTTCTCTCTGTCAGATATCAGTTTTAAGCAAAACCTATTGCTAAAAAACATCACTGTGTAACTGGATAGTGAGAGTAAAGTCCAGAGCAAACTTCAGGCACTTCTCCCAGTCCAGTTTCAAATGCATGTTGGTGTAAGGATTGTAACGCACAAGTCAAGCAATTTGTTTCTAATTTTTTAATGGAAACTGGAAAAGTTTTGGAAAACTGGATAAGATGGAAAAGTGGAGTGGGGAAAAGATGGTGCATCAGCCCATGTACAAGGAATTTTTTTGCTCCTAAGGGATGATACTCAGTAATCCTTGCATAAACAAGGCTTGGTATTTTACAAGGAAACTATATTATTAGTTCCATTAAAGTTGCACAGAGTTGCGTGACCACTGTCACTCCACAGCAATTTTTTTCATTTACTATCAGTGGCAGAACTAAGCTGCCTTTTGATATTCAGTGAGGTGCAACAATTTGTTGTAGAGAAACAGATACAAGATCGTATCTTTTCCTGCTTTCTCCTGCTCTGTAGCTAGAAATAAATGCTTTGAGTGTTGGAAGGTCTCATCTCACAATACCATCTGCTTTTTGGAATAGCCATGGTCAAACTGAGGGGTTCTTATGGCTGGGTGACACATCACAGGAGTATTTCTGTTTCCTGTTACAACAGCCTTGAGTTGCTTTCAGTTTTGGAGATGTCAGGAGCCTGTAGTGCTTGAGTGTACCTTGAGGTCAGTGATAGAGTGATGTCTCAGTGCATATCCCAGACTTGGATACACACGTGGTCAGTTGGAGAAGATTCAGTAAAATTATTAGTTCTATCTCTTCCAATAATTTTGAATGGTTCTAATGTAAATTTGTAACTAGAGGGCTATAAATCTGTGGGGTTTCTAATTTAGGGTTTGATTGCAAACTTGTTAACTGTTCTAGATACCAGTAAATTTTGGGGTTTAATTGAAATTTTAAATGTCCACTCTTGTTCTTTGCTGCCCTTTAATTACCATTGTTTATATCTTCCCATTTTTGATTTGACAGTGGTGCATGAATGCCCCAGTCAGGATCACAACCTTGGCTACTGTAGGTGCACAGAAATTACTGTCCATGTCCTGAAGAGCCTACACAGGCCAGTAAAGAAAACCGGATGGTTGTAAATCATTTTCTGAGCTCCTTTTCTTTTTATAGTTAATGGCTCAGGGAACACTACTCAGCAGCAGTGGTTAGAAAGACTTTTCCATTCACCTTGCACTGCCTCTGCCTGTCTGGGAAATTGTTACCTCTGCTTTGTAACACACCAATCTTTATGAACCTTTGTTTCAGATCTCTAATCTGTCTTTAAATTAGGTATTTTTCCTGGCTACCTCAGTTTGCAGTGCTTTCTCCATCATCTGGCTCCAGCTATGTGATGCTCACATGCTATCTCTGAATAAATGTTCTTTGAACTTACAAAGCAGAAAGATGTCCTAGGTAAGCTACTTTGATACAGCTGCTTCAAGCAGGGAGAGCACAGTGGAAGTATAAAGGTTAATTTCATTGACCTCAACTCAAGTTAAATAAGAATTTAGTGAAGTCCAACAGATGCTCAGTTTACTATTCCTGAAAACCTAGTTTCTCCAAATTCTTTACCCAAGTAGACAGTCTGTGATGTTTTCTTTTCCAGCAAAGGATAATATTACTTGGCCTAGATTTTTGTAAGATGTCAGATGACAGGAATGGGCCTACAGAGACCAATCCAAGATGCTTAGTGTTCTCTGGGGGAAAAAAAATCTATCTGCTTGTCCAGTTTTTAGATGGGATAGAGTTAATTTTCATCTTAGTACAGTGCTGTGTTTTGAATTCAGGAAGAGAATAACGTTGATAAGACACTGATGTTTTGATTGTTGTTAAGCAGAGCTTACCCTGAGTCAAGGCCTTCTCTGTTTCCCATGCTCTGCCAGGGAGGAAGTGCAGAGGGGGCTGGGAGGGAGCATGAGCAGGACACCTGACCTGAGCTGGCCAAAGGGAGATTCCATCCCATGTGCCCAGTGTATAAACTGGGAGGAGCTGGCCAGGAGGCATTGGTCACTGTCTGGGGACAGGCTGGGCATTGGCCAGCAGGTGGTGAGCAAATGTGCAGTGCATCACTGACTTCTCTTGGGTTTTATTCCTCTCTTCTCCTTTTCATTACAGTTATTGTTTAGTTTCTTGGGGTTTTTTCTGATTCTCCTGCCCTCAGAGGTAGGGACAGGGGACTGAGCCAGCAGCTGTGTGGTACTCAGCTGCCAACTGGGGTTAAACCACAACACTGCTTGAGCTGGTTCCTGAATGGGAGCCCTGAGGAGCAGACCTCTACCCGCTGTGTCAAACTGGTGACCTGAGCTCTCGGTCCAGCCCAACGTCCAGCTTGTCTGTGCTGGTTATGGCTCAGGTCTCAGCCAGGGCCAGGAGCAGATTGCAGGGGTGGAGAACCAGCACTCAAACCCTTGCCCCCACAGAAGGATGAGCCACCTGCCATCATGCAGCCACGTGGGTGTTCGGCATGCATCAAGTAATATTCAAATTCTTAATTCAGAAGGAAAACCCTTGGTAATCCTAAATGAACAAGTGTATACCTGAATTCCAGATGGGATCTTATGGTGCTCTTCCGCAGCTGCAAATTCAAGGATCTCTTATAACCTGTGGTGTCAGTGATATGTGGCTTAAGCAGATTATGACAGTCAACTTTGACTGCAAATTTCTTCTTACCACGATGGAATCTGCATGTGAAATGAGGTTTGCTAGGCCTAGACATCCGCAGGCTGGCCCAGCTTGCACAGCAATCCCAAGTACAGGTTCACATCAGAGATCTTAATTATTGTCTCCAAACATCAGGCAAGTAATCTGCATTTTGAAGAGTCTCTAAATGGGTATTTACATAATTTATGTTGTACAAAGTCCACTGATGTGTATTTGCATAATAGACCACAGCATTGCCAACAGATCCATCGCAGCACACAATGTCAGCTCTCATGAACTTCTAGTGGGTTTTTCCCTGTATTGGAACCCCATGTGACAGAAAGAAGTGGTAGTAAAGAAAATACATATAATTGATACACCTCAGAGCAGACTGAGAGCCTGTCAAACCTTCCATGGCTGCCTGAAAGCACAGGTCAAGCTGTGCTGCTCAGTCACCTGAGAAGTGCTCTGTGTATGTTCATGCAAGTTTTGTGCACAGAAGCACCAGAGATGGTCCTTTATGTTCATCCAGGCCCACTGAATTCCCTGATCTGGGGTCCCCACTGCTCTCCACATGCTTCCAGCGACACCCTGACACTTGCATGCTCTCCAGCTTCCTCCTCCTTAAAAACAAGTACTTTTCCTCACCACCACCCACCCTAAGCGCCTTGGCATGATCCACTTGGGATCCAGGCACAGGTGCCTGCAGAAGGACCTTGGGCTTTGTAACTGGTGTCACCTGGCCAGTCGGGCTTGAGCACATCAGTGTAGAGAGAAGACCTTTGGGTCCCGCTGCAGGGTTTATCACTCTCAAAATGGTGTTTTTAGCAGTCTCATGATGGAGATAATGCTTCCATTATTAAAGGGGGGGTTGGCCCATGAGGGCTAATGGCAGCAGTGTTTTTTCCTTTTGGCCAAGTGAGAGAACCCTGGCCAAGGTAAAGTTGAGCAGTGTTGTTACCCAAAAAACGGGATGATTTGTAACCCTCAGTCTGTTAGGTACCAATGCTGGCAGATTTGTTCAACTCAGTGTGGTGCTATTGCTGTAGGTGACTCCATGAAAATTGGAGGGAGCAGTTCACATCCTTACAAAACCAGAGCAGGGAAAGGGATCATTGCCAGCTCCAAACAAGAATTTCCTTCCTTTAATTTGCCCCACAGCCTGAACACTGACAGAACATAGTCTTATGCATACCCTAATGGATGGGGGTATGTAAGATGGGGGTATATCTTCGTTCTGTAAGACTTTCTATTTGAAAAGTTTCTTTTTTACCCTGGTTGTATATCTCCTTTCTGTTTCAGTTGATTTGGGTATTCATCATCCTGCTGACTGTGATAAGGGTTCATCAGTTTCACTGCATGCTACTAATAAGATAATGCTTTTAAGCTGTTTGGTATTTTCACATGAAACATGTTCTTGCTGCTGCAGCTCCTCAGCAGAGTGATGGCTCTGATCATCCTCCCCGTCAATAACTGTCAGCTGTGATGGAGTTGGGGTTCTGGCCGGCCGGATAAACCAGCAATGTGAAATAGAGGATGTGCAATGCTGAGGAGTTGCCAGACTAGAGCAGGAGAAAAGACTAATTTAAGCTTCCCATACCAGATCTGAAACAAGCCTAATGCCACAATGTTTTTCTGTACTACTCCTGATGTTCGGGCTACAATGGTTAATCCAGGATAATATCTTGCCACAGTTTCTTTTGATTTCAGTTCTGAGTGACATTAAATACTGGAAAGATTCAATGAAAAAAAAAATCCTACTGGTTGATATAAGGACTAGAAGTATTGTTTGGTGTTACAACTAATCCTTTTTATCTTCTAGATTAAAAGCAATCAGATGCTTGTAGATTGAAGTGATTTCAATGTTTATTCTATAATTAAACATCTATTATTATTATTATTATTATTATTATTATTATTATTATTATTATTATATCCTATTTGAACCACTTGAAGAGATGTTTAGTAAAAGGTTCTATGGCTGCTCAAGAAATGACAGAAATACAGAAAGCATTTTAAACCTTCCCCATTGCCATTGAGATCTGGTGACTTCAGAATCTTAAAGCAGGAATTGTATCTGCCCAAGTTTCTAAGGGAGCAATGGGAATAAATGGAGGAATTTGACTGGCTTTTAAAGAATGAGGAATGATGAGAGCAGTCTGCTTGCAGGGTGAAAACACCCTTTCAGGTATCTTTTAGAGATGCTTGTGATTATTTTCCTGTGGCTGCCATGCTGGAAGTTGATGTGAGTTGTGGTTATTCACCCTGGGTTTGGCTGAGCTGCCTGCAGTGCCTGTGCTGAACTCTCCCTGCCTCCCTTTAAAGGCTGCTGAGCTAAACGAGCTCTGCCTTGACTCCCAGCCCTTTGGTGGGAGGGCAGTTCTGCAGTGGCTGATTTTTTCCTGCTCACTCCTCACAGATATGAGATCTGCTTATGCTAAAAGGTGAGAGGATGGCTTCCGGAGCAGAGAGCAGTCCATGCTCCTGCCCCTTGATGCCATCTCCCTGGGAAGGCATGAACACACTTCATGCAGTGGCACAGAGCACTTCCTATTGTCACTTCTCTTTTGGCTGACACCCTGTTAGTTAATTGATTACTTCTTTCCAGTGTATTTTGGGCCAGTTTGCTTCCACGGCAGACCCAGGTAGTCCAAGCAGAGCCTGCTTCAGGCTGAGATGCCCCTCCTTGCACAGCTCCTCTGACTGGACAGGGCAAGAGAGACCTGGGTGCAAACACCCCTTGTAAATCCCTCACAGGAAGGGTCTGAGCCCTGGTATCGTCTCTCACTGCTGCCCCAGCTGGCACATTCCTCTCTGCTCTCTTGCCTCTCAGTGTGATTCCACAGGCCTGTGCTGGCAAGGTCTGACTGAGGAGAGCAGACCTGTAGGGAGAGCATCCTCCACCTCCAGCACAGCTCCCAGGGCTGGTGTCACAGCCAGCTGCACAAACACTAACCATGGAGGGCTTTTGGAGATGGAGAAGGATCTAGAGAATTCCTTCTGCCCCTAGGGTTAGGCAGCAGCTGACTGGGAGCGTTGAGAATCCCACTGGTGCATGAACACAACTCAGGGAGTAGCCGAGCACAAGGAAGCCTGAACTTCCTTGGGAATTGGCCTTGCTGTACACAGGTTGTAGCCTACTCAAACCTGACCTTACTCTCAAGCGATGTGGTTTTCTTCTGATGGCATGAAGAAACTGTAAATGCTGCTTAGGTAGACCTGCAAGTGTTTTCAGAGCTACTTTTCAGTTCTAGACCTGAGGGCTGAGAGACATGTGCCCAACTTTAGCAGGTGGGTAATAGTATTTATCTTGGTGCTCCAAGTGCTGTTGAAAGTTAAGCAAAGTTTAAGGGAACTTCTAATCCTGGCTGTAAGTTGAACTTACACTGCTGAAGTATAAGATCATATCCAGGCCTTTTACAAAATGGAGCTCTCTGTGTTTAGAGCAGCAGAGCTAAATTAAAATCCTTATTACAAATGTCAATTTCAAGTACAATTAGCAGGTTATGAAAAGGTTGGATATCCGTGACATGTAAATTTTGAAGCCAGAAAAGGTGCAGTTTCTCCTTAAGGGAAAGAGTGCCAGTAACACATGCTCCTTTTCTTCCCAAGAAATTAAGGAGTGTATGGGGGAGAGGAGTTGAGATGGCTTTAAATATTTTTTTACTCCCTTCCAAAATAAGTTTATAGTTTCCCCACGTACAATTTAATTAAGCCTTCGATTTGACCTTTGTATTGAGCAATAAAAGTTAACTGGGAAAGATGTGGGCAGAAGGAGAGCGCAAACAAAGCATGCCCCACGTCAGCCAGTGTGAGAACTGTTTCTGTAACCAAAACTAATGAGATCATCAGGACAAAAGCAACAGCCAAAGCATTTTCAATTATTACTAATATTTTTCTTCCTCGAGCCAGTTTATATTTTTCTTAATTACAGCTTTGAGCTGTGCCGTGATATTTAGCAGATGCCTTCAGCACTTGGCATGCTGATCACTTGCACACTCCAGACTGGCAGGGGCACCTAATCTTTGAAGTCTGGAGCTCACATTCATCTTTAGCCATAAAGGTCAGCCCTGCATTCCTCGCATCCCCCCAAACTCCCATTAAGTTTAATAGGAGTTTGGAGCATGCGAGGCATGTGGTATCAGGATCGCTCTCAGTCTTCCTGATATTGCCAGTGAGGCATGTACACAATTTCCAAACTTAGCTAATTAATTGCACCATACAGTGAAGGCAGAAGGCTGTCACGGGGCTTTTGAGTTGTTTCTTTTATTACAAGAAAGTTACAATGAATGTTCCACAGATTTACTGGGAACATCATGTTTTACAGATACTTCCATGCTGTGTTTCAGGATATCATGTCAGCTGTGCTGCACTACGTACAAGGTATCTGGCAAACTAAACAAGCATACACATTCAACCACAAACATGTGCCTAGGACTAGACTAAAAACAGATGTTTCCAGGAAATGTAAAAGATGTTTGGCATGTTTTAAGCTTACACTTTCAGCTTGTCTGCATTTGAATAAGTCCCATATTAATATAAACAAAATGACAAAACCTTTTCTTGCAAATGACTGATTGATTAATGGAAGTACTGTTGATATACACAAGGTTTGTTAGCTTAGATTATTTCTTCCCAAGGAAAAGATGGATTGTTCCTGCTTGACATTTACCATGGCAGGAGCTGAGCCAGTTCTACATGCGGGTTTACTTTTAAACCCAGAACTAATACAGTTGTATTGTGGCTCCTGAAAATCCTGCAGGGTTTGCTATGGCCACTGTATATCAAAAGCCAAACACATACAGTGACAGGTTTCCTTAGAGCAGGACAGCTGAGATAATGTCCTGTTCTCTCTGTACATGTATCTATTGCACTCAGATGTGTATGGACTAGAATATTGCTTGGGAAAAGGGGAAGGAGCTGCCATTTCATGTAAGTGTGGCTTCTAGGCATCTGACATCTCAGACTGTCTCATGATTGTTCCTGCCTTTTCTTCATTGCATTTGAATTAGTTCATGAAAGTTCCAGCCAATGTTATTTCTTTAGGAGAGTGGGTATGGCTCTCAGAGGGAAGAATTTGCATCCAGAATGCACAAAATGTGCAAGAAAATAAAGAAGCTCTCTTACTGGTCTACAGCAAATGGCAATCTGCCAAAGATCACACAGAGCTTAATATAGAATTAAAACCTGGACGTAGATAATCCTAGTCCCAATTTATGATTATCCTCCCACTCATTCTTTTAAAAAAGAGAGTCTTCTTAATAAGAGAAATGGAAAGATCTTGGAATCGAACTGGGACACATCAGCTAACCCCCATAATCTTGTCCCACAGGTCTTCTGGAAAGGCTGGCCTGAACCTAATGCCACTCAGGAGTTGAATGGGGAGAGAGGTCTATGCACTTGAGACTCCTGGGGTTCTTTTTTCTCTGCTTAAAGATTTATTTTTCCCTCCTAACACCAGGTTTGCATAAAAAGATCTGTGGGGAAAAGGCTTCTCTGGACACCACGTTCTCAGGCTGAAATAGAAAATGGTAGAACAGTACATACAGGGCTGTTCATTGCTCCCTTCTTCTGGCTCCACAAAGCATACATTACCCCCACCTTTTACTGACTGGTGTTATACAGACAACAATAACAGACTCCAGAATTTGGAGAATTGCATCACGAGTTATCATAGTTTAGGAGTTCTCACATTCCCATTTCCACAGCATTCTTGTTTCAATTTGTCTGTTGCAGCTGTAACTGGAAATAATTAGTGCTGGTCTTAATGTCAAGATAATGGATTATTTGGAAATTGTTGGTACATTTTATGGTGACAGCATTGTTTTGCAATTTCAGACCTTCTTCCTTTGAATATGTAAAAGTAATTTCAGCTTTTGCTACCCGAGGTGATAAAAAGCTAATAATAACACTGCAGCATCTACTGTAATTTAAGAGCCTGTTCCACCAAGTTGCACCTAGCTTTAATTTTCTTATGAAGCTGTCAGCCAAACCCAAGCCTGTGATCGAAGGGAAATTTATCAAGCAACTGAGCTCCAATGTGGAGAGTAACTGCAGGTGCTGACCAGTTCACTTCAGACCTGCATTATGAGTGTCATTACACCCATGGTGAGGCATTCAAGATCAAGGCATTAATTTGCTATCGTAGATGCTGACAGTCTGTCTTTTCAGAGCACAGTGTTTGCATGAAAGTCTAGAAAGAAATGGACAGGTCTGACTTGATGTCATTAATGTGGGGAAAGCAGAAATAAACAATCTCTGCTGCTTTTGTCTCCCCAAATAGCTGGGTTGAAAGTTCTCTCTAGCAGCTCCTGGTTAAAACTGATGGAAATGTGTCCAGAATCCCCATGTTATGGGCACAGTGGATTGATGAGCATGGATTCTCTGCTGTCAGTGCCCTGCTCCATTAGAAACCAGGCTGCTGTAATTAACATTTACAGGACTGGTCTGGCAAATCTCTCTCGTTTGTTTTTATTCAGCCTCCCCTCCCAGGGGCTGTATCCCTTTCTGGTGAGAGGATCTGCAGCCTTAGAGGCTCTCAGGCTGTTGGGTAGTCACGAGTGCAGTGCCTGACGAGCAGAGGTCCAGTGATTTACCACCACAGAGAAAGGACTAAGCTCAAATCAGATCAAGGGAAGGACAAAAATGGAAGGAGGTTTCTGTTAAGTAGCTGAACTTGTTCAGCCCTTAGCAGGACAGTAGAAAACATGAACAGATTAAAGCAGACCCTGCTGGTACCACTCACTAGAGAGCAATAGCATGCAAGTACACCAATATATAGTTATATCTTTGATAATCCCTAGCAGTAGCAAACTGCAAATCATTTGGCCTAGGGAGGGAGAACTGACAGTTCGGGTGCCAATATGACTTGAGTTTCTGTCTGATGACCCAGTAATAACCTCAAGACATTATAATGGCATTGTTTTGCCCCGGTATCTTTACTACCTCCAATTCAGGTGTACTTCATGTGATTAAATGCATTTGAAAGGCACAATCAGCCTTCACTATAGGGAAGGTTTCCTGTTCCTAAATTAGATGTCAGTGACAGTTTCGGTTCTCCTGTCATCCCAGGCTGGTCTCTCTGAGGAATAGTATTGATCCACAGAGGTATTTATGAGTAGCTCGGTGCCGTCAGAGCGGCACACGCGTTCCTGGGCAGCAATCTGCGGTTACATCTTGGTGGTGAAGATAATCCTGAACACTCTAAACAGCGAGGTCAAGTCATTTTCATTCTGTGTTTTGTTTATACTATCAAGATGTGATTTTAGCAGCAGTTAACATAGATGAGAGTTCAGCTAAGGAAGTGGAATCAATCCCCTGGACTAACTGAGCTGTAATCACGGGGCCTGGAGGAACTCTGAGCCATCTTCAGTGACCCCAGCAGACCCTGTCCTCGGCAGGAGTCCCAAAAGGCTGCTCAGAAAGGCTGCTTTGGCAGTCAGCTGCCTTCACTAAGCACTCTTTTTGGCAGGGTTTGAATATTCTCACTGAGAGCCTGGATGAGGGAACAGCAGAGCCACTACTGCAGGGGCTGCATCACCACCATGGTGCAGTGGTAAATAAACAGTACAGAACAATATTCATACGGCAGTGTCCAAAGTCCATGCCATTGTCAGGCTGAGGTGAGCTGAAGCCTTCAGAGAGTTTAACCATTCCATTTCTGGAAAGGAGAGAGGGACTGATGGTGCAAGGAAGTTTCTGGCTGTGGAGAAAGCTTCTAATGGGCAGCCATAAAACCTTTAAAACACAGAAGGTAAATAAGAGAACAGACCAAAGCTGTGGGGTTTGGTGGGTTGGTTTTATGAAATCATATTCCAGGGGCTGGATTTATGGGTGCTGAACATCTGGGGTTTGCTGTGTTGAGACTGAAGTTTCATTTCTGTGCTAGTCTTCACACTAACACTTTTTTTTTTCCTAGCATGATCAGTACTTTTTTGCCTTTTGAATGTCAGTAGTAGACTGAATATAACCATCTCTGACTCAGAGAAAAAGACTTAAGAGGAAAACTCATTTAACTCAGAGTCTCTCAGCCAAAATCGTGGCATGAGTAAGCAACAGGAACTCTGAGGAAACTGGAATAAAACAGGAAATCTTTATACTGCTGAAATTTGTGCCGTAGAAACCAAATAGAGGATTGAAAAAGATTTTTAACTGAATTGAAAGTTAAACTATTTTTATTTATTTTTAAGAAGGCATTTTAAATAAAATGCCAGTTTTGCACAATTAGATCCCAAATTAGAATTGGCCATGAATAGCATCGGAAGATCCTCTGCTGTGAAGACAGAGAGAGAATTCAGAATGGAGTGCTTCCCCTGGAAAGGATAAAGGCAGAATTTTCTAATGTATTATTTAACGCTTGTTATGTAGTGCATTAAGCAGTCACTGAGAGGAAAGCTTTTAAAAACCAAAAGTCTCTCTGATAGCATTAAATCTTACCTTAGATTTTTGTTAAAGTCAATAGTAAGAAAATAAACGAATTAATACATTTCAGTCTGCCCGATTTATAGATGCCAATCAAGTTACAATGCTGGACATGGCCAGCTGAAAGAGGGGAATAGATCCGCCTGAGTGAGGTCTTAATTTAATCAGCTGGCCCCAGAGAGCTGAAGTCAGCAGGCTGGGATGATATAAGAGGCAGCAGAGAAATAGTGCCTTTACTGCAGTTGCAAAGGGGAGTGACAGTGATGGAAAGGACTCGAGGCAGTGTCAGAACACACCTATTTCCATGATTTATTCTTAATTTACTTTAATGACAGTCTGAAGGTTGTCCATTTTTCTTTAAATGTCCTCAGAATACTGATATTTTCTAAACATTTCGAGCATGCTTTTTCTCCCCCTCCTTTCTGTGAGCTCCACTGCAGGTTGGAATCACAGAGGAGCTCTGCCTGCACTTTGCCGTAAAGAATTTTGAGCACAATGTCAGAATACCCTTTTCCTAAAGTATACCCTGCCAGCTGCTGTCCCTTCACTGCAGTCCCTCTTGAGTCAGGTGTAGGCATCACACATTCCTCCAGAATTAATGTTGATATTATGGTAAAATGGAGGAATTCATTGCATTTCTTTTTACAGTTTATTCTGGCAAAAGAACAATGTGTGCTTTCCCAATACAATAGCTCATTTTTAGTATCAAGTGAATTTATTGATGGTTGTTCAGAACTACTGACATGCAGACAATGATCTCAGATTGCATTTACATTTCTGAAATGCTTTCCATCTTCCCAGTTTCTGCCAGGAACTTGCTTCTGTGATTCAGAGTTTTCATTTTAAGATTGGAGTGCTGTTTCATCTGCATTACAAATCCATGCCTTTTGCTTTCTTTTGTATGTGCACTGCATTCATTAGTACCACAAATCCTTTAAACTTGGACCTGAACATTTATTGTTAATTATAAATTCTTCCAGGTAGGCATTTGTTCTTTCCTAGCACTCAGGTATGCTTTTACAGATTGACTTTAAAATCATCATCCCTTCAGTAGATGTTTGTTTGCTTGTTCTCCACAATGCCAATGACGGGGTTTAAGGGCAATATGGTCTTAGTAATATTTGCAAACAGCTTTGAAGTGTCTTCATAACTGAAGATTTATTATTTTCTCCCTTTAAGAGAAAATCCATGTTTTTGCAATAAAGGGCTGCTCCTACTTTCTTCTGAATCCAATTCTTTATATGAAAATACATGGAATTGCATCAAAATGCATCTGGAGGGAGAAGCCTTCCAGTGCTTAAAGGAGACTTAAAAAAGGGGGGAGAGTGACCCTTTACACAGGCAGACAGTGAAAAGGACAAGGGGTAATGATCTTAAATGAAAAGAGGAGAGATTTAGGCTAGCTACTAGGAAAAAGTTTTGTACTCGGAGTGTGGCACAGGTTGCCCAGAGAAGCTGTGCCTGCCCCTGGATCCCTGGAAGTGTCCAAGGTCAGGTTGGATGGGGCTTGGAGCAGCCTGGGACAGTGGAAGGTCCATACCATGGCAGGGGGCTGGAACGAGGTGATCTTTAAGGTCCCTTCCAAACCAAACCCTTCTGGGATTCTGTTAAGTCAATATCCAATCTCCTGCAGCAACCCACCAGCCTGGAGGCTGTTTGACTGCAACGTGTTACAAAACCACTCAGTCCTAACACCTAAAACCATCCTAAAGTATGAGCTGGTTCCCAGCCCAGGTGAAACTGAAGGTACTTTCTGTGAGAGAAGATCAGGTTCTGAGCCCAGCCACTGCAATGCAGAATACCTATTATTCTGCTCAGGCTGTGTCTGCGAGTAGCCAAGGAGAGCCAGGCAGGCATAGAACACTTGTTGAGCAAAACAGTGGGTGCTGAGGTCAGAGCAGCCATGCTGAGCCAACTAAAACATGAGTGCAATTGCCCCATCAGTCTCTATCCATGTTTCAGTTACTCACAGTGAGTGTATAACATGTTCCAGCAATATTTTAAAATGTTCAAACACTATTTAAAAGATGTGTGATAATTGTCATGTTTACTTTCATGTTTTCAGATATACTCAAGGACAAGAAAACCCATCCAGGAAACAGAAATGAACCAAAATCAACCGTGAAAAAGATTGACACCACAACCACCACAAGCACTGTCAAGTCATCCTCCAAACATAGTGTAACTGGAAATGGGAGCAGCCCAGCCCTGAGTCCCTCCCTTGCTGTCCTGGCAGCACTAGCAGTTCTGTGGCACCGTCCCCTGTAGCTGCATTGCCCTGCAGATGCTGTGCTAGTGCTCCTGTTCACTGTCATTGATACCTGCAGCCTTACCCGACCGGAAACAAATGGAAATGGCTCTCTAGTTGATGTGATTTGTTAGGGTAAATAAGAAGTGAAATGCTGGAGTTGGCAGATACCAAGTGTCATCATTTACAATGTCTGAAGATAGCCTTTGGCAAAGCCCACCTAAGGTACAACGAGGATGATCACAAGGGTCTGAGTAGCTTAAGTTAGGGGGTAGAAATAACTGAAAACACAGAAAATGTGTTTGTGTGTGTAACTGTTTTTATCGATTTTGTTTGCTAGAATCTGACTGGCTGTTGTTTATTTGTTTAGTTTTTCTGGTAAGTTATATGAAGGGTCATTCTTCAAATTCAAGGCAATCCATACTTTGGGTTTTTTAGTGAACAGCTAACAAGCTGTGCTACAGTTCACAGAATCATAGAATGTTACGGGGTTGGGATGGACCTGAAAGATCATTGAGTCCCAACCCCCTGCCATGGGCAGGGACACCTCCCTCCAGCCCAGGTACCAGGTTGCTCCCCTGTACAGTGGAGTGCTCTCTACCAGCTTGATGAAATTCCTGAGTGGTCAAGAAGATCAAAGCATGTTTGAAACTTCTTTTCACTCTCATTGTTTAGATTGTAGGAAGAAACATAAAAACATATGGTGTGTCTAATACATCAGTATAGTTGCCTTAACTGTGGAAAAAATAGAACCACTTTGTTTACTGAGGGACATAGATAGTGAGTTTCCCTGCCTCATAAAATGTCATTACCAAATGCTTAAGCATATGCTCAAGGCTTATTGGATGAATGTCCAGCAAAGGGAAACATGAATAAATGTAATAATGTTTTATCCACTTGAATGCAGCTCTGTACAGAAAAAAAAAAAAAAAAGAGAAAACAACAAAAAAACAAAAAAACAAAACAAAAAAAAAAAACCAGAAAAAAAAGATGATTCAGTTCAAACTTACTTTGCCTATGAGATGTTACATAGAAGCCAACTTAAGTTTTCCATAAAGGTCCCAGAGATATAAATTATTGGGAACTCCCATTAGACACTAACTAGATTTTGTGCGTTATGGGTCTCTGAAATCAACTGTTTCATAAACTGTGTATTATTTAATTACTTTTAATGTTTAAAATTTTGTATCACATTAGGTGTAAATGTAAAACATTCTGGAATCTAGAACATTCTCTGTTATGCTTCATCTTAATTGCTACCCTAGAAAATGTCAAATGTGCATTATATTACAATGCTATTTTTTTTAAGTCAGTGATACATTGATGCATTTTAACTTTTTGGATGAAAAGGTACTATAATTACTTCTAATGGGTTAAGAGTTAATGTGGTTTTCCAGCAATTGTTTACAGTGCCATTGAATATGTATACAAACACAACTGTATGAATACAGTGATTAATATGATAAATATATGAAACATTAGAATTGTTATATTTACTACATTTCATAACTATTACAACCGTTTAATGGCCATTTTCGTGTTGTAGACTATTCTTATGTACAGTTTTGTAAGATTTAATGTAAAACACTTGCCTTTGGTTTTTTGTAAAACATCTCTTTGATATTTGGCATTACCCAGTCACTGAGATTACTCAAAAGAAGAGCCCTGTATTTCACTAACCAGCTTCAGGCATTTTATTGCAACTCTGATTATAGGAGCCTGACTCAAAGAAGGTGCCATGGGCCAGGATTACTGCTGGGTGTCACCACACAGGAAGGGACAATACTACAGAACAAGCAGACAGTAAGTGAACAGAGGCTCACTACACCTGCACTTTTCCAGACAGTACCAGTGAACATGTCTAATTATATTTGCAAATGTGGGGCTTGAGTTTCATTTCCAGTTTTGGTTCCTAGATCATATTTATGATATAAAGGTATGATCAGAACCATGGATGCACCCATCTGCAAAGGGCCATCTCTAAAGTGGCAGCAGCTAAATTTCCTGAAAGATAATTTGATTTTAATGTTGAAACAAGGAGATAAAATGGAGAAGATACTTACATTAATATCAAGTATTTTATATTCTAACTCTGATTTTTCATAGCAGTAAGGATATTAATATCCCCAAGGAGTGCTTCCCAGTCCAATCAGTGAAAATCAGTTTTCCCACAAGGATTTAAATGGCTGTCCTGTGTTTTCCAGGGTTTGTAGCCTGCACCAGTCTATGGAAACATAATTAAAAATGCTACTTCTTGTATTCATTTTTGGTGCCCTTTGGAAAAGTGCTGTTTTACCTGCGGAGGTGTGCAGGTCCCATCATTTGGACTCTGTAATGTCTGGCACTCTTAGGGAATCCTGCACTGTGATGGCTGAGTCAGACAGGAGCTCTCTGTGCACACACAGAAATGTACCCCGGGTTCTCACACTCAGCACCTGCCCCTCAGCTCACAGCAAGCACTCTGGCTTCACTGCAGCAATTCCTGTCTGATGCTTGTCAGCCTGACTACTGATTTAGTGTTCTCACACTTGCAGTGTTCAGTCATCATTCAGGCACTGAAAGTGTCCGTCAGGGTTCCTGTGGATAGAGGTGTCAGGGCTGGGCTCCCATCCTGCCAGATGTCAGCTGTGCAGTTTGGAGTTTTCAGATTTGTCTCACCTGCAGAGAGGGAACTCGAACAGCCAGAGCCAAGTGTATTTCTGAGGTCTGTTCTGGAAAAGGTTTAGAGGCGATCTCATCTCGCCAGCCTCGTGTTCAGCTGCAGCAGAGGGAGCTGCAGAAGCCCTGCAGGAGGCAAGTATGCAGTGATTCACCCAGGGGGTTATTTGTTGGTGCTAAATGTCATAATTTCACTAAACAGAAACCTCTGAAAAATCCAGGGTTTGGATTTGGGGATTGGTTGGCGAATATTTGTATTCATCTCTCAAGCTAAACAAGACAACCCTTTAAAAGTTTCTATAAAAAACACAAGAAGTTTAAATCGTAGGATGTGATAGAATCAACTCATTTCATTGGACTCAACCAGTATTTTGATAGACACAACTTGCTGTAGAATGAAGAAAGAGGGCTCTACATCAATTAATACATTTCATGCAAAAACACTTCTACACTGTAAGACGAGTCCCGGTCAAACCAGCATGAAATATGTTCATAGTGAGCATCAAAAATGGTGCCGTTTTAAAGGGCAATGCAGTTTATTTTTACTGGTGGTTTATGATATTTATTTCTCTCAGGATCAGTTGCATTTACGTATTTAAAAAAGAATGTTTTCCATCAAACAAACCATCTACACCAGCAGAGGCAAAACCAACTGGCTGTGTCAGATAAAGGAAGCATTCATTTTCAGATTAATAAGATACCTGCTTTACAAAATTTTAGTTTGTTATCCAGGACACTGTAATTACGATGTAATTACAAAGGTCCAAATTCAAAATATTTTTGAACTTGTCTATGTAATCTCAGTATAAAATAAGGTACCAGTCTAAGAGCATTGCTGTAGCCTTGCCTAATAGTTACGAATTGTATTTAGCCACTGTTTTGCTATGAGTTTCTTTGAATATTTTGCTGTGCCCACATTTCTGAATGCCAGCATTGGAAAGTAACTGCTGTCATACATTTGTGAGTAAAATCAGTGTACAATTTTCTGTTGGGAGTGATGCAGGCTTTTTACCAAATCAGACAAAGCTGCCATGGGTACAGTGTCAGTTCTTAGTGTTTCACTGCTCTTCAGGCTCTGTGTTCCTGTTAGAGGCTCGGGTCTGTGGGTCTCCAGTGCCCTTCCTGGCTGTGAAAGCACCAGGGGAGGATGAGCGTGGGTGGGCATAGGTGTGGGTGGCTGCAGGGTGCCAGGGCATGGCAGCCTCCAGCTGGCTGCTCTGAGCCCAGTGTTCTCTGCTAATTTCAAGCAGCTTTTACACCTCTCCAAATCATCTCTTGGAGACTGGCCAGGCAAAGAGCAGCAGAGAATCAAGAGACAGCACTTTCAGACAACTTCACAGCCACCTGCTAGGAATTGGACTTTCTTTGCAGTTTAGATGCTTTACTCAGTCTGGCCTCTCACACTTTTTTCTGGCTTGCACATTGCTAGTGCTGTGCCCTGTCTTCTATTGCAACTTTGTTATTGCATAAGGAACTGTGATTCTGATCTCTCAGTAATGAACCTTTTGAGGTAAAAATGTCTGTCAGAGCTTGATAAGGGCACACAAATAATACTGTCCAGCTGCGTTGACTTCAGAGGCTCTGTGCATGGGTATCTGGCTGTGAGATTCACATCTCTCTGATCTCTTAAATCAGATCTGTGATTAAAACAGCCCTATTCCCTTTTGATACTAAGACTACAACATACAGAAAAATTGTAAATTTGACTCTCTCATCCTCTATGAGTCTTTTCCATGTTGTCCTAATGGATGTTGTGTACAGACTTGATTTTAATATTACTCAAGCCTTTTTGGCCATATTCACTGAGATATTCAGTATTGCACATTATTAGGTTTTAGCAAGGTCTATTCAAGTGAGAGGAGCTGAAACCCACATTGAAGTGACATACTGAGTAGGACAAAAAATCCAGAAAGTTCCCACATTCCTGAATGGAACTCTTCACATTAAACAGAGTTTACAGTCAAAAATTTCCTATCTAGCATGGTGTCAGAGAGATTTCAGGTTTTTATTGAAAATCGATAAGCATTCTACCCATTTAAATGTGGAAATCAGTTGATATACATACTCTTCTCGTGTCTCCTCATGGTCAAGTTTAGATCTGTAGGAGACATTCCCTATCTTGCACACTGTAGGTGCTTAATGTTACAACTGGCCATAGGTACAAAGCATTTATTTTTCATTTCTAGCATTTCACTACTCTCGGTGATTCTTGTAATGACATAGGGCATATCTGTCAGTGAAAAGTGAAACATCTTCCAGTCAATGTCATTACTGTTCTGACATGTTAGTCAGAAAAACCACAAGTATATCTTCCTCCCATTGTCTCAGAAGTCTAGAATTATTCTCAATACTGAATTCTCTTCTGTTTTCCATTGTCACTCCCTAAATGACTACACTTGAATTGTATTAAATATTAAGCCACTAAAAAATAAATACTGGGCGAGAGATTGTAATAGAGAATGAATTCAGAAAAAAAGATCTTGCATTTAACATAGAGAATACTACTAGGAAAGAAATCCCCCATGGACTACAACAATTTTTTGAGTCCCTGTCCCTTCTTCAGGTTCATCACCATCCCACCTTCACACAGCACAGCAGGAAGCCTGCATGCAGGAAGCTGGTACTGAATTCAGCAAGGGGAATTACAACTGTTGCTGCTCAGTGATATTTCCTATATCTTACTGCAGTGGATATCCTTTTGCTGTTTGCAAGGAATGCGTTCCAACTGCATGTGCAGCTGCTTCAGTCCTTACTCAGGAAGCAGCTGCAGTTGCTGCAACTTTCAGAGGAGGCTGCTGGACAGACCATGATGCAATTTTTTTGTCGCTCCATGTCACTGTCCTTAAAATAGACTGGTTTAGGCATTCTGGTCATTACCAACACTACAAGGACTTCCCCCTGTGGAAATACTGTAATACCCTTCCAGGAGAAGAGCACATCAAAGAGAGGCCACTGGTGTTCTCATGATGGGCTTGAAGTGCTTCATTAAATACTCACTAACAACCACACTGGTCTCTTTTTTTCCGTGCAGCAAATGTTAATACCACCTCGCAATATTATGCTGTTTGCACTTAATAATTTCAATTAATCTTTAGTAAATTACCCAGTACTTTGTAATTATAATATTTGCAGTTAATTTAGTGCCATCTTAAAAATAATTAGTTGCATAGTATAAGCAATTAATATTTATTCAGGCTTTTTTGTCTTGCAGGGGGACATATAAATTGTCCTCAGTGGCCTTTCTGTACACCTAATTAACACCTGTTTGAATTATTCTATAGGCTATGGACATTTCATTTGAAAAATAAATGCATTCCTAGTTTTGTGAACTCCTTGCAAATACACAGTTGTAAAAATTACTTTTCAGGGGAATGCAAAAGCATCTTTTCATACATCTTCTAGGTTTATGAGCTAGGCTAGGTTTTTTGGCTCTTGCACCTAAAATAGTTACTGACATTTTAAGTGCCGTTAAAATGGAAGAAGTCTGATACTACTTTCCCATAATTAAGTACAGTATCCCAGATTTGTTGTCTGTTTTATTCAGTAATGAAAAAGGAAAGCAGTAGGACTTCAAGAATATAGATTCTAGTGTAATTTTCACATTTCTGTATATGCATATACAGTTCAGAAGCTGAGAACGCTGTGTTAAACTTGTGGAAATTAAACCAGATTGCTTCAATCTTGCAAAGAAGCTTCTAGGTAAATAGTAATTTTCTATTTAAATGCACAGAATACTGAGAAAAATCATTTGATCTTTCTAAAAAGAAGATCTGAAAAAATTGTTTACAGTCTCCACACTACAGAATTGAGAAATCAAAAATTGAGACACTTTTCTGGAGGTATGAAATGTTGGAGCAAACTTTCAGCTCTTATAAATCAGTGCAGTTCCTTTGATTTCAGTCTAACAATATAAATTTACCCTGACACACATATCAAGCCCGAGAACGGGAATTCCTGCCCATCTTTTTGCAGGTACAGAAAATCAAGAGTAAATGCAGGGATTAAAAATTTGCTTAAACTTGCATTGTCCCAGCCACTGATCAGACAGTATCTCATGCCTGTGACACAAACCTCTAAGACACAGAATGCTCTAAGTCTTATGGCATTTTCCCTTTCTAGGGCACAGCAGGGGCCTTTTCCAGAAGCAGTTGGTTCTACACCTTGTAGCTGGGCTACAAGGAGATATTTATTCTGTGAGTATCTCCAAGGGTAGAAATTCTTTCTCAGAGAGGATTCACTGATACAGATCAAGCTTTGAGGCAGATCAGGTCTGATTTTTCTGGTTCATGTTAAAACAGGATCCAGGTCTTGAACTGGTCTCAAAAACTGACTCATCGAAGAAGACTGATGGTGGTTTTGATGTCTTCAGGTGTGGCAAGGCATTGTTAGGCTCATTAACAGAAGATAAGGAAAACACTGCCCCACCTTGGCTCCAATGGCTCATGGGGATAGAATACAAACCTTGGGCACAATTTTACATTGTAACCTAGGACATAATCTACCCCTTATTCTATCACCATCTACATCATACACCCTCACAGATACATACATATATACACAGAATGAAACCTTACACACTAATTCTAGTTCTCACTCAAAATTAGGTCTCTTTGTGGTACACAGCGGGTTTCTCCATCTTTTTGCATTACCCACTAAGTATAACTAGGTCTTTGAGCAAAAACAATCCCACGGATTGGTCTGCCTTTGCCTGAGGTGGGATTAATCCAAACACTCTTTCTTAAAATCTCTTTCATGTGTACCACAGGGACTTTATCTCCATCCACTGTGTGCAAGGGTTCAGACTGGGCAGGACCAGCTCGATTGATGGAGCCTCGGGTGTTGACTATCCAGGTGGCTTTGGCTAAGTTTATGTCTCAATTCTTGAAGGTCCCTCTGCCAAATGCCTTCAGGGTAGTCTTTAATAGTCTATTGCACTGTTCAACTTTCTTGGCGGCTGGTGCATGATAAGGGATGTGGTATATCTATTCAATACCATGTTCTTTGGCCTAGGTGTTTATAAGACCATTTTTAGAATGTGTCCCATTGTCTGACTCAATTCTCTCCGGGGTGCCGTGTCTCTACAGGACTTGTTTTTTGAGGCCAAGGATGATATTCCGGGCAGTAGCATGAGGCGCAGGATAGGTCTCCAGCCATCCTGTGGTTGCTTCTACCATGGTCAGCACATAGCGCTTACCTTGGCAGGTCTGGGGAAGGGTGATGTAGTCAATTTGCTAGGCTTCTCTGTACTTGTACTTCAACTATGGTCTGCCGTACTACAGAGGCTTCACCCACTTTGCCTGTTTGATTGCAGTGCAGGTCTCACAGTCATGGATGACTTGTGAGATGCTGTCTATAGTAAGGTCCACCTCTCGGTCACGGGCTCATCGGTATGTTGCATCTCTTCTCTGATGACCAGAGGCATCATGGGCCTAACAAGCTAGGAATAATTCTCCTTTGTGCTGCCAGTCTAGATCTACTTGTGATAATTTCACCTTGGCAGCTTTATCTACCTGCTCATTGTTGCGATGCTCCTCATTAGCCCGACTCTTGGGTATGTGTGCATCTACGTGTCGAACTTTCACGGTCAGCTTCTCTACTCGGGTGGCAATGTCCTGCCAAATCTCAGCAGCTCAGATGGGTTTCCCTCTGCGCTGCTAGTTGGCCTTTTTCTAGCAATTCAGCCATCCTCACAGGGCATTAGCTACCATCCATGAGTCGGTGTAGAGATAGAGCCTCAGCCACTTCTCTCGTTCAGCAATATCCAAAGCCAGCTGGACAGCTTTAAGCTCTGCCATCTGACTCGATCCACCGTGTCCCTCGGTAGCTTGTGCAACTCGTCGTGTGGGGCTCTATACTGCAGCTTTCTATTTCTGGTCAGCGCTTATAATTCGGCAGGAACTATCAGTGAAGAGGGCGTATCGTCTCTCAGTCTCCGGTAGCTCGTTATATGGTGGGGCCTCCTCGGCACGTGTCACTTGCTCCTCTTCTTCTTCAGTGGATAATCTAAAAGTCTCACCTTCAGGCCAGTTCGTTATAACTTCTGGAATCTCAGGGTGATTTGGGTTTCTAATACGGGCACGCTGTGTAATGAGGGAAATCTATTTGCTCCAAGTAGTGTCAGTGGCATGATGCGTGGAAGGAACCTTTCCCTTGAACATCCACCCCAGCACCGGCAGTTGGGGCGCCAGAAGCAGCTGTGCTTCAGTGCCAATTACTTCTGAGGCGGCTTGAACTCTTTCATAGGCGGCCAAGATTTCTTTCTCCGTGGGAGTGTAGTTGGCTTTGGACCCTCTGTAGCTTCAACTCTAGAATCCCAGTGGTCGACCCTGAGTCTCACCAGGTACCTTTTGCCAAAGGCTCTAGGACAGGCCATTGTTCCCGGCTGCTGAGTAGAGCACATTCTTTACCTCTGGTCCCGTCCTCACTGGGCTAAGGGCTACTGCATGAGAGATCTCCTGTTTGATCTGGGCAAAGGCTTGCTGCTGTTCAGGGCCCCAGTGGAAATCATTCTTCTTGCGGGTAACCAGGTAGAGAGGACTCACAATCTGGCTATACTCAGGAGTGTGCATTCTCCAAAAGCCTATGGCGCCTAGGAAAGCTTGTGTTTCCTTCTTGCTTGTTGGTGGAGACATTGCGGTGATCTTGCGACGACCATCTTGCCACTTGACTCCCAGGAACTGGATTTCTCGAGCCAGTCTCTTAACCTTACTTTGCTTAATGGCAAAACTAGCTTTCAGTAGAATCTGGATAATTTTCTCTCTTTTCTTGAAGACTTCCTCTTCTGTGTTCCCCTATACAATAATGTCATCAATATACTGGAGATGTTCAGGAGCTTCGCCTTTTTCTAATGCAGTTTGGATTAGTCTGTGGCAGATTGTGGGACTGTGCTTCCACTCCTGGGGCAGTCGGTTCTAGGTATACTGCACACCCCTCCAGGTGAAAGCAAACTGAGGCCTGCACTCTGTTGCCAAAGGAATGGAGAAGGCATTGGCAATGTCGATGGTCACATACCACTTTGCTGCCTTGGATTCTAGCTCGTACTGAAGCTAACATGTCTGGTACAGCAGCGCTCAGTGGTGGCGTGACCTCATTCAGACCATGATAATCTACAGTGAGTCTCCATTCTCTACTGGACTTACGCACTGGCCATATAGGGCTGTTGAAAGGTGAGCGAGCCTTGCTGACCACCCCTTGGCTCTGTAGTTTACGAATCATCTCATGGATAGGAATCACAGAGTCTCACCCGCCGACGGTGCACTGTTGCTGTGGCGATTGGTACCTGTTGTTCTTCAACTCTCAGCAGTCCCACAGCAGAGGGGTCATCTGAGAGACCAGGCAGGGTATTCAGTTGTCTGATGCCTTCTGTCTCTACAGCAGCTATCTCAAAAGCCCAACAATATCCTTTTGGGTCTTTGAAATACCCATTTCTGAGATAGTCTATGCCGAGGATGCATGGGGCCTCTAGGCCAGTCACAATGGGGTGTTTTTGCCACCCATTCTTAGTTAAACTCACTTCGGCCTCTACTACAGTCAGCTACTGGAACCCTCCTGTCACTCTAGAAATAGAAACAGATTCTGTTCCTACATACCTTGATGGCATCAGGGTACATTGAGAGCCAGTGTCAACTAAAGCTGTATACTTTTGTGGGTCAGATGTGCCAGGCCATCGGATACACACAGTCTAATAGATCTGATTGTCTCTTTCCTCTACCTGGCTAGAGGCAGGGCCCCCTTATTCCTGGTCATGGTACACGCTACTCTCTTCTTGTAAATATGTTCCTGAGGTTCCTTTGAGAGGATCAGTCATATCATCATTCCTATCCCGTCTGGAGTTTTGTGCTCGAGACTGGAGCAGCATTGACTCTAGACGAACTTCTTGTGGTAGGGGTCTCTTTTTTCAGTTCACGTACCCGGGCTGCTAAGGAGGAGGTGGGTTTTCCATCCCGCTTCCTCATGTCTTCTCCATGATGCTGAAGAAAAGACCAGAGGTTACCTCGTGGAGTGTATGTTCTCTCCCTGGCTGGGGGACGCCTGCTCCTAATGGCAGAGACTCTTGTTGGTTATGGTGAGACATGGTAAATTTCTTCTTTAATCAAGCTTCGGATTTGCTCAGCCAGCCTTGTTTCTACGGATGAGACATGGGTACGAAATGGGGCAGTGACAGTGTCCTCATAAATTCTTAGTTTATTGACCAAGATGCCCACCCTGTCCTCGCCTGCCCTCCATTGCAGCGTTGCCAGGTAACGGGAGTACATCTCTGGTCCAAGCTGTGCAAATCTCAACCACATCTGTGATGTGCACTGGACTTCATCTGGGCTTTTAGGAAATCTCTCGTCTTCTGAGAAAATGATCTCTAGCACGGCTAATTCCTTCAGGCATCGGATACCTTGTTCTATTGTGTTCTACTTTCCTTGGTGCACCTGGAGATCTTCTTTACAAAGGTATCTGTCCTTCACACTTGTTAGCAGTCGTCGCCAGAGGCTGAGAGTTTCTTGGGTTCTCCCGATCCCTTGGTCAATGACCACATCCCGGGACAACGATCTCAGTTGTCTGGCCTCACTTCCATCCAGAATGGTGTCATTGGCTGCAGCGTCCCAGATACGGAGCAGCCAGGTCAGGACGGATTCATTTGTCTGGCGGGTGAATTCTCTCTGCAGGTCACGTAGCTCACCTAGGGACAGAGAGCGAGTGATGATCTCTGGCTCTGTCTCCTCTGCTGGCTGCGAAGGTCCTGCTGCATCCTCATCAGTCACTATGCGGACTGATTTGCTCTTTGCTTTCTTCTTCTGAACAGGAGCAACTGCTACCAGTTTAGGCTGTTCCAGTTCAGTGATGGTTTGTGTGGAGATGCTGGCATTTTTGGCTTCTTTCTCCTCTGTGACAACCTGCACAGACACAGATATTGTGGCTTTGCATGTGGCTTCTTTCTCCTCTGTGGCAGTCTGCGTAGACTTGGACACTGTTGCTTGGCTTTTACGTTCCGTTTCCTCTGTAACAGTCTGAGTAGACTCGGACACTGTTGCCTGGCTTTTGGCTTCTGTTTCCTCTGTAACAGTCTGAGTAGACTCGGACACTGTTGCCTGGCTTTTGGCTTCTGTTTCCTCTGTAACAGTCTGAGTAGACTCGGACACTGTTGCCTGGCTTTTGGCTTCTGTTTCCTCTGTGGCAGTCTGTGTAGACTCGGACACTGTTGCCTGGCTTTTGGCTTCTGTTTCCTCTGTAACAGTCTGAGTAGACTTGGACACTGTTGCCTGGCTTTTGGTTCTTTTCTCCTCTGTGACAATCTGTGTAGACACGAAGGCTGTTGCTGTGCATTTGGTTCTTTTCTCCTCTGCCTCAAGAAAACGCTGCACTTTAAGCATGGTGCAGGCTGTGCAGAGAAGAGAAAGCAGTACTAACAACAACATTATGCTGTCCTTGGTATCCAGAAAGAACTCAATATTTCCAAAAACTGCTGTATCAGGCTTGAAAGACTGAAAAAAAGCATTCTTTATCCCTCCCCACTGTGGCTGGGTGAGATTGTTGAAACCCCAAACAAAACATCCTAGACCGGGACAAGACAACAAAATTGAGTACATATTCTGAATTGTGCTCATTGCCTCGGAGGTTATCATGCAATAGGCATAATAGACCAATAAAGCAATTTTAGTGCTGTACCCTGGCTTACACCAAAATATTAAGATCTGCAGATACTGCCCCATGTGTGGAAAGATATAGAGAGCTAGGTACAAGACACATGTAAACATGCTGAGCATCATAGTGAACAGGTGTCTTTTTCTCAAAATTGTAATTCTGACTTTCCTCAGTACCTCGAGCCCCACGTTGGGCGCCAAAAATATGTGCTGGTTTGAAAGCAAAACCAGTGAAGGACTCTAAGTCAGAAAACACAATTTAATAAGAGGAAAAGAAAATAAAGTAAAGCAAAATAAAATAAAAGTAATAGTACAAAAAAACCTGACAGAGTCAGAATACAACCTGACACCCTGTTAGTTAGGGTGGTAGTGGCAGTCCAGATGAGATGGTCTTGTTGAAGCAGTGATTCCTGTAGAAACGTCTAGCAGCTCTTGTCTCCTCTGGAAGTCCAGTGGATAAAAGCTGCCTGTGCTGTCCCAAACCCTGGATTTATTTAGGTGGGAATGCTTGGCTCCTCCCCCTGGGCGGAGCATCTCACAATGGGGATGATCTCATTCTGTGAGTCATGCAGTGGGTCCTTGATGGCCCATTAAACAGAGATAACTCGCGGAGGAAGTTATCTATGAGTCATGTGGCAAGGCATTGTTAGGCTCATTAACAGAAGATAAGGAAAACACTGCCCCACCTTGGCTCCAACAGCTCATGGGGATAGAATACAAACCTTGGGCACAATTTTACATTGTAACCTAGGACATCAGGGAAGCTTACACAGCAGAGGGGCAAGCAGCTGTGTTCTGCCTCAGCTGAAGCTTGGGTGTCCTTGCATTCAGTTTCAGGTGAAATTATCTGGGAGTTTCCAGATTAGCAAAATTACAAATTCCTGAATTACTGTAGCCTGATGTTCTATAGTGAAGAAATGAAATTTCTTCCTAAGCAGAAACAAACATTACTCTATATTATGCTAAATACCCAAGGATGTTTGGAAGGAAACCAAAGCAGGATGTTAGGTCTCACAGAGACAGAGATCCCCCAAGTGGGGTTGGGTTTGGTGCAAGTGTCAGAGTTTACCTGGTTGTCATGGAAGAGCATATCTACCCTTCAGTTCTGTTTTGGGGCTGGAAAAAAGCCCAGATTTATGGTTCACAGGTGACAAACCATGTGTAGGCAAAAGCTGTAGACAAGTCCACAAAGCAGTTGGTCTGTCAGCAGGGGGCTCATTGAAAAATGAGAAGATGCATTTAACTGACTTACTTGAGCTTTTGCATTAGGGATGAGCAACAGGGTTGAAACGTCCTCCTAAAACACTGCAGCTGCAGATGGGAGCAGGCTATTGAAACAGCAATACTACAGAAATGTTTGTTGTATCCCACTTATTCTATGGAGCCTGTTGGAATAAAAATGGAAGCCAGTACACCAAACCTTGCAATTTGTGTTGCATAATACAGTTACTTACTGTTCTTTGGTATGAAAACTAACACAGCATGAATGTTTACACTACACTGGGATAGAAACTCTAGTAAAATACATGCTTTGCCATTTAGCTTTTTTAAATAACTAGTTTATGGCCTCCTGGTCTGTTTTAGTTCATTTTACTTTACAGGAATTAATAGGCTGCTCCATTTGTATCTTACATAAGTTGTATCTTTGGTATTTTAAGTTCCAGAATAGATTGGTTTTGCCCTAAGGTGTATTCAAGCTCTAATACATATTTCTATTTCCCAAGCACGTGTTTTATTTGCAGTATATCTGCTTATATTTTTATTGCATAAATTTGTCAATTTTCTTCAGTTTGTTTTCAGCATTGAATATGATAAAGGCAATTTAAAGAAACAGTCTGAAAACAATGTCTTAAGAACAAGGCCACTTTGAAAAGTTAAACAGCGTGCTTTGTAAAAGACAGTGAACTGTGATTGGGAATAAAAATAAATACTCCACAGTGGGAAATTGTTGTCTATTAAAATTCTGTTCTTTCCCTCTGAGTGTTTTTCATCATCAGTGATATAAGTTACAAAGCTTATAAAAATCTTAAATATATTTTAATCTGTTCAGATGATGCTTTGACTAAAGGTTGCAGACCTTGAGAACTGGTGAGGAACTCAGTATTTTGGCCATAGTCTGGCAAGGAAAGGTCTGTTTCTTCAGCACATAACTACATTATTGTTCTTCCTTTCTTGAAACAAGCACAGTCAGGTGTAGAGATGCCTACCTGCTCTCCTGAGAACTCTCAATACCCCTGAAGAGATGCAGTACTTGCAGTGGTCGCCTTGGTAAAGGCCACACCTCCCACAACAAGTAGGACTTTTCCAAAAGATTTCCATTCCTGCAGAAAAAGTCAGAACTGAATTCTCTGTTGACAGAGTTCTTGCACTGACTGTGTGCCCTATTAAAAGCCTTCTCCCTGGTTTTGATGAGGAGCATGTTACTGCTCTGTCTTCATACAGACCAGTGTACTGGAAAAGGGAACTCCCTTCTGTCAGCTTCTGTTCTCATCACTTGTCAGTTACAAAATTTGCAGTTTTCCTTCATTTGGGCGGGGGAGTGGAGAGGGAACAAATCTCGTATTTTTTTTCAGATATCTCTACCTAAAGTGAGACAGCAGAGACCTTTGCTGTTACAAGCATTTCTTAAAGCTCATTTGTAAGAGCTTCTCTTCACTGCTCTGTCAAAACAGATGGTTTTTTTCCTGCTTAGAAGTTGATGGGAAAGGTTTTCTCTCTTTTACTTCCTGTTCTGGTACTATTGGTTGAAGACTGTAGGACAGACCACTGAAGAACAACAGTGTCACGAACAAAATGTTCCTTGATTGTGTTTACATGACTGTGTGCCTCCTGTCTACCTACCCATTTTTTTTTGGTGGATTTGTTTTTTGATTGCATAATGATTTGCATATTGCCTCCAAAAGCATCTATGACTCCAGCTGTCCCTGATTCTTTCAAAATGCTTCTTCTTTGAGGTCCAGGAATTGCATACAGCTCATCCCTATGTATGGAGAGTGCTTTTTGCTAATATATTCGGGTTTGACCCAGCTCCAAAGATAATAGCCAACAGCTCTTCTCTGCTGATACTAAAGGGATGCTTGTTCTCTGAAGTGCTGCCTCATAAAAGCCTTTTAAGTATTTCACATTCATCCTCTAATTAAGCAGGTGTCTAAATCTGCAAAGCTGCTTCATTCTGAAATCCAACCTGCCTCCACTTCAAAGGTGGTTGTTTCTTTTCCCAAAGATGCTTTAGAAGTGCTTCTTTGACACTTCAAATTTGTAGGGTTATTTAAAGGCGTTGCTTCTCACCTGATTCCGTACATATTTTCCAAAAATACTCAGAATACATCAGATCTGATTACGTGCCTCAAGGACATTCTTTAATAGTGGTGCTGGAGTTCATGTCTTGGACTGAAGATCTTTAATTGCAGTGAGTAACTGGCTCTTCTGCTCAGCCTAATGATCATTTCATGCTTCTCCCATAAGGAATCTAAATCTTTCCTCTTTAGGTCTTTTTTGTTCTTCTTGTTGTTTGGTTTTAGTTATGAGCAATATGTCAGTTTGGCTTTGAAACATCTGGAATTGGTCATACCCAAACTCTGGGTAAAAAAAAGTGCATTTACCCTGCCTTGTCCCAGGGGTTCCAATATGAAACAGCTCCAAATACAAGCACTGACTTACCAGAATGATATTTTGCTTTATGATACAGAGAGAGGCACTGTGACTTCAGTGTAGGAAGTCTTCCTACACTTGAGTTTTACATCTGAAAATAAGCAGTCTTTTTTTGGAAAGAACGCCTGTGAAGTCATGATTAACTCAGGAACCCAACATGAACTACCACCATCCTAAAAGAGCAAACTGAAAATATTTCTGCTTGTGTAAGAAAAAGACAGGTTTTATTTGCATTTATTACGTCCTCAAGGAGACTCAGAGTTAACTTTAGAAGAAACAAGGAATTCCAAAGGAAGAGAGACCCATGTCCTACACCTACAGGATTATGTCCTACAACCACAGACTACTACTTTCCCATCTTGCATGTTTTCAAGAAAACAACATATGGCTGAAATGAATTTGCCAGAGCAAGCAGAAGGATATTACACCAGATGTGAGCCCTGTTCACTCACAGCGGTTACTCTGTGTTTTCTGGTGGATTTTGGCTCTGCAGCACAGATCCAAAGTAACACCTAGAACCTGAAAACCCCCAGAGAAAACAGACGACTGAATCCTTAAGGAGTTGCCTCCCCTGGTCCCACAGGCAGTGTACTCTAATCCCAAGGGGGTGAGGACACAGGATGTTTCTCACAGCAGGACCCCAGGTTTTGCCCCAGGGTTCTTGGTGGCTCCCACATCATGCTGCCATTCTCTTTTTTAGGGTACATGCAGACAATGTTCTGGATGCTCCACAGGTAGCCCACAGGGCATGAAGAAAAGAAGAGTTTCTGCTGATCTTCCTCCACCCAGTAGCAAGAAGGAAGGAATTATGCCTGAGACAACCCTTCAGCTTCAGAGCTATCCTTTAAAAACTAAAGGCTTTTTTTTCATATGACTCATTATTTGTTGATTCAGGCAAGTGCTGGGGCAGCAGGAGGCTGCTCCCTTATCCTGTCACACAAACTGTTTTGGTGCCTGCCCTCTGTTTTCTCAGGCAAAAGCGGGTAGATTTTCTAGCTGCAAAATCAGTATTTTTCATTACAGAGTAACTTGGTCTGCAGAACTAGAAAGTATCCTGGTCCTACTGGGTCTAAAATGTGAACAACCTCAGATCTTTCAGTAATTAGAAACCTCTAAGAGAGGCAGTGGCTTTGCTTTTCCCTGGAACACATCCACGGTACGCACATACCTGGTATGCACTGCTGTGTTCCTCTGGTGAGGTCACAGTTTAGCACTTGTCCTTCTCAGTTCCACCTTAAATTGGATGTACAGTTCTTGAGACACATTTTGGTGCATCAATCTCCTCAGGGCATTTCTTTAATTTAAGGAAAGGTGCAGAGACTCCAATTAACCTCCGATGAAGAGCCCCATAGTTCATTGTCCGTCTGGGAAAATGAACCTCAGGGAACAGCACTCTTACATTGCATGTCAGAACCACAATGAGAACTCATGTTTTTAGCTCCTACTCTGGCATGTAACCTATTAGAACAGTGTGAATAAACATGGTCATTAATCTCCCAGAGCCTTCAGGTTTTTTCTATGCAAGGAAGAAATTATATTTGCCATGGGTGAAATCTGGAAAAAAAAATGAGCACAATTTAAGAACATCAGCATGTGCCAACTCACTACACAGTGGTTACTTCCCTGACTTTTTTTTACAGACAGAATAGGAATTCTACTTAGGAGTAAATGCACTGGTGGATACTAACTTTCTGATGGTACTCCCAAGATAATGTTTCTATCCACAGATAGGCAAGTAACTAAGAATAGCAACTTGTTTTGTCTGAGCAGCCAAAAGCACAAGGCTGATACTTGCCCAGAGCAAAATGAGCTAATAAGAATATGATTCCTCCTGTTGGATGCTCCCTGCTAACTCCTGAGCACTCATCCCTGGGCAGAGCAGAACCTACAAAAGGGCTCCATCCTTACAGAAATACATGGTAGCACATGCAACAACAGCAAGATTCAAACCTCTATTGGCTGAAAAACCTATCTGTCAATGTCCCCTGTTTTGCCCCAGTAAACAGCTACAGTCTAAACTGAGGTCCCCAAAACTATTTTACTGACACTAAGTATCAGTAAAAAGTGTAAAAGGTGGCCCCAAGATGATACAGAGCAATCTATAGGGTCATTATCCCTTTACCTTTCTGCCATGCTGGCAGCCAGGAGCCATCTCCAGCCCTGCTATTACTCAGTACTCAACTCTGCCTCAGAAATTAGGTTTGTCTTGAAGGTGGACAGATAAGCAGAAGTCTTGCACTATTATCAATTTCTTTTTCCATGTATTGCCAATGAACTGTGCAGACACACCTGTATGTATCTGCAAGTTTCTTCAGGTCCTTTTGTGAGAAAAGCTGGTTCATCTAACAGACTCCAGACTGTTGGCTCATAGCAATTTCAAAAGGAAAAAATGTATTAAATATAAAAATAATAATGCCCCTACAACAAGTGGAATAACCTTCCCAGTGAACAAGTTAATTAGACACACCTGAGCCTCCCATGTCTTAGGCAGTCCCTCAGGGTTTGTTTCTGGGCACACCTTTTGCTCCTCGGGCAGCAGAGGGCTGTGACAGTCATGCTCACTGCTGTGTGTTTTGATCTCCTGAAAAAGGACAAAGAAATCACTTGAGGCCATGCTTTAAACAGCCAAAAGTACAAACGACCATGGAACATTTCATACTGCAGTCTGCGGTCAGCTGCAATGGACTTCTGTGGATACCTAAGCTTGTAGTCCTCAACATATCTGGGACTTATTCTAGGGAAAAAATAAAGTATTTCTGCTAGCATTTCTGGGGAGCCAGACATGGAGCACAAGGCTGCAGAAAATGTAAAAGTGGCTGAATTACAGACTCTGGGTTAAATATAAGAGGACTTAATTCATCATTTACTGAGATGAAAACAAGGGAGTGATATAATAAATTGATTTCAAAGTGCTTCACTTCAATAATGGTATAAAACAGTACTTTGTGTTGTCACATGAGCAAAGGTTGGTGAACTGTCAGCCCTCATTACTTGGGCAAATGTTCTTTTGTGAACTCCCAAATGACTTCATGATACACAGAAATGAGTACATGTCTGTAATAGTTATCTTCAAAAATCAATAAGCATAAAGTTTACAAAGAAGGAAAATCAGTAAATGTAAGGAATCATAATTAAAAGGTGCAAAAGAAAAGAAAGGCTTAAAAAAAAAACCAACTCAAAGAGTCCCATGAGAGAAGGGTTAGAGTTAAGCATTCCTGAGTGAAATGATGGCCCATCTCTGTCTAAGATACCCTGTTTCAGAAAAGAAGTAGAAAAGACAAAGGTGCAAGAGAAGTTAAAAAAACTTACAAACTCAAAAAGGAGAATAATGGAATCAGTCATGCATGGTGTATATTTCATTTGCCTCCAGGATTTCACTTTACGCTCTGAATTTGCTGTAACAATGGATCCAGGGTCCCCAACATCCTTGTTCCACCCCATGCAGGGCACATTCTCCTGAACCACTGCAAAACCCCAATCTGGTTTTGATATCCCTTTTGCTTTTTAAACATTTCCATTCCATTTAGCATGTTGAACTGCCTACCATCATGCTCCTAGATCCAAGCTGTCTTCCATAACTATTTTTCCCTCATATTCATTGTTAGAATATGAACAGATATCCATTAATCTTTTGCATGCTATTTACTAATCATTCTGCCTTTACAATATCCTCCTATTAAAATAATCACTCTGCATCTCTTTTTCAGTTCCACTTCAAGAGGAGTTTTCCTTCTGCCTCTTACGAGTATTTAGCACCTGCCTTTGAAGGGAAGTCTAGACATGAGCAAAGTCATTTTGCGCATGTCTAGACCAAAAGCACCACCAAATTTTGATAGCAGTCTTCAACCAGGCTCCTAAGTAGGGTCCTGGAGTATGCCCAGCAAGTGTATGGCAGGTGAAATATTCCCTCCCCTAAGCAACAAAAAGAGAGGTGGTGTTTTCCCCCTTCCCGCTTTCAACCTTTCGCTCAAATTCATCACCACCAAATTCCATATATTGTTTGCCCCAGACTCATCTTCTCTGTCCTGGAGGGGAGTAGAAGGAATAAAATGAGAAAGAGCAGCAGATCATAATAACAGAAGGAAGCAAACTGCACAAAGTCATCCTTCATTTTTTTGTCCTGGAAAAAAACAGACTTGGTCTGAGGAAACTAAGCAGGAAGTTGTAAAACGTCATTTGTGGAGCAAAAGGGAGGTTATACTCTAACACCAGAGAAAAGTCACAGGGCAAAAACATTCTCAGATTTTACTCCTGTTATTGGCACCTTATATTATAACATATGAAGGAAAATTCACTATCTGTCAAGAAAATTCACAATACGCAGAAAAAATATTAAATTCTATGTGTTATTGAAGGGTAAATATTTTCTCTTTGTACTACTTTATATTTGGTTTGCTTCTCTGTTAGATTTCAGCTTTTCTTTCTTACCTTCCTTACAGTACAAATTATACAGAGGAACAAATTTATTATTTCACTCAAGAGGCAGTTATGAGTACATTTAACTCATGAGCTGTGGTGAAGGCTTAAGTTCATCTTTAACCCAAGCTTTATTGTATAAAGAATATCTGATAATTACTGTGCTTTCACCAAAGAGAGACTATCCATGGGAACCTAGGATGTGGTTGGTGCCTGTTGGACTTTATGGCCTTTGTGCATGATGACTAATTGATCAATGAATAAAACAGATTACACTGTTCTCCAGTTAAGGGATAAGTGGTTTTTTCCCTGTCTGGGACCTAATGACAGAAGGATCCCCAAGAGTCACCCACTAAGGAAGAAGCAAGAGGTACATATAGTATAATGATGTGAATTCAATACCCACCCAATTTATTTTAAAATACATCTGTGCACATCCTTTGAAGATATGCTCTAGAAGAAATTCCTTTGTAATCTTTCTTGTTCAGTCCTGTTCCACTGGGGTTGGGAAACATCTGTGTGTGCAGCTGGGGGGAAGATGGGGGAATTATTTTATCAGGTTTTCTTTAGCGAGCTTTAACCTTCCTTAGTCTTTCAGCTTCTCTTCCTCTCCTAAAGGCTTCCCTCTAACATTTCCTTTTAAGCAGTCCTACTGTATGCAAGATCCACATTTGACTTAGATACTTAATTCAAGCAATTTATATCAAGAGTTATTCTAATGCCAGACAGCTGGACCAAGCCCACTTCCATATTAAGGCAGATGCATGTGCCCAAACGCCTTTGATCCTGCTTCTCATCTTCCTCCAGATGCACTAATCAACAGCCAGCAGCAAAGTCAAAACTAAATAATATTGGCTTATCTTTTGTTCCTTCAGCAATAAACCCTCTCATTATCTTTGCTAGATAAAGCAAAGATAAGCCCTGTAAAGGGGTAAGAAACCCCAGCATCTGTTGCATTGATTTATTCCCACGTGGAATAAAATAATTTATTTGAAGTACCTTATTAGACAGTTGCATCATGTGGCATTTTCCTTCTTCTAGAATAAGATGGGAGATGATGAACATGGAGAGAAAGAAGATATGCACTGAAGTGAGCAGTGGCAAAAGCATTGGGCAAGGCAAAGAACAGGGGAAAGGAGGGAGAGCTGAGGAAACAGAAGCAGAAAATGATAGTGAAAAAATACTTGGGAAGCTCTGATTTCCAGAACTAGGCTTGCTGAACTCTTTCCACACAGAATTTCACAAAAACATCAATAAAGACTGGAATACTTAAAAAGTACTTAAATAGAGCAGGTGTGCAGACCCTATGGGAGCTCCACAGCAATATGGTTCGAGTCAGCTATATATAAAAAACCCATCTAGAGAGTTTGGCCTATTTGAGTGACTGTCAAGTGGAGAAAAAGAGGTTGTTCTTAATGATACTTTGGGGCTCAAATATTGATTAGAAAACAGATTGGCTTTGTCCCACCCTTCAAAAAGGTTGGCTGTTCCTAACACACAGATGCCTGATTAAGACCTTACATGTGCTTTTGTACACTTTCCTCGGGTTCAGGAGAGGACATCTCTCCCTCCTGGTCCTGGCACACTTGTGGAGGGAAAGGCCATGGCAAGTGTTGTTCCCCCATGGTGGCCAAGCCCAGGGGACAGAGGCAGGGCATGGGGCCAGACCATGCCCAGGTACATGGCCCAAGGACCCTGGGCACTGCAGCCCTCTCAGGAGGAGCTGGGCAGATGGCCATGTTCCCCTCAGGGGAGCCCAGGACTCCAGATCACTGCTGCCAGCACACCTCCAGCCCTACACGAGGCACCCCTGTCCCTGACAGGAGGGTGGAGGGGACAAATCTCAGCCACCCTCACCAAGGGATGGAGAGAGGCTCAGGGCTGCCAAGCTCATGGAGCTCATCCCCTCACTTGAGAGCCGCTGCACACCTGGGGCTCGTTGGGTGCATTATCAACTCTGCCACCACCCTCTGGTATGGTGCGGTGGATCGCGGTGCCTGTGGGCAGCGGGTGGAGTGGTGTGAGGGATGTGGTCGTCCGAGCCGCCTCCGCCTGAGGGGAGACGGGAGTGCCCCGAACGGACAGCGACGTGAGGGGTGCAAGCAGGGGAGGAGTCCCCTCGTCCCCTGGGGGCTGAGGAAAGGAGAGCCGGGAGCGGCTCCTCTGGCGCGGCCCCTCTGCCCATCACCGGGTTTGCTGTGGCCTGGTTTTTGGTCAGTTTGAGTTGTTTGCCCCGTCCTTGCAGTGGCGACGGCGAGAGCTCGGCCTAGCTGTGCTTCCCCCACCTCGTGCCGCTCGGGGGTTTGTTTTGGTTCGGGACACCTCCCTTCCCTGCTGCTCCCCTCAGGGCCGGTACCTCCTCGGTGCCTCGCACCGGCTGTCTTGCAGGCTCGGTTTGCCACCTGTAGTGTGGGGTTGCAGTGTGCCTGTAGCTTGGCACTCTCGAAGCTGTGTCCCTGGGTGAGCAGGGCTCAGGTCATGGCACACCTTGGCATTCTCGGGGCTGTCCCTGGGTGAGCAGGGTTCAGGTAATGGCACAGCTTGGCACTCTCAGGGCTGTGTCCCTGGGTGAGCAGGGCTCAGCAATGGCAATGTCGGGGTCACCTCCCTTCAGGGTGCTTGCCCTAGAGAGTTAAAAATCTCCTGCAGGGCCTCTTCCTGCTCTGCTTCACATTTCCAGTTGTGCTGTTGTGCTCGTCTTCCCTCACTTTTCACCACAACCCCCTTATTAAACTTGGGTAAAACAGAAACGTAAGTATAAAACACTGCATCGTGCATAGATGAGCTGGAAAGCACGCTTGGCCATACATTGTTCCAGCTCTAAACCTAACATGAAAAAAGTTCTCATGTTGTCATGAATCTAAAGAGGCAATGCAAAATCTCTCTCTACCGCATCTTCTCTAATTTCTGAGACCTTTGTCATTGTTTGCTGTCAGTACTTACTGCTCTGAAATGAGAGATCCACAGTGGTATGTGCTGTGCCTATTCACAGACAGGCCCTTCCTAAAGATGATAAATTCCTAGTAAAAGTAGAGGGGAAGTAAAAGAAAGAGAAAACAGCTTGTGCAAGGTCATGCAGAGGTCACTGGGAAAAAAATTAATTGGGTGGTTTTAAAAAAAAAAAAATTTACAATTTCAGTGTTTTCCACCTTGATTGCCCACATCACTGGCAGTGTTGACACAGCAGCATGTCCAGAATAGGTGCCAGTGACATAGTGTCATCATCCAGATCTGGTGTCACAGGCATGAAGGTTTCTCTGACCTAACTCAAATGATTTTGCAGAAATAAAAATTTTAGGGAAGAGCTACTAGGACTGTGCATGTACTAGCAATTGTGAAAAGAAAAGCGATGCTCGTGATTGTGTGTGTCTGTGTATTTTTAGTCTAATGGACAGAAAGTTGAAGAGAATTTAGAGAGGGATAACCAAAAGGAGTATAGAGGCTTCCATGAAATTTACAAAGAAGCTTTCAGTCAAGCAGATTTGTTTTAAGAACCCTTAATGAAAGCTAAACGTGTGTTATGGTAGTGCAGACAATAAATAAGAGAGAACAACTAAGTATGACTCCACAAATCCCAAGTACAAAGCTTGTTTTATGGAAATTCACAGAATATGCACTTGGAGATAGCTTCATCCCTTGGTTGTTGATTTGAACCTGAGCAAGGCAGAAGAATGAAAATAATTTTATCTCAGACACCCCACTAAAAATGCAGAATGCCAACATTCTTCAGTTTGTCTCTTGCTTACAGGTCTCCCTGTTTCCATCTCCTTTTTCTCTCCTCTGCATGCAGACATATACAGAAAATAAAATTAATTAAGGAATTTGTATTAATCCTTATCTGCAAAGTTATCTTGACTTTTTGAGAGTTAAAGGCAGATTTACTCCTCCCCAAGCATTTAAATAATGTTCACTCTCTAGTCCCCTGTCTCTTCATTAAATTTTACTTTGTCAGTTCTTTTTAAAATTAGTCTTAGCAACTCACCAATGCATTTTTCAACCATGGTGTAAATACGACTGACTTTAAGTAGGACTGGTGTCTGCTGAAAGGCTACAGAGGCAAGACTAGAGGCAAAACCAGGGTAAAATCCTAACTAATTGGCTGCTCTCTTAATGCATAATCAGATTTCCCAGCCCCAGTGATTTTGTCAATACACCATGCTCACTATATAATGTTTTAAATCCATCCCCAAATGCTTCATTCACACTATTCAGCATTCCAAGTACCATTTCTCCCACCCATCTGTCTGGCACATGAATTGCCAAACACCTTTCCTTGGTTGGGTCTTTTTGAAGTTGATGCAAAAAGAGATGCAAGGAGGCTCTTGCTGAGGTCCTGCACAGCCCCAGGACCACTGTGATGGAGGAGTGAAATCCCCAGAGCTCACCTCGGCGTCCAGCAGCAACACCAGGTTTGGTTCACTGGAACCAGTGCTGCTGTCTCCCCGGCAGATCTGAAGACCTTCTGGCTACATTAAATTCTTTCACCACAAGGTAGTGCATGTCCTTTTCTAACTTTGAAACATGCATTTATGTAACCTTTTTTTTATTATTGTATATTGGACATGGTTTATTCTCATACTTTGCAGCTTCCTTTTTTTTCTTTTGTGGTAATCTGAAATTAAATTAAAAATAAAGTAGCATTATTCATCCAGCAGATGGTCAGTGGGCCACCTACACCAATTACTTTTATTAACAGCCCTCATTCAAGTAATGAGTGGCCCAGTTACTCCTGGTCATAGGTCCAGTGGCTTAGCAATTGGTTCAAGTGGATCAGAAACAGTACACTGAGCCAATCCTTAAATCATCCGTTGCTTTATTGCCAGCTTCATACAGATTATAAAATGAAATAAGACAAAACTGATCTTATGCTGATGGTTAAGTTCTGCCACTGAGCACTAAAGAGAAGGTTGATAGATCAGCTTTTAAAGATGCTATGTGACTAACCTGGAAATATAGGCATTGTCTGGCAAAAGGAGGTTCTACATTTTTGACTTTGTATTGATTTTGATTGCCAGTGCAAGTACTATTTAAGCAAGAAACTATTCCTCTAGGGCCCTTCACTTAATAGTTATTGTAGCCTCCTTATCCTGTTAGAATGAAGAGAATCGGATTGCTCTGGGTTGAACAGCCGCTTGAAGTCAATCTCTGTGTCCACTGTTAAGGGAAACAACGTTAGTGAAGGGAAGCAGAAGGCAGCATATCAAAATGATATCCTCAAAGCATTTTCTGCAGATGTCTCAAGAGTTCATGGGCTATTATGAAGCACAGAAGACATCTGGTCACATTTTTATAATCTCATCAGTGTATATAGAAAAGTCTTCTCCTGTTTACCTCATCAAGAGCCACAGAAAGGCTTATATATTTCTTTATGTGCTTATTTATCTTATTGCTATGGGAACATACTGATTCTTAACTATCCAAATCAGCTTAATGTGTCGTTAAGTCACCAAGTTCTTTCACTGTAACATCTGACTCTCTCCTGCTTATTTATAGCTCTTCATTGAATCACTTTGTGAAGCAGGAGGCTTGGGGATATTTTTATACTGTGTTATGGGACGTGTTGTCTTTCATCTGCGAATGCTGTGAAATCACCCTTTCCTGCTCAAGAGTACTATTGTGCTTTTGTTCAGTGCTAACGACACCTCAGTGTGGTTTGTGGGAACACTTTACTTCTCCCCTGGAAGGAGAATACTAAATTGGCTGATTCTGCAAGCACCACTGCAGCTTCCAAAATCCAGGCATGATGAATTTTTTCTGGTGCCCTGCTCCCACAGGTTAACATGGGCTGCCTAACCAGGTTTACTGGGTGCTGTGGAATCCCAATTAGACCAAAAACATATTGCAGAACCTAATTTTGATGAACCAACATAGCAGGCTTTATTTACTGTGCTTTGTCATCTTGACCTAGTTTGATGTGGACATTTCTTTCCTAAGAATTAATTAAAGCAGAAAAATAGAAAAATATTCTGGATTTGTTTTAGCTGGAGGACAGCATATTGTACACTGTTGCAACATTTGACAGTATTTCTTAAACCAAGATTTTTGTTTAAATTGCCAACATACTGGACAATTTATTTCATTTATATGATCATATTTCTGAAGACCACATAAGCCATGCTGCTATCCATGAGGAGTGTTTTTGCTGTCTGCCTCTCATTACCTGTTTTGACAGAGGTCTGTATGAAATGTCTTCATTTATCTGCATAACTATTCAAGTCTATTTTTTTTTTCTTCAGTCTTCCCTTCCACTTCTAGACCAACCCTGGACCTGTATGTGATGTCCAGTCTCTCTTCTCTTCCACGTCTGCCAGGGATGGAACAAGCAGTTCCCTTGGAGAATGACATGGTGTGGCATGTCAGTGCTCACTAACACTATTTGCTGTAGTCTGAGGGGGTTTGTCTGAGCAATGGCCAATTCCAATTTTCTGCTACCTAAATTCTGCACAAACAAAAGTAGTTACCTAATAGCTGTGCCATGAGAATAAAATATCAGACCTGCCTCATGTTATTGCAATTGTTTGGTCATACCCACAAAATAAAATAAGCTATGTCCTTTACAAGGCAAAATGATTCTCCCTTCCCACCCTGAATTCTGAAGAGACAGGAGTTCTAGTGTGTTGTATACGTCCCAAAGGAACAGAGGAATTGGATCCATTCATACTGGAGGTCACTCCTTTGGAGGTTGCATCCAATGCCTCCTTCACAAACACTGATAAAGGAGCCTAAGTGGTAATGCCCTATTTCAGGGCTAGCCTGGGATGCTTCCAGGTGTTCTGTCACATTTTCCCTGGAGAAAGCAAGCTGTGCTCAAGTACTTGGTGCAGCAGGAGCTGCCAGGAACCTGTCACAGTTTAGTGAAAACCATCAGCTTATGATGCCCCAATAAGGGCATGAGACTGGATGTGGTAGCCAGGATTTGCAAGATCCTGTCAGATGACTCTCTGGCTTGTGTCTCCCTTCAGCAGGAGATAAACTTCTGGATCAGGAAGTTGCAGCCTTCCTGGCCTAGGACTCTGCACCACTTTCCTTGGCAACAGCCTGGAGTGGATGCTGGATGATGGTGGCTACTTGCATAAGGATGTGGAGAACAGGCCTCTTCTGCAAAAGGTAGGTGGGAGTGGCTTGTTTGCTTAGGCTGTGAGGATAGACACTAACTGGAGTTGAAGGGTTGCTTGCAGAAGGAGAAGCATTTGGCCACAGCTCATGAGAAAAGCGTGAGAAACCACTGAGGTGAATTGAGAAACTGGAGGGAGAAAAGAAATCAAGCTTAAAGAAGGTTCACCCCTGTTGCTGTACTGGGATTTAGTCTCACAAGAGGTTACAGTTTATTTATAAGCAGTTCAGCATCTTGAAAATTCAAAAATGTGGATCTGACCCTTTAGCCTTAATACACCTGCCGTACCTTGAGTATTGCAAGAATGATGAGGTTCTTCAGCCTGAAGAAAATGAGGCTTAGTGGGACCTTATTGCTCCCTACAGCTACCTGAAAATAGGTTGTAGCAAGGTGCGGGTTGGTCTCTGCTTCTAAGTAACAGGACAAGAGGAAATGGCCTCAGGTTGCTCCACAGGAGGTTTAGATTGGATACTGGGAAAAATGTCTTCACTGAGAGGTTGTTCAGACATTGGAACAGATTGCCAGGTGTCTTGGTTTTGTAAAGAAGATAGGTATCTGCTAAAGAGGGGCAGGGCCTCTCTTGGAATGGATAATTCAAATCCCCTCTCCTCAAATTATTATAATTTAGAAAAACTAAAACAGCTTTCAGGCAGAGATATGGGGATAGGAATAACAGGTCTTTACTAATAGGTATAGTAAGGCAAACAAACAACAAAAACTACAGCAATTAATAGCGAACAGAACCAGGGCCCTTCATGGGGCTTGGTTTCATAAAACTCGGGGCAGTTCAGTCTCCTGGGACTCCGAAAAAAAATTACCAAGCTGGAATGGCGAGGGATCCCGGGCTGGTGGATCGGATAAAATCCAGAGCTCCGTCGGTGGTCACTGGAGGGCAGGGATGTCCGGCAGGGAGGGCAGCACGGGGCTGCGGTGCAGAACAGTCTCAAAGCAGCGCTGAGGAAGCAGCGGCTGTGGGACAGGGCTGGGCCAGCTCCAGCAGGACAGCAAAAGGAGAACTCAGGAGTTTTCTTGGGCACATGAGCAGAATGATGGTAGCTCTCCTCAGGATCAGATTCGGGTGGTGCCACTGAAAAACCCACGCAGCAACAGCAGCCCCATCCTCTCCCAATGCAGAGCACACCAAAAGTGAAGCTGTCCCCCCAGCCCCGTCTTTTTCCCTGCTCCCCCCGCCCCCCAAGAGAAACTCCTGGAGACAAAGAGTGTTGCCAAGTGCCAGGCTCCATCCTTTTGTTTCACCTGAGCACCAATAAGTATTCGGTCGTTAGTTGTCTTGAAACCCTTGGGAAAAAATTCTATAGGTGACAAAAAAACCAAGAAACAAGCCTAACCCCCAACACCAGGGCAGTGGTGGAGTAACCATCCCTGGAGAGGTTCAGAGGACACGTAGCTGTGGTACTTGGGGACACAGTTAAGGGGTGGGCTTGGCAGTGCTGGGTTACTGGTTGCTCTTAAAGGTCTTTTCCAACCCAAATGATTATATGACTCTATGAAGATCCAAAGTCAAGCTGAGTTTAGAGCATATTTTCTTGCCATCGTCTCACACAAAGTCTAAGTTAAAACAGCCAAATGACGCAGCTTTTCTCTCACAGTGAGCAAGGCATCTGGTGTTTCAATGAGAGCTGTGCTACCCCAGAAATGTCTCGCCTCCTCCCCAGTGTATTGGCTCTATTGCCAGCCCTGCAGCACAGACACGTAATTGAAATGCTGTTGGAGGCTGAGGCTGGAGTAGGTGGTATGTTCTGAGAAAGGGAAGTTCCCAACCATCCCGTGGTGATTAGTTCATGCTATCCACAGTGAGAAGAATGTTTTGTTCCATTTCTCCACAGGTGATGGCAGCACCATCTGCAAAGTATTTTGTTATTAAGTGAAAAATAATGACCTGTTTTGTCACAGTGGGAGTTGTTTGGTTGGGTTTTTTTCCTGCTTGTCTCTCTGTATGCCTGTACAGAGGACAGGCATAGGGACAATGATCTGGTTTTGTGCCTGATGTGGTGCCCTGTGGGATCAATGTCTGTTCCTGGAAGGAGGGACATTGGGGCCAGTTGAAGCAGAGCTATTGATATTAGGTGTGTGCTGTGTATATATTTTGTCTCCAAGGTTTTCATGTCAGTACTTGAAAACCGTGTTTTGCTGGAGGGATGCCATCTGCAACTCCCAAAAGAGCAGCTAATGAATGTGCCAGTTCCTTCCTGAAGTGGTGCAAGAAAGCCTGTCCCACCTGGGTAAACAGAGCCTGTGCTCCTCCCAAGCCCAAGCCTCTGCTGGCTGCAGCTTTGACTGTGGAAAACGCTTGGACAGCGAAGGCACCTAGCACAGGTGACTTTGGGAGAACAAGCTAACACACCCTCACAACTCACATAAGTTACATATTTGTCAGTGTGAAAAGGCAATAAATTTCTCCTTCTAACTTACCTGCAGCAAGAATAGTAAAACTTTGACATAAGGTGTGAAATTATAGTGGAGTGCTTTTGTTGATGCTCACCCTAGAGCTAAATTACATTTTTCCAGGACTTCAAATGGAGCAATTTTAATCTTGTTCTGATTTGATAGTGCTGTCTGTTTTCAGTTCCTTGAAATGGGTTTTTCCGGCCACGTTCCTTGTTTTTCCAACCCCGCTCTTTGCTTAGCCCAACAGATTGAACTTAGCACTAGTAGGGAGCTTGTCCTGAAAAGGCAGAAGAGAGCAGGAAATCCAGTTCTTCACTGAAAATAGCAACTCACTCGTGTTTTAAGAAATCAGATAATTGTATCCTTGCAAGGGGTGACCTACAGGTGAATTTGCTTAGTTCAGGTTCCTTGTGGGTGTCCTAGGTTACAATGTAAAATTGTGCCCAAGGTTTGTATTCTATCCCCATGAGCCGTTGGAGCCAAGGTGGGGCAGTGTTTTCCTTATCTTCTGTTAACGAGCCTAACAATGCCTTGCCACATGACTCATAGATAACTTCCTCCGGGAGTTATCTCTGTTTAATGGGCCATCAAGGACTCATAGAATGAGATCAGCCCATTGGAGATGCTCTGCCCAGGGGGAGGAGCCAAGCATTCCCACCTGGATAAATCCAGGGTTTGGGACAGCACAGGCAGCTTTTTATCCACTGGACTCCCAGAGGAGACAAGACCTACCAGACCTTTCTACAGGATCACTGCTTCGACAAGATCATCTCATCTGGACTGCCGCTACCACCCTAACAGGGTGTCAGGTTGTATTCTGACTCTGTCAGTGGTTTTTTTTTGTACTATTACTTTTATTTTACTTTCTTTTATTTCTTTTCCTCTTATTAAATTGTAATTCTGACTTAGAGTCTTTCACTGGTTTTGCTTTCAAACCAGCACATATTTTTGGCGCCCAACGTGGGGCTCGAGGTACTGAGAAAAGTCAGAATTACAATTTTGTATTGGGAAAAAAGACACCTTTTCACCATGATGCTTAGCATGTTCACATCTGTCTTGTACCTAGCTCTCTATATCTTTCCGCACATGGACAGTATCTGCAGATCTTAATATTCTGGTGTAAACCAGGGTATTGCACTAAAATTGCTTTATTGGTCTATTATGTCTATTGCATGATAACCTCCGAGGCAATGAGCACAATTCAGAATATGTACTCAATTTTGTTGTCTTGTCCCGGTCTAGGATGTTTTGTTTGGGGTCTCAACAATCTCACCCAGCCGCAGTGGGGAGGGGTAAAGAATAATTTTTTCCCGCCTTTTAGGCCTGATACAGCAGTTTTTGAAACTATTGAGTTCTCTCTGGATACCAAGGACAGCATAATTTTGTTGTTAGTACTGCTTTCTCTTCTCTGCACAGCCTGCACCATGCTTAAAGTGCAATGTTTTCTTGAAGCAGAAGAGAAAAGAACCAAATGCACAGCAACAGCCTTCGTGTCTACACAGATTGTCACAGAGGAGAAAGGAACCAAAAGCCAGGCAACAGTGTCCGAGTCTACTCAGACTGTCACAGAGGGAACAGAAGCCAAAAGCCAGGCAACAGTGTCCGAGTCTACACAGACTGCCACAGAGGAAATAGAAGCCAAAAGCATGGCAACAATGTCCTCATCTACGCAGACTGTCACAGAGGAGAAAGGAACCGAAATCAAGGCAACAGTGTCCGCATCTACACAGACTGTCACAGAGGAGAAAAGAACCGAAATCAAGGCAACAGTGCCCACGTCCACGCAGACTGCCACAGAGGAGAAAGAAGCCAAAAATGCCAGCATTTCCACACAAACCATCACTGAACTGGAACAGCCTAAACCGGTAGCAGTTGCTCCTGTTCAGAAGAAGAAAGCAAAGAGCAAATCAGTCCGCATAGTGACTGATGAGGATGCAGCAGGACCTTCGCACCTTCACACAGCAGAAGAGACAGAGCCAGAGATCATCACTCGCTCTCTGTCCCTGGGTGAGCTGCGTGACCTGCGGAGGGAATTCACCCGCCAGACAAATGAATCCGTCCTGACTTGACTGCTCCGTATCTGGGATGCTGCAGCCAATGACACCATTCTGGATGGAAGTGAGGCCAGGCAACTGGGATTGCTGTCCCGGGATGTGGTCATTGACCAGGGGATCGGGAGAACCCAAGAAACTCTCAGCCTCTGGCGACGACTGCTAACAAGTGTGAAGGACAGATACCTTTGTAAAGAAGATCTCCAGGTGCATCAAGGAAAGTGGAGCACAATGGAACAAGGTATCCGATGCCTGAGGGAATTGGCTGTGCTGGAGATCATTTTCTCAGAGGACGAGAGATTTCCTAAAAGCCCAGATGAAGTCCAGTGCACGTCGCAGATGTGGTTGAGATTCGCACGGCTTGGACCAGAGATGTATTCCCGTTACCTGGCAACGCTGCAATGGAGGGCAGGCGAGGACAGGGTGGGAGTCTTAGTCAATAAACTAAGAATTTATGAGGACACTGTCACTGCCCCATTTCGTACCCATGTCTCATCCGTGGAAACAAGGCTGGCTGAGCAAATCCGAAGCTTGATTGAAGAGGGCCATCAGAAACTGAAAAAAGAACTTAAGGAAAAATTTACCACGTCTCACCAGAAACAACAAGAGTCTCTGCCATTAGGAGCAGGCGTCCCCCAGCAAGGGAGAGAACATACACTCCACGAAGTAACCTCTGGTTTTTTCTTCGGGAGCATGGAGAAGACATGAGGAAGTGGGATGGAAAACCCACCTCCTCCTTAGCAGCCCGGGTACGTGAACTGAAAAGAGAGACCCCTACCACAAGAAGTTCGTCTAGAGTCAATGCTGCTCCAGTCTCTCGAGCACAAAACTCCAGACGGGATAGGAATGATGATATGACTGATCCTCTCAAAGGAACCTCAGGAACATATTTACAAGAAGAGAGTAGCGTGTACCATGACCAGGAATAGGGGGGCCCTGCCTCTAGCCAGGTAGAGGAAAGGGATAATCGGATCTATTGGACTGTGTGGATCCGATGGCCTGGCACATCTGACCCACAAAAGTATACAGCTTTGGTTGACACTGGCTCTCAATGTACCCTGATGCCATCAAGGTACGTAGGAACAGAATCCATCTCTATTTCTGGAGTGACAGGAGGGTCCCAGCAGCTGACTGTAGTAGAGGCCAAAGTGAGTTTAACTGGAACGGGTGGCAAAAACACCGCATTGTGACTGGCCCAGAGGCCCCATGCATCCTTGGCATAGACTATCTCAGAAATGGATATTTCAAAGACCCAAAAGGATATCGTTGGGCTTTTGGGATAGCTGCTGTGGAGAAAGAAGACATCAGACAACTGAATACCTTGCCTGGTCTCTCAGATGACCCCTCTGCTGTGGGACTGCTGAGAGTTGAAGAGCAACAAGTACCAATCGCCACAGCAACAGTGCACCGTCGGCAATACCGCACCAACAGAGACTCTGTGATTCCTATCCATGAGATGATTCGTAAACTGGAGAGCCAAGGGGTGGTCAGCAAGGCTCGTTCACCTTTCAACAGCCCTATATGGCCAGTGCGTAAGTCCAGTAGAGAATGGAGACTGACTGTGGATTATCGTTGTCTGAATGAAGTCACGCCACCACTGAGCGCTGCTGTACCAGACATGTTAGAGCTTCAGTACGAGCTAGAGTCCAAAGCAGCAAAGTGGTACGCAACCATCGACATTGCCAATGCCTTCTTCTCTGTAATAAGTAGAATAGATAAATTCGTGTGGATTTAAGCTACTAATAAAAAGCTACCTGAGAATGCCTCCAGGATTCTAAAGTTCCTAAACACATCTACAACTGTAACAACAAGGCAGAGCCAGAAGATGGCCCGGCCATTAAGGGTGGACCCTCACTTCACAGCTCTTCAACATCAGATACCGATCTTGGTGGAGATCCTGGACGATCAAGATCACCCCTCCCAAGATGAACTTCGAAGAAAAAAAAAACCATCAAGGAACCTCTTCATGCAGACAGGACTCTTTTAGAAACAAAGCATATTTGGACTTTCAACAGGCTTAGCCTTAGGGTAAAAAAAACTGTATAAAACCCACGGGCTGAAACATAGCAGTGTGGCAGAATTCGGAGGGTACTTTTGTACCGCCTCTCTGTCCACCCAGCATTCGATCGATGTTGTTTCTTTTTATTGTGGCTTTATTTCGGTGTTGAAATTGTGTTAAATAAATTTTGTTATTTTATTTTGAATTGGCCTCTGACCATTTATAACAGATTTGGTGCCGTGACTCGGATACAATTTGGCTGCGGAGGAATCCCTTTGCACGGGAGGCGCCCTGCCAGTTTTTCGGCGGCCCGGCAAAGCAGGAAACCCCTTCGCACCTATTGTATTACGAACCCAAAAATTAGATAAAAGTGCCACAATAAAAAGGGAGAAGGCCTGGATCCAGCAGAAAACCCGGGAAAAGACATAGGAGTCTTTTCGGAGCCGCAGCTACTTTTCACTCGTAAAATTTTTTCTCCGTGCACGAAGATCTCCAAGCAAGAAAATAGCTGTAAGTAATGCTTAGTTGAGTGGGTGATTGAGTGGGTGAGCGAGACGTGGCCTTGCCACGATACAAGGGTAATTCTGTAAGCTCTTGTACCAGCTCTTTTTACTATTACTTTTATTTTATTTTATTACTTTTATTCTTGTACCAGGTTTCCCGCAAAGGTTTTTTTCGGCTGGTGGGGAAGAGAATTGGGGAAAACTCGTTTGCTCATCAAAGCCCAGACTCGGGGAGTCTGGGGGAATCGATCACAAAGAAGCAAAAGGGGAAAGATACGTCCCTCTGGGTTTGGGGAACCGGTAAACCCTTTTGCTACGGGCTAGTAAAAGCCCAGGATGCAAACCGAAGACTTTTTCATCGGACGAACAGACCCCCGGTTCAGCTCACCAGAGGGGTAAGTAAGCCGAACGATTCGGGACCCGGTTTGCAATTTGTAACAGTCAGAGAGAAGATCCCTGCTCTTAGCCAGAGCTAAGGCTAAGAAAGGATTTAGTATTGCGATCCATTACCAAAAAGTAAAGTTTTTTGTTTTTTTTTTTTTTTTTTAAAAATGAGGCAAAGAAAGAGTAAACATCAGAAAGAATCAGAGAAAAGGCATGCTCTCAGAAAAGGAAAAGGTACCTTCGAAATCCCACCAGAAAGTCCACTGAGATAGATCTTAGAGCACTAGAGAGAGTGTCCCATTTTAAAAAGTAAGTCCAAGAAAAACTAATTTATTATTGTACCGAAGTTAGGGAGAGTGAAGAGCCCGCTGCCAGCCGCTGCCAGCCGCTGCTGCGTGCCGAGAGCCAAACCGCGGGGTGCGGGGCCGCCGTCCAAGGCACGCTAGCAGAGAGGGGGGGCCCGCCCTCTGCGCCCGTGCTGCGCCTCCCCCACCCGTGCGCCCCGTTTAGCGCCGCATCCATCCCACTGCTTCCCGCGGCCAGCACCGCCACCTCCATAGCATCCTTGTGTCCAGCAGAGGATTGTCCTCCTGCTTGCCTTCTCTGTCTCTCTCTGACCCCTTTTCCCAATCCTGCTTCTAGCCCCCCCTTCCCCCAAAGAGCCATCCTCTTCCCATTTTCAGTTCCCCCGAGGTGAGAACAGAAACCGAAGAGAAGAAGAGGGGGGGGAGAGATCTGAGAAAATCTTTCCCTTAGAATTCTCCCTTCCAAGTCCCCAGTTTTCCCCATCCCCCAAGAAACCCCCACCCCACTCTCAGCTATACCGCGCAGAGTAGATGTTAAGTGCTTTAAGCCAGTCACATCGACAAAGCTAACCCCAAAACTTCTATGTGAGCTTAGTGCCAAGAGCCGAGAGCCTAAAAACCACTAAGTTAGCTGCAGAAATGCACTCAAAGTGCCCCTAAATACCCATTAGTTTACAAAGCAAAGAATCTAAATAGCTTAGCTGTGAGAAGACCTCAGAGTCCTTAAAGCACTAGCCCATGTTTAGTTTCATAAACAGCTTCATTTTAAGTACCTATTATGCGTTTCATTATTCATTTTAAAATCTGCAATATTGACCCACTTACCCCATTTGTTATAATTGTTTGTTTTGTTAAGTCACAATTACATATGTCAGTTGTTTGAATCAATTCCTGTTACATTTTGCTTCTTGTCAACCCTATTTGTTGTTTTCTTAGTCCTGCCCTGTGTCATGTAGACATCTCCCTCAGCAAGATCTCTAGAGAGCTTCCTCTTTAAAAGTTCTTGAGCGTGTTTCATAAACACCAAAAATGAAATCTGTCTTTTTTTACATTTCTGAATGTTAAATCAGATGAGCAGCTTTCATTATTTACAAGAGTTGCCTTTAGCTGAGCCATGTAAGCTGTAATTCTCTTTTGTTGACATGAGTATAAAAGCACTAACAATGCCCTAGTAGTTAGAAAAGTTCAGATATGCCTTAGCCTTAAACTGCTCTGAGAGATGTTTCAAATTTTTAAGCAGTTTTTAAGTAATCATTTTCAGCAGTAGATTGATGCTTCCTATTTTTTCACTAATTACTAATATTGTTCTTACTTTGTGTTATGCAAGAATTGATGCTGAAGATCCCCCCTTTAAAATACATGATTTGTCTAATTGTGCTAAGCTTTAACTAGTTGCCTATCACCCATTCAAAAGAATCCCAGTAGATTTCACTGATTTACCTAAGATACAGCAATTAAGACTGCAGAAAAAGAGTAGACCCACGCTTCGAGAGTGAAGAAGGTAGACCCACAATACACTACTCAGAAATGGAGAGTGACCTCATCACCTGGAGATCTGAAAGTCAGGTTGCAACGACACCGATGAATGAGGGAGATCAGATAAGGTGTGAAAGACCGGATTGTGAATGTTTTCCCTTTGTTCACTTCAAGTGTGTATATTGTAAATTGATTTGGGTTGTTCACTGCAAAGGGGAGCGTAAGCCAAAAAGATTATGTACCAACTGTTTAGAAAAAGAACAAAAAGAGACTAGCCATTTCTTAGTAATTGCCACTAACTTGAGTCTGCTAGAAGTAGATTCTCCAGAATAGAATTATATATATAAAAAGGGGACAAAAGGGCAATTAGACGCTAAAGTTGAAGTGCTCAAAGTCGAGTGCAGAAAGACAATCAAAGTACCTTGCTGGTCCGATACAATCAGGTTGTCCCGGTGGAGTGCCTTTAAAAGAAGGTTTGCAGCTCGGACTGACAGGACTCCAGAAGCATATGCCTGCTGCCGAGAAGATGGATTACCCCGCCGCGGGCTGCTACCCCGTGGGCGAAGGGAAAGGCAGAGGCATGTTGTGATAGAAAGTCCTCGTAGTCCTGAGCCGAGGGACAGGGGGACCCCCCTCCAAGAGCCCACAGAAGCTGACCCTCAAGAAGAGATGTGAACTATAGTTAAACATAGCACCAGAGAGAACCTGAAGTATCAAGAGCATTATGATTGTCCCAAAGAATAAGAGAAAAGAGTATTATTTCTTTTATGACACTCAATACTAAATTTTGTGAATCAGACAAAGGGGTAGAATGCCACGACTCAAAAGCAATTACTAAGGAAAGGCAATCCAACACACACGAATTTATTTAAGTAAATAAAAAGGTGGGGGACTGTAATAAGTAGAATAGATAAATTCGTGTGGATTTAAGCTACTAATAAAAAGCTACCCGAGAATGCCTCCAGGATTCCAAAGTTCCCAAACACATCTACAACTGTAACAACAAGGCAGAGCCAGAAGATGGCCCGGCCATTAAGGGTGGACCCTCACTTCACAGCTCTTCAACATCAGATACCGATCTTGGTGGAGATCCTGGACGATCAAGATCACCCCTCCCAAGATGAACTTCGAAGAAAAAAAAACCATCAAGGAACCTCTTCATGCAGACAGGACTCTTTTAGAAACAAAGCATATTTGGACTTTCAACAGGCTTAGCCTTAGGGTAAAAAAAACTGTATAAAACCCACGGGCTGAAACATAGCAGTGTGGCAGAATTCGGAGGGTACTTTTGTACCGCCTCTCTGTCCACCCAGCATTCGATCGATGTTGTTTCTTTTTATTGTGGCTTTATTTCAGTGTTGAAATTGTGTTAAATAAATTTTGTTATTTTATTTTGAATTGGCCTCTGACCATTTATAACATTCTCCATTCCTTTGGCAGCAGAGTGCAGGCCTCAGTTTGCTTTCACCTGGAGGGGTGTGCAGTATACCTGGAACCGACTGCCCCAGGGGTGGAAGCACAGTCCCACAATCTGCCATGGACTGATCCAGACTGCATTGGAAAAAGGCAAGGCTCCTGAACATCTCCAGTATATTGATGACATTATTGTATGGGGGAACACAGAAGGAGAAGTCTTCAAGAAAGGAGAGAAGATTATCCAGATTCTACTGAAAGCTGGTTTTGCCATTAAGCAAAGTAAGGTTAAGAGACTGGCTCGAGAAATCCAGTTCCTGGGAGTCAAGTGGCAAGATGGTCATCGCCAGATACCCACAGAAGTAATCAACAAGATCACCGCAATGTCTCCACCAACAAGCAAGAAGGAAACACAAGCTTTCCTAGGCGCCATAGGCTTTTGGAGAATGCACATCCCTGAGTATAGCCAGATTGTGAGTCCTCTCTACCTGGTTACCCGCAAGAGGAACGATTTCCACTGGGGCCCTGAACAGCAGCAAGCCTTTGCCCAGATCAAACAGGAGATCGCTCATGCGATAGCCCTTGGCCCAGTGAGGACAGGACCAGATGTGAAGAATGTGCTTTACTCAGCAGCCGGGAACAATGGCCTGTCCTGGAGCCTTTGGCAGAAAGTGCCTGGTGAGACTCAGGGTCGACCACTGGGATTCTGGAGTCGAAGCTACAGAGGGTCCGAAGCCAACTACACTCCCACAGAGAAGGAAATCTTGGCTGCCTATGAAGGAGTTCAAGCCGCCTCAGAAGTAATTGGCACTGAAACACAGCTGCTTCTGGCACCCCAACTGCCGGTGCTGGGGTGGATGTTCAAGAGAAAGGTTCCTTCCACACATCATGCAACCAACACTACTTGGAGCAAATGGATTGCCCTCATTACACAGCGCGCCCGTATTGGAAACCCAAATCGCCCTGGGATTCTGGAAGTTATAACGAACTGGCCTGAAGGTGAGACTTTTGGATTATCCTCCGAAGAAGAAGAGGAGCAAGTGACACGTGCCGAGGAGGCCCCACCATATAACGAGCTACCGGAGACTGAGAGACGATACGCCCTCTTCACTGATGGTTCCTGCTGAATTATAGGCGCTGACCGGAAATGGAAAGCTGCAGTATGGAGCCCCACACGACGAGTTGCACAAGCTACCGAGGGACACGGTGGATCGAGTCAGATGGCAGAGCTTAAAGCTGTCCAGCTGGCTTTGGATATTGCTGAACGAGAGAAGTGGCCGAGGCTCTATCTCTACACCGACTCATGGATGGTAGCTAATGCCCTGTGGGGATGGCTGAATCGCTGGAAAAAGGCCAACTGGCAGCGCAGAGGGAAACCCACCTGGGCTGCTGAGATTTGACAGGACATTGCTACCCGAGTAGAGAAGCTGACCGTGAAAGTTCGACACGTAGATGCACACATACCCAAGAGTCGGGCTAATGAGGAGCATCGCAACAATGAGCAGGTAGACAAAGCTGCCAAGGTGGAAGTATCACAGGTGGATCTAGACTGGCAGCACAAGGGAGAATTATTCCTAGCTCGTTGGGCCCATGATGCCTCTGGTCATCAGGGAAGAGATGCAACATACCGATGGGCCCATGACCAAGGGGTGGACCTTACTATAGACAGCATCTCACAAGTCATCCATGACTGTGAGACCTGCGCTGCAATCAAACAGGCCAAGCGGGTGAAGCCTTTGTGGTACGGCGGACGATGGTTGAAGTACAGGTATGGGGAAGCCTGGCAAATTGACTACATCACCCTTCCCCAGACCCGCCAAGGCAAGCGCTACGTGCTGACCATGGTAGAAGCAACCACAGGATGGCTGGAGACCTATCCTGTGCCTCACGCTACTGCCCGGAATACCATCCTGGGCCTTGAAAAGCAAGTCCTGTGGAGACACGGCACCCCAGACAGAATCGAGTCCGACAACGGGACACATTTTAAGAATGGCCTTATAAACACCTGGGCCAAAGAACATGGTATTGAATGGATATACCACATCCCTTATCATGCACCAGCCGCCGGGAAAGTTGAACGGTGCAATGGACTATTAAAGACTACCCTGAAGGCACTTGGCAGAGGGACCTTCAAGAATTGGGACATAAACTTAGCCAAAGCCACCTGGATGGTCAACACCCGAGGCTCCATCAATCGAGCTGGTCCTGCCCAGTCTGAACCCTTGCACACAGTGGATGGAGATAAAGTCCCTGTGGTACACATGAAAGAGATTTTAGGAAAGAGTGTTTGGATTAATCCCACCTCAGGCAAAGGCAGACCCATCCGTGGGATTGTTTTTGCTCAAGGACCTGGTTATACTTGGTGGGTAATGCAAAAAGATGGAGAAACCCGTTGTGTACCACAAGGAGACCTAATTTTAAGTGAGAACTAGAATTAGTGTGTAAGGTTTCATTCTGTGTATATATGTATGTATCTGTGAGAATGTATGATGTAGATGGTGATAGAATAAGGGGTGGATTATGTCCTAGGTTAAAATGTAAAATTGTGCCCAAGGTTTGTATTCTATCCCCATGAGCCATTGGAGCCAAGGTGGGGCAGTGTTTTCCTTATCTTCTGTTAACGAGCCTAACAATGCCTTGCCACATGACTCATAGATAATTTCCTCCGGGAGTTATCTCTGTTTAATGGGCCATCAAGGACCCACTGCATGACTCATAGAATGAGATCAGCCCATTGGGAGATGCTCTGCCCAGGGGGAGGAGCCAAGCATTCCCACCTGGATAAATCCAGGGTTTGGGACAGCACAGGCAGCTTTTTATCCACTGGACTCCCAGAGGAGACAAGAGCTACCAGACCTTTCTACAGGATCACTGCTTCGACAAGATCATCTCATCTGGACTGCCGCTACCACCCTAACAGGGTGTCAGGTTGTATTCTGACTCTGTCAGTGGTTTTTTTTACTATTACTTTTATTTTACTTTCTTTTATTTCTTTTCCTCTTATTAAATTGTGTTTCTGACTTAGAGTCTTTCACTGGATTTGCTTTCAAACCAGCACAGTGGGTAAGGAACCACAGGGGAGAGCTCCATTATAAGCAGAGGATATTTACTCAATAACTACTTAAATGGCTTTCTGGACATACCATTTTTCTATTAAAAGATTCAAGCTTTTCTTAAAAACAAAGGGAAAAATCCAAGTAGCCTTTAAATGCCAGCTTTTTTGTTGCTACGGTTGCTAAAGCATTTTTTGTGTGGTTCCCCCAATACATCATATAGGGGTTTTTTAGAGAAAAAAGCCTTGAAAAAATAGTTCAACATTACCTTGTTATGTCAACATGAGCGGTATATTTTTTTTAATGCTAGTATGGTCTAAAGGTTACCTCTTGTGTAAACCCCATTAAAAAAAAATTAGTTGCAGAAATTCCCACTCTCTCACCTTCTGTGTTCCAAAGTCAGCTGTCCATCCTGGCCCACACTTGTTGAAGGATGAGAAGGTGCTGGATGCTCTTGATGCCTTAATGGAATGCTTCCCATGGAGTCCTGATTAATTTCCTGCACAGCACAAGCGCCAGAGTTTCCCATCCCACTTCTATCTAAAAAGTTTCACAGACGTCAGGCTGAGAATAGAGCTGTGCTTTGTTCCCCCTGTGCTGCTCAGTCATCCGATGTGTTTTTCTGGTTGAAGTGTTTTTAAGAGCCATTGAGGGATTCTGTGGCCATGTTATGTAAAAGAGCTTTAAAGAGCAATCTGTTTCCCTCACTTGAAGTTCCCCCAACCCACACACACTGGTGCTGATTTTGTGGCTGTAGTGATTCTCCCTTCAGAAAGGGAGATAGGGAAGTTAAAACACAGGCAGCATTTTAAAGCTGTTTGGGAGAGTTCTTAACTTCCATCAATCCCCTCTTCTCATTATCTCATGGATGTTCCTTTTGTTCCTCCTGCTAGAGCAGAGCTGTTACAGCGTGTTTGGGGGATAAGGTGAGAGGTGGTGTCTCTAGGCACTGCGTGCTGGAGGTAAGTGCTGGTCTGATGGTGCCCTTAGCAAGAGTGTGTATATTGGCTCTATGCCTGGCCCTATTTTTGCTGTACTTGGTGTGTTATGAGTGGTGCAGCTGCAGTTTCAGTAGGATCCAGTGGTGGGCTCTTTCCAGCCCTATGTGTTGTGCAGAGTTGCAAACACTTTGAAGAAGGTGCTGTCTTCCTGCATGAAATTCCCCAGGTGAGCCACTGAAATGCAGGTAAGAGGGATGCACCATCAGGTCAGAGTGGTCCTGTGTGGAATTGGATGGTTGAACACAACGATGGCATCACTCAGTGGCCACAACTGGGGAGCTGTGGTGATTTTTGTATGTGCATGTGTGTGTAGGAAGAATGAGATGACATATCTAAGTCATCACTCCCAGGAAAATGTGGCTACAGGATGACTTTTCATTGCATTGGAGATGTAGGCAGGGAGGCAGCATATGTGCAAGCTACTTCCCCCCCTCTGCTCCCCCCTTATTTCTGGCACATAAACAGGGAAAGTTAGCTTAAGAATGCCTGGGTGCCTGTAATTCCTGCTATCTGATTTGACTGCTTCTTTACTGCTGGTGAGGAAACACTTTCCTTTCCTGCTCTATAAAATACCATCTAATACATTTAAAGCAGTGACTGGGTATCCTCTGCAGTCTCCCATTTGATATGCCCTGTCTGTTTACTGGTCTTCCTTTCTGGTCTGGTATAGCCCAACACTAACTGCCTGGTTCATGGGTAGTTTAGTTAGTAAAGTTTGGTAAAATCCTTATTTTGACTATTTTGTTTGCTTCTGTGTCTAGCTTCTGAGAAATGACTTTGGGCCCAACCCTGGACTAAGGAGGACTTTTAATATGAATACAAAATTTGTAAACTTGAAGTTCCCATTCTGGAGGGAACCGAAGGGGATTGCTTGTATCCTGATGGAGAGTGAATATCTGGTTTCTTGCTGCTTTGCTGGTGCTGGGGGACTCAAGGACTCACTGTTGAAGTGCAGGTGCTGTGTAGGGGTTGTTGAGATGTTTGGGACATTCAGTCCACCAGAGAAGGCCCTGAGCAATGAGGTGCTTTGAGCAGAGAGCTGGAGAAGGTGATCTGTTCTGTGGGATCCATTCTGGGTCTGGAGGGGGATTCTGCTGAGGGAGGGAAGCTGGGCCTGTATCAGGTACTGTCAGATGGGAGATTAAAGAGCCAGAGGTCCATTTGTAAGACTGATCTGCTCCCCAAGGGTCCAGTTGAGCAGGGAGGGACATCCGTGGCCAAGAGCATAATTCTGATTCTTTGGTGAGAGCTACAGGTATTGTACCTGCTGCTGGTGCCTTCACTTTAGTGCCACTATCTCCTCTGTTCAAATGCTGGCAAACTCTACTGTGCTGCTGACCTGTGGCAATTGCTGTTTTGTGACCTTTCCTTCAGTGGTTATAATTGCTAGTTCCATCCTACATTTTTAGAAATCATTTAGGTGTAACTAAGACAGTAATTCCACCTCCTAAAGATGACAAAGGTTGTCCTGGTCATCATTAGGTGTGAAGACACTGCTGCTGAATGACAAGTTGCAATTCTGTGAGTAGATTGCACCTTCCTATGGTGCAGGGATGCACAAAACTGCAAGGAAAAGAGCAAAGTTCATCATCATTTCAGTAAATGTTAGTGAACTTCTGCCTGCAAAGGTGCTTCTGCTGTTATCATTAGGTCATTAACCTTAGCAGTACTTCTTGGTATGCAGTCTGCCTGAGCAAAATATGTCAGAGCACCTCTAAACTCAGCAGAACTCCACAATTTGCTGACATTTAGTGAGGAGACATCATATTTTGAAGAGCAGGTAAAAAGTGTGTAAAAGTAGTTGTAGATTCAGGAGTACTGGGTCCCTTGTGAGCATAATCTCTTCGGTGAGCATAATCCTTTTAATACTCTACTGCAGCTCTGAGATTCATTCATTTAATCTGAAACATCTTGAGGGAAATGAATGCAGGCAAGTTCAGATCAATTATCACACCAAAAAAAAAAGGAAAAGTTTGCATTTCTCTGGGCAATCTGTGTGCACTGTAATGTCAAGCTGTGCATGAGAATGTTGCCACAAAGGAAGGTAGTATGCTCTAATTAGCAGTCACAAGAATGAAATATCAAGGTGTTATTTCAGTGACTAAGAGCCAGACATGTACAGATTGTGATGTACCAAATGTTACGTAGATACGCCGCACTCTGAGGTGCTTTTCCCCAGGAGGATATTGCGTGCTATTAGACAGCACATGCGTTTGTACTTCTTTTTTTGTAAGGTTTGTATAAATCAAGCTTGAAATGGCTTTAAATGCAGTGCTATTTCTGTAGGTGTATATCACAAGTACAGTTGGATGGGAACTTTCCAAGCATGGGGGTTTTTTTCCCCCCTAGAAGAGAGAGTCTGCTGGAAAATGTCATTTATGTCAAAACCAAAATGTTTGAGGAAACCTGGCTGTTTGACAACCTATTCCTGACACATTCGTGAGTTTCTAGTAGAGAGCTGTGTGGTTTCTTGTTTCCTTGTTGATGGTGGGGAGCTGAGGGACTCAGTTCCAGTGCAGGCTCAATGTGTGGTCTGAGAGCTTTGGGATCCTCAGGCCTTGTGGGTTCTCAGGTATGGCATCTAGAAAGGAGACGCTTTGGGCCTCTTGGCCTCAGGGTGAGGTGGCTTTCCGTAATCTCCTTGGCAGAGACCCTCAAAAGGTTTAAGGGTTTGTCCTTCTCTGTGTATGATCCCACTGATGACTTGAAGGATTTATGAAGTCCCTCAGAGAAAACAGAAAATCCTCCAGAGCTGGGAGCAGTCAACTGTTCTGTTTCATTCAGAAACAAACAAACAAACACCTGTTCTCTACTATTTTTTTCTTCCACAATGTCCTTAATTCTGGAGGTTTCTAAATTTCTTCTTGTTGTTCTAATTGAGAGAAAAGCTCTCACAAAATACCAGAATTTTCCATAGGAAATTTCTTTCCATAGGAAAGAAATCCTGAGTTTTTTCAGTCTACACACAATGTCTTTGGATTTGGTCCCTGTGGGAATGGTGCTTGTAAAGGAGGTAATAAGGCTTCAGCAGGCTGGTCTTTGCTGTTTAAGAACGATTTCTGGACCCGTTGTTGAGATGAACTGAAAACATAGGTGCTCCTGCTTTTGCTTATTTCCCTCACAGCACTCTGAAGCAGTCTCTAGAACTGCATCTGGTTACCCCTTCATATGTACTTTGTGATGCATGTGTTAGCCTCATTTGACTTCATTATTCCAGCATAGGAATGTCTCTTTTACTTGATTATTTTTTAATTAAACTATTTCTAAAATTAAAGTTCACACAGAAAAAAAATAAAACGTAGAACACACAATAAATCCTTTTATTGCATTAGGCCCTGTCTACCTGATTTCTCATTGCCTGTCAGATCTAGCACTTCAATAATTTGAGATGTTGTTCTGGGCTGAGCTGACAGCAAACCTTTAGCTGAGGCTATTACCTGTAAGGGACAGGGTAGTATTTCTTCTGCAATGAAACTGAGCAGTTGTCGCTTCTGTCTCTGCCAGATATTTGCTCTGTTTTGCCTGGTCTGCACGGATCTGGAGGGTATTATTTACACTGGATTCTCACAGTATTCTTGTCACAGGAATGGCTGCTAAACACAGCTGACATTTGGGAAGGAGGAGCAAAGAGGAAACTCCCCAGTCCACTTTATTACCTATTGCCTCCTAAAATTTTAAAATTTTAAAATAAAAGAGATTTTGCGACATTTAATTATCAAGGCCAACAATATCTGTTTGCCAAACTACACATAGTTTGTGCACTGGAATATGAGGTGTCTGAAATAACCCATGGGTACAATTAATCTCCTTTGAAGTCTTATCTGATAAATTGTTTCAAGGGCTACTAATCCATGTAATCCAGAGAAAAGGCAGGACCACAGAACCAAAATTCATTTATCGAACATTCATTTAGCCTCTAGCTGAAGTCCATAATGCTGAAAAATTAGGTCTTACTTATGTAAAGGTTTTTAAATTGGAGGCTGTGGAAGCATCTTGCTTATTCAGGCTTCAGCAAAAATGAATGAAATTGTTCAAACCCCTATTTAGGGACCACAAAACATAGGTCTACACAGGGTCAATATTAGAGTTGCATCTCATCAGCAGAGCTGGCTGTCACTGAGAGTTTCTCTCTGGTGGACAAATTCTTGACATGAGCAAGAAGAAAAAACTCCCCTGGTTGCTGTTGGGTACAGTGAACAGCATAACTAGGAATATGTTTGGTTGGTTTGATCTCTTACCTGAGGCAGGAGAAATGTCAGCTTTCAAATCAGGTGGGGCCACCTCGCACATCAGAGACAGCAAGTGCTTTTTGTCGACCTTTGAGAGGTTTGGAGCTGTGAAAAGTGATGTAGGATCCAAGCTCAGCAAAGGAGGAAACACTGAAATAGATGTCAATAAACTCCACTTACAGCTTTAGAGCATCAGTGTAAGATGTACTCGGCTGAGTGTAACAGGCTTCAAAATACGAACCCCCTGGAAGACAGGTAGTAAGTACAGTTCATTGCTGACAGGTTTGCAAAATCCTTCTGCCCTGGAAAAAAATGAGAAAGCTGCCTGCACATTAGTTTCCTGGGAGACTTCTGTTGCTGGCATCCACTTCTCCAGAGGCTAAACTTTCATGTAAATGGAAGAACTAACTTTTCAGCCCATGCAAAAGAAACTGTTCTGAGCATGAATGTTGGCAACTGCTTGACAGCGTACAAATGGTTTCTAAATCTGCCTCAGTTCAGCAGTGAAATAAATAGTGAGATTTCAGTAGCCACTTCTGCAGGTTTTTTATTTTGAAGTACTCTACAGAGGCAACCATAGCATGGGCTATTCCAGTTCCTTTTTCTCCTTGGAAACCCTCACAAGGTTTGTACTGCACCTTTAGCAGCAGCAGAATCTCAAAGGCCAGCTCAGGATATTTCTAGGCTTTTCCAAAGGACTTGAGAGGGAAGTATTTCTCCAGGAAAAGACCAAATGACCCTGCGGTTTTGCAGTGCTGAGTGAGTAGACTTAAGGGTGTGGAGTATCTGCTTGTTGAGTGCAGGCTCCAGAAGGGATTTAGGGGAAAAAAATAGTTTGGGAGCACATTGCTCTTCAGATCAAGAATGGTTAGAGACTTTGCAAGGGTGATGGCTTGCCCCCTGCTTCTCCTAGAGAAAACTGGGGAATCATTTCTAGTTCCTATGAATAAATCTTCACTTCAAATTTTGTAATGATTCATTGAGCACATGGAGCTGAGAAAATACTCTGGCATTAGTGAAATGTCACACATAGATTACACATGTCTATTGTGTGTCAGTGGCAGAAAGAAGTAAAATAACAAAAATACTTCAATTGTTATAAATAAATTGTTGTTCATGTGGTGTAATGCCTGTTGGAAGTATAACTTAGTGGCTGCTTTTCTCCCTTTATACTTTCCTCATATTGCTTCACAAATTTTGCTGATAAAGGGAACCATGCGTTGCTCTCTCTAAGTCCTTCAAAGCACAGGCATTTCTTCCAGGTTCATGTGGCTTTTATTTCTTTCTTCACAGCATGACTATCAATCATGGCACGTTTTCCTTTATAAATATGTGTCCACAACTCTTCATCCCTTTTCTGTTCACAGTGGCTTGTTGTGCTAAAGTACCAGCCTTTCCTTTATACTCTTGCTAACCATTCTGCCCAGCAGTAGGAAGATTATAATAATTTATAATTTCTAATCCCAATAGGGGTGTGTTTGACTTTTAGTCATTCACAACATGCTTTGGAGGAGGGGTGAAGTGAAACATAAGCAGTGTGGTTTTTCCCTACTCTGTGAACCCTCTGAAGCATTGGGAACAATGGGAATGAGCCTTTGCCAGGTGTGGATTGTTTAAGTAGAACAAGAGAATTATTTCATGAAACAAAAGGTCTTAATATAAAAGGTACCTAATTTCTTCCATCTCAAAAACAGCAGGTGGGTGTTTGTCCTGTGGTTATTTCCTTTTGTCTTTTGTGTTTGTTGTGGGAGCTTAACAAATAATTCAGCACTGCATGTGAAAACGAAGGGTTTTAACAAGCACACTTCCTAAGGCCTTGTCTTTTGTTGGCATTTCAGGATTCAGCCTGACAGAGGGCTGTATTCCCTTGGTGCTGTGTGTGTGGCTGCTCCCCTCCTGTAACCTACGCTGTAAAACCTGAGAGAGTAGCACAATACAGTGGAACAATGGTTCTTAGCAGATTGCTTATTGAAAGGTTTGGTAGAGCAATGGTAAAAATCAAGTGATAATTTGCTAAAACCTGAAAAATGGTTTTTAGGGTTCAGATGTTCAGCACTCTCTGTTCTAAACTGAACCCGAGTAGCACAGGTTGTCAGTCTGCTGCTGCTGGGACCGTGCAGAGCCATGATTTCTGGTACTTCTGGTGTAATGGAACCTGGAGCTGGTGTTAAAAGGAGTGAGGAGCTTACTAGCAAGGACAGTCTTGCTTTTCTTCCTGCCTTGCCAGGAGGTTGCTCAAATATGCTCTGTGGGGGAAATGGACAGCTCTGGCAGCACCAACACTGCACTTCATTTTCTTCCTCTTTAGCCTCTAGTACTAAGTACCATTCTCTGGCTGTTCTAGAGACAGAAATGGCACACAGATTTCTTACACAGAGCAGGAAAAACAGCACAGTGTTGAAAGGAAGACACAAGGAATCCTCCTTTCAAGAAATCCTCTGCTGTTACGATAATTGATATGTTGTATTTCACTGATAGCAAGCATATTGTACCACACACTGTCTGATGGGGTGAGAAAACAGGCACAAGCCCTCCTCACTTCACATGGTATTAGTTATTCCATCTGGTACTCAGAGACACCTATGGCTAATGGGCCCCACAGGTGTGTATTTTTTTAACTCTGGAAGTACATGCAATTTAGCTTCACTTTCCTTCTTACTGTGTGTTTGCTGCCTTGAATGCTTTCTGTTGCCTTCCAGATTATGGGAGTAACACTGTAGTCATATGAGCAGTGCTTGTAACTGAGGCAAGGTCTGTATGGAGGGGAAATGCTTAGAAATCCATAGCTCTGAACAAAGATGAACAAAGGTGTTGATGGGTACTAATGCCCTTTTACAGGGCTGGATATGGATGGAAATGAAATCAAATTGGCACTGGAAGCCATGTGTCCCAATCCCCATTCATGTGGTGGATTTATCTTCAGTCTTCCCTCTAGATGTGTGAGCAAAAGGTACTGACATAAATTCAGTTTAAGCTGGATATAAAGTGAACTTTATCCTATAGTTAATTTCCAAAAACTCATAGTCTGATATTCACATATTCAGATATTAATCCTCAAAGCACAGTAATAATGACTGATTAGACTCCTAAAAGGAGCCTCTGCTTAATTCTGTTTTTTGTCTTTGACAGTAATTTTTCCCTCCTTGGATGCACACATGTATTTGAGCCTCAGCAAGTGTGCAACCCGTGTGGCCCTGCCAGATGGTAACTTCATAGTCAAGATGATGAAGATATGGACAAGGCAAGAATTAAGTGGGCTGAATGTGAGACAACAGTAGGTTGTGCTGGAAGGGGGAGTGAGGGTCAAGGAGATTCACAGATCTTGCTTAATATATTTGTTAATGGCATGGTTAGGTGAGAGTACACATATAAAACTGATCAAAAATTTAGCAGATCAAAACATACAGGAAAGGCAGGAGAATTCTAAGAACTGAACTTTAAGAAGTGAGCAGTAATCCCACAGTGCCCAGGGCAAGTCTATGCTGCTAGGGACCAGTAATAAGTTTCTTATATGCTGTTGGAAATTTGAAACATTTGAAAAGGAAGAAAAAGGAGAAGCTAGGCATAAATATATTCATTGACCAGAAGATGCCTGTCACTGCAAGCAAGATGAGTGTGAACCTAAAATGTCAGGCCATGTTATTCTACTGGAGATTGTACATAGCCATAGTTCTCTGTTAACTTCATCTTAAACAGTGTGAATGATTTCAGGTGTTTGTGTTTAGAAGGGATTCATTCACAGGTACAGGAAAAAGCTGCAATGATAGTAGGGAGTGGAAAGCCTGTCCCTTAAGTGGAGACTAAGCTGGTTTACTTTGGCAAAATAATTGTTCTCCAGGTATATGCTGTGGGGTAATATCAGAGGCAGGGTGAACCAGTTCCATAAAAACAAAAAAAGCAGGATTCCATGGCTGATGTCTAGAACCTAGAGGAAAAACCTGGACATAGTATTAATGTAGGCAAAGTAATACTAAAAACTGTAAATGAAAGGAAGCCTGATCAGTTTGTGAAAAGTTTTGGTGATGGGGTCAGATGCTGTAGTCCATAATTCAAGTCTTGATATTATTTAAGGCCAAGAGAGACTTGTGGGATTTATTTTTAAGTGACTTGAAATCACTGGGTTGTCAGATAGTCCTATAAACCCGAAAGTTCCTGAGAAGTCTGTGAAATAAAGTTCTGTGCTTTGGAGTAAAGTCAGAATGGCTTTTAATCAGATTTCTTGTGACTGTCACCAAAGACCTGCATGCTCAGATGAAACGTGAAATTTTGTTGCACTGTGGTTAATAGTCGGATCATCTTCTAAAGTCAGTTGGTGTAATTCCTCTGGTTTCAGTGGAGTTATGCTGATTTCCAACAGCCCAGTAATTTATAGTAATGGGATTTAATGAATTTTACATTAAGTCAAAGAAAATATTATAACTAGGGCTCCCTGTGCTATCTGGAGGATTATAGTAAAGAGTGTTTTAAAAAAAGCCTTCCTATCAACCTGTCATTGTAGAATTTTGTGATATATAGAGACCACTTGAAAACCTTTAGAAGTCTGGGATTTTAAGTTCTCTTACTTGTTCTCAGAGCTTGTTGGCAAGAATCACAGCATCACAAAAGTCTAGAAAAGAAAGCAATAAACAAGGTTGGGGAGGGACAGACCACATAGGTCACATCTAACTTCCTTGCAATTAGGTGTACCTTGTGTTCATGGGGGAAAAAATGGTTTGGAAAGAGGTAATCTTCAGTTTGATTGTCCACAATGCAGACCTTTTAAATCTAAGGTCTTCAGATTTGAAGATCATTTGGAAAGAACTTTCAAATCTTCAGACAGTCTTCTAGGAAAATAAATCCAGGAGAATTTAGTCTGAACTTAAGTGTCCAGGTTAAACACAAAACCAGAATCACACAAAATCTCAGAATCCCAGAGTTTGGAAACAACTTCTATAAAGTAAATTGTTCAGAACAAGGTCTGCTTGAGTCTTTGGTATTTTAGAGGATGGAGACTCCATAAACAACTTGTTTCAGGGCTTGACCATCCTCATAGTAAAAGACATATTTGGGTTTTTTTCTTGTGTTTAATAGGGTTTTGTCTACTCAGTTTATGTCCATTGCTTCTTGTCTTTCATTGGGTGCCCCTGAGAAGCATCTGGCTCATTTCTTTATACTCTTTCACCAGGTATTTATACTCACAGGTAAAGTCCCACTGAGCCTTTCCTTCTCCAGGATGAACAGTCCCAACTCTTTCAGCCTCTGCACACCAGAGACACTTCAGTCCCTCAATTATCTTTGTGACTCTTCCCTGGATTTGCTCCTTCCCAGGGATGAAGGTGAGGCTGACTGGCTTGTAGATCCCTGGATCCTCTTCCTTAGAAGGAAGATGAAAGGAAGCTTTGCTACTCAATCCTGAGTAAAATCCCCTGATCACTATGACCTTTCAGAGATAATTGAGTGTGGCCTCACAGTGACACTGGCAGCTCCCTCAGTGCTTGGAGCACATTCCATCAGGCCCCACGGACTTGGATATGGCCTGTTTGTTTATATGCTTCCCAGCCAACTTCCCCACGACAGAGCATAAATCTGCTTTTCAGCAGTCCCAAACTCAAGGAGAGCACGAAATGAGCTGCTGTCCTTGCAGCCATTGACCTCACAGGAGGATTTCCCCAGAACTGTGCTGAGTGCTTGTAGGAATGTGCTGTACAGAAGCAGGTGGGAAGCCACAGCGCTCTTGCACAAGGAAGTTTCCCAGTACAAACCAGTCCCATGTGGCTTAGTATCCATGCATGGAGCAGTGTTGTTCCATGGGTAACTCACAGCAAGTCGTGAGCTGCTTGGAAACTTAGAAAAGGAGCTTATCAAGTGAGATATAGATCTGATGAATAAGGGAAAGGAACAACATGAAAGCAAAACTTTAAATGGATTCTTTTCTCACATGCACTTTTAAAAATTTAAATATCTATATGTAGTCAACATGCTGACTGACATAATCACCAACTAAATTTTCCTTCATTCAGCCATGTGTGTTTTCCTTTCAGAAGAGCCTTCCAATGCCACTTTATATTTTCTGATATCTTTCCTTGTTTTAATCCCTGTTACATCTGGACATGAAATCCAGTACTCTCACAGATTGCTTGTTGTAGGCGACCCTTTGAGAATGCCAGCTGCAGACTCACAGCTCAACAGACTTTGACCTGACATGGCTTTTTTCTCTCTGAAACTTATTTCTAAATCACATTTCAGTGAGATCTCTGCATGCCTGATCTGTTTTTTCCATTGCTTGGTTCAGCTTGTATTTTTTTGGTTCAATATTTGAAACCACCCTATCAGACTGCTGAATTACATACCTCTTAACAGCAGTGGATGATCAGCAAGAGTCTCTGAAAAGGAAAACAAATAAATTAACTTTTACAGGTTTGGAGAACAATTCTTGGTATGACTCACACTTGTTCTAACCATGAAATCTGACTCACTGTGTAATGTAGCAGGGAAAAGTTACGATAGAAATAGCAAAAAAAATCTGTAGTCAGTCATATCCAGTCAGTCTAATCCAGGCATACCTCAGGCCCTATATGGTGATTCCCTGAATCTGGAGTTCACCCATCCCACAGTGAGACCAGCAGATGATTATTTTTGGAAGCTCCAGGCTCCAGTACTCCAATACTACTCAAGTAGTATTTGCTACTTCTTTTCTCCCCTGGGCTTCATTGCACAGGGGTTTCAGTATGGCCGGGCTGCTCCAGGCTGTGAACTTGAGTGTGAAGAATTCTCTTGTGCTGCCTTTTGAGTGAACGTGGGGATGTCACTACAGCAGGTGGGGACGTCCTTTTGGGACTACTGTGTCATACCCAGGCTTTCTGGTGTGTTTCTGCTGCACATCTTTGTCCTCTCAGATCCCCAGTCAGGCTTTTTGTCCCATGGGAAAGCCAAAATAAACAGTGCAAGCCAGTTCACTAATAATAATAATAATAATGATAAAAGAAGGAAGAGAACACTCTAGCTTCATTTAATGTGTTAGTGCCCTTCTGTTAGGTATGAGAATGCATATGTGGTATAAATTACCTTGGAGAAAATTATATAAATTTCACTGTGTCAATGTGTTTCAGCATCCTACAAAGTTAACATACAATAAATTGATTTTATCGTCAGTGAGAGAACCCCCTTGCTGGCTGTCCAGACTAGTTTGACTGTAAGGCTTCACACCTTGATGTTTTAGGCTTGTCTAGATGCTGGTTTACCATTTTCCTTCTTCAGTATCTCACATGTACAACCTCTGCATCTATTTTAATCTTGAGGTAACCTTTCTGTGTTGCCTGGTTTCAGAAGAGCTGGGCAGCTAATGCTGCCCTTGATGCCTTTTTGGGCTTACTTAAAAACAGAGGCCAGACAAAATTAAGAGAATAAAAAGCAGTTCTATTTATTGAAGGGCCTTCAGGTACATTTAGGGCAATCAAACCCACCCAGGGGCTACACCCAAAAATGGACCAGGGGTCACAGGTTTTCATACTTTTATAAGTTTGGTCCCTTTGCATATTGGGAATTAATCTTCCAATTGCAGCTTCAGGTAATGAAGTAATTTACCCCAAGTTTGCTCCCCCAACTCATTTTTGTTTACATTTCTCAGGGCCTGAGACAGTGAGGGGTCCTTGATTCCCAGGCCTGGAGAGGGAATTTTTTGTCTGACCAAAAAGGTAAAGCAGTAGCTAACACTGTGTATGGAGTTTAGAGTTATACACTAAAAAATTGCAGGAATACAAATACATGAAAAACATAAAAGCTAAAATCCTAAGACGTCACCCTGATTCCTTTGGTAGGAGTGGCTGCTCTGTCCCATTCCCATTGGCACAGCTGTAGAGCTCAGCAGCGTGCCTTTGGATACTGCCCAGACCTCTCCTGGGATCACCTCTGTCCTTCTGGATTTCTTTCTCTGCCCCTGCTGGTCTGTAGCTTGCTGCTGCACCAGTATATCCAGCAGGATAACTTCAGGCTTCTGTTCCTCTGGTGAGAATGAAGAGGTACAAACAGATTGTCACTGACAGTTTGCCCCAGAATCTGAGCTCTCTGGTTGTATTGTACAGGTGCATTGATAACCTTGGCTGCAGAATTGCACTAGGCTCTTAGTCCTCATCATTCCTGAGGCAGCATAAACAACTTGTGCTAACTAAACAATCCCAGTTTTTGGGGAGATGCTTCCAATACTTTAATAACCAGTTTGTCAGCTGTGCTCATTGTAATGTGATGCTGCAAGCAAATACTAAGCAGCTTGGTGGTTTGACCACAGCAACAATTAGCTCAGGAGTGTCTCCCTGCTATAGGCAGTCACTTCATTAAGTATTTATGAAACTGAAATGTTTCTATTAATAAAACACAACTGGAGCTTCTTAGGGAAAGTTTGATATAAGTGCTTTGCTTCCTATATCATTTAATGCCTTCACTGACTGGTAGTGTCTCTGGGATAAAGAATAAAACAAGATCAAAATAAGAAATAAAAGCAGCAGCTTTGAGCTCAGTGATACATCTTAGGAGAAGAACAAGCAATAATTGCCGCTGGATTGTTTCAACCTTTGTCCCATGCCATGGGATCCCCTGAACTCACAGCTGTGTTGGCAGCCAGAGTCATGAGTTCTGTGAACTCAGCTGCAGCCTGGGCTTGTGTTCTGCAGCCACCAACCAGCATCCTGTCCTCATAAAACCACACACCTCACAGTACAGCTCCCAGGAAATGGAAATTTAAGGGATGCCACCAGGACCACCAGTCAACACTTAATGGGCAAGGCACAGAATTCCCATTAAATGTCAGATAATTTTATCTACTGCTGACAAAGGGGAAAGAGTGCATGTAACAAATCAAATCAACTTTGGATTAATACTGAGATGTTGGGGTCACTTCCTGTCTAGTTTTTAGTGTTTAACAAGTATTCTTTCCTATGAACATGACCAATAGAAGGGACCTAAAGACTTGGGCTACCCACAGACCCCATGTCACGATAGGGTGTGGCAGTCGAGGGGGTGAGAGCAGCCAAGGGGCACGAGGCACATCTCATGGCTTTAAATAAACAGCAGCAGAGAAAGAGAAACAGAGTCATGAAGTGAGTGGTTCACTAAGAACTGGGCAATTGGGACCTTCCCGAGTGGAAGAAGTTCCCTGTTTCCCTGGATTAATTAAAAGCCCTGCTGCTAACCCGGAGGAAGAGAGAATGTCTTTTTCTTTCTTCAAAGGCTAAGTTTCTCTCAGCCTTTGAAGAAAGCGAAGTGTCAATTTTTTTTAATGTAGTCTGGCTGAGAGCCTGCCGTGGGTATGGCAGTCAGTGCTCAGGATGTCAGGAAGCAAGACTAGTTTATACAAAACCATAATTGCTTGAGCTAATTTTAAGCAAAATGAGCTCAAACAAAGCAATGGTATACTCCAAGAGCTTCCACCTTCCTCCTGCTTTTGCAAAAGAAAACCAGATGAATCTGTGGCTCTGTGATCAGCAGACATGCTGGGCCTTGATCAAGTGGGGGTGTCTGGCCTGATCTTTATGTTTTTAACAGGCCTTTGGACTTCAGTGTGGCTACTGCCCAGCCACACACTTGCCTGGCTGAGGAGCTTGGGTGAATTTAGCTTGCTTCCACTGTAATCTTGTAGGAGTGTTTGTCCTTCACCTGAATAGGAGAAGGGCCTGGCATCACTTCAGTCTTGTTACCCCATGGTAACCACACAGCCAAGGAAAAAAAATTAATTCCAACAGATTACAGCAGTAAAACACCGTGTGAGTGGGTTTATCCTTTTATGAGGTTTATAAAGTCAAATATGGACAAACAAGAAGTGCTTCACAGGGCAGAATGCCACCATTTACTCAGGATCCTTTCCGTTATCTGATGTAGTTACAAGTATTTCCTTAAGGAAAAGAGCAGTATCAAAGGAAGAAGAAAATTGGATTCAATATTAGTACTTTTTTGTGTATTAAAATGATATTTTTGATAAATATTTCCAACATTCCTTGCAGCACCAAAGCTATAAAAAGTACTGATTGTAAAGCAGAGGTCTTAACTTGCTTTAAAAATTATTCTTTCCAAAATAAGCAAGTAAATGAAATGAGAGTTCAACTCACATTGCATTTTCTCCTTTTAGCTTTAGGTAAATACAGCCTGAAATTCAGTTCTCTATTTATTTGCAAACACTGCATAATAAACATAAATGTACTGCTGTTAAGAATAATAATGCAATGCTAATGATTCTGAAAAGTAAGAAGGGAATAAAAGAACCATCTGAAGGAAAGGGACAGGTAATTAGACAAAGCAGGGAGATGAAATGGTAGAGAAGTACCTAAGAAAATTACACAGTAAAGGTGATTAAAAATAAAGGAATATAAGTTGTACATTATATACTAGAACAGAAAATACAGAAAGTGCTGGCAAGGACGAGCCATGAAAGGTGAATCCAAATTGCAAGGGTTAAGGATTTGAAATGTAGCTGTCCCCTAGTTCCTCTGATCAGAGAATTCACTCATGTCAAAATAACTGGGGTGAGACTCTTCATTACAGCTGAGAGCATTGACCACAGATGGAAGCAGAGCAAGCACAAGGGTTTTGCTTCCCAGATCTGGTGCAGCCCATTGGCTGTGCTGGCAGCTGCAGCTCTCTCAGCTCCTCCCTCCCACCTCCCTTTTGCATTTTGGCCTTGCAGGAGCTCCACTCCTTGCCGTGTGCTGATGCTCAGCCGTGGTTTTTCACTCGTGGCCCATTTCCTGCAATGCAGTTGGCCAAGATGATTTCCATCTCCTCTTGGATGGACTCCCAGGAAATGGAAATTTAAGGGATGCCACCTGGATCAACACATCCAGGCTAAAAATACGAGGCTTTTGCATATGCCTGAATGAGGATGGTTCCCAGGCTGATGACTGCAAGACATTAAAAATCCCAGTGGATCAGCACAAGGGAAGGAAGGTTCCTAACACATAGTGACCAGTAGATTACTAGAGTTAATCATTATTTTAAGTAAATTTTTGGCCCTGCTCCTTGCTGTACCATTTTTCCATTGCTTTTGATGGAATGACCTTATTTCTGTTTCTCAGGACTCTAACTGGAAGAATACAGACAACTACAGGTTTTTTGGAGATGTTAAGAGAAAAAAAAGCATAGAGCATTGAAGTCTTGAAAAGCTATTATTAATTTTATTAGTAACCATAAAAAAATACTCTAAGAGTTTAGTTTTAATACTTTTCTCTCTCTCTCTCTCTCTCTCCCTTTTTTTTTTTTCTTTTGTGGTCAACAATCATAACTGGATTACTTCCCATTCGCGGCACTAGAGTTTGTAATACATTTTCTGCTGAGAACCAGCTCGCTTTGTAATCAGTTGCTACAGAGATGTTGCTGAGGAACAATAGTATTGCCAATGAATGTCTCTGATTAAAGGAAGCTTTAATCAGAAGTTACATCTTGAAAGGACAGTAAAATTGTAGAAGTTCAGCTTCTCCCTGGAAAAAAGCTCTGACTCCTTGAGTGTATTGCTGTTGTGTGCAGTTGACAATTGCCAGTGTCCTCCTGAGGAAGGTCTGTGCAAGTACAGCAGCATCCAGGTGCTAGCTGATACACAGAGGTGCAGAGAGCAAGTTAAATGGGAAGTGGAGCCATACAGTGGCACTGTTTCACGAGGAAAAAAGCTGATTTTCCTACTGCTAATGACAGTAGCTCTTCTGTTCTCAAACTTGATTCCTCTGACCATTCTTCCCTGCCTGTTGGTCTGCTACACATGCCTTTCCTTTCAATTTTTTCGTCAGTAAAATTATTCTGACCAGCCATCTTTATATTGAATAATCATCTTGGAGTATCCTAAGTACGCCAATAGGGAATAACTGAATAGCTGTAAGCACTCCAATGAAAGGTTCTCTGTGAAGTATCAAACAAAAGGTCAGAAGATTAGGCCTCATGAAAACCACTGGTTGTTTTGGAAGGTGTGTGCTGCAGGGCATTGCTTTCCCACCTGTGAAGTGGTTAAGAGAACTGTGATATTTATTTAGTATTTATATAGGGGAAAGTGGTAAATATGCCTAAACCATACTTTTCACAACTGAATGAGTACTTTCCTCTACAGCAATGCAAACTTGACTTTTGGCTAAGATTAGTAGTGAAGACACTTTGTGAGGTTTAATGTCACTTTAATTTAGCTCCACCAACCAACCATTGTTATTATTATTACTTTAACATTTCTAACCAGATGTCACCTGTCTCCTTAAGCGTGTTATGGTAATGAAAATTTAGTTGATTTAGTGATTAACTGAGTTGATTTAATTATCTTAGGTAAATAATATTATATGCTAATGTAAAGTAACATTCCTTTTTAATCTCTTAGAACCATATATGCTGCAATCAGGTTCTTTAAATATTTACTGAAGCACTTAGATGTAATAAATCTGAATTATTCTGGAGTGGCATGATGCTAGTGCCAGCATAAGCTCCTTCCCAGAGCATTTATGGAAAAGATGGGTAAAATGTCCCTGCTATGTCAGAAATGGAGGGAAAATAGTTTTTGAGGCATTCCCAGGCTCTCATTCATACTCTGAAGTTGCCTTTGTAGTCGCTTGGCTAGGGAAGCTGTTCCCAGCACAGCTGGCCTCCCTTCTTCCAGCCAGCATTCCCAGAGCTCCCCTTGGGCAGAGTGGAAAGTGGGAGCAAGGGCAGCTGGCCTGGGCCAGGGAAGAGCAGTTGGTGATGCAGAGGGGGCAGTGGGAGGAGGTCACGGGATGCAGTAGGACAAAGTGTGCTGGGGATTTCCTTTGGGAGCGTGGTTTTGGAGTCAGCAGCAGCTCAGCGTCACCACTGGCTCTGCTGCTCCACCGACTGTCCTGACTTCCACAAACATGACAGAACAGTGTGTGTCTCCAGCCAAGTGCTACATATCTGAGCCTTGTTGCATCTTGCTCCGTTTTATTCCTGTTAACATTTATAAAGAAAATGAAATATTTACTGCTTTAATGCACACAGGTCTTAGGAGCCTCATAAAAATCTCTGTTGATTCAGTTCTTTACTAAATTATTATATAAAACTCTAGAGATTCACAAAGTTTCTAATTACAGGGAAGATTTTATAAGTCTCTGCCTTTTATAGCATTTTGAATATAGTTGTTGCAGTCTGCCTGGGCATTTTGTTAGGCAGAACTGTGCATTCTCGGAGTGTCCTGAGACAGATAGTGTGCTTTGGCTTCAGCTGCAGCTCAAGCCTGCATTTAGAGCAAAAACTAGGGGCGATACTGGGCAAGATCTGAACAAAAGTAAGACGCTGATGGTTGTAGCAGCTGCTGGTGATGAGCTGTTCTGAAATTCAGACTATTTCAAGCAGGTGCTTGTGTGAGCATCAAGCCTATTTAAAATGCCTGTCCATCTTTGTGGGCTGAATATTTGAAATTTTGACTCAACATCCACAAAGAGTTCACAGAACAGTTTCAGAGTTACTATATGACATTCATATATTGTAGTGATAGTATTCTTAGAAATAGCAAAACTTGTATGAATGTATGTAATGGCTCAGGTCAGTAGCGGATTTTCAAACATGCAGACATTTGAAGTGTCCCTTTTCTCAAAAAATGGGTAAAAACATTTAGATGCCTTTCAGTCTCCATAATGATGTACATGCTCTCCTCTCCTCTCCTCTCCTCTCCTCTCCTCTCCTCTCCTCTCCTCTCCTCTCCTCTCCTCTCCTCTCCTCTCCTCTCCTCTCCTCTCCTCTCCTCTCCTCTCCTCTCCTCTCCTCTCCTCTCCTCTCCTCTCCTCTCCTCTCCTCTCCTCTCCTCTCCTCTCCTCTCCTCTCCTTCTCTTCTCTCTTGTAACAGATTACCCTCACTGAACAGGGAATACTAATAGCAATCTGAGCACATGCGTGTCTAAATATATCACCAAATATTTATTTAATCAACTTAATAGAGATTAAAAATGCTAAAAATAGTTATTAAAATTCTTAGAATTAATAAAATTACTGGAAAGTAAGATTAGAGATGAGATCCATTAAAATCAAGATGTAATATTCTTGCACAATATTTAGAAGAAACCCCAAAGGCAATACTTAAACCACTTAAACCACAATTTTTACATATTTTCGTGGTTTGCTAAATGCAGGAAAACCCCCAAACTGGAGAACATCAGCAGGATGTGAGCCATCCCTGACTGCTGACTAAGGACTGATGTGAACAACACAAACAGAGTGGTCAGCATTGATGTCCGCAGAAATCCTATCACACTGGGATGTCAGGTCTGGTTGAATATCCTACAGATAACTCATTTGCAGGCCTGAAAAAGGTGCAACACATGCTAAGAGATGTTACAAAATACTCCAATCTGCTGCTTCTGAAGCAAAGGGGAATTCTATAAGATACATTAGGCAGCCATTCCCAGGCACTAAGCTGTGACAGTGATAAGCCCACATGCATTGCTTACAGCTTAGCACTGTAATGACAGCTTATTGATATTTATGTCACTTTTTAAAGCATCAGGGTTCTTCACGTTATTTCCAACATGCATATCTCTGTAGCACCGTCCTGTCATTGGCAGATATAACTAAATGCTCTGTAGAAACCAAAGGTGGTTTCACATTTGTGTGCAGAGAAATTAGACTGATCGTTGCTTATTTTTGGGGGCCCAACAGCCAATTCACATGAGCAGATCTTTATAGTTTCCATATATCCTATTCTTGGAGGTGGCTTTGTTTTTAATTTCTTCAGAGCTGAGCCAGGCTGATTTGGGGCAAGTGTAGCCCGTGTTCAGATTTTGAAAATGTTTGCCAGAAGCAGGAGTCAGAACAACTTCCCTGCAGGGTCCTGGGAAGACATGACTTTGGTTGGCTGGGCTGGGAAGTTAGAACGTGGCAGTGAATGCTGGAGGGATGTCAGAGCTTGGATGAGGGACAGCAGAGGCCACTGAATCAACAGTCAATAATCAGCACAAGCAGAACAGCTGGGCTCCCAGCAGGGCTTGTGGGCTGAGGTAGGGAGTGGGTATGGACGGAGTGATGCAGAGTGAAGAGATGCTGTGCTGGGTACAGAGCCTGACAGGAGGGAGCCTGGCAGAGAGGGCAGGCGGGGATGTGAGGGAGAAGCACTGAGGAGGTCAGGTCTGTGGCATACAGGAGGCTTTGGGGACAATTTAGAAGACAAAAAAGATAAAGGAAGACATGGGCTGGAGTAGATTTGGGACAAGAACTCAGAAACAGGAATTCTGTGCTGGGAGAGTGGAGGCACTGCAGGGTTGGAGACAAACTCCAAGAGTAAGAGAGCCTGGGTTCTGTGAAGCATGTGGGGCACAAGGGTGGGAGGTATCACAAACTCTCTCCATCTGGGTGTCTTTGCCAGGGATTCTGGCTTGGGAGCAGGCACAGTCCTCCCATGCTGTCTTCCCTGCCTGATCCACGGGCAGTGTGAACTCAAGGCACAGAATCTGCTTTGGGTTAAATTGTGCTCTTTTGACATTAGGGTTTTGTCTAAATTTAGGGGCTATTCCCACAGTCTATACCCACAGGCCTGTCAGCTATTAACATCAACATTTCATTTTCTCTGAACAGAGAACACTGAGTTAATTCACCTTAGCCCTTGGTTGCCTAAAGCGTTCAGGTACAGTATAAAATAACAGCATAAATGGAGCTTCGCTTCTACTAGGAGTTGTGAACTAAATTTATGAAATAGTAGTGGGAACTAGAAATCTTTCTCTTATATCAGTGGGAAGATGTGCCTTTTCAGTCCAGGAAGTGTGTATTCTGAATTGAGGGAGACAAAACCAAATGTTCAAATAATACCTTTTTCAGACATAAAGAAAGCACAAAGCAGTTCTCTTTGTAACCTCCTGCATGTAAAACACCTGACATGAAACATTGAATGGCAGCTAGAAGACAAGGTATGCAGGCAAATGGATTAATTTTCTTCTCCTCTACCTGTCACTTCTGACTGTCAAGTCAAAATCTGGCCCCAGATCAGAGCTTAGGTCAGAGAGGGGCTTTGGTTCCTTGCCTGCCACCAAGCAGCTGGAATCCAAGATGAAGAATCCTCTGCCTGGGTGCTGAAGCTGCCTCTCAGCACTCACAGCTGAGCATTGTTTTGACAGTTTTGGGGGTAGGTAGGCACTTCTCTTGCATTTAATCCTTGCTAGGTTTCACAGCCTGAGAGTCTGTCTTCCTTTTCCCAAAGGATCTCGAGCCTCAGAGCTAATATGTAGCGGTTTGGTCTCAGCACCAAATGCAGCTGACAAGAGGTAATACTAGTTTTCCCCTGCTAGCCAGCAATTTAGGACATTTGCTTAGGATGCAGAAGACCTGTATTCACTTTTGCTTTTGTTGTGCCACATGAATTTGTAAGTTTGGGCTACCCTCGGCTGTGTGGGGACCCTCAAGTCCTTCCACTCAAGCTGTTCCACTTTGCCTGACATAATTAAATATTAATTGGGCCAGTCTGAAGGAGTAAATGACATTTTATAGCCTGGCATCTAGGCCACTCACTTGGGAGAAGAAAATCACAAGTCCTAACACTCATATTTTACAGTTAGAAGCATAGAGCCATATTTGAGAATGTGAATGTTCAATTTATTTTATAAAAAACATTTATATTTTGCTTCTTTGAACTTCACTATACTAAGCCTTTTTGAGGACCAAGCCATCTTATTTGGGAGACTAATGTAAGGACATGCTTTGAAGCTTATGGCCCCATTAAAAAAAAAAAAACAAACAAAACAAAAACCAAAACCAAACCCCAACCCCCTCTCCCCCCCCAAAAAAAAACCAAACCCAAAACCAACAAACCCCAAAACCGAACAGCCCACACCTTTCAGCTGACTTTGAAGAATCTGAGAACAAATGTCAAAAATGTCAGGTAAGAGTGACACTGCAGGAGATGATTCTTTTTTGAAGAAAATGCAGTGAATTGCTAATAATCACTGCCCTAATTGCCCCGTTCAAAAGAAGAGGGTAGCCATTTCTGGAAGCCCCTTTGAGAACACTTACATTTCCAGACAAGTCTTTTCTTTCATAAATTTCAAGAAAATATTTGTAGTTTCTTATAAGATTCAAGCCTGTAGTTCCTGCCATTCTGAGGAACTGTCTGGTGAATTAGGGTAGGCTATCCAAGGTGTATTTTTTTTTCAAACTTTCAATATCTTTTATCTGCAAAGCATATATATTCACTGGTTTGCTCTAAAAGCACAGTATCAATTATCTCTTCACTGAAAAACACTTTTAACTCACATGAAATATATAAAAAATATAAAAACAACTCCTCTAGTTAATCTAGATGCTTACAGTAGATGGAAGGGGATAATATTTTTCTTTATGAAATTGGATACTGCAATATCTGTCTTGTTAAAATGAAAAACTGAGATCCTTGAAAGGGAGGGGATTTTGTTCTTCACCTTCAGAAATTAACTAGTATCATACACAATTTCTAAGCTTTCTCAAGCATTCTGTAAATGTACTATGCACTTCAGAATTCTAATGATAAAAATCTGGCAGTAAAAACAGTGCTGAGCTCATGTTATTCTTAGGATTTCAGAAATGTACAGACCAGTATCAAAATGGGTTTTTTATGATTTCTCTGTCTAATAAAATGTTCTATATTTGAATAGAATTAAGGAAGGCCTTTGCAGATGGACACAATTCCATGTCCAGTTTTTTTTTTCTTTTGCTACAGAGGTTCTTCATTAAAGATTCACAAGACATACCTGAATAATTGACATTGCCTTAATTCACTGGGCACAATAGTTAAGGTAAAAAAGAGTCACAGTCATTCAGGCAACAGAAGGAATATGTAAAAAAAAATAAAATATCTTTATTAGAGCTACTTGCTTTGAATAGCTGGTTCTGTGTGTGTATGTATCTATATTTTAATGTTGGCTCGTGCTTGTCTATTCTCTGTTGGTGGTTTCCCATTTTAAGATGCTAGATTGATAGTGGAATTATCTGCTGTTTAATAAACTCTGAATTTCAACTCCAATCAGTGGAAAAAGAGCCTTTGGTATTTTCCATGCTTGCCTCATGTTAAAGTGAAGGGTCACAGAGGAATGTACTCTTGACCCTGCAGGAGAGACCCTTATACATTTTCTCAGCCAATCCCACAGTGATTCATGACAATGCAGAGTATTTAATACAATATGGTTTTCAGACATTCATATAATAAAATATATAGCTCATAAAATTTAGCTCTATAAACAGAGGTCACTGCCTTGTGGGAACTCCCATGATTTAAGTCTGTGAAAATACTGCTGTGTATTGTAGATCTGACACAGCCCTTACCAGGACTTTGTACAGAGGATAGTCCCCAGCCACAGAGGTGAAAAGCTTAAATAGAGAGATTATCCATCCAGTTGCATACAAATAGTGGAGGAGAGTTTTCAAATCCCATGAGAAACCTCACTGCTTTACAGCAAACATGACTGTCTGGAAGAGAATGTACATACATGCATGCTCAGCCAGTGACTTCTGTGCAAATCTGGCCATCAAAATGCTAGGTGCCCCACAAAAAAAGGGGGGAAAATAGCAGAGAGCAATGCTGAAATCTGAAACTTTAAATTGAGGCCTTCAAACTTCAACTTTATGATGCCTTTCTGATTTCCAAGTTGAAAACAAGACTGGAAATTCTTGACTATGATAAAGCATTATGATTTTCTTACAAATTGTGTACTGCAAATGTTGCAGTCCATGCTTCCAGGTGTAATCATGTCTACAAAGTATATTTGTCCAAGTTAATATTTGATGTTCAATGTGAAAACAGTGACTAGCACACTCTATTTAAAGACAGCAAAATGATTAAGTAAATGCTTTGACAGACAGCAGTACCTGTGCAGATGTACCTTGTAATCTTCACCGAAGTACAGGGGAATATGTTGACACATTCCAAACAAGAGTGATGGTATTTTGCCTAATATATGAATTTCTAAATGAAAATATAGCAAGCTTATTATTTGTGCAAGAGTTTTCTTGTCCACTTCCTACTGCCAATATATGAATATAGCCAAATGCAAAATCAACAGAAAGAGGTTTCCCTTAAGCTAAATTCTGATGTTACTTTGAATACATCTACAGAAAATATTACAGCACTGAATGAAGGCTAAATTCTGTTTATATTATGTTCAAGTGTTATCTCTCAGATAACCAAATCTTGTTAAAAATATCCTTTGTTAATTCCATCAGAGTAATTATAGACGAAAACAATAACAATTACATTGTAATTTCTCTGAAAAGTAATAACCCAGAACTTTGTTTGACATCTAAATTAGATTATTGCAAGAAATTGCAAATGAATTAAAGTCAGCCCTTCAGGCTTTCTACTCTGAAAGTCTGAAACCAAAATTTCTCTTTCATAAGTCACTGGTGCTTTAAAGGCTCATAAAGCCTCAGTCTATCTCCCATGTTCTTTCAGCTTTCCAAAAAATATTCCCTTCATTTACAGAAGATGAACCTCAGATTCTTCATCACACTGGATGTGGAACTGAATCAGCTAAAATACCTTTGTTTGGGGGTTTTTTGGGGTGGGCATGTAAATTCAGCATCAGCATCTTTTGGAAGGAAGCATTGCGCCAAATCCATAGCGGCTCATTCTTTTCCATTGACTCATGTGAAATATTTCTCTTTAAAGTGGAAGGTCAAGGGCCATGCTGTCACAGTTTTTTAGTGCTCAGGGATGAATCCCCCACAGGGATAAACCCAGGGGTTTATGCAGGCAGCAGCAGCAAACCCTGTGCTCGTGTTCCTCGTGCAGGCATGGAGAGACTCCCAGGGCTGGGAGCAGGGCTGGAGGCAAGGGCCTGCTTGGACCAATCCAGTGGGCAGGTCCTGCAGCCTGGACTTCTGTGGGATATCACAGCTGGATTCAGGGAAATCTGCTGTGAATGGAGCCTTGGGAAATGCCAAGTCCAGCAGCTGGACAGGGGCTGCCCCCTAAATGGGGCAGGTGAGTGTTTTGCCACCTCCCCAGGACTGCATGGCTCCTGCTGAGACACTACATTCATGCTGCCACTGCTCATCTGTTCCCAAATGAGGCATCCTACTCTTCAAAACTGCTGAGCATCCACAAATTCTTACTCATCACAGTGGGAGCTGTGGGATAAGTGGTCTGGAAAATGAAGTGATATGTCTCTTTTCTTGAAATAGCATCTCAGGAGCCAGTTTTGAAATGCTTGTCTGAAATCCTTTTCTTTCTCCTTGAATGTGTCTGAACTGCTCTTCAATTTAGGACCTTCTGACTCAGTTGATCAGTGCCCTGACAACAATCCTGCCCAGAGCACCATGTAAATCTTCCAGTGGACTGCTCCTCAGGCAGGAAGTCGACGTATGCAGTGAAATAAAGGCTCTGTTGGAACACACTTGGGGTTTTATTCACAATTCTCCAACGGGAACATTTCCTTGTCATTCTATTTGCCTTCCCAGCAGCCTGCTGCTGGATTGAGCCTGTTGAAGGACATCCTAAATGCACTTACAACAGTGACCACAGGCCTCAGTGGGCTGGCTCGTGTTCCCAGAGTTTCCCCATTCCTGATTGAAAGACTGGGATCCTGAAAACAGGCACCAAGTCATGACTCTGGACAACCCTTCTCAGTTTGCTGGTCAGTGATGTGCTTGGAGTTTTCTTCAATTCAAATCCTTCCTGTGGTAAAATTTAAGGATTATTTAAACAGGAGAATTAACTTCTTTCCAATTACATTGTGCCTGTGAACTTTAATGCAGTGGGAATTCGGAGCTGTAGGCCTGTGTCTTATGCTTTCTGCAGCAAGTTGTGATTGCTGTTGCTGTAATTTCTTGTTTCTGCAGATGAAGAGTTGATCTTCCTTCCATTCACCCACTAACCCAAGCAAAGTCTCATCCATCCATTAGCAGCAGAGAATACCACTTCTCCCACTTCCTGACTGTTGTGGCAGCTGCAGAAAAATGACTGTCCTGTTAATATTCCCTCTGTCCCAGAGATTAGTGCTTTAAGCATGTGAAAACAGTATTTCTCAATTTACTTTGACAGGGTTGTATTTGTCAAGTTTACAGAAAACTTAACCAAGTCATGCTGTGACACCCCTTCCAAAATCATCTTTAACCAGTTCCAGCAAAGAAGCAGGGATTTTCTCACCACCATAGCGTTCTATCTCCTTGTGTATCCTTGCTGGTATTTTAACTTCCACCCAACTAACACCAATCACACTGTAGATTAAAAAAAAAAATTCTTAAATCTCTTTCTTCTGTGATATAGGCATCTTATTGCATTAGGAAAGAGATTAACTACTACTCTATCTGACTGCTGCACAATTATATAACACCAGAGGTAACTTAGGCAGGGAAATGATAGAAAGTTCTCCTTTATAACCATTTAAACCTAAATTTTTCATGCTTAAGAGAGAGAAACAAATGGGCCTTAACCAAGTATAAATTCTGGTGTGCAGATGAAAGTTTTTACTGTAAGCATGGTGAGCTTTGGGGCAGCTCCCAGCAGGACTGATGAGGGAATCTGATTGTCAGGTGGAAGAGATCACTTGGTGAAGCTCCTTGGATGGTGTGGTTGCGTGCAGGAGCAGGGTGGACATGGTGATAAGCTTGGTGTTAATGGCAGTTCCTTCTCTGTCACTGGGCAGGTGCTATGACAACAGCCTCTAAAGCCACCTTGCTTGACTGGCTGTGGTACTCAGTGTTGCGGAAGGTTCTGGGGGAGCTGGGGAGATGAGAAGGAGAGTGACTGCAGGGACCCCTGTGGACCCTGTGTGTGCGTCCGGGTTTGTCTGGGAACACAACAGGTATGGACGCAAAACCCAAACCCTCTGGGAATTGGTTCTATCCTTTAAGTTTATGTAAGCATCCCAGAGCTCTGTTCAAGCCTATCAGAAAGCAAGGAACAGCCTCAGGGGAAGGGCAGCAGAAGAGAAATGCTGAGGACTACAGCAGCGAGCACAGCAAGCCCTGCTCGTGCTCTGCATCAGCTCCTTGGAGCACACCATGCCAATCCCCCACCGTGTGAGGGACAGCCTGAGCAATGAGATGTCTTCCTGCAGCAGCAGAAAAATCAGGCCCTGTGCATAAAGACTAATGCTGAGACCCTCCCCAAAACAGGGCAAAGCAGCAAGGGGCTTCCTACAGGGAATAATGCTGTGTGGAGACTAATGGAGCAGTCATTAGCAGTATCTCTGTGGTGTATAATAGCAAAAAGCATTCACAAACATTTAATTAAAATGAATTTAATGGCCGGATTTAAGCTGTTATTCTGGAAGTTAAATGCCAGTTACCAATGTGTTAAAATGCACGATCAGCACTGCATACATAAATCCATCCCTTGGTCTAATCTGTAACTATAGTAATGTTGTGCACTCGCTAGAATTGTGCTGGGGGCCCTGGCTTTCAACTGCCATTGCAAGAGCTGTCATCTATCACATTTTCTTGTCATGTTCATACTTCTATTGTTATTCACTGGTTAAGTGTAGTGGTGCGTGAGCTGTGCTCACAAGTTTTGGGTTTATATAATTAATGTTATTTATGTTGGGAAAATGGTTTATTCCGGACCCCCCTGTTTATAGCTGCATTTGCAGTTTGGTTTATCCCTTCCCGAAGGTGCTGTTTCCCCTGGAAACCCTCCTGTCCATCCAAGTTTGTCCCCTCCCCCAGAGCCTGCCAGTCATTCAGGAAAAGCCTCTCCCCCTTCTGGAAATCTCGGGGAGACTCGGCTTCTGATTGGAACAGGTTCTGGAAATCCCCTACCCCCCCCCCTCCAGGGATTGGCCCTTTTGTGTGTCAATCTACCCCCCAACTCCTCCCTTTGTATCCCCCTATTGGTGGAAAGTTTATGTACACGCCCCCTGGCACCTGTCCATTTAAGCGGCGGGGGGTCCGGGGGCCGCTCTCTCTCTTGCTCACCATCCTGAGGTGATGTCCAGGTAATAAACATCTCCTGTTATACCTCAGAAGAGAGCCTCCTTTTCCTCCTTCGCCATAGCTGCAAACTACATCCAGTGCTTGCCTGCCAAAGAACCCACCGAGTGGGTTTCTGCAGATCTGTCCAGCGGGCCCTACTGACAGCTGCGCACGCTCCAGGCCAGGGGCCAGGCAAGGCTGAGGTTCACTGATCAGTGACCCACGGAGCGTGACCGCAGGCGTGGCGCCCAACGTGGGGCCAGCCACGTGGACACGAACTTCTGCGGCACGAGGCAAAGTACTGAAGCAGTGGCGTGAGCTCTCTGCACGGGAAAAAAGTCTGAGAACACCGCCAGACCCCGTGGACTTGATTCTGGCCTGCGTTGGAAGTCTCCGCGCAGCGCTGCAGGATTTCCAGACAGCCATGTGCTTACCAGAATAGCAGCTTCTTGGAGTACGCTTTCTGGTAAGAGAAGAGGACAGCTTTCCAAGCGCCCGGAAAGTCCTCTTCAGGCGAAGGACCGCCAGCACCTCCTTTTATTCGCCAGCACCGGACGGGTGAGTAAAAATCACCTTTCATTTTGGGGTTCCTAGGGGAGCTGGATTTTCCTCCCCTTAGGTCCCGCACAATTTTGGGGGGCTCTTTTAGAGCCAGGAAACGCGTTTCACCTGTGGAGAAGCCTTATGCCCTCCCAGGGTCGGGTAGTCTGAGTGCGGCATTTTTCTTTCTTTTAGTTTTTTTTCTCGTTTCGTTTAAGACGCGGGCTCCGTCACGTGGGGCGCGGATTCGTTTTCCCGTTGTCGGTTTTTGTTTGAATTAGCCGCGCTCCGAGGGCGCGGGGAATTGGTCTCCGGTCTCGGGTTTTAAGTCGCGGGTTTTTGCTTTTCGTTTGCTATTTTAGTTTTTGAGCTGCGCGTGCGTGACGGTTGAATTTGAGCATGGGTGCGAAGCTCTCAACCGAAGAAAAGGAAGTTTGTAAATTGTTTTTTGTGTTGAAGGGCTCCGAGTTTAAATGTTCGGAAAAGGAGCTCAAAAAGTTCGTAAAACTGCTCTTCCTATACTTTCCGAAAATGCCCCCTGCACAGGTGGTGTGCATTCAGTTTTGGGATGCAGCCTATTCGAAATTTTTTCAATTAGGCAAAGCAGGGGACAAACACGCGGCTAAATTAATCTATTGGATTATGCAGATTCGATCTGCCATTTTAGAAAAACAGAAAGTAGAGGAAGAGCAGCGAAGGCAGTCTTCCCCGGTTTCTCCTTCCCTTTTTACCGCTCCCTCTTTACCCAAAATGGGTAACTTGCGGGGATCGGCAGGAGAAACCTCTCCTGTCGGCCCTGGCTTCCCGCAAGCATCCCGTTCTCCCCGCCTGAACAGTCTTAGCCGGACTGCTCAGGAGGCTCGGCATAGCCCTGGCTCGGCTTCCCGAGCTTCTAACCTTCCCCCCTCTTACCCAGTTCCCAAACCCCGAGTTCGTTTCGGTTTCGCCGAAAAAGATGGTGCGTCACGGGATGGCGTTTCCCCTTTCTCCCCCTCTCCCCAAGCGGAAAATGGCGGCGACCGCGTGGCGCAGTCGTATGCAAATTTCGCGCCTTCTCCTTCTTCTTCCCAGGATTCCCTGTTCCCTCCTCCTTCCGCCCCTCCCCAAACTCCTCCCTCCCAAAGCTCCGCCCCAGTCCCAACCCCCCGAGTGATGTCAGCACCCGGAGCCACGCCCATGCCCGCGCCGGAACCACGTTGGTCTTCCGGTTCTCACGGTCCCGCATCCAGTTCCCACGGTGGGGAAACCGGAAGGGGGGGGCCGGAGACCCAAAGCCCGCGCCGCAGTGATATCCCTTCACTTGCGCCTGTTACATATAACAGGTCAAGGAGTGGGAATGTCACTCAAGCCACCTGGCAACCCTTTTCACAGAACATAATTAAGGATCTGTGCAAGGCCCACCTGGATTACGGGAGGGAAAGCCCGTATTTCCGGGGATTGTTGAAGGCCAACCTCGCCGGCACAGTTGTAGTCCCCTCCAACCTGCGGCAGCTCTTTTCCTGCCTCATGTCCTCCACAGAGTTTCAGCTTTGGGAGGCGGCATGGAAAAACCTGTTGCGGACTGACTTGCCTGGCTTGTTACGAGATCCTGAAACTGCTACCGATGAGGAGGGTGACTCGATCACCCTCGAGCATCTGTGCGGGGAGGGCAGATGGGCTCAGGCATCAGACCAGGCTGGTAAAATTCCGGCGCCGGTGCTGGAGAAAATAAAACAAGCGGCCGAAAAGGCATTTTTAGGGCTGCAGGGACAAGCGCCTTTGCCCAGCTACGCCGACATCCGGCAGGGACCTGCAGAGTCATTCGTCGCCTTCGTAGAGAAGATGACGAGGGCCGTTGAGACGCAGGTGTGGCGAGAAGAAGCAAAGGCAAGCATGTTAGAAGTGATGGTCCAGAAGAATGCCAATGACCAGTGCAGGGCAGCCATCCTCAGCTTGCCGCTGGACCCTCCGCCCACTGTGCAGGACTTCCTCCGTGTCTGCGAGGCAAAGGTTCCCTTCATGTCTGCTACAACAGAGCAGCCATCAAGGCATCTGCAGCGAGCCAATCCGAGAGCTGCAGCATTGGACTCAGGAGGTCTCTCCAGAAAGCAGCCGGCAAAGAAACATCCTTTTCGGGCGGGCAAAGACTGTTGTAGTCTCTGCGGGCAAAGCGGCCATTGGCAGCACGCTTGCCCGCTGCGGACTGCCTTTCAGCAATTTGTGGCCACTCAAGGGGGTGGGGGTGGGGGTGGAAGTGGAGGTGGGGGGTTGCAGGGGAGCCTTCAAGCGGCTCCAAAAAACTAAGGGGTGAGCGCGGGACCACCCTGCGTGAAGATACAAAACGGGTGGCCCGGGCCAGGAGGGGGAGGGGGGGAAGAGGAAACAAAGCTAACCTTTCTTTTCCGTTTACCAGGACTGACACCAGAGTCCCCCTGGACTCTGATCCACCGGACTTGACACCCAGGGAGATAGATCTCTCCGATTCAGTTTTAACCACCGACTCGCGGTACGAGCCGTTTAGGTTAAAACTCACTGACTCGCTGCTGTTGAAAGACAGCGATTGGCATTTGGTTTCAGTGAACCCCAGTGAACAGGGCACTTGGCATCGGATAGGATGCAAGTACGTTGTACTCGGAGACTGTAAGTACACCCCGTTCGAGGTCGAAGTCGCTCCAGGGATCGTTGATTCTGATCCCGTGTACTTCGTGGTTTGGCTGCATTGTACTTCCCCGCCTGCTTTTCTCCCGAAGGGGCAGGTAATAGCACAGGTAATCCCCATCCCTGATTTCCTCACGGAGGAAAGTCCATCAGTGGGGAGGGTGCAGGCGATTTCTACCGCGAAACCGCAGTTAGAATGCCAGATGCAGATGGGGGAGGAGATCGTGGACATTAAAGGCCTCCTGGACACGGGTGCAGATGTAACCGTGATCCCGTCACGGGAGTGGCCTTCACAATGGGCTCTGCAAAGCGTGGCCGGACACGTTCAAGGTGTTGGGGGCATTCAATTGGCAAAACAATCAAAGAGCGTTGTGCAAATTACGGGGCCAAATGGGCAATTGGCAAATATCTGCCCATTTGTTTTAGATTACAAGGAACCATTGCTTGGGCGAGACCTCATGGCACAGTGGGGAGTCACAATTGACATTCCTGACCCCCCACAGGATTTTTGTGCGGCGGTCACTGAGAGGCGCCCTACCCAAAAACTGAATTGGAAGACAGATGTTCCAGTCTGGGTAGAGCAGTGGCCGCTTTCAAAACAAAAATTAAAGGCGCTGAATGAGCTCGTGGAAGAGCAACTTGCCAAGGGTAACATTGAGGAGACCACCTCCCCGTGGAACTCCCCGGTCTTTGTCATCCAAAAGGCTGACAAGACCAAGTGGCGGCTCCTTCACGACCTCAGACAAATTAACAATGTAATTGAAGATATGGGGTCTCTCCAACCAGGGATGCCTTCCCCGACAATGCTCCCTCGAGATTGCCAATTGGCAGTCATTGATATTAAAGATTGTTTCTTTCAAATTCCCCTTCATCCTGACGATGCCCCGCGCTTCGCGTTCTCGGTTCCCACCATCGACCGAGAGGCCCCGAGGAAAAGGTATCACTGGAAAGTTTTGCCGCAGGGCATGAAAAACTCGCCCGTGATTTGCCAGTGGTACGTCTCTTCCTTGCTGTCCCCTGTACGTGCAGCCGCAGACAAGGCAATCATCCATCATTATATGGATGACGTGCTTGTCTGTGCCCCGAACGAGGATGTACTGTCCCATGCGCTTGACCTGACAACCTCTTCATTGGTTGCTGCAGGGTTCGAGCTGCAGGAGCAGAAGATTCAAAGGGTGCCGCCTTGGAAATACTTAGGCCTGGAGATCAGTAAGCGGACCATTGTTCCGCAAAAATTGGCAATAAAAACTAAAATCAGGACTCTTGCTGACGCCCATCAGCTGTGTGGGGCGTTGTCCTGGGTGCGGCCCTGGCTAGGTCTGACCACCGAGGACCTAGACCCTCTTTTCAATTTGTTGAAAGGGGGAGAGGAGCTGAATTCTCCGCGGGAGCTCACCCCAGAGGCACAGAAGGCACTGGAGAAGGTCCAGGTAAAACTGTCCACCCGACAGGCAAACAGGTGTGCACCTGAACTGCCTTTCAGTTTTATTGTATTAGGAAATCTGCCACACCTCCATGGAGTCATTTTTCAGTGGGACAAGGAGGTAAGCAAATTACCCCGTAAGGACAGAGGCGGGAGAGATCCTCTTCTCATTATAGAGTGGGTCTTTCTTAGCCACCAAAGGTCCAAAAGAATGACCACGCCACAGGAGCTGGCAGCTGATCTAATCCAGAAGGCCAGAACCCATATTAGGGACCTAGCTGGCTGTGATTTTGAATGCATTCACATTCCAATTCAGACCAAAACGGGCCCAATTACAAAGCAAAGGTTGGAAAAATTTCTCCAGGAGAATGAGGCTTTGCAAATGGCTCTGGATTCCTACACAGGACAAATTTCTATTCATCGGCCTGCCCACAGAATTTTTAATTCGGAAGCCAAATTCACGCTAAAATTAGAAAGCCTTCAGAGCAAAAGGCCTTTAGAGGCCCTGACAGTTTTTACAGACGCATCCGGAAAGTCTCACAAGTCAGTTATGACTTGGAAAGACCCTCAGACTCAGTGGTGGGAGACAGATGTCGCTGAGGTAGAAGGATCACCTCAAATCGCTGAGTTGGCCGCAGTTGTCAGGGCTTTCGAGAGGTTCTCTGAACCATTTAATTTGGTAACTGATTCTGCATATGTAGCAGGTGTAGTATCCAGAGCTGAAAATGCTGTTCTCCAGGAAGTGACCAACCTTGCCCTGTTCAAGTTGCTCTCAAAGCTAGTTAAGCTTGTCTCCCACCGAGAGCAACCCTTTTTTGTGATGCACACAAGGTCACACACAGACATGCCTGGGTTCATAGCTGAGGGAAACAGGAGAGCCAATGCCCTTGCTGCCCCTGCAGAGATGGCCCCGCTCCCAAATGTCTTTGAGCAGGCAAAGATCAGTCACCAACTTTTCCATCAGAATGTCCCAGGTTTAGTTCGCCGGTTCCACCTTACCCGGGAACAGGCCAAGGCAATCGTGGCAACTTGTCCAAATTGTCAGCAGCATGCGCTCCCCACCCTGAGCGCTGGTGCCAACCCCAGAGGGTTAGGCAGCTGTGAGGTGTGGCAGACGGACGTGACACATATCCCTCAGTTTGGAAAGCGGAAATATGTGCACGTCTCGGTGGACACCTTCTCCGGAGCAGTCTTTGCCTCTGCCCACGCAGGGAAGAGGTCCAGGGATGCGATTACACATCTCATCCAGGCTTTCTCCTTTATGGGAGTCCCAAAAGCCCTGAAAACTGACAACGGGCCTGCGTATAAATCCAAGGAGTTCCACAGTTTCCTGCAGCAATGGGGGGTGGAGCATAAAACCGGCATCCCCCATTCCCCCACAGGTCAAGCGGTGGTAGAAAGGACCCACCGGGAGATCAAAAGGGTCCTGGGCCAGCAACAACAGGTCCTGAAATTAGAATCTCCAGCTATCCGCCTGTCCAGAGCACTGTTCACCATAAATTTTCTAAATTGCTCTTTTGAGGTTTTGAACCCACCAGTCGTCAGGCACTTCGGCAGCAGCGATCAGTTTTCCACCAAGGTTCGACCACCCATCCTTATAAAGGACCCAGAGACCGGCGGAACAGAGGGCCCTCACCACCTGGTTACTTGGGGACGTGGGTACGCCTGCGTGTCCACCCCAAGTGGCTTAAGGTGGATCCCTTCAAAGTGGGTGAGACCCTATATTCCAAAGGCCTCTGGAAAAGGAGTTAAGGTTTCACAGGTGTCTGTGGCATCCTGGAGACGGAAAAGACACAAGTGGTCTAGCTGGGAAGAATTTGTCCTCCCCCTACCCCGCTGGTCTGTCACTAATTATGTTCTTGTCTCACATTCTATTTAGTTCAGGTCAGACCCACACAGAGCGATGGCCCCACTGACAGCAGCCAGACTTATTTCCCTGCTGCTGCTCTCCAGCCTGCAGTCTCCGACCGTGGCGTGGACAGTGCCAACATCCATGCCACAAACAGCAAACTTGTCAGAGGCATCTATACCACAGTCTGCAAAACTGTCGGAGACATCCATGCCACAAACAAGCTGTCCTCAAACATCCGACTGGCTGGATGGACTTTTTGAGGACTGGGGGCTGCCTGGGTGGGCGAGGTCTATCTTTCGTCCTATTTTAATTGTTTTGTTTATGGTTTTGTGTACTCTGGGAACAGTTAGCTGCATTCGTTATTTTGTTAAAAAGTTAGCCTCAAACTGTCTCCTCCCCATATGCAAGCCTAGTCGTGGTCGTCACAGCTCCACCGGAAGCAGAAATGAGAGTTGAAGAAAGAAAAGGACCTCCCTGAAGAAGACCCCGAGCTGTGGCCACCGACTAGCTGTTTATGGTTTAAATTACCATCTTTATATAAAAAGAAAGGGGGAGATGTAGTGGTGCGTGAGCTGTGCTCACAAGTTTTGGGTTTATATAATTAATGTTATTTATGTTGGGAAAATGGTTTATTCCGGACCCCCCTGTTTATAGCTGCATTTGCAGTTTGGTTTATCCCTTCCCGAAGGTGCTGTTTCCCCTGGAAACCCTCCTGTCCATCCAAGTTTGTCCCCTCCCCCGGAGCCTGCCAGTCATTCAGGAAAAGCCTCTCCCCCTTCTGGAAATCTCGGGGAGACTCGGCTTCTGATTGGAACAGGTTCTGGAAATCCCCTACCCCCCCCCCCTCCAGGGATTGGCCCTTTTGTGTGCCAATCTACCCCCCAACTCCTCCCTTTGTATCCCCCTATTGGTGGAAAGTTTATGTACACGCCCCCTGGCACCTGTCCATTTAAGCGGCGGGGGGTCCGGGGGCCGCTCTCTCTCTCGCTCACCATCCTGAGGTGATGTCCAGGTAATAAACATCTCCTGTTATACCTCAGAAGAGAGCCTCCTTTTCCTCCTTCGCCATAGCTGCAAACTACATCCAGTGCTTGCCTGCCAAAGAACCCACCGAGTGGGTTTCTGCAGATCTGTCCAGCGGGCCCTACTGACAACTGCGCACGCTCCAGGCCAGGGGCCGGGCAAGGCTGAGGTTCACTGATCAGTGACCCACGGAGCGTGACCGCAGTTAAGAAGGAGGGGCTTTTTGTATTTGGAAAAACCTTGGGAAGTAGGGAGATGGAGAAACTAGAAGCCAAAATTTGAATGTTCTAGGTGATATCCTCATTAGGCTAGAAAGACAAATCTATGGATTTTTCACTTTGGGAAGTTAATTTAGACTCTAGAATTTTGATTTAAAAAGGAAAGCAAGACCATTTGGACTCCTGGAGCCCACTGCAGGCTACAAGGCTTTGGAGGAATTCCTTCATGTTTGTTGGTACTGTAGGAACAACCTTAGTAAAGCAGCTGTCATGTCTGTCCAGTCTGGCATCCTGTCTGCAGGAGGGGCTGACACTGAATGTGTCAGAAGATACATGTGCTGCATTTCTTCATCAAAAAGATTTAATTCTCAAGGTAAAGAAACATGAAACTTATTTTGCATATGTTCTGGGGGTGTTATCAAACAGAAGCGAATTTTTAAAGAGAAGATATCCAATTTTTTATGGAATATTTTGTCAGAAAAAGCCAATTTAAGGAAGCACTTCAATGACTAAGCATTTTTGAATAAAGACCTGAACTCCATAGAGTTTAAGCTGCCAAAATTCCTGGGACAGTGCTGAGGAGTCCACCTTGCTTGCCAGTCTCTTACATTAGACACACATTTTTCCAAGGTTTTGTTCTTCCTTTAGGATGTAAAATTTATTATGAAGTGAAATCACTGTGAAACAGTACATTATCAGAACTTTAGTTAATTGCTTCCTGTTACTTGTTAACCTTGCAGGTTTCTCTTTAACTCTGAACTAAGTAGTAGGCACAAAACTGTTCTGTTGGTTCAAGACACTGTAACATCTTGACTTTGATGAAATTTAACCTGGTAAACTCCACTTGGGTAAGGAAATGGTCCAGTTTTTAATCTAGTATGGGAAAAATGGGTCCAGAAAAAAATGGGGTCAGTCAAATCAACCTTTTTGGCTCCTTCAGCTTATCTTTCTGCTGTTCTGGTTGTGTTTTGTTTCTTCCCATGCTTCTTTAAGTATTGGCTGATAGAAATGAATTTGAAATTCAGACATCAGGTATCATTAGGTGTTGGCCTTTGACACCAACAGACAGCGTGTTTGACATGCAGATAGACTTCATGAGCTCTAATCTGAATCATTTCCTGTGTTATAATTCTTAGATGGCAGAAGATGTGTTGGAGGTCACCTCAGCCTCCGAGCACTGCCTGTTAAACTGGGGACAGAAGGGGGGAGAACATAAACAGTGTTCATCTGTATGTGAAAAGGTCATTTTAGAGAAACAGAGGCTTTGTCTGAAGCAAACAATTGTTCTGTTAGTGAGTTTTTAAAAGAAAGAGCATAAATTGGCACCCCAGTTAACCAAACTGGAGAACACAGGTGGTCACTTAACCTGCACTCAGCCCCCAGGGAGAGATGTGGCCCTGAGCTGCCATCACTGCCACCACCCTCCAGCACGGCTGGTGCTTTCCCCTCCACCCCAGGCCTTCAGCCTGGGATCCCTGGGGTGCTGTGAGCAGGGAAAATAAGGCAGGAGAATGTGACAGTGTGTTATGCCCATCCACTCCTAGAGTGTGTGCCTGAGAGCACCTGGTGGGGAGGTTTGAATGAGGGTTTTGATCATGTGCAGCTCCAAAGGGCCTTGTAATTGATTGTGAGCGAGGCTGAGAGAGCATCCCAAATCCAATTCCAGTTACTGCACTATGCCCATCTAAATCCCCCCGACATGTTATTTGGATATTGTGCTGCCTTATAGATTCTCCATAAAGTGCCAGGCAGGGCTGCTGTGTGCAGCTAAATTATTGCTGTGCTGTAACATAGAAACTGCCCAGAAACTGCCTGTGCACAGCAATATACAATTTTATACAGAGGGTTTTTTTTAACAAGAGAGGTTGTCTCTGCTTTTATGATCGTGTATGGGTTCCAGGGCTGGGCATCTTCATTAATTTTACTCTGTCTTCTACTGAACATGCCATATATTGCATTTATTGGTTGTCCATTGTCATTGGTTGTGACTGTGACTTGGAGAGATATAGTTTGTTTGTTTGTTTTTTTAATTCTGTGCAGGTCTTCATCCAAGAGCAGATTAGTTGTGAAGAACAGGTGTGCTGGAAGTGAAGCACTTGAATTTTAGGAGATTGGGAAATGATGCTTCATTGTCAGACCTCTTCCATGTCTCTTCTCACCACCACCTTGGCAGTGTGCTTCTGCTTGGAGGCTCATCAGCATCACAACAAATTTGTTTTCCCATGCTTTGCTCCAGACCAGTTTCTTTCCAGTTCCTGATATTGATCTGATAAGTGCTGAGAAGAAATTCAGAGTGCCATTACAGTATGTAGTCACTGGCTGCTTTTAAATCTTTCGTCCTGTCATGGATGACGAAGATTTCACTGAAGTAAATATCATGTCATCATATTTATAGATATAGACGACATATTATACATTATGCTGTTATAATTGTCTGTGGATAATCAACAAAAGCTGCCATAGAGTCTTTAATTTAGCCCAGGAAAGAAAAGACTTTATCTGGCAAGAAAAAAACAAATTCCTTAGGATATCCTCAAGAAAGCAAGAGACCAAATGAAGAAGCTGAGCAGCTTTAATAAAATTCAGTATTATTCCTTTGGATTATTCAGGACTTTGCAAATGACTATCCAGGTTTAATGGCATTCACTGACATTATGACAACAGGGGATGCTCCACAGACAGAAAGGGGAATTAGAAGTATGTGAGGTTAACTGAAATTATGCTGCTGGTAATAAGTCAGTGGAACTAGACTGTCACTCATCCTCTCCTTCTGCTTCTGGATCCTGATTATCTTGTCAGTTCTTCATATGCTTCCTCCATCAGCTTCAGTAAGAGGAAGGCATGAAAAAGATGGACAAGATGGTCATATAATCAAATAAAATGTACTAAATACTGTAAATATAGGGTGTGACATGTCCCAGGTTATGTATATGCTATGACATATCATTTTAGTGCCAAATGACACAAGATGATACAGGCTAATGCAATGTGAAATGACACAGCCTAACTACAAGTGCCATTTGATGCAGAAAGATGCATTTAGAGAGCAGTGCAGTGAATCCACCGTGCATGATGATTTTGAGCAGGGTATCCAGCCTTCTTGTGCTCAGAGTTGTGAAGCTCCTGGACTCTCTCCTACTTTGGATTTCCTGGGGGTCCCTTCACAACTGCTAGCCTGTCTTGGTCTGGCTTATGGCTGCAAGCTGGTGCTTCATCTCATTGGTCTGGCAGGGTGACACATTTCAACTGAGTGCCAGAAGCCACTTGTGATCCATAATTAAGGTTGGATATACAGACTTTTTCCTGTGCAATTTTTTTTTCCTTTCCTTGTTTTTCCAATCTCTTGAAAAAAATGAGACAGTAGCTAATGTTTGCTGGGAGGTCACTCCCACTCCTTTCCCCCAGGAAGTTGATTACACATCTTCCTTCTATGCATCCCTTGCATGTTTTCTTTCCATCCCATAACTGCAGGCAAATGTGTTTTCATAGCATAGCAGTGGAAACAGAGGAAGAGGAGAGCTGGAGCAGCTTTGCTTGCAGAGGTAGAGCCTATCTCATGAAGCACTGCTAGAAACACGTAGGACCACACACACACACAAAAAGTAGAAGCGTCCACAGGAATCTGAATGGTTTAACAGCAGCAAAAAGGCACCCAAATTTTCATGTGCTACTTACCTGACTTCACTGCCAGGCTGTTTTTCTTGGTCTGGTTCTTGGGGAGGAGAACTACATGCACTGCAGATGTTCTGTCACGTCATGTCTCTCTCGAGCAGCCATGGTAGCTAAAAGGAAAAAGACCATAGTGACGCATCCCAAAACAAACTTTACCAAGTTCTCTAAAGCCAAATGAAAGTGGGATTCAAACTGGGTTTTTCTTTTCTGTATTTCAGGCCAACAGCAAGAACAAGGCTTCCCATCATGTATGGGAAGGTGAAGCATTCAGGCAGCTTGGCAAAAACTCAAGAGAACAGAAGAATTAAGTGTATTTTTTTTGGTGAAGTTTTGAGATCCTTGTACAAAGCTGTGGATTTGAGGTGAGTCAGTTGGGCTGATAAGGAAGTCTTAACAGAGGTTTGAGCTCTGGTATTTTCCAAAGTGCTAACAGTTTCCTAAGTGCCAGACAGCTTGGAAGAGGATTGTAAGTGGTACATGCTGATTGTGGGATGTAAAAGAGCAGCTCTGCTGCTGTATCCTTCAAAACACGAAAGATTACATCTAGGAAAATGAAAATTGTCAGCACACATTTGCAACATGAATAGGAGCAAGCAAATTGTCCTTCTGGCTCTAGCTGACTACCTAAACTTACATTGTTTTCTGGCAGTTTTCAATCAGCTGCTGTGGAATTTTCCTGCAGTTGCTCTTAGTTCTCTGTATACACTGACAGTGACCTAGGGCAGAACAATAATGTTTAAGGAATCATACAATGAAAGTTGACAGAAATCCATGCATTGAAAATTTGTGTTGTGTGGCTGGAGACACTGGGCACTGTTCTGTACTCCCCACCCCACCTCTCTGCCTCCTGTGCTTAGGCCTGACAGTGCAGGATCCCAGACAAAGCCATGCTTTTCCAGAGCCTCTCAGGAAGTGTTATGCAGAGCTAAATAAATGTCAGTGCTGGTTTATATAAACTAACTGTATGTGGAAGAATGGAACACGATCGCTGCTGTCAGGCACCAGTCTGGGGGTGCCAGGGAACATGCTGTTGTTGGGACACATCTGGGTGGCTCTGGCTGAAGTCTGACTAGATTCAGTGGGAGCTGCAAGACTGAGCTGACTCAGCTGACTCTGAGAGCACTCCCAGGGTGTCCTTGCATTGCTGGGGTGGGCAGAGAGCTGCTAACACTGCTGACCTGAGCCTGGAAACTGAAGATACATAGCTGTGTGCAGTTGTATATGAAGGGAAAAAAAAAATGGGGACTGCCAGTACTTGTAGTGCTTTGCCTTTCTTCCTTCAAATGTCTTTGGCTTTACCTATCACTAATCTGTAGGAAACGGGAGGCAATGAAGTCTTGGTATTTTCATCACAGGCCAGGCTTGCCAGGATTTTCATTCCCAGTGCTGGTCAGGAGAGTGGTTCTGGCCCGCTGCAGTGTGAGAGCAGCTCTGCAGCTCTGCACTGCATTGGGGTGGCAGGGACACAGTGCAGGTCTCTGGCCACCAGTGGAGGAAGGTTGAGTGGCCTTTGGGCTGGGCCTGCAATCTCTCACTTTGGTGCCAAGAAGCTGCAATGCCAGGCAGCAGCTTGAGTCTGTCATGGGCTCTTTGTCTGTGATTGCTGCTTCTAAGGTGTTAAAGCCTTTTTTCATATTGCTGAATGACAGAGCTATGCTCTTCCATTTTTCAGTAAGTCTATGTCCTAAACTAACTGAATTATTACCAAGGTATGCCTAAATCTGTGGCTCATGTGGAAGGGAGGTATTTAAGTATGTCTTTTAATAGATTTACTGTCATTTACTCACAGTCCATTGTTACTGTGGACATCAACAGCACTGATCTGCGTACACAACGTTGTGTAAAAAAGGCACAGCTGTCTCTGAGTCTCCACAAAGGCTGCATTGGCCAATCCCTCCTGCTGGGTGGGTTTGGTTGGAGCAAGGGAAGAGTGTAAGGGAGTATTTTTGAACTCATTCTTTAAGCAGTGACTTCCACTGAAGTTTGAAGACAGGGTAAAGTCTCCTTAATTTACCAACCCTGCTCTGAGTGGGAAAAACTTCTGTGCTGCTTGTGACGTTAAAAATAAGTGTCTCCTTGGCTAATGGTGCACTTTAGCAAGATAGAGCCTGAAAATGGAGCAGTTTTCACATTTCCTTCATACCTGATTCTTCCTTTAAATTTTGTTCTTAAAGTCTTGCTTCATTAACATGCAGTTATTCATTTGGCAATTAATTTAGCAGACATCTGTCGTTTTGCATATTTTGTGATGTAGTAACAGTTGCAGCCATTGGATGAGACCATTTGCCAATGAGTCTGAGTTAATATGATGGTGTCAGAAAAAATCAGAGACTGCACTTTCATCCTTGAGACAAGCCTTTCAAGTGCATCCAAGAATTCCACAGGGAAAATACCAAGTCTGCATCTGTGTCTCCAAGCTATACTCAGACTTTCTTCCATTTCTTTTTGCCTCTGGGGATCCAGTAGCCACAGTGTGTCCGAAATGATCACTTACCACCAGCATCGTCTGGGTTTTGGATATCTTTGATATCTCCAGCTCATCCCTCCCAGCAACATCTGAGGCAAGACTCTAATTAAGGACTGTTGTCTCTTCTCTTGGAGGTTAGTATTCTTGTACTTCTGTGGCCTCTGCTTTGAGACTCCCTGACTAATGTCAAGGACTGAACAAATTACTCAGAGCTTCTTGTCAGAGATGTTCCTTTTCAAAAGTTTAATTAGCAGAGAATAACACAGTTTGAAATGAATGTAGCCAAACCAAAAGCCAGCTCCTGTGAAGGGCTTAGCTTGTTAGCAGTAAAGCTCTTAGGACTATATCTCTTTTTGAATGGTGCAAGCTTAAGACAGGTTGGAGAACTCCACAATCAATGAGTCCCAAAACTGCTTTTACACACACCTGCAGACAAGCTAAAAATATAGAACATCTGGTATGTGTGTATGCATGTATAAAAGGAGCTTTTTTTTCCTTTGCACTGAGTGCTGCTATGTGGACTAAACCAACATAATGTTGCTAATGTACTTTACAACTAAACCAGTCCAAAAGCGTGATTAATTATTTGATCACAGAGACTTACAAGATGTTCTGTAGGACTCAGGAATTTTCATGTCTGAAACAGGGACTACATATGTATTTTTATTTTTACCTTGAGATGCGGCAGGAAGTATCGTTTGAATCCCTTCAAATGTTCACAAAGCTCAGTGGAGTTGGTAAAAAAAGTTTAAAATAGACAAAAGAAAGTGCTTCTTTATGCAGTGAGTGGTGAACTTCTGGATCTTGTGGCCATAAGTGTTTGTAGAGGCAGGCAGTATGAGCAGGTGCAGAAAGGGATTAGACGTTCATGGACCAAGAGTCTAGAAATGGATACTAAGAGGACTGTGCAATACTCACAACATCCTTGGTACAACAGCTTTGGGGGAGTAAAGTGGAAGTGCAGAGTGGCCAGACTGACAGGCTCTCTCTCAACAGTTTCTCCTGTTGCCACCGAGTCAGGATCCGGGCCCGAGGATCCATTGGTCTCACCCAGGATGCAGTTCCTAAATCCTCCTGTCTGTGTAATTTGTAGGTGAGCAGTGCAAGCTGTCAGGTTCAGCCATGGCTCTAAAGGCCCATCCCTTGTCAAACCTGCCATCAGAAGGGGAAATCTCCCTCTGCTTGCCCTCTTGCTAGCATAGGCTGTTTCAGAACACCGCTGAGGCGTGTTGGACAGTCTCCCTAGGGAAAATGGTTACCTTGACTTTTCCAAAGCAGCTATACTTCATCATGCAAATGGCGAGGATCATTTCTCACCAAGCCTCTTACTTCCAGAGGTAATATATCTCCAGCCATTTCCATTAGTTCATTGTCCTTCCCCAGCACTGTCCTTTGGCTCAGTTGCTTGGCTTCAGAGTGAGGCAAGATGGATCTGAGTGGCATTTGGCTAACATGCTCTGAAACACTCAGTTCATCTGAAAGTCTCTGCAAGTACCAGCTATTTCTACAGCCACTTCAGTTGGAATTAAGAGGACAAATCAAGGGCAGTAAAAGCCTAAGCAAAGGGCTTTTTCCCTCATGTAGAGACAATACATGGAATTTATGAGACCCACATTTTGGATTTCATTTCCCCTCTTGAATCCCTTCAGTGCTGCAAAATACTGCTCGCTTTGAATGCGAATTTTCTTTTTGCATTGCCGTAGCTTCATACTGCACATTCCTTGATATCCATTTCTGCTGTCTGTTTTCACAGAGCTGATGCAGTCAGAAATCTGTTTAGGGTCAGATCAGCTGACAGGCACATGCTGCTCAGGGTCCAGTGGAGCTATATTGACATTTTTTGGTTATAGAGAGTTGGGGCAGTATCTCTGGGAACACCATGTAAAGTGCCTCATATTTCTTTTGCTTGGCTCAATGCTTGGAAGAAATCCAGCCAAAAAACCAATGTGGATTAAAAATGGAAACTTCTTCTCCAGACCTCTCTGCTGGCTTAGTGATCACAGGAATTAACTGGGCATGCCTTTTGCTTAGTACAGGGCAAACATCTCCTCACATGCAACTCTGTGTTAAAATGTGAAAAATCAGTGTTGATCCTGCCTTCTTATGACCCTGTCCCCAGAGCTGCATGTACTTTATCAGAGAGAACACCTTTGGGGTGACTGTACCCCAATAAAACTCTCACAGCCTTTTCTTCTTTTCCATCAGCTTGCTCTGTTGCATTGATGTCATCATTTGTAAAGTGCAGATTGAAGGCATCTCAGCACATCTAACACACAATGCAGACCATTAAGAAGTGTGAAAGAAAAAGCAGCCAGTTCATACACAAACTTAGTGTAATAAACCTGAGAACTTGGCATGCAAACAAACCCAGTAACTGTCAGAGAAACCACTTGTGTAGTAAAAGGGCGCTTCAGATATTTAGAAAATACTGTTCCTACAGCCTATTTAGGCACAAAGCATTCTTGTCACACTTTGCAACAGCTGTGATTAAAAACTATTTGAGGGTAAATGTATTTTCTGGTATTTATCAGTGGGTCATTAACCTTAACAATATCAACATTTCAATTGTCAGCAAGATTAAAAAAGCCCAATATAGCAAAATGAGCACATTGTATGTAGAGATATTGGAGTGCTGATGAATTACTAGCTCTGCTCAGATACAGACTTCAATAAAGGTACAGCCTTCAGTGTGATGAGAAATAGAGGATGAATTAATTGTTGTGTGAAATATAATGCTGAAGAGTTAGAAGCAAACCAAATGAGATGGTTTAGCACATGGAAGGACTTAGAAGTTTTATCCACAAGATAAAGAATATACATAAGCTTTTAGTTTTTGTAGGTGATGGCAGTAATGGTGGTGCAGACCTGAGTAATGAAGTCTGGAGATTCAGGCCCTTATTTACATACAGATGGGAGAAGGAGTCCAGGCAGGAAACAGGCTGATTGCACACACAGGACTGAGCAGAGGGACACAGAAACCAAAGAGGAGAGGACATGACAACACTGTACTGCATTCACCTGGTCCCTTGTTCAAGCGATTCCCAAGGAGGATAACCCAAAGGACCATCTGGGCCTCCAAATTTTGGGGTTGAAATGACTGCAGGACATGCAGAATTTAGGGCCCATATGACAGGAATTGCTAATTGCTACCTGGCAATGCAGTGCAGGTATAATACACTGAAACCTGCTGTGTAGAGACCCATGGGCACAAAACTCCTCTGAGAGGAAGTCTTCTCATTTCAAAGACAGTGCCAGTGCTCCCAGGTGAGTACAATGGAATGGGAAGCCCAGGGAGGAGCAGGCTGTGCAGGGAAAGTGGTGCTTAGGATAGGAAAGAGAAAGGCTCACTGCCTATTTCCATGGTAATACTGAGGTAGAACGAGGACTTGAACCTTGCAGTGACAAGATCTTTCCCATCCTGTCGGTGACAGAGCCATGATGTGTTTGGTTGGAAAGAAAGCCTAGGGAAGGAGCTCATTCCTGCATCACAGGGCCACATCTCCACTTGGCACTTGCCTTCTGTGCAAGGGACTCTGCAAGATGCAGAGGCAGCAAACGTTTGTGCAAGGCAAGAAGGGCCAGGATACAAAGGGCATGCCCCAAACCCAGGCCCCCCAACTCTTTTGCCCTCTAGTACAGTTTTTTAAGTCATAAAAGTAAAGACATAACAGGAGCCTTTGAGAAAGGGTTTTTTTGGTTGCTCTCTTTTCCCTCTGCTGGTTATTTTTCTAAGTGTGTGTGCACAGGAGAATGTTCTTAGGGGTTCATTTATTTCTGTCAGATAACTTTCATTTCTGTAATAAAATTCCACTGTCTGACAGCTTTTATTTCTGGATTCTGAGTTGTCACGCTTTTCTGAGGTTTCCCTCTGACCTCTAGGATGTGTAAGGTGAGGGAGACACACGTCTAGCATTTCTGAATGTTTTAGAAATACCAGAATTCAAAAAGCCTGCCAGCTCCTGTCTGGTAGATCTAATTTCAAGCTCTAGTAAGACCGTGGAAAGAAACTGAGTGTGAGCTCAGAAGGCAGCTCTAGGAGCAGATTGATTCTCTTTAAAGTGAAACCTCAGTGCAGGGATGACCAGAAAAGTCAGTCACACCTGAGAATTACAGATTCTCCAAAAACAGGTGGAGGGGGGGTCTGACATCCAGAAGCCTCCTCTTCCTTTTTATATTTTCCTTTGGTCTGCTGCCAACATAGGCACCCAGGCCCTTCTGCAACAGCAGACTGACATTTTCCTCCAAGGAAACTCCAGGGACAGAGACAGGTAGGTACAAAGTTCTGTTCTTGTACAGGAAGGCCTGAAATATATTTTCTGAGTTTTCCAAATTAAAAGGAAAGCATATGGCAACCCTGTGCAAGGTGTCCTGCAGATGTGTAGTAGGTCTGATGCTTTTTGAACAGTTCCTGTGTAGGATTTACCCTACCATAATCTGGGTATGTCGTGAAGACTTTCCTGGCAGTTCTGGTGAGTCCCAGGAGAGGAGTGTGTGTGTGCAAGGACACATGGCACTGGTGTGGGGGCTGTTTGTACAGTCCAGCCAGCTGGAGCTACAGCTCTGATGGAGCTGCTGCTGCCATCCAGCCATGCCTGCAAACCTCAAACAAACAGCCAGTGCTCAGAGGGAATGCAAAGAAGTGTCCCTACACTGTGATGCCTGCTCCTTCTGTGATGGGCCCCTGTTGGAAAGTGGGACTGATCTCTCTTTTCCAGTAGCAGAGGTTTCCATGTGAGACTGCTCAGGTACCTTTCACAGCACCCACTGCAAAGTCATAAACACATGCCTTGTACTGGGCTGTAAGAATGAAACCTGACCTGAAACTTGGATTGTTGTGAATGAAGGAGACTTGACTTGATACTAATGCAGTTTCTGGTGAAATCTTACTCATAGGATTTAATTTTGAAATATTTTGGAATTCCTAAGTGTCTTTAGCTTGCTAACAGGCAGAAGGGAAAGAACAATTAGAAATAAAAGCAGGGGGTAAATGAAGATGATGTCCAGTGAAAATTACCACATTCATATGAGATCCATTATTGCCTAACATGTTTTCTGTGGCATTTGAAAGCAGATACAATGCTGGAGTGGACTTGGTATGGATACTGCTCAAGGTGAAAGAAAGATAGAGCAGAAAGGATAGGCACTAGAAATATGACCTAAAAGCCACTGAATAAGAATCTGCTTGGGAAGAAACCAACATGGAGGGCATCTGGGAGGAAAAATAACTCCACACCCAGAGATTCAGTGGCATGGAGGGCAGTAGATGTGCAGTCCAAAAATGATGGTGGGCAGCAAATGAACTTGTAGTGCAGTGAAAAGTGTCAGGTAGATCAGGTCACTCTAGAAGCACGGCTGCCATGTCATTAGAGCATACAGGCAACAGCATTTCCCTAGGTGTGCCCAGGAGGAAGAACAGCAGCTACAGGAATGGTAATGGGAGAAAGTGTAGGCAACTCACAGTAATGCCAAAGAGAGGAACAAGTAACGGGATAGCAATCGATCTTTGTAGTTAAACAATATAAATAGAAAAATGGTGTATGGCTTTTGCACTAATTTTCAAATGTAAAGAGAACCATTTGGACTTTCCTGTCCACCACCTTTGTAATTGCAGGACAATGTTTGGAGCTTGGACGTAGCCAGAGTCTCCAGAAAGGCATGGTATCAGTGCCAGCACCTGCCATAAATGAAGCCAAAGGAGACAACATTTTAAGTTAAGAGAAATCCATCATTTCCAAAGATTATAGGCCAAATCCTAGTCTCTTAACATCTCTGCACTTTGACTAAGATTAACTGAGGTATTAAATGAACCATTCTGATTTATAACAGACAAAACCCTTGATGAAGGCACCATTCAAAACAATTAAAAATTTTTAACAATTAACAGTATGGATAATTGAGAGTGTAGTGTCTGATTGATTTATATATAAATGCATCATTATCTGTCAAAACATTTATTGTTAGCAATACAATATTCATGGCATAGCATTGATAATATTCTGCAAACTACGTGCTATTCAAACAGTGCCCATTTATCACCTGGCAAGATCTATTGAATCATATCTCATTAAAGAGTTTGAAAATATTTTCAATGTCCTCCATGATGTCTGAATATCTATTGTCAAATACTCCACTAGCTTTGTTCTTTGCATACCTTGACTTCCTGAAATTAGAATCCTTGAACCTAATGACTGCTGATCTACCAGTGGAAATGACTGAGGGGATCTGATACATGCAAATGTGAACACTGAACAGTTTTCTGGAAACAAAACCTATTTTAAGGAATACGTTTAACAAGTATCTTGGGAAAAGTCATCTTCTTATATTTCTCTTGCTATTTTTGGTTGACTTGAAACAGAGAGGAGGAACTACAAGAAGAAAAGATAATTGTGAGGTGTGAAACCAAGTTCCTCTGTGACTGTGTTTTATAAATATTTGCTATAACCCTCTGCCTGAATGGAGCTTTGTTTGGGGAATCAGGCAGCAGATGTTTGGCCTTACCTGATAGCTACTTTGGCAATACATTTTGCTTCTCTGTTGTGTGTGACACGGTGTCACATGAGGCCATGCTTTGTATTTATTGTCTTTTGGGGTGTCCAGGCCAGATCCAAAAGTTGCAGAAGTGACAGGAAGACTTGCACTGACACAGTTGGCTCTGGTTCAGCCTTGCTCTTTCTCTGAGCAAGGGACATATGCTGTGTTTTGCCATGTGACTACTAGATGAAAAATACTGCTTCTCATCTTTATCATCTTTCAAATAACAGAATGCCATCCTTATCGTAATATCATATTTCTATATTAAGACTAAAAACTTAGGAGAGGTTTGAACTTACGTCTGCATGTTTTCAAAGTAAACATGGAAATCTGATCATTCTAACCAGAATGTAGTTTCTGTAGCAGCTACTAAAATATTTGTATTGCTTTTGCATTCCCAGGTTTGAACTAATATTGTTTTAAGTACTCTGTGTTCATAACAGAGCTGGCCGTTCCTGCAAAGAGCAATGCAGTGCCAAAGAACATTTCTTAGTGCTATTTGTTAGTGTCTGCTGGCTAGTTAAGCACCACTGCAGATGTATGATAGCCTGAATTTGCTAGAACTTAACCTCCAGAAATAAATCCCTGCTATAAACAAAACTTGGCCAAAACAGTTGCTCACAATGACCTGTAAGCTAGTAAGGAGAGCAGTAGAGAGAGGAGAGATTTCACTGTCACAAATGCAGAGTGGAAGAAGTGTTTCAGCAATATGTTCAATACCTTGGAACAGGAGCTGTCATTTGACAACAATTTGACAACAGTCTGTCCTATGGAAACACCTGTGTGCCATACTGTGCCCCAGCAAAAGACAAAAATTCCTCAGCACTTCTCTGGCCATTCCTCCTGAGTCTTAGCCTGCTTATGGTCTTGTGTGGGTTGTAACTGTAAAAGGAAAAGCTGGCAGCAAATGAGCTGGAGTCAGTTGCAGGTTTTTTTCCTCAGGAAGCCTGCTGACCTTGAAAGGCCTTAAAGCTGCATTCCTCATGAAAAATAACTTTTACTTAGTGCTGAGCACATGTATTGTTGCACAGACAAATAGACAAATAACAATGTGAGTACATGCCTTGATCATTTATCCTCCTCAGAGGGCCATAAACCATGAGTAAATGCAGAAACAAAAGCAGAAGATTAATAGCGGCCGCATAATGCTTTGCATTTTTCATAATGATTCTCTACAGATACAATCAGTAAGTGTCACTAATTGGTAGGCACTTATTCTGCAGGGGGACCCAATCCTCCCTCTGGTGGGGTTGGAGCCCAGTGCCTGGTGCTGGTGTGAGCAGAGCAGGAGGAGGCTCCTCGGGAGCTGCATGGGCTGCGCTTCCGCAGACACCGTAACGCCAAGGGCTGTGCAATGCAGAGAGCCCAGCAGCCTGACTGTGCAGGGCAGCTCCTGCAAACACTCTGCTGGCTCTTCAGGCTCCAGGAGAAAGGCACGGCTGGCCCCATGCCAGCTGCTGAATTTAACATGTATTCACCTGAATGACTGGGCTGGCATAATAATATAATCCTGCAGTGTCCCGCTGATCTCCTTCAGATCTTGTTGGCTTGCTGGCTGCCCCTGATCCTTGTTCCCTGTGGATGCAGGGGTGCTGTGTGGGAAACTGCTGGAAAGATTTCCTACCCAGTGTTGTCCAAACACTGTCCAAAGCAGCAAGTCCATTCAGAGGTATCCATCCTGAATGTTATGAAGAGCTGTACAGGCCCAGGAAAAACACTTTCATCAAAATTTATCAAATTTGCTTTGTTGCTTGAATTGATTTTTTTCTTTTTTAAAGTCTTACATAAGAATGAGAGCATATTGTGTCTATTCTAATACTCTAACTCTGAAACTAGAGATCGGCATGTATCCAGTGTTATGCCAAGTAGAGGTACCCAGGCTCCCTCTCTGGAGCAGTGCTGTGTTTGGGCAGGAAGTTCTGCCAGTGCAGCTGTGCTGCTCCCAGTGCCCAGGCAGATTTGGCTCTCTCTGTGCAGTCTGGGTGTAGTGTATGGGCCCAGGAAGTGACCGTACAATTGGTACCACGCCCAGCACTGCACTGAGAGTCCTCCCTCAGACTTCCCATGCTGAGATGATGATGAGCCCAAAAGCCAGGAGCTCTGGTTTGCGTTGGCCGCTTGACTTCTGAAATTGCCACACACACATTGCAAGGCTGTTGCCAGCTCTCTGAAATGTAAAGCCCAATGATCTGGGCTATGCAGTCAGAATTTCCCCAAGTGAACTCGGAGAAAGTCATCTTACACAGATTTATCAAAAAAGCTGCCTGGTGGTGTGGATCCTTTTACATTTCTCCAAATCCAGAATACCCACATCATATATGCTCACATTCTCCTTAATACCATTTAGTGTCTTCCAGCTCTCATGTAACTCCAGGGATCTGTCCTGCTCCAGTCTGAGAATGCCACTGGAATGGCATCTCCTCTGCAAAAGGGAGGATGTGGGACAGATGGAGACACAGAGGGGGAGGGTATATGTGGCTTTCCAACCTCTTTCTGTCTGCATCCCCCTTAAGGAACTGGACTTAGTCCCTTTGTGTTCTCCCCACTCCTAGTTAAAAGCTGCTCTTAGCTTCCTGTGTCCTATAGAAACCTCTGTCTCTGTCTGTTCTCCCTATGAAGGCAGGAAAATAGGAAAAGCAGCTTGTTAAGCAAGGTGAGGCTCAGAGGAGCATCTCTCCACAAATAGCTGTAGCAGAGGACAAGCCCATTAGGGAAAAGCTGTCAGTGCTCTAAGTGCCTCTGCTGACCAGGCATGTGCCCCTTTACTTGTTGTTTTACCTGTTACTGATCCTCTTCATCTCTCCCCTTTTCCTCTTTTGGCTATTTGTACTTTTGTCTCTGTGCAGTGCCTTGAACACAATATGGTTTCAGTCTGGCTTCTTGGCTCTGCTGTAACAGAGGTATTTCTGTTACTAAGAGGAGTCAAATAAAATCCAGCAGCCTTGGGATGTGAACATTTGTGGTCAGTCTCAAAACCAAAACCAAAGTAGCAGCTTTGTTCTTTTCAGGCAGATCATCAATTAGGGCTGAAATCGGTAATGTGTCAGCATGACTTACTGACTCCAGGCTGCTTTTGAAAAAGCATCCAAGATACATAGACTGTTCCTTGACATGATATAGATATTTGTACATTTGCCCTATAATTATTGAGAAGCTTCTGAACTCTCTGGGATATCTAACTTCAGAGCTCCCTCAGTCTACTATTTATTTATGGCAGTAGCAAGCAAACTACTATTCTGTATGTGAGGCAAAGATTTGTAAGAAAAGAATGCAGAATATTATGAAATCACCTCCACTTAAGGAGAGTCACTGCATGACTGGAGCCTTCATTACTAAACTGTGCTATCAGGTACTTTTAGGGTAATCAGAGATTACCACCTCTGGAAAAACTGCCTGTGAAAGGAGAGCCTGGCTGCCAGACAGGCATTTCCAAAGGGGAAGGAGCTTCTCTGCTGCAAACCAAGGAACACATGCTCTTTCCTCCATGCTGCCCTGCATGGCAATGAACAGGAGCAGGGATTTTAGCAGAACTGTTTTGGCGAGCCAAACATGCATTTGATGTTCAGTGGCCCAACACAAGTGCAAGAGGAGGGCTTGGATGGGAAAGATCTGAAAAGATATTAAGTGAGGCCACCAATGCACTGTGGATCAGAGCTTGACTACACTGCTTGAAAAAAAAATTCCTGCAAGCCCCTGTTCCCTTTTCATTCAAAGTCTCATAGTCTGTTATTTACTGGTGCCTTCTATAATTTGCACCACTATGTGTTGGGACTTGCTGAAAATGAAAGGAGATCTTGAGGGAGCAGATTTCAACTAGTGCGTCATATCCAGTCAAGTTTCTGTGATAGGAACTTTCCAAAATTTCTGGACCTGACTGTTCCACTCATTTATCTTGGGACAAATTACCAGTGCCTGTGTATCTGCTGCAGATCCAGGGGACTGAGAACATTCCTCTCCTTGTTTCTTGTTAAAACTGTACCTCTGTGAGCTGAGAGCTGCATCTTTCCAGTTCAAATAAGCTTTGGCCAATGGAGTTTCAGTGCTCTTTGTGAAAACCCCTGCCTATAAACATGGATCTGTAAGAAGGGAATATCTGAATCCTCCTTTAGGCATAAGCATAGCAGGGTCTCTTTTTAGATAACATGCTCTGGGGGGCAGGGAAGCAGCCATTATCCCATAGTTTTAATTTTCTGTGTATCAAAGTTCTGGAGAGTCAAGGTGGCTGCTGCTGTCATTGATGAGAAAGAATTTCTGACATTACAGGGTGATAAATCAGAAATGATACCCCACAGGTAAATGACTCCCCAGAACTATGTGAACCCAAATATGGAAGCGGTAATTCACTGGAAATCAGGAACTGACCTGAAAGCCTCTGTTGGTTGGGCTTATTATGCAATTGGAATCAGCTGGGTGGGATTGGCAGAAGATTGGCCTTCTGAGGGTTTGTTTTCATTGCTGCATGATAGAATGCACCAGGGGTAGGAAGGGGATTTGTCTGCCCTTCCAGACAATCCAGAGAATCAGCCACACCTGAAAACTCTGGCTTGAGTTTTTTAGCTGGGATGGCAGTGGTCAGTAGTAGATCAAGATGAAGGGAAGATTTGAGGCTGTGGTTCCAGCCACATGTTCCTGGGAATTCAGGGGTGAGTCTTTTCTGTAATTTGTCCTTGTCTGACTCAAGGAGAAGTGATTTATAAGAGCAGTAACATGGGGATTTTTGTGGCAAAGTGTGCACTGTGTTCTGAAGGTGTTTTGTTGTCTAAAGAGGGCTTTTTTAAAGGTGTATTTTTGATCTCTAATTAAAGCATGGCTGAAAGTAAATCTCTAGAAGTAAGAGTAGGATTAAAACTTAGTTAGGCTTTATGAAGTAATTAGAATGGCATTCATAAAGCCTGTGGCCAGATCAAAAATGCAGTTTTATACAAAGCACATCTGCTGTATCTTTTCTTATTAAAGCACTTTGACCTTCTACTGTGAACAACAGAAGGTTTGGCAGGTGATATGATGTGCTCTAATCACAAAAAAAGTAGGAGAGAGTTGCAATAACCCTGGAGTTCATGGAGTTTTGCTTCCAGAGAGCTTGTTATGATTTTTACTTGTCCCTATAAAAACTTTGCACTGAGAGCAGATTTTGTGTGAGCTCAGAAAGAAAACAACTGAAATGGTCATGTATGCACATCCCTTTCTTCTATGGCAAACCTAGGCTCAGGCTTATCCTATATTTACCTATTTTTTTTACCTATTTACCTCTTTTATCTAGATTAGACAGGAAAAAAACCTTGTATACTTGAAGACCTATTTTTTTTTCTATCAAAGACACTACATTTTCCCACTAGCTTTGCCTCATTAAGATCCTCCCTTAAATACCACAGTGGCTGTGAACACAGTTATTTCATGCTTTCTGCAAGTTTGCCAAAGGCAGCATTAGCTTGTTGCTAAATGATGCCAGAGGTTGTCCCTGCATCTCCTGTCTGCAGTGTCATCCCAAAATGCAGTTCTCTGCACAAGGTGGAAGTTGGTCACCTGGATCTGAGAGGAGCAGAGGGAATCCCAGGATCTGGAAAGGCAACAGTTGTATTAGATGGTGGATAGGCTTCTGTGAATTTTCTTTAGAGCCTGTGAAGAGGAGGAGATGATTTTTGTGTTAGGTTCTTAGCGTCAAGGCTTGCTGGGGGGTGGGGTTGCTCCCAGCTGTCTCCTACAGAGATCTCGTGCTTAGGCTGATTTTCATCTGTCTCTGTTCTGATACATGGCCCAGCTGTGAACAAAAGTAGAAATTTGCATCCCCAAGTTAGAAAACTAAATACTTGCAGTAAAGCACAGGAAAATTATGTGGAGACAGGTCTACAGGAGAGATTCTTGAGCACACTAGTCACAGGTGAGGTATCCTGTACCCTGGCACAGGGCATGGGGCTCTTCCCCTTCTGTTCCCTCTGTGTTGCAATTATGAGCATGGGTTCTAATCTTTCTTTTATAGTTCAGACTTTTACAAATGACAACTCTCCAGTCCATGGGCATACCAAAAATTTCCTTTTGAAACATCTTATAGAGACTCTCTGAAAGGAATTAAAAACTATACTGACAAATCAGATCTTTGATAGAATATTTCCAATGGGAAACCCCAGACTGTAAGACACATCTGACGAAAATGCAGACAGTTTTCAAAAGAAAATGTTGGGTTTATCTTCATTCTATAAAGATAAGATATTGAACTAAGTAGGACCCAAAATAAGGTGATATTAAGTCATTGCAATCAGGAAAACATACTAATTTTCTTTCTTTTGTATATTTTTATGCAAAACTTCTCACATGAGAGCTTTGCTTGGCAGCTTAGCTTTCCATGGAAATCGGGTGTGGTGACAGCACAAAGTTTCCTTGTCTTTTCCAAGTATTTATCTGGCTCAGAGGATCAAGTGCAGGCCTTAGACAAAAACACATACCCACCCTTGTCAAACCATGGAGGGATGCAGCCCAGCTGTTTGTGTGGGAGTAGCAGTCCTCTGCTAAAGGTAAGGGACAGAAACTAATGCTGCTCAAAGGCTTTAAAGATTACAAAAAACTTGGTTTTCTTTACGACATTTGCATCTGATTTGACTCCCATTACAGTACATTCCCTGGGCTGCAGGAAATGGCCTGGAGCAAAGATCTGAGTAGAGACACCTCAAGAAGGGTCTCCTCAGCTATATTTCCTTGGAGCATGAAGATGCTCTCAGTTCATGTCCTGCAGGTCCAGGCTGGCCAAAACACACCTTTCCAAGCTTTTCCCTGAGCCAAGGCAGCAGAGGCTCAGCCTGCAGTAAAAGTGCTGTTGGTCATGTGGGACTGCTTGAGGGTGGCTTTGACTCTGATTACAACAGTGGGAAATGAGAGAGACTGAGCAGGTTTAGTGTGGGGGATGGTTTGGGTTTTTTTCCTACCATCTGCTGATTCCTGTTGTAGCCCAGCCTCCTGTCATCTTTTACTGAGAAATGCCCAAAGATGTTCTGGCTGCTATTTCAGTAGTTACAGAATTAAGCAGGGTGGGACCTCCTCCAGTGCAGGTGTTTGTAGGAGGCAGGGTTGCAGAGACAGCCGTGCTGCACAGAGATGTCTCTGCTGTCATTTTGGACATGTCAGCACCAACCTGTGCTTGGGCAGCTGCTCTGTGTCATTCCAGGTGCTGTTGGATTGTCCCCAGGCAGGAGCAGCCCTGAGCAGTGCCCTGCTGTGTGGTGGTGCCCATTTCCCAAAGTTTCACTCATGGATAGTGGCTGCCTCTTCAGGGATACTGGTCAGGCAGCAGCAGCAGGGCTGGCAACTCTGCTACCCTGAGAAATCCCATCTGGCAGTGGGATGAGCAAACACAGGGTTTTACTCCATTGCTAATAGTTCTTGTAGATGAAACAACCTGCTGGAGAACTTAAAATTCTTAAAATAGGTCCTTGTATTTACAAAAGAATTCTTTCATTTTATTCCTCTATAGTCAAGAAAGTCAAAATAGTCCCTGCCCTGCTCTCTGCCTTCCAGACTCTATGTGAATGGAGAGGGAAGGACAGAAACTGCTTGAAACAGACACTAATGGCACCAAAACGTGACAGAACTGACTCTGAATCCTGTTTGAAGTCCTTCAGATCTGTCATTGGGATGGCTTTCTGCCATCTCCACTCAGATCTAGCTGCAAGCACTGTTTTCCAGCCCTCATCTGTAATTTAGGCACCACCACAAAGGATGTGTGAAAGCAAACTGGGAGGGCTGTCCTTCTTCCAGAAGTGATTTCAGATGTGTCTAATTTCCATAATGCATCAGGGAAAGGGGATAAATATGGCTCCAATGCAAAGTGCATTTGAAACACAGCACGAGTCTTTGTTAACAGGTGACCACAGGGACATTGATCAGGGTTTGATTTGTTTTGCTGTTGTAGCAATGCTTTTCTCTGCTGCCCTGAACATGGGTTTTTTTCTATTTTACTTTTTTTTTTTTAACTTTTTTTAAATTACAGAATCATCCCAGGTATAGAGTGCTGAGTTATTAACACCTTAGATGCCAAATTCACTAGGATTGTGTCTGTTTCTTTGCCAAAGCATTATCTTATGAGTTGCTTTATTTCTACCAATACACGTGTCTGTCTTTGGAAGAGAACACAGTGGCTTACTGTGATTTTTATTCTTTAAATTCACTTATTTAAAAATTAAGATGTTTTTAAAGGTTACTTTCTCTAGCTTCATCAAAGAAATTAGGGGTATAATACTTATATGGCAAAATGGCAAGGATTAAAGTTCACTCTTTTGAGATTACCATATTCTTCCAACAGCAGGACTTTCCCAGAATTTATTTTTGTTCTGTGTATTGGGGCAGGGGCACAGGTGTGAAACCAATAAATAATATGGAAAAATACATAGAGAGAATACATTCTGAGATGGTTATCTTGGACAAAGTGAATTTCTGTACAGTCTCTGCAGCTGCTGAATAAACCCAGCTGCAGAGCCTCATAGAAGTTGTTAACCTCTCATTCTGTTTATGCTTTAATTGAAAACGTTTGTTGCATATTCAGAGGTAATATCTTATATAGCAATGATAGTGAATGTACAGCACTCTGTGTTACATCATTCACACAGGTTGAGAGATAGTTGCCTTTAAAGGACAGTCTGGGTTTATTAAGGCTTTGTTTAGCATCTGGAAGCAGCTTGGGGTGAAGGGAGTTTGTTTTGCCAGCAGCACTCTCATTAACATACAATCTGTTGGAAAATGTTTTGCTGTTCAAAAATAAATTTCAGCATATAGCTGTGGTGAAGTGGACCTGCATCATTTGTATGCATTCAAAGCTGTTCTCTTGATTATTGATTAAGGCACTGTTCTGTGAAAGTCAAGTTTTCAACAGAGTACAGTTGTGCTTGCAGGATTTCTTTCATTGGAGAAATAATATGGAAATTTTTCTCAAGTTTCCAAAGGTGAAACTGAGGCAGCACATGTTGACAGCATTTTCATGGGTGGTCAGTGGGATCCACAGAATCAGATGACATAGCTGTTTGTGTAAAAGCCAGAGAGAAACAGAAAGCAGGTTGAAGGCCTCTTCTAAAGGTGTTAAAAATCAGCAGTTTTAGTAAACATGTCTGAGCTGGCCTGCAGAAAATGCATTTCCAGCTCAGAGTGAAAATACCACCAAGTACCCAGGCACTGGCTGAGGTTCAGCCCTGCCAGTGCCTGAGTAGGTCATGGAGAAGCATAAAGCTGTGCTGACAGTGCTGAAGAGCAGGCAGATTTTGTGCTGTGGATGCCCTTGCTGTGGGCAGGGATGCAGTCCTGCTGCTGCTCCTGCAGCACTGAGAGTTTCAGACCCACTGCACACAGAGGCTCCCAAAGGCTGCTGCAGACCCTCGTCCTTCCTGAGAGAACAGCTCACTTTTACTACTGCTCTGTCCTCCAAGTGATCCAAACTCTTGAAAAAAAATGGGGTGGATTTTTTCTTTCATTCACTCTCTTTTGCTTTCTCTGTACTACAAAAATGGAAGAGAATATTATGAAAGCAAATGTTTCTCATTTTGGAGGTGTCAAAATTGCTTTAAAAAGTAGTTCCAAAGAGTATTTTACATTTTTGCCTTACAAGTTAATGTTCTATCTCTTCTTGCTTTTTTTAAACTGTAAAATACACATCATTGTGTGGACCAAGGTAAAATATAGTTCTTATTTTGCCAAAGCTTCTTACTTTTTTTAAACAAGTGTGAGTTTTGGTTTTAATTAATTGGTAACTAACCATTCTGCTGAGGCTTCAAATGATCAGCCAGACCCCCCTCAAATCTCACCTTTCAGCAGTCTGATCTATTCATGTGAACAAGCTCACTGGAGCTACACAGTAGTCAGCCAGCAGGGAAATCTCTTCCATCTCATATCCTAGTGTGAATAGGGAAGCAGTGACTGCTGAGGGCATTCAGCATGCTCTGCTGTGCCTCAGGAACACTGTTTTCCTTGGAAGGAAGGATTTCTGCTGCTTGTCTTGCCAGGGAAGTGGATCTGTTTAGCAAATCATGCCAAATCCTCGATGCCTTAAATGAATAGTAAACAAACAGCCCAAGATCAACCCTGGGGAGCAGGAGGTGACAGCCAGGCAGACTGGGTGGTGGCACACCACGTGCTCTTGTGTGACCTGAGCACTGAGCCCTGTGCACTGTACTGTGCAGGGAATTTCCTGGGCGCTGCACAGAGCTCCCCACACGTTGTTCATCCTTCCCCTGGCCCATGGATGTGATTGTCTCATAATCAGTGACAGACATGGGCATGGTTTTCTGTCTCTTGATCTTGGAGGGGAACCACAATGGAAGGGGAGGGGTGTGCATCAGTTCTGGAGTTAGGCAGACGATGGTTAAGCTGGATGGCTGAAATAAGATCCAGTCCAGGCATACTGTTGACAGCACTCGGGAAAATTCCCAGGGACAGATTCCAGCTAACCCTGGTGCAGCCTACCCACCATAACTGCAAACCTAGCTGTTAGCAGCTCGAGATCTGTGCAGAGCACTGAGCTCTCCCGTCTCCTTTTTTTTTCCCCCAGATGTTTATTTTAAATAGCCCTTTCTTCTTATATGGATCTGGTCCCACATGTTCCCGTGTTAAAGGCAACGTGAGGGTCTAAATAAATCCCTGATGCAACTGTGAGAGCTTCACTGAACATAGTGACAACTGTGCTGAGCTACAGAGGGTGGTGACTTCATTGGAAACTACAGCAGGAAGAGGAAGCTTGGATGGAAAAATGAGGTCTGGTTTTGAATTCTTCTCATGCAGACTTAGGGTTGGGTACCCAGAGATCCCAAGAACACTTAATCCATGTTAATTTCTAATGTGAATTATTTCAAATGAAGGAATCTAAACTTTGGAAATGAAGTTTCGTAATATGTTGTGACCCTTCATCTTTGTTGTTTTCCAAGTGTTTAGACAGTGTGCTGAATGGGCTTTACTCATAGCATTGTGTACCACAGGCTCCCCAAACCTTAGAAAGAAAGCAGGTACGTGTTCACACACACATTATACGTGACATTCCTGTTGCTGGGGGCTAAGCATAGAAACATGTGCTTGTTTTTTTTAGGCATGATTTTTATCCACAGGCTTTGTGGAATTCTTTCCAGGTGTTGCTCCTCCCTGAGCTTATAGTTGTTAAATTTCAAATATTGGCAATAGATGACAGAGTGTCTAATTTCTTTTCAAGGTCAATCTGTGCTCTTTCTCTTAGGAAATCCCTGAAAAAAAGTTTCAGGGCTATAACCTCCAAAGGTGAAAATCCAGTGATTTTAATGGGGTTGTGTCAGCAGGGAACTTGCCTCTTGGATTTGGCAGGGCAATGGAGACAGCCTGATGACAGAAGCTTCTGTTGTTGTCCCTGCAGAGGGGAATGAGGACATGGATAATCCTCTTCAAAAAGGATTGGGACTCTCTCTGGGTTCCCCACACAGAATTTCAGAATGAATTTCATGCTGTATCTGTATTTCTCTGTAACAAAATTAAAAAAAACCCCAGCAGTTAAAGTCTGGATAACTGAAGTCACTTAAAAAAATAAACTCACACAAACTCACTGGTTGGGATGCAGGAACAGAACACGAGTAGGGATTGACCAAAGCCTTGGGATCTGGTGTCCCAGAGTTGTTCTCTCTGTCCCTGCTGCAGAAACTCTGTAGATCAGAAACAGCACTTTAAATATCTGTTATTCTGCTGTAATACGGCAGCTTTTTAGGGCCTTCTGAATACCCATGCCTTCCTCTTGGGGAGAATACAGTGGCCTTTGTTGTATCTCTTTATGAAGTACTCCAACTTACTCCTATACAATTTCAATGAAATAAAACTAGACTGCAGTCCAGTTTAATACATCTGCATATATCCATGTCAGTTCCTACCTGCAGGAACTCAAATACATGTTTTGCATGTAGTTTACATGTAGACATATGTACATAAAATCCTACGTGCACCTTGTATGGAGAGTTTGTGGATATCCATAACGTGCGTGTGTTTGCTGGTATAAAATACTAGAAAAAATAAATGAGACCATATTTTTGTATATATTTATTCTGTGATACTGGTAGGTTCTAAGAAGGATAAACCCTTTCAAAATTACCTCACAAGATGTCTGGAAAAAATGTCTTTTACACATCTTCAATGTTCCACAATATTTGCAGAAAAGCCAATTGAGGTGGTGACCTCACACGAGTGATCCAGAAAATTGGAGATATCAGGTATAATCTCCATAAGCTGTAAGTTAATATCAAAACAATCACACACGCTTCCCATGCACATATGCATGTGCATTCCTTCAAACTTCATTCTGAGGACTCAGCTATGGCTGCGTAGAGCTTCTCCAGCTTCACCTTTAGTTTTCTTCTGAATACTGAGAAGCTCTAAATGAACTTTGTCTATGTTAATTGAAATAAAGTACATTTTTCCTCAGGCCCTAGATGGTTACAGACAGCAAACTGATAACCCTTCTTGTAGGAGGGACAGGGCAAATGAGCAAACAGTGCTTGCCTCATGTTCATGTGAACTAACTGCTCCTGTACAATCCCATGAAAACTCTCAAGCCAGTAACCCCAACCCCTATTAATCTTTCATGCAACCAGCAACAGAAAGGTGCAGCAAAACAGCAACTGCAACCTGAGTGCATGGCCAGTGGCTTCATATGAGTGAAGGGAGGTAGGTTCAGTAATGTTTCTGCTGCCTAGAAATTATTCATGCCAAATGTATTTTCATTAATGTTTATTTTTTAAAAAGAAAAAAGTAAGATTGGGGGCCTTTCAAAAAGCTGCCTTCACTTTTCTTTTTCATCCCAACTGAACAATATTGAGTTTTTCCAGTTAGAGGCTGGGAGTTGTGTCTGCATTTCCCTGAAGGAGCAGAGCGATGCTGTGCTATCTGTAGGTTACTGGACAATCAGTTTTACTGCTTGCTGTTTTACTGCTGCATTTTCTGATAAGCTAAATCTGCTAATTGTATGTAACACTGGGAGAAAATTAAACACTGCTTCTATGAGAAATATAAACTCTAGCCACTGACTATATTAGCAAACACTGAATGATAATATGCTCCCGTGCTAAAGCCTCAATTAAGCTTTCAGTAAGGAGTGTTTATTGTAAATCAGGACCACAATTTTGTAAGGGAAAAGTACACGAGGATGTTTTTTTAATTAATAGAAGAATATAGTTATGCCCTAAGTGAAAAAACATACTTGCATATGTTTACTTTTACAGGAGAAACGAAGTGTAAAGTAAGTTTGAACAAGTGTGTTCAAGAGGAAAGGAGGTTTTTGTGTGAATGGTGAAAATTCCTCTAAAAAGTTCTTATTTGTTGAGTTAGTGAATGACTGTTAGAGAGCAGAGTCTGGTAAGCACTTGGATGAAACTCCCCATAAAGAGGAAGGAGGAGAAAACAGATGCCTGTTTGACTAGAAGCGTTAAAAGTGTGTTCAGGGGGTCAGAGACTGTCAGGACAGAGAGGAAGATGAGATGCACGGTCTACCAAGAGACACCACCTGTCTGAAGCAGCAGAACAGATTGTAAAGCACGGGTGGCGGGGGAGAAAGACATGCGAATACTCAGTACTTCAAACAAAGAGTATGGTATAAGGAGCCAAAATAACAGGCAAGTCAAGCAACTGGGGAGAGAAGGTGAAGTGTTTGACAGCTACTTTGTTCAGCTTAACAGAGATGGAGTGCAATGAGAGCTTTACACAGGGGCAGGGCTGCTGAGCTCAGAGGGCTTGTCACAGCTCAGCAGTGCCCATCCTGCACAGGTCCATCAGCACCTGTGTGAACGTCATCACCAGGGACCCTGGTTCTGCCAGGAACCAGGCTTTGCTTCAAACATTAAAGCTGGAGGTGTTTGGAAGGCCCCAGTCTCTCCCAGCAGGAATGGTGACTCCCTCAAGCTGGTGTGTGCTCACATTACATTTAGGAGTACAGCTCCAAAGCAGGAGATTTACTTTTTAATCCGTGTGCTGAGGAGTACAGAGCACCTGGCTGGTAGCTAAGCAGCCTTGTTGAGTTTGAGGAGATCTGCCTCCAGTGCGAGCTGTGCTAGGCAGAAGGAAGGGCCAACTCCAGCCAAGTCTCCACTGCCAGGGAGGCATCGATCATCTGCTGCACAAAGCACACTGACAGCACTGCATGGGGACAGGGAGAGGACTTTAGGGATATTGCTTCTCCTTTTCTGGTTGTTTAAATGTGCCCCTGAGTCTCATAGTTTCTGTTGTACAAGAAAGATCTGGAATTGTGGATGACTCCACATTCTTTAAAGGTTCTTTACCTCCAGCTTAAGTGCCTTGCCTGACTGACTGAAGAACTAGCTGATAGCCAGGATGAACTTTCTGTCTGTTTAAATACTTGTGGCTGTGGTGTGTAATGTAATACGATGCTGTCCTCTGGGACATTGTGGGAAAAAATAAAAACCAATTCCATACGTGTATTTACAATATTAAAAAGGCAGCTTGATCAGGTTGGGCAGGCTTGGATTTTTTTTATAGTAGGACAAGTAGAACAAGACTGTTTCTCAAACTCTTTGGATTAAGGTTTTCTTTCACATGAGTAAATATTTATGGAACTTATATTTAATGGTTTCTTCACTGCAGAAGGATAGCTTATTTTACTTTTTAATGAGGCTTCTACATACTGAGACAGCTTGACCCAACTTTCTCCTTGTTTAACCATGTATGTCAGGGTAAAGAAAAAAAAATTCCAAAATCCACTTCAGTTCTGGTAGTCTCAATCACCTAGAAAGGTTTATATGGAGACTTAGGTAGATATTCATTCAACTACACACCTGCCTTTTGCTACAGAAAGTAAAATTGCATGTTCTCTGGATTGAACAGAAAATACTTTCCCAGAAATTGCCCAGCCAAGACCAACTTTGATATTACTGTTCTTAAAGAAAGGAGGATGCTGAAGTGTTTCTTTTGCCAAATTATTAGTGATTTACAGGGAGAAATGTAACCTCAGACACCTGAACTCTAGGGTGACTAAAGGTCAGCCGTGATGCCAGAGGGGCATGTGGCACACTGTGTCCCTGCAAAGGCAGCAGGAGCAGCTCTGGTCCCAGAGCCCTTTCCATGCCTGTGAGAGTCCCCTGCACAGGAGGACCTCAGGCAGAGCCTCACATTCTCCCTGCCTGTCAGGAAGCAGTCTGCAGAGCAGTGGGAGGTTGGTCCTGTAAGGAGTCCCAAGCTACAAGCACACAGACTCTATCCCAGGGAAAGCACGAAGGAAAGTGTCATGTGGAGGAAATACAGCCAAGTTTGAGCTGTGCTCTTTCAGAGTGAACAGAAATAAGTAACAGGATCCTTGCACGCTTACTTCCCTGGTCATGAACAGTGAAATTAGATATTTGTCTAATTTCACTAATTCACTAATTTCTAAGAAAGAAAAAGTGATCCTCAGTGCCCTGGGCCTGGGACTGTTCTAGTCCTGAAAAGCTTTAAGAGGTTCCTCTTCATTCAGTCCCAGTTACTTCTGCCTATCTGAACACAAACTTCTGCAGCCTCTTCCCAGGCTTCTTGTTCCTGAAACAAAGCCGTTTCCATTTAGAGCCCTCCAAGCCCCATCCGCCATAAGCTTTTCTTTGACGTGCTGGATGTGGACAGTTTCCCCAGAGCACACTGTCCTGCCCACCCTCCCTTCACCAGACATGGCCAACAATTAAGCTAATTAAGCTATATGCAGGATTAAGTCTATAGGGTCAGATTCACAAAAGGACTTTGGTGTTTGAAATGGGAATTAAGCTGATTATCAGCATATCACTCTCATTATACAGTCTTTGAAACCTTCATAGCCTTGTGCTTGTGCACATTTCCTCTTAGAAAGTTCCTGTGTGCTTAGAGAGGGAACAGAATTCCCTTTATGCTCTTCCCTCAGTGAGAACTGCCCCAGGGTGAGTCCTGGGCTGGGGGTAGGCAGCCCCCACCTCACCCATGCAGCCCTTAGAGTCCATGAAAAGGTATCTTCCTCACATCCCTGCAATAGGCTCTCCTTGCTCCATGTCACAGGAAAGCCTGTTTGAACCGTCTCGCTTCACACCTTTATGTACGAAGTCGTCAGAGAACAAAAGACATTTCTGTTTGGAAAGGCTCACAGAGCTTTTCTTTCATGTGTGACAGATGCTTTCAGAATCCGTTTGAGGGAATCTGCATAATTGATACACAACACCAGTGACCCAGCCTGAATGACTTAAAGTCTATTTTCATCTCGGGTGGTTCAGAAGCAGCCAGTGGAATTTGTACGGCTCCATTAAGATGTTCAGGTCTTCAGGCTCTCTGGCAATGGGGACCATGTGAATACCTGAGGACAAATACCCTGGGTTTCATTAGCAAGATAAAATCCACAGGGTGAAACATGGGAAATCAAATGCAATAAGGAAGTGATTGTGAGCTGGTTATGCATAATGTCAGCCATAGCGGGCTGAGGAATAATGAAAGGAGGGAAAAATTATGAGCTCTAAACTGCAACAATTGCCCTGTGAGCCTTGAGTGCTGCAAGACATTGCCTTCTCTCTGTCAGTCCTAGAAAGGCTTAGCAAGCTTTTTAATAAAAAGCCAACATGGGAATTTTTTTGACAATGTACACCGTTCAAAGTGTTGTTTCTGTCAGTTGCACGCTGTACTACCAACCCCTCTTTGGATTTTTATCTTCATCAGGTATAAAGGCACAGCCCAAAATAAGGAGAACTCAAGTGGGTTAGTCTCATCTTACTGGACAGAAAGTGCTTGACTTGCCCAGGCTGTAAGCTTGGTGATTCTGGCCAAGACTTGTGAAGAAGCCAAAAGTTCCAAAGGATGAGATTTAGCTAAACACTATTTAATTTTAAAGACATTTTGCAGCTCATTACTTTGCTTATTAGCAGTTTCCTCTTTTATTCTCTGATGTTTTGGGGGTTTTTTTCCTCACTCCCTAAACCCCATGAATTACAGTAGAGACTTTGGTTTGCTTTGGTTTCCAGGGTATGTAGGACTGCAGCCCTCATGGGCTGCTGGAGTTCTGCTTGGGATCCACAGCAAAGTCTGGCTACCAGTGGGTCCCCAATAGCAGAGACTTCAGCAATGTTCAGTAGGGGCTGAGTGTTCTGAAAGTAACACATTCCAGTGGTACAACAATCATTTCCAATACAATGGGTTTAACCCTGTTCAGATCCTTGAGTCACCACAAATCATTGGATCTCTTGCTCTTTGTGTCACTATGCTCCATTTAAATTTGGGATAAAGTGTAGTATATCCTCACCCACCAGGGACTTTGCACGGATAACTTTGTGTTCTAAAATAATGATCAATATAAGCACTTAGTTTCTCCAACCTCCCTGTGCACTTTTGTGTGTCTCTGCATGAATGGCTCATGCTGGGCAGCCTTGAAAGATGGGCTGCAGGACCAGCTGGCTTGGACGGAGCACGGCAGGTCCCAGAGTCCCTTTACGTGCTGTGGCAGGACAGTGATCCTGCCTGTTCTCTGCCAGGTGTCAGCAGGGTGAATGGTGCCAGTCTCCAAGACATTTGCTCCCTTTCTCCCTCTAGTTGCAGTGTTTGCAAACACAGGTGTAGATTTTCTTCTGTTCCAGTTCTCTGTGTAATGACAGAGTAAAGATGTCTCACAGAGAGGTTGCATAAAAAAGCTTGGGGAAGTACAGAAATCCCATTAAAAATCATCATTATCAGTAACCCACAAATGAATTGTCACACCATTCAGGCTAACATTGCAGTCACTATAGAGCATTTTAAGACACATTTATGTTTAGTGGCTAGTGAGAGTGGGAAGCTGCAATTCAGTTCTGCAGTTACAAAACAGAGACCAGAATCCAACCAGCAAAGGCCACTGGAAGCCTGAGCTCTCAGTTTCAGGTCCTCACTTCAATCTTCCCATTGGCAAAGCCTCTCTTCCCATTCCAATGGAATCTATTCCCTACAAATGGGCAAGGTCTGTTAAACTCCTACAACAAATTTTGCAGCTCCAGCCTAGGCTTCTCCAGACATTCAAAACCTTCCCACCTTCCTATCCAGTGGGATGGCACACTCCAGGCATTGGGCAGGGCCCCCTTTAGTAACAAATTTGCATTTCCCTGAAGGAGCAGAGCGATGCTGTGCTATCTGTAGGTTACTGGACAATCAGTTTTACTGCTTGCTACCGGACATACTCTGGATAATGACACTAAGAAAAGAAACTATAGAGCACCTTATCAAAGCTAATACTGGATAAGAGAGATACTCTCTAGCTTCAGCAGCCTTTTACTTGCTCCTGAGGAGGCCAGTTAGCTAGTTGAACCTAGTCAAGGCTTAATGTGTCCTGGAGAACTCCTGCTGGAATGTCTTTCCTGCTCTTGTTTGAAGTTGGGTCTGTGCTACCCAGACCACAAGATTATTTGCTCTTTTCTATAAACCAAATGGAAAGATGCAGCTTTCTTTCCTTGCCCATTCACGATTCTTCTGTTTGGAAAGTTAGGACATCATACGACCCTAAAGATGTTTGGGTCCTTTTGCCTCCTCTCTAACACTTTGATGAATATGCCTATTTTTGTTCTTTTTCTAGATTACATATTGCCTTCACCTTTGTGCTCTTTATTGTTCAGTGCTGGAGCCTTCAGACACAGTAGCAAGATTTTATAAATCTTGTATGACAAAACTTTATCATTCTATCTGCATTTTAACAAGACAAATAAAATTTACTACTAGCAATCCTTTGAGTTAAAAAACCCTATTCAAACATTAAGGAATTAAAAAATTGAGATGATGCCTCTTATAATTGTCACAAGATTGCATTTAGAGTCACCTTAGCATGTAGTGAGCAGGAAAATGTTACTTTGGCTGGCAAACACTACAACTGCATAATTTTTTGCTCAAACCTGCTGCAATATTATTTGAGGTCCTTGTATTACAAAAAACTTTCACTGTGATTAACTGGAATTAGTGGATGATACAGTACTTAATGCAGAGGTAGTAATACGATTTCCCTCATTAGTGCAGGACTGCTATAGCTTCTTAATTGATTTTAATTGGCATTTAATTAGAAAATGTGAATCCCCCATGGCTAGTTCATATTTTACACTATTCTAAGGTAGACTATTATTTTTTTTCTACAACTGGCCTCTCAATTCCAGGTTAGGAAAAATATGAAATCTTGTATTTGGCCTCTGACTTTTGAGAGTCTCTATGTCACAGATTTGGGCTGTTTATCAGTTCTGAGCCTCTAAAGGTCACCATAACCTTTCTCAGGAGAGAATCCCCCTTTCTGTTTCAGCTTTTCCTCTGGAGCAGGGTTTCCTAGTGCCAAAGTACCTCACAGACTGTTATAAAGCATGTATCCAAATATTTCTTAGGGAAATAACGCAAGGACTCTGTGTTCAGAACTTGTGGGAAGATGCAGACAAAAGTTTTATCATTTCTATAAGACTGAAAACACCTGTGAGCCCAAATATTGGAAGGGTGGTGACAGGCACTCAGTATAATTCCATATTGTTTCAGTTCCAGAAAGAACGACTTGAAAGAGAGAGCGAGAATATCCTGTTCTTTGAATGAATAGCACAAAGAAATCCCTGTGCTAGCATGATAGGAAAGTTTTATTGCATTCTGGATTTTCAATTGTGCTGCATTAAACCCATATTAATATTTGGTTTTTCTAGGGCAGTCAAAAATCATTGGTAATGTTGAATTTTTCATTTACACTAGTGCCAAATGATCAGCCTTAGTGCTCCAAGGTCAGTCAATCATTCCCCTCTGGTGGAACATTTCTGCCTTTAAGGCAAATGAAATTTTTTTTTTCTCTATCTCAAGTGCAGATAACTTATGGGACAAACTCACTAATAGTTCATTGTGTGTGCCATGGCTGTTGCCCTATGATCCATCAACATACCCAAAATGAAAAGTGATTTCCCAGGAGACTCAGGGTAGAGCTTCTCATAGCTTTTTTTCTTGTGTACCTGAATTTGAGTAGATTTTCTATTAAGCATCCAGATGAAGCAGTCTCTGTACCCAGCCATGTTGTGACTGGCTAAGAAGGAAAAAATTCCCCAGAGTCTGATCCAAAACTGGGTTTAATATATGGAGATCTTGATTCCAAGGGCATTCAGAACAGTAATCATTCCCACCACTGGAACAACACGAGCTCATGCTGAAGCAAAATTGCATTTAAACAAAATGATCTCCGAAAACATTAATCCTAATAGTCCATTTTGTAATGGAAACCTACAGGGCTCTTGCCTGAATTGTGGTTTTGCTGGGAGATGATTTACATGTGGATTTAACTCGTACAGCAATGGAGGAGGCAGGTGTGGCCAGCTTTAAACCCTGCTTACAACATCACGTCCAAACAAAGCATCTGACCTTTTGGTTTCTGCCTTTGTTCAGCACAGAAGTTTAACTACAGGGATTTTTCAGTGACATTTACTCATTTTGTCTTTCTTTTAATATTGCTTCTCTGAGATTGGTCGTATATGGAAACCTGAGTAATTATATCTGTCTGCACAGTGTATTTAGCCCTACAACACAATATTCCTTTCTTTTCTCTATGTCATTTTTTATTGCCTGTGTTCTGAAGACTTTGAATTTAGCTCCAACTGTAAGGTTGAAAGCTGTTGATTTCTGAAAGGTAGAAATGAACAAACAAAAACTCCTCCAAAGCTCACTAAATCAACATATTTGTTTCCAAACCGGAACCAACAAAAAGGTCATTGAAGAGACCTGTTTCAATCTGCTTTGTATTCTTGCTGTATGCCAATCCTGCTTTCCCCCTTTTAATTTCTTTTTTAATAATATGTTCTTTCTTTCTTCAATAAGTTTCTTCTTTCTCACCTGCCATTGCATTTTTCATCTGCCTTCTGTATTTGTCTCTTGTCCCTCCTTCAAGTTTCTCTCCCGAGGCAGCTTCCACCCTGAAGTATTTTTTGAGAAAATGCATTCCAGTGAATTATCATCAGACCAGGTTCTTAGATGCCCTGTGGAGGTGGAAATCAGACATCCTGCACAGTGAGCAGGATTGACCAGGCACTGTATTCTTTTTCTACCGGCACTTGACTTTTGTACTACCCCACTTAAGCTGACAGGAATAATTCCAGTGAAAGGCATGACATGAAGTGTAGTTGGATCTCGGGCTGGTTTAGGGAGGCAATCCTACAGATCCACTCTAGCTGCAGGTTGGTTGTTTTGAACTGTGACAGAGACCATAACACCATTTTGGATCCATCTCCGTGGTGCTTCAATGAGCAAGGTGCCCAAATCTGAGATCATGTCATCTGCAGTTGTTATTGTTGGTGACTGCACAGCAGTTTTCCTTTTGCATCTGCATTTCCATTTGTGTGTGGACATCTCAGGCACTGGAAAGCACTTTAGCTCTGGTCTAATTACTCTATTACTGCAAGCAGTGCTAGAACTGCTGTTGACTGCACTGGAAAGAAGTCTGACAAATGCAAGTGGTTTTGAAAAGCCCAGTCAAGTGTTCTGCAGTTGTCCTGCTCTTCTGGAGAGTGTTCAGGCCACTCCCTAATGGCCTTTCAGGCCTCTCCTGCAGTTCTGGCTGCTGCTTTTGCCAAAGCCAAGGGGGAGAGTGAGCATTGCACAGGAGCTGCACTGCATCACCTGCCCCTGCTCACACACAGATTCTACTTAACATGAGACCTGTCAGATTTACTTTTAAAAGTGCTTATAAATGCATTTTGGGAGTGCACATGTCCAAGGGGATGTCAGAGTCACACATCAGTCCCGTGTTGTTCTGCAGCAGAGGCAACAGGCATGAGAAGCACATGGAAAGTTGAATAAAAATACAGTGCTCGAATCTGCTCTTGAGACAAACTTGTGAAGTGGCTGCTCTCCATGTTTTGTAACAACGAGGATCTCTTACTAGCCCAAAGTGGAAAAATGCATTATATTTGTATGTAATAAAATGTGTATGTCTTTGAAAAAATCTGTTTATAGGCCTTGTTGATGGCAGCCATTCAGCTCACTGCCTCACTGCTACCTGCCAATTTTCTCTTTATGCTTCTATTAACTAGAGCTTTGGGATTCACAGTTTATTCTCATTCATTCTTAATGATAGGAAGCCAAAGTCTCTTGTGTACTCAGTACTTGTGAGATACACTGAAGCACTCCTTATGAAGAGGGAATTTAAATTTTATTTCATTTCTCTATACTTCTGGATGATTTTTGCAGTGATTCATTGTAAGTATCAGCATGAAAACTGGTGTCAGAATAGAATGTAAAAAACAAAAATAAAGTTCTGCAATCTGCATTGTCTTAAAGAACTATGACCCTATCTGTCTGTGTATAATTTCTTGGTCTCAGGAATATTCTCTAGTCTTTTAGATAGACACTAAATAAAGGTTTCTGTCACTTTTACTGAGGCAAGCTTTATATTTTTGAGATGTGATTCCCTTAAAGGTGTTACAGACACTGATGGGAAGTCTGTGAGTTCAGCACACTTAGGGCAGGCAGAACAACTTCATGTGGCTCAGAAAAAAATTTACTTGTGAAATATCCTTTTCCTTTATGTGTCTCAGTGGCAAGTGCTGCTCCCTGCTCTGTGTGTGAAGGAGTAGATATGAGTGCATATCTGCAATATTTAGTTGATCTGTTTCAACAAACTTGGCTTCATTTCCTCCACACGAACAGCAAGTCCAAGGAAGATATATTTAGCAAGAGGCATCCTACTTAAGTTAAAATTAAAAACTATGAAAAGAGCTAATGCTTTGAGTTGGGTAGGCAAATCAATCCTTTATTGTCCCCAATGTGGCTGAAGCATGACAGAAATGAAGGCTGAGTATGAAGGAGTTATTAATAAGATCCAGTGCCTGGCCATGTTCTCAGAGCTGTTTAAGGGTATTGAAGGAGAAAATGTGGTCTCAGGTCATATCGTGATATTAATAGGTGCAGTATGCAATAGTGTCCAAGGGAATTGTGCTGTTTGTGCCAGGAATGAATGGAAAACTTCATGGTTGGTTTTTTTTCAGATAAATGCAGTAATAGAAGACTGTCAGAAAATTAACAGAAAAATTATCAGTGGTTATCAAGACTGCAAGCACTTCTATCCTGATTGTATTACCCTTGAGCAGCCAGGAAAGCTATAAAAGAAAACAAATTGTCTTCTGTAGCAAACTGACTGCTTTAATTTCTGCTTTCATTTAGAGATAGATACTTGAAAAATATTAAATGTTTCTAAGCTGGAAAAAACCACCACTTCAGTTAACCCCAAAGGAAGAGCAAGAACAATAGGTGAAAACGCAGTGGACTCAAACAGAGAAATTAAATTGATGTCCTGGCAAAATAAACACAGATCAGGGAATCCTCTTACTGATCGGTGCCCAGAAATCACAGATGCATAAAATTCTCAAATACTCTTTTACCCCCTCCCTGCCTTTTTAACCTGAATTTTAAAAGTTCTCTGTATGAGATTATTTTTCTCTGTACTGAGCTGTTTTGTAAAAGTGCAGTAAAAATACAGAAAGGAAATGGAGAGTCTGCTGAGGACAAGTGACCTAATTTATGGCTTTATGTCCCAAGTGTCACCAGAATGGCCAAGGATAACAGCAGCTAGCTAGCTCACAGTTACTAATTATGAGAAAGCTTGGCAGGGAGACCTGAACCTTTTTATTAGACTAAGTAATATAGCTGTGGAGGAAAGGAAAATACCTGGAGTAAATAAGAGCTTCTACAAGTTAAAAATATATGATTTGGACTGTTGGACGATTTTGATTAGATCACGTATTCCTAACCAAACCATGTTGGTTACCATGCAAACCTTCCAGACTGCCATCAATGTACACACAGCACCTCTGGATAATTTATGTGTTCATGTTCCAAGATGCAGGGCCTTGAATGGACAGGACTTCCAGAAGTTACCTGATCATTTTGGGGAACATATGGCAAACTTTGAGACAATTTGGAGTGGGTTTGCCAGAGTCACTGGAACTGGATGTGTGTATGCTGGTTGAGGAGCTGGCCAATACACAGATTTGGGGGAGAAATGAGGAAAAGGTGGAAATGTGAGTGAAGTTGCTCTGAAAATGAGTAGTTACAAAATATGAAGAAAATTATCTGAGTGGAAGGGAAGAGAAGACAATATGACCTTTTCAACGCAAAAGAAAACTCTGAATCAATGCTGAAAAAACAAACGGCAAGGTCATTAGATTGACAATGAATAATAGAGCAGCTAAGAAAGCCAATTGTGTGCTTCCGTTCATAAGAAAGCCATTTCTTCTGGCAACCAACCATCCCAACCAGAGACTCTAGTCTTATTAGAGTAGGAAATGAGTTGTTCTGCTGACTTCACACGTATAGTGAATTGGCTGCAGAAGTTCTACAACAAAGTTCTTTTAAAACAAGAAGCAAATTACAGATGAGATTTGTTAATATGCCTCAGCTGTGGTAATACAGACCAGAATGCACACAACATATGGAGCCTAGGTAGAGGCTGAGACATGTTAAATTTGACTCTCAAATTAGATTGATTATGTTAGCATTAGACAAATATTATCTGAAAGGACACAAACACAGCAGTTGTCAAAATGAAGCACCAAGCAGAAAGATGGATGTGGCATGCTCCTGTACAGAACTTTATCAGGAACTGAAGCTGCACTGATTTCTCACTTGTGTGAAGTGATTGCTCTGTGTGATGGTAGCAAAGTCCCAAAGATCTGATTGCAAAGATTAGGAGAATGCTCACTGTTACTAAACCGCTGTCATTCTTCCTCTGCTCTTCACAAGCACAAAGGAAGCGTATTTTGAGATATCATAAGAAGAGACAATTAAAACTTGTGTTTTCCCGTGCAGGGAGAGCACAGGATATGCCATAACTCTTGGTGTATCAGGTTCATGTGAGGCGATCCACCCAGAGAGGCAGAACGCCTGCTGAGAGGACTAACAAAAGACCGTTCACTAACAAAGCACCAGCAATTAATCCTGGAGTTATACAGGGTTGTAGGCTACTTAGAGGCCTGGTGTAAATGAGCATAGTCTAATGGTACCCTAATTTACTCACAGGTCCTATGGCATTTAAAGCTATTACAGTATAAGCATTAGTTTTTATAATTTGTCCTGTCAGAGGAGAGATTCTCTTCTATATTGCAGTGTGTAAGTGCTGGTTTCAGCATCTGCTGAGAGAAGAACAGTCAGGTCAGCTTTTCTGGCTGGAAACTGTTATTCTTTTGAAAGTAATTGCAGTTTTCATGATAAAATGTTGTACATATTATATTAAATATATTCCTATACTCTTGTATTGAGCAACAGTGTAATTAAGGGATATACCAGGGATTTCCACTGTAGAAACCAACCACCTATGCTGAAGACTTTAATATAGCTGTAAAAGCTGATTATATGTTGGAGTGTGAACGTAAAGATCTTGGAGAAAGAGCTCTTTATCGCCCATAAAAGACATCTCTGTATAATGGCTTATAAACATCTTCCCTTAAAACCTGACAATATTGAAGGGAGATGATGAAGAGCTACTCAAAAATCCATTTAACTGATAAGCTGAATGCTCCTAATAAGCCAGTTTCAGGCATCACATTGAAGTAAGTGAAAACACAGTCTGAAGCAAGAGTCTCAGCCATAAGAAATCCTGCCCTTGCAGGACACTTTCTGCACAGACTGTGTTCTTTAAAACTCATGTCATGTTGACAGAGTTAGCCCCCTCAACTGGCACCTGCTGCTGGTGTCTCAGTGCCAGGTACAGTAGGAGTAGGTGCTGTGTAGCAGAGCTGATCCCATAAGTCACTCAGAGGTTGATCTTAGAAATGGCACAATTTAATTTCTGGACAGGAGCAGCACCCACCTCCTGTGGGACAGGTGCGTGGCCCAGCAGGCCGTGATGCTCAGGGTCTGTCTCTGCCTGAGCTTCTCTGGACTGCAAGTTGTTCTTTGCCTATCACACAGCAACCTCATTCCTTTTCAGTGTATTCCTCAGAGATTTTTGGGAGTATTTTATTCAGTAACTAAAATTTTCTGCTTACCAGTTCCAGAATAGGAATAGAAAACCAAACAGAGGGTACAGATAGGAACAGCAGCTGAACAGGGCAGGGTGAGCCTCAAGTGAGTGACAGTTCCTAAGCAAAATGCTCTACATTTCTTAAACTCTTGGATTTTTGCTATTCTGGCACAGCCTGTCTAGAAATAGCACTGCCTGGGATCAGCTCTCCTTGCAGCAGTGGGCTATGTGGCAGAGAGCAGCACTTGTGCAGCCAGATGCAGCGGGAGCACTCTGGGCACACGGAGCAACCCGGCCCATGCCCACGAGTGCAGGGAGCTCGGGTGTGAGCCCGGGGAGCCCTGGAGCCTGCAAGAGCAGAGCCCAGGTTTTCATGTGCCATAACCAGGCTTTGTGCTCAGAATGAGGGGCTCTGGCCAGAAGGCTGAGCTCTGTGCTGGGCTGAGTTTGGAACTGCTGTTACTCTGCAGTCCTACATCATCCTCTCCTTGCTTCTGCCTCTTTGAGGGCAGAGCTTGGGGCTGTAATTTGCATATATGGTTGATGTAATCGTGCATATTAATTAGACATGCTTTTTTAACTTCATGGCTAGTTTGACTACCCCATTAGAGAGACTTAAGGGCACCTCTGGTCAGTGAAGATGAATTAAGATGAACTTGTTTCATACCAGGTGAGTACACTTTGTTTCAGCTGGGTCCTGACCAGCAGAAACATCTTAAATCATTCAAGGTTTGTTCTCAGCTCATGTCTGATGTGTCCCTTAGAGCCATTATATTTATATATATGTGTATATATTCATATCGGCATCTATATATAAACTGATTTTTAATTTAAGTTCACTTAGATAAAATAAAGGACTTCAAAAATTTAGAAAAGAAAGGAAAGGACAAGCTTCTTTCTTGTGAGGAGAACTGAGTCTTCCTTGAAGACTAAGCACTTTGATAATTTTCTGCAGCAGTTATCTTCAGCACCAGATTTTGGCAGCACATGATTGAATTAGGGCCTGAGGGTAAAGATTCCATTTCAGGACTGTGTTGGAAGAAGGAGGAGTCTGCCAGCCCAAGGACAGAGGCAGTACCTGCAGTGGGAAACAGGGAACAGAAGGGGTAAGTTCAGAGGCATGGGGCATGGTGGGAGTCTTGGCTGGTGAGGGAGCACAGACAGAAAGCTTTGGCCAAAGTCCTCTTTGAAGGCCATGGCAGAGCCAGTCTGGGGCCAAGGCCCCAGTGCAGGTGAGGGAGGCTGCAGGCAGAGCTGAGCACTTCCCTCCCCTGCTGGGAACGCACACCCTGCACAGGCTAAGGGTAAGGTGGATTTTTCTGATCCTAGCCCAGTATTTCAACAAAATCCTTCCCTGTACCTGTACATCTTTTTTACATATGACTTTATTTTACCCTAGCTATGGGATGAGAATGTTGGCAGTAAGTGCAAATGAGAATTTTCTTCCATGTGGTTGAAGATCACACAATCAAAAACAGGACCAGGGACATTGGTAGTACAAGCTTAACTTAATCCGCCCCTGAACTTCAGCTACTGGCATTGTGCCTGTTTTGTTTGTTTTTAATCACTGTGACAATTATATTATTGTTGAAGCTGGCAGCATTTTATTTTGTGAAGAGCAATCACTTAATTCATTCTCAGTTTCTAGAGCACATATCTGTGACAGGGTCAGAGCTGGTTACAGACAGCACCACTGAGAGTGAGTGGCCCAACTCAGCACACCTAGCACAGCAAAGTTCAAACTTGTGGAAAGCCTGGAGCAAACTGCAGGAAAGGTAAATATCTGGTTGGATGGAATTGCCTATAAATGCTGGGGGCAATGGCACCCTGCAGCACAGTGAGGTGCTCCAGGACAAATCCTGTGTACAGAAAGGGAAGAAGGAGAGAGATAGTTTTAAGTAGATAGTTTTAAGTAACTAAAGGAAAATTTGAAAAAGAGTATTTTTTAAGGTAAATTAAATATGAAAATTTCTGTGTCAATAGATAGAGTGTAAGAAAATAAACTGCTGCTTTACCCTGGTGTCTCATCAAACCAGGGTAAGCATCTTGCTTTGAAGACATGCATCGGGGGCAGCTGTGGATTCTGTCCCCTGCCAGCTCCAGTGAGCTGGACTGCAGGAGCTGGATGTGTGCTGAGCAAACTGTGCAGGAAAATGAACAAGTATTAACCTTTTTCTCAGGGGTCAGAGCACAATCAAAATGCCCTTCCACAGAAAGTAACAGAATGAGATTAATTTTACATGCTACAGCTATGATTGTCCAAGTGTTATGGGTAAGGCAGTATAAATTCAGACAGGCAGGGTTTCATTAATTGAGGGAATTTCCAGGCTAATTTCCAGGTGTTCAGGGAGCTGACCTATTTCAATTTGAATAATAGCTGATGACAGAGTTCGATATGCACCAGCCTTCTACTTAAACAGAGGGGAGACAATTGTTTTGGGTTGGGGCTTCTTAATTAGTATTCTACAAATATGGCATCATTTTGCTAAACACAGCTAGCACATATTTCCTTCTCAGATTTAAACTTCAGGGAAAATCAGTGCATTTAACTTTGCTCCATGTAAAAGATTGAATAAAAAAAGAAGCCAAAAAGCAAAACTAAAACAAAATCTTGTGCTGTACCTGGTTATCGATTTAGGTTTTAATCTGAATCAGAGGGAAAAAAATAAACAAGAAAAACTCTCAGGCACTCTTTAAACTCTTCCTTTGATAATTAGACTCTAAAGTCAAGTTTCATTTAGTTAAAGGATAACTATGTTGGCCATTAATTTTATGTAAAGTGGATGCTAATTAATGCTAAATTACACTTGCTAAGGTGTTACATGTTATACCCACCTGACTGCCACCAGTCCCTCACCATTCAACTGTGTCAGTAAGAGGGAAACAATGAAAGAGAGAATGGCCAGCAGCCAGGGAAGACAATTCTGTTATCAGCTCTGATCTTCCAGTTATTTACTGTAACTTGAAGTTTCTTGCTGAGTTTCAAAATTTCAGCTATAATTTTTAACTGTGGGATTTTTAGCCTATTTAGAAAGAAATAATCTCTAAACCTCTGAGGAATCTGTTAATATTTAGTTCTCTTGTACTGTGACATCAAAATTTCATGAGTAGGTGACAAAGAAATGTGTTTAGCTCACAAATTCCTCAAAACACAGCACAGTATGAAATACACGCCTCTAATAATAGGTTAATTCAGCTGTTTTCAATGTCACTTTTAAGTTAATGCAAAACATTATCCTTGCCTAAGGTAACAGTGGCACTGAGCAGCTCTCCTGGTAACTGTTGTTTGTATTTCATTATGGTCCTGAGTGCCTGACAACGATACTTCTGGTCCTGCACACTGTGCAAATACTTAGAAGAGGAAAGGCCCCATCTCTGGGATGTTTGCAGTCTCCTAGATGTAATCAAAAGGCAATCCACTGTCTTTGTAGATTGCTGTAATAAGCTTTAAGTAGAGGGAGGTGCTTTAAATGTGTAGTGTCTCGCTTAAAACCGGGTTTAACCTTTAGTATGGTACTGCCTGGCAGAGCCAGATATCCATTAAATCACTTACATTCCCTGCTGATTGGTTTCCATCCATTTCCATTTCTCTACTCTGACATCTCCGGGCTGTGGGGGAAATACAATATTCCTCACTGCCTGGCCCAAAATTTTGGCGTAAATACTCCTGAGAGTTTGGGATTCAGCATGCAGCAAGCTTTAAAAGCAAACTTGTGCTAAGGGCAACCCTAACAATCTGAGCAGCAGCGATATGAGGCAGGCCAAATGCCACCATCAGATTAATGGCAGATATGCACTTGACAACCCAGTGGATATTGGTTCCTGAGAATAACTCCTGTTCTCTGTGCCATCTGTTGAGCACAGACATCTCCTGTGAATGGCATTTCTCCATCTTGGGGCAAAGTGTGAGCACTCCTGCCCCGTTCTCACAGACTGCATCCCACACAGTACCTGTGGCTAGGGAATGATCCTGTGATCCTAAGTACTTCCACTGTTCTTCCCAAGATACATGATCTTGGCATCGGTGAAATATTCGGTTTATAAAAAATAGTGACTTCTTGTTCAAGAAATAGCATTAAGCTCTGCCATGCCATTTTATTTGTGTTCATTCTCATAAAGGCTAATAATCTTGTTTAGTTCCTTGTCTCTGCTGTGAAGTAAATTTGCAGCTTCTTTTATCTTTTCAGGATAAGCAAGCCAGCCAGAGGCTAAATAATTACTGACAGCTGCTAGGTACTGTCTGTCCTATTAGATGTGTTAATCAAATTTTGTAACTGTATAGAAACATCAGCATTGGCAGAGCAAGGTAGCTTTGTCTTTTTTCACCAGATTCATCCAGAACAGTGTATTCTGCACACATTTTGTACACAGTTTCTCAGAATCACAGTGTCAGTTGGAATGGACCTTAAAGATCATTCTAAGCCCTCTGCCATGGACAGGGACCCTCCCACTGTACCAGCTTACTCCATCCTTGCTTCCACCAGGGCTTTTGGGCTTCTGGTGTTCTCTGGGTCCCCATGTCATCCCCAAAGTGACTGTGGTCCCTGTAGCACAGCGTGGGACCTAGAGTGGCTCCGTCTGCAAAAGCAGGGAGGATGACATATCCCTTTATTCATGCAGCATCTCCCAATACAGTAACAGTAAAATTAGATTTTGGATGTAGGACACAGCAGAGATTATTATTATGGGTTCTGGCCAGAAGAATGTACTCTAGGCAGATGTGGTCTAATGGGCTTAGTAGAGGCATGCTGTGCATGTGTAGGTATATCACCAGGCCAAGTCCCTTGGCTGTAACTGCTGCTTTCAAAAGCTAATGAGACAAAAATGTTAATTTAATGACCCATCTCCAGGAGTTCTCACAGAGCTGCCTCTCCCTTGGGATTTGGGAGTGAATCGAGATTTAAGGTCAGGCTGCTGTGGAAGCCTTATGATATGGACTGGAGCAGAGAATAACAAAGCCAGTGCTTGCAGTGGGTGGGTGCTATTTATATGCAGTGACTAAAATAGGTCCTCTCTGCATTTGTCCCGGTGTCCCCAGGCAGGTGGAGCACCAAGGGCCTGGGCCCTGAGCTGTCTCCATGGTCAGACTCCTGTGCACAGAGGGAGCTGCCCCAGCCCCACAGTGGGGCTGGCGCTGGGAACTTGGGCCCAAAGCCTCAAACCTTTCCTGACACACTAATGAGCCTTCCACGGGCCAGCAAAACTGATCTGCTGCTGTCCCTGTCGGGTTTCTCCCTACCATCACATTCAGTCAGATTCTCTCAGACCCACCGGCCCTCCTTGGAGTCCTCCCCTTCCCCCAAGCCATATTTCTGTTGCTTTAACCTTAGGAAATAAGTACAAGCCTAATGTCTATCAAATAACCTCAGCCAAACTGAGGTTCCTCTGAATAATGTGTCTAAACTCATCATATTTCTATACCAGAGATCACAGAAAGGAGTAAAACCAAAATATCTGTTTATTCCTATTTCATCTCAGGGAGAAAACCTGGTCACTGCCACTTGTTCCACTGTCACTTGTCAATTCTGAGGTGTTCCTGCAGCATTTCTGTGCCTCTCCGTGTCAGTTTTGCTGTGCTCCTTGTCAGCTTCACAATAAGGAACAACAGGAAAAAATTGGCAAGTGGCACACGGGAATCAGAGGTGGAATAAATTGGTAAGGAGTGGTTAGAGAAGCATGAAGGCCTTGGAGCTCAAGAATACTGAAAATCCAACAAGGAATTAAAGATGTATTTTACGCATGCAGTTAAAAACCGCACAAACTCTAAGACATCAGGAATAGTTCTGAAGTAGAATAAAAGGTGAAGAATCTGTAAACATTGCCAAAAAAAGATAAAATATAAGAGATGGTGCTAAGCTCCAGCAAAATGAAGCCAGAAGAGGCAGAAATTATGGTAATCAAACAGAAACACAGATAGCAATTTTTTGGTCTTCTGCTCTGGTTACTACTGAAGAAGGAGCTGTGGGATGCCAGGAAGTTTTGCAGAATAAGTGCTGTGTGTCTGTCTCTGATTGCAGAGACATGGACAAAATTTTGGAAAGCCATTGGGTTTTGAGTACACATTTAAGCACATCCTAAGCTCATACTCAGTACAACTGTTCTGCAGGCTTGTAGGCAATCTCTGATGCACCCTTGTCTTGTGTGGATCAGCCTCTGCCATGGCGTTGCTCCAAGGAAAAGGAGAGGTTTGGTGTGCACACTAAAAGGGGAAAGAATGGTTAAAAGACCTCTGACTACCCTATAGCCATAGGTTTCAGAATGAAAAACCTCACTTGCCAATCTCTGCACTTGACAAGACAGTCATGCTGACTCAGTGTGTTCACTGTATGAAGAGGAACGCTTTGGGGCAATTGGAGGAATTCTGCAGCCCACCATCCTACACAGCTCTGGCCACTGCACTGGAAGATTCTGGCACTGATCTCCCAGCATCTGTTGGAACCAATGTATTTTTAGTTGTATGTCTGCTGGGGATTCTAAGAACTTCAAGAGATGGAAATTTTAGCACATCCCTGAATGGGCTGCTTTCATATCTACCTCTCCCTGGTGGTTAAAAAAAATAAGAATCTCATCTCATCTGAATCACTGCCATTCTGAGGTTTTTGTTACGCCTGTATCTCTCAGGTAATGAAGATGCTTTGCTCTGAAGAATTTCCTCTCCATACACACATTTAACACTGAACTCACTCTTGAACAGCCTTGGGGGTATATGAGGGTTGCCCCACACTTCTCACTGTAGGATTCTTTTCCTACCAATTGCTTATCATTTTGCCAAAGTGGAACCATTAGGTTCATTTTCCAGTCAGGGTTATTTTCCTTCCAAGGTAAGGAAATACTTGCAGTGGTTTTTTGGTTTGGTTTGGGTTTAGTATTTTTTTCTTGTTAGTAAGTTTCAGCCAAAATGAACCAGTATGTGCAAGAATAAGGAGAGGGAAGCACAACTTTTCAGTTGTGTATTTGTTTTTACTAGTTAAAAAACCAAAAAAAAGGCAGCCTAGATGAGCATTTTGTGGACATAAATTCTTTGTGATGCTTTGAAGTGCTCTGATATCATCATGCCACTTAAAAAAAACCCCATAAAAATTAAGTGTTCTGTCTTCATAGCTGGGCTTGGTGAAAATACAGGCAAGCAAGGCAGTGTTTAGGGCCTTGCTTGGAATAACAGTGCTAAAGCAGCATGTTGAATAATGTCCCAATGCCCCAGTGAGTGTGCCCTGTTCCTTTTATGTCCCAGCTGAAGGAGGTGATGAATACACCCCGACAGACACAGCTGAAGGCTACAGCACAAAGTATTGCAGAGCTTTCAGGTCTAACCGTTCTGGCACTCTCAGGGTGTCTCCATTTGGGCCTTTAAACAGTCTTGTTTTCGTGTTGTATTTTGCATGCAAGGAGCCACAGGTTTACTTTATTTAGTCTGTCGGGGTCAGGCAGGTTTCCAGCCTGTGAGCCAGAGCTGGAACACTTCTGCATCCCCCCTCGGTCTCATCCTTTCTCTGAAGGAGGGAATGGAGTTCCAGTAATGCTCACACAAATAGCTGCTGTGTAATTGCCAAGATTCCCGTGGTATGTTTTATTGGCAAACATCGAGTGTGTCTGAGGCCTGCTCTCCATGCCAAGGGTTTTTTAAGATGTGCTGAGCACCTCTCTGCCACACTGAGTTCAGCTGGCGTTGACAGCTCCAAATACCTTGCGAGAGTAAGCACTTGGCATATAGGGCAAGTGAGACAATCAGCATTTATGCATGTCAGGATGTGATCATGCTTGTTTTAATCCACTCTCCAGTAAGCTTCCTTGCAGAAAAACAGTTCTTGCACTTAATAAAGCCTGTGCCATCAACCAAACAGCAGCAGCAAGTGTAATTACAGACTGTTTATGAGAAGGCTTTTGCACAAGAGAGTTATCTTTTGCTTTAGCCATGTTCGTAGCCTATTAAATTTTAGATGACTCAAAGAAGATTTTCCTTCTTGTTCATGTAAACTGTGCCCTAACTTTTCATGCAGGTAATTGCATTATCTAAACACACGGGCTCTTCACACATTTTCTCAGAGAGGCACTCCCAATACCAGGGCAGTGTCCCAGGGTGTCTGTGCATGGAACAGATTTTATGACAGTTCGTGCCTCACGCTGACCTGGGCATTCCAGTATTTTGGAATACTGCAATATGATGTTCCCCACCAGAAGGAAGGGGAACAAGGGTTGAGGTCTCTGTTAATAGGGATTTCACCCATTTTCTGGTGACAAAGCACGTGTGATATTGACAGAGGAGTTGGAAAGGAAGGACTGTCTGAAGTGAAATTGCAAGGAGGCAGAACATTTCAATTCCAAATCATATAATCTGTCCCTAAAACAAGCATTTTATGTTGGACCACCACACAAAAGTGCTCCACTGTTGTTCCACACACCAAGTCTTTCCGTGTTAGCAACAGACCCCTGTGATCAGTGAAAAATAAATACATTTTTCAGTTTAGTTCTCCTTGGCACCAGAGAATAATTTGTATCACCTCAGCATGGCAAGGCTGCGCTAGCAACCCTAGCAGTGTGTAGAGAGCATTTTGTTATTTATCACCTTAAAGTGTGTTCTCTGGAGAACTGCTGCTTCTAATGATAGATTTTTGGTGTTGTGAATGTAAAATACATCACAGTTTTGGGTATCTTTTTAATTTTATGGATGGCGCAGCTTAAAACCAGGTACATCAAATGAAATAACTACTGCTGAGACTGAATAAAAGTTGGCAGGTATGGCAGTTTAAAATAGCCCTATTTTCACCCTAAATATAGCCTGGTTTAATTGAAATCAAGTGGTAGCTATGAGACAGCTGCTATATCAAAGACCAGTGACAGCCTGCTGAGGTTAAAAGAATACTGGCTGCCTGTGTCTCTGCTGAGATAAAGTGGCATCACAGAGAGCAGAGCAGCAGTTAGATTGATGAAAAGTTAAGTTTTTAAAGCACTGATTTGTAAAGCCCTTATGCAGTTTTATTTATAGTTTATTTTTCTCTGTCCTCCCAATAAAATAGGTTTTGTTCTGAAACCAGAAATGTGATGCAGATCCCCAGCTGATAACTGATTTAGCTCAGCTGGGAAGGAAGCCACGGATACAGCAAGTCAGTCAGGTCTCTCCCTTGAAATTCTGCCACTGTAGGAGCAACAATGATAGAATTTCAACTTTTTTTCCATGAGAGAGCTTATTAGAAACGTGTATTTCAGCTTCATGAGGTCAGCCCAAAACCACCACATGGTTTAGGGGAGAAGGGTATATTAAGGAATCATGTGATGCTTCCATATTAAGTAAGTGATCTTACAGTGATGATGTTTGTACCCCACTCTAACAGCACCATGTACAGAAAGATCAGAGACTTAATTCTGGGAAGGAGTTTTCCCCATAGTCACAGGTGAAAAGTGGACATTTTTTATTATCTCACTGCTTTCAATATTCTCTAATTAACAAACACTTCTTTTAATTTCTATGCTTTCTGGTTATTATTATTTTTTCAGCCTCATATAGTCTAAACCCCAATCTCTCAGACTTATCCTCCCTGGTAGCTACTGACATTCTTTTTACTTGCTAGTACTTAATTAATATTTGCCATGTTCTTACTAAGGTAAGTCCATACTTTCTCATTATATGAAATTAAAAGTAGATGAGCTTAGTTCCCAAATAAGAGAAGCTTTAGAAAGATATGGGGCACCCTCACATATGGATTTTCTTTTGATTTTGATTCTCAGGAGAGCTCTTAAGACCTTCTATCAACCCTGTCAATCAAATAAATTGATGAATCATTGAGTCAGAGCTATGGCTACAGGCAGCCCTGCACAGCAAGTTCTGAGGTGAGTTCCTGACTTTCTTGATTACTGCATGCAAACAAAACCTCTTCATGGCTGTGGGTCACTGCTGAGGGAATTCAAGTCAAGAGAAATGAAAGCTCATCCACCTCAGGTTCTGTGATTGCTCTCAGGAAGATGTGAGTTCAGTTCCCCTTCTGAGCCTCGTGCTCCAGGACTGACATTAGGAAGGCCAAGCAATCTTCCCATACAGGAAGAAAAACATCTTAAAGTATCTCAAAACATCTTAAAACATCTAAACTCCTCTAGTTGAGTACAGGACAAAACCAGCTGGCAGGAAAAGCAAGGAAATTCATGGAGTGTGGGGGAAGAGAAAGATTATACACAGTGTTACTAAAGAGTTTGCACAGACAGAGATTTCATCAGGATGGATGAGTGAAGAGTTCTTACGAACTTTCCTGGACAGCTGTAACTTGTGTTCTTTGTTGGCATCATTATATGGATGTGGTACAGAAAAATATCAATTTGGGAAGGGGACACACCAAAGAGACTAACAAACCTCAGAGAGGTTTTGTACCTGTTCCTGCCCCAAAGTATTCCTCAGCATTCCATGACACAAGCATACTCCTCTGGGTTGCCCTGAGAGCCCAGCCATTCCCAGGAGGCTCCTGGTGCACTGCAGGACAGGACAAAGGGCAGGAGTCTGTCCTCAGCATCCCCGTCCAGGCATGCAGGAGCCCTGGAGCTAAGCTGCTTGGTCCTGGGAATGATGTGCTGCTCTGGAGGCATCTAAGTGCACAAAGAGTTCCTCGTGCTGCTCTTTGTGCAGCTGTAACTTGAAATGCTTTCAGATCCCCACAGCAGGGAATGGAGAATCTGCAAAGTGCACGTGAGAGGGGTCAGAGCACAGGGCTGCCTTTGGCAATGGCCACTGGTGGGTCTGTAGGGAAGAGCACACAGCAGTGTGCACACACTGACCCTCTGAGCTTCCCCGTGCTCAGCATCTCCCCAGCCAAGAGGCATAGCTGGGATAAACAGCAATGGGACATTCCCTCTGATGTTGAGGGGAGTTTGAGCAACGAGGTTCCAGACATCCCTGCTGACAAAGATAATTTTGCAGTTTTACCTCTGCATTTGGCTATCTTGAATTTTGCTTTTCATACACAAAAACAGTGGTTAAAAGGATGGCATTAAAACTTTCAAAACCATGAACGGAACACTAAATCAAACCCCATAAATGGAGAAAAAGAGGACTTTCCCTGGCAGGCTATGCTGCATCTCTTGAAGAGTGAAGAGTACATTCATTATGCTTCTTTTTTGAAGGGAAGGATTTTCATCTCCTTTTTAATAGATAGCTTTGAACAGTTCATTTCACAAAACATTAGGAAGGAAAGATTTGGGGGAAATTGTATTTCTCTGCCTTAAAATTGAGTTATGGGCAGGGTGTTTGCCAGCTCATTTTTCTTGTTTGTGTGAAACAGACATTTGTGAGTTGTGGAAAATGAGCAATGGGAGGAGGGAGGAAATTGTCCAAGCCTACATAAGAAGGTTAGATAGCATACTGATATAATATATAAGGATTTACAGACTCTGCTGTGCTTCCATACCCAAGAAGGCCCTTGTGGACGAACTGCATGGTGTTTTTGCCTTGTGACCCATCAAATCAGTGGCAGTCATTGATGGGTCAGCTTTTGTCTGCCTTGAGGTCATGGGAGCAGCTACTAAATGAACAGCTCTAAGTTCTGATACTGGCACTGGTAACTGAACCTGAGCTCCCAGGCTGGTGCCAGTCACATGGATTTTGGAGCCTGCAGTGTTTATGAGGACAGGGTGTCACAGTGCAAGGCAGGTTAGGAGTTTATTGCAGGCAAGTACTTTATGAGCTTCTCATGTCAAGAGAGTCAGGAGGGAGTCTCCTGTTCCACCAGGCTGGAGTTAGGAAGGACAGGCAGACAGACTTCAAAAAGCTCTCTCCTGTGACACTGGGTCAGTCTCTTTCTAAGCAGAGAAGTCTGGATGTGCTGGTATCCAGTCCGAGTCCTTCCTTGGCCAAGCAAATCCATGCTCTTTCTAAGAGTGTAGTGAGTTCTTCTCCCTGCTCAGTAAGCTTTACAGGTGACTTAGACTTGGCTACCTCAGATTTTAGGGACCTTGTTAATGTTACAAAACCAAGAAAGCACAGAAATTAGGCATTTTATTATGCAAGTTTGGGAGGACAGTGAGCGCAATATATATTGCTTCATTGTAGGAGCCAGTCTTTATTTTCTTAATATCTGAAAACATGAAACAATAATTTCTTCTCTTATCAACTGCATGTTCCATTAGGAAACCACTTTGTCTTTTTCATTTTGAGCAGCTATAGTTATGAAAGCACTCCGTGCCTAATTGGTTTAATAACAAATTCTCATACTAAAGATATATGGACTATATATATTGCATCAACAAATAACATTTGTTAGCTGCTGCACTGGAAGGAAGAGGGAACACAGCACATTAGGCCTCCTGTGTTTTTGCAAACTCATTTTGATATCCCACATTAACATTTCCAAATTACTTTATAAAGGAAAGGATGCTCTTGTTTCACTTGGAAACTGAAAGAGTCTCCATCAGGCTGTAATTAGTTTTATATGCACCTAATATTGGGAAGAAACTAAGAGAGTTCTCTTTGGGGGGAGAAAAAAAAAGGAATACTTTGTGAGCTAGCAGTCACTGAAAGGACTCAAAGCCAGAAAATCTGGCCCTGATTTTAGTCTCAAACCTGAATCTGCATTAAAGTCTGTTGAAGGTGCAAGCATCAGTCACATCGCAACACCATGGATGCAAGTTTATTTTATTGTAAGCTTTTCCTGGTTTATCTTTTCCTTTAACTCTGACAGGGGAAAAATAGGGGAGACTGGAAAAGGGAGAAGAACAGTGTGGACAGAGCAGAACACAACACCCACAAATAATCCAATATTTCATAATTTAATTTCACACTCACTAGGCTGCAGAGTCCCCACTAGAATGTGGGGAGAATAATCTAAGAAGGTTATTGGCTTGACAATGGTAACATCAGAGCTTAAAGAGAGGTCTGGAAGCTTTCTAAAAGTGAATGTATGTCCTTCCTTGTCCCTCTATTTCTTCACTCAATATAGATAAAGTGACCTCTGGAGATAAACTCTGCTGAACCCCCCCAAGTATTTCTGCAGTGTAGTTTTTATTTGTACAGTATCTGAAAGAAGAGTTCAGATTAAATTCCTGGCCTTTCAAAAAAGTTTTCTCTTCCTCCAAAAAAAAGAAAAAAGGGTATTTTATTTTAAAGCCAAAGCCTCTTTCATGGTCCCATGATCTCATGAGTTCTTTGGCTGGCCTGTGACCTTTCAACCTTGCACTACATGTTTCTTTTCTAAATTAGCTAGTGTTGAGACATCAATGGAGGAATATCAATGTTATTATAAAAGGCATCATTCTCTCCCAAAAAATGTCAGTGTGAGTGAGTCATTGCACCTAACTGCTTAGCTTTTGTAAGGCAGCAAGGAAGATTTGAAAGTGTGCTCCAGAGTCCCCCAGTCCAACTTCTATTTCAAATGCTCTAAAAAGCAGTGTCCCTGGCATCTGCTACAATAGAGGCAAGGGAACGAAGCTTTGCTCCTTTAGTCACAGAAAGAAAGTCCTTCCTAATGCAAAATTATGTATGTGGTGTGAAAATACATAGCTATTACAAACAATTTCTTTTGAAGGCTATGCTCAAAAGTAGCACTGTAAAAACCAACCAACCAACCAACTGAAGACCTGGTGGAAAGGAACTGAGTGAGTTCTATCATTTCTAACACCTTATGTCTCTGCATCTCCTTGTATGCATGCTCTCTGGTGTCTAGTACGTTGAGGAAATTAAATCAGATTAAGAGCTCTATTTTTAATCTTAAGAAGATGGGTTTGTGTTGTCTGGCATCTTGAAAAATCCAACACTGGGTGTTTATGTGGTGCTGAGCACAGAAACAGTAACACTCCATCAGGATGTTTAATTATAAGGGTACCTAATCTTCAGGGAAGATGAGCTGCTGCACCCACACTGGCATCACTCTGTCTTCTGAGGGCTTGGTCCTGCAGCACCTTTAACATGACACAGCCATAGCAGATGCATTTGCTGTCCTTGTGTTACAAAACACACAGATCTTAAACTGAAAACCACACAGGCCCGAATCCATTGCAGCTGTATCTCTGCTCATGTACAGTTACATCAGCAGTGAAGCTGGCACACATTCAGAATGTGTGTCACCTGGTTATTATCTTACTAACAGTGCAGAGGAAAAGGCACGGGGAGGACACATCTCCAAACTCCATGTCAGATTTTCTCCCCTGTGTGTGGAAAGCTGCCCAGCATTTGCTGGGAGCTGTCCTGCCAGCTCCTGGTGATAAGCCAGGCTTACCTGCTGCTCTGGCTGACACCCGCTGGGTGTTTCCTGTAGCACAGACATAGCCTGCAGTGGGACAGCCTCTGCTCCCAGCTGGAGCTGTTGGATCCTTTTAAGTACAGTCCTGCCAGTGTTTCCTCACAGTTGGCTTCCCTAGAAAAACAGGTTATGTTGTACCTAACTGAATGTGAGGGGCCAAAAAATACACACTTGAGCAAAACTCCAGGTAATTGTATTAATTCATCTAAGTGCTTTAGTCTGTAGTGTTTAATGTAGCCACAGCTGAGGATAAAGTGCCAGCTGAGAGGTTCCATTAGGGATGCCAGATGCCCCTATTGTGACTCCACACGTTTTTTCTTCATGGCTGTAACATTTTCTTCTCAAAGAAGTCTGGAATGCTTAGCCCACACCCATTTGCCTTGGACCAGTGCTCAGGAACACATTATTGAGCTGGCATTCCTAGGAACAGAGTTCCTGCTTGCATTTTCCTTAGGCCAGTGCCACAGAGAGATGAGAATGAGAATGAGGGGTGATTTTTACCTGAAAAATCTCTTTCAAAACCACTTAGGTTCAGGATATAACCTCTTGAATTATAAGAGGAAGTCATCCGATTGCAACTTTTGCAGGAAGTGGGAGGAATCTTCTGTACATCACCACAGGGGCATGCTAAAAGGACACATATCTCATCTAGTTTTGGGGGCCATTTAGAGCCATTTCATACTACCAAGGCAAGCTCTGCTTATCAAACATAAATCAGATTCAAGTGCCATGTCCATATTCTTTGTTCATTGCTGTATATGTTTTGGAGAGTGGGAAAAGCTTTACTGAAAATGCCCAGAAAGGATGAAACATAGTTCTTGGGGCAGACCCAATTAGCAGCACTTTCTCTAACAAGTTTATGGCATTTATTTATTTTTTGGCCTTTAAGACTTCTTTCTACTGGGAAATCTCTGACTCACATATAACTCAAGTAGAGTCTAGAGGGTGGAGTCATTGGTAAGAGGTCATTAAGCAATACATTCCTTTAAGTCGCTGCTGTAAAATTGTGTGGTTCAATTCAAAACACAGCACAGAGTGGCAATTACCTGCATTAGCCAGATTCTTTGTCTGAAATTACTTAATTGTTCCTAATATTCCTAGTACTTGCCACACTGGGGAAATGAAAATTCCATTTAAAGGGAATTGGTCTGTTCCACCACAGGGTCAAAGAGCAGCTTGCCACAGCCTTGGTGTACACTGCTACACTTGTCCTCTCTGCAGCCCCTCTTCCTCTATTCCTCAGCAGACAGACTTGTGACTGTCCTTGCCCTGGGGCCTCAGTCTGGCTCCCTCAAGACCTGGGAATGGTCCCAACTCGGTACATCTACTGAACGCTTTCCGTGATTAATTAATCTGAGCACACAAATCCCAAAAGGTTCTTAGTATTTGGGTAAGGCAAACGGTGTCTTACAAAGTCAACTGAGATCAAGCTGGATTTGTCAGCTGTACATAGATGCCCCAGCAATTTGAAGGGATTGATCTGATATTTCTGGTGATCAAAACAACCAGACACGTGCTGTTTGTGAATGTCAGAGAAGCTTCCTGAGGAATGTGAGCAGAGGGGAGGAGAAGATGACGGATTTCCAGTGGAGGGAGTGCCAGTGAAGAAGTAAGTAGCTGTAGATAGCAAGGTGTAATCTACTAAATCCTCTGAATAACTTAATTAGATTTGATTCAGCAAAACACATGTCCAGCTTCTACTGAACACCAGCCACTGTTGGGGGGGGGGGGGCAGGGGCTCTCATGAATCCTGCATGAAACAGCTATTGCAGAGATTAAAGGAATTGGGCAGAAGAGGTACTGAGATACTCCTGCTTTGATGAAGATTTTTAATCTAAAGGTGCCAGATTTGTTGATGCTGCCAGAGAATCAAAAGTATCATAAAACTGGCTAAGGAAAAGGAGCAAAGGGTTGCATTGCATGAGGCTGGTAGGAGCGAGGAAGCTGTAGCCCAGTCAGGCTTTGCCCATCTCTTTTCCTTCTCCGCTCTGTGTGAATTTTGCACTTGACGCATAGGGAAACAAGCAGAAACACCACTGAATTCAAGGGAGAACACACTATTATTTTATGTGGCATCAAAGATACAATGCAATTTGATGCGGTTATCTGGTTTTTTTCCTGTTTTGGTTTTGCTCTCAGACTCCAGGTTGCTGTAACTCAGCATAGGTCCATTTTGGAACCAGCTGGAAGTCTGGTGGGCATAATTACATTGCTGCCTCTACAGTTCTTGACTTGCATCAAGGTGAAAAAGTGAGACACGTCCACTGCATTGCAAAAGTTTTGGGAAGTGCTAGAGAAACAATAACATCGCTGTGAAAATTGAGGTTATAGAAAGCCTCTCTGTTCACTTCTTGTTTTTAAAGGGTAGCTTTCCCCACTTGTGCCAGATGATTTGGCTCTTCTTCATCCTTCTTGCTTCATAATGCTTGGATCAGCTTTTTAGTGGGCAGTGCTTTTTGTCAGGACTGTCAAGAGATGATCTCCCCAGCAGGATGGATTTGCTGTCTTCCTCTGGCTATCGTGCTGGCTGACTGTGTGCTTTTTGCCTCCTCTGCATTTTGTCTACTCATCTTTGTGTTTTTCTCTGCCTTTTAGTATCTTTCCCAGTTCCAGCTCTTTCTGCCTGTTTTTGGACAATCTTTTGTTTACTCTTTGCCAAGTTCCATTCTTTTAGCTGAGGATGTTCAGAAACTGGATCTGGTCCTCAGATACACACAATCCAATTTATAATGGATGCCAAAAATACATTTGCATCGTGACACTTTGAAGATGTTCATTTCAATTTACTTAAAATGTGCCCGGGTCAAATCCTGCATGTGTATACAAACTTAACAGCAAAATGAGATGTGCCTCACCATTTAAGATTTTTTTCCTCAGGATTGGATCCTGCACAGACTTGCAGATATCTTCTCTGTTGAAGAGCTCCTATCAGCTTGGGTTCATTTTAAATTTGTCTACTTATAAGCTTCTCATTCTGATAGTATGTGAGCGTCTCAAAGGCAGGTGGTTAGATAAGAAACACTCTTACCCCTGATTAGGAGATAAATGACCTGCTGATGGTCACTTAATCACGGAGGTTTGCAGCAGAGCTTGTAGTTCAGCTGTAGCTTCTGAGAAGAGCCCGGGAGCTGGCAGTGTGAGCTGTGCTGGGCTGGCAGCCTGATGTCGCACCGGGGAACAGCAGCGAGCGTGCTGCGCTCTCCCAGGATTTCACCAGCTGTGACAGGACCTCAGTCCCTGCCGCAGGCACTGTCACCCAGCTGCGGGAAGTGAGATGTGTGTGAAGAAGGGAAATACTCTGGCCTTTGAAATGATCTATAGCTCAGGGGATGGTTCCAAGGCCACAGCCCAAGGGCTGGAGTCCCAGTTCTTTCCCTGCCAGCAGCTGGTGTTTCAGTGCACTTCAGCAGCTGTGTGAGCACACACAGCTTTGGGGTGCAGCCATAGCTCACAGAGAGCTTTCCCAAAGTCACTACAGGCAGAGCTGCAAGCAAGCACTCCACATACAGTGGCAACAAGTGTCCAATCCCAGGCTTTGAGAAGGAAAAGAGGAAATTTGGTACTATTTTGGTCCCTTGTGTCACCCACTCCAAGTCATTCTGTGCAGCCAGACCAGATAAAAGGTTTATGACTCTGCCTTTCTTCTCTATCAAGTACTTTGTTTCTTTGGAATTTGCATTCCTGGAGTTCATTCCCCTCAACAGACTCAAGTGAGACTGTTGTGTCTGCAAGTATTTGATTTTCACTCTTTGATTTTCCAAGAGGAGGAACAAGATCCTGGTGTTCCTCCAGTCACAGCAATGTATGTACAGATTCCTCTGTTGCTTGTTTTCTGCTGTTATTGTACTCGATTATTTAGACGAGACCTCTGACATAAGTCTTTGAGTGATATGTTCAAAGCCTGGGGAGAGGAAAGGGCTATGGCTGTAAAAGTCAAATCCCCAGGAGTATGGGCTGAAATAACCTCGTGCCACATAACCTACTTGGTAACCTCTTAAGTGTGCAGAACTTTTGCATTTACAAGAGTTTAAAAACAGGGTAAGTCAGACTTCATCCATGGCAGATTTTTCCCCACGTATTTCCAGGAACAACAGTATTTCCACATTCCAGAAAGCTCCCAAAGCAAGCTCCAAGCTTGTACCAAGGTGTACCGAGGTGTACCAAGCTTTTGAGGCTCTGCAAGCCTTGGGTTTCTGAACTGTGCATCACTGAGAGATGAGGCAAGAGGCCAAAATGCACAATGTCATCTGTGAAAGAAGATTTGGACCGTGTGGGGTGTATCAGACTCAAAGCCATTCACTTTTGGTGGTAACGATGTGTCACCTCAGTCATAATCTTCATTACAAAAGTCTCCCTGTCTTTGCAGGGGTTTTCCCTGTCCTCTTAATCTGCTTTGTTGTATCTCATAGATGAATCTAGCTAGGAAGATTTACGAGGAAATCATTAGGTGATTTCATAGGAAAGCAACTTTTCCCTACTGCCATCCTTCCCCTCCCTGTAGCTCCTACTTTGCAGTCACTTCTCCCATCCCTCAGGAGAACAAGCAGTTCTGAAGCAAGGAGATGAACAACACCAGTTTCCCATGTAGTTTTGCACATCTAGGTGACTGACTAGTCCAAAACCTACAATCTCTGATAAATTTTGCTGAGTTTTGGGGGGGGCACAGTGATGGTGTTTATGTGTGGGGTTTCAGCTGTCTTGTAAGGTTTAAGCCCACACAAGTGCTCCAGCTGAGGCAATGGGCAGATTCCCTCCTCGTTTTTTACAGAGAACAACTGCTCTCCAAAGGCTCAGGAGTGATCGCTGGGTCTTCTGTCCGTCGTGGAGCAAGTCAGATGCTGCCCAAAAGCCTGCAAGCTCACTTGGGGAAGTGCACGGGCATGGCCTTGACACACAGGTGATCACATATGCCTCAGTTCTGTGGGAAGCAGCTCAAAACGCGGCTGGCAGAGCTGCAGGGCACCAGTTTCAGGAGCTGGTAGGCTGTTGTACGAAGTTAACTCCAAAGCTGCGAATCTGTCGTAGGAAATTGCCTCTCTTCCCATATCTGCTCTTAAAGGGGTGCTTTCACCCTCCTCAGGACCTTGCTGGGACTCTCCGGCTCTCAGCTGAACTGCTTTCTCCTTGCCGGTCTAAGTGCGGCATGATTTAAGTCTTCTGCTCGGCCGTTTTCCCCTCACGCCGGGGGAACTCTGGCTGCTCACGTTAAGCACCGGGGCCACGCCGCAGACAAAGAAGGGCTCGCCGCGGCTCGTCCCCGCATCCTTGCCGCAGAACGGCGTGCGGGCCCCCGAGCGTTGCGCGGGCCCCCGAGCGCTGCCCGCTGTGCGCGCCCTGCCCGGCGGGGGCGGCGCCCGGGGATGCCCGGGGATGCTCCGGCCGTGCTCCAGCGGCTCCGGGCGCTGCGCAGCGCCCGCGGCGGGGGCGCGGGGCGGGGCAGGGGCTGCGCCCCGCGCGGGATTGGCGCGGGCCGCGTGATGCCACGTCCGGCGGGGGAAGCCCTGCCCGCCCGGAGCCGCCCCGCCGCCGCAAGGCGCGCAGGTGGAGCGGTGCCGGCACAGCCCAGCCCGGCCCGGCCCGGACCCGCCGCGGGAGCAGCCCCGCAGCCCGCCCCGCGCCCCGCCCCGCCCCGCCGCGCTCCGCCCGGCCCGGCGGCGCCGCAGCCGGCAGCATCGCGGCGGGACTGCCCGGGGATGCAGCCGCGCTAAGAACAAAAGCCCTCAGCGCGCTCACGCTCCGGGGCTTTGAAGCGGCGCGGCCGAACTTGGATCTCTGCGCCCCCCCCTCCCCTCGGCCGAGCCGCGGCGGCGTCCGGGGGCCGAACTCGCCCGCACCTTCTCCGCACGCCGCGGGCAGCCGGGGAGCCGGGGCTCGCCCGCCCGCCCGCCGTCCTCGCCCGCCCATCCCGCCAGGGCTGCCCGCGGAGCGGGCCGCACCCCGCGCCCCCCCTGCCGCCCCCGCGCCGCGGGACCTTGGCTTTGCCCTTCGCACGGCAGGTGGCGGGGCCAGCGGAGAAGGATGCGTGTCTTCCCGTGGGGATTTTGGCTGCTGTGTGTCGCCTCCGCCCCGGCTCGCGGTGACAGCGGCAGCAAGGCGAGGAGCTGCGCCGAGGTCCGGCAGCTGTATGGAGCCAAGGGCTTCAGCCTCAGCGGCGTGCCCCAGGCCGAGATCTCCGGTGAGTCCCGCGGGGGTCGGGGCAGCCCCGGGGCCGCTGCCAGCCGGGGGATGCCCGGGCACGGCTCGGGAGCCGAGGGGCGTGGGAGCAATTGCCGCCCCACGCCGGAGTTTGTCTCGGGTCGTGGGCGGCGAGAAGTCGGAGCGGAGAGGTTTCCCCGAGAGCCGGGCGCCCGTCGCCCCTCTCAGCCCCGCTGGTAGCGCTGCCCGGGCTGGAAAGGGTCTCTCCCCGGCGGTGGCGATGCGAACGGAACTGTGAGAGGGGGGTGGTCGCACCAAGTGTTCGGTAGTGATTCTTTTTTCTCATTGTCTCGTTGCTTCTGTTCTGAGTACAACTGAAACGGGTTTCGGGGATTCGATTCAGAAATCAGAATAATCAGAGTGTAATGGGTTTTGGTGTCAAAGCTGAAAAATGCCACAATGTTGTGAGAGAGGAATTGATTTCTTTAAATTTTCTCCTAGATGGGAAGCGAACGTGTTAATGGTGTTTGCCACTTACTAAAAACGAAGCGGGAGTAAAATGACCGTGTCAAACACGAAGTGCAGAGGAAACCTGTGCAACCTATATTACAGCGTGTGCTCTTGCCTTCATTCTGGCTTTGGATAAATCTTGGTTGATTACCTCCTATTTGTAGAAACAACTGAAATAGCAAAGAATATTCAAGGTCTGGTTTGTGTTTGGTTTGGTTTTGGTTTTTTTTCTCTGAAGGCTTGGGGAAAATATGCTGATGCATTGTAGGGGTTTTTTTAAGATTCTCGTCAAAGTTTTGATACACCAACTTGTGAACCATATCCAAGAGCCTTGTCCTCACTAGTGGGAGCTTTCTCCTTCAGACAAAGCATATAGCATGCAGGCGTACGTGCCAGAGCCAACCTACAGGGACACCCCAGTAAAACGGCAGTTTGTAGTGCATGTCTAAGCTACACAATGCCTTATGTTGAATATTTCATCAGGTAATTTTTCAGAGAAACCAATTTGTTGTCTGACCAATGAACGGAGAAGGCTGAACTGTATTCATGCCTCATAAATGTGAATAAATTAATACCTTCTTTGTCAAGTTACAACTGAGAGTAAATTTCCAAAGTAAAACGAGCAGTCCTGAAAGTTAAACAGTGGGGAGTTTTAGAATCATTTGAACATCACTATTAATAGAATAGTACTTCAGTTGAGCAAGAAAGTGGCTTTTTATAAATTTGCATCTAAAATTGCAGATGTGAATACATTAGCCGTCATGTTTCAAGTGGGGAGTTCTTGGAAGGCTGAATGTTTACAAACACTGGTGAAGGTGGCTGCAGCGTTGTACTCAGGGATAGTACTACGGGGCAGTCACGGAGGTTCGCAGCAGCTGCGGTTAAAAGTATCGCATATCGCAGGTTAGCAGCCAGGGAAACATCTTGTACTGCAAATTGTTGAGGCTCCAGAAGCGTCAGGACACGGATTTCCAGGATCCAGGAGTTCTGTTTCCTGCTGTGTGTTGGTACAAGCATACACGCTGGCGGTCTCAAGCCACCGTAGTTACAATATCAAACTGGGCATCTCTGGCTGTTACTGCAGTCAGGGAAACTCTGTGGATAAATGCCATGAAAACTTGAGGAAAACCCCATGGAAAGCAACACAAAGAAGTGGAAGAAGGTCTCACACATAAACCTGCTGCTGCTACCATTAGCCTAGTGTTTAAAATAGCTACCAGACTTGATGATTTTCATTGGTAATTACCTCCTGACTGATGCGTGTTCAGGAACGCATTTTTGTGTTGCTGTATTACTTTCCCAATGCAGTTAAAACATCAGTGAGCACAGATATAGCCTTAGAAATGTCCTGATAAAGCACAGTGTTGTGTATCCTCTATGCTTTCTAGCAGCTGTGCAGGTTAGTTCAAAAGTTGGTGCCAGTTTTGCTGTCTCCAAGAAGAGGAGTCTTGAGACCCTCCTTGCAGTATCCCCACACCTACCAGGTACGGTATCATGCAGTTTGTAATACCACATTTGCTCGTTGCCTCAGGCTGGTTTCAGTGGCAGCAGTTCAGCTTGCTGACCATTGGGGGTTGTCACCTGCACGGAGCCTTGTCAGGTTACACCCCAGACACCTGTGAATGCATCCACAGGCACACAGCTGAGGAGAGGCAGGTGTCTTCTGCCATGTCTCAAGTGAAAGGAGAGGAAATGGTTGTGCCAGGGCAAGTTCAGATTAGATATTAGAAAAAAAAATGTTCACTGAAAAGAGTGGCCATGCATTAGGATGAGGTGGTGGAGTCACTCAGAGATGTGGATAAGGGCTTGTTATGGTGGTGCTGGGTTGATGACTGAACGAGATGATATTGAAGTGTTCTTCCAACTTTGGTGATTCTGTGATTGGGCAACTTTTGGCTAAGTTAAGAGATGTTGATGAAGTGGGTTCAATGTTGTCTTCAGCTGGACCTGTGCTGAGGTCTCCTGATGGTAGCCTTCTCTATGCTTTAAGAGCTACCCCATGAACCATGTTTTTATTTTATTTCTGAGCTTCTTCACTTTGTCCCTCTCCAAGGAGACCTTGGTGTTCCTTCTCTCCATTTCTTGCCCTGAAGCAAAGGGGAATTTCTTAGCCCTATGGCCTTGTCCCCAAAGTGGTGCTGCCGTGCTGGGCTGACCTTGCTCTTGTCTGCCTTCACCTGGCTCCAGGCACTGCTTGGTGTGTGTTGGTGTCACAGCAGCCCAGTCCCGGGAGCCAAACCACGCACTGCTTGCAACCCCAGAGCTAGAAGGAGTTCAGCAAGCTCCCAGCATGCAGGCTCTGACTCAGACTGAGATTGGCTGTGTTTGTGTTGGGTTTAGAACACTTACTGCTTTACACCTTCTAATCTGTATTCTTAGTTATGATTTAAGAGGATTATGAATAATCTAGTGTCTCCACAGCTCACCAGAAGGTAGTCCCTGCTTGTGGCTGTAGGGATCAGTTGGAGGAGCAGTCACACAGTTATTAGCTGGCTAATAGATAAGCATCTGATGCAGGGATAGACTCTTGGCTTACCAGATTTCTCACGAGCCACCTAGACAGGGTTTCCTGGTTTTTTGCTAATGTTGTACAATGCTTTTAACATGTCTAAGCACTTTAAATGTGTCAGGTGCTGTTATTAAGTGTGTTTAGGGAATACAACAAGGTGTTATATCTCAGTACTTTGAAGTCAATGGCAAAATTCCCAAACATGAAAGCAGTGTCTGCTCGTTACACCACTTGCTCCCATGAGATGTACTACTAACTTGATCACAGCTTTCCTGCGTGTTGGAGAGTGTTACCGCTCTCCTTTTGGATGACCCACACCCCCTTTCTCTGATTGCTATGAAATATGGGAAACCAGTTTGAGAACTTCCAGTTTTTCTGTTTCCTCTTGAGTCTTCTGGAGGTAGCAACTGTTTCTACTGTCTCACGTTCTTGCTGCCCAGGCACCCTCACCCCACCGAGGGTCCCCTGCTCTGGTGACAGAAGGGGAGACACACCCTGCTCTCGGGGTGCTTCTTTGAGCCTGTGTTAGGGACTGGTTGTCTTAGGCTCACAGAGTGGCTTGTGATAGAAGAGAGTGAGCCTACAGCGCAAAATATTGGCCTGTGGGGGGATATCCAGCTTCTGTGACTTACAGGAGTGTCTTGGGGTTGGATGGGTGGTGTTGGATGAGTGACTGTTCCCCTAAGTCTCAAGCAGAGGTCATTCCCTAACAGACTGGAGAAGACCTGGGGGTTGTGATTTGATGTGAATGTGCTTGGCCCTCATTCTCTGTTTGGTTTGGACTTTTGGTTTGGTTTGTTTATTCCTGAGAGTAATCCTTCCTAGATGTGGCTTGCGGTTAGGTTGCTCTTGTTGACATGGGCAGTGGGTGCAGGCCAGCCAAAGAGGAGGGTACAGAAAAAAGCCAGCTGGACTTTGCCAGGCTGCCCATCCAGCCACGCATCCCATCAGATCCTTCCCTGGCTCTGCAGCTGAAAGGAATCAGAACAAATTTTTTAACCTTTTAGTCCTTTTAAGGTTTTATGATGAAAACATTGTCAAGTGTATGTGTTTGAGCCCTTTAGAGAAGTGTTATCTAAGTAGGGAACAGGTCTGGCAACCAGCTGGGACTTGATCAGGCTCTGGGAAGGGAGTAATGAAATCCCATCTTGGATGGTATTTCAGCTGCTGGCACTTCCAAAGTGGGACAAGCCTACATCTGTGGTTTGAAACATAAAATCTGGGGCTCCTCCGTTCCCAAGGAAAGATCTGTACCCATGACTAAAAGAAGCACTCTGTTGATCCAGCTCTTTTTGAGGAGTTCATTCCATTTGGGTTGTATTTCCTCAGTGCAGAGGGATTTCTCAGGCTCAGCTCCACGGAGACTCCCGGATGCAAGAGCATCCCGTTAATGAACTGAATTTGTTCGGGGCACATCAGAATGGCCTTTGTACCCTGCTGGGTTTAGAGTGCTGTTTCTGAGGAGGCAAAACACAGGGAATTGTGCCTTTTTCTCCATCTGGCAGATGTTTTGGTGGGAATGTCAGGGGCGGCAATGAGCGGTGCCCGACACAAGCCCGGCAATGTGCGCGTCCTGCGCTGGCGCTGCGCGGCCGCTCCGTGCGTGCTCCTGGGTTGGGATTTATCCATGGATAAAGCGCTGCCCTCTAGCGGCATTCCTGGACCGGGGATGTTCCTGCTGGCATCCGGAGAGTCCTGTAGTGCTGGCGTTATTTTTAAGAGAATCTGCTTCTCTGCCGCCGTGAGATGGATGACTAAGCTCTCCACCACGTAATTATCCTTATCAGCTGTGCCTGAAAAAAACCCTATTTCAACAGCTTCTTTTGTTGGTGAAGCAAAAGCCTGCTCTTTTTTTTTTCCAGAAAATTTGCGTGGATGTTTAGCTGGAGACACCCACCAGCACCACTGTGTGAAACTGCAGAGCTCACCTCATCTCTCCTTTGCCTGTTCCTGCCTTGCAAGTGCCCTGCTTTATTTAAGAACACTTGTCACTCCGTGTCTGGGTTCTCCGGATGGGCTGGATAGGAGATGTGTGGGTTTTGGCAGCGATTGTAGAACAGTTGGTTTAATGTTCTATTGCTTTCAGTACAATCGTCTCACATGGAGGGGACCAGATAGATATATTCCTCTGGGTGATTTCAATAATTAAGTATGCTTTGGCTTAGCCAAAGGCAGGGTGGGAGCTGGTAACTTTGTTATCAAAAATGTGTATTTAAAGCCAGAGGTTTTCCTTGCAGGTCACAACAACGATAACTGAAAACAGAGAAGGAGAGGCCCTGGAGCACCTGCCCATGAGCAGCAGCTGAGCACAGGCTCTGTGCCTGACCTAGCAGCACCCACTGGGCTGGGGAGGGGGGTTGAGGATCATCTATTTTTATTGCAGCATCAAATTGCATTAGGCACAGTATGGCAGGGGAAGGCAGGATAAAAGGATGGCTTCAGCCTCAGAGAGCTGTTGGTCTGAGCAATATCCTGACCCTGCTGTCTGCAGGAGTCTCAGCATGGTGTGGCTGGGGTGCTGCAGCTCTGGTCTCATGGCAGCAGCTCGTGTGTTCCTCCTGCTCGTCTTCTGGGGCTGTGGATGTGAGGAGCAGGGCAGTTGGGGGAGTGACTGACAGCCGTCTCTGGCAAAAGGAGAAATTTTGTATTTGCTTCCAGCATTCAACTGAGAATTTCAGGGGAAGACCAGGGAAATAGACATCTCAATTCTGTGGAAATGCACAGGCTTCCTTGGGGAAAACAACTTTAATTTCTGTTTGCTGCCCAGGTCCCTGCTGAATGCTACATGTTTCTGTATATTGAGTTTCTCTCTTTGTCCCATGGGATGCTTCTGTGTACATGCAGCAGGCAGGTAGCCCCAGGGAGGGATCCTGTCAGAACAGCAGGCTGCTCTGGCACACAGCTGGCTCTGCCTAACTTCTGTGACAGGGCAGGTGTTGCCTCCAGACAGGAGTGCTGCTTTCCCCCAAGCAGCTCCCAAGGTGGTGAGTGCTCAGGGAAGCCATAACAAAAGCCCCTGCAGAGAGCTGCCTTCAGTGAGGTGTCCTGTCCTGCAGTGGTGCGGTGTCCCCTGATGGAAGCACATCCAGTTCCACAACAGCAGGGCTGGGCTCTGCCTGCCCTGGGACAGGCAGGGGGCCTCCCATGTCCCTGCAATGTCCTGCCCTGCAGAGGGCATGGAGCAAAGCTAGAGTCACCTTCTTGCCTTTTCCTTCTGCTTAGCTGAGTGTTCATTCAGAAAGGGGCTGGAGGTGCTGCTTCTGGTTGGGTGGCAGGAAAGTCACCATTAAGTGCTCTCCTCAGCTTTCATCTGCCCCTTCTGAACTTGCTGCATAGATTGAGTCTTGCTGAAAATCCTAAATCACTCCTTTCTACCTCTGTAAGTTAGGCCAGAGTTGGGCCTTCTTTTTCAATTTTCCTCCAAATACTGACTCCCAGGCACAGCTGTGAGAAGGAAGGAGGGGTTGAGTGGGCAACCTGTGAGGCAGACACTCCAGCTGCATGGGTGGTGGCCTGGACCCAGTCTCTAACAATCTCTTAATCTTTAAATTTACCTGGGAAAAAGTGACACTTTTGTTTTGCTGTCTGTGTCTTACTGATGGTGGTAAGGGTAACTCTGCCCCATCATGATAGGGAGAGACCCAGAGAAGGCAGATCCTAAAGCTTGTAGGAACCCTCACAGCCGTTGCTTGAAGGTTATTCCACCATGTTCTGCAGTTTTTTGACACAACACTGCTGTAGCTGCCATTTCATTAGAATATTTCCCCTCGAAGTTACAAAAAATAGATAAAATTCAAAACTCAATGAAAGCAGAAAATTTCCTCCATTCTCTGTTAGCTGTGAAGGACAGACCGTCCTCTCTTCTGATGTCTGTTTACCCTGACACTTTGTTGCTCAGGATATGTTTTATCCCTGACAGGTGAAACCTGTCTTTAAGTAACATTTGATTCCCAGGGAATCAGGTTTCCTCCGTTGCCAGATTGTCCTGCAAAAAATAATGAAGCTTTAGACTGCAGACACTTAAAATGCTTGTCTGAATGTGACAGGGCTGTGAGCTTGGTCAGTCACTTCTGTCCAGTAATCTGTTCCTGTTTTACTTGGAATTCTTCAGATGTGGAAAACTTTTCTTTCTTAAAGTTCAAATAGAGTGCTGTGATGGTTTTTCACAATGCTCTTGCTTCTGAGTTGTAAAAAATACACTCATCACAACTGTGTTGCCTGTATAGAAATTATAAAACTAATTTGATTTTATGTGCTTTTCTGTATAGTGCAGCGTGAATCAGAAATACAGAATTACCCAGCTGTTACAGAGTCCTGTGCTAGCAACATGAGTAAAACCAATTTTTCAATTGCCATGCATTCTTCTGAAGTATAAAAAAGAGAAGGAAACAACAACAGAAGTTTTGCTGTGGTTTTGGGGAGCAACATGGTAGTACTTATATAGACAGCCAATCTTTTATATTACTAAAATGCAAATACTCTATGACAAATAGTTTTGGCTTGCAAGAAATTAGTATTTTATAGTATTGTAAAACTATCCTGTATAATTCAGTTGGATGGGCATATTTCTAAAATATGAGTGTTTTAGAAATTCATAGTTGTAATTTTTGTTCATAAATAAAAACGTAATAAAAGCACTGTCAGAAATTAGCATTAATTTTACATTTTTAAAAATACAGATATAAAGAGGCCAGTTCAGTCTCTTCTGCTCTCAGCTCATGTTGTTGCATTGAAGTTTGTGGTGATTTCATTGTATAATTGATCCTGAAGTGAGTGCCAAGCACAACAGACTTTTGTGTGAGGGCTGCTGTCCCACAGTCTGGTCTGTTCCTCCCCAGATAAGCTGCGTGGTGCAGAGCGGGCGCTGTAATTACCGCCTGGCTCTGGCACCAGGGAGGTCTAGTCCCAGTCCCCATCTGGATGCAAATTTTCACCGTGGAGCTGGAAAAGCCACTTCACTTTTCTTGTTTCAGCAGTTTCCTCTGCCATAAACACTAAATTGGAATGAGAGCGCTTGAGTAACTCAGGGGAAGTTTGGTTTATTAAACTTTAGTCCCTAAATGTGAGCAGTGGTCTTCCACCCCAGTGTAGTTGCTCACTGTGCACAGCTGCGTGAGTTTAAAACAGTTGTAGAACCAGTTTAGATTTTTACAAACATCTGTTTGGCTTTCTGACAGAATACCAAACAACCCCTGCAAAAGAACCCCTCTGTCTCTCTCTCCCCTTGCATTTGCGGGAGGTCTCAGAGAGGCTTCCATGATGAGGGAGGAGGAGGAGGCAGGTATTTTTATTAGAGAGGCTCTCAAGGCTAAAGCGTAGCTAAGGGACTCATCTGCTGTGAATTTGAGGAAGGGCTGCACAATAGTGGGAACCCGTGGGTAGAAATCCCTTGGTCTCAGCTGCAGGCACCCCTGGCCTGTGCCCCATCCTGTCCGATGGCAGGGGGCTGCAGTACTGCCCCAGCTGCTTCTGTGTTGGGGGACTGGTGTGGGGGAGACCTTGGAAGAGCCTGGGGAGGTCAGAACAGCGTTCCAGTTTGCCTTTCACAAGAGGTGGGCTTGGCAGTGCTGGGTGAACGGCTGGGCTCGATGATCTTAGAGGTCCTTTCCAACCAAAACAATTCTGTGATTTGTGGCAGCTCTGTTCTGTGCCCAAAACACAAACCTTTGCAGGTGCCTGGTGGCCACATGCTGAGCTTGTCCTCACAGGTGAGTGTTACCTGGCTGTGTGCCCTGTGCCCACAAGCACACCTCTCACGCAGGCAGAGTGCTCTTTGGGGCATGATGTGATCCCTCTATTTTAATGCAGCACATTCCTTTGCTCGGTGTGGTTTTAAATGTGTCCATAAATGGAGGAATGGCTCATCCCAAAGCTGGAGCTCCATTGCTGTGCTTTCACAGTTGGTGTGAAAGTGCCATTGGCATCCAGAACTTGCCTCTGACACCTAGCTGGTTTGTCCCATCTGTACAGCAGCATGGGGGACAACTTGTTTTGCCATATCCACATGTCCTGCACTGTTCAGCTGTGGGATCACTAAAACCCCAAATGTCTCTATTCGAAGCCTTTTGTATCAGGATGGCCAAGTGGACTGATCATGCTGCTCCTTAGGGCAGTACATTCAGGGAAAACGTAAACCAAGTGTTGATAGCACTTCTGCAGTACTAATTAAATTGAAATTTTTGTTGGTAAATCTTCATAGATGCCAGCAAATATAAATAAGCAAAGCTTAAGCTGTGACTTTATTCTTAAAATAAACAGAGAGCAAACACCTTTTGACAGGGGGCACATTTTACTTGTAAACCAGGAGAGAAAGCCACTGTGTTGAAATGCAGTATCACTTCTCCCACTATCCTGGATCAGCTGTCTGGGAGCTTGAGTTTTGGTTTAATTAGTAACACTGCTGCTACTGTTTGTGTTGCACTGAAGAGATCTCCTATCACAGTCGTAAATTAAATATTTTTCACTGTTAGAAAAACACTGACAGGTTTTAGAACTGAAATTCCTAAATGTATCTGCTGATGTATGTGTGTCCAGCAGCACAGTGTCTTGTGTTATCCTGCTGTCACGGATATATTTTGAGCACTTTACATCACTCAGGCTGACCTGGCTATCCTTTTTGCCAGCTAAAGAAAAAAACTTGTGAAATGTCCCTTTCCAAGGTTCTTTATGGGAGCAGTGGTTCCTCTGGGAGCCCAGTGTGCCTGCATATGCTGAGACCCCTGGAACAGCTAATGTCCACAAGTGGTGTGCAAAAACAATGTTCCTATGTTGTTCTGTAAACTGGAGGCTACAGGGTTTGTGTAGTGTAGAATGCATAAAAGTACAATAACTGATAGAAGAAAATTAGGGTTTTGCATCCTTTTTAAAAAAAAAAAATGGTGTGAAGTGCCTTACAGTCTTGTGTTTGGGGACTTTGGGGCTGCATCTGGAGCACGATGCCCTGTTTCAGGGGACCTGTCCAGGAAAGGTACAGCTGCAGTGGGGCTGCTGTGGCTGCTCGGGGGGCTGGAGTGTGCCCAAGGGGCAGCTCTGAACACTGGGCTTGTTCAGCAAGTGAAGGCCAGAAGAAAAGGGCTAGAGGAGATACCATTGCTGCCTGCAGCTACTCAGTGTGTGGGAACAGAGGAGACAGAGCTGGACTTCGTGCATGGCAGCAGGATAGGAGGTGGTGGGCATGAGCTGGAACTGGGGAAATTCTCATTTCATACATGGAAAGACTTTTTCAACCTGAGTGATTGAACTCAGGCACAGGAGTCCAGAGAAGTGTTCTGATTTCCATCTCCATCCTTGAAGATACTCAGAGTTTGAGTGGGCCAGGCCTTGGAGAGCATCTGCTCTAGTTTGTCCTGCTTTGAATGGGGGTTAGACTAGATGGCTGCAGAACACCTGTAGACTTCAATTATTCTGTGATTCTGTGCAAAGGCTGTAATTGTGCCATACACAGAGCAGGCGTAGATGTAGGCAAAGGACATTTGTTAATGATAGTCTTCTGAGGAGGGAGGGATGAAAGAAAATCCTTCCAGTACTGCCATGTAACATTAGCAATTTTTGAACTTATTTATTAGCTTATGAAATATGACATCTAGTGAAATCAAAGAGGAGCAACAGCATCCTCCTACATGAGTAAAAACCTGTGCTGGTGCTCCAGAGATCACTTAAATTTTCTGCTCTGGCACATGTGTCTGGCATGACCTTGGGCAAGTTGCTTAATCTGTCTGTATCTCCAATCCCCATCTGTTCATTACTGCCTTTAAATTACAATACCTTGTTTTTGTAATTTGTCTTTGAATTATAAAGTCTTGGAGTATTGATTCTCACTATTTCTTTGAATTTCACTATACCGTACTTAGCACAATGGGACCATAAATCTTCATCAATCCTGTGATACATGAATAATAAACAGCAATGGCGTAATTTTGGGCCACATTCTGCCTCTGATCTCATGATGCATAAAGACGATTAAAATGCTGTGCTGTTCAGCCTAACGAAGATACATGGGCCTTACTGAACAGATTTTTACAAGCCTGTTGTTGGCTCTTTGGTTTGTTGGGGCTTTGTTCTGTTTCACCATTACTCATTGATTGCACGTATCTAAACAATTTGCTTGGCAGGTCAGGGAATAATAAATTCCTTTAATCTGTGTCTCTTTCAGTTTAATTATTGTTAACTCATTACTTAGTGTTTAGTTCCATGGATAATGAACTCTGTTCACTGTGTGGTGAAACAGAGTTGGGCTACAGAGACAGAACTGGCTTCTCTGGTTCTTTTGAAGATACAAACCAAAATTGCAGAGTCACTGAGTGTTTAACTCCAGGTTGGATTGAAGGTTACCAGCAGGCACACTGTGGTTACCTTTGCAGGCTCCATGTAGGTTAACATTATTTCGCTTAGTTCCATGTCTGGCACTGCATTACATTTGCCACTTTATTTTTAGGCAGTTAAGAAACTGGTAACTACAATGTAGGCAGCTGTTTTAGTCTTGATTATAAGACAGTGTCTAATAAATCATATGTAGTACAATCCTAATTACTACAGACAGACTTTACATTTGTGACTGTGGTAATACTGTGTTGGACTACTTCCTGCAGAGTTCAGCAATGTGTTCAGACCTCCCCATTTTGGCTACAGCTGGGGAAAGAAATCCTTCATTTACTCGGGGGTGCTGTGGTCTCTAGTGCCATGCCGCTGGGAATCTGGGCTCTTTTAGGACATTACCTATTTTTCTTGTTTCTTCATCCTGTAATTCTCATGGTTTTCCCGTGGCAGGAGGCTCTGTGAACCCCCTGCAGCAGCGCTGGCACAGCTGCAGGCTGTGCCAGCAGCACACGGAGGGGCAGTGCTGGTGCTCAGGGCACTGTGCCCAGCCCCAGGAGCACACAGGGGTCCGGTCATCCCGGTGGCTTTGCATCACATCAGCAGGTCAGTTCAGCCCCAAAACCACCGTGTCACACCTAACACAAACTGAAACCCACACACCTAAAATCTACTTGTGTGGGTTTTAACACCTCCGTTAAGGATCTTAAGTTTTCCTCCTGAGGCTGGACAGCAGAATTTGGGGGAGGCTGATGCACCAGAGAGGGGAGCAGGGCATGTGGAGTCCCTTTTCTCACCCCCCCTCTGCTCTGCAGCTGTTCACAGCTCTTCAGGGTAAGAATGCTACCCGATTTCCCCTCATCACCAAGGCTGGGTCTCTGGAGCAGAGCATGAAGCCTGCAAACACAGCTGCCCTTGGTAGAAATGTAACTTTCCTACCATCAGCTAAAATGAAGTAAAGAAAATAAGGATTTTGGTGAGATCCATGCTCAATGGCTTCTGAGGGTTTGGCAACATATCATGGAAAGCTTGAGTATGGCTATATGTTAAAGATCACTGTTGAAATGTTTATTTTGGGCTTGCTACTGTATTCTGCTCAGTCATCAGGCGAAGACAGTTTGTAACATTGATGCTGTCTGACCATTTTCCACACAAATTTAATACAATGAACTTTCTTGCAAAGTTAACAAGGAGAAAAACTTGAGAGGCCCAGATTACTAAATTGCTGCTCTGGAGATATTTTTCCTCTCCTGGGGAAGGACTTGTTTTTTGCAGTGTCCCCCACAAAAGCCCTTTAAAACGAATGACATTACCCACATTTGCAGAAAGAAAAAATGGCACTTGCCAAACCTGCAAATCACTAGTTGTGTTTCTGTCAGCTTTGGCAGTTATGTGGCTTCTGGTAACGCTAATGAAGGCAATCTGCTTTTAATTTAAAATCCTCCCTGCAGAAAAAAAGTAGCTGGCAGTTGAGGGATTCGGCAGTATCTTTGTGTGAAACTTCTCTTTCTTTATTTTCTATGGTTTGCTTTAGCCAAGGAGAAACTGTTAATTAAAAAATATTCCTAATGTAGCCAAATATGCAGGAATGTACTTATGCAACAACTACCTGTACCAGTTCTGCAGTAAATCACTTCTTTGTTTTCATTTGATGAGCAATTCTAATTAACCAAATAAAAATACTGCTTACCTTGCACTTAACTCAGCATGTTTGCTGCTTCTCAGATGATGGAGGGACCCGGAATAGCAGGGTTTGTTTGGATGGCTTTTGGGTTCAGCATGGCTGAGGTGGTCAGATGGCACCAGGAGAGGATAACCCTGCCCAGGGAGCAGCTCCCACTGGCTGGGGAGGGCAGGGTGGGAGCACCCAATGGTGCAGGCTCTCCCAAAAGGCTTGTCCTCACTCGGTGTCTCCTGCAGGAGACAGAAGAGGGGGGAAGACAGCATTGCCCAGACCACGTTTAAATGCAGTTTCTTTGAAGGCATTTTTCCCTAGTTCAGAAGGCACTGGACCAAATCATGGATCCAGTCCATGTAATTTGGTGCTTTGCAGAGCAGGAAAAAGTCTGTGCTTGGAGAAGAGTGTGAGGAAAGTGCCTGTGTGTTGAACATGTGCGGTGATGGTGATGTGGTCCTGCAGCAGAATCATCTAGAAATGATCCAAGTGCCTGTGTGTTGTGGGCCCTTCCTTCAGCCCTTGGTCCTGCCCTGGATCCTTTGCAGCAGTTCAGAGGAGCTGCAGGAGCTACACCCTGGTGTTTTGCTGGTTTTGCAGAGCTCAGGACATCTCTGGAGCTGTAGAATGAGAGGGCAGGAGATACCAGAAGGCTTCGTGACAAGTGTAAAAGTGATCAAACAGCCCAGTCATCAATTGGGGTGCTCCAAGTGCAGTATTTACACAGGTCCCACTTGACAAAGCACCATCAGCTGTAACCAGTCTCCCACATCTGGCAGCAATGGCAATTTTTTTAAAAAATTATTTTTTAAAAAGATAGAGAATTTTCTCCAGCTTTAGAAAAACCAAAGTTAAATCTACTGTGGAGTTGTCTTGAATTTGTCTATAACTAGGGTAAGCATTTATATTGACTCAGATGATGAAAGCATTTTACACTTTATTGGATTGTAGTAACTTCTTCAGCACTGCATTTCACGTGTGCAGGAAGGAGGGGTTTGGCTTGTTTCACAAATATTTCACAACGATTTGAAACTTACTTATTTCTTTTTTCATCACAAATGAAAAATGGCCAAATCTGTTTGGCCTGTATCTTGTTACCCCTTCTCACAAACACTAGTTTAGAAAGGGCTGGGGAGCTGATGGAGGCATTGATACACCCTGAAGCAGACACTGCTGCCCTTTGCTGCAATAGAAGGAGTTATTTTAAGGCAGGAGCCTTATTTTTTTACCCAAAGTGTGGGCTCTCAGCAGTAGTCATGACTGCCCCATTGGGGTCTGTGCAGCAGCAGCTGGCACAGGGGGCTGGAGCTGCAGCAGATCTTCAGAGAGCTGAGCAGTTGGGCACAGCTTTTCAGGGCTCACCAGAGTGTGGTTTGCTCGACAGAACTGACTCCCTGCTCCCATCTGCTTTAAGGCTGTACCGCAGGGACAGAAATCTGGCCTCATTGCTTCCTCCCAGGGGATTTATCTTGGAACTTTGAAACCTAACCTCCTGCTCCATCCCTAAATTTAAATCCAGGGTTCCTGACTGAAGATGGAAGCATATGTCAGGGAAGCACTGGGACACAGCCGTCCCCTGTGTATTTATAATCTGCTGTTGCTTTGGGAGTTGGCTGTAGAAACAGGAGCCAGAAGAGGGCCCAGCTTGGCAGGAGGAGTTGTATGGGATGTGCACTTGGGCTGCCAGAGTGCTGCCCTGTGAGGGGCATGCAATGAGCCCCCCGCTGCACTTGGCAAATGAGCACTGGGAGGGGTGGAGAGATGCTTGGTGTCTGATCCAGAGGTCGCCTGAGGTAATCCACAAGCACTGTGGGAGTGCCGTGGTCATGTTTCCAGAAGCAGCCATGGTCTTGGAGCCTTGCTGCACAAAGGAAGTCACTTAAACAGAATGCTCACCACCCACCACCCCAGCACAGCCTCCTGGAGACTGCAGGCCAGCTGCATCTTCCCTGGTGACCTTGGGGAGGGAGCAAATGATCTAACAGATGGAGAAAATATATTCTTGTGATTAGTGGGTGATGGGCTCCTCCTAAGCAGAGAAGGGTCTGTTCTTTTAATTAATTAGCTGGTTAATATGTTTGTGCAATGGCATGCCTAACTAGTGTGCAGTTTCTATGAATACACATACAAATGGTAGTAATGGGTGCAGATGGCTGTAATTACCCAGGTTGGTTTCTGCAGCAATCACAGATGCAGCACATCAAGTTGGCATAAAAATTGACATGTCTTGGGTGATTCGTTTCCCTCCCCCATTGCATGTGGAGGTGCTTGTGTGGCCATTGTTGTACACCTGGATTCCCTGGGCTCACTGCTGGGCTGACTCGCCGAGCTGAGGCAAGGCTTTAGATTTTGGGACATGCAAAAGAAACTTGAGCAAGGTGACGAGCTCCTCAGGTACCATGTGTGTGTCTGGTTGGCCTCCACAGGGCAGCTGGTTCTTGCCCTGACAGCCAGGCCTTGCAGTGGTGTGTGAGGGGCTTGGGTGCTCTGCAGGAAGGTAAGAAATGTTTGACTGGGTCACCCCAGGGGCTGACTCAGCCCTTAAGGCTGTGTCTGACAGTGCTAGCACAGGACACACTTAGGAACCAGGTGTGGCTGTGCCACCTTTCTGAAGCCTGTCACTTTGTACTCCCAAACACCCACAGCTGCTCCAGGGGGGATGTCAGGGGTACATCTCTGCCCAGTCCTTCACAGACCTTTTGTCCATGAATATTATCTAATATCTTTTTAAACCGGCTGGATAAGGTCTGCCCAACAAAGTCCCATGGCAGCAAGCTCCGCAAGTTCATCTCTCACTATATAAAACAGCACTTTTCTCTCCTCTAAACTAGCAAAGCCCTTGAACTTGCACGGCTGTTCTTCACTTGGATAAATCTGTAAAAAGGCTTTTATTAATAAAGCCTAATGCTAAGGAGGAGTTGCATTCAAAAGGCAATTCAAGATTTGGGGAAGTGATTGCATCTTCTTTTCTGTAAGGGCTGCCTGGAGTAAGAAAACAATATCAGATAGCTGTAGTGGTGCAGCCTGAGAAGGGAAATTGAGTGCTTGGAGTGACTTGAGGACCTGGAAGATCCTGGCTGGCAACAGCAATGGGTGCTGCCAAAATCTCTTTTTGCACCCCTGCTGAGTAGCGCTTACTGGAATTGGATGATGGACTCACTTTGAGCCAAGTGACTGAGGAGCTTCTTATCCATGAGGATGGGTTCTTGTTTAGGAAATGGCAAAGGCAGTTTAGGGGAAGTGCATGTCAGAATGCATTTCTGAGATTGCTAAGCGCTGCTCCAGGTATCAGCCCCGAGCACCATCTGCTCTGGGATTGCTCAGCATGGAGCAAAGGAGCTGTGAGAGCTGCTGCCACTCCGTGCATCCCAGACCCAGAGGAAAGCACCCACAAGGAAAAGCTGCTGGCTGCTGCCCTTCACCCCCAGGGCATCTCTGGGGGATGGATGGGGGGGTGTGTGTGTGTGTACCTGTCTCACACTGCTCTGGGCATCATGCTCTGGGAGAATGAAAGACCTGTGGATAATTCATGCATCTGCCCTTCTTTGTGGAGTGCCATTAATCTTTGCATCAGGATGCCGCTGCTTTGTCTCCCAGCGCTAAACCTTGAAGGCTTGTGATGTCAGCTAAAAAGCTGGGGGTACAAAGGGAAGTTTAAAGAAGCCTTGTAAGAGAAATTCATGTCAGGGAGTGAATAATCTGAAGGCTCTGTGCAGTGTAATGGAGAGCCAAGCTCAGGCTGATGACTCTGATGTAGTCAGTAGTGCAGAAAAGATCTGTAAGTACTTCCAAATCCTATGGCCATCCTTTTTTTCTGCAGCAAACCCTCTTGTCATCAGGGTTTTTTCAAGCTTTTTTGTTTTTCTCTTAGCAGGTACGGGCCCTGCTAAATATTTACTTTTCAACTAGCATTTTCCCTCTCTGGTTCATTTGTTTTGGGACACTATTTCTCCTTTTTTTTGAAGCTTGTTTTGTTAGGCTGCTAAGTAAAGGCCTTCCTTTTTTTTTTTTTTTTTTTTTTTTGACAGCCTTTTTACTGGTTCTTTAAAGCTCTTCTTTGATGTGAGCTCAGAAACACAGATCTTACTCTTTTATCACTTTCCCCTGTCAGTTTAAAGCCAGTTATGAGTACCAGAAACTATTAAAAACAATCTAAGCTAACCTCTCAAGTGACAGATACTCAAAGCCTACCTCATTTTCAGGCATGTGTATAGGACAGACTTTAGTTTTAAGGCAGCAAGAAAGGATGCTGCTTGGTAAAGAAACATGATTGTGGAGGCTCAAAAAGTTGTTTTGGAAAATTCATGTGGAAAAAAGCAGAGCGATGGGATATCCTGGTGGGTTTAAACTCTCTATCCATGTGGCCTTGCCTGTCCTGACCTTCTGTTTTCTACACTAATTCAATTGATCCTTTGTTGATAATTGAGTTACCTGAGTTCATTCCTTCTTCAGCAAGAAGGAATATTGGGCTGACACGTGGAGTGTGGAATTGGAAAGGACAGCTGGGTCATGGCTTCAGTCCTCCAATACCTCATGCAGCACTGAGGTTTGATGAAACACCTCCATGTGTCCCCAGGCACGTGAGGTGCTGCAAAAACCAATAATGAGAAGTCAAGCAGAACAAAAACATCACTGGGTTTTGCATAGGAAAACATGCACTTTTCTAACATTTTAAGTGCATTTTAGAAAAGGAACTGTAAAGAAGAATTCCCCAAGCTCTTTGTTGTTCTCCATGAGAGAGCAACTTTGGGTTCTCTGAACAGCCCATCTCTGTCACCCCATGAGGCAGACAACTCAGCTGGTACAAACTAAGTGATGTTTTCTCACTTGTCTTGTGCAGTCATGGTGCTGCTGCTGTTTTCTTGCAAATACCTGCCAGCCTGGAGCCAGGTGTGTGCTGGCAGCCCTGCATCATGCACGCCAGTGGCATCTCCTGGTGCTTCCACCTGCTCCAACCTTTGGGTCCTCACTGTGATCCACCCAGGAAAGCTTCAGATCAGGACAGGCCACCTGCAGTGGAGCCTTGGTCCTGTGGGAGTCAGGTGAGAGCAGGAGAACTGAGGAATTCTTGGGCTCTATGAACCTCAGTCAAACAGCCATCTGTTTGCAGACTTCTGTCCATCAGAAGTGGCCGTGGCTGCCAGGTCCTGGTAATGAGAACTGGTAGAAATATCTTGGAGTGGAGCATGAGAGAGCCAAGCACAGCACTGGCAAAAGGAAACCAGCCATTAAAACTGTTAGGGGAAAACCTGGATACCTCCTTTTCTCACTTCTGCAGCCAACTCTGACATGGTAGTGCAAAGCACTAGTGGGACACATAGAAGAAGGAAGCCACCATCACCTCCTGCCAACTAGTGAAACTATTCAAAAATGCCTTACCTTTGCCTTTTTCAACACTGTCATAATTTAAATTAAAAATCAGTATTTTTCCAATATGTAACTATTCCCAAATAAATATAATTTTTTATTTTTAGCTGATGGTGTACAATTATCTGGCGTTGCTCAGAGGTCCCTGATGTGCTGGGAAAGCATTTCTCTAGTTCGCTGCTCAGGAGTGCCACTGTAGCTGTGAACAGCAGCAGCTGGGCTGAACTTGGCTGGTTCAGGGCTCTGATAGGCCAAAAGAGTGTCTTTTAACTCTATCAGATTGAGTTTCCCAGATCCAGACTTGCAGTAAGTGGGGTTTGTAACTTTGCCCTCAGAAGATCTGCCAAGCACTTTTGCTCTTGCCTTTTTGGTCTAAGTTAACCATTTTCTTATGGGCAATTTCCTCATATTCATTTTGCACAGCTGCCTGACAGTCCTTCAGACATCTGCAAAAGCTAGAAGTGTTTGTTTGCAGTAACATAAGCTTTTGAGTTACCAAATCCCACAGAACTCTTTGTCTTTTTTACCCGAAGGGAGGATGCTCTGTAAGGCCAGTGTCATCCCCTGATGGAGATAACATTTTCTGATGGTCTGCATGTGCTGCCTTCTCCCCGCTTGGTTCCTTGGCCAGATTTTGCAGAGCACCTGGCAGGAGGGACGGGGCTCTCTCAGCAGCATTGCTGGGTGAGGCTGCAGGGCTGCAGCTCTCCCCAGTGGCCCACGGTGCTCTCTCAGCTGTCGTTCTCAGCTGCTGGTGGCCAGCTGCTGCAGTCTCAGCGTGGGTTTTGCTTTGTTTTAATCTGTGCACTTCATTATGTGTCTGAATTAGAGTGTGCTCTTTGAAGATCTAACCACTTGTCTACAGCCTTATGGGAGTACTTTTGGAAGTGTGTCCCTTGGCCTCCAAAAATTTTTGGTTATAAACTCACACCAGACTGGGAAATGAGGTGTGTCTGTGGTTTTTCTCCCTCCTCCCTTGCATTTAGCTGAGTATCGGGATATCTGGCACTTGGTGCATCGGAGGGCTTATCTATAATTCATAAAGGAGAGCTCTCTACCTTGTCCAGCCCGAGAGTTAACAACTGTACCTTTCACAATGTGCTGCTGGGATGCAACCTGTCCCAGGTCCTAACCTCTGCTGAAGCTCTCTGGGCTTGTCTGTCACCACTGCAGCCTCTGCTTTCACTTTATGTAAACACCAGCCTCCTGCAAAGGAACCAAAAGTCAAGACAAATTGGAGCTCCTTCCTGTATGTCCAGATCACAGGTTACAGGGCTTTCCAAACCAGCCATCTGTCTGCTTTCCTTTCAGCAAAGTTTGATAAGGCCCCACGAGGGCTGCTCGTGGTGGGCAGGGACAGTGTGTAAAGACCTTTCATCAGGATTGACAAGGTGAAAATCGGACTTGTCACACACAGGGGTCAGGGTGCTGAGCTTCATTGAGCTTGGTAATGAGGAAAGGATATGCACTAGTGGCTCTGGGGCTAGGAATCTCTGCAACAGAGATGCAGCCAGGGGGTTCTGACTTCCCTGAGCAGAGTACAACCTCAGTCTTCATGCTGCTGTTACACCTTCCTTCAGCCAGCAAGGCTCAGGCCAGGCAGGAGCCTCAGTGCTCACAACAAATGGGGAAAAGCAACTTGGCTGAAGCCTCAGGGCTTCTCAGTTGGCCAAGCAGCAGCTGCCGACACACAAAGGATTTTAAGAGATTTTCAAAGCCACCTGTGTTGACTGAACTGCATCCATTAAAGCTTCACCACTGGGCTGGGAGGAAGTGCTTTTGCAGTTCCAGTCCAACAGATAGCAGAGTCCATTCACCTTGCAGCCCACTGGCTGGTCTCTTTCTCATCCACTGACACCCCCAAGTCTTTCCTCAGGACTGCTCTCAATCCATTCTCCTCTCAGGCAGAAAGGGAAGGAGTGTAAAAGCTTGACCAACTGGAAGCTGCTCTTCACAAACCATTGCCAGGGACAGTGCCTTGTGTCATGGAGAAGAGGCAGCCTGTGCCTTTGGGTCTGTGCTGTGAGAGCCTAAAGAACACAGACCAGGGGCTTCCAGCAGCAGAGACCTGGTTGTGATTAGGCCTGAGCTCCCCCAGAGCGAGCTGGCTGTGGTTTGGGTGCGTGTGTGTGTATCTGTAGTGCATTTCCTCTGCCCTGCTCCAGTGACAGAGGGAAGGGAAAAAAAGAGTTATCCCAATTTGGTACACAGTATGGCCCTCATTTGATCAGTCTTTGTGGTTTGCAGCATTTGGCAGCTGCATTGGCTGCTCCTCTCTTGGATGGGATGAAGCCATTGACTGGAATTTCTCTTGTCCTGGGAGAGCCACATCAGTGCTGCTGATGGTACTGCATTTCCTTACTGCACTGCTTGGCTCTACAGCACACAGCTACCTTGCTCTAGGGGCAGGAGGCTGAAAATTGGTTTGAAGCTGGGCTTGGTGCCATCTTCATGGTGCATCTCCAGAGCCAGACATCCATGAGGGGAGGAGGAGAGCTGAAGAGAGGGGATAACCCATCAGAGCATCTGTGTGGCTTGGCAGACCAAGTGCAGATGTTAGAGGAAAAGGACGAGGGTGAGAATATTGTGATCATTTGCCCCAGGATGCTCTCTGTGCCTTAAGAGGTCTGTGGCTTCAGGTTTAACAGCCTTTCTGGACTTTCTCTTTAGGGCTGTGCAATGAAGAACATGTTGGGAGTTTCAAGCACCTTTTCTGTACTTCACCAGGATGGAGAAACATAGCACATGATCTCCTGCACAGATTCTCTCATCCTGTCACAGCGTAATGAGATGAAGGGGTCTGCCCATCTCAAATATCAGGTCCCGTTTTGTCAAGAGGGGCACAGGAAATAGCAGTGTGTTTTCTGCGCTCCTCTTCAATTTCAAATCTCCTTGAATTTCATTCCCTCTCAGAGATAAATTTGTTGCAGAGAAGCTGGGCTTTCTGTGTGGTGGGTGCTGGCTGCCCACAGCCTGACAGGGCTAGGGCACTGCAATTACACCTGGCAGAAGCAATCCTCAGGCTCGGAGGAGTCTGTGTTGATGGCTTTCAGGGAACCTCATCATGTGCCTTCTCACTTAAATGGAAAGCGTTAAATGGCCGTCCGCAGCCAAAAGGGGGAAATAAGGATAGTCTCCTCGGGGCACTTCTGACACATGCTGACTGCCTGACTTCTTTATAATTCACATTTCTTTCATTGAGGAAATAGTCTGTCTGGTATGCTGTCATTTTGCCCCATTGCCTGCAATTTCAATTTCTACATTCGTTTTCTGCTTCTGAGACTCCGGTTTCTTGGAATTACTCCTTGTGTAATGACTTCCGTTGCTAATTTAGGTCTAAGTGATCCCTGGACAGCCACAACCATGAATGCATGTAGGTGGCTGGGTGATTTGTCAGGGCTCTCTCTAGGAGATGCTTAGTTCCAGTACTTTTATGAAGTATTTTAAATAGTTATCATCTCTTTTATGTCTGTGTTATAAAGCAATCCTGAAGTATTGCCTTTTTCATTTTTAAGTTGGAACTTGTTGATTTCTGTTAGCAGTCCCAATTCTCTGGCTGGCCTAAAACATTCCTGTACTTTAAGTATTTCCTTGCTGGGGGTTGGTTTTGCATGGACCTGGGCTGCCTGTTTTTAATGGTTTAGCAAAACACAAACTCTTCTGGGAAATAATTTCACAATTAAGCATTTAAGAGATGGGCACCATCCAGAGCTAACAATTTGATCTGGAGACATTTATGCAATGTTTTGCAGACTTGTTAGGACCTCTGTTCCCATAGGTCATAAAAAAATATCTGCAGTCTTCTCCCTTGATATTTATTTTCTCCTGTTTGTCCAGGTCCTAAAACATAGAAAAGTGTGTTGCTAGTGACCAGCAAGAAGGATGAAGTGTTCACAGGTGGTATAATGAGATCCCACCTCACTTACCCAGGCAATTGCACCTGTGGAAGGAAGGAACTCATGCTGTTGTACTTTGAAAGCTACCATCATGAGTTAAATGATATTTTCCATTCTCTCATTGCCATTGCTGCTTTGCCATGTTGGAAGCTCAGCATGCTGGGGCATATGAATGTTTCATATATGCATATATATACATACATACATACATATATATATATATATATATATCTCCTCATCAACTTCTCCATCTGCGAAACATATCCTAAGAGACTTCAGAACAGCTGCTCAAATAAAGTAACAGCACAGCATTTGCTCTTCTGTTTTGTGGTTGGGGAAATCAAGTTGCTGTGAAGTAGAATGATTTGCTAAAGGTTGCTTTGAGAACTCAGTATTCAGAATTAACATTTCCTATTTTCCTTGATTTTCATTAATAGGGTTTCACTCTTTACTATATTTTAAGAGTGACACAGGATGGTGTCGCTCTTAAAATACAGTAAAGACACAAGGAACAGCGATTGATTCAGCCAGGCTAAGAGCAAAATGAAACTGTGTTTGTGATACAGACAAAAATGTGATTCCTCTCCTTCCTCTCCTCCTCCACCGCAGCTTTAGGCTTGCTTTTAAACTTGTTTTTCTGAGGCTGGCCATGGTTCTTGCTGGCCATGTCACTCTACACCAGAGAGCAAAAGTTTGCTGACTGAATCCAGCTGTTCCCAGGCTGGTGAGCCAGGAGAGGCTGACTGGGCCAGAGGGGCCAAAATGTTAGAGGTACAGAAAGAGCCTGAATGGATAAAACCTGAGCTACAAACTAACAGACCACAATTTTAAAATCCAGACATCATACAATTATGGAGATGGCAATTCATGTTAACTGAGAACCAGCCCTTTCATGGTTTAGCATGAAATTTATTTTTTTAATCCTTAGTCCAGACCTGAATAGATAAAATGACTTTTTACTGGCAAAGTCATCAGAATGTGGTTGTGTCTCTGGTGCCTTGGCATGGCTGGTGTGAGGACAGGAGGGGAGTCAGGCTGGCAGGCTGGAAGGGAAGGCTGCAGGTAAAGGGTTGTATTTCCCACTATCACTTTATGGAGGGGCACACATTAAAGCTGCAGACTGAAGCCTGGCTGCCAGCCTCCTGGAGACCCACTGCCTGAATGAAAAACAAATTATGTGTCTCTGCTCCTCCAGGAAAGGTGGCTTTGTACAAGGTTTACTGCTCTGTCTGCAGTGATGTGTTGGAAATGCTGCTAAAAGCTGCCTGTAGAAAAGGGAGGGGGACAAAGGTCCTTGCCAGCCTCACATAATCCTCAGTTCAGTTACCCTTAAGCTCCAGACAAAGAGATAATGCACCACATTTTCCTAGAGTGTGAGAAAAGCAGATCTTATATCAACACAAATGCTCAATTTGTCATGTATCTTAATGGAATATCCCCTTTGGAGGAGCCCAGTCCTGGAGCTTGTTCCAGCTGTTGAACCAGCATGTTATGAAATACCATTTTTTAAAAACAAACAAACGCAAAGCTGCATGTTTCCATGCATTCATATATGCACTATGTTTTTCAAATGGACCTCCAGGGCAGCACCTTGGTGGGAAAACATCTGCTTTTGCACATGGACTTCTAATGGTACAGAATCCACAGCTTGGAAAGTCCTTCTGATGATGGGGAAGCTCTAAAAGCCCACAAGAATCAGTTGTGGGGTGCTGCAGGAGAATGGCTCCTGTGTAAATCGAAGCATCGATACAAGAGCTAATAGATTTTTAAGGCCAGAAAGATTGTCTCCATCTCAAACTGTGGATTGTGTCATCTTTGAGAGCAAAAAAAAGATTTAAAGTATCAGTGGGCTGTGAACTTTTATTAATAACCTCATAAAGTGGTTTAAAAACCACTTAAAAAAAAAACCCCAAAAAACCAAATAACCCTTGCCAATTTTGTGAAAGAAAACAAGATAAAAATAAAAATCAATAAAGTTAAGTTGTTGCATGTACCTTCTCTTTCTTACTCAAGTGCTGATAGTGAAATTTTACTCATTGTTTCAGCCTGCAGTGGGTTTTATGAAGACAGGTGAGCCATGAAGCAAATCAAACTTTCAGAAAGTTTGATAAATTCTGCCTTTTTTAATCACCCAGCATAGCTCTGGATGTAAAATTTACACAGAATGCAGTTTGTAAGTTCAGGGACTAAGTAATCATTTTTCCAGAGCTGTAGAACAAGCCCAAGAGAGCTGTTAGACATGCTAAAATAAATAAATATTGAGCCCAAGGGAGAGATGAGTATGTAATTACATGAGGTCTGGCTTTTGTGCCCTCTCAGAAAGTTAATTTAAACTTTGGTTAGCTGAAAGCTCTCTGCAAGAGGTAGCACCAGAACTGGTGGATTTGTTTGGTGTGGCATTTTTATCTGTGTGCTTTTTGACTGAAATCCTGCCTGTGTATCTATCTATTGTATCTATGTGGATGAGGAAACATGCTTTGGAGGGAAGGTGTTGTGGGGTTTAATCAATAGGTGGGACCATGAATGACAGGAAAGAGAAGGAGAATAAAAGGCTGGTTCTTCACAGCCTTCAACAACTTTAACATTTCTGTTTGCACAGCAATTTTTGGTTGGTTGGTCTTCTGCTTGTTTTTGTTCAGTGCTGATTTACGTCCGCATGCTTGGGAAAAGATGAACATGGGATAGCTGAGGAGAGTCAGGCTTCAAACATGTTCACCTAAACAAAGGCCAGTCAGTGGCATGATACGAGTGTTGAGGATAGAAACAAAAAGTACTTTCTAGGGATGAACTGTGGGTCAGGTCTTGGCAGACGTGTTTTATCCAGTTACTCTTTACTCCCTTTCACACCATCGTGAGCTCTCTTATCTTGGGAATCCCACGTGCTTTGGTGGGGTTGCCCTTATCTCAAATTCAGTAGCACATAGGGAGGTTATAAAACCCACTGGATGTTTGATTTCAGTCTCTTTGTTTTTAAAGATCTGGTTTTAGATGTATTTGGCAAGGTACAAAGTGATTCCTCATAAATCTTACTGAAGTCTTCTGACTGCAGAAGTTAACCTTAGAGCAGAAAATATGAATAGAGAATTCAGGGTTTCCTGTTTTTTCTCTTTTCTTGCTACTTAAATCCCTCTACCTTTGCAGTACCCAGGGATGGTCCAGGCACTCACAGGAGCCTGGTTGTGTTCTTTGGTCACTCCCTCCACTTCTGTTCAGCCTTTCAGTCTTTTTATATTTTATCTGCTTGAGGCAAGTAGCAGCTGTAGCTTTAGCCCAGCATGGAGGAGGTGGCAGTTTCTGTATATTGGATGTATAAATACTTGTAATCACTTCCCTAAACATTACAGCGAGCTATGAGTAACTGGTGTCGTGACTCACTGCTGTTGTAGCTTTTGAAGCCGTGCCCAGGTCTCTGAATCACAGCAGAGCTGGGCTGGCACAGGAGAGCTCAGGAGCAGCGTCCTTGGGGCATGGAGCCACCACTGCCCTCTGCACCTCTGCTATGGATGGGATGCCTTAAGTTTTCTATTTTTCAGATGCTGTTCTGCATGAGTGTGTAACTCCGAACTCCATATGGAGGGTTAGTAAGCTCTCTTCACGTTTTGGTCAGACAAAACAATCCTTCCAAGCCTGAGAACCAAGGACACTCTACAGCCTCAGGACCCCAAAAGTATAAAATAAAGTGAATTGGGGGGAGCAAACTGGGGGTAAATGACTTCATTACCTGAAGCTGTAATTGGAGCTTTAACCCCTGACATGTAAACAGACCAAACTTAAAATTGTCTGAAAAACTCGTGACCTTGGGTGTAGCCTCTGGGAGGCTCTGACTGCCCAAGGTGTATCTATTGAAGGCCTTTAATAAATCCTCACTTTATTCTCTTAATCTTGTCTAGCCTCTGTTCTAGGGAGCCACCCCACCCCAAGGCATCAGCTGCAGTGGGGTTTGGGGTTTCACTGGAGCTCCTAGGGCTTAGACCAGGGATAATAATAAACCAGATCTTCCTAGGCAGCACTCCCTCCGTTCCCAGTCTAGAAGGGGTTACACACAGCACACATAGCCCAGGGCTGGGAGCTGGGGTGGCTGGGAGGAAGATGTCCCCCCAGGCCACCAGGAACAGCCTGGCGCTGTAGCTTAACAAAGCTGCAGCATTTCTTGTGATATTTAAGTTCAGTGGATAAGCATTGGGTCATCCTTCAATGTACCACATACAGCGGTGTGCAGATGGAGCTTCACCAGGCTGAGGTTATTTTGTTTCTCTTGCTAATCCCATTTATCTTCTGGACAACAGCGCTTTGCCATCCTATGCAGCCTTTAGAACCCCAGCTTTTGGGAATGTTGCACAAAGTTTGCCCATTATTTTTTGCTTTAAGCTGCTCAGATTTGGAAATTTTCCAGAGGTGTTCTGGTAATTTTGAATGTGAATGTTCTGTAGCAACAAAAGAGAAAAGGACAGTGAATCGACCTTTCTCTTTCAGCTACTAAAGAAAGTGGCAACAGTCCAGTACCTCAGCAATGATACTCAGAGGAGGATGTTATTTTTACCTTTTTACATTTGCAGAAGTGCTTTGGCTTTTGGAGGAGGTAGCTAAGTCATTGTAAGTAAGGGTCTCAGATCCAAACTGTACTTCTTGTACTATGTCCTTTGCCCTGGACCATTTCTGGGTTATTGCTCATGAGGTGTCTTTTTAGTCTTTAGGTCTGTTTTTAGTGCCTTTGATTGCTAATGAAACTACTTTAACACCTACTACATTAGGTTTTAACCTTAGGCTGGAACACATCCTAAATCACAGCAAAATATCAAAAAAACTTGGTAAAAACTCTGTATCTCATCAGGACTATGCAACAAAGCTGTGGGAGATGGCTTATTTTGCATTTTATAGCACAGTAAATCATTTGAAGTTGCTCTGAAGTGATGAGAAAACCAGAGGAGATGTTTGAGCTGTGAAGATACTCTCTTGCAGCTATTCGGTGCAGCTGCTCACTGTTGCTTTTGAAGGTGACCTGTGCCCTTGGAGAAGTAGCCCCACAAAGCCATGAGGTTCCACACTTCTATCCCCCAGGTTTCAATCACAGAACCTTGGGTGGGATTTTGGCACCCAAGTGCAAAAGACACCTAAGCAAACCCTGGTCTTAGAGCATTAGTTATTCAATTATCTCTTCTACTCTGTATGTGCACACTCAGCCCTGGAGAAGCTGAAAAGAGCATGTTTTCCTACACAGATGCTCCTGGCCCTGGTTAGTACATGGCTGTTAAAGTCTGGCGTGAACTGGCAGATTTTTAAGGCATTAATCCTGTAGCCTCATGATCCTCTTGGATCTTTCTGCATACCTTCCTTGTTTTTGTAAGTGGGGATTTTGAAAGAGGTCTTACATTGGGTGTTAGGCTTTGCTAGTGCCTCCTTCACCTGAAAAACAGCATCAAGTTAAATTCAGGGTGACTCTCCTGAGTTGCATAAACCCTTCCTTTTAAAATGCACTTCTTCATGAGGCACTGAACTTTAAAACACTGTACACAGACATAGACACAAAGTATGAGGGATTATAAGTCTCGACACAATCACTGTACATAACTGTGTAGAAATAAGGGCAGCTCAAAATGTGTTCTTCCATGTACTGTTTGTGACTGTTCAGTATTGTTTCTGCTTCACTTACAGTGAAATCTCTCTGGGGAAGAGGCAGTGTCTTCTGCTTTTCCACTGCAGGAAGCACAGCATTGTGGTCTGTAAATAATAACAGTTTATATAGCGTTTGCCTTTCATCTTTCCATTCCCTTGCAAATAAATAACTGTACTGCTGTCTTTGCAGTATTCTTTATATTACACATACGGAAAATTAACGTTATTTAGAGAAAGGTAACTTGTAACATAAGGGTGTAATATATTTAGTGTGGAAGACCACTTCGGTTGTTCCTGGTTCTGGTTTCTAATGAAGGCAGACTAGATGTACAGCTAGTGATTGATGGTTAATAGAAAACTATTGCAGAAATCCTGTGGTTAAAGTGTACAATTTGCATAGATCTCTCTGGACACCTTCCAGGTTTTCACTTTAGAAGGCAGTATTACTTCTTTATAATTAATTTTTCCTGGCATCCCTCATTACAATGTCACAAGGTGCTTTGCAGCAAATATCACTCATCAAGCTCCTGACCAGTATGAAATTGTGCAGCAAACACACAGCCTTGGCTCCAGGGGCTGGTGGTGGCTGCAGCAGGATCCTGATAGGGGTATGTGGTGATGCCCTATCTGGACATCCCCCTTTGCATGCTCTGATGGGCCCCCTTGTTACCATTATCTTCATGGCCACCTACAGCAAAGTCCCTCCCCTGCAGAGGGCAGGCCCTGGGTCTGCATGGGGATTCCCCCTGCCCTTCAGGGAGCTTTATGGGCTGCTGCTTACAGGGAAATTCCAAGCCTGTAAGGCCTTCGTGTCAAATATCTGGGATGAATATGAAAGCAAATGGCTGAATGATGAGCTTGTGTTTCCAGGCCTCTGCAGGGGGCTTGGGAGCTGAAGAGGGCTGATATATAAGTGATATATCTGCCCCTTCCATGCACACTTGTTTAGCTTTGGAGATTTTTAGATTTTGACCAAATGATTATATGCCTTGTATGGGCAATACTTGAAATACTGAAAAAGTATTAGCTCATTTCCTTTTCCAAGAATGCTGGAGATGGGTGGCCAAAATATCCTTTTGCACATGGAGTTTCTGCCTTATCAGAGAAGGTAAAACCTCAGGCAGTCAGGCTGGGACTTTGGAAAGCTGATCTGGAGCTCATGGGACTTAATGCAGTTCCTGCAAAATGGCATGCAGTGCACAGAGAGGTATTCCCAAGGCCAACTTCAGGTATTTTACACAGGCCAGCCTGTGTTTGTTCTTGCTCTCCAGGTTCTGGTCTGTCACCATCACTTATGTAAGGAGATTAGCCTCCTAAGAGAGCCAGGGTAAATATTTATGCCAGTAATGGGACTGTGTCTTCATCTTGTGTTTAATGTGCAGTGCTTTCACTTGGACTGACTTTCTTACCTGTGAGAATGAGGAGTAACATGGAAATCTCTTCTCATTAGGTTCCCATGTACATTGTGTAATGTGGCTTGTGCAGTAATTTAAATGTAAGTATAAATTTGGACTCCTAGGCATATTGGCTTTTGAAATCCTGAAATTGCTGCATTTCTACCCGCACAGAGCAATCCAAACCCCCTTCGTTTGGGGAAGACTCCTTGATGTGTTTATCCAGGGGCTCCCTGAAGCAGCATATAAAAAGTTTTCTTGTTAATTACCTTCAGTCTGACGTCTAAAGACCCTTGTTCCATCCTCCAGAAAGTAACTTATTCACTGTGATAGAGAAGTGCAGCTTCAACAGCCAGTCCCAAATTGCTGAGGCTGCACAGGGGAGTCCTTTTGCTGAATACTCAGAGGTAGCTTGAGCCACTGAACAGACTTTGAGTTAAACAGATTGTCTTGTTTTAAAATATCAGTCCAAATGAACTCTTTCTTTTCACCCAAGAGCAATCTGTCCTCACTGGCTGTATGTTATATCCACTAGCATTCTTGGCAGCTACACAAAGCAGGAGAGAAGTATTTCACTTTGAATTCTTGGAACAAATGTTGGGAATTAGTGCTTGCAGCTCATAAATAAAATAGTTTTATTTTATATGCAACTTTATTCATTGGATCAAATGTCTAAAAAACATGGGAAAAAGGTAACTGGTGGCACATACTCAGCTTTCTGGGGGAAATTTCCATTAAGATGAATGACCACATAAAAATCACAGAGAAGGAAAGAAACCAAGAGAGCTAAGAAGTGACAGGAGAGAGGTTTTTTGAAGAAAGTTTGCAAGCACTTGGAGGATTGATGTGGCTGACAGATAAGAGGGCTCTTCCAGACAGCAGAGGTAGGCGATGCGGGATGCAGTGTTATGAATAATGTTAAAATAATCTGAAGGGACAGCATGGGGAGTGGTGAGAGTTGAACTGGGAGAGGAAGAAACGTGCTTTGCATTGAAAACAGTGACCCAACTTCCACTAAGCAAACGGGAGCTTCCTGCATGTGCCCAGAAGCTGATTTGTCAGCTACCACTGATCACTAGGGGAGAAAACACTGGAAAATACAGAATTCTGCGCTGATACTTCTGCTTTTCTGCATTGCTAAAGCTGCGTGATGTGGATGGAGAAGAGCTGGTGGCCTTTCAAAGGCACCTCTGTTTCAGGGTAGTCTCACTGCTGGTCATTAGTTGGCCATACACAGCTGTGATAGAAGCACACACACAATAATACCAGAGATCAAATTCAGACCTGTCAGGGAGGATAAAACAAACATCTTCCCTCTTCCTTCCATCCATGAGTTGGGCAGCAATGAATAAAAAACCCCAGCCATCAGGCGCAAACCAAGCGAGTTGTGGTGCTTTTTTTCCTTTCCTTTATGCATGGCTAACTCCCAATTTCAGGTATCAAAATGCAGTTTTTAGTGCATAGGATGGTATTTTCTTGCTGCTATAAAACTTGTAGTGAACTATTAGAGTGCAGCAGCTGCACCATTTCATCCCTGAGCAGCCCACACCTCAGTGCTGGGTGAAGTGACCTGGAAAGAGAATGTGTACTTTATCTTGTTAAATTCATAAAACACCAAGATGTTTTTTGAGAGCTAAAGTGCTACATAAGTGCAGGATCGGATTATTTTGGGAAAGGTGCTGTGGCAAGTGATACTGATGTATATTAGCTCACCTGAGGGCAAAGTGGACTTCTTAAGGGAAAAGAGTCTGTGCAGGAGACCTTGGTGTCGGTGCTGTGGGCAGAGGTCCTGCTGTAAAACACCTGAGAGCCTGAGCTGATGATTGTGCTAAATCAATTGCAAACTCTTGGCTGATGTAGGTGCACAGCTTCTCCTGGAAAACAAGGTTGTTCCCTGCAGAACAACAGTACTTCATTTAGTCTTTCTTTTCTTTTAGTCCTGAAACTCTCTGCTCCACCCAGTGCCCAGATGAAATGGGGTGACCCATAAATGTGCAGTGTGTTTCTTATTTTTGTGTATCTCTTCCTCTCCTCCCTTTCTGGTTGTTTGCAACTAGATGTGACATGTAAGTGAAATCCTGCCATAGCAGACTGGAGCACCCTGTGTTCTGCTGGGTTTGCCAGGCTGGCTTTAGCTGTGTTTGTGCCTGTGTGATAATGCAATGGGGTGGCAGTTTTTGTGTTTGTCTGAAATCAGGTTTTAGAGACCTTGATCCTCAGGACCACCCCATTTGTCTGCTCTATAACCCTGGCTCCTTGGCCCCATTTGGGCTCTCGTTCCTGGAGCACACTGGAGGCTGTACCCATCATGCAGACGATAAACAGCTCTGGGATTTCCAAAGGGGCCCCGTCCCCACACCTTTCTCCTCAGCCCTTTATCAGCAGAGTGCTCTGGCCCCGAGGCACAGGTCGCTCTCAGGGACACGCTGTAGCACCATGGAACACTTTGGTTTTAAGGCTGTTGTCCAACTGGCAGGTGCAGAATGGCACTGCCAGCTAGGAGAGGAGAAGATGAACATTTTTTGGCTCAATGAGTTGCACCTAGGAGCTTTTTCAGAAAATTGCACTTCTTTCCTTCTAACACCCAAAGCAGTGCCCTTTGTGCTGACACATAGCTTGAAATGGAGGTGAACAGTACCAGATGCTGGCGTGTATTATTATTAATTGTTTGTATGACAGCAGCACTTGGTGGTCTGGTTCAGAGTGGGTGGTGCTGTGTGAAGCTCTGCCACAGTGAAGGAGGTGCCTGGGACCTCACCTGCTGAGCAGAGGAGGGGGTGAGGATGACAAGGGACACAGAAATCTCAAGATGTGACCTGCCCCAAGTTCTCAGCTGGACTGGGAACGGAAACCAGTTCTGAAACTCGATAGGAACAGTAGGTATGTGATAGCAGTTTTGTCCCTTAATCCCAGTGTAGTGCAATGGTTTATAGGTTTATAAGGTGACCAATCAGTTTGATCCTTTTTAGAGGTTCAATATCTTTAATCTCAGTGTCTGGGAGTTTATAGGGAAAGCTGGAAATGGAACAGGAAAGTGACAGTCACTTGAATTCGTCCTAATCCCACAGGTTACAGTAAATCAGTGGTGGAAGCATATTGCCTATCATGGGGCCATGCATGACTGATCAGCTCTGTCCTTCAAATGCTGTTAGCTTCAGGCTGGTTAATCTATATTCTTGTATGTTGAACACAAAGCAGTGCTGGCTGACGGATTAGGAGAGAATTAAGTATTTGTTCTTTAATCCTAAATGTTTATAAATCAGTATTAATTACTTAAGGTGCTTTTAGAGAGTTCTTCTAATCCCAGTTCTTCTAATAATTTCATGATCCATCTGGCTAATAAAAATACTTAATTGCAAGAGAAGAAATAAAATCTGTGGCTGTGAAGTGTAAGCGTGCAGATCTTTTGCTTAATGGGGACTAATTGGTGTTATTATGGATTCTGATAAGTTAAAATTAGTAGTTGGGGTAGCCACATCCCACATCACTGTCTCTAAACATGCTGCAGAGATTGGGCCCAGTCCTGGGAGACAGAAAAAAGCTGAACCCAGGCTAGTGGAGCCCTTCCCTTTTCTAAGAGTAAATTTATGCCTTTGGTGCTTTTAAGGGTGTGTGGGGGTGGTATTTTGGGGCTGGGGTGTGTGAGAGACTGGAAAGATTGGTGTCTCGAGACACTCGGGGGCCCACATGTTGTGGGAAGGGGGCGGGTTTGGTGTTTTGGGGGAAGGAGTGTTGAGTGATGAGCACAGGAACAGCAATGGGAATTGAGCATCCTGCAGGGTTTGTCTGGCAGTGGCACCCCAGGCACTGTGCTCTGGTACAGCAGTTCTGAGGAATGGGGTGTGTGGGCAAAGACAGGCATTGTCTTCAAAGGATCATCTTTCGACTGATAAGGACAATGGTCTCAAAGCAAAGAAAAGGGGATTTTGACTGGAGTAGGAAATCTTGCACAAGGCATTAGCAGGGCTATTGATTGCCCTAGATTCAGCATTTAATCCTCCCTTTAATCACAAATCAATTCAACTGTGTCTTTGAGGTTTTTTAACTTTTCATCCAAATGCTTCAGACTTCAGAAGAGCAGTGTATCCTGTGCATGCTTTGGGGTCCCAGAGCCCACCAGCGCCCTGACAGTGCTGCCACTTTGGGGCAACCAGGAAAGAGAGGGCAAGTGAATCTCTCAGGCCCTGCTATGTTTATATCTTTATCTTGGAAGGGAGGCCTTACTAATACTTTGTCTCCTAAAGTCCTTAATCAACTTGGAATTTTGCTAGAAAGAGAGTTTGTTTTTCCTTTCTTTGATCTGTGTGCAGCTCACAGAATAGACTGTCTGACGGGTTACACTCCTGTCTGCCTAACACACAATTTTCTGTATTGGAATCATGGACTCATTTAGGCTGGAAAAGACCTTAAAATCATCGAGTCCAACCCAGCACTGCCAAGCCTCCCACTAAACCCTGTCCCTAAGCAGCACATCCCTTGCATTTAGCCCCAAAACTCAACTTCTGGGCCTTCTGAGAAACAAAAGGACTGGAAAATATCATGGATATGTGTGACTGAACAGGGCATACCACTGTGATTCCATCAGCCCCTGTTTGATGCTGCCCCAGCCTTTCTTGGCATTAGGGCATGTCCATTGCCATTTACAGGGCAGTGGTATGGCTGAGCCTGGGTCCCTGTGTGCATCCTGTGGCTGCACATCTGCCACCAGCACAACACCCTCAGGTTTTTAGGGTGCAATGCCTCAGCCTGCTGATAGCTGGCTTTTAGGATCCTGCTTCCAATGGGTCACTTAGCTAGCAGTCATTGCTCACGCCAGCTGAAGTGGAAGGGTTGTGCATATATGTCACAGAAGTGCTTTTTAGCAGCTAAATAATAATCTCCACACAAAAGAGATAGCAAAGGGGTCTGAGAGGGGAAAGAATTTGAAAGCTTTGGTGCTTCTTGTTCTTAATAAAATGTGTTTTGTCATAATGCATAATTTGACTGGAAGAGCATTATGCAAAGAAAGAACCGAAACTCAAGGCTTCTGAATTGAATGACTTTTTTTTATTATTATTATTTTTCAATTACAGCTAAATTTTTCTCTTGAACTGTTGGAGTTGCTCAGTGGGACAGCTGGATTAGTGGCCAAAGCCCCAGGTCTACAACAGTACCTTAAATGTTAACACAACTCTTGGGGCTGTCCCTGCCTTCCATCACTAATGCTTTGTGTGATCATTGTACTGCCAGTCTCATTTGAGGCTCCTTCAGACCCACTCCTATTTATTAGTTTCTCCTGAGGAGTTTTTAACCACTCTTTTGTGATGGTGAAATCTGTCAGTCTACCTGCAGAAAGAGGCAGGGGAGGAAGGGAATGTGATGACTGTGGATGTTAAGAAGTGCTGGTTTTTTGGCTCTTATTGCCATGGCTGACAACAGCACATTACTCACAAGCAAGATGGCCACTGCTGATGTAGAGTTGCCCCATTGCAGTAAAACTCCAAAAATTTTGCACAGCTTCATGCCATTGTGTTCATGTTTATGCCACATCTATTTGGTGAATAATTTATCACCTGCTTTTAAAATCTCCCTCTACTCTCTGTCACCGCAGTAGCAGGCATGCTGTTTATTGGGCAAACAGGACTATTCCTGGTAAAATTACATTGGAGATAACACATCAGTGGATGGGGAATTATAGATGGGTTTGGGGGACTTTTCCAGGTGCTCTTTTTAGCTGGTGGCACAGCTGGAATTTGGTCTGCAGTCCCTCAGTTAAAAGCAAGATCTTAGCTGATGGTCCACGTTCCCTGGGCGTCAAAAGCCTCACGGGGACCGTAGTATTACTTTTGGTTTACTTATTTTCTGGTTTAGTTTTAAAGAAGATCATCATCTCTTGTCTTGTATCAGCCTATGAAATAGCCTTTAAATGTCAGTCTTGACATCACTGAACATGTCCCAGCACTTTCTCATTTTCCACTTTTCTGACAATTGTGCCTGTACTTGACTTATCACGGTGGCTGGCACAGGGGACACCTCACTATAGTACATCCAAATTGGAAGTGGATGTTTTTGGATACGGGGAGGTGTTTTTTTATTTGGCATGGGACTTTTCTTCTGTTTCGTTTGGGTTTTTATATCCAGCAAATTTTTTTTTTACATACTTATGTTCCCATTAGGTGTTGCCGACTCGAACCCTGAACCCCTGAGAAGGGAATTCTTTCAGTACCTAACCCTGGGTCAGGATCAACAGGATTTAGTCATGGCTGTAGTGAGTTGGATACTGTCTAATCCCAAATGTTCCTGCCAGCACAGTCACCTCACCAGGATAATTTTAAGAAACACCAAATTGACCCTAAATATTCTCATGTAGTCAAGGCTTTACATTCAATAATGGTTTGTCGTTTTCCTCCTGAGCTCCCTCCGGTATGGTTTTGATATAGGACAGGTTGCTGGAAGAGAAAGTGGACTCTGAGGATAGGCTATTCCTGACACAAAAATAAACACGCAAAATGGAAAAAAGCAACCATTTTTAGCAATTAACCAAAGAAAGAATGTGAAGGTTTCTGAATGCTGGAAGGTATGAAAGGCTGGTTTTCATACCCTGATGAATGCTGGATTACTCTACTAGGATGTGGCACCATGAGAGAAGCAACGTGATATATGAAAATAAAAGCATTGACTAGCTGAGCTGGAGACTTCACTTGTGAAGCAGAAAGCTAAGGGCGCCAAATCCTGTTAAATTTTAATGAGATTTTAGATACGACTCCTCGTGTGTCACTGCTTGAAAAACAACACTTGAGACTGATAACAGCAGAGAGCCTGTGAATTGACACCTGCAACCCAGCATGTGGCCAGCAGAGCTGCAATGTTGGCTGCTCTGGAGGTGCTTCGGTGGGGACTGGTGGGAAGCAATTCCTGTGGCTGAGCCATCAAAGCTGCTGTGCAGCTGCTTTTGCTGCCTCTGAGCTTTGTGAGGGCTCCTGGGGCCTTCACCATGAGAAGGGGAAGGCTGGCAGAGCTGCTGTCCTGCCCCAGCCACGGCTGTGTGCCAGCCCTCTGCTCCCCAGATGCCCTGGAGCAGAACGGGAAGGAGGTATGGAACCCCAATAGTACATGAACAGAAGAGTGAAACTTTGGCGTTTGTTTTACTGCTGTAATCATAGCTTGGCCAACAGGTGATAGTTCAGGTTTTGTTCTTGTTTATGGGCAGTGGAGAGGTGTGATTGTGCATGCCTCTTTTTCCTTTTTGGGCATGTTTTCTTAACGGGATGCTATTTTTGTACCAGGCCCATCCCTTTCTCTGGTGGTTGCAGGAAGTGAAGTATTTCTTCAATCTTCAGGTATAACAAGTAGCATAAGAACAACATCATCATTCAAGTGGATGGGATTTGTGAAAACACCTCTATTTTTAATAAGTTTTGCAAGCAAGCTTTCATGAGACTGAGAGGAAGGAGAAGGGTCATAAGAAAGCTAAACAATCTCAAAACATGACTTTAAAATCTTTAAAGTACCAATATTTATTATTCCTTTGGCATGTATTAGAATAATATTAATCCTGATGAACTGAATTGGTATTAGTGCAAATGTCATAAGAACTTCTACAGGCATTCAGCTGTAATTTAGCATCAATTAAATAGACCATTATTTAAAAGTGTTATTTTAATACATTAAATTTCCTAGTGTCTCCTCAGGCAGTTGCTGGAGCTGCTGTTAGCTTCTCTTATCACTCTTCATTTTCTTGCTAGCTGTTGCTCCTGCTGTCCTTTCCTTGACAGTGCGTGCTTCCTGCAGCCATAGGACTCCTCAGAGTGCTTGGCAGTGCAGTCCCACATTCTGCTTAGCCCAATTTAGCTGCAGGAAGCTGCTGCAAGGTACTGTCCTGCCTTTTTCCACACCCCCTCCTGATACTCTTTGCCCATCTAACAATTCCAGAGGTAGGAATTTGAAATTTAGCGATTTTTTTGTTGGTTTTGTGACCTTGAACACATCGTCTGAGCCTCACAGCTGCTGGTCAGTGCAGTGCCAAGCTCCTGGTTGTGTAGGTAGTGCCCAGGAACATTTGTTCATTTGTGGCATTTGTTGCTGTCCCTGCTTGGAGCTGTGTGGAGATGCTGGTTTGGATGCTGGCAGCTCTGTAGCCACGTGAGCACCCTGCCTTAAGGGATTGCATGGCCTTGTCACAGTGCTGTGACAAAACAGCTGCTTGTTCAGGAGCTGCCAGGGGAATGCCTATGCCTCCAACTGCACAGCAGACATGGGCATTGCTCATTTTATCTCCCTGTTCTTGGGGAATGCCCTGAAAACAGCTTCTGCCTTCAAAAATTGACTCTTATAATGTAAAGTGCCAGTACAGCAAAGCATTTCTATGCATTTCTCTAGCATTAAATTAACACCAAGAATCTCATACTCAAACCAGAAAATAAGTAAACCAAAAGTAATACTACGGTCCCCGTGAGAGAGGGAGAGTGGAACAACCTTTTCCCCCATATAATGTGTAGGAACTAACCTGCAGTCAGTTACTGTTGTGAAACAGAAGTAGCCCAGTGTTTTTCAGGAGTGGTTTGGGATGTGTTGGTAGATGTTTTCATCTCAAGGAGCAGCAGCTGCTGCCTTGCTCTTTCCCCTGTTAGGGCTGATGTGTAGGGCAGTGGGGCCAGGATGTGCTGCAGAGGGCAGAGAGCCCTTCAGGCACCTGCCCTGGCCTTGGATCCATCTTTCTGGAGCTCAGGATGCTTCCTAAGGAGCCTGATGAATGAGCTCCCACTGCCCTGGCAGCTCCCACCCCGCCAGTGAGCTGTATTCCAGCTCACATGCAGCATGTCAGGACAGGCAAAATTCCCATTTGTAAAGAGTGCTGTTAACAAACGCTTTCTTTAACCTCTGCCTCCAGTTTGGTATTCTTGTTGACTCCCTCTGGAAGACAAATTTGTGTGTCCTCTGCAAATGACCTTTAGGATCTACATTAGTGCCTGCAGAAGGTAGGGAATTGGGTCCGTGGAAGCAGCAGCTTTTCAGTCTGGCCCTCACCCATAGGGACAGACTCTGTCTCACTTGTCTGGAGCAGTGTTTCTGTTTGCATTGTTCTGTCACGATACAGAGACACCTATTTTGGACTGAAGAGTTTTATGTTATCTCTTCCCCCAGCTTTATGGTCTTTTTGCACTCTTTGTGCTCTTTCTGAGTGCGCCAGCCAAAGGCCATAAGGAGGGCTAGGCTGGCTAGGGAGGTAATAACTCCTGTTAAAATCAGCTGGTAAATTGAGACAAGCTAGGTCCTAGCCCTTTCCTTGGATGGAAAGCAGGAGCTCCTCACCTGCTCCTCACCTCCTCACCCTCAGTGGTACTACATTAAGCAATTTTTCTGCAGACCAAAGAGGCTTGAGTGTGAGCAGATCATGGCAAATTTAAAATTTCTGAAGCAGTTGGCAAATTGCTATGAGAATTTCCTGAGTTCGGTAAAGCTACCAAAGTGACTGAATTCATATAGGTCCTGCACTGCAGTGTACTTTTTATTTTGTACAAGATGCTTTTGAGAGATTGGTCTGGATTCAAGAGAATGACTGAAGAGCTGTGAAGTCATTGTAGCGCATGGAAATACCCATTTACTAATGGGAGAACATTTATCACCAAACATCCACATCATCTTACTCCTTTCAGTAATAAACCTCATGGGAGAGCAATCAAACAAACCTGTAAATGAATCTTTATAACTCTCCTAAGTGTCTGATTTTTAATTGCAGTGAAGATGATGGGGTTTATGTCACAATTGGATTTTCCCCACACACTCCCCAGTTCCCTCCTTGGTCCCAGATACACAGGCACTAATTGTAGGTCTCCCTCCTCCTTCTCCTATTCTACAAGCACTTTTCTCTTAAACTAGATCACAGTAAATAGCATTCCTAATTTGTACTTATCTTAATTTATGGCTTCAGTTTTAGACTGTAAGGAAGACCTGTGGCCGTGAAGTTTGTCATTTTCCATCAGTCTGATAATGATACCTCTCCCTACGGTGTATTCCTGCCTTTAGTTATGTTTCACTTAGGGCCAGTGTTAGGATTTTTGCATGATAATTTTTTTTCCCTTTTAAGCAATCAGAACTCTTTAAAGTGTTTTTCAAGTCTTCTTTAACAAAGCAGATGATTGGTTCATGAGGATGATTTCGCTCGCTCCTTTCTCCGTCTGTCCCTGTTGGACGTCGGCTCTGTTGGACACTGTTTAACCTCAGGGCTGTTCATCAGGCTGAGGCTTTGATTTACCATCTGGCCACCACATTTGACTCTGCTTTCTGCACAGTGATGTGGCCCGAGATACCTTAAAAATGATGGCCTTTTGTGTTGTTTTGCATGGATATCTAATCAGTCATTAAGTGATTAAACCCTTGTGATCAGTGCAATGGGTTTTATTTATGCACTTTGCCTTGGCTTTCATACAAGCTTCTGTGTTGTGTTTGCTGAAGTATTTTAGGGGTTTTTTGCAGCCCAGTGGTATCATCCCTCCATGTCCCTGCCTCTGAGGTTCCTCCTCTTGGACCTGTGTAGCCAGCAACGAGCTGACATCACACCTTGTGAAGATTTCATCACAGAACAGTCATTACCTTCCATCTTGTGTCTTTGTGCACATCAAAGAGCTGCAAGTCCCAGCAAGCAAGGTCCCAGGGAGTGAGGATTGGTTCGAGGCTCACATAAAGCCAAATTGGCAAGTTTGGTTGGTTTTCTTCTGCATGTTGAATCAGGAGTCTTGTCGGACATGGAACCAGAGCAGCCATTGCTCCTGGACTGACTCACTTGTCCCCAGCTGCTTCTGGGCTCCTTGCTGCTGCCTGGAGGGGCTGGAACAGGAGTTGCCAGTGTCAATCCTGCTTTCTGAGGATAGAAAATGGACAGAGGGAAACCCTGGGAGCTGACATTAGCTCCAAGATCCCCCATGACAGCAACTGTCCTGACTGTAACCATTGGCTATGGCTTTCAGAAGTCCTGAAGTAGCACAAGGGATCAAGGGGTCAAACCTGGGCATTTATGAGGGAAAAGAGCGTGAGAAAAATCAGTGTTTTATATAAATAAGTCACTACCTAGGTCATGGGGTAGTGAACTAAGGGATTTTCTAGTTTTGTTATTTGAAAGCAGAATTGATCTTCTCTTCCATTTCTGATACATGTAGCCAGTTGAGATGTTATTTATTTATTTTGACGTTGGGGCACAGGCTGTAATGCCTCCCTGGAGATGTTCAGCTGTCTCTTGATCTGCTCAGGTTTGGATATTGCTGTCACTGTGGTTTCTGAGTATATTCCAACCACGTGTTATGCAATATGACTTAGCATATGTCGCATTTAATGTCTTCTCTGATCCTTCAGGATGATACTGTTTTAGATATGTTCTGCTAGTTAAGCTTTTTTTTTAATTTCTCGTTTTTAATGAGCTACAGGTGTGGCCATTTAAGCCAGTTAAATTTGACAGGTGCCTCAACAATGTCAGTCTTTGCTGTGCATTTGGAGAATCCCTATTCCTAACAGTCAGTCCCAAGGGATGCCGAATGTGCACAGCTCCTTAATTTCAGAAACAAACAGTGGGTGCTTGACTCAAATTCAGTTCCCAAACTTTTCACCACCCCACTGCCAATATGCTGAGGTGCTTTCAATATGCAACATTCTTGATATGCAAAACTCATATTGTTCTGAGGGCTCGTTACAGTTCATTGAGATGGAACTAGCTGGAAGTTTTTACCCATGAAGGACTCCTGGGATGCCTGTTCTATTCAGCAAATGCACTAGTGTTGTGCTTTTCTCATTTTGTAAATAGTGCTGTAACACAGACTGCAGCTTGGAAATGCTGGGGACAAGGAGCTGTGTTGTGGTCCTGTCTGTGTCTCAGTTCAGCTGTATGCTTATGTTGTTTTCTTCACAACAGTCCAACAGCTTTCAAAGTTCAGCTGTTGGAGCTTCTGCAAATAGAAACGGGCATAAACTCTGCCCAGCCCAGGGAATAATGTTTTGCTCAGCCTTCTGTATTAGAGATTGCAGAGTTTGAAGTTGTGTTTCAACTGCTTGCGCTACAGTGTCAGAATAGATCATATCAAAAGAAAATAATCTCTTTCTGATAAAATTTGTTGCCTCATTGATACTCAGCTTGAAATGGAAGATTAAAGGGAAGTGTGCAGGTCTGGACTCTGTGTTTGAACACCCTTGTAATGAGATGTGTGTGTTGAGGGAAAGATCGTGAGTGGGTGTAGGTTGCTCCACCTCTTGCTGGCTATTGCGTTATGGAGGTTGCACCTTGTTAATTTAGGGAAGATCACTGAGTTGTTGGCTCTCTGGGGTTGTTCTTGCACCAGCTGAGTCTGATCCTTGTTACAGAGTCAGCATCACTGTCATGTCTTCTCTCAAAGCTCCCTGCAGTCATTCCTGCACCTGTTACTGAGGAAAAAGGTGGTGCTTGGCCCCAGTCAGCCCCTGAGACTGGGCTGGTCCCTGCCAGCAGCAGGAAGGAGGGCTGGGGGATGGAGACATGCTCAGGGGAGCAGCACAGGCACACAGGGTTCTGGGATGAAAGTGTGGGGGTCTTCAGGCAAGGCTCTTCTTCAAGGATTTGCTTGGAGTCGTTGAAGGAAGCAGGGGATGTGATGGGAAGCTGGTGTGTACACCACTGACGGTGAGAGGCAGATGCAGTGATGGGGAGCCCATGGATGCCTTGGTTACATACAAAGCCATGAGTGTTCTCTCTCAGCTCTGTAGCTGTGTAAGCAGAATGTTTCTCTAGAGGCAGCTTAGTTCCAGGCTGTGGTTGGTGCTTACTCATGAAGCGCTCCAGGAAGATGCTGATTTTCAGTCAGTGATTTTCCTCCTGGTTTCTGAACTGGATTGGGGTCATCATGTAAAGGCCCTGAAGATGACAGCTGATGCTTAACCCCATGGACAAGTCTGGATGGCCACTAGATCTGTACCTGCTGAAGTGCTTCTCTGAGCTCATCATGTACTGACATGGAATTTAACTGAAAATGAGCTGTGGAAAGGGTGGAAAAATGCTCTTCACTCTCCTTACAGAAATGAAGCACAGACAAAACTCTGCAGGGGGAGGTTTTATAATTAAATAGCTAAGAGTTAGCTCCTGCTGTCTTTACACAGATTAATTTATGTTTTGAAAATCTCAAATGACTTGCAGCTATTAGCTAGAAATCCCCTCCCTGGAGCTCTGACTTGCACCTTTTCTGTGTCTGTCCTGAGGTGTCTACTTAAATGCATCAGTACATTAGCTAAACAGACACCACCTGTGGGAATGTACAGCCACAGGGAGTTCTGCCTTTTGGTCTCTCCAGGAGTCTGGGAGAGCTCAGCTGTGTAGGCACTGTGGTTCCATGGTTAAGACAAAAAGTTCTTCTCTGCACCACTGAGACATGCATTCAGAAACACATGCCATGAGAATAGAAATGCAGGGGAAGGAGAGTGACTAATTAATCATCAATGTGCCTGGGACACCAGCGCTGGCATAAAACTGTCCCAGCCATGGGAGGAACCCACAGCTCCTCCTCAGGCACTATTGGTCCCTGTTTCCCATGGTCCCATCAGTGTTGTCAGCTGTGCATTTCACATCAAGTCATTCAGTCAGTGTGTCCTGGATTGCTCCCCTTTTCAGATAGTGGGTTTTAACTGCTCAAACTCAGACACCTCCTAGTTGAGCTGTGTTTGGCTTTTCTCTGTGTGTGCTGGAAGTTGGTTCAGTTCTGCATTGTTAATCATGGATATGCTTTGTTTTTTCAAAGGATGCAGTCTAAAGCATGCACTTCAACTAGTTGATTGGATTTTTTCTCTTCCCCTTTGGTTTGGATTTCTGGTTTAGGTGATATAAAAAGATCTTGCCTCGTATTTAATTGGAACATGTTTTGTTTTGGAGAGGCCATGAAGTGCCATTCCCTAATATGACAACACTGTTATTAGGCAACATTCCTGTTGCAGGTGCCTTGTTAAGGAGGCCCTTCTTGTCAGAGTAAAGAGCACTCGTGAAAAGTTGTTTGGTTTTACATAAAGTGGCAATATCCATGTGCCTGGAAGCTGGCACACAGAGCAGTCCACACTTATTTATATGTGTGACTGATGGCTTTGTTACAGCCCTGCTGTGGCTGGGCTCTGAAGGGGAAAATCTTGCACTCTGCTGCTGTACACAGATCCCAGCATTGCTAAGTCATGAGGTTTCATCACAAGCCTGATGATAAGGGAGCATTTGGTTGCCAAGAGTGGGGCTTTGTGAGAAGTTTGACTCCAATTAAAAACACACAACCTCACACAATAGAAAACAAAACCTCTTCAAGATAAAGCGGAAGAGATAAAAGATACAACCCAAAGCATTAAACTCTGGAAGGCACATACAAAAGATATGTATAAACCATACACTGTTTTGATTGTTTAGATTGTTTTTCAGTAATTTCTTTAAGTCTTGTGGTTGAGTGCTTTACTTGTTTTCAGGGTCTTGAAGGGGTGACTTTATTATTTTGAGGTTTGGGGTTGGTTTTTTTGGGGATCAGACTTTCTGAAATACCTGACTATGTAAAGACACCTCTTGGTGGTCTCCACTGGACTCATTCGAGAAAAACAGCTGAGGAAATAACAGAGCTGAGCAAAAGGTTTCAGGCTGATGGGCTCAGGATTTGGTTCAGGTGCCTTTTGCCTCCTGCCCCTCTCAGGGATGTGATTTGGAAGAACAGGCAAAAACACTCCCCTATGGCATCTCTTGCTGATTGTCTCTGTTTACTGAGTAGAGAAATTCTCATTATATTCCTTCAGTTTTGATCACTGCAATCAAGTGAGGATAATTTTGAAAAGAAAGAGTAGCATTGTGCATTGCAGAACAAATAATGAGAGACTACTAGATGGGAATAATGGATGGTAGAAGAGAGAAGTTTTTGGAAAAAAAAGGATTCAGAAACTAAGTACATTTAATGAAAGCTATCTTTCAGAACTCTCTTACACAGCCCTAAATAAAAGGCATATGAAGTAAGCAAGCATTTCATTTAAAAGCCCATAGAGAAATTGAGTTGGACTTTAGATTCTTTGCCTAGATGTGACATTCTCCCTTCATTCATTCAGACTTCCTTTTATTTCTGTGTGATCTTACTATGAATGCTGCTGAAGTGGGATCTGCCCACACAGCATATTGCAGCCTCAGTGCTGAAGGCAGTGTCAGCATCCATCCACTTTCTGAATTTGGTTGGGAGGTGGGGGAATCCCTTCCCTTTTGGGTAGCAGATGTTGGTCTCCTACTCTCCTGCAGCTCCCAGAAGTGAACTCTGCCTGGCTCGTGTGGAGTACAACACGAAGGAAAGGATCCCCCTGCAAGTACAGGGTGATAAATGAGCATAAAACCTTAAATTCCCTTGAACAGCATTAGCCATGTGACAAATGCCAGATCAGGTTTTTCTGTCTCCTCTCATGTTTTTCGCTCAGTTACAACACCTTTGAAATTAGTGCTTTGGTAAAGAGCGGCCAATGCTTCCATCTTCAGCTGCAGGGTTCCTCTGGCTCTGAGCAGGACTTGGCAGTGTGTGTGTGGCTCAGGTGGGCGAGGCCACTGTCCTCACTGAAGCTCGGGAGCAGTTGGCAGTGCAGTGCTGGGGGGCTGTGTAAGAGCCTGGAAAGGAGGAGCAAGGATTATTGGTGCTAACTAGAGATGCAGTGTTGGCCTTTTTCAAGTGCTTTGCTTCAGGTTCCTTCCCATGCTGGGCACCTGGCACCCACAGGTGCTACTGCAATAGCAGTGGATTTTAAACCTTTGCTGCTTGCTGAGGTTTGTGCTGAGGCACAAAACATTCTGCTCTCCTGTGGAAGAGGTCATCCTTTGGGAAGGAGGACAACCTCTGCAAATGAGGAGAGAGAGCAGGCAGCAGGGCAGGATAAATATTTGGGTGCTGGTCACCTGCCTCACCTGTCGTCTTCCCCTGCAGCTTGGCTGGTCCCAGCACTAGGACACTGCCTCCCTCTTGCCACAGGGCCTGCAGGTACCTCCTGACACTGCCTCTGGAGCCAGCAGGCCAGGGCAAACTGTGCTCCCAGCAGTCAGTCTGTCCCAGAGCTCATCCTCCCCTGGCTCCCATGGGAAGGGCAGGGCTGATGGGAGCAGGGGGGAGCAGAGTGCAGCCTGAGCAGGCAGCAGTGCCACCAGGACACGGTAACAGGAATGTGCCTCAGCACTGTCTGTGCCAGCACCTTTGCCCAGCTGCCTCTGGGCACTGGGGGCTCCCTGGGACTGGTGCCAGGCTGGAGCAGCCCTGGTGTGCTGCCATGAGTTGTGAGTGCCAGGCAGGCTGTCACACGGCCGGGGGCTCTAACAGGTGGCAGTCCCTGGTGGGTCTGTTGGCAATCTGGAAACCACTGGCTCGTTGGGTAACCTCAGCCAGTCCTAGGGACAGCTATGTTTGGAAATAAGAGCAGACATGGAGCGTCGTGGTGGCCCCACTGGCACGTCCAGCTCAGAGCTGGCACAAGAGCTGTGAGTTTGTGGTGGGTGCTGCCTCCAACAGCAGGAGAACAGAAACTTGTGACGTAAGATGTTATTGTCACAGCTTTGCTCAGAACGTCATGCTGCAGTCCCACAAGCTTCAGTGTGGTTTTGACCACTGAAAAGGGGTTTGCCACAGCCTTTGTCTGGAGTACAGCATGCTCATGGCTGTTGTGGTGATGGTGGGTGGCAGAGGGGCTGGGGTCTCCTCACGGACCTCCACGCACCCCTGCTGGAGAGCTGGGATGCCCCTGGCCCTGCTCATGGCCTGCATCTGGCACTGCTGAGGTTCCTGGAGGGCAGCTGAGCTGAGGCACTGCCTGGTTCTGCCTCACCTGCTGAGAACGAGGGTCAATCCATGCATCCTGGTGCTTGTCCCCAGAGCCAGCCAGCACTGTGCCTTCATTGTGCAGGTCTGCCAGGAGATGTTCCCTTCTCCATGGGAGAAGAAGGAGAGAAAAGGGGGATTGTGCTCTTTTGTTGGATGGACAAATGCAACCTGATGAAAGGAGCCATGTCTCCACTGCCCACAGTCAGCCTGTGGGAGCACTGCCCAGCACAGGTGTGGAGGGTTTCCAAGCCTCCTGTGCCTGCCCTCAGGAAAAACCCCACTATTCCAGTCCTTCGACAGAGGGAATGCTCTGCCAGCCCTGCTGTGATTTATAAGCTGTTTTGTGGGTGCAAAATTGCAGATGGCTGCATATTACAACTGCACCAGAAAGGGTGGGCTTTGGAATGGCCTCTGGCTGCAGTGCTGAATGGAAAACCCTCCAGCAGCTGTGGGTGAGTTCAAAGAGACAGGGGTGAGCATGGCAGCCAGGCCTCATCTGCAGTGGGACGCTCCTGTGGGACCTCCCTGGCACAGGCAGCTTCCCCTTCCCTCCTAAGGCTACCCCTAAGAGACACACCATGTGTCCTGCAAAATCAGAAGGGAGAGGCAGAATTCGTACCTGCAGGCTTTGGGGCTGGGGTTGGGTATCCCCCCACCCTTGTAACAAATCATGCCCTGAAGTGGTGAGGCCTGGGCTAAAATTACCTGTGATCTTAATGACTTGAAGTTTTAAAAATTAAATTCTAGCAGCAATTGATGTGGCAGATGTAGTTTCTTCAAATAAGAGATGATGAAAAGTAAAGAAAGATTAATAGATTATTGTTTTTATTAAAGGTATTACAGAGGAAAAAATTCTTCTCATGAACAGGCTTTCTTTGCTTATTCCCATCCTCTCAATAAATCACTGCCACAGTGTCAGTTAATACTGTTTGGGAATCTTGCTCAGGAATGTTTTAGATTGGAAGAAAGACATTCATATCACAAAACAAACTGTCTCTGCGATCACCATAAGGGTTACTGTAGTTTAGAGAAAGTAAAATATTTACCATCTGATTCACATAATAGGTAAGATAAAGAATGAACGCTAAGGTGGGGAGAATAGCCCGAGGGCACAAGCCACTCCTACCAATACCAGCCGGGATTAATGAACGCCTTTCAGCTCCTACAGGGTTTGCTTTGCTTTGTACTTGAAAGTCTTTGCTTCTGTAACTTCAGACTATAATTAGATTGACTGGAAAACTGATTTATCTGCAAAGAGCCGCTCAGATCACAAATGAGGCGCATGAACTTTATTTGTCCACCCTAAACGTGTGTCACCTTCAACAAGCAGCAAAATGATTCCAGCATTTAATAAAATAAAAGAAAGCCGTGTCTTAGGAAGTTGGGCATAAAGACACAGCAGCAATAGTCTAGAGAAGGACAGAGTGTCATGGCTTCTTCAGCATGATAATCTTAAATGAATGGTTTTGATAAGGGTACTTGAGTGGCAGCATGATTCAAAGAATAGTGTTTACCTACCTAAATTGGTGCACTTGCTATGAGGATGAATAGATTTCATTGAGCATTGTTCTTTGAACTTGCTTAAGCTACAGAAACTCTACTTTCTAGGCTTGTAAGAACACTTTTGGTGATTATCTCAGTTTCCTTTTAATGAGCCTATTTTTTCATCTTACCTTTCTTTTTGATTTAATGCTCTCACAGTTTCAGTGCAGTGTGAGACAATGCTGGTTGATGAACATGGAGGGTCTGAGCAGCCCTAGTTCTGGCACTGTCACTAAAGGCACCTTCCTAAGCTCAGCAGCTTGGGAAGATGGACCTGTAATGGGAGTGTTCTGGAAACTTTGCAGATGTCTCTTGACATTGAACTGTAGTGCTGAACTCCCATGGGCTCTGGGGAAAGGAATGGAGCTGTAGGTAACTTAACTAAATGTCCAGAGCAGTCCATCTTGCAAACTGTGATCCCTAGGGAAGCTTTGCCCTCAAGTAATCCAATTTCTGTTTGAAATGAGCTTGAGTCAGCTGCAGAGCTGCAGTCTGCCCTGGCTTTTCTCTGACAGCAAACCAGAGGGGACCACCAACCTTTTAAGCCCACTCTGCATGTTCCCCATCCCTTCTGACAGCACCACATATAGTGGGTGGGAGCAAGTGAGAAATTATTTAATTAAAAAAAAAACCTCTTTTTGTGGGTAAGTTGTCAAAGGGGAAGCTGAAAAATAGGTTTTCTTCATTGTTTTCTTGCATGGTGGGCTAAGCTGGGGTGCTGATCCTCTGCAGTGTCCATCTGCCTGCAGCAGTACAATGCCAGCATGGCTGCGGGTTTGGGCTGAGCTCTCTGACAAGATCTGGCAAATAAGGGCAAGAATTTTACTACTGAATAAAATGTGAAGTCTATAAATTTAATGGGGCTTGCATTTTGAATTACAATGGAATAAATTTTTCTCTTAAAAGGAGAAATTGTCTCACTTGTGACTTTCTCCAGTGTTTTACAAGGTTATGAAGGAAACTTCTGAGCATGTTTTGGCAGTTCACATTCTGTGGTCTCTATTCAGAAGATATTTTTTAATTTTCCTCTACAGTTAAGTTCCTCTTGGGGCATCTCCCCTGGCTACCTCTTTGAGTTAAGCACCTAGAAAGTTGGCAGCACACTTAAAACTTCAAATGCATTTGCAGCAAAGGCTCTTGTTGGGACATATGAGTGTGATCAGATGTGAAACCGAGTTTGACTGACTTCTCTTGAGATCTGCTTACCTTCAGTTTCAGTGAGACAAGTTGTCGTCCAAGGAATCCTTTGAAGAGTTTCTCTTGCATGTTCAGATGAGCAAGAGGAGGACGCAGGAGGATGAATTACTTGGTGGCTGGGAGCCTAAGGTTAGCAGACATATCGTGTGTCACTGTGCTTTTTTTTTCTTTAATAAAATGAGGGTGGAATGCAGGATCAAAATTACCTCATGTGCTTTAACTTTGAAGTTAATGGGGTTTTCTTGGCTGCCATGATGAGTGCCCTTTTAATGAGCTAAGCGGTGATGGTACTGGCACACACGTGCCCCAGCCAAAGGCAGTGCTGGCGCTGTGTCCAGCTAAGCTCCGTGGGACACGGGGGACATGGCCTGTCCTCCCTGGAGCAGCCCTGCGGCCTGGCCTTTGGGGGAACAGGCACAGCATGCTCTCTGGGCAGTGTAGGTGTCTGTGCTGAGGAAGGTGACAGTGATGGTTTTACAGTAAGCAGCAGTGAGGAGGAGCAGGACAGTGAGTGCCAGGGTTCAGGAGCTGCCTCCCCACAGCACTCAGTTATGAATAACCCCATTCACTCCTGCCGCTTGTGGGCCCGGCATTTCCTATTCTCTTTTGCTCTGAGTTCAAATATCAAAGGTCAACATGAGTTCATGTTACTGTTTTACCACAGAAGTGTTATATGGTTATTGAAAAATAATAAGAAATACAAGGGCATAAGGTTCTTATTAATACCTGCTTTGCTTCAAGGAGGCATCAGTTGTTCTCAGAATCTCTCTGGTGAGTCTATGGCAATAGTATGTTCTTAGTTCAGTATGTTTTTACACACTTCTATAAATCTTCTAGTCACTGTGCTTGCTAAGCTTTCCCACAGTGTTAGTTTTTAGGGTTTGCTTGATTTATTTCTTTTCTTTGCTTTTTTTTTTAAATTTATTTTTTCCATCTAGTTTGCAATGTTCCTTCTCTCTGTGATAAAGCAGAAATGGCGAAACTCTCATACTGCTCTGGTAATAAATTTTTAGTCTCTTATGAACTGCAGCAAAGTTGAAGGAATTAAAATGTGTGGAGAGCAAACACCTGTTTTCTCGGGAGGCAGCAGTAATTATGCTGCTCCTTCCTCTAAGTCCAGTGCCATTGGGTACCTGTGGAAATACTGGACTACTACACCTATGGAACATGCTTAGCATTAAAAGCTGGAAGAGAGGGCTGACCTCAATATCCACACGTTTCTGGCTGGCCTTCAGTCACAAAATCTGCTTCACTTAAAGACACCCCACCTCATTCTCCACCTGGCTGTGGTAGAAAACCTCAGCCCCTTGCCTAAACATAAGTGTCATTGTGTGGCTTCTTTTGAGAGCACACTGAAAAGAGGAGTAGTTGTGCAGAGGCAGAGAAGGGCTAAGCTCAAGTATTAAAGTCCTTGTAGAGGAGTGAGCTGAATGCTCCTTCTCAGTACAGCACATGGCACTGTGAACCCGACCTGTGACTGCGTTTTTCTAACAACAATTAGTCACTTCAAAGCCTTTCTCATAAACAACTGAAACAGTTCAGGAGATGTGATGAAAACAGGAAGGAATAATTGTCCACGGGCAAAAAAGGCAAAGACCAAGAACTGAAAAGGAGCCTGTGTACTAGGGGAGTGCTGGAGAGAACAGGAAAGATGTGAGGAGAAGAGATAATGAGAGCAGGACTAAAATGAATGAAAAGGTGGGTAAAAGACAGACGTAGGAAAGGAGAAAAAGGTGTGAGCAGGAAAGTGTAAGAGTAGAACTACAGAAACAAAAGCAGAGAGATGGGCAGAGCCCCTACTCTGTGTGTTGTACCCTACGAGTGGTGCTGTACAAGTAACAAATAAGTCAGATGGGCAGCTGGTTGTTTCCTGCATTGCTTGACAGTAGTGCCCATGGGTGAGACCTGTTTGGTACTTAGAGCACTGCATTAATGCAGGATAGGTGGGATTTCTCCACTGCAGGATCAAGGACCTGCTTTAGGAAGGGGAACATTTAGGGACAGTGCTGAGCACCGAGCACCAGATCACTGAGTAATGAGTAGAGTAAATGCACTTGCCCACAACCTGATGGTTGAGCATGAAGACGGACTCAGAAGGCTCAGGTGTAGATTAGAGCATGTCACATTACATCTGAAACACCAGGTCCAAAAGTCAGCTCTCTTCAGGCTGTGGACACACAGCAGGTGTGCAGGTACATGCACTGTTGCAGGCTGCATGAGCTCACTTCTCTCCAAAGGTCAGTCTCTGTCACTCAAACCCAGCAAAACCAAAAGTAAAGAAAGAATTCAGACTTTGACTAACACCAGCTTAGTCAGGTGAGGAAAGCTGGTCATAAAATGGTATCCAGGTCTTTAAAAAATTGCTTTCCTAATGTTTGTTAAGTGGCAGCATGTAAAGGTCTCAGACATATACTCCTTATAAGGTTGTTTGGTATATGGGCTGCATAATTCTAGACCTCACAGACCAATACCTTGGGAATGGATTTGTGTACAAAACTCTCAAACATCTCCAGATGCATTGCCCAGCCCCCCACTCTTCAGTTTCACATAGGCTTATTTTAGGAAATAAATGTTGAAAACAAACCAACAAATAACACTACTGTGTAAAAATTCTCTGGAACGAGGGTTTGTTTTTATTTCTGTGGGTGTGGAGTTGAGGATCAGAGACAATAATATTCTCTATTATTTAAGATTATTAATTTTGAGAATTTCCCCAGTTCAGCTGGGTTTCTAGTCCTAAAAGGTCACTGCTATTACTTTTCCATGGGTTATTATGTGAGCAAGAAGCTAAGGGCCAATATCATGTGTTGGGTTTGTCCAGGACTCTGCCAAATTCATTTCCCGTCCTGGTCTTGATTTGCTGTTTTTGAAGCTTATTGCAAGTCAGGTCACACAGTCTTGTCTCGTTTTTTCTGATGGGCCAGAATAAATCTCTCCCAGACTGAGAGGTATAATGACTGAACCCAGCTCACTCATCACCTCTGCCTGACTGCCTCTGTAATCATGCGGGACAGCAGATCTCCAGTGGATATTGGATATTTGCTTCCTGGGTTCCCAGTGTGTTGATGGTAAAAGTCCACATTTAAAACTGCCCTCTCAAGCTCCATGTCCCATTTCCTGCGGAGGTGCCCTAGTATCAGGTTTATGAGCCTCTGCTGGGTGTGAGCAGTTTGCTCAGCCAGTGGTTTGGATCAGATATGGCTGTTTGTGCCAAGTACAGAGTGTCTGTGTGTGTGTTTGTAGGAAAAGCAGCTCCAAACTGTTGACTGGCACTTCTCTCTCCTGTGTTTGTGGGATGGCATGGAGAACTGGGGTCATCTCCAGGTGAGGAGATGTGGAGGAAGACCCACCTCACCCTGCATAACTGGCCTTCACAGTGACTTTTATGGAGGGGTCAGAGAGCAGATGGACAAGGGGAGTACATGTTCCACAGGCTTCAGAGGCAGGAACAGCATCCTGAGACCTGCAGGCCACACTTATTTGGAGCAAGACAGAGCTCTCTTTTTAGCTTCTCTCCATTCCAGCTCTAATTAGCTGTTACCATTGCTTTGGGGACATTATGGTGTTTGTAACATCTCAGCACCACATTGCCCTGATGCTCAATCTAAGTTTACTTCTGCTGCTTTCCATCATACTTTGCTTCCTTATAAGACCTGCTATTCCTTCTCAGCTGTTCTTGCCCCCCCTGTGAGCCAGCCCAGTTTCCATCTGGGATGTGGTGTAAGAAGGAAGCTCATGGGGTTTTGTCTGCATTTTTTTGATCACTCTTTCAGCTCTGGCTCTGTGAGTTGGGATGTGGGAGCAGAAGCCTAATGAGAGACTGCTCTGATTAGGTGACATTCTGGCACAAGATGCCACTCTGAGCAGGAGGGAGCTAGTGAAGAGACATGCTATCACTCTTGCTTTATTTCTCCCTTGAACAATACAGGGGCAGTTCACTGACAGCTATTTTTATTGTGCTATGTGATTAACTGCAAACCACTCTGCTGGCCTCTGCCCGTATTTATATAGAGCAAAGCAAACTGCTAAGAGCACTCTGGTTATTATGGTTCTGAAAATGAGTGTGCAAGGGAGTCCTACGTCCTGTAACTGCTGGCTTTTAGGTACCACCATGTTTTTGTCATCAGACTCACTGGCAGGCACAGCTTTAGTCGAAGCATTCCTCCTATGACAGCTCTTTACTCCATCCCTTGGAGAGGGAATATTCTTCAGCCATCAGCACAATCCTGCTGTTGTGCTGAGGAGCAGCAAGCCCACAACACAGCTGATACTCTAGGAACTGTGCTTAGTTCCTGGCAAAATGCTTCAAAAGAGAATATATATATGTGTGTATATATATATACACACACATATATATATGCTCAGAATTTCAGTGTGAGCTCTCTTCCCTAGCTGAAGAAGACCATTCTCATCTGACATGGGAGAAGTTGTGCATTGCATGACTTGAATATAAAAGTGCTGCTTGTGTTCAAGCACTGCAGTCTCTGGTTTGAATCAGAACCAGCCTGCTGGTGGCCACAAGCTTTGCAGCAGAAAGGCAGTCCATCTGTGCCCAGTATGTGCTCTGATTTATTGACCCCACTCCAGTTCCTAGCAGACAGCCTCCCACATCACACAAGTGCCCAGCTGGAGGTATTACTGGGAGCCTCACATGGGAAGTCTGGGAATGGAAGAACCTGGAAACTCAGAAGCTTCTGGGCATTAGAAGCAGACCCTTTGGATCAAGGTTAAAGCAGAGCATTGCAGAGAGTTCTGAATTGACACTGGCTATGGTTTTTGTGTCCTAGGTATCAGTAACATTGCTGCTAACATGCTGCCAGTGCAGATTTAAAGGGAAGATATTTTTAAAAGCAGTGACTAACATGTCAAATTTCACTATTCAAAAACGTTATTGTATCCCTAATATCATTCATCTCTGCTGCACTTTTCTCAAGCAGGGCTCGTGCCAGTCCTGAGTAACCTGAGTCAGGCTCCCATCTGGAGGCACTTGCTGTGCCCACCCTGGGGAGGGAGAGGGGAGATGGTGTTCTGTGTCCCCCCTTGGGCAGGACCCAGAGACTCTGCAGCAGCTCCTGAGTGCCAGCTCATTCCAAGAGAGGGGCCACTGAACTCAAACTCATTTTATCAGTCTCTCAGTGGAGTGTTTCACAGTCAAAAATGAGTTGTTTGGCCTTTCTCTCCTTTTGTAAATTCCTCTATGGTCAGCTTCTCCATGTTGGGTAGCCAGCCTTATTTTCCAAACATGCATGCAGCAAATGGCCCTGCTCTGTATAATTACAGTGCTGTGGCTTCTCCTCAGGAGCTGGGGCTTGGTGCTGCCAGAATCCCAGCAGTGAGGACTTGGGGGCACAGGGACAGTCTTTCAGTGGTGAGACTTCATACAGAAAGTGTCCATGATGCCACACAGAGAGTGGAGGAAAAGCAGCCCAGCCCTTCCCACTTCATCTTTTCATCATCAGCAAAACTAATTCCAGACCCCCGACAGAAAAGTCTCAGCCCTTTGTTCATCCTTCCCTTGTATTATTTTTTTAAGCAAATCTTAAGAAATGTGCAGGCACCCACACACATGCACAGAGTTAGATTTCAAGTCCTAACAGGAAATGTGTAATCTGGAAGATTAAAGTGCCAAGTGCTTCTTTTAAGATTGGGAACCTGACACGGATGTGATTATGAATTAGAGATTGCTCTGTGGTATCAGTGAGGGGAAAAAATGAATGGGAAAATAGAAGGGTACAGACTTGTTGAGTTCTGCAACCATCTTCAAACAGATATGGGGGGCCTGGAGGTTTTGGATGTTAGGGGATATGGGGAAGTTAAGCCAGAGTGTTACAAGAATATATTTTCACTTTTGTTAATCTTCTGTGACAGGAAAAAAATACTAATTTTTGACAAAACGTTGCAGAGTAGATGTCAGCTGGAGCTCGTGTTCTGCCTCTGAATGTGGTTTCCCAGAGAGAGCAGCTCTCTGAGCTTTCTGGGGGTGTTTCCTAACTGTACCCTTACAGTTTAGGAAGTGTACAAATACCTTAAAATTAACCCATTTAACTTTTCTCCCTTTCTATTAGTCAGAATAATGAAAAAAAGTGTTTGGCTTTGCAGTTCAGAAAAAATGAAGTGGTAGTTGGCTTTTCTGAGACCAAAAGTAACTTCAGTCTGCAGAGTGATTTCCCTGCTTTTCCTGTTGTAGCTGGGCCATCAATGCTCACCTGAAGCCCACCTTTGCCAGGCTGTGCTTCAGCCTGTGACAATGTATTAATAATGTCAGAGCCCTAGAATGGTTGAGGTTGGAAGGAGTCTCTGGAGGTATCTTGTCCAATGACACTTCTCAAGCAGGAACATCTTGAGGGATTACACAGCACCTCCCGTGTTTGGGTTTGTGCCCATTGCCTCTTGTCCTGTCCCTGGGTGCACTGAAAAGATCCTGGTTCCATCTTCCCTGCACCCTCCCCTCAGGTATTTGCACACACTGGTGAGACCCCCCAAGCCTCCTTCCTGCCAGCACTGGTGCCGTGAGACTGCACCTTCCCTGCTACCATGGCAGGGCCTTGAATGTGCTTGATCTTCTCACTAATATCTGCATAAACAGGACAAAAATGTACTGTGATACACAATTCTGTCACATGGGAGGGGAGCCACAGAAAGAGAAAAAGAAGTCCTGCCAGGTTTTTAAGATGAATTCCAGTTTGGTCAGGAAAGCTGGGGACTGGAAGAAGCTTTGAGTATGTTGATGCTGCACTGGCGGCAGCTGTGGGATCTGGGGCAGTGCTGTCCCTCTCAGCTGAGGGGTGTTGAGGTTTGCAGAAGCCCTCTCCGCTGATCACCTGCTTTCCTTGCCACACCTGCCCATCCCCTCGGGGCTGTTTGGGCACAGAGCTGGTGCACAGGCCCTTGTGAGCAGCAGCACAGGTACACACTGCCCCCCCACAGTGCCTTATCAGAGCCCCTGGGTTGTTATCTCGCAGCACGTGGAGCGCCCGTGTGCTATGGGAACAGGCTTCTGCCTCTCTAAGGGCTCTGGGGCTGTGCTCTGTACAAAGGGCAACAGGCTGTGCTCTTCCTGCTCAGCTGGGGCCTTAGGATTTTAGCTTTTATGTTTTTCATGTATTTGTAATCTTGCAATTCTTTAGTGTAGAACTCTGAACTCCATACACAGTGTGAGCTACTGCTTTCCCGTTTTGGTCAGATGCAACAATTCCTCTGCAGGCCTGGGAATCAAGGACTCCTCACTGCCTCAGGCACCAGGAAATGTAAACAAAAGTGAGTTGAGGGGAGCAAACTTGGGGTAAATTACTTCATTAGCTGAAGCTGTAACTGGGGCATTAACTCCCAATATGCAAATGGACCACACTTACAAAAATGTGAAAACCCGTGACCATTGTCCATTTTTGGGTGCAGCCCCTGGGTGGGCTTTGTCTGCCCTGAATGTACCTGAAGGTCCTTCAATAAAGAGAACTGCTTTTCATTCCCTTGATTTTGTCTGGCCTCTGTTTTTAGGTAGTCCCTAAAAGGGACTGTGCTGTGAAAAGGCATCACAGCCATGCTGGACATTGCAGCAGGAACATGGCCTGGCAGGAGCAAGGTTTTTGTCCAGGCTGCCCCATGGAGCAGGAGCAGCAGCAGCAAGAGAGAAAAGCTGCTGCCTCCCTGTCAGGCAGTGCCCACAGGCAGAGCAGAGCTGCTCTGGGGTACCTCTGGAAAAGAAATATTGTTACCACATCAGGCATAAGCAGAAGAGAGGTATTTCACCATTAGTTCTGCTGGTCACCAGGCTCCTTGAGAGTTCTCCTTCTCTCTTCCATGCATAATCCGTTCATTGGGGCCATTCCTGGACAAGCTGATGCCTCCCTTGCTGATGGATCACCTGGAGATGGGCTGGGCAGTGGGCAGGAGGCCCTGGCAGGAGCAGGTACCTTCCATGGTCCCCAGGGGCTTGAACCCATCCCTGTTGCCCTGCCTGGCTCAGGACACGAGGCAGCACCACCACAACCTCGCTTGGGTGCCAGGGGAGATCCAGGTGCTGACTCTGTCCTCTCCTCCCATTGCCCTTTGGTATCTCACCTGGGAAAAACCAACTTTCCCACTGCTTCAAATTGGTGAGTGATGTGCCTGTTATTGCAGTAGTTCCCATCCCCAAGGATCTTCCACTATTTATTCTCATAAGGGTAGGATGAACCCAGTCAGCCCCAATAATCGAAATGTCAGAGGCTGCCGAGGATTTGCTTGAGATAAATGCTTATTGGAATTTCAACATGGCAAGAAGCATCAATTTTGATAGTAATTTCCTGTGTGGAAGAGTTTCCTTGATTTCTTCTTATTCAGATATAATTTTGTACCATCTAGGCTTCCTTATATCAAGGCTTCGAAATGTAGAATTTAAAAAAAAATATTAAAAAACTTTATTAATGTAGCAGCATGCCAATATAAGTTTGCTGAAGCTGAGCTCCAAGGCAGTGCTGGAGCTGCTATCATGACTGGATTTTATTCTGTTTCTTTTTTCAGTTGGTGAGAGTATTTATTTACAGAAGCAACAGCATAAATAATTACTGGCATTTGCAGAAAACATTTAAGAAAAACAAGAAATGCGTCACACTTCAGGCTTTTCTACCTTGATTATATATGTGGGAACTGCTGTGTTAAAATAGTTTTTACTGTTGTAAGCTTGCAGTATTTGTTCTTCACTTAGATACCCATTGCACCTGATCAAGGGAGGTGGTTTCTGGGATTTTTTAAAAATGTCTTTTTTATGGTCTGGTTTGTTTGAGTTTGTTTTTAACAGACTCTGCTCAGACATATAAATCCTAATATCACAGCTCTCTTGCTGCAAAATAAGTACTTGTTATTTTATCACCTTACACGCTTGGAAAGCAAGTGCACAAAGTTTTGATGGTAATTTGTGATGTTGGGGCAACTGGAGAAGCAGACAAGGAGACAGAGTATCTCCCAGAGTGGAAAAGAAGATGAAAGAAAACTGATCTCCCTAGACTGGTATGTACTAGTAAGTTTGGCTTAAGGCCAAAACTGGTTGTCAAAGTATCACACTTCAGGACTAAACCCACAAGAGAGATTTTTAGGATGGCTCTATCAGCTTTCACTGGGTTATTTTTAGGGACCTTCTATGCTGATGGAGAGAGGCTCAGGAGTTTCTTCTATAAGTAAATGTGCCAGAAGAGGCCCACTGAACTCTTGCTTTTTGTCATCTTCTCAAAGGACAATTTTGGGGTTTTGTTCTTGACCAGGCTGCTTTGTGGGTAACTTTACTGTACAGGAACAGCCTCACTCCTTGACAGAAGATTTCCAGGGGAGTTCTGGAAATTCTTTTCTTGTCTCTTGTGATTTTTTTAATTTTGATTTTTTTTGTTGTAAGTATTTGGACACAGCTGTGGAAATGAAATTAAATAGCTGCAGCAGAGACCCATGGCATGTGCTGTGTGATGCAGTGTGAACAACCAGCTGTGGAGCTTTTGTGGAAGCTTCTCAATTCCTGGGAGCACCAAAGAAAAAACAGGATCAGTTTGGAATCTTCTCTGCTACATGCTGAATCTCCTGCTGCTGCTTGCTTTTATTGCATGGTTTCACTCAGGGGCTGTGGTGTCCCTGATCCATGGGGAATCGATGGTGGCAGCATCTTTGTGTTTCCTGGCTTGTGTTTGCAGTGAATCGTGGGGAGCTGGGTGCCATCCATGGGTGCCATCCCTGGGTGCCATCCCTGCCCAGTGATCACTGATTTCAGCTCCATCCCTGTTCCATTGCCAGAGTGCTCTCCTTGCCCCTCTTTGCAGGTGTGCCAACAGTGGTTTCCAGCTGTCCCAGGATGTACATCCCCCAGACCTGTGCTGGGTGATTCACCTGCCCATGGATGGGGGCTTGGCAGGTTCTGCCCTGTCTGCAGAGATCACTGCCTGCCTTGGCTTTGTCCTTGGAAGAACAGCAAACCCTCAGGAGCTGCTGCTGCTGCTCATATCAAACCTCTGGCCTGCTGTGCTGCCACTGCCACCCTCGAGGTGTCCGTGCCCATGTGTCACTGTTCCCTCCCTGCTGATCCCGCCCAGCATGCCCACAAAGGGCACCTCAGCATTTGTGCTGCAGCCTGAATGAGGCTGGTTTGTTTAGTGCTTTGCCACCCAGCTCAGGAGTTCGCTTGGATGTGAAGGTTAAGTTGCAGCACCAAAGGATTGATTTTTCAGAGCCTCACCAGGGAGACGTGATAATCGCTCGGTTGGGGATTTTCCTGCACGTCTCTCCACACAAGCACACCTTAATCAAGTACTCACTTGAACATGAGAAGTGCTTTCGTTAAGAGGGCTGGCATTTCAGAGATGCCCTTTGCTTAATTCCAGTTGTCTGCTTAATTAGACATTTGAGAGTGCCGTTAATTGATTGATGAACAATTAAAACAGCTTCAGCTTCTCTCCTGACTAAGATGCATTCAGCAACTAACCCTTCTTGTCTTCCCCTCTGGGAATTTGCTCAGCGTTGGGTAGCTGTTACCTTGCCTGTTTTGGTCTGTAGCTCTAGAAACACACAACACAAACACATTAGAGAGGTCTCTAAATAAACACACATTAACGTTCTGGGCTTATCGTGCACTCGGAGCCACAGTTACGCTCTGGGAAAAAGAATGCTGGATTGGTAAAAAGTAAAAGCTGCAGAAGACCGGCATTTCTTTCCTAGGATCTTGCATTTGCACTTCCACATTATATTTTATTATTAGACTGAGGGTCATGGGGCACTGTGACAGTCATGCCAACTATAAATTGCCCTTTATCAAAACAGGAAAAAAATTGGCGTGAGTATGTATTAATTAACTTTGGCCCAGGCTATCCGTGACCACCAGCCTCACCCCAATTTCTGCTGCTGGGCATGTTGTAATAACCTTTTTTCATTTAATATTTAGAATCCCCGAGGGAACTGGCAATTTGGAGACATTTAGCAGATGAAGGGGTGGCATTAAAGGGAATGTCTCGCCGGGCAGCGTGCACAGTGTGAGTGCGATGCCTCCTCTGCCCTGCCTCGGGAGCGGCCCCAGCGTGGGCTGCGGGGCCAGCAGCATGTGCGGGCGGGTTGTAGCTGCCTGTCCCAGGAGGAGCACGTGCACAGGGATCCGAGTACCCCGGGCAACACAAGGAAAAAAGTTCTGATTAAAATTAAGATTAGATAACAGAGAGAGCAGCTGCTCTGAAGTGTGCTCTTCACAGTAGCCTTGGGGGCATTTATTCCTTCTTTCTCCCACACAGCTTTGTAACAGAGCCCTTTGCTGTGAAACAAACCCAGCTGAGAGGCTCGTGGTGGTTTTCTGGAGGAAGCAGCGGGCTCCTTGCCAAGCTGTGAGGAGCCTCTCCACTTCTTTGGGTCCTTCCTGCTCACACTTGTAACTCCGACCTGGAACTGCCATATCCCAGCCCGTAGCAGCGGGCTGGACGTGCCCACGTCTTAAGTGGGGCTCCCACACGAGCACTGAGAGACACTGTGTCCTGCAGGAGCATGTAGGGCACGGGAAACCACATTCCCCTTTGGCCTTGTTTCTCCTCAGCACACCTCGGTGGTGCATCTTACTTACTTAGGCAGCAAAAAGCTGCCTACCTGGAGGGCAGGGGATGCTGTGTGCACCCCTTCGTTGTCCTCCCTGTGTGCGGGCCCCAGGTTTGCAGCAGATTCTGCCGAGGTGGTTGAAGGCCAAAGGAACAGATGTCTTGTGTGTTCTTTGCTGTGCCATGGTGTGGAGGGAGCAGTGGCTCAGGTGGACGTAGGCACATACAGTCTTGGGCAAACACAACACACATTTCTTGGAGAAAGCTTGGTAGCTGAAGAGCAGCGGACACAGCTGAAGGGTGTGCTGGTGTTGGGAGAAGGGGCAATTTTCTTCCTTTTAGCTCTGCATATTTTCACCCTCTGTGTTTCATATGGAAACAGCACTTGCAGTTTTCCACAAAGGCTTGCTTCTGCAGCCCAGCACGGCTCTCTGGCTGGCTCCCCAGCAGATTAGAGGTCCTTCCGTCTCTGACAGCAGTGTGAGACTAAGTGAACTGTTTGTTCTTCTTTTTCCAGCAGTGAAAACAGTCGGCCACTGTTTGTGTTACTGCCTTTATCTCAGGTTTTGTGCAGATTCCCTGTGCTCTCCTGCTGCAGGAGACGTGGCGTGGAGCAGTTGTCAGTTTGGGAATAGCTGTTAGCTTTGGACAGAGCTCGTGAGAGGTTAGAAAACCATTGCCTCTGTCTTCTGCTGTCACACTGTGGCTCCAGGGGTGGTGTCCCTGGAACCTGTTAAGTTCTGGGTTATAGCTTTCTTTTCTACAGTGGTTCTTAACAATTTCTTAAACCTGCCTATGTGCTAGTAAAAGGCAACATGAGTCATAGGAGACTTGATTAAAACATTAAGCAAGATCAGAATATGTTTTAATGAATTTCCTTGTTCTCCCAAATGTGATTTAAGTTGTTTTTAAGTGAAAAATGGATATATCTGCCATGCTAGGGAAAAACCTCTTAAAATATCACAATATTCTTGTTAAAGAGAGAAAGAACATGGTCTCAATGGTCAGAGGTGTGATGTTACAGTCTGAGTTTGTCTCTGTGTAAGGTAAGAAGAGCTGGCATTTAAAGGTGTTAATTGAAAAGCACAATAGAAGATAAGACAATAAAGCTGCTGTCTCTTCACCTTTCCTGGCTACTGGGAGCTGACAGGGGCAGAGGACTGCACACATGCTGACTAATGATGCTTTGAATGCCTCCCTGGCTGCTTTGATTCCCTCCTGGCAGCCTCCAGGAGGTGAAGCCTTCACCAGGGGCTTCCTCAGCAGCGTGCTGAGTTAAGCTGGGTAGGTAACGTGCCCTGCCATACAGGAGGTGGGAGAACTCCTGTGGATGGGGAGCTGCCTGTTTGTCAGTGAGATAAATGAATATTAAGTTCATGCCTGAAGTATTGCTCGTCCTTAGGGCTTGCAAAATCGTTAATTTTTTCAGTGATGTTTCAGAAAGTCCGAAGTTGGATGTGGAACCTGGTTTTCATGAGCAATACTTCCCATTTCTTCCTGCCAGGTAGCTCCACTACAGGCACAGCCATAGCATCATTACCTGATTTTCTTTGCTGTTCCTGGTTTTGTCAGGCCATCTTCCAGGCTGAAGGAGTACTGGTTTGTGGGGGGCTGGAAGCACTGAAGGTGGGAGTGACGCAGACTGACATAATGCCAAGCCCAACAAATGCTCTCCTAAAGGACTGATGGATATTTATTCAAAATTATTCAAAATATCCTATCAGAATTCCCTTCTCACAGTTATGATATAATTGTAGAACAGCTAAAGCACATTTCAGCTTTATATGAAGTCTTGAGGATCTTGTTTTTTCAAGAAAAGTTTTCTGATGTCTCCAGCATTGTTTTCCCAGAGCAGGGAGTAAAATTGTCACCATTGCTACTGGCATTAACACAGTGAGGCCAGGGTTTGAGTCTGGGAGGATGAGCAAAGTCAAAAGTTCAAAATCCAGTTCCTATATGACTTGAAGCCTTTCTTAACACTGCACTGGAAGAGCTTGCAGCAGCCTTGACATAATGAATATATGGAAATCTTCAAACAGAAGAATTCAAATATGGCTCCTTCAACCCAAATTGAGGTATTTTTCTCAATTTCAGGAGAGCAGCTCAACAGCTTCCAGAAATATCTACACCCCTTGGTATGACTCTGATTTTAGTATTTTACACTCAAAACCCTTCACTGTTCATTTCTGAAGCTCTGAGGACCCTGCAGAGGACTGCCCTTGAGAAATTAACTTTGTGTTAACTACTGGAAATCTTCTGTTGGCTCCTTCCGTGTGTGCAATGACACTGGCTCATGCTGGAACCCCATTTCAGTGCCTGGATTTCCAAAATCTCCCGAGACACAGAAGGCTTCCTGTCGGTCCAAAACTGCTGTGGGAATGGCCCTTCCTGTGGCCCTTGAGGAAAGTCCCCTGAGACGTGTCCAGCCATATGAATGGCTTTAATGTTTAATTCATGCTGTCAAAATAAATCATCTCGTTCAGATGAACGGTGCTGGAACCAGTTCGGAAGGAGCTCAGGTGCTTCCCAGACGGACAGATTTCCCCGTAAGTTCTGTGGCGTTTTGCAGGTGGGGTCCTTGGCGAGGTGCTGAGTGAGCAGATGTTCTGGTGGGAGGTGGTAGCTTGCTTCTAGCATGAGATTTTCTGCAAAGGGAAGGGATGTTGATCTGGTACCACCTTTCTCTGTCAACACATGGTCTTCAGTGCCCTCCTAGGAAGATCACAGCTATCACAGTGGATATAATTTTCATCTAATTATATGATGCCACTTTGTACCACGGTGGAAAGCTCAGTAGTTGGCTTTCTACAAGCTCAAGTTGCAGCCTGTAGTGCAGCAGCAGTAGTGCTAACAGAGTCAGCAAGGGCTACTTTGGAACAGTTTTATTTATTTGGGTTTATAAAGTGGCTTATCCAAAAGTAAGGAACAGTTTTACAAAGCAGTTGTCGTAGACTAAATACCAGATTCCCCAAACATCTGTTGCAAAAGCTCTGTTAAATTCTCATTCCGTTCTATGGGGAAAGCCTGAGAAAAAAACAAGCAGACCTTTCAGAATGAGCTAAAGGAAATTAGTTGCAGACTGAGGAGGAAGGGAGTTGAGGTTCCCAGGAACATGTATTCTCATTTTTGCTATGGTGAGCTGTTAGCTGGAAAATTCCAGCTGCCACAGACAGGACTGGACAGAAGACAAGTCTATTAAGCACAAACATCTTCCAGAAGAAAATAATTTAGTTAAGCTGTATGGAGACAGGCCGTGTGTAATTTGCTGGGACAGACACCTGCCCTCACACGTGTTCCAGGTGAAGCCCAGGTACCCAGCTGTGTGCAGGTGTGGGTGCAGAGGCTCTGCAAAGGTGTTTGGGCTGCTCAGGGCAGAGCTCAGCCCTTTGCATCTCTGGTTTATGCAGGCCTGGGCCCTTTGCTTGCACTTTGGCTGCACACTTGAATCAGCAGCACTCGTCCAGCCTTTTAATGGTTGTACTTGTTTTCCCTTCCCTTAATTTTCTGAGGATATAGCAATAAACCCCACTGTTCCTTGAGCTCAGATGGACACACAATATGTACAGAGCGTGCCAGCTGCAGGCTGGGTGGTGCAGCCCAGCCAACTACTGTGGAGATGTGGTGCATCTAAATGTTCTAAAATACCTCCTTGTTTAACCTGTATGTCCTAGAGTATTTTTTGGAGTTTAATAACTAGCATTAGTCTGGTAAACTGGTCCAGATAGTTCCTTTCTCCAACTTCCAGCTTTTAATCAGTCTGTTTTCATATTAATAAAAGAGCAAGTTATGTAATTTCACTAATATTAGCCCCAGGCACCTCACTGCTGAGAATTTTGTGGTACAGAGCTATTCTCTGAATCCCAAAGCTATGTGTAATTGTACAATACACAATTCAGCTCACCATATGCACTTCATATAATTGAGAAAATTAACTTAATTTTATCCACTATTAAACCCAGCTTTAAATGAGAAATTAAACTAATTAATACAATGGACAATTCTTCTTGCCTCTAATAAACCCTGTTTGTATTTTGTTGGTGTCAAGCAGGGTTTATTTCATTATGGAACAATAAATATGCCTGAGCATCCAGCCATTTGTCAGTGCAATCAAGGACACACATAATTAAAAGGTAGAGCTGACTGACCAAATAAAGTTAAAACCCCAAACAAACACACATTCATATCTTGTCAGAAATCTCTGGTAGGTGTCAAGTCATGCCCACATCTTGGAAGGGAGAGGTAGGTTGGTTGGTAATTGCACAGCAGCCTGTGTATGGCTCATGTCCAGTGCTCATCTTGACAAGCATTTATCTATCTCACAACTTTCTGCATTTGTTGCTTTGTTGTTTTTATATTTCATTATTCTGATACTGCAGAATGTCCTCCTGGCCAGAAGTGTAGCCACAAGGAAGAATGGGTGTGATCACAGACTTGGGATTCAACAGATAAAACCCATGTTGATCAGATGTTGATCTGACTGTTAGTCAGATCACGCCCACCATTTTCCCTGCCAAAAGTCACTACAATCCATTGACACAAGGAGAGCAAAGTGTTAGATTTCCTTTGACCCTTGGAGATTATAAGGTGTAGAGTTATGTTAATGTCCAATCACTGGAATCTCAGAGTTCCTCCTGTATGGCCAGGAAATCAGCCAAGAGCAAAATAAACCTGGTCCTTCAAATGTTCTCTGTGCTTTTGACCCACCTTTGGAGAGCCATTAGCACACGATGCCATGTGGATCCCACAGGCATCCTGGGGACTCCTGTACAACACCTGTGTCTCAAACAGCTGCTCAGACCAACATCTGGCTTTGCCCCAGATCATTTCTGCAGTTTGGTAAACGTGGAGTTTGTCACAGAGGCTGCATGTGGGTCACATCCCACTTTGCCTGCAGCAAGCAGAACAATTTCCTTGTGGGATCCTTTCTCTGTAAGGCTGGCCCACATTCCTGTGGGACTGCACGATGGATCATCAGCTTCTCCACATCTCCCTGTGCAAGAGGAGCTGATGCCTGGGCTGTGCTGAGCCCAGCTCTCCTTTCTTGCTCCCTATGTGGAGACTGGGCAGATGTGAGAGAGCAGATGTGCCAGAAGCCACTTCTGTTTTATGTGAATATCTTGTGTCCTAGGCTGGGGAGATGCTTGTCCTCATGAGAAACATTGCACCTATGGGTGGGTGCATGAATGGTGTATGCTTGCAGTTCTTATTGCTTAATTAGACAATTTAATTAAGATATCAGTCAAAATAGTGCCAGTGTTTACCTGCAGTGCAAGGGGAGCTGTTTCTGACTGCTGGGATGAACAATGCAGACACTTTTCTGGTAACTGTAAGCAAATAAAAAGGGTGGTTGTTTCTGGCCTTAAAATTTCTTCCCAATAAATTCATTTCCTGCATTTCATTAACTCTGACCAGTTACCAAGGGGGCATTGGAATCTTCTCTGCCCAATCTGTTTTAATTTTGCATGTCACATGAATTTACTTCTCAGTTAGGAACTGGTGTAACAAGATAGTGGAAATAATATCTTTGGCTGAAATATGTTCAGAACAGGTTCACTGTTAAGAAAACCCTCAAGTAATTCAGTCCTTGTTATTATAGCAATAAGAAGCTTCAACAAGATCTCAAATCTATATTTGACCTTTAACTCAGCAAGGCAGAGCTGAATTAGCATCATACATCTGAACAGAGATTTTGATTTCCAGAATGAGGTGTGAGCTTTGATCTCATTCTCCAGTTTTGCAAGCCATATTGTAGAAATGAGAAATGTGGGGTTTTTTCCCAGTCTGCCTGTTTGTGGAGTAAATGTTAATAACATATTTCCCCCTCCTTTATGGGCTTTTACATATGAGTGCTAGATCTGATCCCTTGCTCCATGACTGTACTCACTTGGCATATAAGTGAGGATTTATAAGAGAGTTTAACTCTTCTGAATGATTGTGGGGTCAGAGGTTACTGCTGCTTTATGGTATGGTCTCAAGCACAAAATGTTGTGATGTTTCAGTCCAGGTAGGAGAGTTTATGGTATGAGCTTCCTGTGGTAACACAGTTTTTAGGAGGAAAATGATTTTGTACATCCTAGTGGCTCTAAACAAGAAAAAGGGCTTTCTTGAACAGTGTGTACGTGGCAGGCTTAAATCTTTGATACCCCAATAAGGCCTTTTAAATACCTGACATTTGGAGCAGTGATGCATGCCATGGAGAGCATTCTCCATGCAGGATGGGCTCCTCGGAGGTGATCTCAGCAGGTCCAAGGGGAACTGCAGGAAGGTCAAGAGTGACCTCTTTCTTCTTAATTCATCAAGGCAGCCTCATGCTATTGCAGGTATAAAGCCTGCAAAGGTAAATGGAGTATAGCTCAGTCTCAGCCCTCTGGTGCACAGATCCAGGAGGTCATGAGAGGGGTTCTCTGCACTGGACTTCCTCTACTGCAGAAAAACATGGTTGTTTCCACAGCATTAAAGTGCATGGGACAAAGTGTTACTGGTTATGGGATCCGTATGTCTCCTGACATGTTTGTGCAAGCCGGGAGAGTGAGTGAAAGCTTCTGCGGGTTTTCCTTCTTTTTCTCCCACTTTTCTTTTTTCTCTTGTTTAGCGGATGGAGGAAGGGCTTTGTTACACTTCTGAAGCCAACTTGTGTCACAAAGAGAGCATTTGCGCTTTGTAACTCACATGTGTGTGACTGCTCTTTGTTCACTCACAGACAGTTCTTTAGCTTGGAAGCCTCCAAAAAGGTTTCTCAACACAGCAGGAGATCCTTGCCAGAGCGAGGGGACAAGGAGTGAATTTAATCTAATACACACTAGAAAAGCCATGCTGCTGCACAGGTGCTGAATGCAGTGCTGGTGCCGTTCTGAGCTGGATGTGCAGGCAGCTGAAGGGGTGGCTGATATGCCCCACGCTGGCCCTCAGCTGCACAGCTGAGTCCTTCCAGTGCCTCTGCAGAGCCAAGCTGTTCTCTCCACACAGTGCACTAACTGGGAAACAGTTTGGGAGTATTTCAGTCCCATCCTTCTGCCACAGCTTCCTTTCCCTCTACTTTGATGTTCTTGTTCCTCTGTCATCTTTTTCTGCTCTCATTCCTCATTTGCCCTTACTTACCTGTTGGGTTATTCAGGTGTTTTGGTGGCACTCTGAAGTTGGACAAATTGTAGCAATTCTTCTCCCCAGGCTGGCCTTCAAAACATTCCCCGACAGCAACCCCAGAGCAGAATTGTTGAAAATGAACCTCCAGGACTGTAGTGCCCCCTTGTCAGTGCAAGGAGGAGGATTGAGGCATCTCAGAGTTTTTGATTCTGGAGTAACAGTGCATGGTTCAGGCTCCTAAATGAAAAGAAATTCTGAGCTAGCTTAAGTTCCATTAAACGAGGGAGGAAATATAATGTGGCTTGGTGCAGGCAGCAACACACTTATTTTGTTGAGCTGATTTGTGACTTTTTTTTTCTTGACTAGGGATAAGAGAACTGATAGAAGGCAGCTAGAGGTGGCCTTTGCAGAGGGATTATCATCAGAATTTAAGCATAGTGATAAGAGTCCTGCCTCTGTCTTCATAACTCCTCAGTTTAATTTGCCATCCTTGTGGAGTTGCTGAGCTTGTGCTTGAGAACTCAGGAGGATGTGAGTGGTAATGTAGCCAAGCATAGAAAGGTTTTAAAAATTATTTTCCCAAGAAAATCCCTTAAATATCAAGAGCAGCAAACCGCACAAGGAAGATCAGTTTTTTATGATTACTGCAGCTTATTTGGGTCAATGAAGAATGTCTGCTTTTATTCAGAGAAAGTGTGACTGGGGCATAAAAAAACATTACAGGGACTGTTGAGAGATTTTTAAGTTCCTTGTGATATGTGAGGAACACCCAGGAGGCTCTCAGAACTTTTTTTTATTATTCTAAAGTTGTTTTATGTTGTGCTTGGTCTTTATATGGAACACCAGAACTGTCAATGCTTCAAGCTCTAATTGAGTCGAAGGTAGTTACGGGGCTCAGCAGGAGAAATGGTACTTTACAGGTGGTCACATTAAATGATCCAGTGGCCCCCTTCTGGCCATAAAAATGTAGGCTTTTTTTCCCCCCATTATCCTCAAATGTAAAATATGTACTGAGCTCTTTGTTAGCCTTTAAATCAATCTACAGAAGCTGCTGAAAGCAAACCCAGAGTTTTTATACCAGATTATGAGAAGTATGAAGAGAATGAAAACAGGAAACAAAGCATGTCTAAAATAAACCAGTGTCCAGCCCAGGAGAGCTAAATCAGAGTGTTACAGTGTCAGAATGTAATACAAAGCATAGCAAACTGTTTTGTGCATTGCAGGGCCTTCTGCTTGCTGCACTACTCTGATGTTCTGCATGCAAGTCTGTACAAGGTGCCCTCAGAACCTGGCAAACCCAGGAGATGAGGAACACTCCTGCACTGCTGGGACAGCTCATCACCTCAGCTGTGGGACTCTGGCTGGTGTCACCAGCTGTCCCTGCAGCAGTGCACGGTCCCCAGGGCTGAGTGTGCCATGGCACCCCCTCCCACAAAGTGCCATGAGCGTGTTCTGCTCCTGGGGGCTGCTGCAAAGGGCTGCCTGAGGGCTGAGGGCTTGCCAAAAGCACTTGGAACAGAAGGTCTCCCTTTAGCTTTTGTTACATCCAAGTGAGTGCAGAGAGAGTGGGAGTCAGCCAGGGGTTGGGGCTGCTGCCCCACAGGGAGGCTGGGAGTCCTGGGGTTCACCCTGCTCATTGGGTCCACTGACACTCCTTAAGAGAGGGCTTTGGGTCATGGGACTGGAAACGTAAAGGCTTTTACAGGGCATAGATGCATTAAGTTTAAAGATCAATTGCATTTTTTAAGAAATACTTGGTGAAGGTGAAGTATGTCCATAGGGATGTGCATGAGGAGATTGTGACTTTCTGAGGCTGAACAGCAAACATCAATGACAGAAGAGGTAATTTAAGCCAGATACAACAACAAACAGATGGGAAACTGCATACTCTGGATTGTTGTTCTCTCCCAGCTATAGCAAGGACTGACCTGATACATCTCCCACTGCCCTGAACAGGGACAGCACTGTCCCTGGTCACTCACTCACATTTCCTGGCTTTTTGTCCCCCATGGATCTCCTGGAAAGCTTGTTTGCTGTTCTGTGCAGCTCCTAGATTGGGTAAGAAGATGTAATCATCTTTTCTTATTGCATCATTATTTATTGGAAGCCATGAGGTGTGTCCAGGCATGTGTGTCACGAGCCACTCGCTGTGGTCACACCACTGAGCTGGGCACTTATCCCACAGGGGCTTTAGTTCCTGTGGCACAGAGTGGTTTCCTTCTGGACTTCCAACCCCAAATGGCACAGCTGGTATTTCTGCTGGTATTGAGAGGTCCAAGACTTGGCTGCTTTGAAGTAGCCACTGAAATAATGCTGACTGCACTCCAAGGTGTGAGCAGAATGAGACTTCACTGGTGGCTTGGTCTGCAGGCAGTGGGGACAGGTCACAGCTGTCAGTTTACACCTGGGGATAGTGAGGACAGGTCACAGCTGTTCACACCTGGGTTGCTGTCTGGCTGTGATGGGTCCCTGGTGCTGCAGATGGCAGAAGTCGGCCTCTTGCAATTGCTGGGGGTGGGTAATAATTTCGCCTTCTCCTCCCCTAATAATCTCTCTGTTCAAGATAGACTCAAAAAACTGCAAGGCATGTTTAACCTACTGTTAAAAGCCCTTTGCAGGCATTAGGGCTGCCCCTGTGTTGGGCTATTTTGGCAAAGACTTCTCTTTAAATATAATAGCATTACCTTAAAGGCTCTGTGCTGCCCTGGTGAGAGCACAAGATATTTCAGGCAGCTTTAGAAACTGGGAGAGGAGGCAGGAGGAGAAAATGCTGCACAATTGTTTGATGTGCTGATCAAAAGATAAACTAGAATCAAATTAAACCCCAAGGGTTTGTACAACCTTGCTTATGTTTTATGCAAACCTTCCTCTACCAAAGGAAATAAAACACTGTTGCCTTTCAAGGCAGATGGAGTGCAAACGATGAGCAATTTTTCCCTTTTTTATTCCACGGTTTACGTTGTTGCTTTACAATTTCTCCTTACCTGTACCACATCATTTCTGATCATTAGGAGTATGGTACTTGCTATTGATTCTACCACTTTGAGTCCCTCTCTTGTGCTGGCTGGAGAAATGGAGCCGTTTGTCTCTCATGGTTTCTCATCAAAAGGCCAAAGGTGCACAGTGGGCAGGCAAGGAGGAATTCATTTCATTCCCTGAAACCAAGGGGGAATTCAAAAAATGGACTTTTTCAAAGGCACAGACAAAATCTCAAAATCCAGGTATCTTCTGAAATTAAACACCTCTCAAATGTTCTAGGTCACCTAAAAACACAGAGGAAAGCGTGTAGGAAACAGTTTGTCTCAGGTACGAACAAGTCCCAAAATATCTTAGAACAAAACCTGCCAGTGCTGCTGGCAAACATGAGAGCTTTGCTCTTCCAGCAACAAATACAGCACAGTTCTCCCCTGTTCCTTGGTCTGTAGGAGCAATCCTGGGAACAGGAGACAGTCCTGAGCTGTGGGACTGATTCTATCAGTAAGGGGTTTGGATTTGCTTTCTTTGGCTCTCGCAGTTTTTGAGCAGCAGAGCTCCCGAAGGCATTGGTAGGTGCCTATGTGCAGACCTGCACGCGTGAGCACAAGCGCTTGTTTGGCCTCAGCTGGACTGAAAACACGAGTGAGGTGTGCACAGACCCTACAAAGCTTCAGGTGGTGACAGCCACTGTCGTGCCCAGGCTCACAGGACTGGCCTGACAGGCTCTTTCTCCCCACCCCTCTGGGCCCTGCAGTTGTTCAGCAGCATAGGCGTTTCAGGGGGCACGTGCTGCCTGCTCTGTGTTTGCATCATGTTTGCTCCCTGGTGAAGGGCTTATCTGTGGAAGTGAAATGAAGAAATTGGCCTGTGCCAGGAGACCCAGATTGAGTTTACAGGATGGTTTTTGTCTTAAGAGTTTGATTTCCAGCAGGTCTGCTCAACTCGTGTTTCCAAATAGCAGGAGTCAGTGTTTTCCTTGGACAAAGGACAAAGTCAGGCAGTCACTGCTTCAAGTTTCTGGTTCTTTATCTTATCATGAAGGAGCGTAGGATGGTTTTTAGAAGGTGGCTATTGCCATAACTACTATGATCATGTTACTTGCTTGGCTGTATTCCTGGCCTTTTGTCTTTGGGGAGCTGACTAAGGAAATGCTAAAAAAGCTACTGGTGGTTGACTCCACAAAATGACAATGCCGGGTTTATAGGCAGGGTTTCGAGGCACTGTCTCATTTTTCATGATCCCACGTTTATCCCCTCTCCACTGAATCCCCTGTGCTGGAGACCACCTCTGTGCCTGCTTGTTGTACCTGTGCAGGCTGAGCCCACCCTGCCAGCACAGTGCAGTGACACCCTCTGGCATTTGGGAATTGTGGGCTCTGCTGGAGCTGCCCTGGCTGGGTGGGTGTGATGTGCATGGGTGGTTTTTGCACAGTGCTGCAGGAGACAGCCCTGCCCTGGGCTGTGGTGCTGTGGGGACAGGCAGAAGTGCGTCCTTGGGTACAGCACTTCCTGGCATCTGAGTTTGTCCAGTGTATTTAAAAGACAACATTAGATGAATGAAAACTGATGAGGGATGCAAGGCACTGAAACTCCTCAAGACTGTCAACTTTAAACCAGTTTTTATCTTTAAATTTCTTTTTTTTTTTTATCTTTTAAATTCTCACTGCCGTGGCAATCTATGTACAGATGGTGATAATATGGAAATGCTGACATTCACAGAACCTTTTTCTATCACAAAACTTCTCTATAAAGATGGAGTTTTGAGATTCTGGAGCTCGATACACTGCATTTTCCCGGCTTATGCAGATGGCCCTTCCTGCTACATGCCTGTCAGTCATAGCACAGGGACAGACAAAGAACAGCCTGGTGGTTAAAGGGCAAACAAGAGATGCAGGAGTTGTAGTTACAGCTCCTGGTTCTGCTGCAGACTTGCTGCACAAACTTGAGCACATCAGTGCTGTGTCTTCACAAAGCTTCCTTCACCTCCCCTTTTCCTGTGGTGTCCAGAGGCTGTAAATGCTTTAGAATGTGGAAAGGCCTTTCCCAGAGCTAAGAAAGCTGCCCTGTACATCCATACAAGCATGCAGCCAGAACCTATATTACACTGATGTCTGTTGGCAGTAATTGCTAATGAGGAGTGGCATTTCTCCATCTGCCTCTCCTCCCAGGATCTGCCTGTGGCAAGTGCCTTGGAACAAATCTTGCAAGGACCAGGCAGTAGCCTAGCTCCTTCCAAACCATCTCACACCTCTCCCTTGTTCCACCAATACATGCAAGGAGATCAAAAGTTCTTCCTTGGCAATAGCATGGAGGAGGCTTGCTCTGGAAGAGCCCTTGTGGGGAAGTCTGTGGCAGCAGAAGATGAAGCAGTGCAGTTCCTTCATTTGAGCAGCCCTTACACAAACTCCTCTGCAGTGAGGGTAATTAATGGATGCAACCTATTAGAAAATGAAGCCCAATTCAACTGCTCTGGCTTACAGCAGCCAATTCACTGAATCAGAACTACATCCATTAATCACAGGCTGTTGCTTTTGTTATCGTAATTGAAGGTTGGATTCAGGCCTGAAATCCAACCCAACTCACTGTACTATCCTTGACTATCACTGTTATTAAAAAAATGTAATAGAAGTCTTATCAACCCAGGTATTCCTTGAAGCGAGTACAGGAATGGATTTTTAAAGCAACAACAAACACACATGGCTGATGTGGCCAGACTTCCCACACCCAGTAACTCTCTGCTGACCTTACTTCTCAGCTGAGGCTCAAACATGGTCAGCCTGCTTATTCTCTGGGGCAGGCAGGATATTGATATGTACAAGAACTGTGCTCTTGTAGCCTTCAATGGTCTGTCAGCTCACAGAGGTAAGCAGACAGGCATAGGCCAGGAAAGGCATGATGGAAACCAGGGAGTCTGCTCAGCAGGAGTGAGTAGAAAGAAGGCCACGGGATGGGAGTCGTGGCAGAGCTCAGGCTTTTGGAGAGGAAGCTGGGGAATTCTGCCCTGGTGTGAGCTGTGTGCCAGCTGCCAATCTGATGCTTCTAGGTGGAAGGTGCTAAGAAAGGTGTGCTTGAGAAGGAGGGCGTGGAAGCTACCCAAGGCAGGAAGATACCATTATTTTTCCTTTTGGGCTGACAATGTGTTATGTTTCAACTGATGTTAACCAGTAGTTTTGCAAAGTAAAGAATCCACTTATCAGATGTTGTTTTCCAAATGGTGAGGCACACTGTGGTTTCAGTGAAGTATTTAATGGTCTGGAGCAATCACAATTATCTATCAGCTGCTATCCTCTTTGGGTGAGGTAAATACGGAGCACAAGACCTGCAGCTTAGCAGGGTTGTCTCCTGTCCAGACTGTGATGAGATACTAAGGTGTTGCAGTCCCTCAGAATGGCACTGTCTGTGTTGAAGAAGGAATGCCAAATTCCCAAGGAGAAGCCATGTAACAAGGATTCAGCTTTGCCATCAGTTTGTGGACTACAGGATAGTTGCCGATTTCAAGCTGGGCTGCCAGGCTTGTTGGTTACAAAAAGCAGCAGGATGTGGGGCTCATACAGCTGGATTTAGGTTGGAAACATTTAGCCTTCTCTGTCCAAGCCTGTGCTACTAGGCTGCCTGCTGTGTCTTCTCTGCTGTTGGGTTGTAATGGAGCTTGACAAGGATTTTTCCCTCTGCAACACTTGGAAGAACTAGGCTTCCTTGCACATTCATGGAGATTATTTAGTGACACCAGTACCAGAGCCCTGGTGGAATTGAAACAGCGAATGAGTAACAGCCCGTAAGTAACTGTGGCGACACGACCCTTGCAAGGAATCTTCTGTGATTTATTTTAAACAAAAACAATATGTAAGTTGTGGTTCATTGAAACAGTTGATCCTGAGGAACAGTTCTCTTCTGGAAAATGTGTACAGTAGATGTGCAGGTGCATCAAGAGTCTGGTTAACACAGGGTGCATGTGACCTCTTTGCAGCTCTGAGCGTGAGCTGGTTTCCTTGCTCTTTCTTGCATCTTCAGCTAAAGGTTCACCTGGTTCCAGTCAGGGTAACTGCACTAGGTAACTGCACTAGGCCTGCTGAGTCTATATTTAATAATAGTATTTTTTGGCAGTACCAGGGAGCAGAAGCTCTCCCCAACTGAGTTTGCAAGGTACCAGTTAGGAAAAGAACATGCGTGTCAGCTGCATGCATGCACACAGACATGTATATAAATAAATATACATAAACATCTCCTCCCCTGAGCCACTGCAGTAATCAGGCAGCAGTACCTGGAATCACTGTCAAGGAGCTCTGCCCCTAATTGCTTTTCAGTTGGTGCACACGTGAAGCACAAATCAGTGGGACAAAGGAAGCATAAGGCTGCAAACAGCTGGTGAGGAAGGCAGAGGTGTACTCAGCAGGGATCAACTCTGTTCAGCACTTGGAAATTGGGGAATGCAAATGACAGCTTTCATGGTACCCAGGGAGCATTTGGGGACTGGGAATTCAGCAGGCAGGCTGTCTCACTCTCTGCCTCTTGATTGGTTTGGATGAAACATGAAGACAAAACAGACTTAGCTGCCTTTTCAGCTGATAGGGGCCGTGGAACCACTCTCACCATGGTCAGCCTAGAAGACAACCAGAGGCTGAAGGCAGGGAGGAGGAGGAGGAGGAGGAGGAGGAGGAGGAGGAAGCGTGTTGGTTCTTGAACTTCCTCCCATTGTGGTTGATCAAAAAGGTGTTTTCCTTGTGGGTGTTCTCAGGCATGGCTGCATGTGCTGCTGGATGGGAACTGCCAGGCAGATCATCTGAGCAGGATTTATTCTAGTCACTAACCCAGTGGAAAGAGGCAGTGTCTCTGGAAACAAGGGATGTGTTCGAACTTCAGTGTCTGTCTGGGGCTGAATGCACAGGGTCACATCTAATTTTGCAAGCAAACAGTTCTGGCCCTGTCCAGACCTTGGTTGGGAGGTGGAAAAGAAAATCCAGATATTGTTGGCACATACTGAGGAGCCTTGGGGGAAGAATTAGACCACAAAAATGAAGTGAGTATCAAGATTGCATTTTGGGTGCTGTGGCTTCTGCAGACAGGTGGTAGGAAAGACAGCGTATGCTACAATCTGAAGTGCCTTAAGTGGTTTAGACAGGGCTTTTCAGGCACTTCTTTTTCTCTTGTTCTTGGGTTGTTGAAGGTGCAACTGTTCCAAAAGTCCAGTTACTGACTTAAATGCTCTCTTTACATGTAAAGTAAATTCCTTACTTTATATATAGACAAAATGAAGAACTGATACAAATATTTAGATACGCAGCAGGCCTGTCACGCACAAGAACCCCTGTCCAGTGGATATCTGCTCTCAGAGCTGTTCTGCAGGAGAAGCCTAAACAGCAAATTGCAGACTATCCCCTCTGCATCCTATTGCACCTTTTCTCCAAAGGAAACTTAGAAGAAACCATGAATATCTTTTACTGCCAAAGGCAGATATCTTAGAAACAGACAGGTTAAAAACATTTTGGTTATTGGGTCTTTTCAGCTGTCTCCTGAACATCTGCTGTAATGTCAAGAATACTGAGTTTATGACTACTTAAACCAAGCTTGTTCCTAGCTGTGTGCCATTGTACTGCGTGTGCAATTTGTTGTAATAGCTACTGTAGCTTCTGATTGTCTATTAAAATACTAAACAACAGCATAGAATTAATACCTAACGTATCTGGACTCCGTCTGAGGGCTTTTCATACTCCAAGGAATAGGGGGAATAGCAGGGGTACAGAACTGAAACGCCGGGGAGCAGAGCTCTCTCTGCTGGGGGAGGAGCAGCCAAGGTTGCATCAGAGGACACTTGACAGCGGCTCTGTGGGTTTGCCCCGGGGCAGGGGCAGAACAACACCTGTTCCCATGAGCTTTCCACGGGGTGTAGGGAGGGCAGCAGGCTGGGTGCTTGGGCAGCCAGCAGTGCTGTTTCTGCTGTCTCTGCTGGCCAGGCTGTTTTCCACCCGTCTCCTCTGCCTTCCCTCCTGGCACGGCTCCGATGGCATGGCAGAGACAGGAGCATCAGCCGCTCCTCGTCTAGGGGGAGATCAAACCCAGCCCTGCTCCTGGGAGGTGCTTTGCCCCCACTCGCAGAGCGCCACTCGCTCGTGTGTCTCCTGCGCTCTGACAGCAGATAAGAGCATGGGAGATGGACTGCAGAGACCAGGCAGTTGTTTGAGGAAAGTTTCAGCCTTGTCCAAATGACGCAGGAAAGCCACTGGGGGCTTGCAGCATCCACCCAGAATAGGGAGCAGGAAGGAGGGTGGCTAGGGAAGCACACTCTGGCTGGCTGGGTTTGTCTCTGTGGGGTGGGTGATGGCATCCTTTGATCCCACAGCTTGGCGTTCTCTCCCCCTGAGCAACTCTGGCTGTTCAGCTCACTGCCATGTGATTTGGGCACAGCAGCATCCTTGTAAACCTACTGCTGCCCTTAAAGATAACATTTAGCTCCCTGGTGTTTTCTAAAAGGCTCCATGTGGTGATTCCACTCCCATCTCAGAGGAACATCTGCTGTTCTGAATAAATATAAACCCAAAGCCTTTGCTCACCCCAGGCACTGCAGCACCCTTGCAAGGCAGAGGTGTGCAGCTCTGAGAACCATCCTTTGTCCTCTCTCTGGTACTGACTGTCCTGGTGTGTCCTGGCTTGCAGGCACAGTTTGAAGGGCTTTGTAGCCCCCTTCATGCTCAGTGAGGTACATTTTTACCTCATCAGAGGGATCCAAGTTCTGCTTATAACTGCTCACTGCTGCACTCTGACATGAGGGAGCCAGGGAACTTCCCCTGCAGGGAGCTGGCAGCTGCTGGGGTTTAGGAGAGGCCCAGTGGAGTCACTTGCTAGAGAGTAAAGCTGGAGTCACCTGCTGCCTCAGGTAAAGCCACAGCTGTGCTGCTGCTCTGTCCTGCTGCCTGTGGCTGCCGTGCCACAGGCTCCTGTCAGCCTGGCAGGATGTGTGGAGCAGACCTGTCAGAAGCGCTGGGATGGCCTGCTGAGCCCCAGGGACCTCCCCCATGCCTTCCAGCCCAGGTGTGTGTGTGCTGCTCTCAGCCTCCCACCCACAGCCCTTTGCCAGGGCAGGGGTTCTCCTCGGGCAGAGGCTTCCTCTGGTGCTGCACCACGCCAGGGACGCAAGAGTGACACAAGCCCAGCCTTATTCTGCTGCAGGACCTGCAGCTGGCATCATGTGTGACTTAGATAAGTCAGCATTTTCTTCCTCTGTGGCTACCTCATCCTGCTCAACAGAGAGAGAATTTAAAAAGAAATCCATCTGGATTCAAAACGCTGGAAATGTGGGGAAAAGGGTGCAGAAGGGGTGCTCCTGAGTAGCACATGCTCGCCAGTTGCTAGCAGATTTTCATGGTTACTTCCATTGCTTTAACCTGTTTGCTTCACAACAGGAGAGTTTTGGAAGGCAAATTTCAGTGCTTTTTGAGAGCTAGGCTCCTAAAGATGCCTGGAGTTAGACACTCAAAATAACATCCTTGAAAATACTAATCAGATTATTTTAGTAGTTCAGCTCCTTGGGGAATAATGGCTGGAGTGGACAGGAAGATAGCCAGACCAAGAGCTTCCCTCATGAGTCACCTGCCCTGACCTCAAGAGCCAGGTTGAAGGGCTGCCACATTTCAGGGTCACTCAGCTGTAGGTTGGTAGCAGTAAGTAGATGTTGTCCTGGGTCCAAACAGCACCAGCTTTCTTAGATCCAACTTCACAGTCTTGAGCATGCTCTGGAAGCAGGGGTTCAGCAGACACTGCTGCACAGGGGGCACATCCCTCCCACAGCAGAGGCAAGAAACTTTGAGCAAAGTGGAGAGCAGCCCACGTGGGCCTCCCTGCAGTGTGGTCCCACCTGGGGCTCTGTGGTGGTCTGGTCCCCAGTGTGTGAATGCGAGCAAGGGTTTGTCTGGTTGTAGCCCTCAGCTATTGGTCCCACTTCAGCTAATGCTGAACCAAATCGGCAATGACTGAAAAACACAAGGGAGAGGCACACCAGCTGAAAAGGCTGAGTGTTAGTCAGGCGCTGAGGGAGAAAATATCAATGACCAGTGGGAGATATAAACATCAGATACTGCTTAATTTACTGGCACAGAGGTTCATGGTCTGGGAGCTGAACCAAAAGCAAAACCATGGCTGTGCTGCTGGGAAAGACAAGGGTTATAAGCTCTTGTAAGAGCCTCCCACAATCTTACTTTCAGCAGTTAGTATAAAGAAAATATACAGCCTAGCTGACAGCAACTCTTTACTGCTCAGGGAAACAAATAGCAATTGCAACCAGGAATGACAGACAGACCAGAATTGTCCTTTCCCGGGCTGAATAGAGCTGTTAAGCAGCATCTGAAGGGCTTGAGCAGAGGTGATTAAAGAAGATTCTATCTCCCAACCCCAGCAGACTACAAAAGGTGTATTTTCAGTGGCTAAATCCTGAAACAATTATGGCCTGGAGTGTACTCAGGTTATTTCTTATCTTTCTGATGGCCTGCTGGCAAAATCTGTTTTCTTAAATGAGGTTTGTAATGTCTAATACTTCCAAGGAAAGATGGTATTGCCGCTGCAATGTGTGTAGTAGCAAGGATCAAAATAAACATAGCCGGCATTGCTAGAACTGTGTGGGCTTATAATTAATATCCCATTCCTCAGGGAAGTGATATTTTCATTTCGGTTGTGAAAGACTTGTTGCCTGTTAAGCAGGAGTACTGAGGGCTGTGCCTGCTCCACATTCCCCCGGTGCTCCCTCGGTGCAGGTAGGTTTGACATTTGCATCTAAACTGCTGGGCCTGTTCCAGCTGGGCTCTCCAGACAGGCTCCTGTGGAGGGGAGGTCGTGCACAGGGAGGCTGTGGCCATGCCCTGTGCCCGTGTGGAGTGTTGGGTGGGCGGCTGCTGACACCCAGCCCTAGGCAGTGGTAGGTTTCTATGGATGAGCTGTTTCACAGCACATGATGGGTTTTTTTCTCATCCTGGCCCTTGACTTGTGTGCTGGTTTGAAAGCAAAACCAGTGAAAGACTCCAAGTCAGAAACACAGTTTAATAAGAGGAAAAGAAAAGAGATAAAAGAAAGTAAAATAAAAGTAATAGTACAAAAAAAAACCACTGACAGAGTCAGAATACAACCTGACACCCTGTTAGGGTGGTAGTAGCAGTCCAGATGCGATGGTCTTGTCAAAGCAGTGATTCCTGTAGAAGCGTCTGGTAGCTGTTGTCTCCTCTGGGAGTCCAGTGGATAAAAGCTGCCTGTGCTGTCCCAAACCCTGGATTTATCCAGGTGGGAATGCTTGGCTCCTCCCCCTGGGCGGAGCATCTCACAATGGGGATGATCTCATTCTATGAGTCATGCAGTGGGTCCTTGATGGCCCATTAAACAGAGATAACTCCCAGAGGAAGTTATCTATGAGTCATGTGGCAAGGCATTGTTAGGCTCGTTAACAGAAGATAAGGAAAACACTGCCCCACCCTGGCTCCAACGGCTCATGGGGATAGAATACATACCTTGGGCACAATTTTACATTGTAACCTAGGACAACTTGCTGTGCTGTTTTGCTGGGCCTGTCCAAGATGGACAGAGTGCCAGAGTCCTTCACTGGAATGATTTGTCTGAGACAATGGTGACCAGTACCAGCAGGCAGCATGACCCTTCAGGATCTTCCGTGAGCCTTCCCGGGGCTGAGGGCACATAACACTGCTGAGCTTTAGGTTTGCAGCTCATCCTGAGGGAAACAGTGCCTTTACTTTAGTGGTTCTCTGAAGACAAGCACAAATTATTATTGTAAGCTTTAGTGCAATACACATTTGCAGAAAGGCTGCTTTGTTTAGTGTTTCTTTTTTTCTGACATCCTGAGAGCTTTACTATGAGGAGTTTTTCTTTAAAAAGAAACACCAAAGAGATACCCATTCTGCCTTGCAGAGACAGTGAATCCATGGCACTGCAGCTGATGGTGTTTATTTCTTCCCACTATAACATCCAGCCTCAACAGTGCATTCAGGTAGTTAAAATTCCCAATTGTCACACTCCTTACTTATGAGATGGGGGAAAAGGACGTGATGGCAAAGAAGTGTGAACGAGTGAAGTCAGAGGAAGAGAGAACAGGCTGCTGAGATGAGGGAAGTCTAGCTGAATGGCACAGCATGTTTTAAGGCAGAGCTTTCCCAGCAGCAGGTCTCCAGAATTTAACTGGTAGGTGGTGAAGCCACAAGGTATTGTGATCTTCTGGAGTGCCCTTCTGCATAATCCTTTCCATAGGATCACTCTGCATTCATTCCTTTATAAGGCAAAGCCTCCCCCTGGGCAGCATGGCAGCCCCAGACAGCTGAGCAGGGAGAGGGCTGAGCAGCCTGAGGGGAGGGGTGTGAAAGGGGAGCCAGGGCTGGGTTCTGTGCTGGGTCACAGAGCTCCATTAGCCAGGTGCTCCTTGGGCTTGGGGCTTTCTACCCCCTGTGCTCAGGAACTTACTGGCCTGGTACATCAAGGGTTCAGAGAAAATATATTTTCTTGCACTCCATTTAGTCAGATGAATATATAAGGCTTGTAGAAACTTTTTCAAAGACAACAGAGAACCATCAGAATTGGAATAATATTGTGGGTTTCTTGGGGTTTTATGGGGGGTATTTTTTTATGAAGCGCCCAGGGAAGAGAGAAGAAGGAGGATATTCCAAAATGACAACTGTCCTGAAAAGTGTCCTGAAACACTTCTGCTGCATTGCAGGCTTCTCCATTTGGCTTCTCTGAATACAAACCAGCAAGGAAAGTGAAATTTGCTAGGGATTGAAGAAGATAATATGAACAAGGGACACACTGAAAGCTGTCCAAGTTTAGAGTGTGATGAAGCTTTGAGATTATTTTCCTGTCCTGGTACTGTTTAACTGTTCTTGTTTCCATGCAAAATCTTGGTAGCTTTGAGCTGCCTCAGAAGGTATACACTAGCTGGTCCTTGTGACCCTTGGGCCCCTTATTGAAATATCATGTGTCAGGCTGGGAAAAAACAAGCCCTGTAATTCATCTAGAAGTCTGCATCTTCTGGCAGGCAAAAGCATGGAATTGGAGTACTTTCAGGACTTGTGAAGGAAGCTTGTCTTTTGAAAAGTTCCTTTTTTTACAGTCTGAAAGCCATAGCTAGGAACTGGGAGGTCATCTGGAACAGAGCTTTCAAGTCCACCTTGGAGGAACTGTTGATTCAGGCCAGTAGTTTCTGTAAAGCATCTGACTTGCAGCATGCTTCACTTCTGAAAAGCAGCACTTGATTCAAGCTCCTGACACCAAGGCAGTCGCTGTGTAGTGGTTGTGATTAAAGCAATGGAGCAAAAGCCTTGGCCAGTGTTTGGACAAACCTCGCTCATCTGCTCCAAAGATGGATGTGAAAGCCCTTCCCAGTTGGGCTAACCTACTGGTAGTCACACAGATGGGTTACAAGAGTTGGAATCACTGGGGATCCAGTCCCTCTGCCTTTGAAGGCAGCAGGAGTTTTGCCATCAACTTCAGTGGCAGCAGTTTCAGTCTCAGGTGGCCAACAGCCTGAAGTTACAAGCAAGTGCCTTGCATCACATTGAAAAGGATCTGGATTTCTCTGCAAGGAGATCTGGTTCATTCCTGTTTGTTCCCCTATCAGATGCTGCCTCAGAAATTAGTATTTCAGTGTCTCTGCTGCTTTAAGGCAACCGCTGAGAAAAGTGCAGGTTTGTTATTTGTGTGCCCTAATAAATGCCTTAAGGCAGATGCAGAACTCTGTAAGCAGAGGGGAAGGAGCCAGTTGTCAGTGGAAGGCCATGCTGGGGTGGAATCAGGAATAATTCCTCCATGTCCTCAGTAAGCCAGGTGATTGCAGTGTGCTGCAAGGGATATGAGGACTTTGAGGAAAGCCCAAATTTTGTCTCACAGGATCCATGGAGTTTGGAGCATAGCTGCTGCACTGCCACTCCAGCTTTTACTCGGCACAAATGTGGGGAACCAAAGATGGGAGTGAAAGTGGTCAAAGAAAGAGTGAGTGGATAATCTGTATCAGTGGGAATAGCCTGGCAAGGAAAAAGAAGAGGTGACAATTGAGCTGCCAGTCCACTACCTGGTCTCCTTTGTGCAGGAGTGCAGTGTGGGCCACAGCTAATGAGGAGTGTGTGTGAGGAGGTGTGGAATTACATGTTCATCATCTGTTGATTACAGGAGATCAGTCATGTACCTTTCATAAATGTAAGAGGGAAGTCTCGTGGTTGAATTTCAGAGATGGGGCCTGAAAGAGACATGCAAGACAGTAAGTTTGTTTTATTAAAGGGTGAAGTTCTGTGTGCCAAGGGAAGGATGGCAGTGTGGAGTGCTGAGGAAGCTGAGTGAGCCAAACATACTCAGAAAGGAGGGGAGGGGGATATTTCATGAAGGATAGAGGTATCCACGGCTGTCTTCCTGCTCAAGCAAGGCTGAATGATGGGCATCACAAATCCCAGGGGGCTCTCAGCAGGAATGGGACAAACATCCTCTGCTGATGGTTGGAATTTGAAGTAGATCAAAAATAGACAGTGTATGAAGTGTATTAATTAAGGGGGCTTCAGCTGTCACGGGGAGTGAGGATGCAATTAAAGGTGCAGATCTTGTTGCACTTTCTTATTTCTGATGCTGGGTAAGTGCAGTTTCCTGTCACTCTCACACACTGATGGGTCTGTTGTCCTGATTCCCAGATGAGGGAATGATCTATACCATTGCCTGACACCCTGGCCAGGGAGATGGGCAGGTCATCACATCCTGGGAAATGGAAAATGAAAAAGTCATGAGACCACTTAGTTTCAGCAGCAGCTAAGCAATACAGCAATACAGCAACTAAGAGTTGATCAGTGGAGTCTATTTAGAGCTGTTTGCCCAGCCTGTTTCTAAGCATCCCCAGTGACAACACCTGCTCCCTTGAGATTTCCACTTGGATTTTCTCCAGTGCAGGTGCACTGAGGCTCACTGTGACTAGCATTCAAGCTGTGGGAACACATATGGCAGGAGAGCAGCAGTCCCTCAGCAGTACCCTGAATAAGCCTGGAGGCTGGAACATGACTTGCTTATAAATACCAAAACCAAGAGAATTGCACAGTTTACTTCCACAGGTGCTCAGAGGATCAAATCCTCTCCACTTTCCTACCAAACTGGTCAGCAAAGGCCACAGAGTTAGCTGGTGGGAGACAAGCAAGCTGCATGGAATTGTGATTGCTCTGCAGAACAGAGTTTGCTGCTCTGGAAGACTGCTCCTATGTGGGCACTTGCTTTTATGTCAGTAGCTCAGAAACAAGCCCAAAGGCAGGCAGGCTCAGGGGAAAGCACCCTGCAAGGCATTGCTGAAAAACCTACTGACGGTGGTGGTAGGCACTGTCACTTACTAGCCAGACTGGTATTAAATTTTCCCTAATTGCTTGCAAAAGGAGAAAATGCTTTTGAATTACATTCATCATTTAAGCAAATAGTGGCCAGACTGGTGAATGTCTGGAGGTCACATCTTTAGGAGTGCCAAGAACATTTCCCACTGGCATAACTGAATCTGGAACTGGCGCTGACTTCCAGACTTGATAAACCTCCCAGGGATGGTCCCTTTTTTCTTATAACAAGAAAGAAAAATTTGGTGACAGTACTATTGTGCCAGGATGCACAAAGGATGTGATTATTCAAGAGCAAAAGTGAGTAAGAGAACAGTGGGATCAAAAGGAGAACTTGCTGCTTTAACTGGGGTCCTGGGTTTAGATCGAGTTAAGTACCTGGGACCTGATGCACTTTGAAGCAATATGGATTTTCCCAGGTGGGAATAGCATACTTACTTGGATACACAGTATCAGGGGAACTAAATTCAGATTTTAAAAGTTGTGTTTTTCACTGACTGGCCCATAATGTCTCCTAAGGTGGGTGTAGGAGACCTATTGCTTCCATTCAGGGGAAAAGGGGTAAAGGAAAAAACTGTGCAGTTTGTGAATTTAATTGTGAGCCACAATGAGATTTAATGTGAATCTGCCACTTCTTAACAACATTCAAGCAAAAAACCCCAATACCCAAAATGTTCAGAATGGACCTTTTTCAAGTCATAGATTCCTGAAATTGCAGAACTTTTCCTTCAGCCATCTTTCTGCATTTAGCTGAGTGCTTAATGAGTGACAGTTTCTCCAAGATATTCCCTAATCATAACCATATTCTAGGGAGACCAGTTACAGCATCATTATCGTCTCTTACTCGATGAACATGTTATGTCAGGTTAATAATGGTTGCAGCAGGAAAGTGTGATCCAGCCCTCTGAAGCACAACCCTTGCTAACATTCCTGTAAATGATTGAAGGTACATGAGTAATCTTACTGAGTTCATTTGCCTCTTAATTTCTAACTACCACCTTGAAAAGCAGACTCAAGCAGTGTATGTGGAAAGTCTGCTTTGTTCTGTTTTTAAGACATGGCAGGAGTTCAGATCCTCCTTCCTGCAACATAAGTACTGTGCTTGCTGCAATTTTTAGCAAAGATAAAGCACTTTCACTCTAAAGAGAAAATTTCTCTTTTATGGCTTTCACAAATCACAGTGGTCAAGGTAGTGGAGTATCTGCAGAGACAGCTGGTGTTGCTGCTCGAGTCCTCTGAAGAGAGCATTGGGATTTCAGGGAGCTTGAGGCAGCTGCCCTCAGGAATTCTGCCTGGTACCTTGCAAGCACTCTTACCCTTGTCACTCTGCCAAGCTGTCTGAGGGGAAGCTCATTAGTGCTGGGATGGGGAGCTCCAAGAAAGGCATGAATCTTGCAAGGTGTGAGAAGCTCAGAGGTGGCCCAGTTTCCCATATGCCAAGGTCACGGTCCAGGAAAACAGGGTTTGAAGCATTGAGATGGTAAATGGTGCCATCTGTTTCACCAGAAAATCAAATTGCCTGGATAAACTAGTCTGTTCATTAGAGAGCTACTCTGTTCTTTAGAAACTGTGCACCAAGGATATTGGTATGAACTCTTGGGCCATTCTCAGTGATCCAGTGGCAGACTGAGGCTTGTAGATCTTCCAGCCCTTGGTTTTACAATTGTTTTTTTCAAGCTGTGTAACTGATGCCCCTCTGAGCTGGGACTGGACTTGAGGCAGTTCCTTCTCATGCTGCTTGTGGCATGGAGTGACAACCAGGCATGATGCCCAGAGGCTGCTGTACCTTTCTGGAGTGTGGTCCACATATGTGAAAGCAAATCTCATTCATGCCCAGGCGTGCTGAATCCCTAGAATGCTTCAGCCAAAGCTAGTTGGAAAAGAGTTGATGCATTCCTTTGATGTTTCTACAAATGCAAACAGCAGTCTGTTTTCCTTGAGTAGCTGAAAATGCTGTGAAATGCTCTGTTTCATTTTGTCTGGGATAAAATGTCCCACGGGGATGTTTCTCCAGTCCCTTTCCCTACCTCATGGCTCCTGTTAGTGGTCCCCACCATGCTTTTTGTTCGTGCTGAAATGTGAGCCCTGATGGAAGTGTCAGGCAAGGAGGAAGCAGGCGGGTGAGTATAAGGCTTAGGGTTGAGTACGGCAAAAAGTAATCTCTTATAATCCCTGGAAAATGTTCTTTCAAAGCAAAACGATGTAAAGAAATCTAACAGCTCTATCCCATCAAATGTAAACCCATCTTTGGCATTAGATGGGTATGCAGGCTTACTCAGGATGTCAAGGTTCCTTAACTTTAATTAACAGCGTAGATACGAATGTTCATGGATATATCCAGAGGAAAGTTGAGTTGTAACTGTTATGGGAATCAAACGACAAGCTTTTAAGACTTCTGTTTGAACCCCCCTGCTAAACTGATATTTTTGGTCCCGTTAACCACACAGAGACATGCACAGAAACCAAACATCAAACGGCACACAGAAGTGTTTTTTGTTTCTTTTGTAAGTACTGCTACAGCCTCAGAAGTGAGAGGGGAATTGAAAGTGGGTGGAGAAAATAAATCTTTAAACTGTTTAAATAAAAAAAAAAAAAACACCTTGCTTTAAAATTTCTACTGCCAAATTTCATCACAGACTAATTCCTTGCAGCTGAGCTGCAAACCTCTATGAAAATAGGGGTTTACAGTGGAAACACTGACTAACTGTAGCTGTGCAGTCCCATGAATAATGACGCTCTAATTACGCCTTATGATTTACCAAGACCTGCTTTCTGTATAGCTCTTGCTGGTTTGGGGAGCAAGATCTTTTTTTTCTTGACTGTGGTTTACTTCCTTTTGTTCATATTGTGTTGGCACATCGTTTTTGAACAGCTTTTCTCTGAAGGGAGCTGGGCAGACAGCTATGATTAAGTATGAAATGATTGGTTAAGCTGTTTGTCAAAGTTATAAATAGGATACCACACAAACCCAACAGTAATCTCGCTGAAAGACAGATACTGGCAACATTTCTTAGTCATCTGTTCCTGACGCTCAGGGGAGAACAGCTACACTTCCATTAAGTTTTCAAACAGAAGTTGCCTAAAATACATTTCTCTGGTAAAATTTTGGGCATTTGCACTGTAAGCCACAATGAGATCTAGCAGGGTATTGGAGTTTTAAATGTTCATCCCAGTTTAAACCTGGTCCTCTGGATCCACCCCTCTGCATAGGGGTGAAAGGTGATGGTTTGATGTTTGTGGAAACAAAGATCTGTTTGTGAAGCAGTTCTGGCAGGACCAGACTGATGTCCTTATCTCCTCATACCCCTGGATTAAATTTAAGGGCAGAAGAGGAGGTGCCTAGGGATGTCCTTTGCATCTTCAGGTTTACAGGCAGCTTTCCGTAATCTGCTTTTGGGAGATCAGATGGAGGCATAAAAAGAAGAGCAGTGGCACAGGTTTCACTTACGTTCGTCTGCAACCAGAAGGGAAAGGCAGCATATTGAATTCCTTCTGCTGCAGATCTCTCACACAGCAACTTCTGCAGACTCCAGCCTGGATGCTGCTACTTGTCCAGCCCAGTTCTGCATCAGCTGCATCCATTCTGTCAAACTGGAAGTCTGCAATTTCATGTTCCCACAGGATGACCCCCTATTTGCCGTTTGCTTTCGTGGTACCTCAAATTATAGGGAAGGGCTCCACAGTTCGGCACTTTTACTGCCGGCCAAAACATTCATGAGACAATTAAGGCAAAGCAATAGCTGAAGGAGAGCCAAGCATTTCTGGGGCTGAAAAAAGCTTCAAGTTGCAAAGTGAAAAAGCCCACAGCAACCAGAACTTGCCCTTCCAATCCTGCACCTTCCCACATCCCTGCCAACACATACAGCAATGAGCTTTAGAGGAAGTATAAGGACTTCTAATTTATGGCATAAGTCAACAACTCTTCATAGGTGAAGTCTCTTAATTTTTTACAGAAATCTACAAAAGGATTATCTTGAATTTGTGGGGTTTAGACAATTCAGACAGGCATCGTTTTACTTTTAGCTTTGGTAAGTGTACACACATCTATGGAATTTCAGATTAATGAGCTTCATTAAACCTAATTTCTTAAATTTTTAGGCATAGACATTTTGGTTTTGCAAACTCTCAGAATCAGATTCAGGTCCAAAAACTTTGTTTAATAACTATTTTGAAATAAGGTTTTTTGCAAATTCCGGAGTCATTTTCATTCTTACCAGCAGACAGATTGATTGAGGGTTTTTTAAGCTTCCTGATTTTCCCTTGGGAGATTTTTGTTGCTAGAGAGCAAGGCTCTCCCCATGTGCACAGAGCACCTCACCTGGGTGAGCTGGCAGCCAGGAGTGGGGCTCATCAAGGTGGGCAGCAGTGGCCTGTGCCCTGTGCAGCCCTCCCAGCCTTCTCCTCTGGTGCGGTACATCCTGCTCATGCCAGTGTGCTGCAAGGGTGGCAGAGGGATAAGAAACAGGGGGGAGTGCCTTCCAGGAGCCCAGGGCTGAGCATGCAGCCAAAACCCAGAAAGATGATTTTCATGGTTTTCACACCAGCATCAACAGCTTGAGTTTTGCTGGGATTGAAAGGAAATGTTTTCTAATTGCTGACTTCTCCACGAGAGGTTAATACAGGTTTGCTCTTTGCACTGAAATGATTGGGACCAGCCATGAGCACTCCCCATTCTTGAGCAATAGTTTTACAAGCTTGCTGAAGTTCTTTAGTCTCTATCTCAAACCAGCCCCAAGTGCAGTACCACTATTTTCCTTGCAGAGCTTTAGCAGGTGATCTGGAAAAGGCTTTTGGTATTGTCCCTTCCTCAAGTTCCTGACATAGATTATATGAATTATTGCCCCAAAGTTTGGGGTTTTTAAATGGAGAATAAACCAAAGGCCTTTGGCTCTTAGTGTGAACTACATCTTTAATGCTTAGTTTACCACCCAGATTCCTTTTGCAGTCTGAGCCTGCTGGCAGTGAGTTTCCAGGCCATGAGGAAGGGCTGACGGTTTCTCCAGCAGATACTTCTCTGAGAGGAAGCTAGTAAAAAAGATTCTGCTCAATGAATTGCTTTGCCTCTTATGTAATAACATATTTATGTTGTTATGAAGCCCGCAGTGAAGCTGCATCTGATAAGAGTGATAGGTTTCGAGTTTGATCTTATTTTAGATTGCAGCAAACTGAGGATAAAAAGACTCTTTGTTCCAAGAAGAAAAAACAGAACCAAACATCTGGTGAGAAGCTGATGTGCTCAGGACAACTCTGAAAGAGGTTGATAGTGATGGATTGTGACACACAACTTCAATATGTCCCCACAAATGTTATGTTGAGGAGACAAGATAATTCTTCCCTTGTCTAAGATTCATTTTAAAAGTTTTCTGTTTTTCAGGGAAGGGGAGAGGAAAGAGTGTAACAGTGCACTCCCTGTGTGTTTCTCCATGATTCTTGCAACTGGTCTAGTTTGAGCTGAAGGCTTCTTTCAGGATTGATTTACTTGGAGAGTGTTAATTTTAGACCATGTCCTAACTCCCAGTAGAAGCCTTTCATAACGGATCATCTCCTGTAACAGTCCTGCTCAGAAGCACCCCCACTCTGTGCCCAGTGCCCAGAAGAGGATCTGGGGAGTGTTGGATTCACTGTGTTCAGTCAGTTCTGCTAGCTGGAGGTCTTCCACTGCTTGTGATACATGAAGATTTGGCCCTTGTTCTTTCATTCCTCTTTCAACCACTGAAAAAGATATTTTCTACTGCAAATTATAAAGTGTTTCCTACTCTGTCCTTAAATACAGGCTTGGATGGTTTCACCCTGTGCTGATTCCTGCTGTGTGTGCACAGCTCAGAGGCAGAGTCAGACTCATGTAGCTAAAGGCAGGTCCTGAGAGAAACTGGGGGAGCTGAGTGATGGGAAGGGGTATTCTGTTTCATGCAGAAAGACACTCCCAAAACCCAAAGGAGCAATGCGTGGGTGAAGTGCTTTCATGCAGAGCTTTTCACTAAGAATCAAGTCTGTTGTCAGTGCTTGTGACATTTTCTCTGTTCCCTTCCTCTGGGCAGTTTGCCACTGTAACATACACAGATGACATTAGGATTTGCAGACTGTCGTTTCTGAAGGCACTCTTATCTAATCTGTACTTAGTATTATTCCAGGACACGGAGGTGGCTCTTTCTCCTCTGTTAATTAACTTTTTTGCCCATGTTTGCCTGCCTTATAAATTCCTCTGACATCAGGGTCTAGGATTAAGCAAATTGATACCACACTTCCAGTGTGTGTGAGCTTGACACTGAGCTGACAGCCTCGGAGCCTGAAGTATTTTGACACACAAACAGAGCAAATACAGAGGAAACTGCTGTTCAGTCTCCTCCACACGCTCTTGCCAGGCTCCCAGTTTGAGCAGCCTGTGTCAGTACTAATGGGGTAGTCCCAAAGTCCTCCCACCTACCAGTGGGTTTCTGCTCGAGGTGCCAGTTGTGACATTTCTCAGAAGTACCTGTATTTATTCATTGTGTCAGGTTTTCACTGTAATGCAATTACAGAGCAGCACTAACCTGGTAGGGAGCCAACTCCATGCAGTAGCCAGATTAAGTTGTCTTATTTGGTTAACAGTATTTTGATAGTTTATTAAATCCTAGTAGGAGTAGAAAGATAAGAGTGGAAAGAACAAGTATGGATTATCTGCTCTTGGTTGTTCACTCCTTTTGGCATAATCCTGTTCTGAATGATGAGTTGTGTGAACAAGTGTTTAATGTTTTGCTATTGTCCCATCTTAAACATGTGCATTGCTTTATCAGAATAAGCATATTCTCTAGATATTTTTTCCAGTTTGCTGTTTTTATCACTGATGTGGAACACAGTGCTTGTTTTCTTTATCTGGAATGAAAACATTAATTCATCTCAGATAGCACCAGCTATTTGATCAGCCTTCAGATGGCAAGGCATTACAAAAGCTGCTGACATGGGACAAATCCAGACCTGTGGTGTGCAGCTTGAAAAGACTTAGTGCCCTTGTTATCAGTCCCTGAGATAACCAGCTACTCACCCAGCAGCAGCAAAGAGATAGGACTGATTGTGCCAGAGACAAACCCATCTCTCCTTACTGAGGCCAGGAGGCAGCGGGGATGCAGCCGTGAGAGAGCCCCTGCCTCTTCTGCAGTCCTGCTCTCAGCCGTGATACTGTTCTGTGGTGGCCTTGGGCCGGCTGAGATTAGCCTGGGTCTTGTCCTGTAGCAGGAACTGAGGTCCATGAGTGGTTCCTGCAGGGTTGTGGTGAAGCGGACAGCTTCCCTGTGGCTCTCCTCTCCAGCTTGCTGTGTTAGCTCCCAGGCCAGCTCATCTATGTCCCTGAGTCCATGGCAGGGCTGGTTTCCAGCTGCACCCTGCCACCTCTGCTTCTCACCCTGAGAGTGCATCTTCCTAGGAAGTGCAGAAAAATAATGACTTCATTTGAGCACAGCTCTTCCTTCATGATCCTATTCTGCCCCCGCTTTCTTGGCCAGCCCACCTTGCTTGTCCTCAGCCTGCAGTATTGATGAGATCAGGGAGAACATGGTTCAGTGCATTTTGATCACAGCGTTTGCTGTACAATACTTGATATTCAGGCCTGCTGTGACTCCCCTGACATTATGTGCAAACTGAAGCCAAAATGATGATACTCTTAAATACATAATCAGAAAATAGAAGATATCGTATTTTGCCAACAGCTGACTGCAAATCAAAGAAATAGGCTGCACAGCTAACATCTGCCTTTGCAATATGGGAAAATATCTGATTTTTGCTCTGCTTAATAGAGCAGTCTGGTCTCAGGCTCAGTTTGATTGTAGCAGCTACAACAGGAGATGAGCTGTACAACTGGACACAGGTGTTATGGGGTGTAGGTGTTTGGCAGAGCTTGCCATGGGATGGTTCTCAGTGAAAAGGGCATGTAGAGCTCTTCCTATGCTGGTCAGCCAGGAGTATCTCCTAGTCCAAATGTTTTTTGGGTGTACTCCTGTTTCCTCTTAGGAGTTATCTGTGGCAAGACTGGGATTCAAGGTAGCATCATGGTACTAGTGCTGGCTGTGCTGTCAGCTACTTATTAGCACGTGCCACATTATGTTCTCTGTAAAGATATTTATTTGAAGATGAATGGGGACAGGAACACCTGAAGCAGGAAAAGCTTGGAGGCGTAAGGCAAGGGATTTACTTTCATTGCACTTCCTCTTTGCAAGGTATTTTTAAAATCTCTACCACCTCCAGGCTCATTTTGCATCAGCTGTAGGCACTCTGACATGGTTTTAAAAAAACCAAAAAACCATATTCTAAACTACACTGTTTTGTCCTCAGTTCCTGGCTGTGATGCTCATTATCCTGGATGGGATTTAGGTGTGAAGAGGGAGAGGCCAACAGAACAGTAGTGCCCACCAGGGACAGTGGGAGAGGACTGGAGCTCCTCAGCTGCCAGGTGCTCTCAGGCTCTCAGGCTGCACCTGGCCAGGGGCTGTGTCCTGCCATCCCTGCCATGCCTGGCATGCTTTGCACTTCAGCAAGCCTGATTGCCTGAGACATGTCCACCCAGAAACCCCCCAAGAGGGAGCTTGGGCTGGAGTTGTTCCTGGCATGGAGGGCTGGACTGAAGCTAGGAGCATGAAATGAGCTGTTGGAACAATTTGGAGAGCGAGTGGGAGGAGGGTTACAAATATGAGGGAAGAATTATGATGGATTTATCACAGCCTGAAATAAATTAACCTCTGGGAGGAATGATTTTGTAATAATTTGCATTTAGATACTCTGACACAGCCACATAACTCCAAACCTTCTGCAAACATTGTAATTAATTCAATCTCCAACATCCTGTGAGAGGGATAGAAATAGCACTATGGTTAATAACCACATGGTTAAAGGAGCCAAGGACTCTTCTCTCAGTATTGCATTTTACACCCCTGGGATTGCCCTTCTGTCTTGTTTCCAGAACCTCCTGGTGGGGTGGAAGGCAGCAGCAGTGAACAGCTGGAGAGCTTTCCTGGGCACAGCTATCTGAGCTCCTGTGTGTTACAGCACACAGCCCATGGCAGGCAGCCCAGGGAGCCTGTGTGGGCAGGGCAGGGAGGCTGGAGCACAGGGCAGAAGAAGCAGGGAGCTGAACCCTGTCAAAGCTGAGCCCTGTCTCAGCTCCTGGTGATGGTGGCTGTGGGCAAGGCTGTTCTCCTGCAGGGATCCTGGGCCTAACTCCATCCCTGAGTGGAAAGTGGTCAAGTGATTTAATATTCAGCTCTCTGAAGAGTGGTAATGAATTTGATAGCCAAAATAATCTGCTAACCCAGCCAGCTTGAGAGGGTATTTCAAGGACAATCCAAGCCTGTAGATATGCAGTGGGATATTCTCTTGTCATCAGCCTCCTGCCTATTCCTTTCCATTCCAGGGCAGTTAATCATAAATGAGATGCTTGCGTGATGCGGTTTTCATGCCTGCTCTACCCTGGTTCTACTTCCAAGGGACTGGGCAGTCAGTGGGTTACATCCCACCCCAGCTTCAGCAGCTTTTGCAGGAGAGCTGGCTTTTCCAGAGAGAGCCAGATTGAGCCTCACATGTGACTCTGGAAGGCTTGGGCAAGCTGACTGTTTTCAGAGCATCTCAAAGTGCCTCTTCTCTTACTTACAAATGCATCTTAAATCCAGGGTTCTTAGGGCAGCATGGAGCTGGTGTTAGCTGAGCCATTGAGTGCACCCTGGGCACCTCCATGCTCCACTGCCAGACCTGCTCAGGGGTGGGGTGGAAGTCTAGGGCTGAGGAGAGATGCCTGGGTTTCAACTACAGACTTGGGATAGTGCAATTTTCCAGAGCTGGCCTTTGTCACTGGAAGCATATCCATCATCTTCAAGGAGATTTGAGCAGCCCTCCCTTTGCTGAGACAAGGTTTGGCTTCTGCCATGCCTGTCTGCTTTCTGCAAAGCTCTTCCAGAGGTAGGAAGCACATGCTGTCCAGCAAGTGGTGAGCAACAGGTCAGCTGTACACGAGGAGAACTTGTGTGGCACAACAGTGGGGAGAGGACACACCAGGGTATCGTGGAGATTTACTCTTTGTAAAACACCTCTGGCACTCTGTAGGTATCTGCAGATGTCTCCTGCCAAGTGAACCCAGAGATATTTGTAGTGCAAGCTTCAGCAATAGAACAAAGGCAAGCTGGCAAACAAAGGGACTTTGAAATATAAGGAGAACCAAAATATGGTCTGGAGCACATTTATTTTGGAATCAATAGAAAAAGGTTAAATAATAATAGTGAATGTTTCCAGGGTGGATCAGATTAAAAAGCAAAGAAAGCAAAGCATGTTCGCAGTGCTGTACGACTGTTCTGTGTGTGCTGAATTTGAGTTACAGAGATAAATGATGAAAACTTTGCTTCCCACTGAGATGGAGTATGGTTGTGCTGAGCACCACGCAAACACCTGCTGAGTACCTTACAAACACCTGCAGAACACTAAGATAAATGCTACTTCAAAAGGGCTTGAAACTGCTCTGAGTTCAAGAGTGGGAAAAAAAAAAAATCTATATTCAATTCACAAAGTTGTGTAAAATTAACCAATTTTAGCTATGGGTGTGACTTTCCCCCACTTTCTGCTAGTTTTTCCACTGTCCCCTTCCCCTTAGCTGTGTGGAGGCTGTGCCATCACAGTGGGGTTGGAGCCATCCTGCTCAAACACGCTGTGCCTTGCCTGGGCTGGGAGCGTGTAGCGTTTGTCTGGACATGTCTCATTTTAATTAGCACACCTCTCATCCCCCGCTGCTGCTCCTCAGTGTCCGTCTGGGAGCTCAGGCAGGGGCCTCTCTCCTGTCCTCTCCTGTCCTCTCCTGTCCTCTCCTGTCCTGTCCTGTCCTGTCCTGTCCTGTCCTGTCCTGTCCTGTCCTCTCCTCTCCTCTCCTCTCCTCTCCTCCCCTCCCCTCCCCTCCCCTCCCCTCCCCTCGCAATCCCTACACTTTCCCCCTTGGTTTCTGAAGCCTGTGCAGGGAATCTGCCTGAAGGGCAGCTTTGGTGAACACATTGGTGTCTCCTTGCAGGGACATCAATGTTTGCTCTCCCAGTTTCAGGCAGACCCCCTGCCTGAACCCTGCTGGGTTTGATCTTTTTAAAGATGGCTCCATAGACAAGCTTGGTACTGATGTTTTAATCTAGGCCTTTTGCAGCTTCCTCAGGATGAGTGACAAGAGTGAAAGCAGTTTGTGTGGAGGTGGGAGCAGGTCAGGAGCTCATCCTGCATGCAGTTATGAACAATGGACACACCAATATGCAGGGTTACATGATAAATCGAGATCTACGACCGGGAGAAGACTTTTAGATCACACATTAATATTTTCCTCTATTTCTCTACTTCTGGATCTGCTATTTGGATTTCTAAGCTAGCCCTCCAAGGACACCAAACCTATTGCATTAAGTAAGGGAGTCAGAAAAGCATCATGATTTGATTAGCAACACAGTTAGGGAGGGTACTATAACAGAAGGTCAAGAGACTGGGAGCCAAAGCCCTGGGGCTCTCCCAGAAAAATTATTCACAGGACCAGGAGATCAGAGATCCCCAGAGTTCCCACTGGTTTGACTGGGTTTCCCAAAACAGGGCACTTGTACAGGGCTGTTGGAGGCTTTGCCTGAGCCTGCCAGCCCCAGTGGCTAATGGCACCCAGAGGAAATGGCAGGAGTGCTCATGCAAGGCCTCTGAGCATGACCAGGACCTCACCAACAAAATTCACCATCAACTGAGGTAGTATAGGCACTTTTGGAAACCTCTGGGATCACTCGGAATCCTTTTTTTGTTGTTGTTGATTGACTTTTCAGAGAGGCCAGGCCCTGTAAAGGCCTTGCTTTGTCCTGAGGGCATCAAGGCCTCATGGAAGGATACATCCCACAGTGAAACTGCTGTCCATAAAACTTATGTCCTTGCCAGAAATCCTGTGGCAGCAGAAATGGGATGGAAAAGGCCAGACAAGAAAAAAGTTTTTAATTTGCCATGACAGGAATCAAAGCTATGTCTTGTCAAAAAATTCCAGCTCCCTTTTCCTGCCTGTCTGTCACATGTCAGCAGCCCTGACGCTGTACAGATAAACACAGCTCTACAGAAAGGAGCCCAGGGAATGACTTGGAACAATCCAGCTCATGAAGGAAGGAGAGGCTCAGGCAAGCCCTGGATTTCAGCTTGCATTTGGTGTGGCAGACATGGAGCCACATGATATTTATATTTGACTCTGAGTTTTTATATTGAAGCAAGATGCTGCTTTCCCTGCTGCTTTAGCAAGGGTGCCTGGGCACTCGGGACAGAGTGGGTCCTGTGGGAGATGGCCAGCCCCCAGGACACACCACCCTGACACCCCTCTCATCTGGAAGCACAACACAAGGCTGAAGATGGGAGTTACTCTCCTGCAGAAGCTGGTGAGCAGCAATTCTCATCCGTAGACAGGAGGACTGGCAGTGCAGATGCCCTTGGTAACCTGTTTTCCAAGGGCAGGCTCACCCCTCACCCTGCAGAGATTGCTCAAGGGTCATCTGTGAGCAGCAAAATGCGAACTCATCCTGAATGGCTTCTGCCTTAAATACATCAACTAGAGAACACTCCAGTTGTACCTAGGCTGCTAATGAGATAACTTTCACAAGGGTAGGACATATGCCCAGTTGCAGAGACCCTTTACCACACATTTGCTAAGAGCTTTACACTGGAAATAACCAAGGACTTTAATGGGAAACTCTAGAGGCTGTGCAGATTCAGTATTTGAAGCTGAGACACACAAGATAAAACACAATTTTAAAGATGTTTAGCCTCAGCTATGACGTTAAGATAGCAGTCCTGTAAAAGTACCAGCAAAATCATTGGCAATCCAAATCAAATTATCTTAAACATGGTAACTGCTTGGTAATTGGTTTATCTCAGAAAACACTTGGAACAAGAGGGGTATTTTATTTTTTTTAAATAAATGTTTGATTTCATTCAAATGAATTCTTATTGCTTGGGTAAGGAGAAACACAGGGTGCGTTTGCAGGTGGATATGTCTTTGTAAGGACTCATAAGAACTTGAGCAATTATTTTTAAAATGTTGCTGACTCTGCCTATGCGAGCACTTGCTTCTCCACAGCAAAGAAATTGCAGAGGGTAGGAGAAGCTTCATAGTGGAGAATTTTTCAGTTTAACTGCTGAGTCCTCTTACCTTTCCTGTTCTTCCTTATAGCAAAGCGTATATTCAATCAGTGATTGTCATAGCAACCTTTTTGGGGGTGGTCTTGTCTCTTTCCAGGAGATAAATTTTTCACTGAAAATTTCAATACATGTGGAAGGGAATTAGCTACCCAAATTCACCTGACATTCATCACATCTCTGTCTCTTGAAAACTTCTCACTAACCTCATCTCTCTGGTTAAGGAAATGCCTTCTCAGGATAAATTTGGTAGGGCGGGGAGCACTTCAGAGTTGTTTCTTTTTTTCTTGACAAAGCAGTTTCAAACAGCTGTGCTAATATACATATTAAGTCTAATGAGTGCAGCTGTCATTTAATCAGACCTCCATGTTTTCTGCGATTCTAGGTAGAGCTGGATTCTAGGACAGACTTGGAGCAGGAGACACATGTATTTTCCTTCTCCTCGCTCCATATATGAATTCTTTCTCCTTTGCTTTTCCTTCACTTGCAGTCAAGAGTGAGAAAATTTGTGCCTGCATTGACACCAACCACTGTATTTAAGCAGAAGAACTCAAAATTAGGTAGTAAATTTAACAGAAAGACCTGGTGCAATCCAGGCTACCAGGGAGCTGGGATATTTTTAAGCTGAGATTGTCCAGTGTGAAATCTTCCCTTTTCCAGACCTTTAAATGCCATTAAACTGCATTTTCTCTCATTTCAGGGGAGCACCTGCGAATCTGCCCACAAGGCTACACCTGCTGCACCAGCGAGATGGAGGAGAACTTTGCAAACAAAAGCCGAAGTGAATTTGAAGCCATGATGAAAGAGGCTGGTCGCTCTGTGCAGGCCACCCTAACAGCACAGCACAGAAGCTTTGACAGTAAGTAAAGCCTGCCTGGTTCCCTCTGCTCAGGATCCAGTCACTGCTCAGTTTCCCAGGCACTGTTGGAGCCAGGAGTTTGTGTTTGACATGCTTTACTCTGCATCTCACTCAACAGTTTGCGTGAAGCATTCACCTGCTGGAATTGTAGGAATTGCACCTCTGGCAGTATTTCTGTAAGACCAAGGCATTTTGAGATCTCCATTTCAGAGCAGCCACTGGAGGAGACTGGCAGACTCTGGTGTGCCTTGGCACTGACACAGCTTTGACAGGCGTGCTGTAATCAGCTCCTACCACAGCAGAGTAGCATTTGAAGCAGTGATGTAAAACCTGGCACTGTGCCTTGAACTGTAAGTTGAACAATATGGTAAAGGTAACTGGATAGCCCTCAGTAGGTGGGGAGAGTTTAAAGAGACGTGGATTTTTCTTGCCCTTTCCATGTGGATTGCAAGTGAAAAGGAGGTTGGTTTCTATTGGATGCTTATAGCTGTCAGCTTCATACAAACATCGGGAAATGTTACAGAGCAGGGAAGCTCTTAGAGAGCGGTAAGATGTGGTGCGTAAGATGTTGTGGACAAACACTCTCTCCAAAGTCCAGTGTCCCTCCTAGCGTGCTAAGCAAAGGCTAAGGATGGCTCTCTTACTTTTATTGTTCCCTGAAAAATCCATTTTGTAGTGCACAGTAAGCCTGGAGGTCTGAAGGCCACTGGAAATAAATGGTTTACTGGCAAAATTGAGATGACCTGTGATTCAGAAACTGTATCCATTATCAGATTTTGAAGAAGGTCAGACATTTAGAATCATGGCCCTCCTAACTTTATCAACAGTCATCATATGGAGTTACCGTGAAAAGGAGTCAGGGAAAGAAGCTGTAATAGCGAGAAAGGTGGAGCTGGAAATTCAAGTAGTAAATAATAGATCTAAAGAAATAAGCCTGACCTTCAGGCTTATAACCAAGATGAAGTGCTTTTACACTAAACAAGATGAAAAGGCAGTGCATCTCTGCAAAAGGCATTGTGTGTGTGGCCAAGGTTGGCCATAGCAAAGGCATTCCTTTATAAGCTCAAAATTAATTGATTTTCACCCACCTTAAAAGGTGACAGTCAGGATTTTTAAAAGAGCCTGACAATGGTGGTTGCTCAGACTGGTGTCTGAATGGAATCTGACATAGCAGCTGCTGAGCACAGTCCCCAACCTCTGAAATCCAGCCCTTCGCAGGGATTAGTGCTTGGTACCCTCTCCCTCCGCTCCCTGTCACAGCACTGGCTGCTATATCTGCTCTTCATTTTCACCACAGCCACTGAAAAGAGCAGAGTTCTGCATCTGTCGTGTAAGAGAGTGCAAAATCCAATGGAAGCTTTGAAGGTTATACTAACAAGCAGAAATTTCCTAGTGAGGAACTGGTTTAGTCTAAGTGTGACATTTTGGTGGGTTAATTATAATAATAACAGCAATAAGAGTAATAGTAAGCAAAAACAAGCATATAAAAGGGGGATGCTTGTGTTGAGATGTCAGTTAGAGCCATTTGTTTTTATTCCCCAGTATTTTATTTTATTTTTGTTTTATTCCCCAGTATTTTACAGAGATACAACTTTATTTCTGTGGTGCATACCCAAGTTTCTTTAAGTATCAAACAAAGTAAGTGTTCAATAAGCCAAGCATTACTTTAACAGACCATAATGCACAAATCATTGGTGTTCTCTAGTGGGAGCAACCTCACTTGAGTCCACAGGCCAGGAAGATTTCTCCTGCTCCCATTATACTCTTTTAGTTTGCTTAACTACCCTTGCAATCAATACAGAGTTTATAATTTATGCAAGACATTATTAAAAAAAATCATCATATTGTGTCTCAGTTTCAAGCATGACTTTGCCTTTAAATAGTACTATTATTTTTTCTTTAGCTACTTCATAAATGGTTTGAAATCGAGGGAGTTCTGGTGATGGGGCAATGGGATCACTTCAGCTCCTGAAACAATGCTACAGAAACTGCTCTAGCTTCCAGTAAATGTCATTAATCTCACAGTTAACAAGACTTTTTGCAGGTGGTGCTGCTTAGACCTGTTCAATAAAGGAGCTTTTTTATGTCAAATTGATGAGTTCTAGTCTTGCTGGCACCGGATGCCTGCGTTTGTTGGATTTCCTCAGCAGCAGCTTGGAGGGGAGCTTTTGGGGTTGGAGAGCTATCGATGCACAGCTTGTCTTCACTTTAGTGATTTCATTTGGCCTTAGGAGGATGTAGAGAGGTTCCACTGGATGGGGATGTCCAACCTTTTCTCAAGCCTGGAGATCAGATTATTCATACATTCTCTGCTAGCAGGTGTGGCATACTGAACTTTAGGCCTGGAGCTGTCTTCTTTCTGCATTCATCACAGCAAATTTTCCGACCGTAATCTCACTGCTGGTCATGGCAATAGTCTTTATTTGTAAATTCCCCAAGCTCCAGATAGAAAATAGCAAGGCTACAGCAATCTGCCTCTGAAGTAATGCTCTTCATGCCTGTGGTCAACATTTTGCTTTGGAGGATAATTCATCCTTGCAGGTTGTGGTCTGTAAAGCCCTAAATTGTCAGCATGCCTCTGCTCTGAGCTGCAGCTTTGTGTTGTTGCAAGGAATTACAGAGTCTGTCGTTTCAGTCTCCCTGGCTGCTTTCAGGGCAAACATTTTGTGTCCAAGAGCAGAGTGTCCTTTATCTCATACAAAGAACTTTCAGAGAAAATGCACGTGTGAGATACAGATGACATGCAATAAGTGTAGCCGTATATTCAAAAGTGAGATGTGTGGAATAGAATCTTATAGTCTGAGTGCTCTCTGCACAGCAGAGGACACATGGCTTCTGAGATGCCCTTCCTCCAGGATCTGCCAGGGCTAAATTTAAACACCCTACAGTATTGCTTAGCTGCTTACCAGCACATTTGTTGTTTTGCTTTATGTCACTGTAGTTAGCAGAATTTGGGAACATCAGTTGCAAGCTATACATGTGGTCATAGGCTTGCTGTTAACCTTTTAAATGAAAAGGTAACATTTTGCTCTACAACCGATTGGGTTTAATTTAAAAAAAAAAAAAAAAGAAAAAGAGCCAGAAGCACAGACCATGAGTGATGGGAGCATATGCTTTTGATAACTCAGTGCTAGGGAGGATGTTGTGGTCAGAGTAGAGGTATTTCATTAGCAGGATTAAAGGCACGAATTCTTTGTTAATTCTGATGGCCCAGGACTCTTGGTCAGACAGGGAGGGAAGTGTAGTTAACTGGGAGCACAGCCTATAGCAGAGACCTACTGGAGGCTGCTAGGATGGTGTTTTGGTTGGCATTTATTTGCCCAAAAATTTATATATAGCCTATACTTCGAAAGAAGGGCATGAATAATAAAAATAAAAACAAGTGGAGGGTCTTAAAGGGAGCTGGGGTACAGCCTCTGTTGAGACTGGTACAAAATACTGTTCTAAAGGTGCTTCCAATATTGATTGAAGAATGTGCCTCTTTTCAAACTGGTGTCTTGTCAGTGAATGGGGAAGTTTCAGTATCTATTATTACAAAATTAAATACATTGACAAGGAGCTTTGTGCACACAGTGGTTCAGGATACAGATATGAGATGGCTGTGCCCCCTCTGACAGCTGCAGAACAGGACTTCGGCTCTTCAGTTGTGCTGAGAGTGAATTACAAACATTGCTTGGGTCTGGGGGAGATTCCTGCTGAAAATGAGCTTTTTTTTGCATATCACACAACTGCATGCCAGTGTTGCTCACAGTCATGGGAATTCTGAACTCCTGTCCTTCCCAGTACAAATTAAACTTGTACTTCCATAATCTGTTGCAGCAATGAGCCTGGAAAAACTGGGCTGTGCAGGAAAGGCTCTAGAAGTGATTTGTGGTTCCTGGTCAGAGCAGTCCATTTCCAAGGCTGTGCAGCTGGGGATAGCTGCAGAGGGATGGAAAGTGGGAGCAAGAGCAAGCAGTGCTTGGAGTGACAGTGAGGGGCTGCAAGCAGCAAGGAACAAGGCTGTTTTTCTAATCTTTGTGAAAGCTCAGTTGTTGAGAGTGTAATCCTTGTCTGTCTCTCTGTTTTCTCCCTTTTTCCCCACTTAAATCTCTTTTTAATAATACTGCAATGTTGCGCCAGTCTTTCCTTTTGGTGCACTTAGCAAGCAGTCCCTGTGTGACTGCTGACCTTTAGCTGTGAGCCAGGAAATCTGTCCTTTCAGAATTGTTTCATGTTTTCAGGAAATATCAACAAGCCAAAACAAAAAACCTTGGCTTTTAGTCCACACTGCACAGTCTAAAAATGATTTGTAGCTCTTATAAAATCTGTGATTTTTAAGCTGTGACAATCAAATGCTGATTAAAAATTTTGTGGTTTATAACTGGCTGGTCATTGGAAAGCTGATGTCATGTAAAAGCTTTCATAATGTCCAGTCTTGGTAGCTGGAAACTGCATATGCAGAAACACAGACCATGCAGATAATTAACATTATTTGAGAGTTTGTTTCAGACAGTTACATATTTCTTATGAAGAGGAATCGTTGTTTTAAATGTTACAAGATGGGAAACGTCCTAGAAGCTGTTACACACTGATGATTAAAATTTTACAGATTTCTAAAGGTCCCTTGTTTAAAGTTCAACCAAATGTGTCTTTGTCAGAGGAACTGAGTTATATAATCCTCAGTACTTAGAGCTGCTGCCCCTGAAAGCACTGTTGGAGAGAGGCATATATAAATATTTTTATTTACATTCATATATACTGTGAATGCTTCAGGAGGCTAATCAGGAGGTTATGGAGTAAGCCCAGCAGGCAGAGCTCTGTACTACCCTGATACCTTTAAACCTGGACTATGAAATGCAGACCTGAATCTGAATTTCACTGGCATTTTCTCAATAGATGAGAACATGACCTAAGCCCTAATGACGTGAAATTTTAAAGTGTCTGAATCTGGTGGCCCATGCACCAAAAGATGTATTCTGAGAGATGCAGGACTTCTCTGCAGAAAATGATTGACACAAGACCCGAGCAAGGGTTATCTGGGCCACAAGGGCTCAGTGCCTGTGTCCCCAGATGTGTTGTCCCAAAAGCACTGCTCCACACTTGCAGTGTCCCGCTGCCACTGCTCTCAGCTCCAGGTGTTTCTTGGAGGCATTGCATGGTTTGGTGAGGTGTTGTCTAAAAGATACTGTTTATGTAGAAATAGGGAAGAAGGGACTGGTTATGCCTTAAAATGCGGAAATGCTGCTGTGTTTGGAAATAAGTTTCTTTGTTTCAGAGGTTGTGGAAGGGAGAACTTGTGGAGTGAGCAGAGCTGCTCCAGCAGTTGCGGGCTGCGCTCTGTGAACTGCCTGCCTCCCACTGCCCCTGCCATCAGCACTGGCTGCTCCCCAGGACCAGGAATTTGAGTTAGGACTTCAAATGTATTGTTTTTGATCCAGAAACCCCTAATTGCCTGGGAGCACTCTTTCTTGTGGTGACTCCCCAGGCCAGGGCTCTGCCCTGAAATTGTGGTGTGTGGCTCAGTTGGTGGCCTTGGCCATGGGCTCAGCTCTGTGGGAGAGCTCTGACCTCTGGGGCATCCTCAAGCAGATGGGAGGCAGCAGGACTCTCAGCACCCCATGGGACAGCAGCCTCAGCTGTCTCCCTGGATATGTGATGGCTTCCATAGCTGACCTGAGCTTTGTCTTTCCTAACATCAGTCTTGCATTAGCTGTCTGCTGTCTCCCAACTGAACATCTACTATGAAACAGTGCCTCTGCATGGGCTTTTTTTTCCAAATGAAAAAGAATGAATGGTCCTAGAACATTTCAGCTCCTGAGCAAAAAGCTGATAGAGTCAGGGAGACTGAGTTAGAGGGGGAACTTAAGGGCAGGAAGATGTTTGATCATTTTTTCTAGTGACTTGACAAAGGAATAGGAAGAAAAGAAACCTGGGAATGAATCTCTTTCACTGAGTGTTCATCACCTGCCCTACATTTTTCTGACAGGCCAGGGGCAACCTTTTTGGTAAAACTGCACTACTGAGAACACCATTGTTTTGTGCCTCTTTCTGCACAGTGCTTCGGCAGCATCATTCAGAAGCCCTTTTGTCCTACAGGTTTACCTCTGGGATGCATTATCAAAAGGATTTAGAGGCCATCAAAGATGATTCCTCTGGCTCCCATGGACTTCCTTCCCATAGGGCTGGTTTGGGGACAATACAGTGAGAGCACATCCTTTAAGCAGAAATAAAAAGGTAGAGTCTCAGGTGGATCCTGGACAGAGGAACAAATAAGGGAGTTCCCTTGGAGGTGTCCATAGGAGAAAGGCAGCAAACACCCATGCTCGCTTCATACCTTGTTCCCCCAAGGAACCACCTTAAAAAAAGCCCAACACAAGACAGGATTGATGCTAGCCAGGCTGTCACTCCCCCACAGTCACGGTCCGAAGAAAGGAGATGCTTTCATGTGTGCTGCTGAGCATCTTGTCTGGTATTTATGGGTTCCTGGAATGGGGTGCGGTGTCTACCAGGGTGCATTCCTGGGCTGCATTCCTGTCAGATTAATCCTGACAGGTTGCTGCCTCGGGGAAGCACATGCTTAGGCTCACCTGTAACAGCTCCAGCACCTGGAGTTTCTCTCTCCTTACAGCCACTTCTCTTCACATTTAATCTGGAAGGCTCTGTTCTGTGCTGAAGGGTATATTGCAATGTACGTGCAGCACTTTGCTTAACAGATGGCATAGGCACGATATTCTCTTTTATTGAAAGAAAAGAGAACAAAATGCTGGAGTGCCTGGTATGAGAGCACTGCACTGGGGTGCCTCCTGCAAGGGCCTGCACACCCCAAGAGATGAGCTGCTTCATCTCTGCAGAAGTCAGGTTAGGTGGAAAAGGTACATCAGGCATCTCGGTTTCAGGCGCTGTCACCATGTTTTGTCACACACTCAAAAAAAGCTGCCTCTGAGTGCTCAGAGAGCAGTGAAATGTACATCTGCTTGGGGACATAAAAGAAAGCACCTGCTCTTCCGAGATATGGGATAACACAGGCATATTTTGCAAAAAATTAGTGATGCCCAGATAGTAATCTCAGAAGAAGGTGTTGGCAGAGTTTATTTTAACATTCAGGACATAGTGCATGAATCTCTTTGAAAGCTTCTGATTTCACAGGGTAAGCAAGCAAGCAAGCAGCCTAACTTTTATCACAGGTGCTGGTGTTGCCTTCAGTGGCTGCAGAATCTTACTCCCAGATGGCTGGGTGGAAGTCAGGGCAGGGAATGGGAGATGAACAGCTGAGGTTTCTCTGCAGAAGAGCCTATGTCTTGAACCACTTTATGCTCAGCCATTTTCTAGCTGGTTTACTGGCTTCACATGAAGCAGTTGTCACCCTTCATCTTTCTGATGCCCAGTATTTCTCCTAAGAGGAAAAGAATAGGATTTTCTGGACTGTTTTTATTGCAAAGAAGTGTAGGTGCTCTGAATCAGCTCTTAAGGCAATATTTTTGCTCCAACTTGATGTTTGCCAAGAATCCCATCTCTGTTCCAAACCAGGTGCTGTGGATATTTGGGAGCATGGGGGGCTCCAGCAACAAGATGCTGTTCCCACCTAGAGATCAGCAAACACAAGCTGGAAAATATGCTACTGAAGTATGTGGCATGTCCTGACATAGGAGCTTGGGTTATTTTGAGTATTTCAAGGTATCCGTTCTCATTTGAAATGATAAAAGCACTTTGTTCTCTGTCACCAGAAATGCTTGCAGCAAACTGTTGATTCTGCTTTATTAATTTTTGCCATGGAAGCAGCACATCCATAGAGCCAAGAAGTGCTGTAATGCACTGCAGGGCATCCTGCCTGTCTGAGCCTCAACCTATGGTCCAAGGACTTTATTTGAAAACAAAAATAAACAAATACCTGGTTTGGAGAAGTGGATTATGGAGGCAAGAGATGAGTGGAAGGTCATACCATATGTTTGTGCTAGAGATGGGACAGAGCTCAAGTCCCTGGGTGCTGAGTGAGGTGCAGGAGTACCACGAGTCTCTCAGGTTCATAAAACAGTGATCCTCTTCTGGTAAGACCACAAAAGACATCATGTCATTCCCTGTTTACAGGGGGTTATCAGCCAAGATCTATCCAGATATCTGTTCTCAGCATCCCAGCCTGAGAGGGGCACTGGCTCTAAATGTTCTCTGGTCATTGGTATTTGTGGTTTTTCTGTGCAAGGCCCCTTCTGAAGTGGAAGTAATGATGCAGATCATGAGGGAGATCTGCAAACAACGTGTGTAAATGGGGACAAGTGTATAAAAGTTTTTTGTTGTCGGGTAACCTGTTGTGATTAGAGGAGTTGATCTGGTTTTTAGAGTGTAATATGAGTACCAGTCGTGCCAATAAGAGCTTGAAGGTGATGTCTGCCTATCTGCCTACAAAAACCAGGCTGAGAATTGATTGTCTGCAGGGAGACTCAAAGATAATCCCTTTTGTGGTAAAAAGAGACTGAATACCTTTGCTGATGAACATTTCACCTTTGTATTTTCTATAGCTTCTTAAGTATGTAAACAATTCACTTCTCCCGCCTTCCTATTCTTATTTTATTTTCTCCCTTCAGGCCAACACATTTAAAATTTAACACATTTTGCATTTAAAAGCCCAGTTAAAATGGTATAATATGTGCAGAGCTTTTTGCAGTACTTCATTTCCTGTCCAGGCAATGTTGGGATGTTTTGATTCTATTTCTTGTATTTTCTGAAATTAATCGTGATAGAGGGAAGGAAAACTCTCATTTTACCCAGCAGTTCACAGCTACTTCTGAAAAAACCAGGTAGTGTTGAATCATTCTCATTAAATCTGTAGATTTGGTCAAGATACCAATGGGCTGAATTTGTTTCACTGCAAAGAAAAATAGAAATAAGAAAACTCAGCTTCTATCAGGCCTTATACTACAAAAATGTGAGTGCAGCATTTGGTGCTCTGAGGTGGTGAACCAGGCAGGATACACGATGGGTTTTACTTCAGCTTGGTTGGGATCTTTAGGAAAGTATGTGGAAAAAAAGATTGAGGGGTTTTAAAGATTTGTCTTTAGTAATACTCCTCCTAATCCACTGCTTTCCCAGCAGGATCCCCTTTGCAGGAAGTTGTTTGACATTGCTCAGCAGTGATTCCTGCTGACCAGGGGGATAACACTCTTCACCCCAAGGCCGGGAGAGAAGCAGTGAGGCTGTTCATTAGTAGAGAAAATGAAAAGGATTCATTTTTTCTCTCTGAAGCACCTTGCTATTGATTACCCAGCTTTGTTTTTGCATGTACTGCTGGAACTCTTGTTTCCCTTTGTCTAGCTGCATCTCCAAGCTGTACATTTTCACATTGTTCACTATACTTGCCACATATTTTTCAAAGCAGTACAGTTAATACTGTGAATGCATTTAAACTCAGCGACGTGGAGATGCTGATAAAGGCAGAGGGTCATATAAAGGAATGTATATATATGTGTGTGCATGTATGTGGATAGATGTGTGTATTTCAGTTGAAAAGAATTGCTGTGTTCTTTTGTAGGTGTTGCTGGGAATGAATATTACAGTATTTTTACATGTCGAAAGGTAACAAGCTTGTTAATTTGACTTTGGAATGCCACAAGTATCTAGTTAAATGTGAATGCTAAATTGTGGGTCTCCAGCTGTTCTTAAACAGAAAGGAAGCTCCAAACAAAGGAGACATCAGATACAAAAATAGAAGCAACCTTACTGTGAGTATGGGGGGGATTTAGTCTTTTGGTTTTCATTTCCAGTAGCATTTAGCAAGAAATGTAGCCAGTGGTGACTGTCTGCTCTGCAGGTTCCCAAGCTGTGTGGCAACGATAAAATAAACAAACCCCAGCACTCCCAACCTCCCTCCCATAACCTGAGACTGCTGTAAGCTGAGTATCAGCCTGTGGGTTAATCAAGGCTCGGGAAATGATGTTTGTTACCATTCAAGATGAGTATTGAGTCTGGATTCAGCTTTTAGTGTTCCAGAGATAGCTGAGCAGCTTCCTACAGCCCCAGCAGTGGAGTGATTCCCTTGTAAAATGCAGGCTTGTTTTAATGCTGCTAAAAATGAATAAATTAGTCCTCAAGGAGTAATGAATGCCAATAAAAGTATTGTGTGGCAGCATGTAGTAAACTTCTTGTGGAGGAAATGGCTGGAATTGACTTTTCTGAGAGCAGGATTTCAGCTGTCTTCGATGCACCCATCCGTGCCTGTGGCTCTGCTCCTGCCCTCCAGGTCATTAAAGAAAGACAAGGGCTTAGGTGGAAATAGCCAAGAATAATGTATAGCCTCAATTTGCTGGCTTTGTGCTTTATTTGTGACATCTGAGGGCAAAGTGGAGCATCCTGTTTGTCTTGGTTCACTGTAAATAAGGACTTGTCTGTGTCTGCTCTCCAGTTCTGGCTCACAGGTAATAATGAGAGAGGTAGGGTTCCTCCTCCTCCAGTACTGACTGCTTCAGCTGGAGCAGGGGCTGATCCTCCTCCTTCACACCTGCAGGTGAACAGAAAAGCTGTGCAGTTGGCTGTAGCCATGACAAATAACAATCAGTGTTTTACACGTCAGTGTACATTTGCTGCAGCTCTAAAACAACACGGCTGTTTCAAAGCTGAGTTTTGTCCTGCTTGAGGAGCCCTTTGAAAGGAACATAACTGTTCTTGTTTCTGCAGGATTTGGCATCCTGTGCCTTTTGTGTCTGCCCGGCAGTTTTCAGTCAGGTTGGAGATGACACGGCTGAGCTCAGCCAGCCCAGCTTTCCTCTCATGCCCTCGACATGCCCAGCTCGCTGCAGGTCACAGTGAAGCCCATCCCAGTCCTGCATCTGCCTTCCTGGTGGTGCCCAACCTGTCACCACCAGGCCCCTGAACTGGTTCAGCTTCTGCTTGATCATATGAAACACTAATTAACAGATAAGATGCACTAAATATTTTTGTATTTCCATAGTCCATATCAAAAAAGCCAGAAGGCAAAAGACAAGAACTGAGAGGTTGTTTTGTTTTGTTTTGTTTTGGTGGGGTGTTTTTTTGTTTGTTGGTTTGGTTTTGGTTTGGTTTTTTTTTTGGGTTTTTTTTTTTGGTGGGTTTTTTTTTGGGGGTTTTTTCCAGTTTTAGTTTGTGTCTCCCTCTCTGGCACAAATAAACTATTGATATTTACTCTTCATTGATGTCATCCTACACTGGTTTGTTTTTTTTCCTCACAGGCCCCCTTGCCTCTTGCAGGACACATCAGAGATGTCTGCTGAATCATTACCATTCGTTGCATAGCATGGTGCATTATTTACTGTACAGCAGCCAAATCCTACACTCTGAAATAATTATTAATTTCCTCATAGGCTAATTAAAGATCATATCATAAAGCATGTGCATCAGGGATCTGAATTAAGGTTTCACCAGCAGCTTGAATTTTCTCAGATCCCTAAGTATGGGAGTGTTTGGCTTTGGAGTTATAAGGCAGCCTTGACTGGAGTCTGTAAAATCTAATGTAAGGCCCCACTTGCACCAGGAGGTGCCAGCCTGGCTCCCTCCCTGCCATCACTGCCCACTCCAGCATCCCAGGGCCCAGCAGCTTCTGGGGAAAAGCAAAGCAAGGGCAGCTGGTCCTGTTGTAAAGCACTGACTCCTTTCCTTAACCTCAGCCTCACACACAAGTAATGTGTTTGGCTGATCTTCTTCCCTAAAATTCATCTCAAAGCAGATTCCCAGCACAGAAGGCTGGTGCAAGATGTGCCAAGTAGGTTTGTTGTGAGGTGTATAATTACACTGGGAGCTTTTCAGTCTGCTCATCAGGAGTTTGCATCGAGTTAGTTGATTAGTTGAGACCTCTTTATTTGATTACCCCTTTTTTGTTGTTGTCTAAAAGAGAAAATGACACAGTTGGGCAGGAAAAGCTTTAGAGAGGGGTGATCTCTCTATTATATGTTTCTTTGGTGTTTGGCACAGTGTGGTTGAGAGCTTCCAGTGCTATAATAACAGTTATAATGAATGTGCATTGCCAGTGAAATTGTACTTCAGACATCACAGGTGAACTGATACAGGCTCAAACTGTTACCTAAGAAGAAAATAGCTTTTCTTTGTTGTTGTCTTTACACTATGATAAGCATTTCAGCTGGAGAAGGAACAAGTACTTTTTTACATTTTTAAAGTTAATGCACAGAAAGTCTTCAGTTGATTAGCAGAGGTCCTGTGTAGGATGGCTGTTTCATTACTAAGAACTAAGAGTTTAAGTGAGCTATAAATATATTTTATGCCCTTGTAGAAGTTCAGAGGACCATGAAATATAATTAAAAGATTCTGGGCACTGCACACATAGCAGCAACATAGGAAATAAACGTTTGACCTTTCTTACCTTTGGTCACCAGGAAGCAATTGGTCTCTGTGCTTTTTGCCTGCATTACTTACTGTTTTGGCTTAAATACAAGATTCTGATGCCTAATGAAAACGTTGAGTGAATGTTCACAATTCAGTAGTTCTTCTGTCTGGATTTTTCTCTTCTCTGGAAGGCGCAGTGAAAAATACTAAGCTACTAGAAGCTAACAATTACCTTTAATTATGCAGACCGGCTTTGGCTATGGATGAGAAAGAGATTTGGAGTCTATTGTTATTTTCTTTTATTTCTGAAAACAAAACAAGAAATGCTAATCAGGACATTTTATACAACTGAAGCACAGTGTGTCTGAAGCAGTTCTGTTTTATTCCTAGCCAAGGGAAACTCCATATATGTATCATACCAAAGTAGGATCTGCCTGTGGATTAACATCCCTGAAGATTTACTGGGAAGCTGACTCACCAAAGAGACTTCTTTGTAAAACTGAGCCAAGTTTTGACACTGAATAAGTTGATGTAACTGGGTTAGGAAATGGCCCAGTGATTTTCAGGTTTACACTGGGGAATACAGCTGTGACAGACTATCATTCTGAAAGAAACCCAGAAAATTAAATACACGGTAACAAATATAAATTTTGTGTCTTGGGGCCAAAAGAAATAGAACAAGCCCTTGTCTGCTGTGTGTAAAACAGAGGAAGAAGCCAGTGGCTGTCGAGCTAAGGGAAATGAGTTTGCAGGATCCGATTATCTGTTATTTGAGTCTGTAGTCACTGAGCTTGGAGTGAGCCTGTTGGACTCAGCCCTGCTGTGCCATGGCTGCACACCACAGTCTCCTGAGCTCTGTGGGATCATTCTCTTGGCTCATCCTGAGTGCTGGTGGTGCAGGCTCAGCTGGGAGCCCTTTGGTCAGCAATTCTGTGATCAGTAATGCTCCTGGAGAAGCTGGCAGTGTCCGTGGCAGCAGTTCAGGACACTTTTGCTGGAAGTATCCACAGTAGACTATCATGAGGCACCTGCTTCAGGCATCTTCAAAGGGAAGGGAGGAGGTAGCCAGCATGAAATGTGAAATTCCTGCTGTAAGCCTGCCCTCACCATCCAGATAAAAGCTGCCTCAGGGTGTGTGCCCAGGTGAAGCAAGGGTGGAATGAGTCACCCTGAGAAATCAGCTCGTCAAACCCAACTGCTGGGTGAACAGCAGTAGTAGTACAGCTGTGGGAATAGATGTCTTTATTAGAGGCAGAGGTAAGCCTTGTGGCAAGGCTTTCTAAAGAATGGGTCTGTGTAAGACCTCTAAGTGCTGGGGGGGCAGAGATCCTGGTTACCTGTGCTCTGGGTTCCACATGGGAGCTGGTGGAGCACAGGGGTGAGGAGGAGGCACTTCCACCATCCTGCACTGAGTGACACAGCCATACATCCCTCTTGGGGGTCTCTGACTTCTCTCTGCAACAGGCAGGGGTTGACACCACCAAGAAAAGGCCATTGATACAAACTTCTCTGTCCTCACAGCAGCTCTTTCCCTGATGTCTCTGCTCTTCATTGCAAGATGCATAGGCATGCTCCTATTCCCATGGCCCTTCTTATGGAGTGTAAAGCCTCCCTTCTGTTTAAATAAACATACACATGGCAAGGATCTGACACAGAGACTGTTGAAGTTGCTAGAGGGGCAATTCTGTGGCCACTGAAGTGGACCTCGTGTGGATATGGTGAAAAACCACTTGAGACAGGTGTGAAAAAGCTGGAGAGGCTGAGTTTTAACAGGCTGTCCCTCCTGAGTGCAAGGGCTGAGAATTTTGCTGCTGTGCATGATCCACATTTGCAGAAAGAAACAGAAAGAATCTCTGTGGAAGGTGACCCAGCTTCGAAGATGGGGGTAGCTTATCACCAAGAGAATAAATAAATAATGGGTAAGCAGTAACTTGCATACCCTCCATTCAGGCATACTCCTGAGCACAGAGGAGGGAGATTTGGGCAGGCAGCAGTTGAGAGAAAACAGCCTGATCAGCAGCTGTCATGTTTGAGCATCTAGGGGATAGACTGGGATATAGAGGCAAAGGGGGAACAGGGATATTTCTTACAACATGAAAAACACATTTGAAGGAACTAGGAGTGAACACTGTCAGCAGACACAGTTTAGGTTTAGTCTTTTTTCATTAAAAAAAAGTATGATGGGTAATTTTCATTAAAAGGACTGTAAAGATTGGAATCTCCGCTGTCATAAAAGTTACAGGTCTCTGTAGTGCAATATATTTTAAAAAGGCAGGCACTTGAGAGAGAGGGTGATACTGCACAAACCACAGACCACAGCAGGGATAAAATACTTCCCAGTCATACCTGAGTGATGGGACACAACACACTGACAGAGCACTTCCACCTTGGGAACTGGACTGTGATATTTGTTGTGTTCTGTACCAGAAGCTTCCCAAGCAACCCAGGAAGGAAGCAACCACCAACAGCACAGTTAAATCTTCTCAGGTCTCTTCTGCAGTCATAGCACTCCAGTAAATCTTGCTAATTATTTCACTAGAATTTTGCCCTCTTTGTATGTAAGTCCAGACATTTATCTGTAGAGTTGCACATTGTAGGGTATCTTGTAGTGATGGTAAACTGAAAATAGAACACGTATTCTCCATGATTTCAGAGAGTCACAATGAACTGAAACAATTTGGAACCTGAAATCAGGTACTGTGAGTTCTTTTTCTTCTGATAATAGAAATTCACTGTGTCAAGCTAAGCTGATAAAATACTTCCATTTCAGATTGCTGCAAACAGGCAGTTTGGGCAAGGAAGCAGTTTGTACTTTGAACTCCTATTAGCAATAGAATCAGTTTTCAGCAAAGTCAGATTAGCAAAACCAGTATCTAAGGACCAATTTGTAATTTCTTATTTAAAGCAATTGCTGATCTGCTGAATGAGACCTCTGTTCATACTCTGAGGGACTACAGTCATGGCCATACTAGCATGTTAACATCTAAGGCAAAGTGAGCACTGCAAGCCCCAAAAACCACTATAATCATTTATGGAGGCAGTTCTCATCTTATGGAGGCAGTTCAACATCCTAAAGGAGTTCTCAGCTTCATCACTGCCCCCCTCAATGCACATGGTTGTTGTGTTTCTTAGCCTTATACAGATCCCCTATTTTTTACCTTCTAGACTACTTCAAGTTAATACAAAAATCCACCTAAAATATTAATTTGAGACTGGAAATAAGATCGTTTTTCTCATCTTCCACTTTAGGGAATTTAAGTAGTCAATTTTCAGACAAAATTCTGTGCCTTTAAAGTAACAAGCATCAAAGGCTGTTTTTAAGATGCTGAAAGACATTGAAAATGTTCAGGTAGTTAGCTTTGGATGATTTAATACTTGGCTTAATTTAAATCCTGGGAAGATTGAACTAACGTATATCTTAAGAAGTAATTCCTTTGAGCAAGTGGAAAATACCATCTCTTCTTTATTCAAAGGAATGCGTCTGTGGCAATTAGGATGGAACATTATTTTGGGCTTATTCGGGACTGCTGAGTGACCATGGAGGAAAAAAATCACATCTTCCTGTGGTCACAGTTAGAAAAAAATACCCACTTGTGTTGTCCTGATGAATATTTGGCCACTAAAAATCACGGTACCATTGCATCAGGAGGCCAAGGTGTTCATGGTGACACCCCCGAGGCAAGAAGTTCAGGGGACTGCATGTGTGACCACCCAAAGGTCCCCACAGAAAGCCCAGCTTTGACACAGTGAGGTTTTGTTTCATTATGAAAATTGTGTACTATTACCTTGTCTTAGACTGGTTTGCTGTTTGCTTTTGGGAAGTTTGATGCTGGAAATAGATACCCATGTTTGGAAGCAAACTATGTTTAGACAAATTCCCAGGCGTGGAGGACAGGAGGTACACTGCTCCTGTTGTGCCGTGTGGGTAAGTGGCTGATGTGTTTTGTATGTCTGTTGCTCAGAACTGGGCAGGGAACTGGTGGAGTCCCCCAGGAATGATGGAAATTCCATTTGTAAGTGTCTGTGCTGCTGAGGAGGGGGGTGTGCAGACACTGCACTCCCGCCCAGCCCTCACCTCAGCACGCTCTGCTTTGCAGGAGCAAATGCTGAAGAACCGGTGCTTCTGCAGAACAAAGTCAGGTGCAGAGGGCAATAAAAGTCTGTTTGCTGCTCTGTAGGGAAAAATCCAGGAGTGCTGGGCTAAATAAGAGATTTGGTAGTTACTTTGGCAGTTTTACGTAGAGCTTTGTTAGAGAAAACTGAGCTGGAGTAAAGCAGAACACACTGAAGTGCTTTGCAGCCTGTGTATGCCAACAGTGCTGAGAGCTTTTCAGTTATTCATAGACAGAGGAGATCAGGGACAAGGTTTTTACCTTATCTAATACCTTTATCCTTGAGCAACATAAAACTAAATCAAAACAGGAAAGCTGGTCCAGAAATGAGCCCCACAGCCTAGGTAGTGAGACTCTTAGGAGTGGTTCCCTGCTTCATTTAAGATGTCCTTTGTGATTTTAGGGACACACTGGAGGCTCTGAGCCAGAAAAGCCATGGGGCAGCTAATCCCATTTATCTCAGTGGCAGGTCCCTAAATATCTCTGATGTTCTGAGCCTGAGACTGTAATAGGACTTTCCCAGCTCCCACAGGTATTACAAAGATAGATAGACTAAGGAGGCGCTCACATCCTTGAGTAACAACAGCCATGTAAGTACCTTGAATGCACTTCATTATGCATGGAAGGAGTAGGATAGAGGAAAGATAAGACTATATGTTAAAAACAGAGTTTGGCTCTATTAAAGAGGAGCAATTGAAAATTAAGCAATAACCAGGAGAAATCCATGTTAAGAAGCATTTTTGTAGACAAATCTTAAGCTTGTCTTTCTTTATTCTCATTCCTCTTTATTCCAAAATGAAGTGACTTCCTTTTCAGAAAGCCCTGAACCCAGAAATTAGACTAAAAACTTGCTGCACATAATGAGGGAGACGCCAAAGTACATCATCATAACTCTGAGAGGTAATTTCCAGAGCTAGGTGGCCCTACATTTGCAAACGTTCATGCGTCAAAGCCGCTCACTTTCTGTGCTTCTCAGGATTTCCTGGGTTACTGGAACTTTACAGCACAGAAATTGGTTCTACTCTGCCTAATTTCAGGGCAGTGTAAGGGAGCTGATGTACTCCAGTGTCATTGCTCAGTGCTCTGCATTCCCACCAAAGTCTATGGACATTTGAAGGAGGCTCAGGATGGCCCAAGGTAGGCACAGTAATGGCCATGAAAAGATGTTTCTTAGGCTTTGAAGTGCTTGCAGTGATGGTATTTTGAAATGGATTTCACTCGATATAAGCATGCTGGGAAGGTAAAACTGCGAATTGCCAGGAAATACAGCTTTCTATGTGCCTAACATATTAAAGTTATTTTGGGTTAAAAGGACGACAAATTCACAAATTAGGAAGGAAGCTCTACACAGCCAGGCCTCTTTATCAGTGCTTCATAGGACACTTCTCCGTCTTGTTTCCATGTACTCTGATAATAATAAAATGAAGAAGACAGGGAATTTAGCATTAATTCCAGAAACGAAACAAGAGCACTTTAGTATTTTCATGTACATTTACTTTTTGGGGCTCTTCAGACTGATGTAAATTCTATACAGTTCTATCACACTATTGCCTTATAAAATGGAGTTTTATGCAAAGATTTGCAAAGTTCCCACACCACAGGCTATATAGACTTTTTCTTAATAGATGCAGAAATCAAGCCACAGTGAAGGTGTCAAAAAATAGCCCTTGAAATATTTACTCTTCCAACTTCGAAAGTAATAACATTTCTACTGCTGGTAAGCCCAAGCCTGGCAAATATTTTTCTGTCATTAAAATAAGCATTTCCCAATGCTATTTCCTTCCTGTCACAGTGAGTATTGGGCTATAATTCTCCCTGCTGCTGCTTTGCTTTGCTTTGCTTTGCTTTGGGAGCGGGTGGAGGAGTCTAGACGGGACGTGGTTTTGAAGGCGCACCTCAGCCCCGCTGTCCTGGGAGTGGATGGGTTTGCTACAGGCAGCTCGGTGCTGGTATCTCTTTCCCTGCTCCTTTGAGGTTACATATCTTTGCTTTTGCAAATAGGCTCTTGGAGCCAGTGAGAATAGTTGTGAGCTTGAGGCAAACAAGATCTGACCTTAAAATAGCATAATAGCAAATATAGGGGTTCAGATGGATGACTTGGTGGATGGAAGCACCGAGAAGGACCTGCAGCAATTAGTTGCTCACGGATTAGAAATTTTATGCTCTGCAGCCCTCATTGTAGTCCCATTTATTCTTTCCCATATTTCAGGAGAGGTACCATTTCGTTTACATTAGCATGATGAGTGCTAATCTGAGATGACAGAGCAATTTAAAGCTGGCAGGAATTTGCTGAGGTAATATCTAAAATATGAAATGTCTCATTTGTTAGGAGAGGTGAAGATGATGAGCTTAACTGCACCCTCCCTCAAACTGGTTTTATGCCAAGGCTGTAGAGCTGGCTTCAGTTCAGATTAGAGTCAAGGTCCAAATATCACCTTCTTCACAGTAGCTCAACAAGGTGGGTATGGAACCAAGTGCTGTATATATGTCAGCAAAAATCAAGCAAAATATGTTAATAGGGACTTCACCCTTTCTTTTGCTAGTGACAGGTAGGATAATTTAGAGTGATCCAAGAAAAATTAGTTCTCTTAAGCAAGGCAGTGTGCTTGCTATCTTCAGAGAAAAGGAATGACAGCTGTCCTTCTCCTTGAATGCACAAGTGACACTGTGGCACAGCTGGCATAATTCAGACTTTTAGGAGGATGTGTGACTTTTTTCATTACTGGCTCCACTAAATGATCTTGGCCAGAAATATATGACCAGATGGCATTAGAGCTGCTTTTCCTATAGGATTACAAAGTGCCACTGTTCACAATCTCAGCAGCTGAGAGATTATAAATTGCTAGTGCAGGCGGTCACTGCTTTTTCAAGCTTATTTTCTTGGTGCATGGGGAGTCTTTAGGTTTTTTGTCATCATACTTCAACTGAAATATGTCAGGCTTTATTAGTTGCCTGGTTTAGCTCTCAAACCCCACCTCTTCTTTGTTGTGGAATGGGTGTGATTTTGTATCCTCATCCTTTACTCTTTCTTGTGCTCCATCTGTGGTCTTTGTCCACGTTGGCTGTATTCCCTGACCACAGGGTGCTCTTCTGACCTGGGTATTGACTTGGGTGAGTGTGTTTAGACATCTGAGAAACAGGCTGTGATGTTCCTGCGGGACAGACATGCTGCTGAAGAGGTAGAAGTGCATTTCTTGCTGTTTTAGTCTGGTCTTTGTCCATTTTGAGTGCTAGTGCTGCCAAAGGAATAGCAGCCAGCTCTGGAGCCAGGAGGTGAGCAAGTGGGATTGGGGATGTGCCTGAGCAGAGAGTGGTGAAAGGAAGAGATGCTCACTAATCCTGGGCAATTTCTGGGCAAGAGGAAGCAGCAGTGGGGAGTGAACCTTGATAGACAGTATTCTTCAGATCATCTTTGAGTATCAGCTGTTATTTTCGTAGGTAGATCGATCAAATGAGCCCAGTCTATCCACATAAGGTGTGGATCTTTATAAGACCACGGAAAGCAAGGATGGAAAAACTTTGCTATTGTGGACTCCTGGCAAAGTCCATTTTTTGAAAGTCAGCTCCAGAAGTGTTACGTGATCCCAGAGAATCAAAGAACCTTATGGGGTGAGTGAAGGAGGATCTATGGATGCAGCCTGTACTTTGGAGGGATTCCCATTGTCCCTCTGCACTTCAGTGGCATTCCAAATGACATTTGAGATTTTCCATGATGGGTGATGCAGTTAGTTTGTCTTGCAGGTTTAAGAGCATCAGTCTTTTGCAAGGGCAACATTTGAAAATATCTGCATCTGCTGGAATCTTTGGAAATGGAAATGAAAAACACTTTACTGGTCCACTAACCTCTTTTTAACTCACTAAGTCTTAAGAAAATGGTTTTAGAGGATCTGAAATAGGTTTCTCATTACACGTTCCAAAGAATGCTTTTCAGATATGTATTAAAAGACATCCTCTATCTATATACACATTTATTTATTGCCTGTAATTTTCTCTGCACCGTAACTCTGCTTGCACCGTACAGCTGGGCATAAATCTCATTTTTAGGAGCACTGCTCATGTTGTGTTTCTTGACTTTCTCTAATAGCAAGAAATGGGATGCTTTGAGATAATCTAAACAAAGCTTTGTGCAATATAATAACATCTAGAGAAGTTACAAAGGGATTGTTAAAAGTGGGGAACCTAATGATGGAAGTCTTTTGGTCACTGTGATGTGAAGGTGACCTGAGCTGGAAATCAGTTGCAGTTGTGCTGGCCAGAATGCTCACTGGGGCTCCAGAGCAAGGTACAAGGATCATAGTGTGAAAGAGGATCAGCTTGGGCAGCACTCAAGAGAAGGTACTCCCCTGCCCAGCCCACAGCTGCCTCTGCTCAACCCATGGGGTATCAAGGGAAGAACAGACTGGGAGGAGGAACAGTTCCCCAAGGAGGGAGGAGGTCAGTGAGAACAGACTCTGGAGCCTGAGTCAGGGGGCAGAGATGTTGTAGAGAGGGTGTAAGGATCTGTTCAGGGATGGATCCAAGAAACGAGCTAGAGTGCCTCCAGAGTCACAGCCACTGCTGAGTAAGTAGGTACTGTGGGGTTTAGCACTATTGCATTATTATTGTTGTTGTTGTTACTATTATTATTTATTGCTCTGATCACTGCTGTGCAGTAACACACTCTGTTGTGTTCTGGGCAAGAGGGGAATGCCAGACTCTGAGGGGGTCTGGCCCACGTCTTCACCCATGGTGGCTCTCTGTGTGACCTAAAGCAGATTCTAAGCAGAGAGAAGAAAAGCAGTCTTTAAATTTGCAAACAGTGATTAATTCTAGCTGTATTTGAACTGATTATGGATGGAGAAGGAATCAAAGCTGGGATTAGAGGCTTAGCAAGCATGAGCACATCCTTGGGCAGCTACTGCTCTCTTACAGCTGTTGCACATGAATGTCAGTGAAAGAATGCCCTTGTCCCAAGTAACCTGCAGAGTCCCCATGGCTGCACCCAGTAAAAAATCATCTTGGTGCTCCTGCCTTTCTGATGCTCTCTTGTTGTGGCTGCCGGAGCCAGACTTGTTTATTTCCTAATAAGCTTCTGTGTAAAATTTTATTATCCTCACCAGGTTAGGCTGATATTTGCCTGCTATTGAATGTTAAGGATTGTAATTCTGTGCATAGGTGGAATTTCAAAAGGCTAGAAAAGTTCCTTGACAAGGTGACACTTCTTGGCTGTGCCTGTGGTCATGGGCCTGCTATATCTTTGCAGTAATATTTCTTGGATTACCTTTAGAGCTGATCTCTCCAGTATTAACTTGAAAAGGTTGTGGCCTCTTTCTCCTGGACTCTCAGTACCTCCTTCTATTCCAGTGCTGAACTACTGACAAATCACCAGGACGGGCAAGGTCTGTCTTTCAGGACGTACCTTGGAGCAGCCTATGCTACTGAAATGCTGTGGCAGTGCTGCCTGGCCAGGGCCATGTGGCTGCTGTGTCAGAAACAAGCCAAGCCACTTTTGGGTGTCCGAAACACACAAGCCACTTTTTGGGGGCACATTTCTGGGTTTGGCACATGGGCATTAATCGTTTCCCAACCCAGTATTTGTTGGGGTGTAGAGGTTTCCAGGCTTCATTTTCCTCCAGCCCTCATCTTAAGAAAATTAACGATTGTCACATTGGTCTTTGTTCTTTGCAAATAGCTCTTTATCAGAAAAGTATTAACAAAATCTTCAAAAGAAGTTTGCTTTATCAGGTACTTGCCAATAAATGTTGTGTGTACGAATTTTTACATTTGAAGAATATGTTCTTCATATCAAGAAACACTCAGTTTCCTGAGCTGTACAACGTCTCTCTGAAGTTGGCCTGAACATCTTAAAACATTACTTAAATAGGATCAAGAATCTTGAAAATAAGATTTGTTGTAAGCTTTCTATTGTTGCCTCTCATACCCTTGCATGTCTGTTTTTCAAGCATCACTTTATAATCTGCACTAAGCCCTAAAGGATGCTTAGTTGTTATGGTTTGACTTAATATAATCTAAAAATGGCTAGCAATAAATCAAATCATTTCCATGTAAAGGAAACATGGGATTGGACTGGTGGAACTATTATACCTCACTCAGGGGAAGAGCCAATAAATCCAATATATTTGTTCAACTCCAAAATATCCACCTTAATTTGGTGCAAGGGGGGAAATTAAAAAGCACAAGGCTATATTTTGAAGTATGGTACAACAGTCATGGGAACCATGCCTTGCATTTCTGAGAGTGGGGAAGGCTGAGAGGAGTGGGATTTGATGTGATTAATACTGTCTCAGGGGTGGGGAAAGCTGAAGGGAAGACAGAGCTGTCTCCTGAAGGCTGTTGATCTCTGCTCTGGGCTTCTGGCCAGACTAGCTGTCCGCTGAAATGACTGTAATTTCCTGAATTATACAGAGCCAAACTTCCATTTTTGAAAAGGACAAATTGGGCCATAGGACAGTCACTTGTCTTTACAGCTCATGACAAAGTGCTCCCAACTTAGAGGTTGGCCTCACCTTTCCTTGATTTTATAGAGCTCTTATTGGCAAGTACTAGTCTTGTTATGGTTTAATCAATATTAATCTCAGTTGAAAGGATACTTCTGGTTGCTAATTGAGATCAGGTTCAATTCCATCTCATCATATTTGCTGTATAATTATTATATGCTTTACATCATGTCAAAAGAGCCCTGGATAATAGCATTGGTATGACATTCCCTTATGCCAGCACCATGTACAGCACAGAAAAAGCTTCCATGAGCTTGTTGCTGTCTCTGCTCAGGGTATAATTCTCTGAAGTTTTCCAAACTGTGGAAAGGTTCACAAAACCTAGCAGCAGCTCTCCTGCTTCTGTTCAGCACTTGTTGATCCTCTCTCATTTATAGTTTAGCTCTTCTAAACACTTAAACATTATGATATGGCTGGATATTTTTGAAGTGTGTTAAATAAATTACACCCTCTTCTGTGTGTTTCCCTTGACTGAGAAAGAATTTACTGTTAGGAGAAAAGGACAGTGACCAGCAACACCTCTAAAATGCCTGTGATGGAAAAGATGTGAGCAATAATACCCATCTGAAACCATTTTTTCTGTCCTTTGAGAGAGGCAGGTCCCAGTGGGGAATGCCCTGACCAGCACATGCAGCAGAGATCACCCACACTGTGCTCACGCAGTCCCCACTGACCACCTGTGTATCCCAGGCCATTTTATTGTGCACAGGTGCTTCTAAGGAATTTTGGTGTATGTCAGGAGCATCTGTTCCCTGGGCTGCACACACACTCCACTGCGGGATTTGCTCCCCTGTCTCAGCTCTGGCACAGCAGCATTTCTCAGGATTTCTGCCTTTGTGCAGATGGTTCCAACCCCTACACTTGCTGTGGGAATCAGGAACACAGAGTAAAAGTGGCTGTGCTGGCAGGGCCTGGCATCCACCAGGCAGCTGCAGAAAGCCCAGCTGGAAAGGCCATCCCCAGGAAAGCTGCTCCCTGCATAGCTTTGTGTCTTTGTGACATGGTTGGCTTGGAAATACACTAGACTGATCAAGCTCCTGTTCCTGGCAGCAGTTTCTGCTGTTAGTGGGACCACTTCAGCCCCAGCAGGTCAGGACCAAGCCTGGGAATAGAACATGGGATGGGAGGAGTGGGTAGGGCTGGTTTCTGGATACTGGGATTGATGCCCTTGATTGAAGTGTGCAGTGCTCCCATAGGAAAGAGAGTCAGGTCTGGGAACTATAGGAGTTGGTGAAAACAGTAACTGTTCCCTTCATTCTTGCTCAGTGTCCCACAAGGACAGTGAATGGCTCTTGCCATTTTAAATGGGTTTTTTTTTAAACGGGGGCAAGCATCAGTGCACTTAAAGGTTTCAGTGAAAATGAACATTTTTACAAGAGTGTGATTTATTTGTTCCTCTCTTTGGCACAGCTACCTAACTGTGATTGTGCCAAATGAGAAATGTGGCCTCCAACAGGTTGGCTCCAGCCAAAATGGCTGAGACTGACCCAAAAAAGGGAGCAGAACTTCTCATCTCTGCAGACCTGGGAGTAGCAGGAGGTGTGCAGGAGCCTCTGGCCGTGGTGGATGGATCAGGGTGTGAGTGCCAGGGCTGGGCAGCAGCTGGGGGAGAGGGCAATGCCCAAGGGCCACAGGCAATAATGCTGGGGTTGGGTTTGATGTTCAAGGAACTCCTGGGGACCCTAGCTGCAGAACAATCTGGCCACAGTTTGGGGATGCACGTGGGTATTTTTAGAGCTTATATTGCAACATGTGCAAATTTATTAGAGCTTGTTAATTAAAATTACTGTGGTGAGTGCTCGTTACTATATCTGACCAAAAAGCTTGCGCAGACAGTTAAAAGAAAAACTACCAAACCCCACGTTAGAGTAAATGCAGGTTAGTAACTAAAATGGGGTATCTAAAAATAGTCACACTGCAAATGAATTTAGGCCTTTATGTGGTGCAGTTGCTGCTTTTTCCTGCCTGTCATTTTATGAGTTTCTTTAAAGATTTTCTGATTTCATCTTCATCATATATATTTTTTTAATTCGTATGTCCAGAATCCATTTTTACTTCCGTGCTATTGATCCAGATGTACAGCACACAGCATTGATTTCTGCTTGTATGTAATACATACACATTACCAATGGCATCCACTGCTGGCAATAGTGAGAACCTGGCTGACTGTGGTCTGCACAAGGATAAGAGTGATTTTCTGGGATCAAATCTAGGTGTAGCAAGGACTGCAGAATGTGCAATGTGATTTAGCTCAGCAATGTGTAGTATTTTGAGAGTATCACAGTCAATTTCTAAGTAGATCTACATGAAAAACAAAAGAGGGTGGTAAATTAAAACTGTGAAGAATAAGGAAGAGAATGTAAATGGGTAAGAGCATCGGGACAAAGAAAAGGCATTGCAGAAGAAGCTTAAAAAACTGAAGAGGGTGTAAAGAGGCCAAAGGATCCTCCCTCCAGCATCCTCAAGCCCTCAAGTGTTTCTGTGCTTTTGGTTCTTTTCTGCCGCAGGGCATGAGGAATTTTTAAGATGAGATCCAGACCTCATTGCTCCATCGTGACTGATGACCAGACTAAGAGGCAAGGGAGAGATTTTCTTTTTTGTATGGTTGGAATGGACTCACCCTTCCTGTGATGGGGATTTCAGTTGTAGCTTGTAGAACAGGCTGGTTTTACCCTCTCAATTAATAAGTGTGGATTAATCATCTTTACCTTCTTGTTACTGATTATTGGCACCACTTTCTTTCTGTCAAAAGAGCTGTTTGGAGACAATTCCTTGTGTTGGTTTGACAGGCTGCACTAAGTTACCATCTTCCTATACTGCTTTACAAGTCAAACCTCAGGTCAGGCAGGGCACGGGCATCAGGCTGGCAGAGCTGCAGCTGCTCATTTACCTTCTTCAGAATTTGTATAACATTCACAGTTTTCTTCATCTGAAATTTGTCCAGTGTTTTATGGGTTACTAAAAGTAACTATAAAAGTTACAGCAGTTTTAGCACTTGCAGATACTGAGTAGCTGAAGGTTTTGGATTTTTAAAATGTGCTATTTCAGTTGTTACTGTTTTACTGCTGGAATGAGAAATTTGGTCATCACCCTGTGATAACACTGCATTCATCTGAATTTTTTCCTAAATAGTGAGGAAATATAATTATTCTCCCCCTTGTGTTATCTTTGGCAAGCCTGCTGGTTCTGCAGAGAAATAGCTCCATGTAATTGTAAAAGCTCTTTGCAGTATCCTTAACTTTTTTCTTAAAATCCTTTCCCTTGTCCATTTTGCTTCTGGCTCCAGAGCCCCCTCCTTGCTTTATTCTGCGCTGGAGCATGGGTCTGTCTGGCCTATGGAGTATCCTTCAGAGGCTCTGCAGAAAGACACTTTGGCACAGCTGTTCTGTTCAGGTTATGTTCTCCTCCTTCTAAAGAAAGTCCATGGTAATTAGTATTTTTAATAAGCAACCACACAGAAGAGACAAGAAAGGAAATTTCTCTCTATCAGCTTCAAGGAGGAGCAGAGAAGATGGTTTTCTAAGGTCTCTCCTAGCCCGAGGTGGTGCTGCATTTTGACCCTTACTTTGAGGTCTGTTCTGGAGTGCAGAGATGTGATGCTGACAGGCTCAGCACTGGCTGTGTGTGACACGCTTTGGAAACCTCCAAAAGACAATGTCCCTGAGCGAGCCCTCCCCGACAGCAGCAAGAGCTGCTGTGCCCTGCCTAAAGCCCCTGGTGCTTGAGCAGGAAGAAGGGAGGTGCCCCTTTCCTTTTAAGGCATGCATGAAATATTAAACAAGGTTTTACTGTTCTCGTGGAGTAAGAAATTAAGACAAGCCCTAACCCAAACCTCCAGAACTGCATGACCACAGAATTTGGGAGAGGTATGGCTATAAATACCAGCTCTGTGGTGGAGCTCAGCACTGCTTCATGGGAGGAGCTGGGTGGGGAGGTACTGCAAGCACAAGTGGCCCTGTGGTCCTTGGCAAAAGTCTTTGTCTTGAAGGAGTGGGACCTTTGGAATGAAAATATGAGAAGTCTGAAAAGATATGAAGTATAGGCTTGTCTTGCAGCTATGGAGTGTTTAAAACTCCTTATTTCTTACAGTACTCAGACACACACCAGATGTTTCACAATGTGCAGGTGATGCTGTACTGCCTCACCTGGAAGAACATGCTGCAGCAGTACAGGAAAACAGGCTGGATGCAAGAGAGACAATGAGTGCCTGTCAGATAACCTGGAAGCTCACTGGAGCTCCACATAGGCATGTACACAGCAGGGAGTATGTTTTTGAAGAAGTAAAATGAATTGCAGAGCAATGGGAGAGGGAGGAGAAGAGGGCGGAGGAAGGGAGCAGTGGGGGAAGAAAGCACGAGCCAACAGTGAGAGGAACAAACATTGCTTTGAGAATTTGTGTTTTATGCCTTTTGTGGGGTTTTCTACATTGCCTTCAGGCAGTTCAGGATGTGCAAGAGAAATCGGGAGATCAGAAGTGGTTGGATAAAAGTCTGCTCAGCCTCCTTCATCACTAAGCACACTCTCCTTGCTGGAGATGAAAAACAAACACAACCTGCTGTTTACACGTCTGGTGGATCTGTTCACACAGGGCTTTTCTTGCAGCCACGGAAAAGGCTTCTTTCATGGCTTCTTTTTGAGGTTTCTTGTTATTTTCACGGAAAGGAGAAATGTGCAATCTGAGGAGGGCTGAGTGAATGACTTGGGGGCATAGGCCTGGGAGGGCTGGGTCTGTGGGATGGCAGATGGCTCTTACAGCAGCACGGGGTTTGTGAGAGCAGGGCAGACTAGCCCTGGAGCACGAAGGAGTTGTGGGTGCTGCAGGCAGCCCTGTGCCTGTGTGGAAAGGCTGGGACAGCCGGGGGCACCCTGCCCATGCCATGAGCCATTGTGGAGTGCAGCTCCAGGCTCCAGAGCAGGGTGTTTCCAGGATCACTGGATACCTGTGTGCACCGTCCTGGCCCCATCCTGGGGCTGTGCTGTGTCTGTCTCTGAGGCAAACAGAGATGGTGTTGTCGTGCAATGGGTGAGCTTTAGACATCGAAATAGTTTCTTACTGCAGCGTTTCAGAGCATGGCCTCAATCCCTGTGTGGTGGTGTCTTTGGAGGAGCTTGCTGTGTGCCAGGCACAGGTGTCCTGTGCAAGGTGGGTAGGACTTCTAGAGACATGTACCATAAATATACCCTAAAATTTAGAGCTACTTATCAAAAACAATTGAAAAAGAAGAAAATTTAGATGTAGGTAGTGGTCCCTTCAACTGTGTCAGCATTGTTTCAGTACTCCATGGGCTAGGAAGCATTAGCTGTCACTGAGTGTTAGTGCTCCATAGCAGCCTTTCATTGTCAGATGGATTTTCAATCTTTATTCACTACTCTGATCGTGTTTCCTGTTCATGCCCTTCATCACACTGTCTCCTGAAGAAGAAATCCCAATATTACATGTATTTTCAGAATTGAAAAAAATACTAGTAGCTGGAAATACAATGCTAATTTCAATTTCTAGTCCTGTGAGACATCAGGCGAGTATGTCTGAGGAAGCTTTGCTGCCATGAGGCTGGATGTGACCAGCCTGCTGCAGGCAGCCCCTCGGCATTCCGAGGGTGCCCAGCAGGTACAACACAGGCCTGCTTTGTCAGAAGTGTTTGTTCCCTTCAGCTGCCCACTTGGCACCCATGAGGTGCTTCAAGCAAACACCTTGAAGCCTGTAAACACTGCTTTTGGTGGTCACTTGACAACAGGCACAAATTTATGGAATATTACTGTGAACACAGGGAAAAACCTGCGTCAGTTTTCCGTAAACATATTTATCTTCTCAGCTCCAATTAAACATCACAAATTTAATTGCAAATTAAACATTTGGGCCAAGACCCAGAGCTGTTATTTGGAAGCCGTGCCAGGAGCTGTGGGATGTTTCCATCCTAGCTGGCTGGGCTGCCTGCTGGGGCTGCAAGGCTCCACTGCTGTGTCTCAGGAGCTAGGAGCATCCTCCAGAACGTGCTCTGATCCAAACCCCAAACCAGAATGGTTGCCATGAGGGATTGAACTCTAGGTCCCTCTCACAGGCTGTCCAGACTGAAATAGCTCAGGTTCGGTCCTCCTTGGAAAATGACATTTTTGGCAAAATGCTTTTCTTAAAAACATTTTCCTGGCTGCACAAGTTTCCGTAGAAAATGTTTATAATCTTTTCCTATTTCAAAGTAATTTGCTAATTAAAGTAATCCCTACTTGCTAAGGTAATGGTCACACCAGCCTTAGGCAGCATACCCACAGATTGTCTTTAATGGCAATACTTAGTTGTGTTCTCTTAGTTATAAACTAAATAATTTTTCTTTGTTATTATAATGATTAACAATACAACAAATTTCATTTATGACAGCAAATCATTACAGTATATTGAGATAAAATCAAGCTAAAATGTGTTGTAAATAAGAATCCATAATTCACCAGAATGGCATGGCTTATATGTTATTGGATTTTTCCCTTAGTCCCATGGCAAAGAGAGAGATTTTATTAAATGTCTTTTGCTTTTGAAAACTTAAAGTTCACGCTGCTTTCATTTTTTGCTAATAAATTCAAGATGTCCATATTAGTTTAACCTGAAATGAATTTGGTTTATTGCTGAAACTGAAATTCCCCTGTGAATGCCTCAGTGGATTAGATATATGTTGGTTATATTCTTCTATGATTAAGATTTTTTTTAGAAGTCAGTCAGTTTATGTATGTTACTCCTCATTGCCCACCAATATTCTGCCATACAGCTCTTGGCGTGTCAAAAAGGATGATATGTATTTAATTTACTTGGTTTCTTGAGAAGTTATTAATGGCTGTTTAATACCCTTGAAGGTATGCTAATTTGGGCCCTAAAATAGATGGTGCTTTGTATAGCAGGATTCAATGCTGCTAATCTACAGAACAGACATTGTTGCCTGTTCTTTCCCTGTCCACTTCATAAAGTGAAGCCCATAGCAGGTGTTTTGGGTCTTTGTTTCTTTGCTGCAGGCTGGGTGGTGGTGCTGCAGCAGGACAGGACGCGGGGCTGTCTGTGATCATGGGGCAGAGCAGGCTCTGTATCTTCCAGTCAGGTTTGGGCCATGCTAGGAGGGGATTTGAAACACAGGCCAGCCTTCAGCTCAGTAGGAAGAATTCCCATTTTTGTAGGTAACTAATAAAGTAAGCAGTGGTCAATCTTTTGGAAGGGGAAAAAGATTACTGTTATTGTTACAAATGTATTTTGTTGATGAGGTGTTGAAATCCAGACCCGCAGAAGCTGGATCAAGTTTAGGAGATTTTGAAGGAGTGACCCATCACAGCATTCTGTACTTAAACACAAGAAATACCAGACAGAGTCAGATTTTTCCCTGTGTTTGATTTAGATAATCCCTATTTGTCTCCACAGCTTGAAATTATTTTCTTCCCAAGCATGTGAAATAGCTGAATTATTTCTATCCAATGTGTCATGATTCAGTAGCAAGAACTTTCTGATCGCTTTTTTTCATCCCCACCCAGCAAAACTCCCTGCTTTGCTCTAGCACAGAGCCAGGCAAAAAGGCTTTAATCATAACAGGGTCACACCTTGCATTTTGCAAAAGTCAAACAGCTGCACTTCTGCCCTTGCTGCCTGTGTCACACAGTGTGAGCCCACACCCTCTGAGCATGGGGCACTTTTTGGCTTGGGTGGTGGTTTTTAGGGGTAGTGGTTTGTTTGGGGTTTTTTTTCCCCACTGGAGGGTGATGTCAGAAAAACTCAGTCACCTGGGCAGATCAGTGATCCTAATCATCTTCATCACATTAAATGATTCGGAGGGAGGGGGACTGTGTCCAAAAATAAAGCGAAATCCATTTGGCTGGGAAGAAGGAATATTAGAAATGCAGATACTGTTTTCCAATGGTTTGAAGGTCATTTTCACACTGCATGGAGATTTTCAAATGCATCCATGTATAACGCGCCGCCTGTTAGCATTTTGCTGTTGTAACTTTATATTGATTGTCCTCTGCAAAGATTTTTAATAACAGCAGTAACGTAAATTCACTGAATGTGAATAGAGGCTAATTAAGAACAAATGTGCCTGTCCTGGTAGGAAGTTATTTATCACTAGTTATGTACCCTTCATCTGTCACTTGCTATAAATACTCTGGTCCAAGCTGATGCTCTAAAAAGACCAGTCCTATCTGTAGGTGTGTGGGCTGCCTGTCCTGCAAGGCAGCCAGGCCCTGCCGAGGAGGAGAAGGAGGAGGAAGAGGGTTGTGGCTGTGGTAGCCTAGCCCCTGGGTGAGAGTGGGAGTGTTTGCCAGAGGAATCCAGCTCTGCTGGGAGAACTGGAGGAAGCTCCAATTTGAACCAGAAACCCTTTTGCAAACTTTCACGTGCTTTGGCACTGTAAACCCCCGGGAAACGTGCACAGATGTGCCTCAGCCCACCATGAACACCACCAGGTGATTCCCAGGGTGGCTGAGTTTTGAAATCATGACACTTCAGCTGTTTTCTCTCTGCGGGTCCTTTACACAGCTGAGAAAGAGGGGTTGATTTGCTACAGGTTGATGCAGAAGAGAATTTTAAATGTGCCCATTTGAGCATTTGCATTGGCGTTAGCATTTCCCTGTGCATCAAGAGATACTCTGCTTGACAAGCCCTGCTGAGGAGCCCTGGCATCAGGCAGTTCAGGGGCTGAGAGAAGCACTCAACAGGACCATGTGTGGGAAGGAGCACCCCTGGTCCCCTGTGACAAGGGAACAGGGCAGTGGTGCATGTTTGCAAGGGTTGGGACACAGACCAATGTCCCCCACCTTCTGGCAGCTCAGGCTGTGGTATCACACAGAATCCTGAAATACAGAGTAAATCCAGGCAGGGGCTCTTACCTTTCATCCCCTTTCCCTTGGAAAGGTGCCTGTGCCAATCTGGCCTACCCTGATAGAAGTGCAGTTACCTAGTGGTGCTGCTTCTCACCTTTCACTGAGCTGTGGGAAAGCCCCAAAACGTTCTCAGACCTTCTCATCCAACTCAGGAAACTGAAATTTGCTCCTGGTGCTGCAGAGACTGGCATTCCTTGGAGCTTATGATACAGAGAAACAGTTGTTAACTTGCAAACAGTTGATGATAAAGCTCATAAAATGAAAAGAGCCTGTGGAAATCATTAGGGTCCTTCAAATAAAAAGGCTGGTACTTAAGAAGAATGATTAAATAATTGGCTACTGTTTCTTTGCCTGTAACATGCATAACCATTTCATATCATAATTAATAATTAAATTATCAATTTAAACCAAGTTTTCTAAAGTAAAAACCCTTGTTTAGCTTTTCTTATTAATACGCATTCGTTCTTGGGAAATGATGTGTTATTACAATGTGCTGTGATGTGTTAAAACAACTTCTGTATATTTGCTTAGAGTGGAGAGATTGTATTTGGTGTTCAAGGCACGGTTTATCCCCATCTCTGTCCTACCTGCTCAAGGATTTCCCACTGCAATGGGCAGTATTGCATTTCTGTTGGGGAAAGCACCTCCAGCAGCCTCAGCAGCTGAGGGGAGCTGCCTCACCAGATGGATTCTTGAGCCTTTCCCACCACAGCTGTACTGACAAGAAACTAAATTTGGGTTTAACAACGCTGTTCTGTTTTCAAGGGATGATATATAGTCACTGGTGCAATAACAGTGATATCATATTGTCCAGTGAAATCCCTTAGCAACTGATTCAATATTTGCAGGAAAAAATAGTTGGAATGGTGAAAGCCAAAGCTGCTGAATGAGTGACAGTGCCCCAGCTTGCAAAGCTCTTCCCTGCTGATTGTTTGGCACTTGGGATCCTCAGAGCTTCTGGGACAGATTTCAGCAGTGATGATTCGATGGTACCTGTAGATAACAAAATTATTATTTCTCTTTTTTTTTTTTTTTTTTTTAACTAACAATTGTTTAGTGCTTGAAGCTGGGCTGGCAGCTGCTTCTAGCATTTGAGGAGCCCTGGAGCTCATGTTTCAATGACATAAATTGGGCAAGGCCGATCACTGGAGGCTGTTGTACAGTGAAAAGCTCAGGTCTGGAGGAAGTGTTCAGTGTCTGCTGCTGACGTTTGCCTTAACAAAGAGGCACTGTTCTATCAGAATAGCCCAGAAGACCATAATAATGCTGCTCTGATGTGCAGGCTGCTGTTGTACAGCGTTTCTCTCTCTGTACTCTTCATGGCTCGAGGGGGAGTGTTATTTTTTTTCCTTTAGTGGAGGCTATAAGGGGTGGGGGGGCAAATTTCACATGAATCCAGTGGGACCTCAGCAACTGGCTATGTTTTAGCAGGCTGTTAAGATTTATTGCTCAAACCCTTCTGAAAGCTCTGAAGAGATTTGCCATGCATTTCAGTGTCAGAGGAGCTGTGGGAACAGAAAGGTTGGCATTTAGCTCTAAATGACTCCCATAAAAAATGAACTGTTCTCTCCAAGTAGATGATAGCTCCTGCACTGGCTGAAGGCATTCAGTGTGTTCATCACCTCGTGTGGTAATGAGCAGGCCTGTTAATGTGCGATCAGAGCCCAGCTGGGGTCACACAAACTAAACGAGCAGGAGAGCTGAGCCGGGGAAGAGGAAACCTTGGAGTCAGCAGCTAAGGCAGTTAGAGGGGCACAAACTTTTATGAATATATATTACATTAAATTTAGTTCTTTTTGGAGGTTTTGCCCTCTGAAATGTTCAGGAATGGTGCCAGAATTGTGATACATAAACCCTACTTTTCACCACGAACTGTCTTCCTTGTCTTCCCTGTCATCTGCTTCTATATTAGTGCTGTCAGCACTTCTGCTTTCCTTGCCCTCCATTTTGTTTTCTTTCTGGCCTACTCGTCTTTATCTCTTCTCCTCTCCTAAGCTTTCTAAATGCTTGTCACTCTTTTTTTTCCCTCTGTCCTTTCAACCCAAACCCATGATATAATTCTGCTTTACCTGATTTCTCAGCAGTGATGTGTGGCTGAGGCAGCTGTCAGTAATCCCCTTCTATCAGTGTTCAAACTCTTGGATACAGCAACCAGGCTAGAGTTTTGTATTCCTGAGTTTATATTCTGTCCAGTCACTTGGGCTTTGAGCTCTTTCCTTAACTACTGCTTCTGAAAAACCATATTCCCCATTATTATGTGCTTACTTGCAGTGTCACAATCTGGAGTCCAGGAGGAAAAGTAATAAATAAAAAAAAAAAGGTCAAACGTGAGTATTTAACTATAAAACGGAGAGTAAAAAAAAAAAAATACATAAAAATTTAAAATTTACTGTTTTCTAAATGCTTTATTCCTGTGCTTATCTCTTTTGGTTTATAGGAGACTCTAATTTGGTTCAGATGTGTCTGTTCTGATACTGAAATTTGATGGGGTTTTTAATAGCATGACCATATAGAAGCTTGAACTTCGACAGAAAGGGAAGTTTTGATCTTATCATCAGGCTGGTGTAGTAAGGGACATTAGTTCCTATCCAACCCACATCTTGCTAGATTGTAGAAGTGTTTGGGCACATTCAGCATGCAGGCTTTTTAAGCAATTGTCTTTGATTGCAGCCTCTTCAAAATTCATCTGGAAGAATTTGGTTTACTTTTAATGCACATGAAAGGGAAAGCCAATCAACAGATAATATTTTTATTAGATTTATTTGGGTTTTGTGTGTTTGTTTCTGATTTCATATGATGTTATTGAACCTTTGCTGGTTTTCAACAGTCTGACATGTTTTCCACCAACTCTTTAGCTGGCTTAGGTTGGCAAAGGTACTGGACATCAGCAAAGCTAAGCTGAAGATTGGCGCTCTGATCTAAGCAGTCACAAAAATTCCTGCTCCACACATATAGGGAGAAGCCATATTTTTAGTCTTGTCCAGCTGAATACCAGCTGCTTTGATTTTGCTTCAACTTCCCAAATGCAGAGAGGGTTGAATGATGAAGCAGAAATAAAACCAGTCAGGAGGGCTTGGTCAACCAGAAGCACCTCAGGCATTCCATTTGTCCCTGCCACAGCCTCTGAAGAGCCCGTGCTGTTGCAAGGATGTCCAGAGAGGGGAATTAACCTGTGCTGCCCTTGGCAAAAGCTGTGCCTGTGCCTTCTGCCTTCATGCCACTGCCCAGAGCAGACAGTTGAGTTACTTGTGCTGCTGGGAAAGCACCCAGAGCTGGGGACATGGTATGGAAGAAGCCCTCTGAGGTCTTCTTGCACAGAGATACCATTTTCTCAGTGGGGAGGGAGGGTCAGTGTCTCTGTGCACACTCCCACAGGCCCATCCTCAGTGGCTGCCCTCACAGAGGATCTGGGGAAGACTGGGGCCGTTCCCATCATGGCCACTGATGTTGGCCTAGCAAGCTGGGCCTTGCCAGCCATGGCAGCTGCCAGGCAGCTTGATGAGCCCAAAGCAGGCTTGTGCATGCTTGTCTCTACTACCTGAGATCCTCACTCTCTCTCGTCTCCTAATTTTTTATGGGCATGCTATGAACAATTGGATTATAAGCTTCTGGTTTGGGAAACATGTTTCACCTTTAACTATCGTTCCAGGATCCCAAGTTCATCAAGATATGTGTCCCTGTACCCTTTTCTATTTGTAGGTCTACTGCCATTTGCACTTTCAGGACTTAAGTTTGCAAACCACCCCCAGTACTAACAACTGCTTTTGCCAAGCCTCCTATGCTCTGGGAAGCCTTCCATTTCCTCTCAGATTTTGGTGAGTCCTTGGCATCTCCTCAACCCCTGGGCTATTCATGAGCTCACAGCATAGCCGATGGCAAACTTCTCATTTCTCCTTCTGGCACCAGATCCTTTCCAAACCCTTGTCATTGCAGTCACATTGCTCTCTGTGCAGCATGCAGGGGCTTTTCAGGTTACCACAGCATTAATAATGTGCCCGAAGCTGAGCAGATGGAGCAGGGATGTTTGCACAAATAAAAGCAGCATGTCTAGAAAACAGCAATTTGCAAGAGCTTGCAGTGTGTTCTGGTGAGTCTCACTTTGATAGAAGGAGAATTATACTGCAGAGGGAATTTTCAAGTTGGAAAGGAGAAGGGTATTCCTGCAGTAGCCCAGGCACGGTCACCAAGTGGGTTCCCCATTCACACTGCACCCTGTTTGAGGCAGCACCACCTGATGACTCTGTGAGATTCCTCTGCACTTGATTGTTGAGGGAGGAAGTGGTGGACCTGGGGAGGAGAAGGGTCTGTCTAAAACCAGGCACAGTGTATGAAGACAGAAAGTAGAGCAGGAGAGATGAGAAGTGTAGTGCCAAATGTTGTGCACTGAGAGCACTGAATCTGCTCACTGAGCAGCATCTACACAGGCAAAATACTGAGAGAGTTCTGACAAGTCTGAGTACTTCCCTAACCTTGTTTTCATTGAAAGCTGGTTGTGTGGGGATAAGAGCACAGATGTGTCAGAGAGACAGGGAAATGCTGCCCAGCGTACAGCCTGCATCTGGAAGGATCAGTCCACCATGGGAGGAACTTACAGGAGTTTTACTTAGTTGCTCTCCCTCTGCAGAGGGGTGCAATGGTTTAACAGCTTAAGCCTCTTCCTAAAGTTGTATTTTTAAAATGTTTGATTTTTAAACATCACATTTCTACAATAACTTCCAGCTTAAAACCAGCTTTCTTGCTCAAGGATCCTGTGAAGTTGAAAAAAGGAGCAGAGGACAGCCCTTCCTTGCACAGAACGTGTGGTTGGTTGGTTTGCCCTGGCCACATGCTTTCCATCTTTGCAGTGACTAAAGCCCATGCTGCACGGGGAGCCAGGCGTGCCCCCGAGCTATGTCAGTGACACAGGGGTGTCTCACAGCTCCCCAGGGTATGGCTGGGGACAGGGAGCTGGCTCTCCACACGCTGCCCAGCAGCAGGGCACAGCGGGCAACAATGGCAGGTTCCCAGTGTGGGAGACTGCACATGTCCTGGGCTCTGTGATTTGGCCATGTTCCTTCTTCACTTCCATGCCTAAAAAGGCTTTTCTTGACACTTCTGTCCATCCCTCTCTAAAAATACTGGGTCTTTTGGGGGAAAATCCCAGTCTTAAGACCAGCCACAATGAAGGCAGTTATTCTTGGCTGTTTGAGAAATAACATAGTTTTTGGTTTGAAGCACTGTTCCCTGGAGCTTCTTTCTGAAAATAAAAATGACATCTTTTTACTAAAGATAACAGTGCATGTTTCCAGGAGAAATATAGGGCTGGTGGTGTTTGTTCATTTTCTTAGAGAGTAAAGCCATGCATTTAAAAGCGTGAATAATCTCCCCAGAGGAGCCCTGACTTCAGTGAGGTGACTCCAGGTTTTTAAGCAGAGGGCAGTACAGCCTCCTGAAACAAGAAGGGTTCTTGTCAACCTTGTGGCTGAGGGCTTGGTTATTTTTGCTGACTGACTATTCCTTTCCATTTTGGGGAGTATTTTCAGATACTACCACTCAGGACAAATTACCGCCATTTGCCAGAGGTGGCACAGCATGGATGGGCAGGCCTTCTCTCTGGCTGAAAGGGCAGGTTGGGGTGCACTGCCTGAGCTCACAGCCAGCCAGGCCCTGGGCTTGGGGTCCCCTGCACCATTCCTGGGGCTGCAGGTGGGTGATGGGCACAAAGCCAGGCCTGGGGTCCCCTGCACCATTCCCTGGGGCTGCAGATGGGTGGTGGACACAAAGCCACGTTGGGCTCCAGGCGCTTTGCCCTGGACAGGCACAGCCACGTGGGTCCCCACTGCCCCCAGCACACATGGGGGGTGTGTGGTTAAAAACGAGAGAGCAGCTGGTAGGAAAGGTGGTCTAGGGGGCCAAGGAAATGCTCATGGAGCAAAGGAATGCTGTTTCAGTTGGGAGGGGAAGGGAGGAAAAACTGCACAGGCATTCCTTTCCCTACAGGGCTGCCAGTCACCAGCTCTTTCTTTCTTCAGGGAGATATACTGCACCTTTGGATTTGAATGATTCAATTACTTGTTAGTGAGATCCTATGGGACTCAGGTTGGTAGCATTTCCCAGCATAAAAATTGTCTTGTCGACAGATTTTTATTTTTGCCCTGTTGGAATTTTTTCCTTTGGCATGTCATGTCCAGCTGCTTCTCCAGATGGAGGCAAGGGAGCAGTTGCCAACCCCCTCTGGGAGGAGGAGAGGGATGGGAGTGATTATGTAGGAGGCACCACAGCGCAGCTGTTGGGCTGCAGACATGCAAAGTTGGGCTCCCCTGGGCTGCCCTTGCTGCCACTGGACACTCGGACACCCCGCAGGATGGCCAGGCTGGTCACTCAGCAGCTGGACACCTGGCCCCTCAGACAGCATGCCTGTTTGCCCAACCCCAGCTGGCAGGCTGGTATTTTCGGAAGCACAGTATTTTTGCTGGCTCCCCTGGGTTATTCTGTATTCCAGCTGCTTTCAGAAAAAGAAAAAAAAAATAGGGGAAAAAAAGGAAACTAAAGTTCTAGAGAACTTCCCCAAGCTGCTGCTCATGTTTTCCATAGTATGATTTCTGATATGGGGAAGTCAATAGGATTCAGTCTGTCTGGGCATTAGATGGGTATTTTATCTAGAACCTTACATTATCTGGTTTTCTGTTGTTTTAGCTTTCCATCAGGGACCCAGCATGGCACACAGAGTCCAGCAGGCCCGCCTTGCTCATCCAAAGCCATGTGGTCATGGTCAGGTTGCCAAGGTAGTGCCGTTTCCCTTCAACTTGATCCTGTTTCATCCTTATGGTTCCCAAAGGGCCAATTTCAAGGTGAAACTTCCTCAGAGTTTGCTATCAGTTTTAACCCCTCTAATCTTCCCTGTTAAAGACTTGAATTTCAAAGGCTGATAATAACTTTCTACCAGAGAACTCTGATACATTTCTATCATGCCCTGTGTATCCAAGCTGGCTAACACTCTGTTATCATTCTCAGCACCTTCTGGGAACAGGACCTCCGTTCCTCAGAGGCTCTCAGATGCACAAGAAATATCACTCAAAATTCTGTCTTTGCATCTGGGTACGTGAAGTCTGTACTGAAATCTAAGGCACAGAGAAAGGACTGAGGGCAAGACAAAGCTTGCAGTGATCAGCCAGTCTTCAAATTCAGCAGGCTTTCCTCTTGCATTCCTGATGCGGGAGCACACAGAACTGCTGAGCAGCAGTTTTATCTGGGAGTTGCTGGGGCAAGAGCTCCAGCATTAGGACCAATCTTGCAACCTTTCACACATGAAATAGTTTTTATTCATTTGTGTCTCCCCATTACATTCTGTAGATTGAAGATGGCTTCAGCTGGAGACATGCTTTAATTACAGAGAGGCACCTGAAGCCTTTAGGACTGTGATGGAATTACTCTCCATTTCCAGATCTCCTTCCCCGACATTATTTTCCCTTTGATTTTGATTTCATGTTCTGCACCGCATCAAATTTTGCTTATCCAGACTTTATGGGTACCTTTCCCCTTTGATTTAGCTTGATTACAAATCAAACATGTCTGTGGTTTCTGCCTGCAGTGCTTTCCTGTGACTTCAAGCCCAACCTAGCCTGGATTTCCCCTCTCTGGCACTGCAAGCAGGAGGTTCAGGACACATGAAACCCATCTTCACTCTGTCTCAGGCTGCCACATTTTTAGTGTGTCTCGTCTCCTCTACTGACGTAGTAGAAGATTCTTTGCAGGTCATTGTGATTCATCTTCCAGTGCTGCAGCATCTGAATAAAGTTATAGAAATCATTCCTGGGGTAAGGCAAGATTCTCACTTGCCTGGAATCAGCCAAGATGCACGGAGATCTGCTGAGCTGCACCCAGCCAGGAGACCTAGCTCTGAGGCTGGAATTGCATGAACAGGGTTCAGTGTGGTGAGTGTATGTGGGTATGGACACAGATGGTACAAGAAGCTCAGAATTTCCTTTAGCCAAAGGCACTTGACAAACAGGACAGCTTTTCTCAGCATGTCTCGTAATATTTATTCATTCTACATATGTGAGATGTTCCAAACTTTCATCTCCGAAATAGCAGGAACAGAATGAGTAGCACTGCTAGCCAAAGGAAAAATAAGTAAATCCCCAAAGAAGTGATTTATAGGATGTAAATCACTTACAATAATGAATGTAATCCCGTTGAACAAGTTCTTCATTGTAATAACTTAACAGGCATCTGTTGATTTTTATATCAGATCATAAATGCGGTCTCTACAGTTTTATAAAAGCATTTATTTGCAAATGATGTTGAAAACTGTTTGACAATGTCTCATCTTACTTTGGAGGGCAGAGCTCTGCATTCTTTTTCAATTTGGAAGTATCAAGAGCTGGTGAGTCGAGGGGTCTCTGTCAGCAGCGCCGTGGCAGCGCTGCTCTCGTGCTGTGCCAGTGATCAGGCACTTGTCACCTGCCTGTGCAGCCTCACATGCAGCTGCTCCCTGAGCACAGACCTGGCCAGCACTCCCAGCACAGGCAATATCTGTCTAGGGGAGCAAAGAAGTAATTAGGATGCTGAGAGCTACAACTAGAAGTTAGATATTTATTTTGCAGGCTTTGCTGCAATGTGCTAATCCCGTTCTTAGTACAGAAGAATATTTATTTTCTTCTGTACTTAATGTTTAGCTTTGAAGTTGTTCAATAACATCTGCTGGTGACCACAGTAGATGTTATAATTCTGGTACATCAGTTGTAGCTTAGGCTTCATTTGAGGCTCTGTTAGAGGCCCTGCGTCTCTGTCAGTTCTCTGGTTCAAATCAACTCTTTTCCCTCTGAAGAACCCAGCCCTTAAGGCACTGGATAAAAAAATCTCTTGCTTTTGGTACTGCACTAATTAGTTGTTCTAATGAGTGTTCAATTACCTGCCTGCCAAAAACACTGTTTACAGTGTCAGAGAAAACTCTCAGTAAAAAGAAGGAAAAACTATTTAAACAATATAAGAATCCATGCTCACTTCCTAATCAAGCTAAGCACAGGCAAATTCTGAGAGCTAGGAACGGGCTGACACCCTTATGGTTGTTGTGTCAGTTTGCCTTGCCACACTTCGTCAGGAAGCAGAAACAGAGATCTCAAAAGAGCGAGTAGGAACACAAATATAAACAACATAAGGAAAGCAAATTGGATGTGCTTGGATAAACGGGCAACAAGCAGTGATTTTTCTGCCATTTTTTCTAAGCCTAAACTTTTGAATAAGGTTTTTGTGCAAATCAGGAAGCCGGTGGTGGAATTTAAGTGTCTAAGGGTGTGGGAACCTGAAGCCACAGCTCAGACTTCCATCTGCCTCTGAGGTGTGTTCTCCATTACCATATTACATCATCAGTCTCAAGAGCACTAATGATTTGCATGTTTGCCTTTTTTTGAGTTTTTCCTTCATCAGTTCTTCTTTTTGTACTCTCCTGTATTTGTCTGTTTATGAAATTCGTAAAAAGTGGCATTTTGAGTATTAACGAAGGCATATATTCACAGTCAGTATATGATAATAGACAGCATTTGGGATCTGCTGGATGTGATCCAAAATCCCACTGAAGTCAGTAGGAGCATTTCTTTTAAAGGGCTTTCAATCAGACCCCGAGCTGTGAATGTGGTTTGCCTTTCCAGAGAAAATGCTGGGTAGCTAACTCATTTCATTCCACGTTAAACTTTCTTCTATATCTGTTGCATTTCTTTACTTTCTTGACGTACATAAAGGACACTCATTGTGATTTGGTGAATATTTCCTCCTGCTGTGTATGTAAGACAGTGTCCACAGTGCAAATATAGTTGGAGTGTGTTCAGCAGAGTACACATGTGCTTCACTCCTGGGCTTTGTTAATTTCTCACGGCAGATTGAACATTTTTCTTCAACATTTTTTCCTGTGCTGCAATTAAAATCAGATTTTGCTGTAAAACATAAGCTTATCTGGAGACTTTGTGTCATGTTGAGGGAAGCATCTGTAATCTGCTGTTAACTTAAATGGGTTCCTCCATGAATACAGAGTTGATCTAAAACAAACTGATTCATCTCGACAGACTGACTTGTACAGCAGCTCATCATCCAAGTGGTTCCCACTGTGGCATGGCTTGGGTTTAATTATAAAAAACTGTTTAGAATGGTTCAGAGTGGAAAATGCTGGCATAAGTAAAAGCTCGAATCGCAGAACATTTCTGAAAAATTCAAAGATCTGAATGGGAAGATTTGTGTGCACAGAAATGTTCCTGAGGTTTAGACCTCACTGATCATCTGTTCGGCTCCCAGGAAGCTCTTTTAGGTGTTTAGATAGAATTAGTTTTCTGAACTGGCTACAGAGAATGAGTCCCAAAGAGAAGTCTGATGCACAAGCTGAATTATATTAAATACCATGAAAAGTAACGGATTTTAAGGAAAGCACCAAGAAGTGTTATTCCCTACTGTGCAGCCCTGTGTGCCCTTGGTGTTCAGTGTGGACAGTGTTCATCTGGCAAGGGAAAAAATTCCAGATTTCCTGCTGACAGAAGAAAAAATACTAAATGTTGCTGTAGGCAACTTGCCATCACACATTATTTCTCATGAAACATGTTTTTGTGGTTTGATTTTTGAGTCATACCATTTTTAAGGCGCACAGAGGGTGTGTCAGGGTGGCAGGAACGGGTGCGTCGTGTGAGGCTCCCAGCACACTGCCAGGCTCCACACCAGCTTGCTGGGTTCTCTTTCTGGCCTGTCACTTGCCTGTGGCTCATGAATCACTTGCTTTAAGGGGTATTTTATAAATCCCACACAACAGGTGTCTAAAACTAGATTTAAGTATAATAGGGGTTTGTTTTGGTTTGGTTTTACTCTAATTGGTTTTTCTCTGTACCTTTAGGCTTAGCAAGTCCCTTAATTATGCATCATCACCTGGAGGCTCCTCTGAAGGTTACCACAATGCTTTAGTCACGGCTTTGTATGTAACATATGCATTATATATGGAACCAGCCCCAATTCCTGACTCCTAAAGCCCAAATACTTTGGTTAGTTATCTCTTTGTATCTATGTGCACGTATATAGTAAACCAAACAGCATGATATAAATCAAGTTTGGAAAAGAAGAAACTACATGAAAAGCATATGGAGAGATCAGACTCAGTTGTTTACATGGCCGAACCTTTCTCTGTGTGTACAAACCTCCCTGAACGTTACCAGTGCTGTGCCTGTCATTTCACCTCTGCCCTCCTGCCAACGGCTCACCTTGGCCAAACTACACTTGCAGCCTTGTGTGCAAGGGATGTCTGAGTACCTTCTCAGTCATTCTCATTTTTACCCTTCACCAAGCACTGTCTATCCCTGGCTCTCCAGTTTCTGCTTTGCGTAGACAGGTGAGGTGGGCCTATCAAAAGCATCAAGCTGTGTTCTTGGGGAGCGGGTCAGGAGCAGCGGTGGCAGCGGGACACGCCACGGGAGCTGAGCACGCATTACACATGCACAGTCACAGCCAGGGAGGCTGGGGAGCCCCAGCAACCTGAGTCAGGTTGGGGATAAATTACTGAAGATACATAAAACAATAGCTGAAATTAACATTTTGCTATTTTAAAGGTCACTTTCCATTGCTCTTCTTTAACTTTGTGTATTTGCTGGGTTGTGAAAGGTGGCGTGAGTCAGTGTGTTAGGGGCGTGCTTCCCAAGCATGTGGGGTTAGTAGCCAGGATTTTGGAGTGTCTCCAATACAGAGTTGTGTATTGTATATTCAGTGATCTGCCTGAAGGGAAAAAGATCCATAGGAAGTTTGCTGTCTGCCTTTAGCTGCTGCCATCTCTGCTTTTGTTTGCTGGATCTTAAATTCAGCCCTCAAAAAGGTTTTTTGTACAGATTAGTCCTCTGCTTTCCTTCTGAAACTGTTTTTCTGTAGTAGTGACCTAGTAAGCAAGAGCCAAGTTTGTGTGATGTGTGAGCTGATTGCTGCTAATGCCATATCAGTAAGGTGGCAATTCCCATGACTTAGCCAATGTTTTGTAGCTGAATGTTAAAATTCAGGTACTGCCATGGTACTCTCCATTTCCCAGACTCTGGAACCTTCTGGAAGCAGTACCACTTCTTTATCCTTTGGAGAGGATAAGTAGAACTTAGGATCTTGCCTCTGCTCTTGCCTAGAGAGCACAGTGCTGGGCACAGCCGGTTAAAATCCAAATTATTGCAGTGGTCCTGTACCTGTTTGCTAGGGAGAAGGGAAAGAGTGTTCACTTCTCTCCAGGCCTGCTGACAGAACAGCTCTGAACACCCATTCCTGAAGGAGGGTGGCCCAGAGTCAGGCAGGGCGAGCCCAGTGTGACATCAGCAGCTGCAAATAGAAAAGACTGATAATGTTTGAGGGGTTTGGTTTGATAGAAGAGGGCACAGATTGGAAGGAGTGGCAACAGCAGGAGCAGAATATGCACGTTGGCCTTTTCGAGAAAACAGCCCCTGGCAGCTTCCCCAGTTGGAATATGTTTCAGCTATTCATGGTACTTAGAGGTGGCAAATACCTCAGTAATAAACTCATAAACAAAACACTCAGTAATAAACAAATGGGAGTTAATTTCTTGGAGGGACTCAGTTTGGGTTGGCAGATCTCTCTGTTGCTTCTGAATGGCTGAATCTCTTTTTTTAGAGTCAGGCAGGAATTTGGGTTGGTTTCAGCTGACGGTTGTCTTTCTGTGGGCAAGTGCTCTGCAAGCTGCCCAGGGACGAGCAGAGATTCGGAATTACATGTGTCAGCCCACCACCAGCCATCTCTGCAGCCAAGGAGGGCCTGGAAAATATAGGTTTCTTTCATTGGGCTCCAGAGGGACTTGCCAAAAAGCCACACTTTTCAGACAAAACATGGAGAATTACATCAGTTTGAAGGCATGCCATGCTGAAACCTCCAACACAAACCAGCTGACTTAAGCATGGCAACATATCCAATTGCACCGCAATTATAGAGCTGTCATCAGCTGTGGCAGACACCCTGAATACTTCTGTAATGACCGTGGGCACCAGTGCTCCTGGGGCTTAGAGAGAACAGGGGCTTGTTGGGGAGGGCAGGGAAATGCTGAAGAGGTGTAGGATGAAGAAATACATTCCTGCATTTCTTGGCACCATTTGCCGAGGGTTTGGTGGGTTTTTTTAGTTCTTGGCACCGTTTGCCAAAAAAACATGACAAGCACATGGTCTTTTAAAAAAAATTATAAATATCCTTTGAAAGAAAATAAATATAGTTGAGTAAATAGTCACTCTGTTGCTGAGAGACTCTGGACCAACAGAAGAAATGAAGAAATGCCTTGACAGAGGTACAGATAAGCACCTTTGGAAGCTTCAGTTCAGAGACAAGGGATGCTGTATAAATATGAGGTGAGGAGACAGTCCTTGGCCCTAAAGATCCTAGTGGCAAAAGTTCATGTGAAAGACAGACAGAAATCACAGAATCAGTGATATTTTTGGAGGATTGGTATGTTTTAAAAAGAGCTCCTCCACACATGAGAGGAATGACGTGGTGTGCCAAACACGCCTTCCCTCGGTTCCTCCTGGATGCCCAAGTGCTTCACACGGGATTGCTTCAGAGCTACAGTTGTTACTCTCACCTCTGGTGTCTGGTGTCTGTACCTTCTCTTTGGGTACAGTGTCCACTGTACCCAAAGAGAAGGCAGAAACTCCATGCTTCCTGCTAAACTTCTGAACAAGCATTTTGCCACTGGAGCTGCTGCTATCTTGTTTCAAGGAGCTTGGTTGGGAGGTTCCACTCTCCAAGGCTGCTGCTTGTGTTACACTCGCAGTTTGCTAGCAGGCAGGCTGGGTGCTGAAATCAGTTTGATGTAAACTAAGGCGTGTGTTTTAGCACCCAGGAATATTAACTGCTGGAACATATTTCTGAGAGGAGCAATGGAGTCTATTTCTCATAAACCTTTTTGGAAGATATGCATTCCCAAGATGTTATGGTGTTATGGTTATGGTGCTTCCTGTGATGCAGCTGATGAAACTTACTTGTCTCTGACATGAAAAAGCATTAGTCAACCTGCATGGCTCACGGGCACTTTTGCACTCAGGGTCTCTCCAGCTGTGGAAGTACCACATCCTGATGGTGTTGGGCACTGGAATAGGCTCCCCAGGCAGTGGGCACAGCACCCAAACCTGTGTTCAGGGGTTCAGGAAGCATTTGGACAATACTCTTGGGCACATGGTATGTCTCTTGGGATGTCCTGTGCAGGGCCAGGAGTTAAACTCGATGATACTTGTGGGTCCCAACCCAGCATATTCTCTGATTCTGTAAAGCAGGAACATATATGTTGTTGCTAACATCTTCTCAGAGATACAGTACTCTCTAGTGTCCAGATTAGTCCATGAGACAGGCTGAGTCTAAGGGAGTTGTGTGGCAGGGTAAACATAATTAATGCTCTGAGAGACCTTCCTATAACAGCTTTGGAAGCAAGTATGGTTTCTATTTCTAATGGTTTCAGTTCCTACAGAGCCTGGAGCATTCAAACCCATACTATCAATACAGAAGGGGGGACTGTTTGCAAGCCTGATCTAAGAGATCCTTGCTCTTCATAAAATATGTCACAGGATCACCAACTTTTACCATATCAGCTTCTACTCGAAGGAGATACATGGAGGCAAGTCTGTTTATCAGGGAGATGGTGCTTCTCCTTTCCAACAGCTCCTGGGCCCTGTGGGGTTTGGTTCACATGAACTGGTGTTCTTTGAAGTTTTTCTGCTCTAAGCAGCATTGCAACATTTCTGCGATGCATTGATTTCATCTGTGGAAATGCAATTTATTACTGCCATCAACTTTGAAAGAAACAAAGGCATTGTTCTGAGCGGTGCCCCATGGATTAGGTGAGTTAGGGAACACAGAAGATGTCTCCTGAGGTTTATTAAGAAAAGGGAGTGGAGCTATTAAAGTGATGAGCAATGTGCTGCACCAAAGCAATGTAAATTCTTTATCAGCAGCTTCTGGTTAGCTCCTGTACCAGATGGCAGCACTCAGGAGGAGGAGTGCATTGAGTGGACCCCATTGAACCTCCAAAAAGCTGTTTGCTCCTTGTCCTGCCTTGTAGACTCGTTATGTTGTACTACAGTGTGAAGCTTTGGATACAGCATGAGTTGGGTGACACTGTGCCCTGGCTGTCATTGGTCTTCAGGAGGAGCAGGAGGTGCACAGATGGAGCTGATAAGGCAGAGCTGAATCCCACAAGTCAGACTGAGTTGGACCATTTCTTTATGGGTCTGGCAGATTCTGGCAGATTTCACTTCTGTGGAAGAGGAGCTACTTGGTTTTGTTTGCAGCTGTGTGTCTGCCATTTTTTATCAGATGGGAGAGAGGGTCTCAAGGTGTGACTCAGATGATTCTGTGTTTCTCAAGTTTTTGGTGGGACCAAAGTTCTCCATAGATGAGGTATGGTTAATAACAAAACAGAGAGTATTCTTGAGTATTTCTGCAGAAGCGGCGGTTTGAATGATGCAAACCATGTTTTGCTAGTTCTGTTGCAGAGGAGGAAACCCCTTTAAACAGAAGAAGGGTTGCTCTGTTGGACTGTGATGTTGGCTTGTGAGTCCTCCCCAGGAGCACTGGCTGCAGATGGAGTAGAGGACATGGAGTGTCAAGCATAGAGGCATAAAAGTCATGTATTTTTAACTCAAATCAGTTCATGCAAAGTCTGGGATGGAGGAACTGTTTGGGTTTTGTGAAAGAGTAGCCCGCATTTGAATTTTAGCTCTGGATGAATTCACACTCCTTTACTGAACTGCCTGCTGGCTTTTGGCATCATGCCCCTGGGATCTCTGCACATTTTTATTTGATTAATAATTTGAAGTTGACTCTAGCTATTGCTGTGGAATCATCGTAACACAAAGACTAACAATAAAATTATTGTTGAGCTTCTTTAAACTCATATAGCAGGCCCTCAGATGCAGAATCTTGTTTCTTAAGATAGAGGTGTGCATATGTAAATTTTCTCTTTTTATGTCTATAAAAAGTTTTCATTCAGGCAAAACCTTGGCTCAGGGGTAAAGCATCTTACTCATTATTGCTGAAGATTGTATGTCATCTGTACAGTTTCTAACATGTTCACACTGGTCAGATTTGAAGTTTCCAGCTCATTTCTTCAGGGTTGAACTTCTTGAAGTGTTCTCATCCTCCCCAGTGAGTTCCCCCAGGGCAAGTAATATTTTGCAGTGTATGGGAATTGAAGTGATATGCCTTTATCCAATGTTTTGTTAGCTCCATTGTTTGTATGCATTGGATTGCCCAGGAAACCATAACAATCTTGTTAAAATAAAGATTTAATCTCTCTGTGGCATTGGGGCTAGTTCAAAAGCCACACTAGCACTGGCAACTCGTCACAGAGCACATTAATTTTAGAGCATTTCTCTCTCTGGGAGGTGGCTGAGCTCCAGCAGCGCCTGGCCCTGCCCTGCAGAGCTGGGCACCATCAGCAGCCCCGCGGTCACCGTGGTGCAGCAGGGCTGGGCTCCAGAGCAGACCACCTGCAGCCTTGCGCAGCTGGAGAGAGCCCTGAGGAGAGCCCTGGGTCGGCATGTCCTGCGAGATGAGCCACAGCAAGTCTGCGCAGCGGCAGCTCCCAAGGACACAGAGCCAGCTCCAGCAGGCACCAGCTCAGAGCTGCCTCTCTCGGCCTCTTCTGCACCCAGAAGAGCTGGAAGTGGAATCATCTGCATTTCCCTGTGTGTGGGTTGGGGCCAGCTCGCCGAATGCACTTTTATAAACTCTGTTCTGCTTAGTGCAGTTACACGTGCTATTATGTTTTTTAGCAAGAGTAGGCTGCCTTCTCCTCTAGCTCACTGGGAGATCCCTCTGGTGTGGGTTTTCCAGGAGGGAATCTCCTGTGGCCTCCATCATCTCTTCCACAGAGCTGTCCCAAGTGGCTGAGGCTGGCGTGGCCAGACCCAGCATCCACTGCTCAGGATGCTGAGACTCTGGGGTTGGCTATTCCTCCTCCCTTGGTCACAGCTTTCAATGTTGGATTGCGTTGGTCATTTGTACATATGCAGTTAAGAAGTGAAACCACAGCATTGACCTCTGTTGACATCGAACAACTCCTCCAAACCGCTCCATCCTTTCTTCTCTTCCCTGGTTCTTAATTTGCACTTTAAAGAGCAGGCTGCTGCTCGGAAGGCAACTGAGTTGCTGAGAGAATAAAACCTGTCCCAGTTTGAAGATAATCAACAAAGTTAATCCATGAAACAATTTCTAAATATAAACAAGATCAAAGCACTATCAGATGTGGACACCAAAAGAGCAGGCTTTGATAATTTAATCTACCAAATTACCAATTTTGGGGCATTTGATTTGTTATTTCTGCAAATTAGAGGCCAGATGCTGCTGCTCCTAGTTTTTAATCTCTTAAAAATAGAAGAGATTGCTGCCAGAGAAATCTGCTGCTCAGACAAAGTGATGCTGGTTAACCCTTTCTGTAAATCATTTTAATTGCAGTTTGCTGTTTCTTTCTGTGACAATACAACCCTGTGCTCAGTGTGGTGTTCCAGACAGGTGAGCCCATCAGAGCTGCCTGGTGCAGCAGAAAAGACTCCTCATGGTCTTGGCAACTTCTTGCTTTGATCTTATGTTTCTGTCTCATATTTTTCTGCTCTTACTCCTGCTCTCAGCCCAAGCAGGTCCATCCTGCATTTTCACAGTCTTTTCATTTCAGGAGACACTGGCTGGACTGGTGCTTCTCCAGTATTCTCTGTAGAAAAGATAATGAGTCTGCCAGTGATAAAGGCTGCTCACCTCATGCCACTGGGTGGAAGAGGCTGGATTATGTGATGGGCAAGTCTGTGTTTATGTATTTCTGATGGATTAAAGAGCCTGTGTTTGACCTGAACAGTTCCCATGCTTTGGGCTGCTTGAAAAACCTCCCCAGGGGAAGGGAGGTGTCTTCAAGGGGCAGAGAGTTTTCTGTTATGTAAAATAATAGAGAATAAGCTCTTGTTTTATAAGTATGTTTTACTGTCTATATTTGCTCAGCCCAAATTAGTTCAGCATGTTTTCAGGCCATGAGAACCTAGCTGAGTCCTGCCAGAAGTCAGCAGCAAATTTGGTAGTAGATACATTCTTTTCTTTCAGCAATGAAAACACATTAAAGTTCAGGAGAGCAGCCCCTGGTGGGGGAAATTTCATCCTGGAAGAGAGATTTGGAAAAATTCCTAACTGTGGGGCTGAGAGCCTGTGAGAAACAATGAGATGATACATCTCCTGCTACTGCTCTGCTCTCTTCTCACTCTCCTGAAAGCTGGTGTTGAAACACTTTTTCCTCTTCTGCTGACAAGTGCTCATTATGGCCCGATTTTTGGTGAGAGAAAGTTTGGAAGTGTTTTTGTTTCTCATTATCAGCACAGGCCTTTCCCCAACTACACACAGCCAGCACCCTCCTCCCCAGCAATCCTGGTATTTCCTCCCCTGCAAAGGGCGCCTTTGGGCACTGATGAGGCAGCACGTGTGTCACCACACAGCTGTGGCCTTGCAGAAGGACAGGCAGCAGCACACTGACCTTTTGCACCAGCTCCACAGAAAAAGGGAATTACTGTATCCTGCAGTGTTGCGGAGGACACCGGGATACCCTGGCCTCCTTCATCTCATTCAGTCATTTTGGACTCAATGGTCTTGAAGGTCTTTTCCAACTTTAATGATTCTCTTTTCACCTGTCTTCTAATTAGCACAGGGCAGAAGAAATGGGGAGATATCCTGGGGAAACTTGATCCACTTTCCTCTTAGCAGGAGCAGGACAAACCTGGAACAAAGCACTGGCTCAGGACAGCACCTCTGTCCTTCCAGCACTGAAGACTGTCACTGAGCTGGTGCCTCTGTTTGTGCCACCCGTTCCGTTTGCCCACTCCAAGCAGAACAAGGACTTCATTTAACCACATCACCAGAACTGGCAGCAGGAGATTCTGGTGTTTTGGAGGTTTTTTAATTTAAAAAAATCCAGATAGTTAACAGGCTTTTGCAGTCTGTCTCACCCATTTGTCAAACACACATAAAAATAACAACCCTGCTGGCTTTTGAGGTCCCAGGGGAGCTGCCTGAGCAAAGCCTCAGCACAAGGAAGGTACTGCTGAAGGAATGCCTGGAAGAGTTTCACAGCAGGAAGAAGAAATCATTAAGCACCTCAACTGAGGGTTGCTGGGCTCTGGCAGCCTGCCATTGCATGCCAAGCTGCTGGGTTTTTATCAGAGGAATTTCAAATTGTGGATGGGCTGAATAATGAAGCTCTGCTGCAATGTCATCCCTTGGTGGGGTGGGAAAACCTACTGCCCAATCTTCATGGAGATAAGAGAAATGAAAGCCCAGACCTACCAGCTCAATTAGCATTCAGTTTTCCATATAGCCATAGCAGTAAATTAACCAGAGATAAAGACCTGAATACATTCATTTTTCTGTCAGGAGGCTCTCTCTTACAGCTGTGGTGCTGTAAGAAGTTTCCCTTCATTCATGCCTGGAGGGGCAGCCACTGCTGGATGGCTGGAGCAGCCACACCCCCGTGGTTTGTGGCTGGGTGGAATAGGGAATGCCATGTTCGACAGCACTGGCAGTAGCAGTGTTGCAGATAGCATGTCAAGTACTACAATTAGCTCCACAGGGGTTGAGCATGTGTTTTACAGTCCCATTAATAACAACCATTTATTTGTTATTGCAGCATTCCAACAGGGCTTCGATCTATCAGATGTATACAGGACATGAAATTATAGAATATAGGTGTGCAGAAAATTGGAAGAGGAGGAAGGAATTACTCGTAAAATCTCCTGATTTTTACAAATACACGAATTTCCCTGGGGGCAGTTTGGTACCTACTATTTGCTGTGCACCAGCAGCAATGTACCCTGGGGACATTGGGGATCTCTCACCTTTCATGCTCACCACCAAAAGCCTTTTCTGTGTGTTGCTGAGGAGGGATGTACAAAGCCAGAGCACACACAGCCCCTCTAACTGCAGGGGAGTGGATGTTTGCTGGGAGGAGGTTCAGCACTGCTTGGGGCTCAGCAGAATGAACCCCAATGAATATGTGGAGACTGGGACCAGAAGCGTGGGGCAGTTAAAGTCAGTGCTCCTAAAAACTGCCTTTCAAAAAAACCGCTTCCAAATCTGTCTGAAATTATTTAGAAAATGTTTAATGTTTCATGTTAAACCAATAGCTGAAATACAAAGGCTGGTGTTTCCAGTATCACCCCCAAATAACTCCCACACACCCCATGGGAGCTGTGACATTGATGAAGCACAAAACCCACAACAGGCAAAGGCAAAACAAAAGCAAAATGCAAACAAAGACCCCCAATCCCACAAAGTTCAGTTCTCAGAACTCGTTTAACTTGCGTGACCTCTCCTATTGACTCCTGTAAGACAATCAGCATGCTGCAAATTAAGCACAGGCGCAGATGTTGTTCCTAAAAATGTCTATTTGTGGAACAAATTATTTATAATAGGCAATGGCATCTGTGTCAATTTAAGAAAGCACCAAGCGAGGATAATGGGTGCTTTATAGCCTGAACTGCTGTGGGGCTCAAGGTGAGCTCCCCATGAGCAGCGTGGTGGCTCTGCAGCGCTGGGGAGGCGTGGAGGAGCCACAGCCTCCCTGCTCCTTGCCTCAAGGATGCTCACTCTGTCAAGCTATTGCCAAGTCTAACACTCTGGTAATTTTAGTGGGAGTGTTTTTTGCGTCACCAAGTCCCAGGCCTGCCTTTTGCAGTTCATGGAATAGTTTAAATGTAGAAGTACTGTCCTATGTACTATAAGAAATCCTATGTGATAACCCTGACATTCTTTTAGAAATTACTGGCACTCAAGTGTACGACTGTGAAACAGCTAAGAGGAGGGAATAAAACTGTGGCAGTACAGGGAGAGAAGTTTAATATTTTAAATTCTGAAAACATTTAAGGTCTTTGATTCCAATAAGTTTAGTTGAGGTCCTCTGCATGCCTTCCTGACCTCAGCTATAGAGTAACTCCTGAAGTTGCAGAAGTCCCTGAGTTTAATATAAAATTTTGCAACACTTGTGACTGCAAGCAAGCAGGAACTGCCATGCAGCTTGTGAGCCAGAGGAGGAGAAAGCTTTTGTTGCCATAAAATCATTCTTTTTTCCTCTCTCACAGAAAACAGGGCTGCAAATGCAGTGTTCACGCACGGGCACTGCCAGCAAGGGACAGACTTTTGAGACAGACTGCAAAACCCTCTGTGCTTGGGGGTTTTTGCTATTGTGCTGATGAATTCTAATAATTAATAGCAAAAGCTTTAAGAAAAATATGAATTTTGGTTTGAAAACCATGTTTATGTGTGCATTGTTTAAATCAATAGCTTTTTCTTACTAATGGCAGCAGAATGAAGTAATTGCAAAACTCAGTATTGTGACAAATTGATATTTTTCATATCAAAACAAATGGAAATCTCAAAGCTGACTGGATTAAATTGAAGAAGCCAATATTACAGCATTTTTATTTGCTTTTATGTGTGGAAATTCAGTGTCATCTAATTTTTGCTACTTTTTGTGCAATTTCATGTTTGTTGAAACAACTGCTTTCCAATCTTCTTCTCCTTCCCCTGGGATAGCCCAGTGTTAAAACCCTAAAACACACATAATTTTTCAGTAAAAGAAATTACTGGTTTTGCTTTGTTTATGGTCGAGATCAGCGGTACTTGATAGCCTACCTAAATTACCACAGATTCGATTTTTATGTAGTGTGAAATTATCGCCGAATCAAACTCTCCACCGTGGCAGATGACTCAAGATTCTAATAAATGCTCTGGATGAAGAATTCTACTACGTGTTCTTCATGCCTTCCTCTTACCTGCCAAATACTTCCTCAGGATCAGTGGGTGTTGTAGAAAAAGCCAGAAAACGTGCAGAGAGCTCTGATCCCTCACCCCTGCAGCTAGAGGGACGTTCAGATGGTGCTGGTTGATGTTTCCTCACATGGGGGCAATGAAAAGCAGGTTTGTGTTGGAATAAGACCTTTAAAGCGAGACTCCCTGGGATGGTGTGCAGTCTTATCTGTGCAATAAATACGTGATTTTTATATTTAGTGGCACATGGTCACTCAAAGGCCTCTGAATTGCTGAAGAAAAGTAATTTAATTGAAGTCAAACATGAAAATACAAGGCAGACCCAAATATAAAGAAATTAAGTATATTCAGCTGATCTTATTCTAGCAAGGGATTTATTTTTAACTTTATGGTTATGAATTTTTATAGTGTCACATCAACATAAAGGGCTTTTCTTCACAGAGAGAGCAGAACAGAGGAAGTCCAAGTAAATGAGATCCAGTGTCTTTCAAGGAGGCAGTGGTAAACATGTTCTAAAAGATGGAAAAGTTCAAATATAAACTAACTATGCATGCTGTGGAGAGAGAAAAGAAGACATGGATTATGTTTGAGAAGACAGCTGGGTGAAGACCAAAATCAGTATTGTTATCCCCAAAGTCTGCCACAGTGATATTTCAGAAAGCCATTCAAGCCTCATGTGGCACAGACTGACAAAAATAAATCTGATAGAGCTAACTCGGTTTAAAACCAGACAGCCAAGGCCCTTCAGACACATCAGAACCTCCCTAGGGAAAGGGAAAAGATGAGAAGAAAAAGAAGAAGAACATTTTGGGGAGAAGTTTCCACAGAACTAATGACAGTGGCTGTGGTTGTGCAAGTGGACCTCCCAGGAGGGCAGGGCACTTGCCTGGGATCTGTGTGGAATTCTGGCAGGGAGCCCAAAGAGCCACTCTCCCTGCTCTGTTTGCACTGCCCCTGCCTCGGTGTCCTCAGGAGCTTCAGATAAAATTAGTACAGAGGCATGAGTCCTGTGGTTCAAGCTACCCTTGTCTTGCAGCTAATTGTCACCCTGCTAATGAGCACCAAATAGTTTTCTTTTTAATAAGAGTACTTTAGCATCACGGTCCAAGTGTCAGCCTGAGTAAACCTTTAAAACAGCCTATTTTAAGAGGATTAGAGAAAGGAGTGCTGTTAGATCAGACCAAGTGATAGAAATTCCCAGGGCTAAAACAGTATTTAGCCTTAGTTCAAGCTTTCAGTAACACAACTAAAGTTAGTTCCAAAGAGCAAACTCCACCTTTGATAGTGTGTGTGTGTTCTTAAGGTGGTCTCGTCCCAGTGTCTGTCACACAGCCCTTGTATCTGGGGGCAGAGAAGCAGAGAGGAAGGGCATGGCTTGCTCTGCCTAGAGCTGAACCCCCATTTTTCTCTCCCACCTTCAGGCTGAATCACTGGGATTTGTGTTGTTGGTGTTGTGGTCAAGGAGCCATCAGAGACCACGTGCCCCATACTGAGGTGCAGAGAAGCTTCACACCTGTGTATTCTATTCCCAGGCAAATGCAGGTGGCTTTTGTTCCCAGCCACTTGCCTTCAGGTGCTTTCCCCTGAAAAGTGTCAGGGAGAGTGTAACAGGTCCTGCCCAGAAGGGTGGCTGCTGGACTTGAGAAAGCAGAGCTGTGTAATAAAATTTAAAAAATAAAAATTAGCACAAACATATTCTGCTTTAATATTGTTACAGATTAGTTCATTCTAAGGCAGTTCTTTAAGGAAACAGCTTTTGCTTTCTCATTGGTTGAGGTTGAATTGGTACAGTAATTTCCATGGGTACAGTAGGGTCATCTATTAAATAGAGCTCTAATAAATAAGTTGCAGGTATTTGGCTTCTTGTTCCAAACTCATTTTAGCTTCTGGACGTGCAGCACCATTCTGCTGATATTTTATGACCAGCTTTTCTACTATTTTTAACATATTGTCCAAGTGGTTCTGTGAGCAGTAGAACTAATGAAATCTGTTTTTCTAGGGCTTCGTATTTCATGCACAATTGACTTCCATGTCAGAGATGGTGCAGGATCCCCCTGATGCTGTTCCTGAACTCAGTGTGTTTGTAGTGGCTGTCCCCTGTGTATTTTTCCCAGGAGTCAGTGATACAAAGGCTCTCTGAGCCTTTCCCATGCAGAAGTTCTTTGCTCAGAGGGTGCTGAGGCCCTTGCACAGCTGCCCAGAGAAGCTGTGGATGCCCCATCCCTGGAAGTGTCCAAGGCCAGGTTGGATGGGGTTCTGAGTGATCTGGTCTCTGGTGGGTGGCATCCCTATCCATGGCAGGTGGGTTGTAAACAGATGATCTTTCAGGTCCCTTTGACCCAAACCCTTCTGTGATTTTATGACTCAGGACAGCATGCTCAGGGTGTCTCATCTCCGTGGCCGGCACTTCCTCATTTCCCAAGACTGGTAGGAGTGTGTTAATACCCATCTCATTCAGTCTCTTTGATAGTCCTGCTTTGAATCCACCGGCATGTCCAGCCCCACCCTAGAGGATGGACTAGAACAGATAGGAAACTCTGCTCTTTTTTCCTTTCTTTTAACTTGTTCAGTCCACTTGCACAGACTTCCATGTGCACAGATTTCCACATGCACATTTGGGCTCGTTTCTGGGATGTTACAGACACATTACACACTGCCAGCTATGTGAGACTGCACACAAAAAACCTCACCAGGGAGCATCAGCACCTCTGTCACCAACCCAGCAGCTGCAAAGACCTGCAAGGACTTCGTCCCTGTTTCCAGCCCCACAAAGCAGCAGTGGTTTGTATCACTGTAGGACACTGATGGAAGGAATTGAAGCAGGAGCAAGCTCCCAAATGCCGGGGATTGCCTTGCCCAGGTATTTGTTATGAAGGGCAGGGAGGTGGTCCCACCAGAGTAGCATATTAATTTAATTAATTGAGGGGAGACAGAAGCTTGAGGCCTCCAAGTGTGTGATGTAAGCAAGTGCATATGAGCCAGTGAAAGAAACATCTCTGGATGACTGGCAGGACTTCCATGTGGTGCTGAAGGAAAGCCTGGGAAGATGGATCATGCAGAGCAACTCCTCTGTTGGTTGTGTAGGAGAATGATAACAGCAAAGGATCAAGGCAGCAGTGTCAGAAGCTTTGAAGGCTGAAGGCTGAAGGTTTGGTTATCAGTGGTGTGAAATGGGGGTAGGGGAGTTTCTCCTCATAGATCATTGCCTCACTGATACTGGCACACAAATGCCACCCCTTCCTTGTAGTTCTTGTCCTTTTCTGTGTGCAGAATGCAATGCTGTGAGCCCTGCAGCATGTCAGGGGGACACAGGGAGCTTGGAATGAAGTGAGATTACCCTTCAACTTGCTAATGAAGAGCAAAGCTACTTTTTCTCTCTTCAAAGAGATTAGAGCAGCATAAACATGAAGTTGCCAAACATGTAGCTGAAATGAGAATTAAAAGAGAAGGAAATCAGCTCCGTAAATTGTTTGTTATGTGCAGCAGTTCCACAGTAAATGGGAATTTCGGAAAAGGCACTGTCAGAGTGTGCCCAGTCCTCCTCCAGTCAGCTGCTTCCACATCTGTGGTTTTTAGGGCTGGGAGTGCTCTTCTGCTCTTCTGCTCCCCCAAACATTGGGAATGGTCATTCAGTTTGCTTTCTGCTATTTAAACTGCCCAGAATTGTACTTAGGTCCTTTTGAAAAGCTTGCACAACACAAAATTGTTTCCTCCAAGCCAGACACAGATTGCCTTAGTCAGAGGACATTCTCTGGGGAATATCCATCACCTCACCACTAGTATTTTCTCCTGAGCACACCAGGAATTTATATGACTGTTTTACCGTCAGCAAGTTAAAAGCAGAGTTCAGCTGAAACAGCTGGGTGGGCCATTGATCTGAACCCAGATAGAGCATCCTAAGGGAATTAAAGGCAAATTGTTGAATTACCCAGCACCACAACAGGCGTGGAAAAGTCAATATATAGGATGGGCTCTCCTTACCAGAGAGCCTTAATGAGGGCACTGCTCAGGCTGTCTTGTTATCTTTTGCCTATGCCAGGGCTGACACTAAGCTGCATTTATTATAATGGCTGTTGTTTCAGTGGTAGTATAAGATAACTTTTCAGGTTGCCATGGATTCACTTACAGGCAAAGGAGATGTTCAGGTCTCTCTCACTGGTGTGTTTGTAAAGAAAAAGCTGGATCTGTGTCACCTGGACAAGCTGTTACTGAGCTGGGCTGTGCCATGATCTGCTTCACCCAGTGAGAGCTCCTGTCCAGAAAGCATTTCTGTACATCAGCAAACAGCAGTGCAGCACACAGCTTTTCATTAACAGGAGGTACAGAATTACTGTCCTAATTAAGGTAATCACTGAGCTTCTGGGTTATGGAAGATCTCTAGAGATACACTGAGGCACAAAAAGGTCACAGAAGAGTATTTGCATCAGGAAGAGGGTTCTGCTTGGAGGGGCAGTGCCAGAAAGAAGAGCTTGGCCAAGCCCCAGGTCCTGGTTGTAGGAGGCTGCAGGTGCCCAGTCCCTGGTAAGCCAAGCAGGACCTAGCAGTGGCTCTGGGCTGGCTGTGGTGGGTCTATGCTCTGAGTCTTCTTTTCCCAGAGAACAAAATTCACTCTGATTTTTGCCTCAATCTTGAGAGTATCCCGGGCAATTAGGGTAATGGCAAATAGTGAGATGCACCCCTTCTTACAGAGAAAGTTCCAAAGGTATCATCCTGTGTGCCTTCTGTGCCATGAATGTTCTGTGGTTCTTCTGCTACCCTGGATATCTTGTTGGCTTTGTTTCTTGTCCACCCTACGGACTTGCTTTTTTTCTGATTTGATCATCTTCTGCATTTATTTTAGTCCTCAGCATCCAGGATATTTTGTAGCAGGAGTCAGCTTTTCCATAACTTGGCTGTTTAAAATAGTATTCCCTTTTGTCTGTTCTAAATACTCTGCCAGATCTGAGATTATTTTGATTGGCTTCAAACATTTGTGGTTAGAGGAAAAAGTGAATGACAGCTGCTTGCCAACCTCTCTGTGCATCCTTATAAATTCATTAATTTATCAAGATGTTTAATGAGGATTTTAATCTATATTCATGGGAGGACATTTTAAAGAGATCAGAATTTATTACTCATGTCCAATTCACCGGTGCAATGTACTTTGTATAAAAATCTGACAGGAAAAGGAAGTTTTACGTTAGTTAAGTGAATCAAACACATGCTTTTAACAAGTATCCATTTCTCCCATCATTCAAATTTGGACCAGAGCCAGAGATGCTTCAAAAGCAGCAGAAACCCCAACTCAGGCAGGAGGAGCGTGCCAGCATCTCAGGGTAACCAAAGCCTTTTTTTAGTTGTTGTAAATGAATGTTTAAAAAGAGGAGCACGTGTAGTTTCCTCTCTGTTTTTTCCCAAGTGTAGCTGCAGCCAGAATGCAGTTGCTGGTTCCCAGCATTCTGGTTCCCAGCTAATATTTTCTTTAAGGTGCATTTTTGATCTCTGTTCCATGAGCTGGATGTCAGCCAGAGGCGGCTGCACATATCCTCAGGCACTGAGTGTTCAGCTGATAGCCCTGAGAAGCACCCAGGCAGGTTGTCTTCTAAGGTTTTATCATGTTTGCAGATTTGAAAGTGATTTCTGTTTGATTGATACAAATTTCAAATACATGTGTTACGTGTACATCTCAGAATGAAATTAGTGAAGATAGGGGATAAGACATTTCTTGACTTTTTGCAGACTTTTTCCCAAGCCTTCAAAATTGTATTTCCTGCAGATGAGTTTCAGATGAGTTTTAAATGCCTATTGTCAGTGTGAAGGTGACTGCCAATATCCCAAAGCAAAGAGATTTTGTGGCAGATTTTCCATGCTGGTCACAGTTGTGATGTAAATTATGCACAAGTAATAAATCAAACCAGTAATATGTAATGTGTATAGTCCACAAACTAAAAAAAAAAATGTTTATATCTGTTAGAAAATATATTCAGATATAATTGCAAAAGGTCTAAATACTGGACAAGGTCTTTTTTCTACTTCAGTGAAATTAAGCAAAATCAGCCAGTAATAATTCAGTAGTAGTAGAGCTACAACTTAGGTGTCTGTAGGTTGTGGTATCTCAGTGTTTAACTCGTTCTAGCTTTGAACTGATCCTCTTCATGATGCTTTCAGCACCAAATTAAGGGGTCTTGAGCTAGGACTGGTCTGGTGCCACGTCTACATCCATCTATTTAGAAGGAAGTGTTTGTACTCAGGTGCTTTTCTGTCATCTAACCCTTGGTGAGTGCTCAAGCACCTCTCCTTGGCTGCAGCCAGCACTGCCTGTGTGTTTCAGGGGGGCTGCAGCCAAGCAAAGCTCCTAAGCTCAGAGAATCCAGTGGTTTTATCTCAGCCTAGTTATAGCCAGTATATGCCTAGCAACCTTTAAGAAAACCAACAAGCACTTGGAAGAAAAGGTTGGATATGCTAAGCTTAAATCTCCCTTTAGGACTGCTTTTTAAGTGACTTCATATTTTAAAACAGAAGTAGTTAAATGGTGCTAGGGTCTTTTGAAAATCTGTCTTTATGTAGATTTTTATCTTTGCACAAGGTGAAGTTAGAGGTGTTTAACAGAGCAGGTGCCATCAGATGGGGCAGAAACTAAAATTTGCTACTGTATTTATTGTTGTAATATCTGCCAGGGAACATGAATTTCTTTTTCTCTACAATTGCTAAAATTTGCTTCTTTTGAAGCAGGCACCTGGGGAAAGAGGTACCATGTGTTTATCCCTAGGAAAATCCCCATGCATTGAAGGGCTGAGGGAGTGCTTTGTTACCCGCATCTTTCTGACTCTTCTAATTTCTAAATGTGTGCTGTAAAGACTTAATATTATTTCAGAGTAGCTGTATATAAGATATTCCATCTATCTTAAAATAGCAATTGAGGCTGATTTGTTTATGATTCCTGTAACAGATGTGCATGCTACTGTCTGTGTGCACATTCTATTCACTCCCAGCTGTCAGGGACACACACTGCTGCATTCTTCAGGTTGCATCTCAACATGAGCTGCCTACAGCCATCTCTACCTGTTCCTCCTTTTCATACTGCTTCCATGGGAGCAAAATATTTTTACAAAGAGGCAAGTTATTTTCTGAAGGCACTGAAGGAGAGAATACTGGAGATTAAGGGCTTTATACAGCCTTAGATAAACTCCTGCAATAATAACAGGGGAACTTAGCCTGTCTGGAATATTATCCCCACAGCCAGTAATTCCTCTCCTCCTTTTTCCTTTGGGAAAGCCCACGTGTCACATACTTAAGATTCTTAGAGATTCAAGGACCATGTGTCTTAGATACTCTAGACTGCAAAAATGCAGTGGCAAGCATAGATCCAAATTATCTAATTAACCACAATAAATAGTTTGTCTAGAGGCCATTCAGAGCAGAGGGTAACACTAATGAAGAAGATAAAAAGCCAAAGTCAGTTCTGTCTCATTGCCACAGCTTTTGCAAAACTCAAACAAGGAGTTTTGTTCTGTAAAACAATGGGGATGGGTAATGGGGATGCTCAAGCCCCTCTGTGAATGCAGAAAGTGTCAAAAAGAGACACAAACCATGGGGTTGTTTCCTCTGCTTTTTTTTTTTTGCAGAGACAAATACATTTAATTCTAAAGAAGTAATAATTCACTGATATTTTTCTCAATTAAAATAATACTGCAAAGAGCCTGATGGAGTGATGAATTGGTTCATGGTTTATTTTATAAGTAAGGAAGAAGTTGAAATATGTATATTGAAATGTAAAAAGGCTTCATTAGTTTCAACCTCGAGCAGTGCGTATGGGAGCAAGGGAAGCACCCTGAGGTGTTGTGCAGGTTAAGGTGCAGCTCTCTGGAGCTGGCTGAAAGGGGCAGAAAGTCAAACTCAGCCTCTGTGAGGCTGGTTGGGATGGTGTTCCTGGGAATGACTACCTTCATGGGCACATCCTGAGCAGATCCACTGCGTGTCTCATTCCTGCCATGCCTCTTCAGCTCTTCACCAGCTCCAGTGCTCAGCTGGAGTAAAGGAGCATTTCTTTCCAGAGCGAAAAATACCTGTGCTCTAGAGGTGAGTGCTGTATCCAGGGGGTGTATCACACCTTTTAAAACTGCCAGCAACCCTCAGTATTGTTAAACTTTTTATTTAAGTTTATTTTACTTGTGGAGAAATTGAGCCCTTCAGGTCTTACTGAGTAAACCTGGAAAGGAACAGGCAGTATTAGCAATTAGTTTTACTGCCTTTATGTTCCTGTCAGTGATAGCTGTGGTGCTTATTGGTTTGCCTTTAAATGCAGGCTTTCTTGGAGGAAAAAAATGAGAGCTAAATTCATCTCACAAAATTTCATTTATCCAAAAGTTCAGTTTCTCTGGCTCAGTTATCCCAACTCCTACTACAGTCCAGAGGGAGAGGAGTGGCTGTAAAGAAGAACTCAAGTCAGCCTAAAGAGGGAGGTGACTGCCCTTCCTCAAGTGAGAACTGAGCAGCCAGGTCAGACTTGACTCCCATGTTATGAATCCCACCCACACATCTCCCAGTCCTTATCTAACAGAGGGGTTGCTCTGAAATCTGTTTGATAAGAGCCTGCTGGGGCAATATTTGCAGTTCATCATTTGCTGCAAGTCTTTGGTTGTAGCACAGGTATATTTAGAAGGTGCCATGATTAAAATCCCTTGCCAGCTCAGATCCCAGGAAAACACATGGGTAAAATAATCTTAAGATTCACATCTCTTGTATTTGCTTATCCCACCCTGCATGCAAACAGAGCAAATCCCCTGTACGAGGGCTTTCAGTCTACAGGAGGTTTCCTCACAGCAGCACAGCTCTTCATTCTCTGCCAGGCAGGCTGGAGAGGTACAGGGAACAGGGTTGGAATTAGATGGTTGAAAAAGCCCTGTGAACAGTCTGGCCTAGGTGCAGCTTGTCTTTGGTTCTCACACACTCTCACGCACTGTACTTGTGCCTGGGAGCAGCACTGCAGCCCTGCTGACCTGCTCACTGCCACATAGAGTGGGCACACCTCAGTGCCACCTCCTGCTCCCCCATCCCAGCCCCTGGAGCACCAGTGCCCCTCCCCATGTGCACCCAGAGCAGCTCGGAGCCACCCTCACCCCACACCTGCCCCGGCTCCCAAGTTCCCAGCATGGAAATTCCGAGCCTAAACAGTCAAGGACCTACCAAACAACTGGCAGAATGAGTTGTGGCATTTTATATCCCAGGGTCTGTGTGGTGCCTGGAATTCCTCTCCAGGCAGGTGCAGGCTGCTTGCTCCAGCTCCCTCCTTGCTCTTACACTGCCAGGAGAGAATGCTGGAGCAGGCTCAGGTGATCCAGGGCGGGGATGCTGACTCATGTTAGTGCTGCAGTCTGTGCACAGGCTTTGCTTCTATGTCCTGACACTCCTAGAGATCATTTTGTGTTCTTTACCCCCAGCCCCAAGTGACTCTTGTCTCTGAAGATTTGTTGAACTTAATTTCAGGGGTGTCTTAAGGTTTGCACAGAGCTGTTTCCAAGGGTCATCAGGATGGAAATACTGAGCACATTGGGATCATCAAAGCCTAAAGTGGTTTCTTCACCAGCCGTGTTTTGGAGAGAGCTGCTGCTGGGGTTGGAGAGGGTCCCCATGGCTGTGCTTGTAACACCCAGGCTTGTTGCTGTCACCTTGGGTGACACCCTTTTGGGCCCCAGTGCTTATCAGGGGGCCAAGCAGAATATCCAGCTTCCCACTGTTCCTGGAGTAAGGGCCAGCTCTTTCCTCTGGGGAGCTTCCCTGCCAGGGAACATCCTCCACTCTCTTATTTTGATAGCTGGATCCAGTCCTGCTTGACTTAGATAAAGGCAACCTGTCTTGGAAAATTGTAGAAGCAGGGGAGAGGCAATATGCAGAAGAGGAAATAGCTGCTAATAATTATACCTCTCTGCCATTCAACACAATGAAATGAAAATGTTATCCAAGCCCTGGCAAAAAGTTCTGTTTCTTTGGAGTGACTGGAGGTGCTTCCTCCTGGGTGGAAGCTCCTCTCCTCACTAGCAGAGCCCTGTTCCAAGCAGCATTTTCATGCAACAGCATCTCTCTTTTGCAGGAAAAGGTTTTTGTTTTCTCAAAAAGCTCTCCTTTTCCCTACCACAAGAAACAAGCTGTATGTCCCAGTCTGAACCAGTTTAAGGAAGGCCAGCTTTTGCTCTTACCCAAAGGCAGCTTGAGTAAGAGATTGCAGAGATTCAGTCAAATCCTATATCCAAAGCCTGCTTTCACTGTTGGTCATGGGTCTATCAACTAATCCATCTCAGGAGACTTCAAAGACATCTGCATCTGTGCCTGCAGTAGTTAATTAAGCTGAAGAAGATGGAAATTAGTGAAGGAATTATCAGGTGAACTAGCTAAGGGGGAGGCAGCAGTACACTGTGTTGAAAGATGAGCTCCTGGGCTGGAGGGAGGTTCTCAAGACAGGCCTAGACCCCATCCTGGTTAACAGCCCCATTAAAAACTGGAAAAATGATAGGAAATGCAGTCCTGAGATTAATTGGTGGCATAGTGCTGGGAAAAGTTGTCACTACTGAAGAGGATAGTGGATAACCATGACAACCAAAATAATAGAAATAGGGGTGGAATTCAATATTTCAGAGTTAGGCATACAGCTGGGGATTAATTGGTTGGAAATAGCAAGGGGGAGAATTAGGGATGTACCAGTTGGTGGCAGAAAGTCTGTGAAATGCTAATGTGGTGTGTTCCTAAAAAAGGCAAGTGCAGTCCTTGCAGTACTTACAGTGTTATTGCCAGTGAAGGGAAGGAGATGTTCTTTGTGCTTCTGACCAGCCACAGCTAAGAAGAGTTGTGCCAAGCAGAAGAGGTGAAGAAAAGAACTAGTGGAGTGATCCAGAGGACTGGAGAGCCTGTCAGGTGTAAAGAGGGGAAAGTATCTTTGTTTGTGTAGGAAGGCAGCATGGATGCTGAGAAAGTGTGAGACTTGGTGTGTAAATGTCTCAAAAAATGAATTCCAGGGAAAAAAAGAAAAAGTTGAAACTACAGGACCATACTGGCAAAGTCCAAGTGGACAAAGAATGAACTTCGACCAGAAATGGAGAAAAGAAATCCTATCAGAGGAGGTGCCCTAAATCAACCTTCCAGCAGGATTGAGGTGAAAATCTTAAAGTGCTTTTGTGCTGGGCACTGAGCAGGTTTAGGAGAGTACAAAATTGATCTTGTGTGGCAGAGCTGGCACTTTTCGTCTCATTGACCCACGTCTCCTCAGTTCTGTGTTCCCACACAGTTCTCAGGATACAGTGTGCAGAGAAAATATCAGTCAAGTGGCTCTTTAGAGCAAATTTTTGAAGTTGTATTACCTCCAGGCATCATAATTCTTGCATTCTAGCACATTCATTCACACCACTCATCCTTTGGCTTCTAGGGAAAACCTGATTTCATTTCCATTTCTTTGGGTTGTTTTGGGGTTTTTTTTGCAATCTGAGTCTTGGTTTATCCTGATGCCTCTTTGGTCACAGCCACCAAAAGGGCCTTAGGAGGGATGTACATGGGAGTGATCCAGAAGACAGCAGAGAGGGACTGTGTTCTCCAAGGTGGCTCAGGACTGAGGAAATAGCTCCAGAGCAGCAGTTTTACAGGAGCATGAAGCTGTGAGGAGAGAGGTGACCCCCCAGGAAAATGGCATTTGCTGCATCCAGGGCTATCTGCACACAGCAGATAGACTGGAGCCTCAGTCACTCAGTCTCACTGTGGTTGTTTCCTGTGGAAGGACAGAGCCAAGGTGTGAACCAGAGTATATCACTGCTCTTGGATTGATATCAGCTCTTCAGCACAGACATGCGTAGTACTTAAATTAGTAATAACGATTTTATAAATAAAGTGTCATTGTACTTGCTGAAGTGAATAAAATAGACATGAACGCATTAGATTTGGATTTTCATGGCTTAAACCTGTTGCTGAATTATTCCCTCCTAGTAGTAGGTTGACTGCAAGAACAGTATTAGAAACAGCTGGAGAACCAGACTGGTGTTGGGAAGTGCAGCAGGGTATTAAATGGGAGCTCAGCCCAGGGAAAGACTCTTCCTCAGACCAACAGGGCTGGTACCGAGCTGTAGAAGACATCTTCATCTTGTTTCTTTCCCAGCTTTGGCTGGGGTTCAAGACATCACAGAAGCAGCTACATTTCCTCTCCTGTTCTCAGTCCCATCCTGACACACAACAGTTTGTTCCTAGTGTATTTTCCCAGCCTTCCTCTAGAGCTCCATTGCTCTGGCCCTGCATGAATTCCACCACAGGCTCATGTGCTCACTCAAAACTGAGAAATTACAACACTGGATCTGATACTTCCTCCTCCTCATGTTGTTGTCCCCACCTCCATCTGTCCTGGCAGTTCATGGCAAGGCCCTCAGACCACAGAGCTCACCAGGCAAAGCTTTCTGACCAGCAGGAAGGGTTAAATTTCACCCATTGCTGCAAAACTTGTGCAGCATTTTCACAAGAACACCATTGGTGTTCCTGCAGTCTCAACTCTTCCCTGTTGTGTGTATAACATTTTGTGCTGCAGTTTTCTGCTTAAAATTTTAATAATATTCAGATTGAAAGTAATTCAATCACCTCTCTCCATTTCTCATATTTCCTCTAGCATGCCTCTCAAATTTGATGGGGCTTGAAGGAAGCCAGCTCTGCTGCCTGCCTGAAGAGCATTTGGGTGTTCTTCCTTCAGAGATCTCATTCCCTCCTGCATCCATTCCCATTCCATTGTTGCATTAGTTGAAGAAACCCCAGTGCGTTCCAGATGTTGAGTGATCAAACGGTAGCAAGGAGCTTGGATAAAGTGTTCAGTGCTGGGGGGGCTGAGGAAGGAGAAACTCAAAATTTTCTATCTTCAGAGAGAAACTGTTGGTCCCTGCCGTGCTGTTCACAGCTTCCCAATTTGAATCCAGAGTTGTGAAAATGTGGAAACTGTGAAAATATGAGCTGTGAACCCTGGGAAGCTGTGAAGCAGGGAAATGAGTGGGGATCTGCAATCTCTCTTGAATGCAAAGGTTATAGATTCTGGTTGAAAACTTAATTCTCTGAGAAGTAAGTTTTTGTCACTACAAAAAGAGAAAGCATGGCCAAGGTGGCAGAATTGTTTTGGTTGTAAAAACTTTCATTTCTTTACTTATAACTTCCTGGCATTTTTGCATTTGAGGCAGAGTTCTTCAGACCTGGCCTCTGCCAAAAGGCAAATTTCCTTTGAGCAAAGCCAGTTATCTTGTTTCTGAGCCTGGAAGTGAGAAGAAATAATAATAGTAATAAAACAGACTTCCATTTCATTTTATTTTTCTTTTGAATACTTTGCAGCAGAAGGGTGTGAAAGGTGATGTTTCATGTAGGAGCAGCCTTGGCTGAGGAGCCATGCCTTGCATTGGCCCAGGGAAAACTGAGTTTGATTTGTCTGAAGTCCTGGTGTTGAAAGCCACCTGCTGGGCTTGGCAGTGTTGTGTCCCTCAGCTGGCAGTGGTGAGGAAGGAGTCACCTGTCAATGGCTCCTGAAGAAAACTTTTTGAAAGAGGGGCAGGCCAGTCATGGATTTAGCAGGTGACTCACAGCTGGCTAGTACCGTCAAACTCCTGGGGCTCACAGAAGCCAAGAACAGCCACGAGTTTTTCAGCACAGGTCCACAGAATCTGTAGCTGTTATATTGTGACTCAGAGTGGCAGCAAATGCATCCCTCCAGAGAGGAGGTGACCTCTGCAGGGCCACCTTAGCTGTGCTGCTGCCCCCAGGGATGGGAGGGCAGTGGTGCCTCCTGGAGCCAGAAGGGCTTTAGAGTTGCAGCACCTGCTCCTTGTGAGCCCTGTCCCTCCACCCCTACCATTCACGAGGTGACAAAGCCCTGTGCTACAGTGCCTGAGTGCAGCTCATGGCTTGAGCCTCTGCTGGCACAGAGAATGTGGTGGCAGCAGAGCTCAGGGGCTTGGGGCCGTGTCCAGCATGTGACCTGGGTGAAGCTGCTCCATGAGCTCATGCCCTGCTGAGCTGAACCCTCCAGTCGTGCTCTGGGAGCCAGGGCAGAGCCAGCAGTGGGAGCAAGTGGGAGCTGATACATGCAAAGGCCCTGCTGGCCCTGTTTGTGGTAACTTCTGATGGGAGCAGTGGCACAGCTGCATTATTGGAGACTTGGAGCACCCCCTTACCTGAGGGTCCCCCACCCACGGTGGCTACAGGTAATGGGCTGCTGCCCCTCACATAAATAATTACTTCTACCTGAAATCAAGGTAGGTTGGAAATCTTCTACCTGGAACTCAAGGAACGGCAGGAGCCTGAACTCTACTTCAGCAAGTTGTCTTATCCAAGGCCCTCCATATCCTTAATCTATGACCCGTGTCCAAACTCATTGAAAGGTTGGGCATTAGCAGGCAGAGAGGGTTAAGGAGAAGACGCAGCGTTACTGGGAGATCTCAGCTGACACTGTGCTGACCAACAGGGCAGCTGGCATCCCTCTTGACAAACCTCACTTCGTGGTACCTTCTGATGCTGCAAAATGGGTATTAAAATTCCCTGCCAGGTCAGCCATTCATCACGAACACATGTAGACTTAATTGCTAATTAATTTTCTCTGGCTAGTGTAGATTTTTTTCCCCTCAGTGTGTGAAATCTAGAAGAACTTTGTGAGAACCAGCCACAAATGAATTGGCTTTAATCGGTTCCCTCACTTGGGTGAGAAGTAACAGTTCATCAGCCCTTAATTAGCTCTGACATTTTTGAGAGCAGTCTCCAATTTTTTGACAGGGAGATATACATCTTGTTTCTCTTGTAGCAAAACAAAGAAAGTAATTTTGCCTTGAATTGAAAAATTGGGCTGTGTTTGTTGGTGTTTTCTTCCTCCTGATGGTGAGTGCAAAGCTGCACGTCCTACCTCGATTGCTGAGCAAATTGTTCAGTTCGTGTCTCTTGTCACACAGAAAAGAACAGTGATTATACAAGAAAGAGAGTTTGAGCTCAGTTTAATTAACTTTTGACTGGGCAACCACCACCGTTTGGAGTGATACATGAAGGTAGGGAAGAGCTTCTAGACACCTCCTCAGCATCAGAGAAACTTTGTATTTTGTTTCTGAGTGTAGCATCTCTTTAATTTGATGAGATCAGTTTTTGTCTTTTTTCCCTATTGAGAGCCCCCCATTGCAAGGTCACAGGTGACTTGGATGCCCTGACACCTGGTGTCTGTAGGGAGAAATCCAGTTTTAGTGGGGAAGGGGCATGATCAGTCATTTGAGAGATGGAGGAATCCCAGTAAAAATAGCTGGAGGCACAAACTTCCAACCCAGCCATGTTGAATAAGAATCAATTTCTTTCCAAAGTACATTTGAAAACCAGTTTTTAGTCAGCATTTCAGGTAACAGATTTTTACTTTCTGCATAAGTAATTAAACCAGACTTCTGCTAAGACCTATATTGCTCACAATCTTTCAAAAACAAAAATCTCTTAGATCAAATTTTAATCTTTTAAGCAGCACATGATAGTGGCTGGAGAAGGCCAGGCTATTAATGTCCAGTACTGCTTTGTTAAAATAGCACAGGAATTTTCAGTTATTAACAACCTGTGGTGCAGATGCAGAGGATTCTTTTCACTTGATTGATTCACTTGTAAAGTTTTAGCTTCATTCAAATCTGAGAAACCAATGAGAGGTTATTAATATAGGAAAGCTTGTATGGCCCTTCTCAATCAGTAAATATAAGCAAGACTTATGGATCTGAGCTTTACTAGTTCTACAATTTTACAGGGCTTTAATTGCAGTCAGCACCATTCCCTGAAAAATACTTTGTTTAATAAAGCTTTGTACATGCAGTATACATTTTTCAGAAGCTTCTCTTTCTTTTCTTATATATCTAGCCTCATGAAGTTAATTTATGTACCTAAGTGCATGCTGTTTGATTTCAACTGAATAACAGTTTCTTTCCAACTAGAGCTTATCATGCATCACCAAAAAAAAAAAAGTAATTTAGATTTAAAGAATAGTTTAATCAGGTTTGCTTCAAAAAGACCCTAAAAGTACTAATGTAATTGAAATTAAAATTATTATTTAAAATATTTTTCCTCTCACTGACTTCAATGATGATTAAAGTTGCTTATGTAAATATATTAATTGGATCAGGCCAATCCTGCTATGAGTTCCCTACTGTGCAGTCTCAGCCTGAAGGTAGCTGGCAGTTGAGATGATGGAAAAACCTAAAGATGTTGGTAAGGGAAGAGTCAAATCTGTCATTCTTACCCTGCTGTGCATAGCAAAAAGTCACATTTCTGTCACATCTGAGACCACTGAACCACGGGTGTAAAACCACTCTGTTATTTATGCTGAAACAAAAGCAGGATCCCAAGTAAGCAAATGGGATGAGAACCCCAGATAATGTTGGCCTCGGTTACAACCCAGCTGGGTACAGCCCTGCCTTGGAATCCCCAGGAGGATGTGCCTGTTCCTGACACTGCACCTGGACTCTGGCTGTGCCCAGGGCCAGCCTGGCTGCCACCCCCAGAGATGTCCCTGGGAAGGGTCAGCACCCTGCTGGCAGCCCCGGGCTTTAGAAATAACCTGTGGCAGCTTAGGGTTTGTGTAAGCAATGCCAGTTGTGACGAAAATTTATGAGTGACACTGTAACACCTTGTGGATTCAGAAAAGAGACCCAGCTTTGCTTCCAGGTGAGGCTGCCAGAAGAGCTGCAGAGGCCCAGACCAGGGTTCTCCAGCATGGGGGGCAGGGGGCTCCTCCTTCTGTCTTCATGGCCAAGGCTCAGACCTGAGTGTGGGTAGTGTTGCTTGGAGGAAAAGCTCTATTAGGGCCCTTCTCTTTTCTCTGGGTATTCAGCTGTGCTGCCAAATGACACAGCCTGTTGCACTCCAGCTTGTCCGACTGATACATCATCTCTCCTTTTTCTCATCTTTCAGGTTATTTCCAGGATTTGTTGAACAAGTCAGAAAAGGCCCTTTACGATGCCTTCCCAAGCATGTACGGAGAATTGTACACTCAAAATGTGAAGGTGTTCAAGGACTTGTACAGCGAGCTGCGCCGCTACTACCGCAGCTCCAACATCAACTTGGAGGAGGCCCTCAATGAGTTCTGGACACGGCTGCTGGAGAGGCTCTTCAAGCTGCTGAACCCCCAATACCACATCACGGACGAGTACCTGGACTGCATGGTCAAACACGCTGAGCAGCACAGACCCTTCGGGGAGGTGCCCAGGGACCTGAAGGTGAAGGCAACCCGAGCTTTCATCGCGGCGCGCTCCTACGCACAGGGCTTCCTGGTGGGCAGCGACGTGGTCAAAAAGGTGTCTCAGGTATGCTGGGGTCTCCCTCCTCCTCCATCCTCACATTGGCTGCAGCCACTCAACTGCTGCTGTTGGGAGGGGCCGGTATTTCCCCTTGTTTGCATGGCAAAGCAAGCAGATGCTTTCCAGTTTTAAAAAATAAACTACTCGAGGGTCGCCCATCAGAGGGAGGGAGAAGCAAACCTGGACTTCTACAGGCATTGACAGCAGCGCTGAGGCAATGAGGTGTAACACCACAAATCAGCTTTTGCCTTAACTTGTGCAGCAGAGTGCCAGGGAGGTGTCACTCAGCCAGGCTGGAAAGCCATTCTGCTGCTTGCCCAGATTGCTCATGCCTCCCTGACATGCCTCTAAACCACACTGCCCTGTTTTCCTCCTTGCTGGAGGTGTGCTGCAGGGTGTGCAGAGCTGGATGGCCACGAGTGTGCTGGGCATACAGGCAGAGGGATGTGTTTCAGAGGCTGGCAGTGGGATCCTGTCTGTGTTTATGTAGCCTGTCTATTTGTACAGCTTCTGTGTACAGAGAGGGGGAGTTTGTAAAGTGCATTGGGATCTTCAGGGGTGAAAGGTGCTATATAAATGTAAATTAACATGACTGAATCCAGGGTTCCAGAAGGAAGGAAATTGTCTATATTCTTTACTGCAGAAGCAGCCTGTCATAGCCAGAAGAAGGTGATTGTCCTGCTACAAGATAGTCGAGCTTTTCACACAGGTAGCAAGGAGAAAATCCATAGTAAAAAAATGGCTTGCATGCCTCATGTGGAGATGGGAATCAGCAGGTGTGAGAATCAGGGTGTGATTAAACTGTGAATGTAAAAATCCAGAACCACAATTCATTTCCTCAGATGGTAACGTGTGCTGATGTGGAGCAGAGGACAGTCCCACTTAATGCAGCAAATCCAGACTTTGATCTCAGGAAGAAACATTAATGTGGTAACAGTGACAAATGCTTTAATTTATCTATGTGGGACTATAAAACTGTTCAACTACCCAAAAGGCTTTGTACATCTCATTAACATCACACTCTCCTGACACTTAAGACAGATAAAAGAGGAGAATGATGTAATTTCAGGGGGACAAAAGCAAAATACTTTCCTATGGTGTTTTCTGCCCTCCGTGGATCACCTTTTAGTGATCCCTTGCCTTGCCCGGCTTCTGGCAGCAGTCGGTAGGGCCCACTGGACAGTTCTGCAGCAACCCCCACGCGGTGGGCTTTCTGGCTGGCTAGCACTAGATGTAAATTAGTGGCGATGGCGAAGGAAAAGGAAGGCTCTCTTCTGAGGGTTAGCAGGAGATGTTTATTGCCTCATGGATGGTGGGTGAGAGAGAGCGAAACCCCGCCCAGTCCCCCTTAAGAGGACAGGTACCAGGGGGCGTGTACATAAACTTTCCACCAATAGGGGGATAGAAAGGGAGGAGTTGGGGGGTAGATTGACACACAAAAGGGCCAATCTCTGGAGAGGAGGGGGGGAAGGGATTCCCAGAACCTGTTCCAATCAGAAGCCAGGTCTCCCCGAGAATTCCAGAAGGGGGAGAGGCTTTCCCTGGATGACTGGCAGGCTCCGGGGGAGGGGACAAACCACTGCGAATGCAGCTATAGACAGAGGGGTTTAGAAAAGACCTTTTTCCCAACATAAATAACATAAACCCAAAACTTGTGAGCACAGCTCACGCACCGCTACATCTCCCCCTTTCTTTTTATATAAAGATGGTAATTTAAACCATAAACAGCCAGTCGGTGGCCACAGCTCGGGGTCTTCTTCAGGGAGGTCCTTTCCTTCTTCAACTCTCATTTCTGCTTCCGGTGGAGCTGTGACAACCACGACTAGGCTTGCATATGGGGGGGAGACAGTTTGAGACTAACTTTTTAACAAAGTAACGAATGCAGGTAACAGTGCCCAGAATACACAAAACCATAAACAGAACAATTAACACAGGACGAAGAATAGATCTTGCCCACCCAGGCAGCCCCCAGTCCTCAAAAAGTCCCTCCAGCCAGTCAGATGTTTGAGGACAGCTTGTTCTTGATGTCTCTGACAATTTTGCAGATTGTGGCACAGGTGTTTCTGCCAAGTTTGCTGTTTGTGGCATGGATGCTGGCACTGTCCACGCCACGGTCGGAGACTGCAGGCTGGAGAGCAGCAGCAGCAGGAATAGAAATCTGGCTGCTGTCAGTGGGGCCATCGCTCTGTGTGGGTTTGACCTAGACTAAATAGAATTTGAGACAAGCACATAATTAGTGACAGACCAGTGGGGTAGGGGTAGGACAAATTCTTCCCAGCTCGTCCACTTGTGTCTTTTCCGTCTCCAGGACGCTACGGACACCTGTGAAACTTTAACTCCTTTTCCAGAGGCCTTTGGAATATAGGGTCTCACCCACTTTGAAGGGATCCACCTTAAGCCACTTGGGGTGGACACGCAGGCATACCCACGTCCCCAAGTAACCAGGTGGTGAGGGCCCTCTGTTCCGCCGGTCTCTGGGTCCTTTATAAGGACGGGTGGTCGAACCTTGGTGGAAAACTGATCGCTGCTGTTCCTCTACTTTCTGTTTTTCTAAAAGGGCAGATCGAATCTGCATAATCCAATAAATTAATTTTGCCGCGTGTTTGTCCCCTGCTTTGCCTAATTGAAAAAATTTCGAATAGGCTGCATCCCAAAACTGAATGCACACCGCTTGTGCAGGGGGCATTTTCGGAAAATACAGGAAGAGCAGTTTTACGAACTTTTTTAGCTCCTTTTTCGAGATTTTAAACTCGGAGCCTTTCAGCACAAGAACCAATAATTTGCAAACTTCCTTTTCTTCGGTTGAGAGCTTAGCACCCATTTTTCTCAACCGTCACGCGCGCACCTCAAAAACTAAAATAGCAAACAAAAAACAAAAACCCGCGACTTAAAACCCGAGACCGGAGACCACTTCCCCGCGCCCTCGGAGCGCGGCTAATTCAAACAAAAACCGACAACGGGGAAATGAAACCGTGCCCCACGCGACGGAGCCCGCGTCTGAAACAAAACGAGAAAAAAACCGAAAGAAAAAAATATGCCGCACTCTAGACTACCTGACCCTGGGAGGGCATAAGGCTTCTCCACAGGGGAAACGCGTTTCTTGGCTCTGTAAGAGCCCCCCAAAATTGTCCTAAGGGGAGGGAAAATCCAGCTCCCCTAGGAACCCCAAAATAAAAGGTGATTTTACTCACCCGTCCGGTGCTGGCGAATAAAAAAGAGGTGCTGGCGGTCCTTCGCCTGAAGAAGACTTTCCGGGCGCTTGGAAAGCTGCCTTCTTCTCTTACCAGAAAGCGTACTCCACGGAGCTGCTTTTCCGGTAAGCACGTGGCTGTCTGGAAATCCTGCTGCACTGCGTGGAGGCTTCCAACGCAGGCGAGAATTAAGTCCACGGGGTCTGGCGGTGTTCTCAGACCTTTTTCCCGTGCAGAGAGCTCACGCACCACTTCCGTGCTTTGCCTCGTGCTGCAGTAGCTCGTGTCCACGTGGTCTGTCCCACGTTGTGGCGCCACGTATGGTGTTTTCTGCCCTCCGTGGATCACCTTTTAGTGATCCCTTGCCTTGCCCGGCTTCTGGCAGCAGTCGGTAGGGCCCACTGGACAGTTCTGCAGCAACCCCCACGCGGTGGGCTTTCTGGCTGGCTAGCACTAGATGTAAATTAGTGGCGATGGCGAAGGAAAAGGAAGGCTCTCTTCTGAGGGTTAGCAGGAGATGTTTATTGCCTCATGGATGGTGGGTGAGAGAGAGCGAAACCCCGCCCAGTCCCCCTTAAGAGGACAGGTACCAGGGGGCGTGTACATAAACTTTCCACCAATAGGGGGATAGAAAGGGAGGAGTTGGGGGGTAGATTGACACACAAAAGGGCCAATTTCTGGAGAGGAGGGGGGGAGGGGATTCCCAGAACCTGTTCCAATCAGAAGCCAGGTCTCCCCGAGAATTCCAGAAGGGGGAGAGGCTTTCCCTGGATGACTGGCAGGCTCCGGGGGAGGGGACAAACCACTGCGAATGCAGCTATAGACAGAGGGGTTTAGAAAAGACCTTTTTCCCAACATAAATAACATAAACCCAAAACTTGTGAGCACAGCTCACGCACCGCTACACTTTCCATAAATCCTCTGAATGGCAGAGATTTCCAGCTTGATGGGCATGATCCTGCCTGTAGCTGAGATTGGTGAGTAAAACAGGCTGGCAGGGCAACTGCAGGTGTGGTATCAGCCAAAGGGAAGGACCTGAGATACCAACATTCAGCAGATTTTCCCCCCACCTTCATGTAGGCTTCTGACCCTCTGGATTTTGATTCTGGTCCCCCCTTTCTGAATTTTCCTTCTCTTGGGCATCACTTATTGAACAGGATGTGGGGAACATGACAAGTCACAGATCCTTCTTTTCCCTCAGCTTGCCCCAGTCCATTCCTTCAGGATGGGGGTTTTCTAGGAGGGTCCCAACCATTCCTCCCTCACAGGAGCCCTCCCTGGCATTGCAGTTAACCCAGTGTATTGCTGTGGCATGAACTCTCAGAAAACCTCAGCACAGCCTTCTTGTGAGCTGATTTTGTTATGAAGACCAAAAGTGGCTCATTTCCCCTGTCTTCTTTACCGACTTTTTAGTTGTGGGTTTACACTTGTGTCAAATGGATGTGAAGTGCTTTACTCAACCCACAACTGGTGCCTTGGTTCTAGTCATTTCTCATGTTGCTCTATACTTATGACATTAGAAGAAGGTCAGAAACTGGAATTCAGCTTTCCTGTCAGCTGGTAGCAGCAGTCTTTAAAACTATCTTTTTGAGTTGGAATTTCACATGGAGCACTGGTGAGTGTTTTGGTCAGGAAGACTGAGAAAGCCTGTTGAAATGAACACTTAGAAATAAATTAGCTAGCTTTGGACTTCAGGAAAAATAGATTTTATTTATTTGCAAATCCCAGTAAAACTACAGATTTCTACTAAACCCTTCCTGGTTTCAGCTTCTCAGACACTTCCAGCTCCGTGTATGCCCTGTATCCTGGTGCTGTTTCGGGTCCTTGTGCAGAGGCAGCATTAGTGGGTACTCCAGAGAAGGGCTGATGCTGTTTGCCAGAGTTTCTAGCTGTCTGTAAGTGGGGGAGATCCTCCCTGGGTGAGCTACAGGCATGGATTTCAGGAGATTTCTTTAATCCCTGCTGCCTCTCCACTGTGCCCAAAGGGTGTTTCTCAGGAAGCCACAGCTTGAGGCAGCCCTTGGCCAGTGGCTGGCAGGGGTAGGAACAGCAGCCACGTGTGGGAGTAACCCCTCTGTGTCCTGCTGGGCATAAATAGTTTGAGGGCAGATGGGGAGAAAATGGCAGAACCATTTTTCATCTTTACTGCCACCCAAGCTTTCAAGGCAAAGTCACCCTGACAGACTGCAGGCTGTGACACAAGTCCTAAAACTTCTGATTGGTGGCTGCTGCCACCGCCCTGGCCTGACACAGAGAGCAGTGGCAGCACTGCCACCTGGACTGGGACCGGGCAGGGCTTGGTGTGGCTCTCTGGCAGGGGAGGATGGATGTGCAGGCTGGCACCCTGCCCTGACACAGTGAGGGGTCACCATGGGCCCCTCTGTGTTCATGTGCAGGTTCTGTGTTTCTGTAGCTGTGCTCTCAGCACAAATTGCAGGTTTTCATCTAAGTTGCACAATGCCAAGTGTGTTTTTCATTGTCTGCATGAAGTAGCAGCTACCAAAATGGCAGCAGCCACAAAATCCCTAGTGCAGGACACTTAAAGAAGGAGCTCCCCCAGGGATGCCACCTCATGCTGTGTGCCAGGGTGAGAACAAATATCCCAGTTTAGGATCCTGTTTGTTGGTTGTGAGATTGGCAGCTGCCCAAAACCAGAATTTGCTCCAGCTCTCAGCATCATGTGAACAGCCTTGTGCTGGTGGAGTCACTGCCTGCCAGCTGCTGCCCAGAGATCATCCCTCACTGCTGCCCAGAGATGCTCCTGTGCCCAGAGATGCTCACTGTGCCTAGAGATGCTCACTGCTGCCCTGAGATGCTCCCTCACTGCTGCCCAGGGATTCTCCCTCCCTGCTGTGAGCAGTTGCTGTGCACACTCCTGGGAAAGGTGTGGTGGAAGTGAACTGGCGTTCTGCAGGACTCGGGGGAGCAAGGCTGAGACAGAAGAAATGGCAAGGGCTGAGAAGTAACCCATTGTGAACATGAGCAGAAAACCTTGTGGGAGATGCAGTGGGATGAGCAATAGTGGCTGTGAACCTGGCTGGGTTTGTCATGTGCTGCTCACACTGCTCAGCCCCCTTGGGTCAGTTGTGCTGCACACAGTGCTGTGGGACAGGACTGCAGGGCCGGGCAGCCAGGCTGCACAACTCGTTTCTGGATTCCTGCATCGAGGAGAGCTGCCCTGTGCATGCCAAAGAGGGTCCAGAGTCCTCCAAGTCCCCTTGCAGCTCTGGCAGCCTGTGCCTGTCAGGCAGAGCACAGAGAGCAGAGATGTAATGTTCCATTTCCAAAGGCAGCGAGAGGAAGCAATTTGAAATGAATTTTGCTCATCAGTCAGAAATGAGTTATTATGACAATCTTTCCTTTGCTGGGTCTTCACTGGTTCTTGTTTTTAAATTTTAAGTTTTCCCAAGGTAGTAGAGATTGATGTGAAGCAACACCAGCTACGTAAGCAAGAAACACTTACTCAAATAATCAATTTTAATAGTTGTTTGCATTTCCTTTTCTCGGTAGATGTTCTTGGGGCTGGTTCTCATTTGAGTTTGAAACAAAATATAATGATTTTCTTTATAAGCTTTTTCACTAAATCCTTTATTTCATTTTACCAATGAAAGTTGAAGTCAGCTATCGATACATTTTTATTTAACCAGTACTGTGTTATATATTTTCCAATATATTTCAGCCTTATTTTTTAAAACTTTTCTGTTAGTATAAGGCACATGGCAGCTCTCCTAATTACCATATGAGTCTCCTATTTACCATATGAGTAATTTTTAAACACATGAAGGGGGTCAGTCTGGGAACCAAATTCCAGTTAAAAAAATCCTAAAAATAAATTTTTTAGAAATGTTTTTAATGGTTAAGTGAATGTGCTGAAGACATATGGAAAGTAATGTATATCTAAACATGCTTTATATTTCCAACAAGTCAATAACATAACAAAGACAATATGGTCCTTATGTCCTTTAAGATTGCAACCATTTTTCATACCCACTTTTTTCCACAGCTTGAAAAGACATATTTGACTTCTGTCTTTCAGCTTCCAGTTGCTTTTCTGGTGAAATAAGCATAAAATTGATCTTACTGAATTAAATGAAGATAAAATCTTCTTCTCCCATTTATGAAACCACTGTGCTAAAGCATCTCGAGAGCAGTGAACTCTGGTCCCATGTGCTTGGTGGGACATCTCCATCCTTTCATGGCTGATCTTTTTTGAGAGCATCAGCAGCAAGTACACACAACCATAAATAACACGTTATTTCATTTAAAGGATTTTACTTCTGGAAAAGTATTTAGCATTTATCTAAATTGGCCTCCTCTTGATCCTGAAAAGACACTGTTAGTGTTTGTAAATAGATGTCTTGAGGGTGTTGTTCCACGGCAGTGGTGAGTGACAATACCCTCATATCCCCACATTTACTTCCTTGTCACTGGATGTTATCCCAGCTCTGGCTTTGGAGCTGTGCAGGTTTTGCGTGACAGAGATGTGTGGGTTTGTGTCCTGCAGAGTTTCCATGTGGCAGCAGGAGACAGCAGGTCCCAAAGGTGCTGGTGTCAGCAGCAGGGCTGGAGTGGGAGAGTGCAGGGGTGCAGCTCACCACAGCCAGGTCCCACCAGCAGCTGCTGCAGCAGGCTGAGCTTCCTCTTGGTTTTCCTTTCTGTCGTTGCAAATCACTGATGAGGCTTTCCAAAACTGAGCTGGTCAGTACCTGTGCTGGAGGTTTGTGGTGCAGCAGACTCAGCAGCCATTCACAGGGTGCAGAACGGCCCAGGCATCCTCTGCAGGATGGCTGTGCTCGAGGGCAAGGAGGACCTGCAGGCCCAGGGTGGGAACCCTGCAGTGCTTCACACACTCCTTGCTGTGAACACCCTCTGAGGCTCCAGGCTGAAATAAGCTCTTGACCTTCAGGGACTGCTCCTGCAGCAGCTCCTGTGCTGGCTGCCTTTTGCCCTTGTAGCCTCTGGCAGCGCTGCCCAAACCTGCCCGTGACTGGATGACCTTGGAGGGTGCTGGGACCTGCCCTTCCTCCCCAAGGGAAGTGTCACCTCTGCTGAAGTGCCTCATGTTTTCTTGCCCAGCTGTCCTGGCAGTTTGTATGTGAGATTGCACGGCTGAAACAATTTTAGATCTAAGCTTCAGTCAGCCCAATTCCCCCTGCAAGCCCAGGAGCTTAATATCCCTTTCCCTGAGCTGATTGTGCTCCCTGGATCATCACCCTGCCATCAGCTGCCTCTTTGCTTTAAACACCTTGGTACAGCAGCTCCTGCACCCCACACACACCACTGCTCCTTTCCAGCACTGCTGCATGTAAAGCTGGGGAGGGAATTTTGTAATAACACTGGAATTTGTTTGGATAGATTCAAATCAAGCTGGATGAGAAGCATGCAGTCTTGAACACATCCTTATGTATTTCACATATTACTTTCCAGTATTTCTATCCTTTATTATGTTTCAATCACAACCCTTCAGGATAAAAAGCCATAGGTGTTCTGAATAGAATAGAAATAATGCAGGAAAGTAGATATATGTCTTCCATATTTACCTGGTGGTTAAAAGTCAATTGAATTTAGTTTTCAAAGGATTGAAAATTGTACCACCTGGAAATACCTGTGTTAAATGAACAGAGCAGAGAGTGTGTGGAATAGGCAGATGTTGGCTTGCAGTATTTTCCTCTGGAGGGAGAGGACATGACAGCAGTCTGTCTGTGAATCTCTCTCATTTTAATATCTGAAGGTAGTTAGGTACTAGACAGGAATCTAAAGACATAGATACTCTCAATTAGCTGTGGATGCTGCCTCTGGAGCCATTGTCACTGCCCTCTCCAAGTGCCCTCACCAGTGCCTGGAGGGAGATGAGAACAATGCTTCTCCCTGTTTTGCTGCCCCAGTTTGCCTCAATTACCCCAGGCTTCATATTTTATTTTTTTTTCCTGACTCTGCAGAATGGCCATTTGGCTGCTGGGCTGGCAGGGCTGGACCCAGGCAGTCTGTCTGGCCTCAGGCCCAACAGCAGCTCTGGTGTGCTGGAGCATGAAGGGCACGGATTTGGCATCAGCCTCCATCCTCCACGTCCCTCCTGCAGCGCAGTGCTGAACACAGTAAGGGGACAGCAAGAGGGGTTCTGAACTGTGCCAGGGGTTTCTGTGTCCCCCCTGTGCCACCAGGCCCCAGCACAGCCACCCCCAGCTCACTGTGCCTGTGCCCTGCTCACCTCTCAGCCCTGACAGGATTGGGAACTTGATGGAGCTTGAATGATGGGCTTGGTGAGGCTTACACTTCACCGTGCTCCAAGGACTCATGGCTGTGCATTTATGGAAGGAAGATGCAAAATAATGACTGAAGTGATTATACAATTCATTAGACTTTGAAAGAATCATATTTCTGTCAGCCTTGCAGCTGTTTCTTTTAGAGTTTCACTCAGAAAAATTGGAAAGCTTGGTTCATTTAACACACGTCAAGGTGCTAATTACATCAGGGCTGGCATAAACATGCACAGGGCAGCTGCTGACCGTGTGGTGGAGGGAGCAGGGTGTGCTCCCCATAGCAGCTCCCTGAACCAGCCCAGGGCTGGGCACACTTGCAGTTCCCACTCCTGTCACTGGAGAAACTGGGCACTGACTGCCCAGTGGATGGAGCAGATTCCCAGTTACACACGTGGAGGTGCAAAGAACATCACAGCCCTTCTGGGTTTTGATCGTAATATTTGAGGGTCCTTCCATGGGGAGACTGTAAAAGTGAAATGTTGCCCAACATGAAATGGCCACATTGCAGATGGCTCTGATCAGAGCTGGCCAGCTCCCCTGTGAAACACAAACCTCTCCTCTGAGTGCTGCTTTGTTCTAAAAGAGAGCAAGGCTGAGCCCATTCCTGGGCTATTGGGCATCCCACGGGAAGCTCAGAGCACTCCTCACCGCCAGCCCAGCAGGATCAGCTCCTCTGCTTGACCTGATTTTGTAGCTGCTGTTCTTCACACTGACAACTTTATCCCAACTGTACTATTCCAGCCAAGGGATTTGGGGTAATTGGAGTGGCTCTGAATAACCCGCCTGCATTTCCCAACACACACAGCCTGATCTCTGGCTTGAAGAGCTGTCCCAGAAGGGGTTTTTCACAGCTGGCAGAGCTTCCTTCACCTGCCTTGAAAATTCCCATGAGAAGGTGAGAGAGGGTGCCAGGAATGACTCAGCCCATGTGGCTGCTTCAGCCCCAGACCTGGGGAGGTCTTCAGCTGTGGGTGCTTCTACCTCCAGCTGCCCAGCACCCCTGCCTGCCTCTGAGACCTGATGTCACTGGGTTTAACTGGTGCTTCTGGAGGTTAGAATGGCCATTCAGATAGCAAGGCCTTCTACCTGGGAAAATGGGCCTGAGAGTCAGTGCAGGCACGTTTGACAGCTATCTGGCACATCTGGCACATCACCCCAACCAGCCCCACATCAGACCAAACCCACAGGTCCCAGTGCCCACCTTGGGTCTGCACTGCTCCTCAGAGAGGAGAGCCAAGAAGGGAATGGGAGAGCAGGCACAGGGCAGGGACGTGGTCAGTGTGGGAAACATCACACCATGGCACAGAGAGCTCCCTGCAGGCCACCCTCACACTGCCTTGGGCAAGAGTGTCAGAGGCAACAGAACCCACAGAGCAGCACTTCCACCAGCAGTGTTAAGGACCAGCTCAGCCTCATCCCTCCTTCAGCTGACCTGCCCTTGTCCCCTGACAGTCTGGGGCCTGGGGGTGTGACAGCACTTCCAGCAGCCTGGAGTTTTCACCCAGCCTGGCCTCTGTCTCCATCCCCAAATTTCTCCACTCCACCTAACCCTGCTTCCCTGGGAAGCAAGGTACAGATGGCTCACAGCAGCCTGGGGGGAATGTGCAAGGGGAGAAGGGGGGAGGAAAAATGCCAGCAAGAGCTCAACTTATTTTTTTGGTGTTAAATGCCTTTCAGATGTACTTAAAGGCCCCTGAAGGCCAAGGAGTCCAGTCACATTGCAACTAGGCTGCAGGTTCTCATTTGCTTTTAAGCCAGGCTTCAAAAGGTGAAAGGATTTGGGGTCGGATGATTATTTTCTTCTTTTTTCTTTCCTTGGTTTGAAGCCAGCACTTGAAAAGCAGCATCTGCAGCTTGGCTGCAGGCTCTGGGTGCCAGAGGAGCTGGCCATCTTCTGCTGGGTACAGAGGAGCCCTGCCACTGGCCATGGGGTCAGTCCCATGCCTGGAAGGATCCAGAGCCAGGCTCTGTGCCTGAGAGCAGCGGCACAGCCCAAACACACTGCTGAGAGCTTGGTGCTGCCACTGGTGGAAGGATGGTCCAGATACCTGTGGATTCCTAAAGCTCCTCTTCAACTCTCAGGCAGCTGGGATGGGAGGGAAGGATGATTGATTGACCCTGTAACTCCAGGATGTGACAGAGCTGGTCCCAGCACTAATGCCTCTTCAGCTGCAGTTCCCTGAGGCCTTCCCTCTGCATCCCCCCGCTTTGGTCCTTCCAGACATATTTTCAGGAAATAATTGACTTGTATAAAGAAATGGTTTTTGGAGTGAGGAGGGTATAACAGCTTTCAGCTGTGTGTGAGTCGGATCATCACTTCCGTGGTCCTTTTGTGCCCCAGTATAGCTCAGGGTATTTTTGGAGGTTTTGAATATTTTCAAAGCACTAGGAATTAGGGTAATGATAGAAAATGCCTCTCCTCTTTGCTCCTCTCTGCTCTTCTGTGAGACCTGTCAAATAAGGTCTCAGTTCAGAGGAGTAAAAACTCTCCCACTGTTGCAGGTTCAGCAAGGTCTAGGGTCAGGAGGAATCGCACTCCTCTTCTGCAGCAAATCTTACATTGTAAGAAGAGCGCTGCAGATCAGTGGGTGCTGTTTGGAAAATCAGCATGTAACCTGGGTAGAAGCTTCAGAACAGACCATGGTGGGGCTGAGGGACAAGTGTTCCATGGTTCTAGAAGACGTGCACTTCTTACCTCTGAGCATCTGTAGGTGTGCAAAGACGGGTAACTTGGGCTGAACATGCAAATCACAAGTTTGATTTGTTCTTCATAGGGACAGAGGAAGAATGAGACAGTTTTTTCCTCTGTTCTGGAGAAATCTAGCCCATTTTGGCCAGAGTGCTGCTGTGTGTGCTACGGGCTCTAAAGCCCCAGAGCTGGCAGCCCTTAGGTGTCTTTGGGCCCTTGAGTGAGTGTAGGAGTGTCTCATACCTTTGAGCCGAGTGCTCTTCCCATCTACAAGTAGTTTGTCTTCCCTATGCTTGTGCTTCAGAAAGTTTATAATTGTTCTAAAGTTATGTTTAGGTCCTGTGAAGGGTAACTTGGCTCTCCTGAAGTGCAAAGGGAGAGAGTTGGTGATTTCTTGTTATCCTCAAGCCTCCTGTGTTTCGTGATTCTCTGCTTGGAAAGCATGTTAATAAAGTACATGGCAGGAGGTTTGGTGTTTTTTTTTTTGTTAGAAGCCTTTCACACTGAATGTTTTCTAAATTGGCTGGTGGGTGGCAAGGAACCCAGTAAGTGCCTAATCCCCCAGCCCATCCTCTCAGCAAATGGCTTGTGAAAGTCATTAATTTCACTGTAATTGATTCAAGCATTGCTCAGGAGGAGGAAAAATTAGGGAAATTAGGGAAACCAGTGCCACTCTGAACAGGGAATTGTGTTCTCAATTTTCTGTCAAATTATCTCCACACGTGCCCGTTCTGTGCTGGTTGCTGAGCACACACTATGCCAGGGAATCACACAGCAAATCCCAGCTCTCAGAACCTGTGATGAGCTCCAGCACCAGGGCAGGAGGCAGGAGAGCCTGCAAAGGGCTTTGCCTCCAGCAGTTCACATCTGGTTGGGTGGCTCCACCAACAAAACATGGGCACATGAGGCTTTGGGAGGTGGCCATGGAAAAGGACAGGGCTGGACCTGCTGACAGCCTCCGTGAAATGGCAATGCTTGTGGTGGAACAGGGCTTTTTATGAGACAGCCACCTGTTCCCCTTGCATTACCTCATTGCTACTACTGTATCCCCAGCTGTAAAGTAGCTTTAATTAAAATTATTCACTGCTCAGTAAGATTTGTCCCCTATTTTGGGTGTATCTTAAAAGATAACATTTCCTTATCACTTCATCACTGGGCTTACACTTCAAAGGACTGTACCCGTGGATGTCACTGTGATCAGAATAGAGTATGTGGATTTTAGCTGAGCAGTGACGTACAATCAATGTATTTTTAGGCTGAGCTTAGCTTTATTTTGCATTTTTATTTATACTTCTGACAACTGAATGAGTGCCCTGGCTCCAAGCCATATCTCTCAATAATAATGATCTTTTTTTCAGATTCTTGGGAAATGGCTTCTCCACTGTATTGTGCATGTTCTCTTGACATCTTAATGCAGTTTCTAGGTCACTGAGCTAAGAAAAGACTATAGGTGCCACTCAAGCCTCCTTAAAGGAGAACCAGCCACAGGCTGGGCCAGGTTGATGGTACTTAGAGAAGTCAATTATTGTCATGTACCACCCTCATGCTGTGCCAGATCAGTGAAAGATGAAGCAGTTCTATCAGGTTTCACTCCATCTGCAGGACTTTTCATGCTCCTGCCCTCACCTGTGCTGAGTGGATGTTGCCCGTGAATCCATCAGTTGTTGCAGGTCAGTGCTGGGAAGCTGGAGGGGCTCCCTGCAGGTCTTAGCTGGCACCCACTGTGTTGGGCAGGGGGGAACTCGATGTTCCAGGTCCCTTTGAAGGCTGAGGGGTGAAAGCAGAAGCACTAGGAAGTGAAGATGTCTCAGTGTGCAGGTGGAGATCAGCTTTGCCTTTGCCAAGGAGAAACTGCTTCACTCCCACTGAGGGAGTTCATCTGGAAGGAGCTGGCAGGGAGGGAGGGGCTGTGTCCCCACAGCTCCTGTCCCCACTGCTGGAGCTGGCTGTGCCAAGCAATGGGGAGACAGGAGAGCTGCAGTGCTCCCCTGCTGCTGTGTTGGATCCATACCCTGGGAGGGAAGCTCAGCCCCTCTGAGCTGGGGCTGGGATTCCCATGTGCATACAGCATTGATGAAAAAAACCTGGATGCTAACTTCAGCAAACTAATCTGTGAGCACTCAGAGATGTTTGAAGGACTCTGTTGCTTAATATGCTGCAAGTCCCCCAAAGGGATGGTGTCACAATAGGACACGAAATGAATGACACGCACACGCTGAGATGTCCAAGGCAAAAAAGAGGGTGGTCTATTCCAGACCTCGATATTTATAGAGTTCCGAAAGTAACCATGGATTGGAGGGTGAAATTGTCACCTCAACCTCACTGGTCAAACCAATAGTCCATCAATTCTCTCCTCCTCCAGAAAGGAATGCAGAACAATCATTATTTACATGAAGAGTGCGTGAGAAACTCCATTACAGAAATGTAAACATCAGAAGGCTTAGGAGAACTTTAGAAAAAAGGGCGACAAGATGGTGCAGGATCAGGGCTGGAAGGGGTTCTGGTAGCCCAAAGCCCTCACTCTCTTCTGCCCTGCATGGAGCATTAGTCCATGGGCTGGCTGGAACAATGAGAAACTGAGCTCAGGCCAAGAAAAACGACAAAATATTCAGTGTGATTCCTCTTCCTGCTCTCTTATCCTTCTTTTTCTCAGTTCCCCTCTGCAGCCTGCCTGTGCCAAAGGACTGCTGCTGCCAACAGGAGAGGCTGGAGGCACACTCTGGGGAAAGGGAGTGGAGCCTGGTGTCATGCACCTGCAAAAGTTAATTTTTATCCTTTCTGCAAAGAGATTAGGCTGAACACTTGGCACCTGCCAGATTCAACAGAGCAATGGTGGTGACGGATGGTCACCTGCACATCTTCAGAGAGAGGCTGTGGCGCAGGGAGCAGGCTCCCCACTCTTGGGGCAGTGGGACACTACACTGTCCTCCAGGAGACAAAGCCAGCTTGTGAGAGTGACAGACTGCCAGTGCACACACAGCTCCCCCTTGCATCCAGAAACTTTCCTTACTGAGCTGCAGAAGTACTTTTATTTCCCCCCCACACCCTCAGGAGTTGAAACTGAGCCTCAGGTACCGTTGTTGCCTGCACCCACTGCCCCAAGACAGGTGGCAGCATCCCAAAGGAGCTGCCATGGGCATGGACACAGGTGGTGTGGCTGGTGGCAGGCAGTGTGGTTGGTGACAGTGTGGCTGGTGACAGTGTGGCTGGTGGCAGTGTGATTGGTGTCACTGTGGCTGGTGGCAGTGTGGTTGGTGACAGCACGGGCCTTGGGGGTACTTTTCTGAGCCAAAATCTCTCTCTTGCCTCTTTCAGTGACTCCCATGGGCTCTGGCAGGGTATCAGCAGCTTTGTGTCCTGGCTTCTGGTGGCTGTCCTCTCTGCCTGGGGGCTGGCCCACACCACCTCAGGGCCGCTTCCTGCAGACAACGCTGTGTTCCTGTTTTCCAGAGCATTTCAGCCCCTTCCACTCCAAAAGTTTGCACAGTGCCACCAGGGATGTGTGTGGGTAAAGGCAGATGCTCCTGTGGCTCCCTTCAGTGCTGTGGGAAGTGCCATGTGTCAGGATTCTGCAGGTCCCAGGCTGTGCAGGGGGAGGTGAAAGTGCTGGGATGAGCAGTGATGGGCTGTGCTCAGGAGCTGATGGCCTGTGCAGCCTGCAGGACTGGGCTGTGAGTGTCACCATATAATGCATGCTGGTGGTTGCTCTGCCTGGGGAAGGGGACGTCACAGCTCCTTTCCCATCCACATCCCCACTTTCTGAGTGCTCTGGTTTCAGAAGGTCTGGAGCTGTTGGTGGTCAGCTGGGGATCTGTTCGTCTGACCAAGGATGCCACAACCTTCCCAGAGAGTGAGGTCTCACAAGAGACAGCCATCCAGGGGTCTCGGGCAGTCCTCCAGCCTCGGGTAACCTCAGCAAGGTGCATGCAGCCTGTGGCAAGTGATCAGCTCTCAGCAGTGATTTCAGCTCTGCCTTGCAAGGTGATCCCAGGGTGACTCAGGGGCACAGAGACAGGAGTGCCATGTGGCAATCCCACAGGAGTAGCCTTTATTATCAAACACCCTGTGCAGGGGGCCAGGGATGACAGGTCCCTGCTGAACTGGGCAGAGGCTGGGATCTTTATGGGGGGAAGTGAAGGTGGTATCAAAGGGGAAAGATCAATGGGTTAGAAAGAATCTACATGGGTATATCGGAGCATGATGGGATCTCGTCATGACCAGGGAAACAGCCTTATCTCAGGGGTATCTCTCCCTTTGGGAAGGGTTGAGATGAGCTTATTACAGCTTATTTAAGGGGCATCCCTCCAGAGGAGAGGTTTGGCAAGCTTATCTGCCTCCACATGGAGCTACAGCCTGTTCTAGCACGCACCGTGCTCTTACCTGGTGTCTTTTCAGCCTCTATTCAGCCATGGCTATTTAAGCCCTGAGGTGACAAATAAACTGCTCCTGTGATTGCCTGTCCCTGTGCTGTGTTGCATTGCTGAGGCTCGGGTGGTTTCACTGTTTCTCCTGGGATGAAGCGTCCATGTGTGCAGCAGGACAGAGCCTCCATCTTCTGGTGGCACAGCCACATGGCAGCCGGGCTCTGCCTGCAGGAGCTGTCCCAGGACAGGCACCCAAAGCTGGCCCAGCAAGCTGAGGGAAGCTTTGGGCTGTGGGGAGCTCCTGCCAGGCTCAGCCCCTCTAGCCACAGGTTTGTCCACAGTCACCTCAGGTCTTCTTTGGGCTGCCAGGCCAGGGAAGCAGGCTCTGTTTGGGTTCTCTCTCCAAAACAAATTTTTGTCCTTATCCTGAAGAAAGTTCTCACAAGGTTATTTTAGTGCATTCCTGCCCAGTGAAGCCTCAGCACCATCCAACATCTGTTTTCCCAGGTTTAATGGAAGCGAGGTGCTACCACACAGACAGTTTCAAGAGCGAGGAAGCTTAGGGATTTTCTCTGATACTGGGTTCGGCATGTTCATGCTCTCCCAAGGGTACCTCAGAACTCAATCTTTCTGGAGTCCCCCAGAAGGCCACCTTTAAAGTGTTTTTCACAAGTAGTAAAGAGAGTTCTCACCATTGCAGCTGCAGCTGGAGGCCCAGGGATTTTTCCTTTCAAGATTTGCCCCTTTTGTCACTTTTCTCCCCTCTGGGCTCCTTGTGAGCATCAAGGATCTGGAACCAAGGGAGACTTCATACATTCATTTTCTCTTTTGTAAGTGATTTTTAAAGATTTACAAGGGAATTGCAAATGGATCTGAGCAAAGTCAGAAAATGACCACGAAAGAGAAAAGACAACAAGACAAGTGGAGCTCTGCCAGCATCCCTGCAGGGTCTGGCAGGCTGTTACTCACCCCTCTGTGCCCTGGCAGCCCTTGCCCACGGCAGCTGAGGGGACACTGGCCCATGGCTGATGGGCTGGGGGCACACTGATGTGCTGCTGAGGCTGTGGCCCTGCTCTCTGGCCCTGCTGTGCTGGCTCTGTGCTTGCAGGACCGGGGTGGTTTAATTAAAGGTGGGAAAGCCCCCTCCAGAGTCAGCTGTGCAAAGAAGCAGCTGCAGGTGCAGGGCCTGGGAGCTGCTGGCACAGCGTGGCTCAGCCCAGGCTGCCTGTGGTTCCTCAAGTGCTCACAGAGAGCAATCACTTCCCAGTATCAAGTACTCTCAATTGCCCAGCATTTTGGAACTGTGCAAGTCTTCCCCAAGACTATTCTCCTTTCCAAAGATGCCAGCTTGGAAGGTTCCGTGTCCAGGGCCCCACAGTACATCCCCCCAGGAGGCTGGAGGTGCAGTTTGCGTGGGACACCTGTGCCTGCAGGACACAGCAACAGACCCTTGCAGAAGGGGCACGGTGGTGGCACTGATCCAGAGGCTCCAGGGACACACATGCACCATGTCAGGGTCCAGGTTCAGCTGGTGGACAGCCCGAGGTGTCCTTGTGGTCACCAGACCTGGCTGCAAGGGGGATGGTGCTCACAGACAGGTTTTTCCAAGAAGCCTGGGTTCAAGCACAGCCTGAGGAACTGGCAGCTGCCCCAGAGGTCTTGTCCCTCCAACAGGGAGGAGGATGGGGGAAGGAGGGGCAGTGAAAGGGCCAGTGGCTTTTCCTGCTCCAGGTACACAGGGGGCTGTCCTGCCTCTCAGATCACAGCAAGCTCCTTCAGTCCAGGGAAAAGGGGAGTTCACCCACATCCCCCTGTGCCTGACTGTGCCCTGTCCCCCCAGGTGTCCCTCAGCCACGAGTGCACCCGAGCCATCATGAAGCTGATGTACTGCCCACACTGCCGGGGCATGTCCAGCGTGAAGCCGTGCAACAACTACTGCCTGAACGTGGTGAAGGGCTGCCTGGCCAACCAGGCAGACCTCAGCACCGAGTGGAAGTACCTGATGGGTAAGATGGCCTTTCTCTGCTGCACCACGGCTGCCTCTCACTCTTGGACTCTCTGAGGCTGTGTTTGGCAAGCAGAGAGGATGGGGAAGGCTCAGGGGAGGTTGTTTGCAGTGGTAAAGCTCTCAGCCCTCCCTGTGCCCACACAGCATCACTCAGCAAGCTCCTCTCTCTCATTTGTACATGCACAGCTGGAGTGATCTGAGAGCTGAGGGAGCCGTGGTGTTTGTCTGGGCTCACAGAGGGCAGGCACCAGAGGAGATGACCTTGGGCTTGGCCTTCTTTTCCCTTGCCTTGGCCCCTCTGCCTGGCCAGCAAAGCTGCCAGCCCAGCCCCAGCTGCAGCCCCACAGGCTGCCTCAGGGTTGGCGTGTGTTGGCATTAAGAACAAAATACCACCAAGTCAAGGAGTGTCACCTGCCCCTCAAGGGACACTGCAGGGTGGAGAGGGAAGCAGAGCACAGCAAGGCCAGATGCTGCCTAGAGAGGTGCTCAGGCCAGCTGTGCCACAGCTGACTGGAAATGCTCCCTCTGGGAGCAACTGGGAGCCTGCTGCAAAGGAGAGGGAGGAATTGTCCCTTCCCCAGGGTTCAGTGGCCCTTTGGCCTTTCTGACTAGAGCCAGCCAACTGTCCCTGGCAGGATGACAGCCTCTCTCCTGAAACATCACTACAGCTTTCCTTGATTGACAGGGAAGCAATTCCATGTGCATTTTGCATATTTTCTGTCGTCCTCTTCCCAAGAGACCCTGTCAAGGGGTGAAAGCTAGGAGGCAATTGGAGCTTCTTTCAAATTGCAGTTGTACATTTCAGTGTCAGGGGTCACAAACTGATCAAGGATGGGAGCAAATCATGGAGTCAAAGGCAGCAGTTCACTGGTGGTGTCCTTCCTTCACCCTTCTCCAGGCCCTTCTGTGTAGCCAGAGATGATTTTGTTACACTAAATACAGAGTTACTCTTTCAGTTTGACAAATTAGGGCAGGGCAAATTAAGGGAGATTTTTATAGTAAGTGGTTCAAATATAATTTATCACTATTTAGGGGTCCAGCCTCTGATTTAAATGTCTGTATCTCAAGATTAGTGCCTCTGCAAGGCACTATTTGTCTGAAATACACAGTCTGAAAAATGACACCAGAACCCCTGAGTGGCAGCAAAATTAAACTACAAGCTCTTCAGTGTTACAGGGGATTTTATTTCCCAGAATACAAAAAAAGTACCAACATTTACCTCCTTATATTGAGAGCATATAGGCTGTTCTTCCTTCAGACACAGCTGGAATTGAGAATTGTTTCTGGAGGTAGGCAGAGATTGGTAATTCTTAGTAAGCCAAGCACAGTCCCAATGCAGCCATCCAAGCAGGAAATTCCAGGTCAGGCAGGAGTGCTTGGACATCAGAGCTGTCCAAGAGGAGCTGAGAGCTGAGGCAGCCCTCAGCCACTCCCTGTCCTGGTTACCAGTTAGTTGTGGGCATACTGCTCTGCTTCTGTACCTGTATAGCCTGATATTTCCCTGGCTGTTGCCCTTCCAGAGGTGGAGATGAGAAGAATTACTGCTTGTCTCACTCCTTCACTGCCACAGAAACTATTTCCCATATCCACTACCTCTGGCACCCTATTGACCCCGACTGTCCCATTTTCTCCTGGCTGCAGTGCTTTGCTGAAGACATGCACTGAGCTAGGAGGGTGAGGGCCAAGTACTGCTGTGTGTTTCTTAATAATTCTGCACAGTTTTCTTGTGTTCCCTTCTGTATCACCCAGGGAAATGCTGGTTACTTCGGTGAACACTCTACCCAAAGCATATTTACCATTTGCAGGAGGTTCCTTTGCCACAGAGAGTGGCTTTACTACATAAAATAAGGAAAACAAGCGTGCACCTGAGCAGTGGGGAACACAGAGAGGTGTCTCCCAACAAGGAGCCCTGCCAAGGGCCCAGCAGGAGCTGATCTTTCCCTTGGTTTGCCTAGTGATGATGATGGGAGCTGTCCCTGCCTTGTCCCACCAGATTCCCTGATCGGGGTGGCCGATCGCATCGACGGGCCCTACAACGTGGACACTGTGATTGGCACCATCCACATGAGGATTGCTGAAGCCATCTCCAACTTGCAGGAAAACAAAGATTCCATCACCAGCAAGGTAGGAGTGTGTGCCTGGGCCTGGCTGGGGACACATCACGTCCAACTGCCAGAACCAAATGCTCTTTTGTGCTCACTATTCAGCTGAACTGGGAGAGATGAAGAGTGAAAGAGAGCAGATGCCCACTCTTTTAATGATAAACTACCTTGGTTTCCTACCACCCATCTGACACAGGCAAAAACCTTCGCAGATATTTCCAAGTACTGCTCACTGCCACATCCAGCCAGCCTCCTTTGGGTATGGGCACAGGAGGTGGGACTGCATACACAGTGACAGGGGGGCCGTGTGCTATTTGCTGTCAGGGGCCTTTGTGCTGAAGAGTTTTGAGATGTTTTGGCTGAGCTGAGGCCTTTACACAAAGTGCACAGTCCCCAGTGACAGGAGGCAGCTGCTTTAACCTGCCTTGGGGGGATCTTCTGCAGTGGAAACTCTGGGCTATCAGGTTGTACTGTGGGACAGAGCTGCAATCTGGCAGTCCATCTGGAGAGTACAAACCAGCCTCTCCTGAGGCTCACCTGTCTTCCAAGGAGTATGTATCATGCAGGTCTCTTCTTGTTGGTCTTCTATTCATGTTGGTCTTCTATTTTTAGTATATTTATCCACTTAACCACAGTCACCTCTGTAGCTACAGGTAAGAGAAGCTTTGGGAGCAAAAGCAGCCCTCCAGGGCTCCTGCCTTTTGCCCAGACACTCCCCAGGTCCTGCAGCTATCCACAGTCAGGGCAGAGATGCAGATGAAAGAAGTGGGACAGGTCCTGACTGGGTTTTGGATAAGGGAAGGGCCAGAAGTATTGCTTGGCAAACAGGAATTCACTGGCACACATCAAAGCACTAACAGCAGCATACATCCAAGTCCTAGGTTAGGTTTCTTTTCTGACATGAAAGGCAATGTTCTTTCTTCCCTCCTTAGGTGAGACTGAGCCTTTCCACATAAAAGCAAACCCATGGTGTGGGAATACATAGCATCATCTGCAAAGAAAGGTCTTTCCAAGGGGAGTACAGTGAATCTGGTGAAATGAAAGGGGCTAAATAGTCTAAGTGGTGTTTGATTGGAGCAACCAAACACGTCTGATAAGCTCCTCAGCATGACCTGTGAGCAGGTGAATGGAGCACTCTGCTGGTGGCACAGCTAGCAGAGGGCAGGAGCTGCAAAGCTCTGAGCTCTGTTTTTGAGCATGGCAAAGCCATCAGATGAAAGATTTTGTTGTCAGCTGAGTTCAGGACTGTCCCAGGCCCGTCCTGGCCATCTCAGAGCCAAGGACATGAGCCAGACCAAGAGCAGTGCTGTTCAGGTAACCTCCCAGCCTGAGCAGTCAGGAGGCTCTCTGGCAGCCACACTCCCACCATCAGAGGCTGTCACTACAGCCCCTAAGGGTGGCAGGTCACAACCCCCGGGGCCATTTGACTCCTGCACGACCCACTCACACAGCCAGACCAGGACTCCTCCTGGTTCCATCCCAGGTTTACCAAGGCAGTCTCAGATCTCTCCTTCCACAAAGCAATTTATTCACAGTACAGTAACACAAAAAAAGCTTGAGCTGGTGCCTCTCAGGACAGCAAAGGAACCCCTGGGCTTTTATCCCCTCACAGTCCAAGCATGCAAAATTCTCACCGGACTCTCTCAGTGTCTGGTCACCTGGCTAGTGCCACAGGTCCCCGTGCCCTTTGTTACGCAAAGGATGGGCAGCTCACAGCCTCTGCCACCAGGAGCTGAATCTGCAGCTCTCGCTGCAGCTGCCCCCCAAGCCACCTGCACAGATTGTACTCCTCCACACGGAATGCCTTGTGTGAGGGGAGCCGGGAGTGTCCCTTGGCCCCAGTGCCACCCTCAGTGACAGCAGTCAGTCACAGGCTGTCCTGGGGTCTGGGTAAAACTGTTAAGAAGCACTTGTGGTACTGCCTTGTGTTCAGGGCAGCACGGAGCTGCTCCCTGCGTCCTTGCACTTCCTTTTCTCCTGTGGCTCTCATGGATTTCAGGCAGCAGGAGCTACCAGAGGCTACAAATGCCTATTTGTTCTCATTATTCAGGAGACTGTTGACCCCTTCAGCCTGCTGGAGTTGTGTTTTCTCCAGCAGTAGTTTGCATTTCTCACCTGAATATTTAGAGTGGCAAGAGGTTTGCCTTGGTACCACACTGTGCTGTTTGCAGGGTGGGTTTTTTGCACAGAGTGGACGAGACTGATGAACAAACAAACTGGCTTGGTGCTGAACTGCTGGGGTCATCAGATCCATCTGGTCAGCAGGACAGAGCATGCCAGGAAGGGCCTTTGGGGGCTGAATGTCCCTCAGGCACACAGACAAGGGACTCTTGGCTAGGTTGGGACTTGGCTGTCAGAGTCCACGAGCCAGCACGTTCAGCAGAGCCCTGTCTGTGGCCCTGACTCCTCTGCTTTAAGGGGACACCAGGCAAAGTCACGTTTATCAATAGCTTCTGACAGCACCCTGGCAGCCACAACAAGCTTGGAGCCCTTTTTATCAAATCAGGTGGCTTCCTTTGTAAAGGCTGGCATATTCTGACTCAAACTGAGAGTGTGAAGTGTCACTTTGTCCAGCCTGGCTCTCTGAGCTCCTGCCACCAGGGATGCTCAGCCCTGGTGCCCTGCAGCAGGGGTGCCACTGCCTGGACTGGTGATGCAGAGACTGGGAGGATCAGGTGTTTCCAGGACACTCTTCCTCTCATCCTAGAGGCCAGGGCTGAGGATTTGTACCTTCCAAATGCTTCTGCTGTCCTCTGGCTACAAAGCCCACCTGGGCAGGTGGTTAGGATGATAGCAGGTATCTGAAGATAACAGATGAATCAGTTCTGCTGCCTCATTTGCCCCTGAAACATCCAACCTGACAGATTGTGGCACATCTGCTGTCCTTGCAGTGCCCTGGTTGGAGGCACATTGATTTCCCAAGTGGGGATGTTGATTGCAGGAGTCATGGGGATAGCCCCACATCAGTCTGTTGTCCATCAGTGAAGCTCCCTTGCTCTGTAGTCTTGAAGCCCACACCACTGATGTGGTGAGTGTGAGCAACTCCCGTCTTGTTCTTCCCAGAATTTTATTTTCCAGTCATAATAAGAACAGATAAAATTGCTATAAATAATTTAATATCAATATTGGCCACTCATCCAAAAACATGTGTTACTGCTGAATATTTTGCTTGATAGTGGTAACCAAAACCAGTTACAATGTGCTGAAAACACATCTGGCACTAGAAACTAAGCCAGAGTCTCTGAGAATCTTGGCAATACGAAGGATAAACATACTTAAGAAGGAAAAAAAAAAAACCATAAATGTGGAGTGTAAAATAATTAAAGGAATAGCATTGAAACATGGGATAGAGAGTTTGGTTTGTTTTTCAGGTATTCCAAGGCTGTGGAAATCCCAAAATCAGCACAAAAGGCTCCAGTAGTGAGGACAAGAAGAGACGGGGGAAGGTGACATTGGAAGCCAAATCCTCTGCACCAGCACTGGAGATGCTGGTGGGTTTTCTCTGGAGCTGGTCCTAGGCCCTGCGGGTCGTGTCACACCCCCAGCAGCTCTGGGGGCTGCTGAGCTGCACGTCTGGAGAAGATCAGATCATCAGGTGCTGGTGTAACCCCAGCAGACCTGGTCTTCTTGCCTCTGCACAGGGTTGGGTCTATGTTGCTGATAACCAATTTCCCAGGAATTTGGTGCCAGACTTAGCTGAAGAGGCTCCTAGTCTGATGTCTCCTGTCCTCTCCTAGTTGGTCTTGTGCTACTGGAACAGTCCTTGGCATGTAACCTTTAGCCTTGGGCACTTGGGTTGATTATTGGTGGGTCTTTAGGGGAAGGTTGATGATACATCCTTGTTTGCATAAAACCCAATTTTATAATGGTAAAACAAAAAATAGGCAGAATCCTTGTACTTTCCTCTGCCCTGCAGGCACCCCAGAGCTCTTGAGGCCCTGAGCATGCCCTTTGCTTGCAGGTTTTAGATGCCAAAGGGAATCTGACAGCTCTCAAAACATACTGGATCACCCTGCCCAGCAGCCTGTGCAGCAAAAAAGTAATGGCCAGCTCAGCGTCAGATGACAAATGTTGGAACGGGATGACCAAGGGCAGGTATGGAGTGGGGCACAGTGCCAGGAGCACCAATCTGGGGTGAGAGGAAGGGTTTGGAAAGGCACTTATCATCACAGCCAGCCCCACTTGTTCAGGGCGATGAGTCTGTGCCTGTCCATAGAAATGCTGCATTTCCAGAAAACCTCGTACCTGGGAATATCAAGCCTGGTGTCATTTCGCAGTGTGTTGAGGGTTAAGCACTGGAGTGCACTCACCATGAAATAACCGTGTAGTTTTCCACTAAGGAAGCAGTTTTGCAATTCCACATGGACTCAGGAGGCAGCAGGGCTGGATTTGCCACACAAACTCCACAGCTGCTGCCAAGAGTTGCATACACATCCCTCTATCCGTAGCTGCTCTGAAATGCTGTTCTCTCTGAGAGGGGCACCTGGGTGACATCAAACAGCTACAGAAAGGGTTCCTATCCCAGACAAGGTTAAAGGATGGCTGAAGAGAGATTGGCAGCTGCTGGATATCTACCTTTCTCCTCTCTGCAGACCTCTTGGGCTTGGCTTTGCCAGCCTGAAGTCAACACCTTCAGTTCTTCCATATTTCACATTGTTGCCAGCAGTGTCCCAGACCTGCAGGAGCAGGAGGACTAGGGCACTGTGGAAGGCAGCAGTGCAGCTCTGGATGACAGCTCCCAGTTAATTAAGCTTCCCTGAGAGGCTGTCTGGTCAAACTGGGCTGGGGCCATTCAGTGGTCCCAGGGTGTCAGTCTCCACAGGATTTAACCAAACAAAGATTAAAGTGCTCTTCAGCCTCCCATGTGGACAGAGATTTTCCATAGGGGAGTGTCACTGTGGGCCCATTGGTACCAGCCTGAAAGCAAGCCCTCTGCCTTTCCTGCAGGAATTCCTCCTCGTGCTGGGATAGGGGTGTTGCAAGGCCAACCTGCTACCTCCTGCAAGCTGAGACCCCTCTGCTGGGGTCTGGCCATGGCAGCATGGCTCAGCCATCCAGAGAGCAGGGCTGCCTCCCAGCAAACACCAGCTACAGAAGGTGTTCCACCAGTCAGTGGCACTGACTGCAGCCTCCCTGGGATTCACCTGGATTATCCCTGGTGTCTGTAGGGAGAGGCGAGCTGAGCTGGGGGCAGGCATCTAAACCTTTTGCCTTCCTTCCCAGTTACCTGCCCGAAGTGATGGGGGATGGCTTGGCTAACCAGATTAACAACCCAGAGGTGGAGGTGGACATCACCAAGCCAGACATGACCATCCGCCAGCAAATCATGCAGCTAAAGATCATGACAAACCGGCTGGGCAACGCCAACATCGGCAATGACGTGGATTTCCAGGACACAAGTGAGTGTAGCACAACAGGAGAGGTGAGAGGGGGGTGAGAGAGGCTGAGCAGTCCTGCAGCCTGCACAGGTGTCCCTGCAACTGCACAGGTGTCCCTGCAGCTGCACAGGTGTCCCTGCAACCTGCACGGGTGTCCCTGCAGCCTGCACAGATGTCCCTGGAGATGCTGCTGCTGGGCCCTAGCAGCAGGGAGGGGCTGTGGCAGCCTGGCTTTTGGCTTGGGGCTGCTGAGGGGCTGCGTGAGTGCCGCCAGCTTGTGGGGTGGCTGGAGGCTGTGCTGTTCCCAGTGCCTTACTGAAAGCTGCAGGGCCATCTCCAATCCCAGCCCTGCTGACAGGGCCATTGCTCCTGTCTGCTCCAGAGTTTCCAGCTGCTGCAGAAACAGGTGGTTAAAGCCAGCAAGAGGTCAGGTATGAGCTTGCATCCCACACTGAGGGATGCAGAGGGGAGGGGTTTGCCAGGATAGGGCTGGTGGCCGGAGCTCCCTGGGGTTGCAGCCAGGGGAAGGCCTTGCCCACCATAAGGAAAGCAGTCTGTGATCACCCCATGTCTGTCTCTGCAGGTGACGACATGAGTGGCTCCGGGAGCGGGGACAGCTGTCCTGATGATGTCTGTGGCAAAAGACTTTCTAAGAGCCCCAGCACCAGGCAGCCAGAAACACACGCTATTCCTAAGCAGTCTGGACATGGCGTCAATGGGGCCAGCAGCAGATCTTTGCCTTCTGCCTCCCTCTTCCTCCTCCTCTCGGTGGCTGTCATCGCCACGCAGCACTTGTGGCGGTAACTCACTGGCACAGCCAGGAAACAGACTGTGGCTGAGGGCTTCACTTTGCCAAAACCAACCAACCAACCAACCAAAGGACATATTTAATTCACCTTGGCAAAAAAAAAAAAAAAAAAAGAAAAAGAAAAAAAACTCCAAACAAAAAAAGGGAGGAGAAAAATGTTTTCAGAAGGTTTCAGTTGTTTGCTATTTCTGGCAGTGCTCGAGCTGTTTTCTTCTTTCTTGGTCTTTCCCCAGTGCTGGGCCCTTCTTTCCATACCTCGTTGTTTTACTTTTGTTATTGCCACAAACTGGCTCTTGAGGCTGAAAGAAGCCTTTGCAGAGGGCTCCAGGGGAACTCGGCCGAGCCCTCCAAGGGCAGCTGTGCTGCTGCCTGCAGTGGAATATGCAATTGCCCTGCCCCTGTTCCCCAGCGCGGGCCAGAGCGCCGCTGCCAGCAGCGCCAGTCCCATGGGCAGCGCCGGCTCCTAGCGCAGACGCCAGGATCCTCGGCACAGCTCCCGGGCTGCCTTCAGGGATTCTGTGGGTTCTTCCTCTGTGCTTCCTAGCTGGGCAGAGACAGCCCTTCACTTCAGTGCTGTACCTAGGAGTGTGAGCAGGTTTGGTGGGTTGAACTGAAAGAGTTTGGCAGTGGCTGTTGGACCCAAAAGTGCAGAACTCCCTTTTTCTTTGGAAAGGTCACAAGTGGGTTTCTTGACTAGAGCTTGTAGCTAACGACAATTTGAAATGTAGGTTTCCTACATCTAAGTGACTGGGAATGAGTGTTAGGGGTTGGGGTTTGGGGTACTTTTTCTTTGCATGCTAGTTGGAAAGCCATTTTTTACCCAAGTAACGATGGTCCAATTTCTACCTGCAGTGCAGTACCATTGTAGGTAACAGAGAGATGCAAATATGCACAGTGGGATTCTCTGTGTGACAGACAGTTGTGCTGCCTCCTCCTTCTCTGGCCCCAGCCATAGACAAGAATTTGGATTTTTTTCTTGGTAATAAGAGAGACCAGGGATGTTTTACTAACTGGAGCTTTGGGACTGGTTGTGCCCCTTCAAGCAGCTGTCTTAAGGCAGAGAGGGGCTGGTGGGGATCACCGTGGGCACTGGGTCCCTACCCAGAGCACTGGCTCAAGGCAGCATCTATCAGGGGTAATCTGAGGGAAAATTGTTTGGGATTTCTTTTTACCTTTGGTGTTTGTTCCAGATGCATTGTAGGTTTTTAATGGATTCCCACTTTCCCTGTCCCTTCCCCATCATCTGGTAGACCTTCCCTAACCCCTACAGGCACGGGCTGAGCCAGCAGGTCAGTCACCACCAGCAGCTCTGTTTTGGCTAAGGGGAGGGCCAGGCTCACCCTTTCCTGCCCCATCCCACCACTCACCAGCCTTTGGGCAATGTGGGAGCTGCCCTAACCCCAAATTGCTTGGTGGGGTGGGCTCCGTGCCAGGTTTTGAGGCTGGGAGTGGTGAGAGAAATTATGAATGTCCTCAAGTAGCTGCAGGAGTGTCTGTGCTTGTTAGGGCTGTGTGTTTGGGGCTTCCAGAGGCTTCTGTGCCTGATGAGCAGCAAGTGTGGGCTGGAGCTGTGGGTGTAGCAGATGTTGGATATGACAGTCACAGTGACTGCTGGGGCCAGGAGCACACACAGGTTGGGTTTGAGCTTTGGATGGGTTTGTATAGGAGTGAGAGGGAGGGCAGAGCTGGGCCCATCTCTTGCTTTTGCACAGCATTTGAGCATTTCTTCTCTGTCTTGCCAGAGGAGATGTGCCTTTGGGCTGAGCAAACATTATGGGGTTGGGGATTGGCTGTTTTCTAAGAAAGGGAAAAAAATACCCCCTTTTTAACATTAGCAGTTTGTAAAGTGTGCAGTTTAAGGAAAGATGAGGACATGAGCAAGGTAATGCTGAAAGCCAGTTGATTTCCTGCCCTCCCTGGGGCCTGGTGGTGGCGCTGAGCGTGCCTTAAACTAGGCAGGATTTTAGGCCAGCTTTGACTGTCCTCTCCAAGTCACAGTGACTAATAGATTAATGTCACTGACTGTGCATCCTTTCTGCTTTGGCCTCACCTTCTTGTAAGGCAAAATCATACCTGATCTGGTTGGGTGTCAGAAATGAACACTGAGGTGCTGGACAATGGCTGAAGGACAGACAGTGCCTCTCCACTACACCCTGGAGAGGATAAATGTAGGCTGTGGTTTTGTCTAGGTTTATTGACTCCGAGACATATAACAAATTCACATGATTTTTACTGCTCTAAAGAGTTACTATCTTTTCTTTTTAATTTTTTTAATCAGATTTGCAAATACAAATCTAACCTTCAGTTACAACAATCCCCACAACCAATCCTGCAGAAGCTTTACATCCAAAGCAAAAAAACAAGGCGAAGGGAGGGAGGATGAATTAAAACATTGTACCCTCTTCAAAACACAGTTGGGTTGGGGTTTTAACACATGGATGCTGAGGTCAATGTTTTGCTTTGCAGAATGGGAGCTTGAAAGCCACTTCCATTTCTGTGCAATTGGTTTTTGAGGATAACAGTCTGCCTGTTATCCTCAAAAGTTTCTTATGAGCCCCTTCACATCTTAAATGTGAAGCCAGGAATTTACTGATTATCCAGTTAATATTTTAACAATTTAATAACTCAAACTAGTGGTTCTGTTACAAAAAAAAAAAAAAACCCTGATAGTGCAAATTATTAAGGCAAAACCTCAAAGAAACAGTAAAATCTGTTATGCAGAGGAAGTCCTTCCTGATGCCTTCACCTCCGGGCTGGGTTACAGCTCCCACTTCCACATCTCTCCTGACCCTGAGGGTGGCAGCTTCCACCTTCCAGAATCCTGGAAGCCTCACCTCGCCAGGATGAGGCCAGGCCAGGAGCCTGAGGTGAGGGCAGTGCAAGGGGCTGTGCCCAGAGATGCTCCATGGTGATGGTGATGCTTCCTCCTTGGCCCTGCGTCTGCTGGGGTTGATTTTTATCTCTCTCCATGGTCAGCGTACACCACTGTTTTTTGTTGGTCTCTGGTTACTCAGTTTTTCTGTTCTCTCTTGCCATGAAGTTATTTCCCCAGCTGCTGCCATTAAGTGGCCTGGGGTTGTGTTTGGATGTGCCACCTTCCCCAGGAGCTGAAATGGCCAAGACCCCCCAGGATATCAACTCTAAGCTAAAGCAAACTGTAATTACTGCTGACTAAACAACCACTGGTGTGGCTGAACAAGCTGAAATCAACCCAGGTCCAGACAAGTCCCGAGCCTGTGGTCGGGCTGGTGCAAAACCTGGAGCCTTTCAGTGCTTATGACAGACATTTCCTGGGCTGCTGCCTGCTGGAAAACACTGTGACACACCTCCTCATGGCTGGTGGCTGCTCTGGGTTGGCTGCACCAGGGGATCTCTGAGGAACTGGGCTGGCCGGGGAGAAACATCTGCTTCAATGTTATCAAGATGGTGATCAATCGTGGTCTGGTGTGAAAAGGCCTCATACTTGACAGGGGTGTGAAGGGGGTAGTGGTGTAGGAAAAAATATTTACAAAGGCCCTGTCCCTGGGAAGGGGAGAACCATAAATGGTGGATTTCCAAGTGTCTCTGTCTTTCAGCCTGCTCTTTGTGCCATATTGTGTACGTTTAAACAATGATGAGGGTCTCAAAAGGCTTTGAGAGCACAGCTACTTCTCATTTACAAATTACAAGCTGCCTGTTGTTTTCTGGTGGGCTTGGTAGGGGCTAAGGTATAGCAGAATATCTAAAGTCCACCTTTGCTTTAAACAGATGCATTTCTATATGCAGGAGTAAGAATTATTTCACTTATCAGCATAGCTGGACAGTTATCTATTTCTTTCTGTTACCAAGGTACTTGTAACTCTCTTGCACTGTTTATCTAAAGTTGAAATATGTTCTTTGAATCCTTGTATAAATAAAAAGGCTGGAGACAAATCTGTATTTACAGGGCAATTATTTCTTCTCCATTTAAGCCAAGTCTGGCATTTTCTTTCTTTTTCCCTTGTTAAGGCACAGATAAAGGCCAGGTCAGGAGCCCTGAGGAAAGCAACCATGTTTCAGCCACAAGTGTGTAATGGGCTGATGTCAGTGCTGGCGGTAGGGATTTGCCTGCATTCCTGTATTGTTCAGAGGAGCAGCTGCTGGGTTCTCTGGATGTGTGTTTGTGGGAACAAGGTGAGCCTGGCTTGAGACATCTCTTTCTCATCTAGAAGCACAGAAAGTCATGGCATAACAGTATAAAAAATCAGAAATGCCCCTGGTATTCCTTATTACAGTGTGGTAATTACCGACCATGGCTTTGCACCAGCACAGCTGTTGGACAGGCTCACTGCAAGCAAAGCAGCAAGGGGGATGTTTGATCTCCAGCATGTGCTTGAGACTGAACTAGTGCAGCAGAAAGGTTTGCTTTGAAGAACAGTGCTTCAACTCTGTCCACTTCCAGAAGTGAGTGAATGCAGCTGTCAAGGAGATGTGTTGGAAGCTGCTCATTAAATGTCTAGGAGAGAGTTGGTAACTGAAAACTACTAGAAGTGTATCCTTCTGCCTGGAAGCAAATATCAGCTCAATTTAATAAACTGACTGATACCCTTGACTGAGTAGGCATTCATTTAGGTTCCTCTCCTGCAGCTACAGCTATTTGCACCATATGCATGCATTCATATAAATACAGACAAGTGCAAAAATACAAGGTCTTCTCCTTGGAGAAGTTTTGTGCACACCAGTTGCCTGCTTTGCCTCCTCAGTGTCAAATTATGATCTGAAATAACAGCCTCTTACGGCTTGATGTTTACTAAAAGTGTCTGAAAACATTTCTGCAGTTCATAAAGTCACTGAACACTGCATGTTTCACTGCTAAGAGCTTGCAGGAGGTGTAGGTGTGGTACAAGCTCAGCTCCCACTCCCCTGCAGCCACATACCGCTGCTTCCCTAGGCATGGAAGGCTTCAAGGGCTCCAACAGCAGCCCAGCACATACTGGGAACTCACCAAGACAGTGAGGCCAGGCACTTTGCAGGTGCATGGCAGGAGGATGGGAGACAGCCATTGTGACTGGGGCTGTTGGCACTGTACCCCAGCTAGCAATGCCACCAAGACCAGAAATACTCCAGCAAAATCCGGACCGAGGCATCAGACCTTTTCTAACGAGGGGGTGAGGCTCTTCCCCTGCAGTTGAACCATCTTCTTATAGAGGCAGCAACCCTCTTCACTGCCAGAAGATGGCATTTGTGCTTAACTTATAAATTACTCTGTGTGTAGTGACAGCTGCCCTGTTCCTAACTCCTCCTCTGCACAGAGACACGGTGCCGGGCAGGCTGGTGGGAAGGGACACCTTTCTGGCATGAGTGACCATCCTTAAGTCAGCTTAAGTCAGGCAGGTAGTGAATAAACATCCGTAGCCTCAGAGAGAGGGAACTCGGGTGCAGCCCCAGTGGCATTCGCTGGTGCTAAAGTGACAAGAATGGTGCCCTGAGATGGTGTCACCCAGGCAACACTGGCACCAGTGCTAGGATGAGCCGCAGGAACTGGTAAACCAGTAACGCACACCAGGCTTGTCTGACAAATCCCAGAGCAATCTGTTGGGCTACTGCCCCCACACAGATCAGTGGAGGGTTGAAGCACAACAAGTGTGATGCCATGCAAAATAACGATCATGGGTTTGGTATGAACTGGAGTGTGCCCATAAAGCACCACCCAGGGACTCTCTGCAAGGGCCCAAGAAAGCTCCCTGATGAGTGCAGGCAGAAGAAGGATGAGCCTCTGTTAGAGGAAGGTAGGGCAGCAGCTGGCTCTTTTCCACATTGTGGGGAATTGATGTGTGCCTGTCCCACAAGGAAGTCCCTGGCAGTGATTACAGAAAGGCTCCTTGTCTGAATGCCTGGGAATCATGGCCTGGGAATAAGGGGTGTGCCATGGAAATGCTAAGTTGGGCAAATGCCACTGCCAGGGAAGGTCTAAAATCCCTGGAAAGAGTGGCTGTGGAGGAATCCAGGAGCCCTCCCCACACTGCTGTGGGGGGCAGTATTAGGGGTCTCCTCTTGAGCTTTCTCCTTTCCAGACACAGAATCCCAGCCCAGTCTGTGCCTCCTGGGGCCTTGCACCAGCCACGTGCCCTGAGCACAGGAAGCAAGGGGGCAGATGGATAAGCCTACATATGGGAGCCCAGGCATGTGCTGGATAACAGGAGGGGACACCATGCTCATGTGAGAGAGCCGACTCCTTTGGCCTCAGAGCCAACATCTCACTGATGGGCTGCTATCGGCACAAATGATGGCAGGAGTGTGGCAGGCCAAGTTCTCCTTCCTCCATGGTGGAATAAAAGCTCCTTCTTGTACCTCACTTCTAACTCTTTAATGGGTCGCACTGCGTTTCACACTGGTCTGTGCTCTGCTGCTGCAACCGTTCAGGTTCATTTTTGTGTCAGCAGCAAATATCAGTCAAATGCTCCTGTTTTGTCTGAAAGCACAAGGGTTGAAGCAGCTCAGCCTCCAGGAAGCAGCTGGCACCTGTGACCAGCCCTGCAGCACCTGCCCAGCACTGGCCAATGTGACCTTCACCTGGCTGGGCTTGGCCCATCCCCACCCATCCTGTGCAGTTCAAACACATGTCAGCACACTCTGGTGTGAGATACTCTGCCCTGGCAGCACACCAGCAATTCTACTGAAGTCCAGAAAGATTAGCACTACGCTATCTGGCCAGCCTAGTAAATCATTTTCTGGGCACTCAAAAGACGCTTTTGTTGTAAGTGAGGGGCACTGAGATGCTCTGGAGAAGATCAGATCAATCACAGAATCACAGAATATGCTGAGTTGGAGGGGCCCACAAGGATCATGGAGTCCAGCTCCTGGCCCTGCACAGAACATCCCCAAGAGTCACACCACGTGCCCAAGAGTACTGTTCAAACACTTCTTAAACTCCCTCAGGCTTGGCGCTGTGCCCACTGCCCTGGGGAGCCTATTTCAGTGCCCAACCCCCCCTCTGGGGGAAGAAACTTTTTCTAATACCCAACCTAAACCCACCCTGACACAACTTCAGCGTTGCCTCACCGCACCAACAGCACCGCCCGCAGCAGCAGCGCTGCCGTGCAGAACACAGCAGGTAAGCGGCTGCTCTGGAGGCAGCGACTGTACAAACCCACTGGCTCTACAAGTGAGCTGTGGGCTCTGAAAGAGCTTTCAGCTTTCCAAGCGCAGCTCTCGGGATGCAGCCGGCACTAGGACCTGCCCGGAGCCTGGAGGCTCCAGCCCGTACGGAGCGGATGAACGCAGCGGAGCGCGGCTGGATGCGGCCGTGCCGGCGCCGGGAGCCCCGCAGCGCCTCCCGAGAGCGGCGGGGCCGGTGGGTGCCCCGTGCCCTCCGATGCTCCAGCTCTGCCCGGTCACGGACTCGCTGCTCCTGGGCACGGCCAGGGCAGCGTGCGACGAGGAGCTGCTGGAGCGGGAGGGGGTCACCTTCTGCGTGAATGTCACCCGGCAGCAGCCGTTCCCCGGCCTGCGGCGCGTCCGCGGCATCCGTGTGCCCGTGTTCGACGACCCCGCCGAGGACCTGTACCGCTACTTCGAGCCGTGCGGCGCCGCCATCGAGGAGGCCGTGCGGGCCGGGGGTAAGGCGCTGGTGTACTGCAAGAACGGCCGCAGCCGCTCCGCTGCCATCTGCACCGCTTATCTCATGAGACACCGGCAGCTCCCGCTCAAGGACGCCTTTGAGGTAATGAGCCTACAGCCAGATTCATAGTTACAGCTCTTCTGGGGAAGAAATGCAATGCTTCTTATGAGAAATGGTGATTTCTCGTAGAATTATTTCGGTGCTTTCACCTGCCCGTCGCCAGTTATACAGAGATTCAACATTTGAATAAAGGGTCCCCTGTAAGTTTTTTCATGCCCAGCTTGGTCTAATAAGTTTTCAGTGTGACGTTTCTAGGATAAACATAAATACAAAGGCAAATAGGCTTTAAGCACAGGTAGCAAACAAACAAAGCTGGTTGCTTAGTGAACATTTTCTCTGTCATTTGCAGTCACATTAAGTGAAGACAGAGAGATAAAGTGAGTGGGTGCAGGAACTGTTATGCAGGGTTTGCTCCTCTGTGACAGCTCCAGACAGCAAAGAAACATCCTGTTATGCCTGCTGAATGCCTAGGGACCTGCTAGCTCTCAGCTATAGCTGATATTGCTGTATTGTTGTAAGCAATGACATGTCAGCTTTCCTAGGAAGCCTATCCAATACAAAGTACTGCTCTGTGCATTTTTAGTCTTCATCCATTTGTCAGGTGTATCACTTTAGATAGCCAGTTTGCTTAATTTAGATTGAGGTGTGCAGAGAGTGACCAAGTTTCACATTATCATCTTAAACATGAGCAGTGTCCCTGCACTTGGTGAGAGATTTTCCCATTTCCAGCAAATGAACAGCTCTGTCTGGTGTCTTGTCCATGAATTCATTCTGTAACCAGGCCCACCTGTCAGTTCCTAGCAAGCACGGAGTGAGGTCAGCTCACCAAAATAGCTGTTTGTTACTCTGTAGCCAACTCAAAACCAAAGTAAATCTTCTCAAAATTTTAAGTTCAAAATTCATTTGCATGACTCCCACAAATGCAGGATACCTTGTTCCTACCGTGTCTCTCTTGTTCTCTAGGCTGTGAAAACTGCCAGACCCATAGCAGAACCGAATACAGGATTTTGGTCTCAGCTGCAGAGATATGAAGAAGATTTGCAGATACCAAAGCAGTCTGCTCTGCTGAGCAAAGGACTTAAAAATAGCAATGTGTGAAGATACTTTAAAGAAAGTGAGGTGACTTGCTACAGACTTTAAAAAAAAGGAAAAAAAAATTCACTTCCTAAATCACCTGTATGTAAAACACATTATCCCTATAACTGAGTTGATGGTTCATTAAATTCATTCAGAGCATTTCTGTTGGTAATGCATGGAAACAGGGCAGATAAGCAGGGAAAAACAGCAGAAACAGAAAATGGTTGGAAGGACTGTAAATAAGCCAGAGAAAGGGATGGAATCTTCAGCAGTTATTTTCCCCTGAAAGACACTGAATATGGTAACGATGTACTGAACGAAGGAAGGAGTTCCCAACAGGGATTTTAATCCTTTTGTTTAGTTAAACTTCCCAGTGATGCCATTAGAAGACATGATGGCAGACCAAGGAAGTTCTGGATTTCTCTCTCACTTACTGGATCATAATTCACGTTAATGAGCTGACACAACCTTTGGCGGGAAACTGACAGTGGCTGATGCTTTGTCTCTGCAATTTTCCTTATATCCAACTAGACCAAAGTACCTTCACAAATTACCCAAAAATCCAGAGGACAGAATATACAGATGATGGTAAGGAGTTCAACTCCCACCATGCAGGCTAAGTGCCTTTTCAGCTTTTGAAATTATTCTCTAAAACACCAAAGGAATGATTTTAAAAACTGCAGATGATAGTGGAGGGAAGAAGATACTGGCAATCTAGAAGTAATCACCACTCCTTTTAGCTTTACTAAGTCTAACAGTGCCCAGTTCATGCCTCAGTGTGTCAGTTTACAAGTCAGCTGTTCCTGCGTGCAAGCAACATGGCTAAATCATTTCTGCTGAGACTGCTTGCAGGTCGCCCTCTGAAATTATTGGGACACCAAGGAAACCGCATGAAACTTCCAGATCAGACTGCTACATGCTTATCATCTGCCATTCAAAAGAGAGTTTTGTCAAACTATATGAATACATTTGTGATTTAAAAGGGACAAGTTATGGAACCTGAGAACCTGTAGGATGAAATTCCATTCCACCTTGCTGGAAGTACAAATACAAAGTATATTTAGCTCACTGCCATCTGCCTCAGTGCTCACACAAGGTAAACATATGCTGCCAGCAGCGGAGTGGTTTAAGGCAGAAATTCTAATGATGGAACAATGACAGAAAACAAAACCACTGGAGAATTACATGAATTAGACAATTCAGATGCAGCAAAAGTTCCCAAAGTTAAAGACTGCTCCAAGCTGAAGTAGTGTTATTTTAAAAGCTGAAACCATAGAAATAAAAATAAAAAAATCAGGCTATCGTTTTCTTAGTTACCACAAGGCATTTTCACACCAGATGCTTTCTCCACTCTCAGCTGTGTTTTTTTCATTCTGCATCATTTATCTTCTGTATCTGCATTACAGCCAACAACAAATTTGTCACACATCTTCAAATCTGAAGGTGCTAGAAAAATTTTTGTAGTTTATATAAACCTTGACTATAGTAAGAATTTCAGTATAATGTAAGATCCTTATTAGAGGATTCCGTCACTTGTCAAAAAATCTGTTTTAGTCAGTGGAACAAAATTTATTTCTTGTCAAAAGCTTAAGCTGCTAAACAAAAGAAGGAAGCTAAACATTAATGAAAACACAACACATCTCTAACTGTGAGGCATATGAACTTGCAAGTCAGATACAGCTATCAGTTCCACATGTTTGAGTCAGCTGAAATAGAAAACATTGCTCTTGAGTGTCAGCACATACTGAGCTCTGGTTAAACTTTACCAGGCTTCTCAGCAGGCAGAAAACCTTCATGCCAAAGGATTTCACATCACAGCATCTTCTGTAGAAAGCTATTTACATCTGAAAACCATGCCTATTTACATTGAAAGTCATACCTCCTCCTGGTACTGCTCCAAATTAAGGATTAGGATTGCAACTTGGAACTGGAACAAAGAAGTGGTTCACTTCTTTATTTGAGTTCATAACCCACTAACGCTACAGGTGATGCAGTCTGGAAGCTCAGACATACTCCTTGTTGCTTATGACTGTCTCAGAGGTCTTGGGGTACATGTGTGGCTGAGAAGCTGCCTGGGCTGCTGTATATGCATATTTGTTGGCACTGTAAATGAAGAAAAAATAGATACAAAATAATAGGTATTAGACACATGCCCATGGTTTCAGATGCTTAGAAGTTACTCAGTTAGCTTTGTATCCAACCCCAATAGCACTTTCTTCACAACGGAGCGGAAATTAGAGGCCTCCTGTTCCCATTGTTCTGCTAGCTAAGGGGGAATAGCTGGGGTCCCTGATGGGCTGCACTGCCCATCTCTCTTGTAACCTCAGCCACACTCTGGATTCCTAACCCACATGTGCTCTTCCTCGAGGCATTTCAGTCCAGGGCCTAAAGCAGAAGCCCTCAGCACCTTTGTACAAGCTGCAGGTTTTAATATAGCAGTCAAGATGACAAAGAAAGAAAACAGAAGTGTCTTCACCCAACCCCTTCAACTGTCATTCATCACGGTGAACTTCTATTCATATATCAGTTTTACCTGATTTTCAAGACATTTCAGGACATTGGGTACTTTGTATCAAAGTAAGGTGAGCAAGATCTAAAGTCCAATGTGGCTAATGAAATGTTACCATAAAACTGAAATGGTTTCAGATTAGGCAATGAAGTATCAGAGGAGCACTCACTTACTACATTTTGATAATTTTTTCCTAAGATTAAATACACTAACAGTGAATATGCTTCTTCCTTGCATATTATAATACTCTCAAGCTTAGCCAGTACATGTTTCAAGTATTTGAGTTCTGGTAGACATGGACCTCCGCTATTTCTGCCTTTTTCATCCCTCTCCTTCAAAAGGAGGCCTTCTGTATGTGTCAAAATTTAAGACTGAAACAAAAATGCAGGAAAGGTTAAATATTGAGGCCAGAAATCTCACCTTTCCCGATTTGTTGTGCAACAAGACTTTTCCATAAAGAACAAGAAAAAACCCATGTTTCTAGTGATCAATTCCATGTGCTTTGGGAAATGCCTTTACATTTTCTGCAAACTGAATAGTGTTTGAATATTTTACTAACAGTGAATACTGCAGAGAAACTGGATCGTAATACATCATGAGGTTTTATATACTTTTCTTTTGGTGACAGTTTGCTCTTTCACTGCACATTTTCACCATCAGCAGTGCCCAAAATTACCAAATACAAGTTAGAGGTGACTGCTGATGGTGATGCATCAAGTACCCTGTCTGGGAGGTACAAGTGTTTGGTACAGCATCCCCTGCCATCACCAGTCTGTGACATGCACTCTTTGTAATTTATACATATTTATAGCAGGGGGTGAGAGGGAGACAGAACAGTGCACAGAGAGAAAGTGGTATGTGATTGACAGCTACTACTTCAAGTAACAAATCCAAGATTACCTGTAATTCTGGTTTTCCTTTCCTCTGCATGAACAGGTCAGTAAGATCCCACCAAGTATATAAAAGATAGATCCCGCCCAGCCTAAGTACAGACCTTCTCCTAGTTCATACCTGAAACATGAAAGATTTTATGGAAATAACTTACAACAGGATCACAAAGCCATGCAAATAAATTCTAATCTGTGCAGAAATCAGCTAACTGAAAGGCATTTTAACAGTTTAGAGAGAACAGATCTGGCTTTGTATCTGCTCAGTAGAACTCTTACTTGTATAGAGTTGCTCTGCCAAATTAGTGACAGTACAGAGAGTACTAAGCACCATAAAGATAAGTAGCAATAAATAACTGTGTATATTTTAAAAATTGTTCATAATAAATAATAATGACATACCTTCTGTGCAATCCACAACACTTACTTTGCCCTTTTATTGTCTGTGACACTGAAACAATTTGTGAAACTAAATGATTCAGATCTTACTGTCTATATGCTGAGAAAAGGCTGACCACAGACATCAGTTTTCTACGGACACAACACCAGGTCACTTACAAGTAGCTATTTGTATAGGGCTAGTTTTCAAACTTAGATATCCTAAAGGATATTCAGCATCCTCTGTGCTTGTATGGCTGAAAGGCATTTATGAATGTCCCAGGCTGAAGAAGAATAGTTCCCTATTTTACTGTACAAAACTATACCTTTCAGGAAATCCCCTAATCCAGTTCAATAAATTAATTCATAATGAATTTGTCCCAAAGACTAGAGACAACTGAGTTTGGAAAAGTCTGGCAGGAGTTTCATAAAAAGAGGAAAACAAATTTTTATGATCACACAAAAACTAAATCCACAATCCACCTGTATGTCTGTGGTCTGAGATACCCAATATAAGGGCAAAGTAAATGTCATGGACTGCATTGAAGGTAGCATGGAACCAGAGATTTGTGTTTTCTTTCTACTTGGAAACACAATTATTTAAAAGTGTCAAAGCTTGTGACTCTGGAATTCGTTGCTAATAGGAGGGTTTCAGAGGTTTGCACAGGTTCACAGCTCTCCGTGTTCTCATCACACATGGGAGCCACAAGGTCTCCACTGGTTTAGGTACTTCCAAACAAAGAACAAGCAGAGAGTCATTATCAAAAAAACCCTGGAGTACAAATTGCACATTGCCCAGTGCCTGCAATCATTTCTGCTCACCAGTCTCCTATATACCAAAGTAAAGTATATAGGAGACATCTGCAGGAGGACTTAGTTTGCCTTCAGGGCTGTAGGAGAAACTCCTCTAAGAATTAGCAGAGGTCAGCTTCACTAATTTGCTGAAGTCAGACCAAAAAAAAAGACATCTGAAAAACCAGATTTGCCAGTCTATTAAAGAGTGAAGATCAAACCTGCCTCACAGACTCCATGTCCAGCTTTGCCAATGATCAAACTTAATTCATCTAAGAATTGCTCAGTGAATCAATAGCTTAAACATGAAGTTTAGATATTAAAAAAAAAGAAAAAAGATTTCTTTAGCTACTGAATGCAAACCATTTGGTAACTGATTAACAGGCATTGATGCTGAAGCCCCAAAGCTATAGCAGGTAACTATAAAACACACCAACATCCGACTAACCGAAATTCCTTATCAATGGTTGTTGCAGTCCTCTAATGTATTTATTACCCTTCATATAGTTCTCTCAAGGGGATATAAAGCAACAAAAAGTAACTGCACAAATACAATTTCTTTCTAAGCACTTCATTGAAAACACAGGGAAAACTGACAAACAACAAAAGCAATTGCTTAAAGTACTTTGATTTATCACAAAGCACTTCACCTCTGACTTCCCTGAACTGATTCCTGGGTAGGAGCTTACAAAACACCTCAAATATGATCCTAGCAACTAAGGATTTATAGTTTACTGATCTATGAATTATATACTTGGCAGAAGTATATTATAGATGTCTCATATTCCACAGACAGTATGTTTCCCTCTCTTTTGCCCCCTCTCTGAAGGAGAGGCCCAGTCACCTCTACTCCTGTTCTTCATTGCTAAACAGGGCACCTAGATAAGGTGCCATAAGCTGCCATTTGGTTTTGACAATTGTTACTTTTATATCAGACAAAGAGTAAGGGCTTTTATACCTCGAAACTTGTTTGTATGCGACTGTACTAGCTGATAATCCCACAAATTTTGCCTCATTTTAACTCATAAGACAAACAAATGTTGAGCTGTTAATATATAGACATATATAAGACAGGCAGCACATTTCTCTGGAGGTCACTAATACAAAGCTCGATCTGCTTTGCATGAAATTTTCCCTTGCATGTACATCTGAGGTACTTTATTCTAGACAGAACTTGAGTTTTTTACCTCTTTTGGTCTAAATGCCAAAGCAGATTAAGAATTTTACCTTTTCTTTCTCATAACACTTGAGTCTCTCAAGAAAATGCAAACACAGTACAAAACCCCCTCTGATATGGGGTTGGTATTCCTCACACATTCACTAACTCTTCCAGAAAAGAACTCTCCTCCCTCCCCACCAACATCTCTGAGGTGAAAAGATTCCCTGGATACAATTTTTCCCTTCTGTAGGACTGGATAATGGGATCCATTCAGGTTCTGAAACTCCGGAGCAACAGAGGTTAGTGCAGCTGTCTAACACACAATGGAGTTTGGTATGACAGATATGTTAACTTACTTGGTTCCAGCGTACAGTTGGTTAAAAAACTGAGCAGTAACCATTGCAGCATACCAAGAAATAGCTACCATGGAGCAGAGACCTACCAGAAAAAGTTTAAAAAGAGCACAGGTGAATGATTCCTTTAATGGCTGTAACAGATTTAAATCAAGAACAAGTTTATTTCATTTAATCTGGCTGTTTAAGCCCTACAAAGTACCAATAGTGCTCTCATTTCAGCTTTGATATTACCTCCTAAAATAAAAAGAAATCCTCCTGTGACAGTAAACTTCATTTTTCCATCTTCATCACTCAACCCAATGTTTGTGCACTTCATACCAAGCAGTGAGAGTACTGCAGCTAAGAATCCCAAAAGGATGGAAGTAATCATCAGGGCACGGCATGCCTGAATGTGAGCTAAGGCAGAAAAAGAGAAAACAAATCAGGATCTATACAGAAATTACATTAATCTTGTGCTGAAAAAAATAAAAGTGATTAGAGGAAGTGACAAAATTGACAGGTGCAGTAATGAGTGAATCTTGTCCAGCTTTGTCATATGGTTAGGAGAAGCCTCCAAACCCAAGTGTGTTTAGCCATCAAGTCAAACAGATTTGAGAGTTGAACTATGCCTACACTTTATAATCTCAGTAGATCCTACTACAATCTTTAGTACATCCTGAAACACTACAGCAAGCCACTCATCCCTTACATTCCTGTGAAAATGCCTAGTAGTATACATGGTCACTTGCAGGAGCAGGAAAAAGTCTCCTACTCACAAGTCCTTCTGAATTCCTGACATGTGTACAGCTGAGTGCACAGGACACATCTGAAATCCAGGTGATAGTCAAGGTGTGCAAAGCTCTGGCACTGCTGAGGAACTGGAGAAAGGTGCCAGCTTTGCTGCTTCCAGGGAGCATAGGAAAGAATCATGCTCAAGTTAGCAGCGCACTTCAAACTCAGTGTAACAAACAGGAGATGAGTACATCTGAGAGCTGCAGCACGCCTTCCTAAGTCATTCTCCTGTGGAGAGGTTCCAGTTGCTGTGGGCATGTTAGGGAATCTGGTATGCTGGCATACCAGATCTGGTATGCTGGCATCCTTTAAGCTCCTGGTCTTCACATCTAGGTATCGATTGCACAGAAACCAGGACTAGATTATTAGTCAGCCTAAGAAAGAAGGTCAAACAGGGACTTCGGGCTCCTTTAAAATGGCAGCCTGCATTTGGCAGGCTCCAGGCCAAATGGCATTTCGGCACCTTTGTTGTGAGATAAAATTGCCAAACGTCACAACCTGGCAGGGTCACAACTGCTAACTTTGTTGACTTGATTAAGTTCTCTTCCAACCTAAATGATTCTATGACTGTACAATTTTAATCATACTGGACACTCACATTGTTGATGCCAGCATTCAAGCTCTTTCTCCCTGACCACCTCCACATCTTCCATGATAACCTGCTGTCTAGTTCTGTAGCAGAGTGAGCTATAACTCTCCAGACAACAAAAATCAGACAGAGAGACAGGAGGCAAAGTGATATGAACACTCCAACTCAGCCTAATGTGGCTTAGGAGTATTGGTCCTACAAGCTTAAGAGTTACCAAAGATAGCAATAAGAAGTCATGAGATAAATATACAGAATTAAAGGCTAAAATCATTTGAGGAGTTAATGCTTTGTTAGGCACAAATGTTAAAATTTTTGTGGAAAAAAATGAAAGTAGTAGTGAAAGTGGAAAGACCCCTCAAAATACCACTAACAGTTCAAGGATTTTGCCTGCAGAAGATACTGTTAAGTAAGTACTCAACAGTGCTGCTTTCAGGTTTGGGATCTTACACCACGGCAATCACGCAGTGGGGTCCAACAACTCACATTTCAGGTCTTGGGGACTCCTGCAATGTTATATGGGACTCCCTGTATCTTTCCAGGACACACAAGCATATCCTTGCTTGCAATCCAGTGGGAAAGGGATTTCATAAAACCATACCAAAACCTCAATTTTTTTATTTTAAACTTAGCTTATTTAACAAGATACAAAGTCAGTTCATTTTATTAGTACACACCAATTGTAAGAAATTATCCCCAAATCCTCTCATTGGAAGAAACACTTATGGAACCTTAAAAAGCCGGGGGGGGAAGGAAGTTTACAAAGCTTTGGCAACTACTTATATCAAATGTTTGACTTAGTTGTGACTAGACAGATGGTGCTAGCTATATGGAGTAGCTAGTCATGGTTTCAATCTTGTGCAATATTGCATTTAAAAAGCTCCTCACTTCAAATATTTGTCATTTAGACTAATGGTTTAGTGAACTAAAATTAAACTGGTTTAAAAGAACCAAGTCTGACTTTTCCCATACATAGGCAAAACTCATTCCACATAGCTCAGTTGCCAATAAGGAAACTTTCGTGGAAAATCTTCATTGTCCTTCTGATGAGAGGTAACAAAGACACTCTTGTTTTTTATTTTTGCCCTCCCTCCAGTTCCTGGCATCCTCGCAGCAGTTTCAGCTAAGTTTCTAAACAGGAATTTGAAACACACCTAAACTGGCCACGGTAATTTTTAATCTGCCTTTGTTCATGTCTGCAAGTGCTTTGGATATTTCTCAGAGGTCCCACTGTCTGCTGAGCCCCTGTTGTCACCAAACCCATATTCTTCCTCTTTCTTGCTTTGCCCAGCTGTCCTTTCTACTGTTACTACCATCCAGCATCTTCTGACTTTTCTTTTTTAGTTTTCCTTCCTAAAAATGTTTTATCTTCACAGTTTTGCAAGTTTTTGTTTTCCCTTCCCCTTCCCCTCACCTGTACCCCTCAACTATACTGCCATCTTCTCAACTGCAGGACTGATCTCCTCCTCAACAGATCAAACCTAACCTGCACAAATTCACTTCAGAGCCTGAACCAGTCATTTACTTTCTGGCCCCACTTTTCTCCTTCCTGTTGATTCCAAGTTGTTCTCTGTAGCTCTCAGGAGCCCTGCTGTAGTGTGCCTTCTGTTCTGTTTGCTTTAACACTCATGGTGCTCTTCTCTGATGCACACTAGGTTCTTCCAAACCCACTTTTTTCTCCCAATGCTGATCTCCTGCGGGCCCATGGCCCAAACCTGCACGTACTCTGAGGCAACAGCCCATATAAACACATCAATGACAAGATGCTGCCTGGAGTCAGTGGCAGTAAGCTACAAACTAGCCCTCGGAATGGTTTTTACAAGAACCAAATAGAACCACAGAATCATTAAGGCTGGCAAAGGCCTCTCAGATCATCAAGTCCAGGTACTAACGCAGCAGTGCTGGGTTAGCTCTGCTCTGCAGAGGATAATGTCCCATGGAATGATCCGGCTGTTACTGAAGCTAAGATGTTTAAATAGGGTTATGTTCCTCTTCATGCACACACACACACTAAAAGCAATTGTTAGAGAAGACTGAAAGATGAAAAGAACAGATTATTCCCTAAATATTGGACACAGTTCCAGAGAATTGCTATGCAAGTGTTAGAGCTGGTCAACAAGAAGCCTTTACTTCAGATTGAGGGAGAAAGTGAATTTAACACCTCATTCCCACTAATCCCATATTACACATTCTTCAGATTCAGAGTATCCTCCTACGTCTTTAGTTTAGCCACCTCCTAGGGCAGATTCAGCTAGAAGGAATGCATTTTTATTCTGAGTTATTATTTTTATACTGAATTATTGAAGATGAATAAAAAATAGCTTTGCTGTCTATAAACATGCTTACTATCTACAGAATATAGCCTAGTTGGGCATTTGAGGACAACCACAAGTATGATGAAGTCTGATACAGAGGACAGGGGCCAGCAGATCTAAATTTCTTGATATTTAAAACCACATCCAAATAGACTAGGTAACAAGCCCAGACAGTAGTTAGCATTAGCTAACAAGCCTAATCATGTATTAATTTATACCATATACTCCTTCTATTAGTTATAATATGTTAAAACATCTATAACACATAATCATGTATCTCTTGGATTATCTACAATCTTCAGTCTCAACTCACAAAAACCACTACCACTTCGCAGCTAAAACCAGTATTTCCTATTATATGAAAAAGACTCCAACTATAGTACATTCGCTATGAAGTATTGCAAAAGATGGTCTACACAATAATTCCAAATAAATAAATAGTTTAAAAATGTCTCCTACTAAGACATCCCACGAGATGCTAGAGAAGAGATTACAACCCACTTTAAATGCCTGTTAAACGCTTGATCAACCGACTTCATTTGCCTTATTTTATAGCCTTTCCTAACATGCTTGACACATTCTGCTGCTTGAGAAATTTTTATTACTTCAGCCCACAAAGTCCTTCTTGGCCAGTTTTTCCAGTATAACCAGATTACCAAAACAAAAACCTTACTACTTTTTGCCAATAAGTTTTTAAGCAATATAACCAAGGCTGCACAAAGTCACCTACCAGGCAGTGCAAGCATAGTGTCAAAATCCCTGCAGTTGGATACTCCAGTGCTGTCTTCTGCACAGCTCTTCCACAGGTTTTCATACAAGGTAGATGTTGTGATCACAGAACCATGTATACTGGACACTTTCCAGTAATTATTTGGCAAAGTAGCTCCAATAACTGCCAACCCACCCAAGCACAAAATAAAGCCAACGATTTCCAACGCAGCAGTCATGCTTGTGAGTAGTAACAGCTAAATATCCTTATATTAGATTACAATCAAGTGAAGCCTTTCAGAAGCCTTCTTGCTGTTTTATCTCTGGGTTTCACTCCAAAATGAGTCTACCTTTGCTCTTTGCTCTTTCCCCATAGATAAGGCTTACTGGGCATGACAATAAGAAGTGGGAGCAGTTCATGATAAAGATATTAGCATGTAAAAAAAGTGACAATAATAATTCTTTTTCTAATAGGAAGTGAAAAATGAGCCTATTCTTTTTCTCAGCCTAGAAACTCCAGTCACTATTTCTACAAAATACTGTGTAAGAGTGATAATATAGGCAAATATTTTATTTCTGTCTCTTTTCTGAAATCAACTAGATTTTACACTAGATTAAAATTGCTTATAGTTTTATTATTGCTATCAAATCAAAAAGCTTTTGTGTAATATTTTCTTGAGGATTCAAACATAAAACAGCTTGAGAACAGAAGCTTTACACTTCTGCTAGAAAATTTAGCACAGTTTTTGGAGCTATGGTCATAAGAAATCCACAAGAACTGTACTGCCAGCTTCTTTCAGGAAGGTTAAGTTTATGGATGAGTGGTTTCCTTTAATATTTTACTGTCTATTGATCTATAGCTAAACACATTCAGTCTTAAAAACCGTAAAAAAACCCGTACAATTGTACAATGTATTACAATTGTAATAATGTTTGTATAATGAAATTAAAATATGAGGAAATGAAGGAGCTAGTGTGACAGATCTGTCTCAAAAGGAATAAAATTATGAAGAAAAACAGCTATAAGAAAATTAATACATATCAGCAAATTGTATCTGTTTGTTAGAATACCTTAGGATTAAAAAAAAGATATTCTAGGCAAAGCATATGTTAAACTCGGTTTCGTTGCTTCTGCTCTTGGGTAGAAGGAATCGTAGACTCAATTCACATCACCCACTCCTGTTAATACTTTAAAGTACTTGTGGATCCAAATAGGGTTAACCATCTCCTGCAGTGATAACCTGCTCTTATCTCCAGGAAATGAAGTCAGAGTTTCTTCATAAAATCATTCTGCTATGATGCAACATGGTAACAGATCCACAGCATTTATGTAAACACTACCAGAAAGAATAGCCTTTGAGAGAAAGCTCAACAAGTATTTTTTGGTTTTCATCAAAATTCATTGTTCACTTTGAACTGATGCTGTAGGTTGGTAGGTTCAGCTTCCAAAAGGTGTTAGAGTGCCACTATGATGTTTTGGCTCCCATGCAGTCAAGAGGATCACTGCCATAGATTTAAACAAGACTAGATTTGGCTGTGTGATCCTGTGCAGCTCTAAACTTGCCACCTTTTAGAAAACCAGATAGTGTGTGGTAAGAATTGATCTCTGGCGACTGTTACAGAATTCCCTCCTTCTGCTAAGTCACTGCTACTTGACAAATGATGGCATAGTAAGATGAACACACTGTACCAGTACCCTGGAGTATCTGCCTTTCATCAAAAGCCCTTCAAAGAGCTTCCAGCTAATTTATCCATACACTGGTGCTATGCTGGTGATCTCAGCAATCACTTCCACTGACAGCACTTTCAAAGGTGGGATAGTTGGGACCTTGAATCAAGTGTCCCCAGCTGTTATAATGCTGCCAAGGATAGAAATAAAAAACTAAGAGTATAATTTTTTAAAAATCCCTTCCTAGTTAAGAAATATATTTCAACAGGCAATCATAAAGCACACATACAAACAGAAAAGATTAAACTGCTTCACTTAGACCTGAAGTGCATGAGTTTTCCTATACAGCACCAGGCATTTTAATAATTCCCTTCAGGAAATCACTCTCCAATGTGTTAAAAAACATAAGGCCATTCTTCTCTAAATTTTGTAAACTGTTGCTTATCGAGCAATGGGCATAACAGCCAGTACTGCTCTGCAAGAGGCTCTGCATCAGCCGGGCTTTAGAGTTGGTGTTGAGAGCTTCACATCAGCACCTTCCACTGCTTGGGAGCTTTCCTTTGGGCTTGTTCTAACCTGGTCAGTTGAACTGAACACCATCACTGTTGGCCCCATCTCATCACTCTGATTTCCAGAAACTTAAGGCATCCTGGTATCTACACAGAGAAGGCCCTGAAGAGGAGCTGAACAGGTACCAGGACGATGTGAAAAGCTGACATTGCCTCCAATGCAATGAGCAATGTTTTTACAATCCTTGGAAGCATGTGATTAGCCTCCTTTTGAGGCTACAAACTCTGGCCTCATTATGGGGCACTGATAGTTACTCTTAAACTGGCATGCTCATTATGAAGGCAGATGAGGCCACCAAAGCAAGGGCCCTGTGGAAGAACCATGAACATGCTGAATCTTGAGAGTTAAACTCTCACCCTTTAGAGATCTGCCTTACAGTTAGGCAGCACTGATTCCAGGGAAGTCCACATCTGTGTCAAGAAAAACAAGGTCCATAGTCTGTGACATGTCCAGACAAAGAGCAATGACAGCAATCAGGAACCTATAAAGCACAGAAGACTTGAAGAAATGATACTAACATCACTCATAATGTGACTACACAAAACTGAAAGTTGTAAAAGAATAAATGCAAGGTTCTGTTTAAGACAGAAAGCTTAACAAAATACCATTTCCAGAGGCTACAGTGTTACTGTTTCTATACTCAGTTTGCTGAGGAAAGAACTTCAATGTCAGTCCATCCCAGTCCTTTACCATAAAGATAGTGTTTACAGAAATATTTTTTAAATCCAGAACTATTCAAACAAATCCTTTCCAGCCCCTATTGAGACATTTCTTCTCTTTCTAACTGCAGATAAACTACCCTGCTAGCGTGGTAGACCCTAGAAAACACAGAAGCATCCATTGCACAGATTTATTTTAATCTAAGCTTGCCACCTCTGAGGAATTCCAAAAAAAACCCAGGTACACAGATTTAGCACAAAGTATCAGATCTATTCTGGAATATTTAATAATTCTTGTCTCACACCAAAGTACGAACAAACACCAGTGCTCATGGAATTGTGATCTGCTTGTATTGAAGAACTAGGCTGAGTGAAAAGATGCTATCTCTTCCAAAACTATTTAAAAAAAAATCTCAGATTTACTGTATATCACCTATACTGTATATCACCCATATGTCAACACACCAGAGAGGGCAGCAAAAGCACAGCAGTGACTGAGCTGAACTGCAGGGTGAACATTGGTTTCGTGGTGGCCCTTTAACTTGTCTGCAACCACTGCAGGATTTGGCCATACTAGACCCTCTGGGACAACTACACTCTGTGCCCCCCAGCCACTGACAGAAACACACTGTCCAGAAAGAAGGAATCCCATCCCTGGGTTTTATAAACATATGCCTTGACCACTTACAGTCTGAACTCAGCATGTAGAGAAATTTCTTGCACTGTACTGATCTTACAGCAGTTGCTGCACAGTCCATCCAAAGACCTTCAGAAACCCAGTCTGCAGTAACCAGCTCTGCCGTGGTGTCCAAAACTTTCCATCTGTTGGACATGGTAGTAACAAGTAGCATGGTGAATCCTGCTAAAGCCAGCAGCAATGCACAGATCTGTAGACAGGATGATGCCATTGCAACAGAAGTTTTCTTCAAAGAGGTTTCCCAAAATTTCTGGTATCAGAAACCTGTTAAAACAGTTCATACACAACAGTGTATGGAGTTACCTTTACACAAGCCTCACCTTTGCAAAAACATTAAAAAAAGTCTGCTACAAAATAAGGTATCACACAAGGGAACTGTAGACCTGGAATATCTAAATCCCATTAAGTAACTGGAATAATTGAATGTTCTATACATTATTTTCTTAGGAAAACTTTTATTATTGTACACATTTACCACAAAAAAATGGAAACAGAGCAAAACCACAGGACACAATCGAAGAATTCTCTAATTTTAATTTGCAATGTTTCATCCATTTGTAACTTGTTTGCTAACTCAAAAGTAATTTAAAAATGAAAACTATCAAATGCTTTACTAAATGATTCATCTCCCAATTACAATATCTACCAGTGCAAATTTAAAGCTAGATAAATTGTGATACTCACGTTTATGGTATGTTTCTAACCTGGTTTGCTCTACCTTCCTGCTAGATACTAGTGTCAGCACTTTGTGAGGACCGATTTGATCACCCAAGTGAAAGTTTTGTACTCTTTAGGACCTTTGTCCCATTCTAAAAATCAAGGACCCAGGGCCAATGCTCTATCCAACTGTTGCACAAAGATTTGGCATGGCTTTTCCCTATAGCAAAGTGCCAGTGAAAGGGAAAATTACCACAAATAGATGTAAGTTAGTACCATATATACTCAGATTAACCTCACATAGAATTTGCTTTGTCAGGGCCACTGAGCTGCCCAAGCACCCTCAGAGTGCAAAGCACTACAGAAACATTGCTACAACTTCCACAATTGCTGTTATACTTGAATTTTTTTCTGTATTTGTTTTAGGATGCATCCTAAAGAAGAAATATGCAGCTGGACACCTGTCCAGTGGATGACATTGACAAACCAAAGTGTTTGTGACTGTAGCCGTGGCCCGAGGCAAGACAGACCTCCTGGGCTCACAGTCAGAGGAGGTTTGGCAGCCTGGGACAGCTCTGCAGCCACTTTGCTGCTGCAGTTCCTCCTCTCTTTGCCTTCCTCTGTCTCTGTCTCAAGGAGCCACCCTTGCTCACCCCTTGTTGCTACCACAAAAACCCCATAGGACTGGCCAGATAATACTTTATTCCAACAGCACATCCATCCCCTTTCAACCCATTCCATGGACACCCTACCCTACAGGACCTGATTGTACCAGCTGTCACACAGTGTCTTGTTTATAAGTTTGAGGTGATGGCACAGCTGATAGCAAATATGCATTGCAACTGTCCAAAGGAGAATGACAATAAACCAAACACAAATAAATACACAAAGTCCAGAGCATCATCCCTCACAAAGTACACACATAGGATATATGCAAGTAAGAGCTGTAATGTGATAAAAACAAACCCTGGGGGAGCAAAAAGGATCACTGTAATATTAAACACAGCACAGGGAAAATGTACCTCATTTGAACACAGCGCAGGAAGGGTTAGCAAAGAAAAATATTGAAGTCACTTAAATAAACAAATTACTCCTGATACGGTCTCAGGAATGAAAATGAGTGGTAAAAATGTCTAAAATGGAAAGTTTAAAACCTCTTTTACTTCTTTCTCATTTTGTTACATAAAAAAAACAGAGAAGGAGCATTGATTAAACACTGGTTTCAGTTGTATATATACATTTCTAACATCAGCAATATATGTCTTTGAACCTACTAATCACTTCTTAGTTCAGGCAAATTCTGAGGCTGACCCATGGCCACCAGCGCAATCAGAAAGAGATAAAAATGCAAATTTAAATGCGGTACTAAACCACTTAGGGCAGTTCCCCACCACAGCTCACAGAGGTTTTCTCTGGTCAGAGTCTGACCTTAGGGTGAGAAGGCAAACTCTTCTCACTACTAGTTAGGTGGGGGAAGAAAAAAAAAGTCACAATGTTAATTAATTTCCTACCACTTCCAAAGAATATGAGTTTTTAACTTTTCTCCTGAAGTTGTCATAACATCTTATTAACCTAATCAGTCTTATAGCCACCTGCAATTACAATATGCAGATCACTCTCATCTTGCTATTAACTTTTCCTTCACAGAACAAACTACAAAATAACTTGGGTTGGAAGGGGCCACATGGATGCCAACCTCCCACTAAAGCAGAGTTTCAGTGTTGAGTCAGGTCACCCAAGCCTTATCCAGTCACAACAGAGTGGCCTCGGAGCACATTCCAGAGTTGGAATTTGCTCAACACTCTCCTGTGGAGCATGTTCCTCACACCTGTGCAGAACTTTTCCTGCTGCAATACGTGACTGCTGCCTCTCGCCCTCCACGTGCAGCCTTGAGATAAACCACTCTTTATTCTGCTGCTGGATTTTGGCAGCTCTGTACTCTGTCTGGTGGCCCAGCCATGACTTGCATAGTGTAGGTGGCTTTCCTGTCCCATGAGTATCTCCATGGCAAAACAGGCAAACAGGAAGGTGCATGCAACTTCTTCAGACTTACAAGCTACTTTCAAAGTAAACACCTGCTTTCTTTTCCCATTTAATTTCAGGCAGTGTGTACAGTGGACTGTTCTCTGCTAACAGCTCTCCAACCCTGCAGAGCTTTGCTGGCATGGAGATGGTGCTGGGAAGAGCAGCACAGTGCCAGAGAGCAGGAGCCCCAGTTGGCACAAGGGGACCACAGGGCAACTGTGGTACCTGCTCAGGTGTGTGTGGGTAACTACAGAATCATAGAATCAGAAGGTTGGAAGAGACCTTTCAGATCATCCAGTCCAACAGTGCACCCCACACTGTGACTGTACCCCTAAGCCACTAGACCACATCACCCAGCGCCAGGTCCAGAAGCCTTTTGAGCACCTCCACCACCTCTATGGCAACCTGTTCTGACCATGCCTGACCTCCTGAACAGGGAAAAATCTGTTTCTAATATTTAATCTGATTCTCCCGCCTCAGCTTAAAGCCATTTCCTCTGGTCCTCTCACTGCAGACATGGCAGAAGAGACTGGCTCCATCTCACTACAGCCTCCTGCCAGGGAGCTGTACAGAGCAAGGAGGGCTGTCCCGAGCTCCTGGAGACTCAACAACCCCAGCTCCCTCAGCCACTCCTCATAAGACAAGTTTTCTAAACCCCTACAAGCCTTGGTGCCCTTTGCTTGACACACTCAAGAACCTCAATGTCCTTTTTAAAGTGAGAGGCTCAAAACTGCAGGCAGAACACGAGGTGTGGCTTCACTCATGCCAAGTACAGGGGATAATCCCTGGTCCTGCTGGCTAAACTATTCTTGCTACAGATACAGGGAAGAGTGTGGAAGGAGGTGGTGGGGTGGGAATCTGGTCATCCAGCAGCCCTTTGCTGGAGCAGCCCGGTGCTGACTTGAGGTGAGGTGGGGTGGGGCAGGGTGGAGGAGCTCGGGGAGGGAAGGTGCTGAGGTGTGGCAAGGTGATATGGAGCCACACACAGAGCAAGGCAATGCTGAGGCAGCAGCTCCAGCCTCCATCTCACCTCCTGGGCTGCTGCTGGCTAGGAGGAAACAGGCTCTGCCTATTCCATAAGGCTTCTAGAGAGCAATACAATAAATTAGCCCTGCAGAGAGACCTTGATAAATCAGAGGGCTGGACAATCACCAGCTGTGTGAAGTTTAAAAAGACAAAGTGCTGGATTCTGCACCTGGGATGGGATAACCCCAATGTACCTACAAACTGGGGAACAAGACCCTGGAAAGCAGTGCCACAGAAAGGGACCTAGGGGTCCTGGTCAATGGCAAGTTGAGCATGAATTAGCAGTGCCCTGGCAACCAGGAGGGTCAGCTGTGTCCTGGGGGCAGCAGGCACAGCATCACCAGCCAGGCCAGGGCGGGGATTATTCCAGTCTGCTCTGCTCAGAGATGGCTTCACCTCGAGTCCTGGGGGGAGTTTTGGGCACCACAATATAAAAAAGACATTAAGCTATTCGAGACTGTCCAAAGGAGGGCCACTAGGATGGAGAAGAGCCTTGAGAAGCCATATAAGAAGAGGCTGAGGACACTTGTTCTGTTCAGCCTGGAGGAAACTGAGGGCAGACCTCATGGCAGTCTGCAACTTCCTCGTGAGGGGAAGAGGAAGGCACTGGCCAGTGACAGGACCTGACGGATGGCCTGAAGTGGTGTCAGGGCAGGTTTAGGCGGGATACTAGGAAAAGGTTCTTCATTTAGAGGGTGATTGGGCACTGGAATAGGCTCTCCAAGGAAGTGGCCACGTTATCACACCTGACAGTTCAAGGAGCATTTGGACAACACTAAGGGGTACATGGTGGGATTCTTAGGGATGGTCCTGTGTGGAGCCAGTAGTTGGACTCGATGATCCTTGTGGGTCTGAGACACTAATTTTGAAGACCTTAGAAAAACTATGTATATTGCTGACTTAGCTGAAAAGATAAGCTTTGCGGAAATCAGTTAAAACTTAGAAGATGGTTAAAGAGAGACCAGATTTTAGATAAGTTATCCCGGATCAAATAATTCATTGCTTGTCAACTCTGTGTTTGTGTAAAGCTTCCTTGCAGAAGCTAATCAATATCCCAGGAATGCAAAACAGTTGCAAACCTCCTGTTTTCAGAAACAACCTATTGAAAGAGGCCTGGAAAACAGGAAACAGGGAGTCCTACCAAGCATCCATGAATCATGACACAGCAAAAGGTTGAAAGGTTAGAACGAGGAAGACTGATTTTACTTCTTCATTTCTAGTAAGCCCTCCCCAGAATAGACCCCCGACTCATTTCAGGGAACAAACTACGCATGCTTAATAGCCTTTTGTTAATTAGCATACGAAGCAGAGAAGAGGAAGTGACAAGGGTATGAATATGCATTTGTATTTTGTGTATTCAACACTGTTGTGGATAAAAGGCTTTGTAATCACCTGTGATCTTAGTAGCGCTCATTAGGGAAATATCCCAGCGCTGCCCGACACCATAATAAACATACACTTTCTAACTTAAGCTTTTAGAGAGTCTTTTGTCCGTCACAGTTGGGTATCGATATTAGATCGATATTCATATTTTAGTAAATCATTTGGCAACCGCGGCAGGACGCTGCTCTCTCTGGCTGAGGGGCCATCGGGGTCTGGGACCCCTCTGGGCGCCCACCCAGAATTTTCTGGGAAGAGGGCTCCTGCGTCCCCGCTGACACCCCGGGGAGAGACCAGATCTGCCAAAGCTACGGACAAAAAGGTATGTTTAATAAATCTTGGAAAAGGTACCTTTAAGTACAGGCAGCTTATAAGTCATAAGAGACGTCTTATGCAAAGCAGAGGCCTGATTTGGTTTGGTAAGCTCCGCGGAGGTTGGTATTGGTGGTTTTTGTTGTTATTGATGGTTACTTGTGTTTTAAGTAAGAGCTGGTAACTCGTCAGCTGTAACCAGGTGTCTCGAGGTGAGACAGAGGCGGCAGAAAGCCGCAGGTCTGGTATTGTTGTTTAGGAGCAATTTTGGCTCCAGATTTGTGTCCCGAAGTGGGACAGAAGCAGCAGAGAGCCGCAGGTCTGGTATTTTCGTTGTACGGGAGCAATTGTGGCTCCAGCTTTGGTTGCGATTTAAAAGCGGCTTGTGGTTTGTGAATTCTGGGTCGAGCGGTCCCAGACCAGGTCGCAGGAGACCGTAATTGGGGTCCCGGCACGTCGGCTGCAGTTGTACGTTCAGGCAGTAAAATTATTGGCGTGCCATACGTGTCGTGGTTTGCAAGAGTTTGTGTTGCAAGAATTTGAAATTTGTGTGCTTTCGGAGCGTGTCATTAGTGTGTGGTAAGTGTTTTGGGTTTGTACCTGTTTAAGCTGTGAAAGAATTTTAAAACCCCCGGCTGATCAGCGGAGGGATATCTGTGTTAGCGTTTGAGAAAGTGGACGTGTTTGGAGTGCTTGTACCGTGTTTAGAGTGTGTGCCAGGAGAAGTGCGGTGTGTGAGTTTTGTTTGGGTGGCTGGCAGCAGAATTTTAACCAGTGTATTGTTAAGTAAAAACAGTTGTGAGTGAATAAGCTGTTTATTTTGCACGTAAAAGGACGGGTGGTGTGGAGTTACGCCCGGTATCGCCTTGGTAACCGGCGGAAGGATTCAAGTTTTGTAGTTCCTGACTGTTTTTTCCAGCCCCGTTCCGACCCCCTAAAGGTTTAATTGGGGGAGGGGGGGGGGGAGCGGGGGGGGAGGGGGGGGGAGGGCTTGTCTCCACTGTGAAAGAACGTACTTATTTTTTGTGAGGTTTTGAGATTGCCGGTGTGTGTGTGGAGTAGTATTTTAATTAAGATCCCTGTCCCAGGGTAGTGCGGGACGGTGAGGGGCCGGGGTGGCCCCGCTTCCCTCTTGCAGAGGGATTTGTGCTGTGTCCCGTTTGAGTTCTCTGACTTACAACGAGACTTTATTAAAACTCTTGGCTGAGTGTGTATATTTGGAATTGCTAATATCTGGCCAAAACCCGGTTAGTATTTTGCAAAAGTCCCCATCCGTACCCAGATTACAACTCGACAGGAATTGTGTTAGGTTTTAACTGTATGCTTGCTGCGGTGCGTGCATTTTTTTTTTTTTTTTAGTACAGTTTACCTGCAATATAGCCAATGTAGAGTATACTAGAAGACTTTGCTTAACAACGATTTGTAATAAAAGATTTAAGCAAGGAAGAGGGGACCAAAGTGTGTGTTGTTAATTTGTTTGATTGCATTATATTGTTTCCTTTCAAGATTAAAATAATAAAGAGTTTTCCCCTCCTGTGGTGTGTGTGTGCGTGTAAACCCTGTAGTTTTTTAATAAAAGTATATGCCCTGGAGAAGGAGGCATAGGGAAACCAGTGGAAATATTTAAGGTGCAACAAAAATACCCAGTATATTGTTTTATCAGAGCAATTTTAAAGATAAGAGCAGGTGAAAGTCAAGAGATTCCTAAAAGCAGTCCTCTGAGATGTATTTTAGCACATTAGAAAGAATTGGTGGGCTATGGTGGTACAGAAACCAAGAGAGAGCTGGTTAAGTTTTGTACACAGTGGTGGCCACTTTATAGGCTAGAAGAGGGTGTGAAATGGCCAGCAAGTGGTACACTGCACTATGAGACTTTACTGCAGCTAATGCTCTTCCTACGTCGTGAACAGAAGTGGCAGGAAGTAGCTTATGCTGATATGTTTTTTTCTCTTAGGGATCACCCTGAGTGGCAGAGGGATTGTGGAATGAAGCCACCATCTGATCCTTTAATATTAGCCCTTGAAAAGGACAATAAAGTTACTAAAGGGGAGCCCAAACAGTGTTGTAGTACCTGCTCAATAAATCAGAGGTGCACACATCCCAATAAGGTGTACCAAGCAGAAGCTTTAGAACAAGAGACAGAAGACATACTTAAACCATCCCTTAAAAGGCAGGAAAGGAAGAGGGTAGTGGGGGATGCAGATTCAGAATCACCATTAACTCCAACCTCCTCTGCTTCATCTCTAGCTTCATCTTCCTCTGGAAGGAAAGCGACTAAGGTAGGGGTTTCTCAACCCACTCCTGAACCCAGGGAACCATCACAATTTTATCCACCACTGCCTAGCAGCAACAGTGAGTGGGATGAACCTGAACCTCCCCCACCAGCTCCCAAACTTTCCCCACAAGGACCTATAGCATCAAGGACCCGAAAACAAATCAGAGAAGTCATTCAAGCACCTCTAAGACAAGCAATGACCTCTGATGGAGAAACAAAATTGATTAAGGTTCCCTTCTCCTCGATTGATTTGGAGATTTGGGAAAAGAGTGCTAAGGGCTATCGAAGTGACCCAATAGGGGTTGCTAAGAAGATGAAGTTTGTAATTAAGCAGCATTTACCTGATTGGGCAGACCTCCAACTGCTGCTTGATGCCTTAACAGAGACTGAGAAGCAATTAGTTTTGAAAGTAGCTAAGGATCTGGCTGAAGATGATTGTAGAACAATGCAGGAAGATGTTAAAGAGGTATTTCCCCTTCAAGACCCAGGTTGGGATCCTAATGATGATGAGGGGTTGGGACAGTTAAAGAGACACCAGGAATTGATAGTAAAAGGGCTAGAAAGAGCAGTCCCCAAAACCATAAACTAGTCAGCCTTATATGCTATCAAACAGGGCCCCTCTCAAACACCTTCTGAATTTCTAGATCACCTAAGAGACGCAATGCGCCGACACACTCCCCTAGATCCTGAGTCCGATGAAGGGATGCAGCAATTAATAAATTTATTTTTAGGACAATCTACAGGAGACATCAGGAGGAAGCTCCAGAAGATCTGGGGTCCAAACAGCCAGAATTTAGAATCTTTACTAGATGAGGCCTAGAGAGTTTTTAGTAACCGAGAAGGAGGATATAAACAAGGGATGAAGAAATTAGTAGCAGTAGTAAAAGAGGGAGAAAAGGGAAAACGTGGGCAAGGTCCACCGAAACAGGGACCACCCCGACTGGGAAAAGACCAATGTGCCTTTTGCCAGAAAATAGGCCACTGGAAGTGCCCAGAAGAAGGGGTGATGAACATAGAAAAGGTGATCAGAGAAGAGAAAAAGTGGTTGCTCATGTAAAAGATGACTGAGGGGGACCGGAGGGCCCCACCCTGGGGGTCCCTCTAGTTATAGTCAAACTGGGGAACAAAGAGAAAGAGGTAGAATTTTTAATAGACACAGGGGCAACATTTTCAGTGTTGAATAAGGCTCTAATACCTGTAACCAATGACTATGTTATGGTAAGAGGGGCAACTGGCCAATCTGAAAGAGCTTATTTTTGCAAACCATTGAAGTATAAATTGGGTAAACAGTGGGGAATTCACTGATTTTTATATATGCCTAAGGCTCCATCTGCACTTTTAGGCAGAGATCTGCTAGAGCAGCTGGAGGCAAAAATAATATTTAAGAATGGGGAAATTATTTTGGAGGTAAAAGATCAACAATATGTAGAACTGTTAAGTTTAATGATGATAACCAAAGAAATTGAGGTTGCAAATGAAGAAGAAAATTTCAGGAAAATAATAGATCAGGTATTTCCTGGGGTGTGGGCCTCTGATATACCAGGAAGGGCAAAGAATGCACTACCAGCACAGATTAAACTCAAAGAAAGAGGACAGCCAGTAAGGGTTAAACAATACCCCCTAAAGAAAGAAGATAGAGAAGAGATTTGTCCAACTATTGAAAACTTTCTAGAAATAGGACTACTGAAGGAGTGTCAATCTGATTTTAACACTCCTATTTTGCCAGTGAAAAAGCCTGACGGGTCATACAGGTTGGTACAAGATTTAAGGGCTGTTAACAAGGTAACTGAAGACTTGTATCCAGTAGTTGCCAATCCTTACACCCTGTTAACCCGTTTAACACCTGAATTAACCTGGTTTACTGTTTTAGATCTGAAGGATGCCTTCTTTTGCCTACCTATCCATGAAGCCAGCCAGAAAATTTTTGCATTCAAGTGGGAAAGCCCTAAGTCTGGGCGTAAAACTCAGCTCACATGGTGTGTATTACCGCAAAGTTACAAGAACTCGTCTACTATATTTGGGGAGCAGCTGGTAAAGGATTTAGAGTCTTGGGAACCTCCTCCAGGAGAAGGACAGCTCCTCCAGTATGTAGATGACCTCTTAATAGCTACCCAGACCCAGGAACAATGTGTAGATTAGACGATAAGCCTCCTAAACTTTCTGGGCCTGCAAGGATACTGAGTATCCCAAAAGAAGGCTCAGATAGTAAAGCAGTCAGTCATTTACCTGGGCTATGAAGTGAGTGCTGGACAAAGAACCTTAGGGCAAGGTCGTAAGGAGGCAATATGCCAGACCCCAAAGCCTCAGACAGTGAAAGAACTGAGAACCTTTTTAGGCATGACAGGGTGGTGCAGGCTGTGGATTTATAATTATAGATTGCTAGTTAAACCTCTGTATGCCTTGATCACGGAAAGAAGCAGAGATCTTCAATAGACAAAAGCAACTCGAGCCTTCGACCAGCTAAAGAAGGCCCTCATGTCAGCACCAGCTTTAGGACTTCCTGATGTGAGTAAGCCATTCTTTTTGTTTTCTCATGAGAAGCAAAGAATCGCTTTAAGAATACTAGCACAAAATCTGGGCCCATACCGAAGGGTAGTTACCTACCTCTCCAAACAGCTGGACACAGCAGCTAAGGGGTGGCCGGGGTGCCTCAGAGCCATTGCAGCAGTAGCAGTGAACATCCAAGAGGCACGCAAGTTCACCCTGGGCCAGAAGATGACTGTGTTAGTGTCCCACACAGTGTCTACAGTCCTAGAAGCTAAAGGGGGGCATTGGCTCTCCCCACAGAGATTCCTGAAGTACTAAGCTATACTGGTAGAACAAGATGATGTTGAGATTGTGGTAACTAACACTGTGAACCCAGCTTCCTTCCTCAGCGGAAGTATGGGAGAACCTGTGATCCATGATTGCCTAGAGACCATCGAAGCCACCTACTCCAGTCGCCTGGATCTGAAGGATACCCCATTGGAGAATGCTGAGACCTGGTTCACTGATAAGAGCAGCTGTGTCATCAGTAGAAAAAGACATGCTGAGTATGCAGTTACCACAAGCAGAGAGGTAATAGAGTCTGGACCGTTACCAACAAATAGCTCTGCGCAGAAGGCTGAGATAATTGCCTTAATTCGAGCCTTAGAGCTGGCAGAAGGAAAGGAAATTAACATCTATACAGACTCAAGGTATGCATTTAAGGTAGTTCATGCACATAGAGCCATTTGGAAGGAGAGAAGACTGTTGAACTCACAAGAGAAGAATATTAAACATGCCCAAGAAATTCTGAGACTATTAGATGCAGTACAATTACCTGAAAAGGTAGCCATCATGCACATTAAAGCGCACCAAAAAGTGAGCTCTGAATTAGAAGATGGCAATATGCTGGCGGATAGGGGGGCAAAAGAAGCAGCAAAAGGTGAGATACCTGATGAGATAACGAAGGCAGCATTGATTCCAGATAGAAAAATTTCTATTGAAAGTAAACCAATATACAATAAAAAGGGTAAGAAACTTATTAAAGTAGAAAAGGCACGTTATAACCAGGAGGGATGGGCTGTAACAGAAGAAAAGAAACTTGTAATACTCTCCTATTTGTTGTGGTCATTAGTACAGAAGGAACATGAGAAAACACATTGGAGAATAGATGCCCTGTATAACCATTTGAAAGAAAGAATCATGGCCAGGAAATTGCAGGGCACAGTGATACAAGTTACTCGTCAGTGTAGCCTTTGCCTCCAAACTAACCCTAAAAATACCCCAAAGCCTAAAGTGGGACAAATTAGGAAAAGCTGTAGACCTGGGCAACACTGGCAAATTGATTTTACAGAACTGCCCAAAAAGGGAGGGTACCGTTACCTCTTAGTGTTAACTGATACCTTTTCAGGATGGCCAGAAGCCTTTCCTACCAGGACAGCTAAGGCCCGAGAAGTGACTAAAGCACTGTTGCAAGAAATAATACCGAGATTTAGAGTTCCAGCCACCATATCCTCAGATAGGGGGCCACATTTTATTTCAAAAATTGTACAGCAGATTAGTCACCACCTAAGAATAGATTAAGAATTGCATACCCCATACCATCCTCAATCTAGTGGCCAAGTAGAGAAAATGAACCATTTGATTAAACAACAAATTGTGAGATTAGGGCAGGAAGCAAATTTGCCTTGGCCCCAAGCTCTCCCATTGGCATTATTGCAAATTCGGACAAAACCAAGGGCAAAAGAGAAACTAAGCCCTTTTGAAATATTGTATAGAAGGCCGTATGCAGTTCAAAAAAGAACAACACCCATTCAAGTGGGGGAAGAAATAATGCATAGATATATAGTGGCCTTAAATAAACAACTTAGAGAAATTGAGAAATATGTGGCTGGAGCTCAAAACAGAGAACTAGATGGGCCAGTACATGATGTATAAGCTGGGGATTATGTGTACGTTAAATCTTTTGCAGAAAAGACCTTGGAACCACAGTGGGAAGGACCATTCCAAGTGCTCCTCACTACCTTCACTGCAATCAAGATCAAAGAACAGAAGGCCTAGATTCACCATTCCCAAGTGAAGAAAGCCCCAGACGGAATTTGAAAAGTCACCCCAAGCGATAACGAACTGAAACTGAAGCTCACTCGGGACCACGAATAAATAGACTAATAGTTATTATAGACATTATGTAGAAAGTTGTAACTATTGCAGTAATTACCTTAGTCATAACAAGAGTTAATGCAATACCACGTAGGTATAATGTGACTGAGATAGACCAGTGCCAAGGAAAAGCTTATGACCCCTACTCTCGTAAGGCTTTAAAAAAGATGCTAAAAGTCACGAATGCAAGCTTGTGGGAAAGAAGAAATGTTTGGGGATGTAAGTACGCATTCGTACAGGATGGGTTCCACGAGGCTTACCACCCACCCATGAAACCCATCCAGATCAGTCCTGAATGCTGTGACAGATGCTTGAGTAAATGTCTTCAGTTTAGACTCAAAATAGAAGGATGTGCAATAAGAGGGTATGACATGTATATACTGAGTTCCATAAAGACCAGACCAAGGTTACTCCACCAGTGCCAAGAAAGGCTGCGATCACCCGGATGCCAGCTATTCCAGAATTAGAGGAACGAATAACTCCTGTAGTTATCAGGATTGGGCCATATGCTATTAAGAGGACAGGAATTCAGAAGCTGATAATCAATGCAAAGTGGTCTTTAAAACGAGTAGAAATGGGAGTACAGGTAAATGCTTCTCACATTCGGCCAGAATGTGCCCCATTTCTCAGAAACTCCTTTATAGATTAGACCACTTGGCTTCAAAAAAGTATGCCTCCCAGTTTCAAGAGTAAGAGAGATCTCACTGAGTTGCTAGAGACAGGACTGGGAGTGCTGAACACAATAGATTCAGAGGTGCTGATGAATAAATTAACCTCAGTAGAGAGTGATTTAGTTAAACTACAGCAACCTTTGCAATCCTCTCTACTAGCACTGGGTAACAATCATTAGAAACTGACCCAAATACTACCAGAATGAGAAAACACAGAAGAGCGAGATCATGAGGTAATAATTAATGCGCTAAGTACAGCTAGTGAAAATATCTCACTGGCTCTAGGGTGTACTCAAGCACAACTGTAGATGCAAACAGTAGCTGCTGCAGTTATCAAGGAAGGTGGAGAGGGAACATTCCCTGCTGAAATTCGCAAAATTGTTTGAGACAATGCTTCTGATATAGAAAGAGAACTTCAGTCTTAGTGGGTGTTAATCAATTTCACCTATAACCCTGTAACTAGTGTAGTGACAGCCTTTGTTTTAACTATACACAATGCCTCAGTGGACCTAATACATCCAATAGTCCCCTTAGGATTAAACCATGAAGGAACTGTATTGTACCCTTCTGAACACAAGATGTGGGCACGAGAAATTGAAAGAAAATGGCAAACCATTAATCTAGAGCCCTGTACTGTGAGAAGACAACTAGGATACATATGCGAAAAGACAATAGAATGCGACAAAGACACTTGTTTAGATACAGACCAAAGTATTTGTCACTTTGAGACACATCCAAGTGAACAGAAAACTTCACTTGTATATATAAGACATGGTTGTGTCTGTCTAAGGACAGCATGCCCCATCATAGACAGCCAAATTATAGATAAGACTCAATTCAATTTGTGTGTTTGCAATTTTGTTAGAATCAAGAGATGTGATTTTTCCTATCGTGCACCTGTAGTATCACATCAATATATAAAGGCTAATCTAACCACTGTGCAGAAAATACTGCCTGTGCCCATAGGAATGAATCTGACTTTAGTTGCTCAATTGATGAAACATCACGAATTGAAAGAAATCTTAAAAGAAATTAAAGATAGAAGAAAAAAGATGTTAATTACCATACACCATGACACAGAGACCATCAAAGAGGTTTTTAAAAAGTTTGAGGAACATTTGTCTCATCACTGGTGAGATGTGCTTTTTGGGTAGTCTCCGACAGCAACTGGTATACTAAATACCTTAGTCCACCCTATAATTGTGTTGCTTATTTTAGTTAGCATAAGTCTGGTGTTATCTGTTATAATACTTGTTTAGAATTAGAAGATGCTACGACGAGTAGCAGCCTTAACATCACTATCAAAGGCATATGGCTTAGTCTTGAGAGATACTAGCTGTACGACTTAGATAGATGAAGAAGATTCTGCATATTGAGTAAAAGAATTTACTCATTTCAAAGAAGTGGGGAAAATGAGACACTAATTTTGAAGACCTTAGAAAAACTATGTATATTGCTGACTTAGCTGAAAAGATAAGCTTTGCGGAAATCAGTTAAAACTTAGAAGATGGTTAAAGAGAGACCAGATTTTAGATAAGTTATCCCGGATCAAATAATTCATTGCTTGTCAACTCTGTGTTTGTGTAAAGCTTCCTTGCAGAAGCTAATCAATATCCCAGGAATGCAAAACAGTTGCAAACCTCCTGTTTTCAGAAACAACCTATTGAAATAGGCCTGGAAAACAGGAAACAGGGAGTCCTACCAAGCATCAATGAATCATGACACAGCAAAAGGTTGAAAGGTTAGAACGAGGAAGACTGATTTTACTTCTTCATTTCTAGTGAGCCCTCCCCAGAATAGACCCCCGACTCATTTCAGGGAACAAACTACGCATGCTTAATAGCCTTTTGTTAATTAGCATACGAAGCAGAGAAGAGGAGGTGACAAGGGCATGATTATGCATTTGTATTTTGTGTATTCAACACTGTTGTGGATAAAAGGCTTTGTAATCACCTGTGATCTTAGTAGCGCGCATTAGGGAAATATCCCAGCGCTGCCTGGCACCGTAATAAACATACACTTTCTAACTTAAGCTGTTAGAGAGTCTTTTGTCCGTCACAGTTGGGTATCGATATTAGATCGATATTCATATTTTAGCAAATCAGGTCCTGTCCAACTCAGCATGTTGTGTGAAATCACGGCAGCCCCTGGCTTCCCGGCGCAGCGCTGCTCACTGAGGGGGCCGCGGCGGCAAAGGCGCTGCCACGCTCATCATGGCAGCACAGCAGGCACCACCCACCCGACATGGCAGCCCGGGGACTCCGACAAGCGGCGCTGCCCCCTGAGCCCTGGCGGAGGCACCGCGAGCCGCGCGGACGCCCATCCACCCGCCGTGCGGAGCGGCCCAGGAGCCGCGGAGAGCCGCGCCCACGCTTTGCCGTGCGGTGACCGAGCGGCTCCGCAGCCATCGGCGGGAAGATGTCGCCCAGCTGCCCCGGAAGCGCTCGGGGAGGCGCCAACATGGCGTGGCGGTGCTGGGCCCGCGCCGCGGGTCCGCGGCCGCACAGGTACCGCCGGCATGGCACGGCACGGCACGGGGAGGGTAAGGGATGGGAGAGGCGGCTGGGGCGGGCGGTGCTGACGGTTCGCGTGTTTGCCCCGCAGGCTGGCGGTGCTGCTGCTGCAGCCGCGGCGGGGTTTCCGCCGGGCGCGGCCGCGGCCCGAGGAGCCCCCGGCAGCCGCCGCCGAGGCACGGTCCGTGCCGCCGCCCCCGCGGCGCAGCCTCTGCCCGCCGTCGCCCACCGCGGCCGCCGGCCGCCCCTCGCCGCGCCGCCTGGTGAAGCCGCTCCTGTTCACCGTAGGGGTAAGTGGCTCCTGCGGGCCGGGTGCTATGCCTGGCTGGGGGGACGGGCCTGTTAGAAGCATATTCCATCTGACTCTTGGGGAATGCTTCCTTCCTGGGCTTCGCTTCTCAGTACCTCAAAGTTAAAGCAAGGTTGTGTGGGCCAAATACTGTGATCTTATACTGAGCTAATACAAAGTAACTTCAGCTAAATCAATGGAAATATTGTAAAGCTATCCCAGTTTCATTCCATTTTGGTGAACTTAGTAATTTCATTGACCAGTTTTGTTTGTGAACCTTTTTGATCATCCCATGACACTGAACATTCAGTAAACCCGAGGAAATGGTCTCAAGATGCACAAGGAGAGATTTAAATTAAATGTTAGGAAAAAAACCCCAAAACAACCAGAAGAGGTTGCAAAGCATTGAAATAGGCTGCCCAGAGCAGTGGTGGAGTCCCCATACCTGAAAGTGTTCAAAATACACATGGATGTGGCATTCGAGGACATGCTGAACTCAGTGGTGGTGCTGGTTTGACATTTGGACTTAGGCTCTTAAAGGTGTTTTCCAGCCTTGAGGACTGTGTCATGCTGTGAGTCCCGCTGGTCATCAGTGCCACAGATCCCGTTGCCGTGCTCGCACCACTCGGGGTGTGGCATTAGCCCGGCCGCCTCAGCCAGGGCCGCGGCTTGAGCGGTCACTGAGCCTTTGTCCGTATCGCCCAGTTCACAGGCTCGGCCTTCGGCTCTGCCGCCATCTGGCAGTATGAGTCGCTCAAGTCGCGCGTCCAGACCTACTTCGAGGAAGCTCGAGCGGACTGGATGGATAAAATGCGGCCGCAGAAGAGAGGCGACTTCAGAAAGCAGGTACGGAGAGCCAGGCCCGGGCTGCTCACACAGGGGCGGATCCCTGCGAGGCACGGCCGCATCTCTTCTCTGGCATGAGCATCGCGCATTTGTACAACAGATACTTGTCCTGGTTTTTCTGATTTGGGATCTGGAGAAATATTGGCTTCTCAATTACTGTGGATAAGTTGACTTGAGAGGAAAACTGATAGAATTAGTTCTAGAAAACTGTAACTCAATGTCACTGCAAAAGTTATAGTGGAAAAATAGAGAAAAATACCATCTTCACCCAGAACTCTAGGAAAGAGACGTCAGTAGGAATTTGTTTGTCTAAACTATGTACCATTTTCATTTTCACCATAAAAAACCCCCAACAAATATTCTTGCTGTATCTTAAGTGCTCTCAAAAGTGAACATGAATTCCCAGAGAACAAAACTAGATTAAATTCTCAGTCTTATGCTTAAGACTTTACTGGTCTGGCTTCTGAAATGCATTTATATTTTCAGCCTCTAAACCCATAAAAATACGAGGTTAGAGGGCTTTTTTACTTTAAGAGCTGACATTTCCACACAAGTGCTTTTGAATTTGGGCAGCAAGAACAAAATAAGTGCTGCAAGATTTGTTATAAATTTAGTTGGCATCTCAAAAGTATCAGTAATTTAGTTTTTAATTAAGTATACTTAAAACTAACCTAAACATTCATGTATGTTTGCATTTGTTTCAAGGTTACTGTTGGCTTGTGATAGACCAGGCTTGATACTGTTTCAGGTCTGCTTGTGCAAGGGAAGTAGGGCTGAGCGTGGAGCTGGAGAGGCTTGGGATCCTGGGTAGGACACACAGGAGCTGTTTTTCTAATGTGTATGGTGCACACCAGCACTGCTGTAGAAATGGGCATGTGAGATAACCCTGGTGGGCAGCAGAGCTCCATGTGGCTCCTCACTCACAGCCCCCACAAACCCCCAGTGGGCTGTTGGAAGAAAAAAAGCAAGAAAACTTGGGGGTAAAGATAAAACAATCACCAAAAATTGTTTAAGTGTGGGAAGAGAGAAGAAAACAAGTAATGCATTGGCAGTCACTCACAAGCTCCTGCAGAAGGACCAGTGCCCAACCAGTTCATGAGAAAAATATGTTAAGCCTCCTGAAATCCCCTCTTTTGGGGCGATAGCATTATTTGGTAAGAAATATCTCTGGTTAGTTCAGGTTATCTGCTTGGTTGTGTCCCTCTTCCAGCCTGTTGCAACGTGCAGTGGCAGAGTGAGAAATGCAAAAGGTCTTTATGTTGTGCAAACAACATTCACCAAATGTAGAACATTAGTGTTATCAGTACTGTCTTGGTCAAAAATCTAAAACGCAGAACCATGTACAAACTGCTAGGAAGAAAATTACCTTTATCCCAGCATGCTTTCTTTCTTGATGTATATGAACTACAGGGGAGATTACAATAAGCACTTAATATTTTTAAATAATTATGCCTTTATACTTTTGTTTTCCTTCAAAACCTGAATGGGAAGATCTGGTGATTAACTGTCCAAAAAAGAAAACTAAACTGCCCTGTTGTTAATAGGCTTAAACTCCCAATCCCCATCTTCAATGGGTAAGTTCTATTTCTAAGAGTTCAGGATTCCCCCTGTTGTTTCTGGGGGCATATAAACCTTGTATTTTAGAAGAATCATGTCTGTTCAGAGTACTTATACTGAAAAATATCCTCTGCCAGCGGATTAAACAAAAAATGCAATAAAGTTGTTACTTTGATATCAAATAGTGCATACTTTGTTTCATACAGCATTACATCCCCTGCCTCCAACCTGCAGATAATTTTTATGACATTGTCCCCATCAATATTGTTGGAAGGGCATTGAGGTAGCAACAAATTATATTTCCAAAATGACTACAAAAGCTGAAGAAGGGAAAGGGGGGTGCAATTTGTCTGTGGGCTGACTACGCTCAAAATAAACTTTTTCAGGGGTTTTAAACTTGGAGGAGGGCTGGGTGAACTGGACGCAAGGGGGAATGGATTCCACATCTTGTGAGCCACCTCTGCAAAAGTGATCCTGGCACAAAAGTGGAATCACTCAAAGGTGGGTGGTGTGATGTTAGACAGCATTAGGGTGAGGCTTAGTCTAGGCAGGATTTATGCTAACTTTGGCTAATCTGCTAAAGTCAGCATTATGGGCTAGGTCTTGGTTTAATGCAAGCAGGGTAAACCCATTGGAGTTGTGTAAAAGGATATAACCCCATTCTTTTTGAAGAAACTCTTCATCCATATTCAAGTATGTTATGAAAAGGAGGGTAGATAGCTGTTCTTCAGTAAGGAAATGTCAATTTGAAAAGCTAAAGCAATCAGAAGTAAAAAAAATTTGAAACCTCTTTACTTCCCAGATTTCAAACAAACGCTTTCCATTCTTAAAAACGTATAAGCTTATGTGGCTGTTTTTGAAATTGCAAGTGCTTCATGGTGGCATTGATGGACAACAATTCTGTTTCAGGTTAACAGCTGGTGGAATAACCTGACTGAGGGTCAGCGGACTGTGACAGGTTTGTGTTAGCTTACAAGTATTAGACATTCACAGGAAGAGAAATATGGCAAACAGGTACAGTATATTAAAACAGATGGCTTCATACCCTGTTTAGGTTGTTGGGCACAAAGCATGTGTAGATTTACACCTGCACATATGCTATTTCTGCTACACTTCCTTCTCACAAACTATTTTTTGTATGCCTTAAAAAAGTTCTTGTATATCTCTGTGAGAGAGTGTGGAGGATTAAGTAGAATCCTCCCCCAGACAGATTTTTCTCATAAATTATGAAAAACAGCAAACGCTTTTAGAAGAAATAGGTGTATATATTCCACTGAAATGTGGGAATTAAATTCCCTAATAGTTACATGTTTACATGACATATGAAAAGTAGCAAAAAATTAGCCTTTGAGCTTTCCTTTGGTTATAATGTCATTTTGATTGGTTAGCCTAATGTCAGCTGAAATCCGTGAGATAAATGTAATGTGTGAAACAAAATTGATGAGAACTTGATTCAAATCCAATAGCTGAGCCCTGTCTCCTGCTACATATTCTACATTTAGTATTTATGGAATCTTTATTAGCAGGTTGTTAGTGTAAGATTATTTAAATGCTATTTCTCTGCCATTTAACAGTTATTTTCACCTTTAATGTTTCCAGCTATTATAAAACATTTTAAATACCTAAATGCTTGGATAGAAATGGCACTTTAAACAAGAAATTACACATTTTCATTATGTTTTCAATAATTTACACTCTTACTCAAAGTAAAGTAAAATTGCAATAACATTTGTGACGTAAAAGGCTGTGCATTTGCTGTCTCCCGAAGGTCACTATGCTCTAGCAATACCAATTCAACTTTATAGTTTTCTTAAAACCAAAGCTCCCCCCAGAAATGGACAAGATGTGTACTGTGTATTTGTATTGTTCCCAAAGTCTTCTCCTCTTGTGCAGTTAACTGCAACTGTGCAATAGATTGGTGGCATTTGGAAATAAACAGCAAGAGGGGCAGGAAATGGGACCTCTTAGCTCTCTCCTGTTTCATTGATTCTGCAATAGAATATAGCAGTTTGAAACCATAGCTTGAACCTTCTCAGCACAGGTCTTTCTGGACTCTTGGATTAATTACACTGTATGTTAGAACAGTTGCAACTAAATGTCGTATTTCTGAAAGACTTCCACTACATAAATGTAGCTTTCAGTTTTTTTCATTGCTTTTTTTCAAACTGTATACAAAGTAAGAAGTGGATATTATTTTTAATGGAATTGTGAAGAAAAAATACAATTCTACAAGCTGCCTTTTTAGATACTTGCTTCCAGTAAGCATTATGGTGTATTACATTCGTAATTTGCTTTTATACTTTCTTTTCCCCTTTTGATAGGTATTATAGCTGCAAATGTCTTTGTATTCTGTTTGTGGAGACTGCCTGGCATGCGACGGATTATGTTTACATATTTCACTTCAAATCCATCCTCCAGTAAGTGAACAATAATTCGGGTGGCATTCCTACAGAGATGTAATAGAACCTCTGATGATATTGCAGAAGGCTGAGGTGGCACATGGCTTACTTAGGCTCCATCACCCACAAGCAATCTCAGTCATGCCCAAACACATTATTCCATCTAGGCAGGAAATGGTTTGAGGGAAAGAGTGTTAGGAGTAATGGATCTCAGTTTTTAAAACAACACAACTGGTGCTTTTCTAAATACTGTAACATCTAAACTGCTATCTGGCCTTTTCCTGCATGCAGTGGAATGCAGCTCCTGCCTGAATAAAGGTGAGAGGTGCTCTTCCCAGTGACACCAGCCAAACTGCTTTATTGGACAGAGTGCAAATCCAGCCACTTAGTGAAGGAGGAAAATAAACTGTACTACATAATGCCATTCATAAACTGGACTCAAGTGTGACTGTTTCCCCCCTTTAATGTTCTGTGGGATGCAGACAGAACCATCATCAGTCACATGCACGTATGCTTTCATCAGTAGACAAGCATTAGTCTGTAGGTTGTGTACAGAGTCCTTGATTCAAAGTTGTGCTTTGAGTCACATTAAGAAAACCCAAACAAACCCAAGCATCAACTTGGCTTTCACTGTGTGTGAAATGTGTTGAAGATACTAATCTAGGGAAAAAATTAGTAATATTAAATGGCAGAAAAATGGGGTTTAATTTCTACAGCAGAGAAAAGAATTAAAAGGAGTCAAACATGTTTGGAATGTACTTCCTGCTATCCTCTTAATTTCTGCTGAAAACGTGGAAACTCAACCAGTTCCCCCACACACTCCAAAGCTAAAGATATCTGCTATCCAGATCTGAGCATGTCACCCCAAACACTCCTATTTTAAATAATGTTGACCTTCAAACCTGCTAATTTGCTAGTTTGCATTTTCAAGGCTGCCGTTTCAGTCAGGAGAGCGAGTAGCATTTTCAGAAAGGAAAACTGTTTTTCTCTGAGTTCATCTTTGTTGCAAATTCATTTTATATGGCTGCCCATGTATTAAAAATCCTTCACCATATACATATATATAAAAAAACCTTTTTTTTCTTTCTCAAAGCATAGGACACGTCATAAGATAATGTTTTCTGTTAAACAATCCCCAGTAGGTAACTAAGATTGTTATTACAGCTTGCATATCTTTGGGGTGTATGTTCTACCTTTCCAAAAGGCATTGCTTGGAATTTGAAATTTGTTGCATTGCTGGGTTTATTACGTAGCTCGTATTTGAGAATCTAGGCATAATTAACCTATAGTGTCTCTTGATAAATTTCTAGTTTACATGACGTGTAAGCTGAAGCAAATTGAAATACTGACTTCTTTATGTGCATTGCTTTTCTCTTTTGTAGGAGCCCTGTGTTCTCCCATGCTGCTTTCTACATTTAGTCACTTCTCTCTCTTCCACATGGCAGCAAATATGTATGTTCTGTGGAGCTTTTCCAGCAGCATTGTCTCTCTTCTGGGCTGTGAGCAGTTCATTGCAGTATATCTTTCTGCTGGTAATGTTAAATATATATATTTACAACATTTAAAGAATATAAATATGTGTTCATACTGTGTGCTTTGTTAATAGATATATGATGACAGATGGCCATTGTTCAGTCCCACATATTGCTTTATACTAAAGGCAATATTACTTTTGCAACATTTGTATAATGTTGTATAGATTTTTGGTGGGTTTAAGATACTGGGCTTTGAAATATCATAAAACCGTATCTGGTTTTAATTCCTGCTTTACTACCAAAATAAAATAGCTCTTAATACAGTCTCTTGGAATTTTTGTGACAAAAGATGACAGTTAATTTGTATTTTCTGATGCTGGTCTGCATTGCTGCCATGATTTCCAATAGTAATTTCTCTTTTTCAGGGGTTATCTCCACTTTTGTCAGTTATGTCGCTAAAATGGCCACGGGAAGGTTTGAACCATCCCTTGGAGCTGTAAGTATCTTGGAATATGAGAGACTGATAATCAGCTTCGAAGCCAATTTGAAAGCCTGCTGTATTCTTTAACCTCTTTAAAAGCCAAGAGTAATGGGGGTAATGGAAACTGGAAAGTTTACTAAAATCAAGTAACCAGGTACAAACTTGGTTCAATAGCTTGCCTGTTCTTCAGATATGTTACCTCTGCTGCCGCAGCTGCCCAGAGCTACCACCACGTAATGCTGAGGGTTGTAAATGAGCCCAGAACAGCAGGAGCTCTTGTCCCTCAGCAGATTGGTTATGTAACTTTTTTTGCAGAAATGGTATTTCATAATTGTGTAGAAGTCTTCTCTAATTAAAAATAGAATACTTTGGAAAGAGATAATGTAATCAGACAATCAAACTCAGCATGTGACCCCTGTGGAAGTTGTAGGGCATGCTGTGCAGGAAGGGCAGCACTCCTGCCAGAAGTCTCACCCAGTGAACAATATGAGGCAGGCTGAGGAGCTCCTGTAGCTGCCAGTTCTTCCAAAATGTTTTTAGTAGTAGAACATTTTAAAACACTTAACTTGCATTAAATTTGAGGTTAACCTAGACATTTGCCAAGTTTTAAAGGCTTAATTTACTATACTAAATAATTTTGATAAAAGCGCAAAGTCAGATTCTCATTATTCTGTTGGAATTAAAAAAACTTGTAGCTGTGCTGAAGGCAGAACTTTTGGAAATGCTGTGTATTGTCCCTTTGTCTTATGAATGAACTATATGGGGAGCAAGTTACTTTCCCTTAGTCTTACTGATCTGAACTTACTGAAATTACCACACATTGCATTAGTTTACTGCATTCAGAGCCTTTCTATTGAGATTATTTCAGGGATACAAAAGCCCATGGTCAATTTACTACAGTCTAAAAAATTACTTGTTTCATTAACAAAAGGTTTTTGTCCCTGTTGATCTGTTATTTTCCTTGCTTTTGTACAAGCTTCAGAATGATTCCCTTCATCAGATGTGTCTGTGCTTGAGTAATACATGTTAGATTTCTAGAGTTTACTTGGGGAAAAGCACATTTACAGAAATCATGATCTTAAATTTGGGAGTGGGTATTTCTTAATTACTTAAGAGGATTTGAAGGATGTTTTTCCCCAGTATTTATAATTCCAGATATTGAAATTAAATAGTGGTGTCTTGTTTTATTTTTATTCTGAACTTTTCTATGGTGCTTTGTACTGTGAGGATTACCACAGGGCTGCATTTGAAAATAAAAGCCAAAAGGAAAACAGGTTCACATGCAGAAAAATATATTATACCTTATGTAACATCTTAGCTTGCTTTGATGTATTTTCCTGTATTTCCAGTCAGGAGCTATAATGACAGTCCTTGCAGCTGTGTGTACGAAGATGCCAGAAGCAAAACTGGCCATCATACTTCTTCCGATGTTCACATTTACAGCCGGAAGTGTAAGTGCCTTTGAACTTCAAAGAAATGCTACTCTCAAAACATTTTCCCCCTCCTTCTTCAGTATCTGAGCATGTGTCCTCTTTGTCTGTGTTTCTAAGCTGGAAAATTTATTTTGAAAGAGAAGAGAGGTCATGGAAGTCCCAGGGATTGATTCTGAATTTTTGCACCCTAGCACAGTCATTACAGCAGAATTATCCTAAATTCCATCCTCCATGGGTCTGTTTCAGATCTAATCCCAAGAGGTGAAAGAAGTTGGGAGGGAGTCAGGTTCACCTGTCTGAGGAAACCTACATACACATCCTCTTCTTTCTGATGAGTGATATTTTTTATAGCAGCACTTGAAACAGGCTGATGTAAAACTGGTACGTGGTCTTTAAAGAAAAATTTATCAAGATGAGAAACACAGAATTTCCCTTCTTGAGATTATATTCCAGCCCTGGAGGAATATTTGCCTCCTCTTTTGGATATTGTCTTTTGATACTTTTAGGAACACTGTTGGAATTAGAAGTAGGCTACTGAGACTTGTCTTCATGTGTAGTACTAGGACTTTTTTTTGTTTCATTAAGTTCTTTTTTGCACATCCACTACCACATTTAAGAAAAGCTTCTCATGTATATCTTAACTTGCTTTAATAAGTTAATTATCTTTGGTTCACTACTTAAAGATGTTTTACTGCTTAAAGCAGTTAAGTCAGGTCATTCCAAGATCATGAGATTTAATACTTTTTGTAAGTGAAGCTTATAGATTTGAACAAACATTCTTAGATGTAGCGTTCAAGTATTTCTTGCATTTCTGCTTGAGTTGACCTGGGCTTTTTGAGTGGTTTTTTTGCATACTACCCTTTAACTGCATCTTTTTAGGGTGGTCAAGGTAGAAATACAGGCAGAGCCACAGAGAGCATTGCCATGAACAAGTGCTCATTGCAATGACAAAACAAGAGCAGTATCAACTATCACAGTAGAAACATTGGAATGATTTTAGCCCTTCTATATAATTGTATATCTAAACTTTACAGACTCCTTTACTCTACCTTACCTATGCTTAAGGAGAGAAATCCTGCCTAAAGTGCCATTTCATCCAAGCATTGAATCTGTCAGTCTTTATGAAATGAGGCATTTAGTAAAATCTTGTGTATTGACAGTTATGGCCAATAACTGGTGCCTTGTGTCTCCTGTAGGTGGTACACCATGCTGCTCTGGCTGTGGAGTTGTTCACTGTCATCCTGATTTTCTGCCTTCCAACAAATGTTTATATCAGATAAGATAACAGGGATGCTGCCCCACATGTTCCATCTACTAGAGGGTTGGGTTCAGGAGTACAGATGCACATAAATTTAAATTACATCAGAATTAGAGAATGAGAATGTTGTGATTACATTTTTTGTGGTGTCTTTTATAGCATGTACTCTTTCAAATAATTTCTGTTTCCTCCTGACCCGAGTTTGGAATGTATTTGTAGATTTAGAAATGAAGATTGAAAGAGACTGAGTGTTTGAAAAGGACACATTCCCGCCCTGCACTATTCTGTAGCTGCTCACATCTGTATTTTGATAGCACAATACAGCTGGAGACTGAATCTCTTGTTTTAAACCAATTTTTACAGTAGTTTCTTTGATATAAAATGTATAGGATGTTTTTTGATTCCAAATTTTTGCTCTGTGCTAAACTGATCCATTCCATGTTCTCTCCTTTCTAGGCTTTAAAAGCCATAATTGCATTTGACACTGCAGGGCTTGCTTTAGGCTGGAGACTTTTTGACCATGCTGCACACCTTGGGGGAGCTCTCTTTGGAATGTAAGTCTGTATTTACTAACTCTGTTTTGTATTTAAATTAATCCTGTATTTTTCTCTCTTCCTATATTTGCTGAAGTGTAGGGGGTTTTTTGTAAAGTTGTCTTAACTAGCAGTGAATACAACTCACTGTTACCCTTTTAGTGCTGTAACATTTTATGGAAAATACTGTAAACAGATGCTTAGAACTGAAAGAATTCAGCTGAACTGCCTTAGAATTGTGGATTAGATGTCAGGTGGTCCTGTAAAGTAACCTGGATTGGCTGTCTCTGTCCTGCTCTTGCCAGCACATTGAAGAGAGTCACAGGGCAGAAAAGATTCTCACAAAACACAGAATGAACAAATTAAAATAACTTTAAAGAGCTAAAAAAATGTCTTTGTGTCAGTGTTTTTCCTCTAATTGCCAATTTACAGAGAGCTACAGAGTTAATAAAAGCTCAGGCCAAATTCCTTTGAGCAGCCTCTAGTGCAGTTTTCTCAGTGTTGCTGTACTGCCTTTGTGGGGGGCCTTCCTAATTAGTAAGAACTACTAGAAAAAAGTTGGTAGGAAACAGTTCTGTATTGTTCCATGTTTGAACTACATTGAATTTTTCCACTTCTACCAATTGCACACCTATTGCTAAGTGCATTTTTTAATATTTTATGTAGGCATTTGAAAAGCCTGCCTGAGATTTCACTAGGCCAGACTTAAAGGCAAGCCAGCTTGTAGACCAGATAATTTCCTGTTTCTTGGCTTTGGTGTCAGTAAGTTCTGTGCTGTACAGTCTCCCTTTCTCCCCTTCTCTGGTATCACAAATGCATCTGATGTAGTCTTGCTGATTTATAACTGCTTTCTGTCCTGATGGTTCTGGAGCAGCTTGTTCATTGTAATGAAGGAACAATCGGCATTGGTAATGCAGATTCACATATTAAAAGAGGATAACAGTTGTAGTAAAAATGGTCTGGAGTTGGCAAGTTTCTTGCTTCCCTCATCTACACATGTTTTACCTGTGTGTTCCACTCAGTGATGATTTTGGTCACTTCATCCTGAAAGAGGGACTTATTTAGGACCTATGTTGAATGGCTAATGTATTTTCTATACATTGCCTCCCACTTTAGAAAGCAGCTGTATGATTTAAAGGAATGGCCCCTTCACTAGCTGCTGGCTCACAGAAAAGTGCATTTGTTCCTCAGGATTCAGATGTGGAGTTGGGCTTGGGAGGGAACCTTCAGCCTATTTCCATGTGATTCTTTACCCTCTTGCCTCTCTACCATAACCTCCATTGCTTAACCACTGATGTTGATATTCATGTTATTAGCATATATAATTGTCTGTGAATATAAACAAAGTTAGAACACTTTGATAGATTAATCTTTATGTGCATATAGAAGAAAATTCATTTTGAATGGAACATGGTTGTTCTTTATGGGGCAGTTGTATTTATATAGGAGAAGAAAGAACACTTTTCCTTGATGCTGTCAGTAAGGATCAGCACAGGCAACAGAACTGTTTTAACAGTCTTTTAAATGGAGATAATTTCTTATGCGTTTCTATATAGAAATCACAGCAGCTTGAAATTAAAGGCATGAAAACTGTTCATTCTCAGGACTGAGACAAACAAGAACAATGAAGTTAACTGTTTGGAGTCAAGAGAATGAGTGGCTTACCTGCTGTTTTCCAAGCATGTTGTTCTTTGTGCCTTAGTTTATCTTGTCTCTTACACAGAGTATTCACTTGGTTTCAGTGCTCAGCCTGTTTCCCTCAGATGCAGAGAGGTCACATTTAACTTTACCTGTGACGTTCTTTCCCAGGTGGTACGTGACTTACGGCCATGAGCTCATATGGAAGAACAGAGAACCACTGGTGAAAGCTTGGCATGAAATGAGGACAAAGAGCACAGGAAAGGGAGGAGGTGGAAGATCTAACTAGTCTGATCTAGAGATTCCTTGTGCCCAAGTCATATCTTACTTGAAGACATGGTATTGAATTGATTTTGAAGGTTTTTTTGCTACTCCACATTAAGCCTCAGAGGAGCTGAAGTTCCTAATGTAACAAAATTATGTTACAAGAATGCATATCCATAGAAAATGAACTCTGACAAAGGTGGAACAATAAAGGTTTTTATCCTATTGCTTTCTGAGGTAACAGTCTGCATTACCTTTTTAAAGGTGGAATAAAATATGTTTTTCAATTAAGTGACCTAAATCTCTGTCAAAAAAACCCCAAAAAACCTAAAATAGGGTGCAACTGGTTAATACTTAAAAAGATAAACATTTTCAGAACTGAGGAAGTTAATGGATCACACACACCTCTAATGTCTGCCAGACAATACAAGGTGCTTTCCTAGAAGGGAAAGTGGGACTCAAATAAGGCTAATATGGTGAAGTTCAGTGGTTTTTATTGTTGAAAAGACTGGATGAAGTGAGGCAATGATCTTGTTTGATTTGAAACTTGAAGTAATACTTGAAGCAATACTGGCTTGTTTGCTAAGGCTTATATACTGGTTTAATGGTCCAGCTTTGTCACCTGTGGTTTATTCAACTTGTGTTTTACATTTCTGTTGAGTTCCAACAAGCTTTCAGATCTTGTTGGATTTTACTACAATGATACATCCTTTTCATAATGCAGGGGAAGAATGACATACTGTGGTTTTTTATATTCTACCATGAGTTACACTGCTTTCTGTATTCATTCACTGCATTCATTTGGGGGTGGGGTGGAGGGGTATTCTTTAAGCTGTGCTATATTGTTCATGGTTTTCCTAAGAATTTTAAACCTCTAACATCTGGTTCAGAATCTGCCAGTTTAAGAACATAAGCAGCTTCAGCAAAAATAGATGAGGTGCCTGAAATCAGCAGCACTGTAACTAGAAGTAACTACTTAAGTAAACCTGAGGGTAGTACCGTGACCAATGTTCCTGTTTTACAAGTGAAAACTGCATTTGGGGTGTGCTGCTACTCTGTGCCTGTCCTGCAAGGATGATACTGAACCCATTGCAAAAGGCTGAGGAATATGCCCAGACACAAGCTGGTGGATTCAAGCCTTTAACTCTTTCCTGTCAGCTGAGTTAGTCCTTCCACATGGACTGACCTGCCAAAGAACATGTTGCATTTGTAAGAAGCAACTTGTGGGTGTTTTTACTTTACAGCAGTGCCTCACATAAAAGAAATTTTCTGTGGGGAAAAGGAATACATAATACGAAGTGGCACCAGTTTTAATAAACGATGGAGTACAAAATTGGTGTAAACTCCCTGTCCTGGCCCAGTGCTTGTTTAATTTTTTTTCTTCATTAGAAAAATGAGGCACTTGAGGATTTGTAACTTCACGTGCCTGTCGATGTAAACACTTAAAAATGAAGGAGCTGGAGTACCTAATATTCCTTTGCTCTGCTCCTGAAGTTTTTGGCTTTCAGTTTCCAGTCTATCACTTTCTCCCCTTTCCTGCTCTGTGCTGTGGTATTCTGGCCAAGCATGCCAGCTCTCAGAGCTTCAGCTGCAGCGCTGCCTGCAGCAGAGAGAGGGCAGCCGAACACACGGCGAGAGCACAGCACAGCCAGGGAGAAGGCAGCAGCAGATGATGGCCACTGAACAGGCTTGTCCTAAGGGAGCATTTCATGCCAGAGAAGCTCAAAAGCCATACCCCAGACTACTTCACGTGCTGGGTTTGCATCTATTGTGTTTGTCCACTCCTTTTTTCTCCTCGTTTCTCTTCCTTCTGTTACCTCTTGTCCACTCAACAGCTTACCTAGTCTCTTCAAGAATTATGTGTTTGTGGAGAGTTTTTCAGAGATCCTGACTGAAAGCAGCAGGATGTAATGCTGCAGGAGATACAGTGCATAAACCGGAAGAATGTTATATTTTACGGGTCTAGGAGGATAAGGCAAAATAGCAGTTAAGTTCTTCAACATGGCAGCCAGCATCTCCTGTCCCTGTATCAGCTGCAGGCGGTGAAGTCCCAACCCTAGAAAAAAACAACAAAAAGAACCAATCACCTAAAACAAAACCAACCACATGGAAAGACTTTCCCCTTCCTTTTCAAAGACATTATTGTGAATAAAAATACAATGTGGTGATTATGTGGACACTTGGCAGAGACAACAGCTAGTGTTTGTGTAGGAAAATAGCAGTAAGTATAAAGTAATGGTTAATCATGTAGAGACACAATTCTTCATCCTTTTTCAGTGGCTTTAAAGTCTGCTTTGGCCTTGCCATGTTTAAGGAATAATTTGTTTCAGTGATCTGCTCTATTGGAATTTCATTTTAGTGTTAAAACTGTTGGAGCTTTCAGCCCCCATTCCTGGCAGCAAGAGCTGTTTTGCTTTCTGATTTGATGGCTCTTGTCTTAGTGTTGCAGTATTACACCCCTCCTCCTCCCAAGCTTTTAATCATGACAAATCTTCTAAATGCAGACAACTTTTTAATCTCATCCAGCATCTTCTGGTTTTCCTCTCTGAGTTAGCCTTTGTGCCAATTTCATCCTACAAGCTGTGATGAGCAGCTGCTCAAAGCACTCCCTGATGCTGTAGGTGGGCTCTGAGACATGCAGTGCCAGAGCTGAACTCAGTACTAGGAAGCGTCAGGCACAGGATGAGCAGAGACATCCGATTTATTCACCAACGTATTTTGCTAAGTCAGGCCTAGGAACAAGAATCAGAGCGTCATTTGTACTGTGCCAGTGATAACATGATAAAACAGATGTTCTGTTTTCTCCCATTGCTGTAAAGTCTGTTTCTCTTTACCAGATATGGTTTATTTTTAAAATTACAACATACAATAGAGTGGTTCCAGAAAAACCAATAGCAGCAGAAAATAAATAAATGTCTCCCTGCATATTCCTGAAAGTAGAATTACATTTGTGGGGTTTTCAGACAACACATGAATCACAGCATCCAGTAGCCTACATAGTAATATGACAAGAGTTCTGTGTTGGGATCAAAATGTTTTTACCTGACATTTCTGAGTCTCCTTGCCCCAGCTGACTTGTGAGGTGGGGGGAACGGTGAAATCAAAACTGTTAGCAGCAGGGGCAAGTGCTAAATCAGATATTTACAGGATCATCTGCAAAGGAATTTCTTTTTATCCCATGATTGTGTTTCAGAGGGAGACCAAACACTCAAGGAGAGGTTCTGCCCCAGTCCATATGCACATTTCTAGTCCTCCTTCACTCCAGGAGCAGGAGCAAATCTCGACTGAAGTGAGGTGCTAATGTACTAGGATAGAAACTGCTTAGCTGAAACAAAGCAATAAATCCTACCTTTTCAAGTTCCATTGCATAATTAATTTCTTATTAAAGCTTCACAGATTGAGTTGGGTTGGAAGGGACCTTTAAGATCATCACCTTCTACCCCACTGCCATGGGCAGGGGCACCTTCCACTACCCCAGGTTGCTCCAAGCCCATCCAGCCTGGCCTTGGACACTTCCAGGGATGGGGCAGCCACAGCTGCTCTGGGCAACCTACACCAGGGCCTCACCACCTTCATTAGGAAGAATTTATTCCCACTATCTAATCTAAATTTGCCCTCTTTCAATGTAAAGCCATTATCCCTTGCTTATCAGGATTATTACATTCTGAAATTAAATGCCTGTACTGCTAGCTTTTCAATAGATTTTCCAGTAGGTGGCATATCAGTTTATCTGCATTTCTTCCCTTTTACAGCCTTGCATTTCACAATTTGGTGACCCTTTGGGAGATTCAGATTTGGTAATAACCCAGTGAATGGGGAATTGTGGAGGAGCATTATGTAATAAGTGGCTACAGGCCATAAAATGTCAAATTTCAAAAGCCTGACTTTATTCCTGATGTGATTCCGTCAGTTTCAGTGGTTTGTGCCAGGGCTGTTTGGTTTTGAACCTGAACCTGGCTGTTTGGTTTTGAGCCTACAAAAGGAAAGATGTAATTTGCAGTCTCCAGCGAACAGTAAAGGATGTAGGTCCTATATTAAGATATATAATACATGCCTGGATTTTGGTCAATAGGTAGTATTTTAAAAGTGAATTGGTTAAACTGTTAATGTAAATGGAGGGGGATTATGAGAGGTGGGGATTTGTCTGCAGCTCTTGGAAACCAAATCACAAGGCTGCTGTTTCTCACCCAGATCACTTATTTTATAAGGGCCATGTTTTGCATACAAACGCTTTCTCTAATCAGAAGTGTTCAGGGCTGCCTCTAAGGTACAATTGAGCAGTACCACCCAGCTAGCGGGGAGCAGCGTTCCTCGCCCGGCCAGTGCCCGTCACTGGGCGCGCTACGGCGTTCCCGGGCACAGAGCGGCTCCTAAAGCACCGACAGACGCCGGGACCCGAAGAAGCACGGGCAGAGCCGGTCCCCCCGGGAGGCAGACGGGGGGCGCAGCCCGGGGGATGGGGCGCAGCCCGGCAGGGTCCAGTCTCGGCAGCGCTCCCCACGTTCTGCACCGCCGCCAGCCCCCGCAGCTGCACGGGGCTCCCGCCGGCAGCCGGGTCACGTGTGCGGGCCGTAATCCCGGCGAGGGGGTGTCGTTACCGGGGAAGGGGGCGGCGGGAGGAGGGGCTGCCGCCGATGAGGGCTGAAGCCGGGAGCGTGGCCGGCTGCGGGCGCCGGAGCCGCGGGCGCCGCTGCGGGCGAGGCGGGGGCTGCGGCCGCGGCCATGGCCTGGCCCTGCATCAGCCGGGTGTGCTGCTTGGCCCGCTTCTGGAGCCAGCTGGACAAGTCCGACCTCTCCGTGCCGCTCACCATCCACAACTACTCGGACATCGAGGAGCAGGAGGACGGGCCGCCCCAGCGCGGCGGGCCCCCTCCGCGGGGCAGCGCTCGCCCGCCCGCCCCGGCGCGCCGCCCGCGGGACCCCGCCGCCGGGAAGCCGAGCGGCCGCAGGAAGAGCCGGACGGTCGCCGCCGAAGAGCCCTTCGCGGCGGAGACCCAGTACCGGCGGGACTTCAGAGCGTGGCCCCTCCCGAGGAGGGACGACTTCCCCTGGGTCAGTGCCAGTAGCGGCGGCGGCGGGAGGGACGGGGCCGCCCCCCAGCCCGCCCCGGGACGCACCGCCTGCGCCCTGCCCGGCGGCGGCGGGAGACCGGCGGTCGACGGCCCCGAGCAGCTCCGGCCCCGCTCGCAGGCGGACGGCGGCCACACCACTTCCTACAGGTAACCGGGCCCGGCGACCCCCCCGCTCCGCCCCGAGCCGGGGTTGCTCTTGCCGCGGGCGGGGGACGCTCCTCCGCAGCGCGGGGCGGGGATGCCGGCGGGCGGCCGCGGCGCGGGGGAGCCGCCACCGAGGGGAGGGGTACGGGGGCTGCCGGCCCGCCGGCGCGCTCAGCCTCTCGCCGAAGCCGCCTTTGCTTTTGGAAGTGCGGTCCTTAAAAGCGCCTGGCCTCGGCGGCCCCTCTGCGTGCCGAGGCAGCGGAGCCGGCCTCAGTGCGCGCAGCTGCCCGCCCCGCGCTCAGGGAGAGGAGGGAGCACGCCGGGGTGGGATCCATGATGCCGTCCCTGGCGCAGCAGCGCTTTACCCACCCGCTGCCGGGAGACACGGCACCTCCGACAGCCGGAGATACCCGCGTCCCGTCCGTGCCCAGCAGCCGCATCCCTTAGTGCCATCATCGTTTTCCCTTTAAAACTCCTGGAATGCGACATTCAAGGCGAGCCAAATTACAGCCTTAAAAGATTAGTCAGACAAGAAGACATTTGCAGGATATATCCCCTATGTCATCTAATGGGCAATGGAAAAAATTGTGACAAACCACTTGTCTCAGAGCTTTTAAAAATTAAGTGACTTATTTTACTGATGTCTTCCTTTCACTCTGAACAGTGTGGCCGATTACAGATGCTTATTTTTTGGAACAAGCAGTAAGGTGAGATGCACCTAAATCCAAGTTTTATTCTTATTGACATCCTCCATGGGAGGAGAGGGATTTTAGCTCCTACAATGCTGCTGTTGAATATTGTATCAGTTTCATGTTGTTACTGCATGCTCCCTCATAATGATGTGTGGCAGGTTTTAATATACCTATGAGGTATTCTAATAGAGTAATCATTTTTAGTCTAACTGATGCACGAGTATTTAGGCACTTATTACCTATTATTATCTACCTAGGAGACATTTCTCTTCATCACTGCAATTCATTAGATTATTTATCACAGTGCTTTTAAGACAAACTGGGGGCCCTGGGGAGGATTACCAGCCTGCACAGCAGTATTGCTTATTCCACTCCTCTTGCACAGGCAGCTGCCCTGCTCTATGTGCAGTTAACATGCAGACTCTGAAAGGATAACTGCAGTGCTTGAATTTATGTGCTATTTTCTCCTTTGCCGTATCTCACAGGACAATCACTGAGTAATTATTGGTTTTGAGGCAAAGCACTTTTCAATTTCAAAGCAGCAAGGAATTACTTCAGAGAAACCTGCATAGAACAAGACTAGCAAGATTAATCTTTCAGCAACACATCCATCTCCACCTCGTTGTTGAAACCTCCCCTGCCTTTTCAGCCTGACTCTAAAGGAAGGCTTCATCATCCCGCATTAGAGTCACAGCTTTCCTATAGCTGTTCCAGTGCTCAGAGTCACTTCTCTCACTTTCCTTCCCTCTGAGAAGAACAAGAAGTTTACAGATCACAGGACAAAGTATGGCTGGGGCAACATACCAACATGCAAACCAAATTTTACGAAAAGGAAGACTTCAAGGTAGTTGAAGAACTACTCAGAGCTGAAAGAAGGAGCAGTGCATGACAAGGATGGGGGGGCCCAAGCCAGGGCAGCCACACCAGATAAAAGTTCTCATATAAAACCTTTAAGCTGTTTGAAGGCACAGTAAACAACTGATGCAGTTGTTTAACTATGTAAGGCAAGCCACTTTTGCCTTATTCCAGTAATTCCCATCATTTCTTTAGGAGTACAACATTCCATTTAAGTCGCTGTACCATTGATTACACAGGAGTCACAATAAGCAGCAGGAGAAAAGTTCACAATAGTTTCACAGGCTCCAAGAGTATATTTTAATTTACTTTTTTTTTTTAAGTGTAACTTGGCAGGTACACTTATTATTAGTTATACTTGGGGTACTGGGTTTGTATTTGCTAGTTTCAGTGATGGCACTCCTGCAGTCTGAGGCAGGGAAGGAGTGATGACAGTACACCCACATGTGGTAAGCTGTACACTCAACCCACAAGGACATTTCCATGAGAACCACTACAGTTCACTCCTCTCCCCTTACCTTATTTTCCAAAGACAGCACTGCAATCTGCAAACATTTGTCCAATATTCAGGCAGTAGCCAAACAATACCATTAAGGATTGACATTCATCTTCCTCTGTATCAAAGACCATAGGCACCTTCCATGTTTATTAAACTGTCCCTTCGTGGCCATACACAGCCCCACTGTGCTCTGGCAACAGGGATCTCCCCCCACTTCTTGTACACTGTACTCCCCCAGAAGTGAGAGGGAGCAGGGAAGTCAGATCACCTGTGGTAGAGACAGAGCAAGGGGGTTCCTCTTACCAAGGCCCGTTGTGTCCTGAAGAGGAGGTTGGCGAACCCCATAATGTCTTTGGGGGGGCTGGAAAAAGGGAGAGTGTCCTACAGAGACATGCAGGCAGGGACCACTGCAGCAGATAGCAGAGAGGAGCAAAGGTACAATAACACATGGTTTTTGTAAGACAGTCTCACTGCCTTGCTAGGGAGAACATTAGGGAGATTCCCTATTTTCTGCTTGCAGGAGTACCAGCCCTCCCTGTGGGTCAACCCTGAGGACTGCATTCTCTGCAAGGGGAGCTATGTCCACTCTCCCAAGAAATGAGTCATTTGAGTCCTTTGTGCTCCAGGTGCTTCAGCAGGTTCTGTGCACAGCTGGGTCAGGCACACACCACGAGGCTCTTCCTGGAGCGTGGGCACTGCTGGTCAGCAGCCTCCACCTGCGCTTTGTGACTGTGTCAGGTCTCAGCAGCTGCCTGGGCTTGCTTAGTGGGAAAGAGAAATCAAGACTGTCTTGAACAAGACAATGCAGAAGAGTTGGCATTGATACATGATCCATTCCATGCTTTTAATGGCAGTAGATGTTTTCTTCACTCTGTAAGGTATTGAGATTTCTTTACGTTTTCTAGTTTGTTTGGGTTTTTTTAATTCAGGAATTTTGACTCTGACAACCTATTGTATTTGTTTCTGTGAAGCACCCAAGTGTAGTGTTGAGTCCCCAGTAACATTCAGCACCATTTGATGTGCTTTTGATTGCATCAGTGCAATGCTCCTGTGAGACTTCATTCTGCACTCTGCTTTAAGCTCAGAAGGGAAACATAGCTGCACACAAAACTGTCTGTACATAGTGAACCTGGTATTTCCCAGAACAAAATAAACCTCTGGGATCAGTGACTGACACTGGAGGAATCTGTCTATGGCCAGAATAAAGATGAAGGTGGAGGGGGTGTTGGAAGAATACCTGTACTCCTGAGGAAGTGAAGATTTTTTGTAGTTTGAAATAACAACTGAATGAAAGGCGGAAGGACAGCACAACTGCCTGCCCTACAAACTACTGCACTGTCCCCAGATCTTTGGTAACCTTCTGTCTCCCTCTAGTCCCTCAGTTTTGGCTAGAGTTCTGCAGTGTCTGAATGAAATCAAACCCAATGGGGCTGCACTGGTGGGAGCTCAGGCACACAAGGCCAAGGCAAATCAATACAAGCTGCACTTGAAAGGCTAAAATGGGATGTGCTCCAACTGTGAAAAGATCCTGGGGACTGCTGCAGAGGGTTGCAGTACATTACACCTTACTGATGCTGGAGGAGGCAGAAGAAAGTGCTGACTGGCCTCTCTGCACCTTCCCAAGGGTTTGTCCTTTGGCGTCATGGAAGTGACTTCTCCCTTCAGCAGTAAGTTGCAGGTGCTGTGTACTTTTGGCTTTGCACACAATTAATTGTAGTACTAGGTCTTGATTGCGTTTAGCAGACATTCTAGAAATAGAGAAGTGCTTTACTTAGCTCCCTTAACAGAGGATGAGAGGAGCTGGTGCTGACAGCAGGTATCCCCAGCTGGCTCTGTTCTCTGAATGTCATCTTCTTACCTTGTTAGAAGGCAACAGGGACAAAAGCACAGCCTTTCTGCCAGGGCCAGTATTGCTGGGAGAACCCTGTTCAAGGCTCAGCTAGACTATAAATCACTAAGACATCAGTTTTTCCCTTCAGTAACCTGCCAGCTTTTGGAAAACACCTCAGACGCGTAAGTGAGAACATTGCACCAGAGCTGTGAGCAGTTGTTTTGCCTCTTTTCCCTCCACCTATCAGCTCTACTTGTATTGGCACTTGAGGAACTGGGAGATGACTGCAAATTCTGCACACAGACACAATGCAGGCCCCGAGCAGAGCCCAGTCTCTGCAGTTGGGGTTTCCATGACAGGTATTTTGAGCAGGTGTGAGAGCCAAGAGCAACCAACTTGTTTGCTCTCGAGAGGCACAGCAGTGAGGACCAAGCATGGGCCCTGAGATGCTGCTCACTCAGAGTGAGCCACATTGTTCTGATGGAAAGAAAACTCTGAAAGACCTGGAGTAATTAAGGGGAAAGGTGCTTGTTGTGGCATTGCTCATGATTTTTGGGAATAGTAGGTGGAAGGTACCTCAGCAAACTGAATTCCTGCCTTCTTGCAGAAATACTCAGCACATGCCATCCTGTAACCATGAAGCAGACATCCCCCCACAGGAGGGATACTGCAGAATGAAGGGGAATGACACTTTTCCCCAAAGCTACAGATGCACTCACAGAGAGTGTAGGCTGCCTGTACATTCATCTGCCTTCAGATAGTGCTTGTGTAGAAAAACAAAAAGCAGCAAGAATGTGAACTGTGGTGACTCCTTCACTTCGAAAAGCATTTTATTGCAGCTGTGCAGGAAACAGAGAAAATACGTGCACTTGTGTTCAGCAATGTATGGGGTCAGGGCACGCATCTGAGCTGGCAGGGTTAATAGTGCTGTGTATGAGGAGCTCCATCCTTGATCCAGCAAGATCTTTAAAGGCATGCTTATCCTTAATAATAGCAGTAAATCTTTTATAAGCAAGGCTTACAGTTATCTTTACATTCTTAAGTATCTTGCTGCTTGGGGAAATTAATACTCAAGCCCCTGATTTTTATGCTATTTAAAAAGTAAGCTTGCTTGGTGCAGGCATTGGGATGGATCCAGAGAGACTCACTGTGCACTGCATAGCCTGGCTGGGGCAGAGAGGGCTTGGAGGAGCACAGAGGTGTGTGAGGAGACACACAGTGGGGCTGGGAATAGGGTGAGACACTCTCAAGAGAGGGTGTCTGTTGTACAAACTATGCTGTAGAACTGAAATGTGGGATACAAAGACAGTCCTTAAAGTAGGAGGAATTTCCTCCACTCAAAGTCCACTTGGCCTTAGGTTAGAGTGAAAGAATGGAAAGTTAGTGAATGGCAGAAGTCAAGACCTTCAGACCTTCTCACACATCCTCAGTCACTTAGTTCTGATAAAAGGGAAGCAGCTGTCTGTCCTGTCACACCAATGTAAGTGTTCCTTCCTTGGGCATCTGCCTGTGAGCAAAGCAAACCCCTAAAACTCACCCTGAGATAACAGTTTGAGTCTTAGGGGTTTTGTCTTGTACTTTCATTCAAGTCTTTTGCTGTTGCTTCCTTCTTGTGACTTATGAACAGCTCCAGGTACTGCCTGACCTTACTGGAGGTGAAAGTTGAGACAGGAAATATCCAGGTGGCCTCTGCTTTCTTCCTCTCTAATTCCTGTGCACTGGTTCTCTCTATCTTTCTGCTATGTCTTTTCTCTACCCCTCTATTTTTTCCCCTCCTTCAGCCTTTCCCCCGTTTCTGTCCTTGTGCTGGGCTCTTTGGCTGGATAGGAGAATGGGCACAATCTGCCCCTGTGTCCAGGGGTTGTAAGGGTACCCCACCGGTGTCTGACAGAACTCAGAGGAAGCAGTTTAATGGCTCCGTCTTCCAGGAGGGTTCCTGACTTTGTTATGCAGAGCTCTCACTGTGGCCATGACTTATAACATTTGCAATCCTCCGTTTGCCAGGAGACATCATAGCACCATCCCTGACCTGTGGAGATCTTTGCCCACAAGTGGACTTAGCCTGTCTCTTGGGAGAGCACTGCTGGGCAAAACAGATGCATGGCCCTGACAGTAGCCTGTGAAGAGCTGTGTTGCAAACAGGGACACATTTCACACCCCACACCTTCTGCCAAAACCTCTCCCACACCAGTCTGGCTTCCCCAGGGGATATCTAGGGTAGTTTGTACTTTGAAAAGAAAATAACAGACACCCCAGGCTGTGCACACAAGTTTCTAAAGGGAAATTTGGAAGAATGTTCATTATGCTATTTAATTCTCACTGGTGTGCTGGGTATGAGAAGGAAGAGGGGAGAAGAATGAACACAGACTATGTCAGGCAGCATAGCTTTGAGTTACAGCCAGCTATCCAGAATGAGCCTTTTTCTCCAATTCTTAAATAAGAAATGTTATGCAGTGGCTCAGAACCACCACTGATAATTAATCATGCGAAGCAAACTGTGACATGAAGATGAGGTACTAAAATGACAACTGTTCTGGCATTGGTGGTGTATGACTATCAATGCTGAAGATAAATCTGTATGGAAACAGCAGCCCCAGCACTGCAAACAGCACTGTTGGGATTCCTACTGTCTGCCTCCCTATGCCTAACAGAAGTGCCCTCCACCTTGGTGAAATTAAAAAGCTGCCTAGGCTAGATTTTCACTAGGTTAGCGAAATAAAAAGGATTTTGCAGAGAGCTTTCTCTGCAAAGCAGAGAACATTAGTAGGGCACATGAAATGGGGGAAGAGCTGGAGGCAGCACATAGCTGGTCATTGTGCAGTTCACAGCATCCAGCAGCTTGAGCTGCAGCAGACACTGTTTGGAAAGACAGAAGGACCAATCCCAAATCCATTATTCCCAAATCATGCCCTGAAATCTGCAAGGCCACATGATGAATGATACTGGGGACATTTCTCCTGCCTGGCCCCCTGTCTCAGCTGTTTAAATCTCAGCTGTTTAACAGCCTGGCACAGGCAGTCCTGCTCACCTAGGGGGGGAGGTGGCACATAAACACCAGCTCAGTGAAACAGCTCTCATCAATGCTGGGTTTCATCACAACACCCTGGTAATTAACAGCCAGTGCTTTTTTTGTTTGTTTCTAGCCTATACATTATTTCTACTCCCACTTGCTCCATCTCTCATCACCACAAGGGTTAAACTGTCCCAGCAGGCCATGAGCCTCCCTCTCCACACTGCACTGATTCAAACCTTTCCCTGCAGATACATCCCCACAAATTACAAAAGAAATGCCTTTTTTCAGGCTCTATTAACTGATTTTGAGAAAGAGTAAAGAAACAGTTGAAAAAGCAGTGATTTATATGATCAAAGCACAGGGGCAACCCACATGCAAAGAGCTGCTTCTTAATTCTTCCTAGAGTGAGTTAGAGGTAAAGACACAGCAGTACACAAAAAGCAGCCCTTCCCTTTTGGTCCCTACTGTTTTAAAGCCTGTGTGCTATTCAGGAGGTCTGTCTCTTTCAGAACCCAAATGGTTTAGTACTTCAGATACCACTGGGTCATTTCTATTTATGGAGATCAAAAATCTCACCTCTAGGTTGTAAGAGTGGAGGACAAAACAGAACCTAAAGAGAGCCTGGTCACTGCATTCTGGGCCTGGAGGCTACTTTCCCTCCACTGCAGGTCCTTGCAGCCCCAAAGTAACCCGACAACTGCTGCTGTCTAGGCACAAGGGGAGGAGGAGAGGGGTGCAGTGGGAAGAATGAAGATTACTATGTCCAGCAGCAACTGTCAGTCTTGCATGTTCATCCCCAGCAGCAGCTGGATGTCACACTACACAGGGTACAAAGGGGAAGACAGTCACTAATCTTGTCACTTGACATCTTAAGCTAAGTAACATTAAAAACAGGTCATTCCTCTTCCCTAGGCTTTGATCAGATTGACCCCGCTCATGACACCAAGACTGATTTCTAGTCAAGTCACCAGACTGATATTTGGGCTCGTGTTCTTTCTGACTCTTGGCTATGCAGCTGGAGATGGGAACATATGTCCTGCAAGCTTAGAGGCAGAGCAAATTTAGTGAGTGGCACTTTCTCAACCAAAGGTTATAATATTCCTTTCCTGTTTTACGTACCTTAGCTCCCAAAGGAGCTAAGCTAACTTGTCTCTCTTTTGCTCTGCCTTCACTTTCGGCTCAGAGTTCTGGGTTCCCTCACAGCAAAATCCCTGTTCCAAATCAGAAATGCTGCTGTGGTGTGGGCCATGACTGTATCTGCCCTTACATTTTTGATTCTGTGGGGAGCATTTCCTCAGTGCATGTAGGTGCCTCAAAAATAGTTTTGACTATCCAGGCTGAGATGAGAATGGTTTGACTTCCAGCCAAAATGAGGGTCTTGTGATCCAAAAGGACTGTGTTTGGGGGCCTGCCAAATCAGCAAATGATCTGCTATAAAGCATCGAGACAGAGTTGGCTGCACATACAGGCAGCACAGTCATTCATTGAAAGCTGTAGACATACTCCATTGCAGCAGGGAGACCAGTCAGCACAAGGATGAATGGTTAGGAATCAATGCCACCAGCATTCTTGAGGAAATCGGGCTTTATGTGGAGCAGCAGGTTCCAGTTCCTAGAAGCTGCAGGGGTGTAACTGATGGTTTTGTACCATTTTGCTGGTATTTTGCCTGGTAGCTGTGTCCTCCCCCTGGCTGTGCAGCAGAACAGAGGTCAGATTTAACTCTGCTTTCATTCACATGTGCGATTCCCTGCTGAAAGGTTGCCTTCTTGGGGCATTGCTTGGCCAAAATCCCCTTTCTTCAAAAGTGCTGCTTCATCCTGAGGTGTTACAGGAAGGGAGCAGGAATGCCACCACCAGCACCAGGGGAGCTGCATGGGCACTCACCTGCTGCCTGGGCAAGCCCAAAGAGCATGGTGCAGAGAAGGCAGAAGGTGGCAGCTCAGGATAGCAACAAACTGATTATAAACAAGATTTGCAGTGCACATAGACAGCCCTGACAGGGACCTGGCTTTGCTTTTCAACAGCAGAAAGTTCTTCCATAGGAAAGTTCTTTCATAATATACTAAAAAGATCAAGTCCAAACTATGCATTCTGAAGTAATACTCCCTAATTATGCACGTGAAATTAGATATTTAAAAGAGGAATTTTCAGCTATTATAAATATAGCAAATAGCATGCTTGGGAAAATGAAACAGGCTGTGATCAAAGATAAGCTTGACACATTAAAACAAGCCTCAGTCTTACCCCTTGATCCTGTGTATAAGCAGATAGTAAAATGCGGCTATTGAACCATGCCAGGGTATGAAAACAAGATTGTCACATCTCGGTTAGTCACCTCTCCTTTTGCTACAGAAGCTGCCTGAATTGGTTGCCAGAGATACACACATAAACAGAGCAGACTTCTGTCTTCCTCTGAACAACAAGACGGCTCAGTTGGTTGCTACTGCAGCATCCAGAAAGTCCTAATGGCAAGGGCATTAGTGAGGTCTGTTTGTGATGAGGGGTACAGAGAAACAGAGGGAAAGCTGCAGAAGCTGAACTAAGCAGACCCTGCAATGCTGTTTTTTGGTGCTTTCAAAAGGTGTTGCCCCTTTTTCAGTGCAGTCTTTGCTCACGTTTCTCAGATGACCCTTGGCTGACTTATTCTTGAAGCAGCAGTGCCTTCTCAGATCCTCAGATCTTCATCATCCTGCAGATTTAAAGCACTTTCCCCCATCTGAAAGAAATTCATCAGCGTAAGCTCGTCTGCCAGCTGAGACGGTGTCTCCCTTTGGATGCATTTCAGACTGAGCTGCCACAGCTGTGCAGCACAGCACACACTGGCAAACACCTGCTGCTGAGAGAGCCACAGCCGAGTATGAGAACATCAGCAGGCTCTCTGTGTATGTGAGGGTCACACACCACAGCAAGGTGTCTTACAATGTAAGTGGCCAATGTGCCAAACAATGTTGTACATTGTAAGTGGTCAATGGGCTAGCAAGCAAAAAGTCGCCTGACTTCTTCTTATCCAGGAGGGAAGCATCAATGACCTCCAGGAGAGAGCACATTCTGTAGGAAAAAAAGAAGAGTTAAGTCAGGGAATCCAGCTAGCCCTGTTCTGTGCCCTGTTCCATCTTTCAGTCTGGGCTTTCTGAGAGACACAGGCTACTAGGATCCATTCTTTTATTCTCTGTATGCCTCAGACAAGTTCAACCTTGCAAGCTGATTGTATCCCACCTTGCCTTCTGCCTTTGCAACCCCTCTAGGCAGAAATACCCTGTGTGAATGTTGTCCTTTACAAGTTCTTCTGTCTTGACACTCTCATTTCAGACAAGAGTATCGCCCATGGACTGGAGCAAAACCATCCAAGCCTATAAAGTCAAAGCAAGGCTTCATTATCCCAGAAGACCATTTTGTTCAAGAGACAAGCTACAAGGCAGACTTTAAGGTAATTAGCAGTTTTTAAAAATCCTAAAGTCAATGTGAATAATACCCAAAGTACCCATCAGGAACTCCTCATATTTGATCACTGTGGTGCATGTAGGATAAAGCCACCTCCTCGTTGACAACTGTTTTGTCACTGCCCATTAAGTAATGTGGCCATCCCTTGCCTTCAGAAAGACATGCTAGACAATGTCACACTGTAACTGATTAAAATTCAACCCAGGACAAAGATTTTAAACTGCATGACAGAAAGTTCAAGATTTATGATTCCCTCAGTTGGGTACCTTATGTACAAGTTGTGTGTCATCACCTCTGTGTGTAAGGTGCCATTAACACCTTTTGCACTAACTTGGAGCAGTCAGTGTGGACTAGCACTAGGGCTGCAGTGAGATTCAGCCTCTGGGCACAGGTGTTTGCCTGGGAATCTTTGCAGATCACTGCCTAAGGAACAGCACCTGCCCAGACAGCACAAAACTCCCCCTTGCTGGTGTGGGCAGAAGCTCTGTGTGCCCCCGCTACGAATGCCAAGGAGGACATGGCTGTGATGAACAGACAAACTGCACAGCTCTGACACTTGGGATTTTCCTGGGGGTTTCTACAGTTTTTTTCTGTGAGTTTTTATATACCAGCAAAGATAAATTTCTTGCTGTGAAATACATGTGCTACTGAAAATCCCATGAGGAAACATTCTGTGCTCAGCATTTTCCCTGACAGGGCCGCCCCCCACACTCTCCATCCGCAGAAGAAAGGAAAGTGTACACTGACAAGGCTCTGTTTTAGCTGCTTTTTGCATTAGACCACCAAAGAGAGCAACACCTCCCAGCCAATTACAAGAATTGTTCACAGACTGCACTGAATGATTCAAAACACAGAGCCAGGGCCGGGGCTGAACTCCCCAGCTGCAGCGTGCTGTGCCAATAGAGGTAACAGCAGCTACTCCAGGGCCACATGTGAAAAGTAAATCTTTGCCTTGGAGGAGACAAGGAAGAAGTGTTTAATCAGCAGACAGTCAAGTGCCTCCTCCGCAGAGGACTGCTGGCACGCTGCTGCAACAAGGCTCAGGATGGGTATAGCCAGCTCTGCTGAAAGTGGGACAGTGACCTCAGGCAAAACAGAATTTGCAAACCTCACCAAAACTTCCTCCTTGCTCTGAATAGTCTGGGCTGTTTACTGAGGTGCAGCGATGAGGATAGACCTTGCATTTAACCCTCAAACCTTTGACCCTTGTTAATTTTATTTTGCATTTTGACCCTGACAGTCAGGGAGTCAAAATACAGTGTTTTCCAATTTGTCAAAGAGGATGCAAAGAAGGGGGTCCTAGATAAACCCCTGAAGGTCCCTATCCCAGTTCTCGAGGAAGGGAAAGAGAAGACTAGAATCCTAGACACAAACGCATGCTACCAAGGACACTGCACGCTGAACCATGCAAGCAAAGGTCCCATGTCCTGGAGCCCCAGGGCACCATCACAGTCTCTCTATCAGACAGCATGGCAAAGGTGTAGTCAGGAATGAAGACAGTGCCAAGGAGCCACCAGTCCAAAGAGAAGTCAGACTTTCCCTGGTTCACACCTGGCCGTTAGGACTTTCCCTCTTACCTGAAGCCCCTGGCTTTGTCAGACATGTGGGAATCAGGTTTATGGTATGTCCTGACAGCCTACATGTAGGACTCAGGCTGCTGGCTCTCCCCAGACACTGAGCTATGCATATGCTGTTTGTGACATCTCACTTGTTCCTTAGTGTGTCAGATGCATCCCCAGAGGAATGGAAACATCCGTGAATGATGAAACAACATTAACAGAGATCAATAGCTTTCCCAGTTTCCCTATATTCTTTGCCTGTAGTGTTGCATTTCTCTCTCTGCTTGGATGGTGCCATCAGCATACCTAGCAGAGCTTTTGACCTTTTCACGTTTTATGGCCAGATTCACCCCAAGTCCTGGGCTGGATGCACATCTATAGCCAGTCCTATATAAAATACTTCGAGTTTTCAGCATTAGGGATGACAGAAGCATCCAGGTGTCCTTCATGCTTCAGTACAACTACAGGGACTGCATATTGCATGAAATTCTGATTCCACACACATCAGAGCAAGCAACCGCTATCATCTCTGCCTTTCCTCCAGGCATGAGAAGTTTATATCCTTATCCAAGTCCTTGCAGTTTAACAGCCTGGCATGTCCAGTAACCAGTTTTTCTCCTTTGGGTCCTCCAGGTCTGCAGCTCTATTCAGAGCAGACATAGACTGTGGCCCCTTAAAGCATTACAACGGAACATTTTGATGGAGCCTGGATGGCATTCCCCAGAAACTTAAGGACCAGACACACACCATTGTAGTTCCTCTTACTTAAACCCAGCACCCATCCAGTAGTGAATTTGTTGTGATGCTTGTAGAGTGTTTGCCAGCAGGGCTCTGTGAAGAGGCAGCTCTTCATCTTGCAGAAGCTGGGTCCAGCCAAGGTCTGCCCAGTCATGGTTATCCCCATCACACCACACACCTCAAGGTCCAAGGGCTGGGTAACAGCCAAGCCCCTCCTCACTGGCCCAGCATCACACCTGCCCTTGAATCACCCTGTACAGCAATCTCACTGATGCCCAGCCACAGGCTAACACCTGGGTAGTGGTTGCAGGGAGAGCAGATGGATCCTCACAACACCCCAGGCCCCTCAAACTCTCTAGACATCTGTATCCTGTGTCACACTAATGCTTTTCTCTCTTCCTCACCCCACTAGATCCCAGAGGTGAAGACCAGGTTCTCGCCCAACCCTTCTGCTGTTTTCCAGGCGCCATCACGGATCCTCAACGTGTGAACCTGGACCCTCCTCACACCCAGGCAGCTTAAGACGCGGAGTTTCTGTTAAGATGTATCACTATGCAATTTTCATGAGGAGTGTTAAGATCAAAGAACTGGTGTTATCAATAGCAGCTCCAGTGATTAATGATAGGCACACACACTTTCTGTTAACACAACAAACCGCAAAAAGCTTGGTTCAGAACTGGCAAACACACTGCGAGGAGTGACCTAGTTTTTCACAGGGGCGGGTTCATTACTATGCCAGCTGGCGTCACATTAGGAGATTGACTTTGGGCAGCAAAGGCAGGATTGCAGGCAACATCCCTACTCAGAAATACACAGGGTAGGAGGGAAAACAATTGTAAGCAGGATGGATAATTAAAACCCAAACCAGTTTTATTTAGCAACACCCTCTAAGTAGGCCACTGAAAGACAGGGAGTAGTCTGGCTGACTTCTGAGCTTCTTGAGGGGTTTTAGGAGTAGGACCTCAAATGGCATCACCAGAATGCACAGCTTCAAAGGGGCTGGTCTGAACTCCAGAGTTGTTTTAGAAGCCAGAGAAAGCCAATGCCGTTGAACTCTAAAATAAATCTGGCACGTGCAGTGTCTTGGGCCTTTAAGGCTGGGAAGCTGGATATTTCCAAAATTGGAGAGCTGATACAGGAGCAAGAGAGAACTGAGCTCCAGGAGACAGCCCTGACAGCAGTGCACCAGACTGGTTTGGAGAGGAGTGCATGGATACAGCCAGGCACCCACCAGACTCCTCGAGAGGATCTAAGATACTTACGTAATTGTATAGCTGTTAGGGTGACTGTAAATATTGTACATGGGTTTTACCTAAAGCAATTTGTGATCCTTTAATGAAAAGGATATGCTTATACTTTTAATAAATGTTAACTCTTTGCATATGCAAGGTGGAAAGTATTGCCTTGAAATTCCTAAATTATCGCCTGTATATTGGTAATGCTAATGCTAGGAACAACCACAAGCGAATGTTACTTAGAAATTCTTCTTAAAGAAAAATGTAATGTAGAATGTAAGCCATCTGTCATTTTTAAGATAGGCCGTTCCAAGTGTCATTGTTCTGAAGCTGATTTTTTTAGACTGCTGCGCATTTAACTTTTGCTGAGGTACATGTGTTTTAAGAAACCATTTTTTTTAGCCTTTGTTCATCGAGACTTTCTATTTCGATAACTTATGCAATATAATTAGTCTACCGCTTATTTAATGAATTTACTAATTATTTTGGAAAAAAAAATTGAAAAACTTTTACTTTGTGTTTGCAACACATGTGTGTTGTCCAAAACAAAGAGAAACTATCCTCAGACTTGAACAGTGATCAGATATTCATTCATCTGTAATGAAACAGACTTTTAACACAGGAGGATTTTTTCTTAACCTTCTTACTAGCTGAAGTCTAAGGCAAATTTAATGAACTTTGGTGATTCTGCAAACACATATGCATTGCTGATAATTCCCATAAGAACAATTTTTGAGCTGTTGGCATGTGAATTGTACTTGCAATCCATGCAGACAGCATCTCACTGCATTCATTATGTGAGAATTTAATGGTGTTCACTATAGTGGGACCGAACACACCACCAGAATAGGGAACACCTGCAGTAAGCTGCATTTGGCTGGGACAAGGGATGGCTCTTCCCACACTCATCCTTGGAGAAACTTACTGTAATCCCAGTGCTTGCCAAATAATTTTTCCGGAAATTCATTTTTCAGGAAATTCATTTGAAGCATTCAAACTGTGCTAAAAGTTTTGCATGTTAGATGTTTCTAAGAATTCAACCTGCTTGTTTAATCTCTTTATAATGTTTTTAACAGTTTTGTTCAAACAGTTTAAGTTCATTTCAATCCTGGACTTTATTAACAGCAAGGAAAAAAAAAGAAAAAAGGAAATTGTCTATTATCTCTTCTTAATTGACTGTATTTCTTAAATGACCCAGGTTTAAACAAATTGGTAACATAATAAGCTTGTATTTTATCAAATGGACTGGATTTAATTTAATAAATGAAAATGTATTTTGGCTATTGGTTCTCTCCCATTTTTTGTTGTTGTTGTAAAATACAACCCTCAGGTATTCAACCTTGCAATACAATTTGTCACTGCATGACACCAGGGCACACTGGACACCAAGCAAGCCATCGGGAATTCAGAGCCATCAGCAATCAATTCCTTACTCCTGGAGCTGTCCCCCAGGCACAGCCATCAGCAAGGACAGCTTGAAGGCACACTCAGCTGTGGCCCAGCTGCATTCCCTATGAAACACAGAGGTTCGATCCACTTTGATGTAGATGCCATGCTTTGAAGACTCCTTTCTTCAAGTACCCACACTGTGCCCTGTTAATGTTTCACCTGTTTCATTCTGCTGTCTCACATAAATCGCAGGAAAAGGTGATAGCGTTGAATGTTACAAGACCATTGCTTTACAGTTATTCCCAAGAACATTTCAGTCAGTAAAAGTGCTGAAGATAAAACTAGCTTCCCTAGACACTGCAATAACTCTTTTAGCTACACCTCAGAAAACTTCCAGGAGAAAGCCGAAGGCTCACAAGCTGCTGCTCAATGTACATGAGTGACAAACAAGAAGGAAAAGTGAGCAGGTACTTACCACTGTAAGGTCCAGGGTGATGCCACTGACTATCACTGTCTGCAACTTAGCTGATTTTGTATGAAAAATGCCTGCCTCAGCCAAATTGAAAGGTATGACATCAAGTTCCTCCGAAGAAGTCAAATCTATGTGAGTTTTGGAAGCTCCAGGGAGTCGTGATGCCAGGATTGCTTCCAACACTGCTCTCACACTAGTATTTGTCTTCCCAATTGCTCTGGGCCCATGTCCAAGTCCCTCAAGGATTTTTGACTGTGAATCACACTGCAAGTAAGGGTTATTTGATACATAAAGAAATGTCCTTTAAAAAGGAAGGGTTTACACCTGTAACTTTAGAATTTACTGCCTCTAGGGTGACACTGAACCTGCTGACACCTGGCCTGTTGGGATGCTGAAGGTGAGTTTTGTGTCAGGGAGCAGTGAATACCTGCACTGCCACATGCTCAATGTAAGCTTTGGTGTGGGAAATACACCGTTGCTCAGAAGAGTTCTTGTTGTGAACTTGCAAAATTCATAAGTAGCACATTACTGATCTGCTTGCTTTCATAAAACTCATGTTTCTCTCTGCATTGCACTAATTTCTTTGAGAGTGAACAATCAGATGCAAACCTATGACCTCTACCCATGACCTATACCTTGGCCACTGCAGTAATGGCTGATCCTAAGGACCACCCTGGTTTGCTGCAAATGGATTGCTGGTGCCATGCAGCCCACAAAGGCTGTGTTTACTTCCAGGGCAGGAGGTACTTCTGTGGCATTTAGCACTAACACGGAGTTCTGCAGCATTTTCAAAAACAACGACGCGTTACTCTGCTCACAGATACCCACGGCTCCTCCCCATAGGGCGGGGAGAACACAGAAGTTTGGTTAATTCGCTTACGCTTTCGGTTCCTGTCCGTGTTAAGTGCCGGTAGCGCTGGCAGGGGGTGGTGGGGTCTCTGTGGGGGGGCTCTGAGGGGATCTCTGTGAGGCGGTCTCAGAGGGGAATCTCTGACAGGAGATCTCTATGAGGGGGTCTCTGAGGGGAGAGGCTACCCCGTGCCGGGCGCATCGAGGGCGCCGAAGTTGTCGGAGGAGCCGAGGCCCGCCTGAGGGAGGGAGGGAGGAGGCAGCAGTTAGCGGTGAAGGATAGAAGACATCAGTCTGAGAAATAAAAGAAGTCGAGGGAAGCATTTTGGGGTTTTTTTTCCCCGTTTTTTGGAGGGGAGGGGGCTTGGCAGTTTTTTTTTTTTTCTTTTGCCTCTTACCATCCAGCTTCTATTTGATAATAAGTTCAACTAATTTTCCCCAAGTCGAGCCTGTTTTGCCTGTGGCAGTAACCAGTATGCGATGTCCCTGTTTATGTCCCTGTTTTTATCTACTGACTTCGTTGATCTGCCCAGGGCAGTAGTGACATTCCCATCTGTGGCAGCATTTAAAAGACACCTAGATGTGGCACTTGTGGACATGGGTTAACGGTGGGCTTGGCAAGTATTGGACTTGGTGACCTCAGAGGTATTTTCCAAACTTACTCATTCTGTAGTACATTATCCTGACCCACCTGAGGCATGTTACTTTCTCCCGAGTTCTGAGAGTGAGAGCAGCTAGATGGGTGTCTGGCAGCTGGCCAACCTCAACCCACTTTACTTTACAAAAGTCTTCCACACAAACCAATGACTTGCTGTTTAGCAGGCTGCTCTGGAAGATGAAAGGTTGGAGGAGCTCAGCTCCTGGCTTCCCTTCCCCCAGCTTCCAAAACCAGGAGCTTTTTAAAATAACTAGAAAAGGGGAAAATTACCTTTTCCTTCAGATCAATTTCTCAACTACCAATTCTTATCCAGAACTAACTACGACATTCTGAATACACAGAACACAAAAATATCTGTGGATCTGGAGAAACTTTGAGTGACAGTCAAGACAATCCTAGCACAGCTAATAAAAGAATTTATTGTAAACATACGTATATTACACAATTATACAGTATAATACAGATAACATGAAAGATTTAAACACTCAGCATTACAAATAGGGGCAATACTCGTAAAGAGATCTTTTAACTCTTCAGAAAGCCAGAGAAATATACCGTAACATTTCATCACACCGCACCTGTAGCATTCCACAAACACCTGAAGGGATGTGTGAAATTCCACAACCTCTATCTTATCTCCAAGCAATTCCCACAGGAACTTCTCACCAACAAATTTTTCTCCCACCACTATTCAAAATGCAAAGAACTTGTTGCAACAACATTTCCTACATCTGAAGAACTAAACAAATGTCATTTTCTATCTGCTTTTAACAGTTTATTTTTCTTCAGTAAACTTTATATACTAATAATATAGCATCTCCTAGGAGAATAACCTGTGGTTGCTCAGAAATGTAGCAGTAGATCTCCACTACAAGAACCCCATTAAGAACGAGGGGTCTCTACCTGCCTGCTTGAGGGCCAGGTTCAGGACATTTTCTGAAACTCCATTCCTCACAGAAAAGCAGGACACAGGCAAAGAAGCCACAATTTGCAAACAGATGCCCAAAGATGAGCTCCTGCATCCTCAAAAGCTGCTCTGGGTGTTATCAGAATCCCAGAAACAAAGTCAGCAAGACGCAGGGGCTGGAAATGCATGTGTACAGAATCACAGAACATGCTGAGTTGGAAGTGACCCACAAGGATCACCGAGTCCAACTCCTGGCCCTGCACAGGTCACCCCAAGTCACACCACGTGTCTGAGAGCATCGTCCAAATGCTTCTTGAACTCACACAGGTTTGGTGCTGTGCCCACTGCCCTGGGGAGCCTATTCCAGTACCCAACCACCCTCTGGGTGAAGAATCTTTTCCTGATATTCCACCTAAACTTCCTCTAACTGAGCTTCATGCCATTCCCTCTGGTCCTGTCACTGGTCACAAGGGAGGAAACTGGCACCTGCCCCTCGGGAGGAGGCTGAAGACCATAATGAGGTCTCCTCTCAGTCTCCTCCTGGCTGAACAGACCAAGTGACCTCAGCTGCTCTTCCTACAGCTTCCCCCCAGACTCTTCCCTATCCTTGTGGCCCTCCTTTGGATGCTCTCCAAAGCTTAATGTCTTTTTTTATATTGTGGCACCCAAAACTGCACACAGTACTCGAGGTCATTGCATGACTGAGTTTGCCCAAAAGGCTGTTCCCACAGAATGTGCAGGCTATCATGATAGTGACAGGGATTTGAAAATGCCCTTCTCTTTCATATCATAAAGTGTTCAGGGATGCCTGAACACACTGTTCAGGAAAGCCGTACAGACCCCAAGTTCACTACAGCCTACAAAGCAGGGGGCTGCAGTTCCCCAGCTACCTGGATTCCTCCCAAATCAACACTGTGCTGAAACATAATCACTACTGCTCAACTTCATCACACTGACCTCCACTGATAAAGTAATGTCAAGGCTAAGCTGTGCCCTTTCCTTTCACAGGCAATCCTGCACTCAGCTCACCCGAACAAGCCAGGATTAGCTTTTGAATCCAGAGCATCTGTAACGTCCTTCCTAGGGTGCATTTAAGTCCTTCCCTGAATGCTGTTTGGATTTCATCCACTGGTCCGATTTCCTAGATTCACGGGTCAGGTTCTGCCACTCTTTATTTTCAACAGAACTGCAGCTCCCTGTTACCTGTGATGAACTGAGAGGCGCTTTCCGGCAGACCTCAGTTTTATTTAAGGTGGAGAAGACAGGTGGCATCCCATCTGAGGTACACAGTGCTTTCTTCAGTTTAACAACTGCATCAAACTTATACTACTCGCCTTTCAAGTCTGAAACCTCTAACTGAAGCATTTTTCGCAGTTCCTGCACACTACTGTCTGTGTAGTGTGACCATTGCCTGTCTTCTAGCCCCAAAAAAGCACCAAAAGGTAACATTCTGCTCCTACCCCAGGCCAAGAAAGATAACTGTAGTTTAATGTTTATAAAAGGCTTTGTATTGTCAAAGCACGGCACCAACAAGAGCGAGGCCTCAGTACACCCCTGTGAGGTAGGTATCCTGCTCCCCATGTTCAGAGATGGGGAAACTGAGGCACAGAGTGATTAAATCAAAGGCCATGCAGCAGATCAGAGACCCATCTGAGATCAGCGCACTGGAGGTTCTGGCTGTTTGGCCCATGCTCCACCCATGACAGCACTGCCAGACAAAACAAGCATGCTGAAAGCAGACAGTCCCACAGGAGTCCCACCAACTTCACAATGGCTTATTCACACAACCAGCAAGCACCCATGGGGCAGGACAAAAGGGGTGGTGGATGTGGGGTGGTCAGGATGTTGTCAACGAAGCTTTCTTCAGCAAGGTGTTGATAGCCAGGCTGCAGACATGTCTCCCTCACCAGTGGTGTTCCTGAGACAGGTAAGTGCTGGGGTTAGTAGCAGAACTTCTTCCTGCAGTCAAGACATCAGAGGATCTCCCCACGAGCAGCAAATCTTTGATTTTTCAATCCTACCAGGCCTCTCTGTGTTGAACAGAAGTTAAGCCAAAGCCATGCTGCTCCCACAGCTCTTCACAGTTTAGGCTGATACTTAGTGAACACTGCTACAACATTAAGACTTGTACAACACTGCTGGTCATCTGCCCCCAGCACTCTTCAAACCTTCTGGCAGCCTGGGGAGGCACTCGCTGCGCAAGCGAAGCGTTTCAGCCAGCCCAAGCCCAGAAACCCTGAATATCGTCTTTGTTCCTCTCCTTTTCCCATGCAGGACAAGCAGTCAGTCAAATCTTTCCAAGTCTGATTGTGGTTTGTTCATCTTGCTTGAGGATGTGCCAGTCTACCCTTTCCAAGGTGACTACGAAAGGTGGCACCTGACACCTCCTCTAGAGAGGCATGGAATTTGGTTAGGAGACACTTAGCTGAGTAAGCTGCTGACAAACCTACCCAGCCATGTTCTCAGTCACATACATCATGCTCAGGCAGGAATGGCCAAATTCGCTGCTGCCATCAGCCTTCTGCTCCCCCAAATCCACCCCTAATCCACCCACCTACTCACACGGCCCACCTTACAGAGCTGCCTTGGACTTTTCCCATATTCAGAGTGCCAAAGGAAGTGCCCTGCTCACTGCATGGGGAAACCAACTCGTATGTAGACTGCATCAAAAACCATCATTTCTCATCTTAAAAACCAGTTCAGTTTCATCAGCAGAGCCATTTCAGAGGGACCAGGCTTTGGAGTCTCTCACAGCTAGCAACTCGATGCAAACTGACAATGTTTGTTCAGCCACTGAACATACACTTACCAAGTAAACACTGACATTTAACAACTTGATTTGGAACAGAGCATCATTTTGTTGCATTAAGGTGCATCTTTAGTTGGAGGTAACAATCTAGTAGCCCAATGTTATAAATATAATAGTGTCCTACAGAAATACTGGATTTGTCAGCTCAACTTCAGTCATAAATCCACCTTTCCTGTAGCACCTTCTCTGCTCTATTTCATTGCTCCTCATTTAGTATCTTCATATGTTTGTTTGTGAGGAAGTCAAGAAAGGGGATATTACAGATGGCTTTGTGAATATTCATCACTGTGATCTCTCTTGGAGTCCTGCAGGGAATGCATCAGAGATGCTATTATAATACACAAAAATCACATCTCCATAAAGCAGCAAGTCAAAAATAACAATCAAAGCAAAAAAAGATATAAGAGCAGGTGTTAAGAGTAATGCAGGGAAAGCATTATAATATCACAGCAGAAAAAAAGCCACTCAAATGACTGGGGGGAACCTCTTGGGCACTGGACCAGAAAATCAATTACTAAAGTATGAATTCTTGATTTGTATAGCATAATTGTTGTGTATGTAGTTCTATATATAACATATATACATACTTTTTAATATATTATGTAAATATTTATATATTGCATACAAGTGAATATTTAAACTGAGCATTTTCTCATAGTGTTTGGGGTTTTTAAAACCAATTTAAGCTATCCCAAATCATGCTGTTGAACAGAAATAAAAATGTGGCCTAATCATTAGATATTAAAAAGAATTCTTCCCTGTGAGGGTGGTGAGGCCCTGGCACAGGTTACCCAGAGCAGCTGTGGCTGCCCCATCACTGCAAGTGTCCAAGGCCAGGTTGGACGGGGCTTGCAGCAGCCTGGGATAGTGGAAGGTGTCCCTGCCCATGGCAGGGGGTGGAACAAGATGATCTTTAAGGTCCCTTCCAACACAAATAATTTTAAGACTCTATAAAAATCTCTCAGCATTTGAGGCTGAAAAGTGTGTACCAGTAAAAAGAAAGAGATTTATGTTGTTTAGTTCTGGTAGGCCATGGCTAAGTTGTCTGCACAGTAACCTGAGATGGACAATAGTGAGCAGGTCCTTCAAGTGTGGCTCTGCAGAAACAGGTCATCTGCCTCTGAGGCATGGCAACACCAGAGAATCCCGCCTCAGTTTTTAATGTGTATGTTTCCATCCTTTCATACTAGGGAGCCACGAAATGACAAACCCCACTCAAGGCTTGGTTCTTCCCAGAGTATAGTCCATAAATTCCCTCAGTCTCATCGTCTGAGGCACACAAAGCCTGACTAAATTCCCAAAGCCATGACACCCTCAGTGCCGTGGTGGCAAGTGAGCGGTGGCAGAGCGGCCCCTCAGCCGCTCTCAGCACAGAGCGTGCTGTACCTGTTGTGAGGAGCTGTCTGGTACGCCACAGCAAGTGCCTGCCGGAGGATATCACTCATCAGCTGTTCAGTGGCCTGAGACAAGAGACAGTGTTAGAAGGCAGCATGACAAAAAGAGCAAAGGAACTTGCTATTTGCTCAAGTATCAGTGTAAAAGCAGCTGAAATTTTGGCTGGCTTCAATACTCAAATGATCAGCACAGGGAAGTTCAAGACACCTGAGTGAGTTTAATTACTTAAGACCTGAGTTTATTTAACAAAAAGAGACCCAGAAGTGCACAGGGCTCAGGCTGCAACTGCCCAGCCTGCTTTCCCTCCAGACGCACAGAGCTGTACGTGCCCAGCACAAGGATCAAGTGTTCCAGAGCCTGAGATTCCATAAGCATTTCAGGACCCTTCCTCTCACACACCAGAGCTTTTTGTACACGGCAGACTGCAGATATTCTCCTGGGAGCCAGTACCTGCATCCCAGCCTTCTCCCTGTGGTTACCAGGATTGTGACAAGACATCCTCACAGAAAACTCCCAGCCTGGGCAGCCATATGCCCAAGACTTGGCTTAACCAAGGTTCAGTCAAAAGCTAATTAAGGCTCTTGGCTTTCTGTGCTGTATCAAGACCAGAGGAGAGGTTTCTGCAATGTTCAGTGAGGAAAGCTGGCATAACTCTACAATTATAATGGAGCAACCTGATGGCTACAATCTGTGTCTACAAATGGATGTATCTGTATCAGAGTTCCACTATGGCAAGTAACAGGGAGCACAGCAAAGGCTTGAGTGCATGTGCCATCTGGAATCAATTGGCTTTTGTAAAACTCATCTTCTGATAAGCTGCAGTCTATAAAAACAACCCCAGAAATTATCTTTGGCATGAAATACACAGTGCTGCTAGAAATAATCTGTGTTAGCCTTCAGTCCAAGCCCAAGAACTCCAGATCCCTGCTGTTCAAATTTTGGTGCAAAACAATTTCTCTGTTTTTCCAGAAGTGATTATGATAGAGAAATAGCTTCTCACACGTGGCAGAATTGTTACTCTCCACAGGAATTCAGCAGTAGCCCAGCAGAGACAATCTGGGCAAAGTAACTGAGCAGTATTTAGGAAAATACAGCTAACCTTGTATAAAACAATCGAGTCTTACACAATCTGAAAGATTCCCCCCCAGTTCTGAAGAGAAGGACAAAGCAAAGGGTACTTTCAAAATTACAGAATGAGTCAGTATCTTAGTGGTGAAGAGAATTTGCAAATCATTATTCTGTGTTCAAGCCAAGAAATCAGTTAGAAAACTGAAAACCCACACTGAAGTGTATAACCCTCTTTGGGCAGCTATGTATCTATCCATGCAGAAAGACAGACTTTGATTTGATAAATGCATAATAATAAAGATAGTCCCTTTTTTTTTCTAATTGCTGCGTTAATACAATTACAGATAAGCCCTTCCTGTGAAGTAATTTCTTACCTTTAAAATCATATCTTCTATTACGGATGCATAAACATTCTTTTGTACCTCAGCAGGTTGAAAAGAAATCCCTATCTATAAAATACAAGAGAGAAAAAATAATAAGTATATCAAAAAACACGACTCACATTGTACTAGAATTAGATAAGATTAACAGAAAAAACCTCTATTACAAAGGGTAGTTAAAAAAGAAGCAAGTAGACATGCAGAGCTTTCATCAGTATAATCTCAGGCTTAATTAAAAAAAAATCTGGGTAAAATTACCACAGCCTGAAGAAATGCCTCTGAAAGTCAGAAGAAACAAGGGCAGGTTTTAGTTTTTGTTTCAGAAAGTCCACACAAAACCCAGGCTGCACTGGGTATCTTCGGGTTAAGAATGGAAGCTCCATTTTAAAACAGTACATATTTTCAATCCATCTACTCATCACCTTTTCTGCACTCAACTATGGTCACTGAAACCACTTTAAACAGTATTCCTGACATAGGAGTTTCACATCAGAAGAGTGTTTCATCCCTCAGTTTCACTCTCATTGTGCCCGTGCCTTTGTCACCTATGTAGCAAGAGACCAGACACACTGCCAAAGTTTTGTCCCTTGGTGTCAGCACATGAAGTGGGGACAGGGGTCCTTTCTTTCTCCAACAATTGCTCCATACAAACCCTTCCTGCTGCTCTGCTACACTCTTTCCTACAAGCCAAGTCACTTTACTCTTTCTCCTGCAGTGTGACAGAAAACCTTCCTCTCTCCTGCTCTAAACTGAACAGGAGGAAGAAATCCAAGCAGCAGAGAAGTTTGCTGAGTTTTACCACAACCCCTTTTCTGGAACTATTACACAGCATTGGTCCAAGCAACAAATCCATATCTTTCACATGATGGGACAGGAAGAATTCAGTGCTAGTGCTCCTCACCCTGCATTTATCCTTGCTTTTATTTTAGCCTTTAAAGATGGTTTTTCTGTACTAAGCCCTGCAAAACAGCTACTCTGAAGTGAGCTCCCAGCTGGCATTCTTCCCTTTCCCCTGCCAGAACTGGCAGCTGCTTGTCTTGAGTCAGAAGGTCCAATTTTTCCAGAGTATGCATAAAAAACTTCATTAAAAAGTCCAAAGGCCTATATAGATGAAAGAAATGCAACTAAATAAATCTAAGAGCACAGCTAGTTTAACAACAGTTCTAATTAGCTTTATGAGTCACTTATTACCTTCTCAGCAGTGTCCCTCACAAACTCTGATGCAGGCAAGGAAGCCATGTAGAACTTCATCTCTTCTTGTTTCTCTTCCTTTTCTTTCTTAATATTTATTTTTAATGGCTCACTAAAGTTGAGAATATCTACTTCCTCTTCGTGTTCTGGCTCTTGTTTCAGAAATTGCTGTAGTTCCTCCAGTTTTCGGCACAGCTCCTCACCACTGCTGTACGATGAAGGGCATTCTGAAATAGAAGCAATCAATTAAACACAGGATAGGTTATAGAAAGCTGTTTATAAACAGATGCACACTCAGAACATGGTAAGAAATTAAGGTAATTGCAAGTTATTTTTGTAGTGCCTACCGAATATAAGAAGGAACAGAAATGCAAACAGTCATTGAGAGCCTTCTAATTATATCTTCATGACACTCATGGTTCTCTCCCACATCTGCTCCTACACCAATCAAGAAGGCTGCATTTCATACAAAATCAGGCTCATGTCAGTCTCCCAAACATTCTCACAGCTTTTAAAGCTTTTTGGCAACTGGCAAATCAGTCTGATGCTCTTCAACTTGCTTAGAGAAATGGAGCTTTTACATGTAGGCACCATGTAGTGCTAAATCATCTTTTACATTGTGACGAGCATTATCATGCTTCTTAAGAAAAAATCAGAAGACAGGTTGACAGTGGAATGGCAAAAGGGAACCTCTTGTCTGCATGACTGACACAAGCCAGTAAAACCTTCAGTGCAAAGCTATGCAGTAAACAGATTCTACTCTTCAAAGATAAACACAAATACAGTGATTTATATAAAAATATTATAAGGTGGATGCAGGCTTCCTTTCCACCTTCAGCAACTGCAATGCAGAGTCAGACTTTACAATGTATAATCAATTCCAAACACTTCTGTGAAATACCTTAAATCCCTGTATGATCAGAACAGAAAAACCTTCAGCTTTTGGAAAGGGATTACCTGAAGGTGAAACAAGAGAGCTTAACTGAGAAGAATCGATGAAATTAAAGATGTGATTTTAATACATACTGAAATGAACTGCGAGGATCCTAGAGCTACGCTAGTGGAATAATGTAGCAGCTGTAATACAAAGCATGAAGCTTCACAGGAGCCAATTCACCTCACTTTTGGAGGTAAATTAACCCCCACTGAGCTCCACACTGCCACTGCCAGGTTTGGTTTTTTTCTGCTCTGTATCTGAACTCATTCATAGTGTTTGCATGGTAAGTCTTAACAGAGGCTATGCCTACCCAAGGGCAGAAATGTCATTACTCCCTATGCTTACTTTGTGTATCCACTTATAAATGATTACATTGTGGAGCAAGGATCATCTTTCATGAGATTCATCTACACTGAGCCTCCAAGGGCCACAAAACACCAAGAGAACACAAAAAACCAAGAGAAGCCCCAGAAAAACATCAGGACTGATAGGGACAAGGGACAGCCCCACCCGTAGGCCTGCCCTTACCATTTCCAAGTTTTGTTATTCCAGAGTGAATTAAGTGAAAATAAAGAAAGAAGAATCCCCTTCTCCAGATGTGCTTGTACACGGCCCTTAATGAACAGTGTGTGTGGCAGAAAGGAGCTCCCCATCCCTCCACACTCACCTGGCTCGCTGTCTATCTGTGTCAGCACGTCCTCAATGGAGTCCTCCTCGTTGCGCAGGGTCTCGGGGTCAGGGGGAGTGTAGCCATGGCACCGACACCAGTGCACCACATGCTTTGTTTTCAGAGGGGTGATATTGTGAAACCTGGGATGCTTCTCTATGATTTCTTGGAGGATCTTTCTCACTGTCATTGCTCGTTGCCACTGTGACCAATCAAAGAGAAAGCTCATCACAGTGGCTAGAACATTTATGGTTAGCTTACAGCCCAGAACCATAATCCAGGTTGCAAGGGAAAACAAAAAGGAACATGATTTTCTCAGGAGTCAGAGTGACTTCTGACAGGTCATTTAAACCTTGCTGTATCATCCAAAAAAAAAAATCTCAATTAAAGGCACACAAATTTACAGGGGCCTAGTCACATTTGCCTTGACTTGAAATGTTTCATCTCCCAAGTAATACCAATTTCTTGGATGGTGCAAGAAATCCACTACAGTGAAATAATGTTCTTAAAATTTGGTTAAACTCTTTGATCATTTAAGCTGGCAATAGCAGAGGATCTAATACAGTGTTAACATCTTCCCTGAAAAACTCCACAGCAAGATAGCAAAGTTATGAAGAAATAGAGGGAAACCACAATACAAAAGGTCCAGGTTAACTGAAATATTTATCTTTGCTGAACTGATAATCTATTTCAGCACTAACACTGCTTATGTCAGATCCCTCAGTCCTCATCCTACAGAAAGCAGACACAATCCCAGAACAAGATAGATAAAGTCTGTTGGATAAAATTCCCTTGACTATAACATGCCACAGAGGAGAGAGGAGGATAAAGTACTACCAGTTTGAAAAAATTTAGAGCTTTAAAATGCTTCAAAAACCATCTTACTATAAATAAACTGAAAAATGACCTTCAGCATCCTTTCTGCTTGAGAAAGCCTGGATCACTGTCTGAACACAAGTCAGTGCAGCTTGCAGTAAGCAATGCTGCCATTTAAAGTAACAGATTTATTCAGAAAACAAATCAGAAAACAACAAGCAAAGTTTCACAATTCTGAAATGCTTCTTGTGTTCCTAGTGACTGCTTATGAAACACTGGAGGACAGAATTACCTCAGCTGCCCTCCTCTTCCCAATGTTCCAGCTGTAATACTGTTCCACTGAACTGGCACAAAAAGAGCTTACATCCTCACCTAAAAAAAAACACAAAATCAAAAACTCTATTAAATTTTCAGTAAGTGATGTAAGATGAATTCTGGGTTTGATGTTATTTAGCAAAGAGGAAGAGGGAAAATACATTTCATGCTCACAGGCTCAATGACTGCAATCAATTCTTACAAATGCTGTGCTTTTTCCAAGAGAGACTGACACTGGTTTTGGAATGCAAAACCAGCCTCCCTCTTGGTCATACACACAGAATCTGTAGCTATAGGCTGTTTTAAGCCTCTTCTTCCCCCCAAAACTCTATTATGTAGACCTGTAAGTCTGCCTTACTAGTCAAAGTATTTTCCTTTGGAAAACTGGGTATATTTTTTTTTCCAAACAAATTACAACATAAAAATGAAACAACAGTGAAAAGGTTTCCTAGCAAAAGCACAAGAGCTGTATGTACTGAAAGCTTTACTGTGCCTCTCACTCCTTCTCTGCTGCCTCTGCTTGTGAGGGTCTGCTCTACCCAGACTCCAGGACCACTCATTCAAAGTGCATTAGTTACCAGGGAAAGCTGATACATTTTCAGTTATCTACATGAGTAAGAGGAATGAAATAATAAAGTACCACACAAGATCAAAATGTTTCTCTGCAAATTATCCCCTTTTGTTTAAAAAGGAAAGCAAAAACCCCAATAACAGACACATTTCAGTGTTGAGCCGTTACTGTATTTGCCAGCTCGATGAAACCCTAGTTCTAAATTTAAAAAAAAAAGAAAAAAGAAAAGAAAAAAGCAAATCCATTAAGAACAAACCAGGAACAAGAAGACCTACTTGCAGCCATTATGTGAAGAAATATAATCTATTTCTAATGAAAAAAAAAACAGATGAAAGACTTTAACTGCTAACAACATATTTGACTTTACTGGAAGATCCTAATTCGAAGCATCTCAAAATAACCCCTGGGGTAAACTCTCTAGGAGAATGGCTTCATTTCATTCCACCTTTTAATAACTTCGGTGGCTACAGAGCATGCAAGGCATTCTGTTGATACACTGACAATACAGAGCAAAACCTTTTCATTTACTGCTTACTTTTTTCAGCAATTAATGGAACCTTCTTCACTATTGCTGTTAAAAGCTGCTGAATGTTCTCCAAATATTCTATGCTGCAAGGGATAAAAAGAATCACAGTGAAGATTGCTGTTGGAAGCAATGTATCAGATGTAAAAGGTTTCAAAATCACTGCATGGTTTAAAGTCTTTGGCTCCCAGGCATTACAAATAGCAGTGTGAGGATAAACTGTTACACCCCAATCCAGAGAAGGTACTACAAACAGCCCTTCCCCTTGCCATAATGTCCACATCTGAAGGTGCATTTGTCAGGCTGAAGAAACTGAAGACAGACTTGGAGAAAATCCCTGCATTATCTTGCAAGCTGCAACATTACTTAGAGGGGCAACTAGTGCAGGCTGTCCCAGTAGGAAACATGGGAAACTTTGTATTTATGGGACTCGACTTAAGCAGCTAGTTATTAAACTGTCAGGAACTGTATTTTCCAATAGTTATCTTATAACTAGCATAATTTTCAGTGTGTAGTGACTGAAGATTTATTCCTGTCTCTTACACACACTCTTCATCAGGGAAGTGTCTGCAGGGATACACTGAGATAACAAAACTTTACGAAACACAGAGACAAGAAAGTTGGAGGAATCCAGAGCAGAAGAGACATCCTACACACTGCAAGAAATACACAGAGAAAATTCTGCACTCTGAGTTCTGGTGAAAAAACACTAACAAGTACTTGCAAAAGCATCACAAACAAGGCACTGGATTTTACAGCAACCAGTGATTGAATACCCATTATTATTTAATTCTAATTCTGAAGCAAAGCAGCCCTCATGCTAAGTAATTACACAAGTATATGAGCATAACAAGACTTGAGAGTCCAGTAGGTGGACAGTTCTACTTATTTCAGCTGCCCCTTTTCAGAGCTGCACTTCACTGAGCAGTGCAACCTAAGGACATGCAATGGCAATGGGACTTTTACAAGCAGAGGATGAGAAAGAGATTTTAGCAGCTTGTGATTTTAACAAAGCCCAAAACAACTGCAAATCTTCAAATAATGTTTCCCCTTTCATGAACCGTGCATACAAATCCATTCACAAACAAAACACTGTCTGAAACAAATGCCACCCAACAGGATTAGTACAGATACAGCAGTGTATGGGACAGATTTTATAATGCACTTCTAGGTCAAAGTAACACTGCTGCACGCATCCCTAGAACCACCTCCATTCCCCCAGCACTTCAAAGATCAGAAATCCTTATAGAGAAATGAACAATTACTTGATAATGTAATTCCCAAGTTCAGAGCTCTCTTCTGTTTTAACTGCTGCTTGGCCTTCTTGGGTACCCACAGAACTGCAGTTTTGTCCTGTTGAATCAGGCTCCATCTTAACTTCAAAGAAAACAGAACACATTTTAAGACAGAAAGTACAGCCAGCTTGATAAAAGTACCAGACAGTCTTGTGAGATCTCCTCCAGTAAGACTAAAGGTCTTACATAACATCCCTTCATTTATTGTTTGCATTCTCAACGCTAAGCATGAACACATCTGACCTTGAATTTTGCTGAAAGAGACCTACCAGAACATGTTCCCCACACAAATCTGCACATGCTCACATCTTATCCTTGTCAGAAAACCTGCATAATCAATTGCTGCTGTTTTACATATGACTGCCTGATCTACACTGAACTGCCTGGCCAACCTGCAAACAAAGAGCTGGATAGAAAGCTACCAAGTTTTAGCAAGAAGTGACATTTCAAAGTGACAACTTTTTTGAAGGCATCACTGATTCTGATATGTGAACTTTCTCACGTCTAGGACAGAACTCTGGTGAGACAGAAGCAGTGAGAGATGTGCTGAACCCAAATAACCAGACAGTCTGGTCACACAGCTGGGATGGAGAGAGACATGACAGTTCTGTCAGAACTGGACTTCAGGTGTGTTAGCTCTGCCCCATGCTTTATTCTGGGAAGGACTGTATCCCTTTCCCCCGTGTGCACAGGGACACATGCTGTCTGCATCTAGTGCTGCTGGAAAACAGCCTCCAGTACATCTGGCTGAGAACAGCAGGATCTGGGGTTGAATACTTGCTGCTCATAGCAATTCTGCAAATATGGACTGAAACAATGAGTTTTTAAGGTACTCCTTGTAGCTTTCTAGAACATTCTCATTTCTCTCCATACTCATCTACGCTGCGGGATTTGTTGAGGGGGAAGTCACTGTTAAATTCCTACTCCCCAGGTGTCATTTTAACTTGATTTAAACTCTACTAATAATGGAAATAAAAGAACTCAGAGTCATGGAGTCTGCTTTAATAGTCAGGCCACTTGCATAAAGCAGCATCAGCTTTTTTTTACTACTTATCTTACTAAGAAATCCCTTTTTACCTTTGGCAATGGATGCCATGCAGGGACTTGGGACAACTGTACTTGCTGCTGTGACTGCTGAAACTTTGCTGGTAGAAAGTGACTGTAGCACTGCAGATGAACAGAAAAAAAAAAAAGGGAGGAGGGCAACAAAGAAGACAATCAAATTTTATACACTGCAACAAATTAACATTTTCAGAAGCAACATACTCTTTTTGCAGCACAAAGTTTAGAGATGAATTCCTTGCTACAATTTCTTCTATCTCTACCTCGGACCATGTATGCCAACAGTGACCAAGTGCTACCCTGTGTCAAAGGAGATTTTCAAACACCATCTGTCATCCTCCTCTGCCCTTTACCTTTGTTCATAGGCATGAGTATTGTCTGAACACCTCCAGAAGCTGTGTTTACACCGAGCTGTTTAAGCTGGCTGGGAACTGTCAGAACAGCCTGCTGTGGACTAGACTGATTTGAGTGGATTTTTAGCAACCCTGCAAGAAGAACGGAAGACAAAATGTTAAATAAAACACACCAGTTAGTTTTTCTCCAGCTACTTCTCTCCCTTTTTGCTTGAAGCAGGATGGCATGTAACCTAGCACTGCCACCCTCTTAACAAGCCACAGCTGGGTGAGCTGTCAGGGTGAGTTTCCACTGACACAAGTGATGGCTCAAACGCTGTAGTGCTGCATCGCAGTGTGCACACTCTTACATGCTGCACAGCACTCTGAGAGTTGTAAAGCAAATCTCCTCATTACCCAAGGAATCCTAAGCAAAAGTTGATGCAACAAACCTTTTAACTGAAGCAGGCTCAGCAGAGTAAAACACTCTTGTCAGGACCAGACCTTGTTCTCAAGGCTGTGGTAAGCCAGTGAACTACAGCTCTGTTGTACTCACACAGCTGCTCTCAGGGAGGTATCCCAGTGCCACTCACACCTCTGCAGTTCAGCTTAGCAGCATCCACTGCAGTCAGCACAGCACAATCAACCCTGTTCAAACTATGGGACAAGCCCAAGGCTGCTGTGCAGCAGGTCTGACAAAGGACACACCTGAACTGAGTGTTGTGAGTCTCTCTGCAATGGGCACTGAACACACCCTTAAGGATGGCTAACCTTTCATTAGTTCATTAAACTGGAGACTGAACTAAATCCCTAATTTTAGTCAAGGCCAAAAGAGCAAGCAGAACATTCAGATATTAACAGCATTATCAATGGCAGCACTCAGTAACTTCAGGAGAAATCAGCATGACTCCACGCTGTGCCACAGTCCCGTGGGTGAGGAGTGCTCATCACCTGTCTGCCAGCTCTCTCCCGCACAAGGAGATCTCGTCACCTTCTGATGACACCCCCAGGCACCACAGCCAGCACTCTAACACTGTGACTTGGGCCTCTGCCCATCCTTTCTACTGGTAAACTGGCTATTTTCCCTGGAATTGTATTCAATCTTTTGATTGAATAGCTAACTTTTCTTCAGATTGTGGAAATTTAGCAGGCTTCTATTTTAAAACATTGACAACAATGTTTCACCATGGCAATTTTGTAACTATGATTTGTTTTGATAGTAGTAGTAGTAGTAGCAGTACTGAAACCCTTGAAGTTGCCTTCCAAGTATTAAACATGCAAGTTCTGGTGAAGATGCCTTGGTTTTTAAGGATGCCAGCCCTGGTCAGTTAGGCTTTCACCTCCAGGCAAGGCTCACCTAGTGCTACCCATTCCTTTGTGTGGGACACACTGATGTGTCAGGCTAGGACAGCAGGGGGCCCAGCAGCAAGGCTGTTAAGAAGGGACCTTTTCAACAAACCCCATCAGCCTGGTGGATGGGAGACATTGCTTGATACAAAACAAGGGAAAGTTTGAAATGATTTTCAAAACATTGCCTTTAAAAGTGTTCAGAATTTTAACAGTTCTTGAGTTTTTCTTTGTTATTACATTGAAATAACTGTTTTATAGCCACTGTTCCTTCTGAGATTCTTGAAGAAAGAGTTTTCTACAATGAAGTCAATACCTCAGGTTAATAAAAACCCCGAAAACAAAATCTAGACAGCATTCTCACACGTAAATGGGAGTTTTAATCTGAAAGCTATTTAGTATGGCTTATTTCCTCCAAAAAACCCCACCTGGCTGCTTTCCTTGCAAAGAGGAAAAGACTGAATTGCTTCCTGCAGGATTCTGTCAGTCTTAGCAGTCTACTGTTTATTTTCAAGCTCTGGGTACAATATACTCATGAGAGAGGAGAAGTTTAAGTCTGACTAGAGAGGAAACAAGATGAGCTGCTTCAAAAAGACACTGTCAGATGAGCTCAGTGTCACTTACTTTCTCTTCTCTGTATTCTTACTCTGCTTTCACTTCACAAGAAACCACTTCAAGTGAACAGAACATGCCAGCAGGTAAATTAATCTAAACAAAAATTTCCAGTTTTAACTCATAACGCTCAGACCTGCTGTATTTGCTCTCCCTGACACGAAAGATGCTGCAAATACAATAAAACTAAATAAGGAGAACGCCCCTTCACTTAAGGGCAGTCCAATTTAATTACCTCTTTTTTTATTAACTTGAATCATCCAGATCCAGCCTACTTCACTGTACTCAATGAATTCTGACTTCAAAGGCTCCAGTTCCCTCTAATCAACATCTCTCTACTCTTCAATCCCAACAGAGCAGATGCAAAGCCTCAGAGACAAATTCTGCCCATTCTCTGTGTACAGTGGAGTTTCACAAATGAATCAAGTCTGTAGTACTGCTGGTATCTTGATAGTGACACACTCTGCTCCTGACAGGCAAAATGCATCTTCTAGTGAAAACCTGGCATGAAAACTAAAATCCCTCTCCAATACCAAAGGGCAACTTGTGCTGTTATTTGTAACAGATACAGTCAATGCCAAAAGGATGCCAAATTATTAGAAGTTTCCTTGGCTAAGCCAAAAGTTATGCTAATAAGATGTTTTAGAAAGCATGACTTTCACACACTTGCAAATGCAGGTGACTAAATTCTTCCACTTACAGTGAACACATGTACAGAACTCACACCTGTATTCTGACTTTCTCTAGGAAAGATGTGAAGGGAATTTAATACCTGATACTGTAGCTTTCCCCGTCACTGACGTTGCTGTAGTCATCAAGGAAGCAACACTTACAACACTGGAAGTCACAGTCTTGTTCACTACTGATGAAGTAGACTGGCTCTGGCTTACACAGATTTGGTGCTGCTGTCCAAGTGTCTTTGCTGCAGGAGTTCCAGAAGATGATGAACTGGAAGCTGCATTATCTGTTTGCTGCATAAGAGGCAGAGAGGGATAATAAAGCCCTTTTCATGTCACAGGTGATTCAAAAATAAGCACAAGAAGGTAATATAAGTAATAAAAGTAGCAAGCTCAAATTTTTATCTATCGATTGGAAGCAAAAGATTCTCAAGCTCATATCCAAAAGCCCACACACAATGATGGCACATACAGAACGGAGGCTGTGGCAGCATGGCATCAAATCTCCACAGGCATTTGGGAGGCTCAGATTAGGGGCTCATAAAAAAAACCAGGCTCAGAGTGAATTCCATACTCTTCATTTTGCTGCCTCCTCCCCTCTCCATACACTGCAGCTCTCCAGGTAGACAGCCTGCATCAGTTGGATCCATGGCTGCATCCACTCACAAGAGCATTCACTTTAGGAACACAAATGTTCCATATCCTGCCTTGCTCCCTCCCAGGCTGCAGTGCCACAGCTGCCCTGGGCTGGAGAGCAGTGACAGCCCTGGGCCAGGGCCAGGGCCTAGCAGCTGCTGCCAGCACCGTGCGGGGGCCATGCCCTCAGCAGCACTCACTGAAAGCTGCTTGGGACAAGGAAGAGCAGACCCTCCAGCAAGCTGACTACAGAGAACACCAACAGGGGAGAGAAGCAGTACAAGTCCTTCCCTGGTACTGTCGTGGCAAGAGTGCAAACATTGTCTGACAGAACACTGGCAGTGCTGTTTCTCACCTGGGCCACCCCATTTGTGGGGAGGGCCACGGCAGGAGCAGCAGCTGTGGTGATGACACCTCCTGATACTCTCAGCACAGTGGTGCCAGGTTTGGACAGCTGGGACGAGGCAGGCACTGATTTTATAGACCCATCTGATATTTTCACCAGTGATGTCTGTCCACTGGAGGCAGCCTTGAGAAAGAATGTGGCATAAGGAAATCAGTATATTAGTTAGGGTTTTAAATTTTAAATCAAAACAGAACAACAACAACAAAACAAACAACAGAGATGCTTTTTATATTACTAGAAAATATTTTCAAAATACTCTTGAAAAAATCAAACTCTGGCAATAATTGCTGGAACAAAATTATCACCTCAGAAATAACTTTGTAAGTGCTGACTGTGCAAATACGTGTCTATCAATCTTGAATTTTGGATTTGAATTTCAGAGACTACTTAGTACTTTCTAAAAGAACCTTTGAGGGGTACCAAACCCAAAGATTTTTAAGAGCTTTAGCAGGGGACTCATTTCTAAAGTTCAAGTGTTCAAGTAGATTTTTGCACCTGGCTCTATTCACTTTTCCAATTCCATTTCACTAAGAAATCCCAGAGCCCATTTACAACCACAAGCTTACACAGATTGCAAGCTGACCCCCTCTGAGAAGAGAAAGCTGGAAATCTGTAGTCTGATGGAAGTGAGCCTTTGAGTGCTTTCCTCACCGTGGTACAGCCAGCACCACAATTGTACAAACCCCCACATCAAACCAAACAACTATGAAAGGAAATGCTCTCAATAATGTGTGCCTGTGGTTCCTGTACTTTATCTGACAAAACTAGTTAGAAACACATCATTGCACATTACCTGTGTAAACAGAGCTGTTTTCTGTCCAGTTATCACCTTTAGGGCTTGTCCTTGTGTGGAAGATGCTCCAACTCCTACACTGCCCTGAACAACTGAAGCTGGAGTCAGCTGCTTCCCAGAGCCCTGAGGTGAAGGCTGGCCAACCAGAAAGGTGCCCTGTTCCAGAAGGAAATCAGGAAGGTCAGCACTTTGAAACACAGTTAAGAGACAACAGAAATCTACCAGTGTCAATAACAGATAAAAGCTGGTGGCTATAATGTAGCCACAACAACATTTCATCTTCTGAAACAAGGCACTGCTAACTACACTGGACACTCCTGCACTAAGAGCTGTATGTAGCCTTCTTGCTGCAGAACACCTTCTGATGGAAGTAGAGCAGGAGAAAAGTCAAGTAAGATCCAGACATCAAGAGTCTGGATGTTACTCTGAAATGTTTCACATTCTGCAGAACCACAGCACATCCACCTAACACCCCTGCAGCCTGAAATGTCAATGTGCTTCCACTTAGATGCTTGTGCCACTGACCTGGGGTGTCTGCTTCAGGATGTAGGATGTATAGGTGAGGTGCTGTGACAAGTTACTGCTTGTGCTTTGGGTTCCCCCTCCTCCTCCTCCTCCTCCACTATTTGTAGAAGAACCAGACTGAAGACCTGTAACCAGAGGAAATGACTTGACCCTTTAGTAATCAGACAGTGCCAGCTGCTAAAGCATCCCTGTATATGCAAGTACTTGAAAAGACTTTGCCATACATTTGGTGCCACATGTTTTGCAGTCAAGTCATGTTATTATTCAGTAAAAAAGAGTTCAGCTGTGCTCTCTTACAGCTCAGCCATGAACAAGAGGAGCTGTTGGGGAGATAAGGAAGGCTGCTGGACAAGCAAAGCTCATTTCAGGCTGTTTTGAACTTTCTATGAAATGAAAATGCTATCCAACAAAAGAACAATCTTTTCATCACTTTTGCAAGTTATGGATCTGCAGCAAAAGCTCTGGAAACACTCTGAACTTCACTGGCTTCTTAATTTTAATTTCACTGGCTGTCAATGCAATTTCATTAACAGAGTAACAGATCATGGATACCAAGCAGGTAATTTGCAGTGACACTTTGATATTGCTGTCACCAGAAGGAACAGCCTGAACAGTTTTGCAGTTTCTCATTAAGAAACAAGGGTAAAAAAAATACTCATGGCTCTGTCATAAATATCACAAGTATCTGATCTTCCTTGCTGCCAATGAGAATATCAAAGTTGGACTGCCCCAGCTGCAGGTATTTCACTGGGAGTTGCATTCACAAGCCCATTAAAAAAAACACCCCCATTTCTGCATTGACAGCACGGCATGAAAAGCAGTGTCACTGAAGACAAAAGCCACGTTTCAGTGGGTGAGATTTCAGCATTAAAAAGCACCACATACGGGTTGTTGTGAATAAGGAAACCCTATTCCATTACTGATTTCCACAGCACTAGGATGCTTTCTAGCAAAAATGCCAAACATATTAATTATGCAGTGATTAGATTATTTAACTCATTAGATTTCCCTGCAAGACTAACTAGCATTATTTGTGGCTCGCAGTATGGCTCCTTGGGGTATCAGCAGCAGTTTTCCTTTCCCAGAAGGGTTCTTGCTGTTGGTGGTGAGGTACAGCTTGGTGCCTGGTGGTAGGTTTGCCAAGTTTGCCAGGTTGGTGGCTGGTAACTGCAGTGTTGCCATTACTAGAAAGAGAGAATAAAAAGGAATAAAACAGCTGCTTGCAGAAAGTAGTATGCACTGAAATCTGCACAGGATGGAAGTACTCAGTGACATGCAACCAGCCCTCAGTAATCCCTACTTAGCTGCTCTAACCACAGATTAACTCCACCAGTGATGCACAGACACTTTTTTAATAGGTCTGGAAACAATCTCTGTGTGCAGTCCCACTTGTGGCTCCAGGCCAGAGCAGCACAGCTTCCTGCAGCCCCAGGCACCACCCCACAGCTTTCCAACAGCCCAGAGCCCCAGCCTGTGCTCAGCTAAAGCAGCTGTGTGCAGATGGAGACAGGGGGCTTCTGCCCATACTCCTGCACCTGTAAACAGTGGGGAAGATGTGGGGATGAAATAGGGACATTTTGGCTCTGGCTGGCTGGATTCATGGGGAAAGGACCATAATGCCAGGCAAAAATGTGAGACCTGGCTCCATGAAAATCTGCAAAGTCTCCTGCACATTCCCCAGTGTATCCATCTGGTCTCCACTCCCACAACAATTTAAAGCACTTGTGCTCCCTTTCTCTCTTAGAGATAATGAATTTAAGTTTTCTTTATTATTAATCTCAGCCTGAATTTTCCTGCAGAGCTCTACTCACTTCCAAGCTTTTCAATCACACACAGTTATTTTGCACTTGAATAAATCATTATAGACCCACCACTAGCTATTAACAAGGTGTAAAATCACTCTACCTGAGCCTTGAGATGTACTTTTCAGAGTCCCTGTGGATGAAACTTGCGCCTTTGTTATAGTCTGCACGGGCTGAGCCACAATTGTCCCTCCACCTCCACTCACGATGGCTTTGGCTACACCTTGAGTCACAACCTGCTTCGAGCCAACAGCCTTTGCCACCGAGGAGCTGGACTTTGCCACAAGGATCTGACCACCACTTATTGCCACCGCTTGTTTCACTGTCGACTGCAGTGCAGAACCAACCGGGACGCCAACAACCTGCAACAAACAGGGATGGGATGGGATGGGACCCTGCTGGCCACAGCCAGCCTGGAAATCCTGGCTGGTGCACGACCCCATCTCCAGACATTTCAGGACATGCCTGGTCACGAACAGCAGCTCTTCATTTAGGAACAAAATTAAATCGGCAAGAGGCCAATCCCAAGTAAAACAATAAACTGTTAAACCCAGCCAGGATCTCAGCGCAACCACAAAAGATTAAGTTCATTCAAATCACAGGGCAATTCCTTTTTTTCTGATTTATAAGCAACAGCTGAATTCCAGATGAAGATAAAGCTTGCCTTGGTACTACAGGCACTACACAGAAGCAGGACACGAATCACTCTGCACACAGGAACCCAGCTACCCATGGTGCTGCCACCTGGGAGTGAGGCAGGAGCAACCCTGCTCCCCTGGGAGAAGCACCAAGGGCTGCAGGAACATCACGAGGCAGCTCCCAGCACCCCAGAGATGCCCTCGTGCCCCGTACCTTGGACTGCATGGTGCCCTCGCCAGTGCTCCCCATGGGTTTCTGCGGGGACAGGGCCAGCATGTGGCTGCCCTTGACGGTGACGTACTGCTGCACCGAGGGCAGCGCCGTGCCCGCCGCCGGCACCACTGCCTGCTGCGGCAGCTCCCCGGGCTCCTGCTTGATTATCACCTGGGCAAGGGAACAAACAGGCACAAGGAAAGCAAACACCTTTAATGCCTTAGGATTTTAGCCTTCATAGTATTCAAATCCTATACTGCATTAGTGTGTAACTCCAAACTCCATATAGAGCGTTAGTACTGTCTTCACATTTTGGTCAGACAAAACAATTCCTCTGGGCCTGAGATCCAAGGACACCCTACAGCCTCAGGCCCTGAAAAGTATAAGCAAAAGTGAATCAGGGAGGAGCAAACTGGGGGTAAATGACTTCATTACATGAAGCTATCATTGGAGGATTAACCCCTGTATGTAAAGGGACCAAACTAGTAACTGTCTCAAAAACTCATAACCATTGGATGTAGCCTCTGGGAGTAGCCTTGGGTGTAGCCTTGGGCATGCCCAAGGTGTATCTATTGAAGGCCTTTAATAAATACCCACTTTATTCTCTTTATCTTGTCTAGCCTCTGCTCTAGGTAGCCACTCCAAGGCATCACCTTCAGCCACTGAAGACGGCTTGTGGAGCAGCCTGTCTGCAGGGAAGGGCAGGCACACTCTGAACTCAGACCTGGTGCTCACCACCACGGGGACTCTAACTCGGCTCCAAGTGAGGGCTGTTCCCACACAGTGTGTGGGGTGGTGTGACAAAGTCACATAGTGACAAGCAGTCCCCATTTCAGAGGTGGTCATGGGAATTACAGAGGCACAGCAATTGCTGGTAGTGTTACAAGTACCACTCATCCTGACAAGGGACTTGGCCACACCTGACTTCTTCAGACCCTGCATCTTGGCGGAGCCACCACACTCTAGAGTTTCAAATTTATGCTCTGAACCTGTTTTCTACTTCTATCCTGCAACGTTACAATCAATACCTATAGACACTATAAAGGATTATAGCTGACATTTACATATTCTCTTGTGTGTATGTTTTATGTTTACCCTGGGATAGCCCTCCATCTAATTCTGAAAGGCAGCAACACAAAAAAGCCTCTTTCAGAGGTTTTTTTCATGTTAGATTAACTGCTAGGAAGCATTCTTTCACCTTTTACTTGGATCACCTAACATTGCCAGAAACAATTTTATATTCCATGTAGTAATATTTAAGGAAACACAGTCAGAAGCAGCAACAGCTGAGATTCACAAATCACTGTTACAATTTTTAAGAAGCTCCTGACAGATCTATTGCAGTTTACTTCTACTGCATCCCACTAAAATACTTTTCAGAATATCAGCCTGAACACAACAGCGATTCAAAAAAGAACCCCAGAAAGGATGGAAGAGGTGATAAAAGGCAGGATCTCAGGTACAGCAGAGCCACAGGGAAAGAAAAGAAAATAAGACACATTTCTGAGAGATGCTATAGAGCCCTTAGCAGCAAGATACATTGGTTCCAGTTAGAGTTTTACAGGCACTGGAGTTCCATGGTTTCTGGCACAAATCAGCATGAAATGACACAACTGGGCTGCCTGTTCCAGCACAAAAGTCAGGAGACATACCTTTGTAAAAGCTCCCAGTCCTCCAGTCACCGATTTGGGGCTTTGCACCTTGGAATGACTCCCGATGGGACAAAGGGGTGGCATGGTGGCAAAAAGAGAATCCTCCTGCTGCAAATAAGAAGACATGGTGCAAACATTAGTGATACGTCCAAGAAAAGAAATAAAACAAGTGACTGCTAATAAAGGGCAGCATGGACCATCTGGGCAGGACAAACTACTTGTGCAAATAAGACATTTCCAAAAATCAGTCAACACTTGAATAAAAGGAGTCAAACTTTCTTAATATAACCCACAAAGCAAATTTTAGTTGGAAAGTTACATCTCCAACAGCAGTTAACCGCTTCTTACCATGTCATACAAAGGCAAAAATATCGACTCATATTCTCTGGTCAATTTTTTATATAAAAGTATTTCACTTAAAATTCAAACAGGCTGAGAGGGCATCTTATCAATGCATACAACTATCTGCTAGGAAGGTGTAATGAAGGTCAAGCCAGACAATGCTCAGCAGTATTCCACGCAAGGACAGAGTCAGTAGGCACAAACTGAAATACAGGAAATGATAAGGAAAACCTTGTTGCTGTTGATGGTGACCAAACAGAGCAACAGGTTGGTCAGAGAGGCTGGGGACTCTTCAGCCTTGAAGATACACAAGAAGCAAGTTACAGAGGGGAAAATTTTTCTCTCAGGAGTTTATGCTCTCCTCTAACTGGAACGATGCAGTGGCACACAATCCTTCCAGACAGAACTCACCATTTGGCAGAAACATCAAACATTAAGTAAAGAACATTTTGTCACCTGCACCTGGCACTTCTGGGTCTGAGGCCAGCAGAGAAGTCATGTGCATTTGAGGGAGTTTGTTACAATTTAATCACTCTCTTTTACAATCAATGTGAACCCCAAAGGTTTTACAATCACCTGACCCATCCTTGAGCTGCGTCATGATCAGAAATCAGGCCCTGCATCTCCTGGCATCTTCCTTGTACTGACACACATGGCTGGCAACATTATTTTTCCCACAGGTTGGCTGTCTGCTCTGGGTCACCACACAACTGCACAACTGGTAGCAAATGGGAGGTGTGAAGACAAGGCCAGAGGCACAACCTGTCCTCCTAACAGCAGCTGCATTTGAGACTGGCTGCAGAAACACAGCCTGAAGTCATTAAAATAAATACAGAAAACTAGCACAACAGTGAAGAAATGAAAAGTGGTAAGTTATGCACAACCTGTAATATCCCACTAAACCATCAGGCATGCTCTTCTCTTTAAAGAAACCCTAAAATTACAGCTTTTCCACCAACCAGAAGACATAAATCAAATTACATTTCTGTTTACAGAAGTGTGATTTTTATGGGTTTTTAAAAATAGCCTCAGTTTTTAATGCAGCCCTGGAAATACAGAATTCAGCTGTTACTAATGACGTGTGCCTATTCTGACTCATTCAAAACTTTTCCAAAAAACTTTTCCAAATCAGTGACAAATAAAGAATAATGAATGATTTTCAACATAGTTAAGAGAAATCCATCTGGGCACACAGGTCTTTAAGATCTGACTAGCCAGCTGCACACCTGACACTGAAAATCCTACTCCAAACTAACTGCTTCAGACAACAGTCTGCATCACCTTTTCCCCAGCAGACACAGGAAACATCTCAGATCCAAATGTGATTTGCTCTCTGCAGGCTGACTGGCAAGCCTTCCCCCAGCATATCTTCTTGCTTTAATACTGAGGCTTGGAGACAGGGAAATGCTCCTGCTTCCAGCAGCACACCCACCAGCTGCTTTCAGAGCCTCGCTGACGCCACTTCCCTGCCAGAAATATCATCCCTAGCACAAGATGAGGCAAAGATTTTATGTGAGACAGTTCAGCTTTGTATCTTCTGGGCTTTGCAGATCAGAAGCATGAACTGTATTTATTGCTGTTTGTTTACACATCCAAATGTTACTCCACTGTTTACACAAACGTTTTTCTAAATGCAGGCAGTTGTAAAACTGCTACATGAGTTATTTTCAGGCTCCTAAGAACAGCTGCTGTACAAAAATAATGAACAGAGTGAAGGTTTTGAGGTAGGCATCTCTGGTTTAATCATACCCTGTGACTAACAAAGTGAAGAAGATCAAAGCCAGCTACAGAAGAGCTTTTTTGAAAGATATAACGTTTGGGGAGCTATGCCCTCCATGGATTTCCTTGCAGAGAAGTAGAAGAGCAGTGCCTTTAACAGACATCTAGCCAAGCCTAATTAGAGCTGCATGAAGTGACACTATCATCTTGTATAACCACCATGTTTTCCTATGGCTCCATCTGTTAGACACAGTAAACCTTCACATGAAATGACAATCCAAAGAACTTGCCTAAGAGCAGAATTTTTAATGCTAAAAAGTCCCATTTAATAGAAAACTAGACTTGAAATGGGAAGTACACACCTAATGAGAATATTACCTTGACAGCTGAGGTGCCAAAACTGCTCCCATGGGTCTTCGACAAAGGAGATCCAGTCCCGTGAGAGGCCTGACAGACACTGCTCAGTTTGCTGGTGGGGCTCCCTGTGCAGCAGGAAATAAAGCAGATGCTGGGTGAGGGCTGGGAGCAGGCCACTGCACACATGAAACCTAACAAGGAACAGGGCATTTCATTTCATCTGCGTTCTCCATCAGCAGGAACTGCCATGGGCACAGAACAGATCCACCACCGAATTTCCACCTGCAGGAACCACGCCCCAGAGAAGGCACTCTACACCCACTGCTCTGTGTGCTGCAAGCCAACTGTCAAGAACCTTCCTGGGTGGCTGAGGATATCAGCTACAGGTGAAATATGTGAAATTAGGACAGATGCAAAGTCCCCTGCTGCCCAGAAGCCCCCTGAACCCACACTAGTCTTGGACACTGGCATGGAGGAAGGCTTGGAGAGGAAAGGAAAAGAAAGGCCACTGAAGGAGGAAAACGAAGTGAGGAGTAACAAGAGCAAGGGACAGAGAGAGAAAGGTAAAGGAAGAAATAGAAACAAGGAATGAAGACATAGAGTCATGTGTGGCAGATGCTCTTGCAAAATTATCAGACTGACACATGTGCCACAGCATTCTTCTGGCCCCCAAGATGGATAGGGGTCCAGTGGTAAACTTACCCTGCATTATCAGCATTGTGGCTGATGCTGTTGGGCTGGTTTGGCAGTTTTGTTTGTTCAAGAGACCCCAAAGCCACAGATTACACACATGAAAGCAAAAAGCCAGTGTCTCATACAGTTGTACTATAATCCACACCTGAGTTTAAAAGTAAATGAGCAGCCATTTCTGAGAATAAGAGCTTTGGCAAGGCTGGCTTTCACGGAGTATGAAGATCTCTCCCCTTTTCTTAAATACAATCTGCAGCCTTATCAAAAGTGCCCCAGTGACTTTTTCTGTAATATACATTACACTCAATCCAGCCTGGCTGCTGTTGCCAAAAAGTCAGTCCCACAGAGCTTCCTGCATCCTCACACAGGGTCTGGTGATGAGGCTCTCTCACAACAAAGTCGTCTGGGGAGGGGATGGTATCAATTTTCTGCTCTGCCACTGATGTGATCTGACTCATACAGGATGCAGGGGAGGCACAGGAGTGCAGGGAGGAAGAGGCAGCAAGCAGTCTTTGCCAGGCCACTCTGCACATCTCCACTGTGGTGAGAAACCACAGCTTTAAAATAACTGCACTTTAACAATAACTGCACTAACACCTGTACATCCCAACGATCTGGTGCATCTGCACATCCTATCCCCCATGGACAAACCTCTATTAGAAGAACCCAAACCATGAGAAATCACTTAGGCAGAGTAGACAGTCAGGCTGGAGGTAAAGAAGAAACAGAAAATAAGAAGCAGAAATCCCCCAACCAATCAAAAAAAACCCAACTAATCACACCCTACTCATGAAACAGCATCAGTGTTACCAAGAAAGCCCCAAAACATACTTAAAAAAATTCAGATACAGCTACACAATTCCTACCAATTACCCTACCAATTCCCTCTGTGATAAAGTTAAAATGAACATGATAGCTGTGTTCCCTCAGATAAAGGGAGGAAGCATTAGTAAAAAGTATTTTTCTGTTTTCCAACTGTGCCCAGCAAACTGTTTGTGTTCCATAGATGCTGCACTCCCTCACTCAGCCCTGGGCATCCTGCTGAGATGCTGGGAAGCACACATACACACACAAACAAGCATGTTTTAAAATAGACAGCAGTTCTTGACCATATTTCACAACAAATAAATTACTTCTGAGGGACCTTTCCTCCACCCCAACACAAAGATTTCTGACTGACTCCTCTATCCATCACCTGTGTCCTGCAATTCAGCCTACACAGTGACCCCAGGCTTTTGTCACCACCGAGGGCATCCAGTTAAGAGGAATCCAAACCAGCTGGAACTGGACCAGGCAGAAGCTGGAAGCAGTAACAAAATCCAGCATGGCTGATCTCCTGGTAACCAGGGTCTCTGCATTTTAACACATCTACTCTGCCCCATACTGTGACCTCAGACTGATCTGCCAGTCACTGTGACCTCTCCACGCTCTTTGCCACATCCACGCCAGCACTGCCACCCATCCACCTGTGCACTTTCTGTCTAAAGCTGTGCAACACAGTCTACATCACCTTCTCCCCTTCCCTTTTCACCTGAAAAGAACAGGTTCTCTTTGAAGAGGTGTCTGTGAATTCAGTTTGGCTTTTACACTGTGCTGTTTCCTAAAGGAAGCAATGCTCAAGTCTGAGATACCCTCAGCCATGCACACAGGCCAGTTGTGCAAACCAGCACCTTCCTCTTCCTCTGCTGAGCACTCCTCCATCTCCACGAACTGAAATGCTGCTGTCACACTGATCATTTCAAAGGGAGAACAAACTTGAAGGGGTAAGACTAAGCCACTGCCTTCTGTGGTCACACTACACACCTGTGCTGGTGGCTGCTGCTCCAACCGTCTGTCCAGGCTTGTCCACAATAATATAGGGGTTATTGAGGACTGAGCCAGCAGAGCCTTGCTTCATGTGCACTGGAGTGGACGTTGGGGTACGAGGTAGCGGAGATGGACTAGGGGTCGATATTGGAGAACCTTAAGAAAAAAAGTCCAATGCTTCTAGCTTGTAAATGTTGTCAGAACATAAAAACATGGCAATAGTAGTACTTTTGAAAATGGCTTAGAAAACGAACGTTTTTTGAGGATGCATTTCCTGGCCTGAGTGAGCTCAGAGGACTTGGAGAAGGAAAGAGGAGACAGAAGGAAAGGAAAAGACACATAAAGCACTACAGCTCATACGTACTCTGGACACGCTCTGCCTGCCAGGACAAGCAGGGCTCAAAGGGAACTTGAGAAGCCATCTGGTCCAGCCCTGAATCCTGAGGGATATTAACTACACTATTCTCACTGCCAAGACCAGTGCACCCAAGGAGATGGAGAAAGAGAGCTGAGCTCTCTTGCCCTTGTGCAGCCCAAGGTACAGGCACTCAAGAGTGAGAACCACGGAATTCCCCTAAAAAGGCTGTGTGGAACAGCCTTAGGCAGCAGCAACACCCAGGTCCTTTCACTACTCTGGCCCCTTCACTGCTGTCACTACAGCAGAAACCCTTGAAATCAATCTGTAAAATGGGCAGCTTCTGCGTAACATGGCCCGGAGAGAGAGAAACTAGAGAAGAAAAAAGCTACACAAAGAGGTAAACAAGAAATTTAGAGAAAAGGACTGGTAAGGAAGTGATCAGAGAAAAGAGACAGCAGCAAACACCAAGCTTCACGTGCCTGTCAATCTGTTTTCTTGGCACTTATTGACAGTTAAAACAGGACATAAATGCTCATAAATAAAATCCCCATGTCTTATAAACTGCTTTGAAATCTGAAAGGGATCTGGTAACCCTTCTCACCAGACAGCAGAACCTTGGAAAAATATTTAGTGGGGAAACATTTAAACGGCAAGGATCAACAAAGAATAGGCCAAGGACTTTAGGAAAGATAGGATGGCGCCTGTAATTCCTGCTTTCTAGGAAGCTTTGGGAAAAGATCAAGAGAAGAGTTTATAAAGAAAGAATAAAGCACTTGGAATAGGTTCAAGTGTAAATCAACCTGAGTACAGTTTTAAGATGTCAAGGAACAATATTAAAATTTAATTAAAAAAACCCCAAAGCAACAAAATCAAAACAAAACAACAAACCAGACACTTAAAAGAAAATTATCTGGGAGCAGATAACCAGAAATCACATGTACTGATAGCTGGTGCTTCATCCTCTCTACCCTGAACACCAGAAAATGAAAAGCTGCAACAGGTCACCTTGCAGCTATTCACAGCATCTGCCAGGTGAGCTGTACATTAATACTTTCTGATGTAAAACATCATTCAGTGACTGGCATCACACCCAGGGGCAGGGAAGGGACCACAAATGAAATGAGCAAAGCAGCACTTTGGCCATGCTTGGTTCAGAAGCTGCCACACTGCCCACTACAGCCAGCTGGCAATTTAATCCAACACAAGGTGGACTTTTGGAAGACAAAGACCAAAGCTGCTCCATCTGATGCAATATGGCAAGCACAAGAGGGTCTATTTGACTCTACAAGGTTAAAACTAATTACTTGCCCAGTAATCAAGAAAAAAATTCTTCTTAATCCATCCAGGCTGTATGAAATTCGGAGGGAGAAGAATGTACTTTCCCACATAAAAATATTCCACATGGAAGATGTGGTTTTGCCTGGGCCTTTCTGTAGGTAGTAGTCCGTTTCAAGACTATCAACGTCATACTTAAAAGCATTCAAGAATAGGGAGAGAACAGCTCTCATCCTGCTTTCCATCTGTTGTGAACCATTTCACACTTGTATATTTTTTTAATAGAACACTAAGAAGTGTGCTTAGCTCCTTATTCTAGAGTTTCCTACTGTCTGATGCTCAAAGACTGGCAGAAAATCAAGGGAAGGGTACAAAACAAGTCCAACTGGTTTACCCTCTTGTTTTCCAGGCGAAGGCACTTGGGTAAGTAAACTAACATTCACCTGATACAATCTTGCAACTCATGGTGATAGGCTGGAAGGATTTTCCTGGTGACTCTGCAGGGCTTGGACTCTGACCTTGAGGCACTATTTTACAGCTAGCTGCAATGGGTTGAAAGGCTGAATTTCCATGAGAGCCAAAGGCAACTTTCTGTGCGGCTAACTTGGTGGGAGTCCGTTCTATCGAGGATGGCAGGGAATAAAACGCGGCATGTCTTTCGGTTTCAGCATTCCCAGAGAATCCTGATCAAAACAGGGAAAAGAACAGAAATACTTCTTAGGCTGACACATCTGATTCCTTACTGTGCTCCTCTATACAAGCACAACTCAAGTATGACAAATACATTCTTGAAAGAAGGAAAGAAAAGCAACCGGTGGGAAGCGTTGAATGGGGAGAAAGTGAGGGAGGGGATTGCTCCTGCACAGGCCTGCTGGATCCATTGGACAAGAAGAATAAAATGATGCCATGCACAGCCTGTTCAGCTGTGGCAGGTGATCAGCCACTTCTTACATATTTCCTTGGAATGCCCTTCCACTGACCAAAAGCTGCCGCTAGTTCCAAGTGTCCTTGGTTAGGCCTCCACAGGACCAAAGCTGGATCTCCTTCGCAGAGAATCTCGCAGTGCGTTTTTTGGAGTAAGAGCTCAAGGAGACCAGAGACTGCCTTTAGAGCTGGGCTATGGAATCCACTTTATTTGGTGTAGAAGGAGATCAATTAATCTGGAGCTGTTGAGAGAAGCCACTGCTTGTCAGTGTAAAAAGGAGGGAGATTTACTTCCTTCTCGTTGGCTATAGCACTGCTCACCTGAAGATGCTACAAATCTTCCTGTTTGAATAAAAAACCTGTGTGTTTAAAATTTGGTTGCGTTTGTCCTTTTTGGCCACAATAAAAAAAACACATTCAAACAGCAGACATTTTCCTTACTGAGCCTGAACACCACCAGGGGCATCACAGTGCCTCTCAGGAAGCACAACCACGCGTGGCACCAGCTTACAGCCACTCCTCAAACACAGGAATGTGGGAATAAATCAAGAAAAGCATCGGATCATGCAGCATCTGACACTATTTTGAAATACAACGTGGCTCTGTCCAGCAGGTTTCTCACGCTAGACTGTAACACACCCCCTTGTACCTCAGCCCAGTTATCCAAGGTCTGTCGTGGGAGCCTTGACATGTAGTGCTCCAGAAAACACAGCTGAACACCCCCAGAGGCACAGCTGCTCCTACCTCACACAAACTACAAACCCTACAAAGTGCCCACGGGGCCAGCACTGCCTGTTCCAGGCAATCCAACGATCCTAAAGGCTCACCTGCTGCCCCACTGCAATGGATCCTGACTTTCCTGATCTCTCAGGGTGAGAACAAGACCCTGATGTGCAGAGATGCCACAAACACACACAACTTTTTCAGTCTCTGTTCTCCACAGTACAGTAATTGCAGTTACCCAGAGATTTTTGTTCCCTCATAGCTTATGTTAGGCACTAATATGTATAACTGAACACACCACTACACTAATTCCTTAAATGTATACACAGTCCCCAGAACATTCAGACACCTAAAAACCCCTCTGAAAATAGTCTGCCAAAGCCAAAACTACAAGTGCTACTCAACCACCTTCTTTCCAACTGCATCTGTTGTTCCTTACTCATTATATTTTAGCAAAACAAGAGCCTGCTCAACGAACTTCAGATAAAAAATGCAAACAAAACCAAGCAAAACTCCAAAACCAAATAATCTACAGCAATTTCTGAATTACATTTCAGAGCACATAAGGAAAATATTATCTGGGGTTAACAACAAGCAGGTAGCACCAGCAACCTTTAAGGCATAAGAGCAATTAAGAGGAGGTATCCAGCAGAGCCAGAGCTCCAAGAACTTGCATTTGACCGACACCAATTTGCTTTACCTTTGTCCACAGAAGCATCTGGGCTGGAGTCTCTCAACTGTTTAATTGGTGAAGAAGCTTTGACTGGTGCTGGGATACTCAGTGGCAGTGATAAAGATGTAGGAACATCAGAAAGGTCAGACTCTGAAGACTGGGAGAAGAGATACTCCTCACCAAGGGAATGCCTGTGTAGCTCCACATCCACTACCTACCAAAAACAAGAGAAAGGACATTAGTATTTGGTAAAAGATACAAAAACCAAAACCAACTATGCCTTTTTATTTTAATGCCTAAAACCCTCTCCCTTTGTTTCCCCCAACTCTACATAACATTTCCATTCATTTCAGGGACAGTTCCCAAAGGTCCAGCAGTACTTGAGCTACAACAAAAATCTTGCAACACTGAACCCCCACAGTAAAAGAGTATGTCTCAGTCCATGGGGAAATCTGAACTGTAAACACTGGAAGGATTATGGAGCCCAGCTCCAAGCAAGCCACTAAAGAAAGCACTGCATACCCCTGTAGGGCTAGGTACAAAACTGAAGCCTGTCTTTTGCGGTAAGGCCTTGAGAATCACACCACATGGTCTACTCTTCAAAAGTGTTCTTTAATACCAGTAGACACTTCACATTAATGTTTTCTCCACAAACTGAAAAGCTGAAGTAATGCGATTTAACCATAAAAAATTCCTTTCACTACAGTACAAGGGGAAAACAGTATCAAGAAAACCTTAGGAAATTTAGCGAACTATGGGTTATTAATTATCTTATTTATTTCATGAGGGTTTTTTTCCATTAAAGTCCTGAATCTTGACAGATACAGAAACTTAGAAGTATTTAATATACTGCAAAATTTCAACAGAATAGTTGGGTGATCCCTTGAACTTAAATTCTTTATGTGTAAGCTCTGCAGCAGATCAGGATGCAAATCAGAACATTTTGTACCCAAAGCTTCACAAAGCAATAAAATCTAAAGCTCCAGTACAAGCCAAGTTCTTTATGAAGGAAGAGCTGGAAACAGTCTCCCCTGAACCAGGAAGAAGAAAAAATGACTCTTGTCATGAATAGTGACAAGGTGTCATAATCCTTTCATTCAACAGGAGAGCAAAATCTACATCCTAGAAATTATGAAATCAAATGGGTCTGACTCTGTGCTTAATCCAATGCACCTTTTCTTTTTAAACATCTTTAGGGGAATCAAATCCATCCCACAACCCTCTGACTCACCGTTTCTGCACCAAGTGTCTGCAGGCCTGTGTAGGTCCTGTCCAGCTGGAAAAGACAATACAATATATTAGCCAGGGCAAAGTATTATATTAGCTAGAATTTACAATATGAATTGTTTGAAAGAAATTTCAAACTATGCAAGTTGAGCAGCAGTGCATCTAATATTTTGAGGCCATAAGGTCAGAAATCTGTGTGCTCTGGTAACTGCCCTCCTTCTCTTCTTGAAAAAATTCAGCAATGACCCAAAGCCCACACTAAAGTGGAAAGGAGCAAAAAAGTTAAAGGAAATGAGATTGTTGATGGAATATTTCCATCTAAGAGGAGTCCTCAAGCAGTGTTGGTTTTTTTTTTCATTCCTGATGTCAATCTAAGGAAATAATAATAATAATAATGAGAAAAACTCTTGAGTTTTCAACACAAAGGTTGTGTTTACACTACAGTTTTTGATTAAGTATGTGTTCACACCAAGCCATCAGCTGATAAAGAGGGGTAACATCCCAGAGGTACCTGTTAAGACACCTGTAGAAGCAGCTGGGTCTGAGAGTTGTAGGATATGCCAGAGCTCAGGGGCACACAGGGTGTCAGGCACAGACGAGGGCTCAGCTCACCCTGTGCTCTCACAGCAGCCACAGGCTCAGTGTGAGAACAGCAACGATTTACTGATTTGAGCTCCTGTGTGCCATGGACTGGCTCAGTTTTCTTCTGCAGGTTGAGCTTCCCTCACCATCCATCACAGTGTTAATAATTTCTCCCCGAGTCACATCTCCCCAGATATATTTTACTCACCATCTGCATTAAATGTCCCTAAGCTGCAGGGGAATATTTTCAACCTCCTCTACTGTCTGTATTTAGGGTTGCAATGAAGTACCTTATTTAGCATGAAATTCATTAATACAGGCAGAATTAAAATAAAATTAATGCTGCTCAGAGAAACAGGAGACTAACCCAGCTCAGGACTTAAGTCCACTAATGCCAGGGACTACTAATTAAAAGGAAAATGAGCAATGGCCTAGTTTTCCACGACTGCTGCATGCTAGAAATCCCAAGTACTGCAGGGGTGAATGAGTTGGAAAAGGGAGCTGTCTTCAAAGAGAATAGTGAATCTCAGCCCTCCCTGCCCACTCTAACAACAAAGATACTCATTAGCTGATGTGTGCCTGTGCTGAAGGAACAGACATGGCAGCCACTTCATCAGCAGAAAGACAGGCCTGAAGCACCCTGTTAGGTTAAAGCAAATGAAAACATGATAAAAATCTCAAATTATAGGGAAAAAACAGGTAAACACTGCTGCTCTGAGCCCACAGCTCCAGCTGCTGCAAGGCTGGGTTCCCTCCTACTGCATCAACTCCATACAGCCAAGGTAAGAGGCTTTCCCAGATCTATTTAGATTCTCCAGCTCAACTATTCATGTGAAAATAACCACCAGGACACTCGTAACACAGCAAGGCAAAAGCACAGACACAAGCAGAGCCTCTTCTAGATTATGCAAGAGAGCTCATTTAAATGCCTTTCTCCAAAGTATTTTGTTCAAATACCTTCAAATTGTGTATGATATCAATCCTCTTGTTCTGGCTATCCTTGAAGTGTATCTGCACTCTCACTGGGAATTCTCCCCAGCCTCTCCTGGTCAGGTGAAACGGAGGTTCTCTGGAAACAAACAGTGATTACATTTTGATGCAGAAGTGGTACAGCTTTCACCTCCCTCCTTTTCAGAAAGCCAAAGACTGTTTTTCTAGCTGACAACTAAAGCTATCTTCAGGTCTGCTATTCACCACAGAGTGTAATCACAGCAGTGAGAATTTTATGGTTTTGGACAGCTGAAAACACACTTTAACTTTACACAAAGGGACAGGGAAGAAAATGGTAAAACACTGTTGGATGAGACACATGGGAAACAAGTGTGATATTTTTAAAAGAAGACAAAAATAGAGCTGTGCTATGTCAAATAAAAAACACTTGGTTAAAAAAACCCCAAGTCAGCTCACTGCAAGGTGAGCTTCCACTGCAGCATTCTGCAATCACTGCCTACTGCTCCCTGTCTTGTAGCAAAAAGGCACATGCTTCATACAACACCAACAGAACAACACAGGGACAAGAAGGAAAAGTTAATCACTTTCACTCTCCAAGCTGAAAAAGAAGGATCTGTAACATTTACTTTTACTCTCTATTTCAGCTTGTTATTGTAAATGCAAATATGGTTTCTTAAACAGAAAAACATGCAAGAGGTTTAATGTTGATTTTTAGTCCAGAACATTAATGTTCACTATGATGAATGGGACTGTGACACCAGGAATCAATTAACCAGATGGGATTAAAACAGAAGATAACCAGCACTGACAACTGAGAAAGGCACAAAAAGTCAGCAATCAAATGTAATTTGATATGTTACAGAAGAAATACAAAGGAGTTTGCTTTTGTCCTGCTCAGGGTTGTCTTCTCAGAAACATTACTGAGCCATAGCAACACTTCTTATCTCGGTAAGTCTTCCTGGAGTTGCCTTTCAGCAGTTTAATTTTGCCAGAATTAAGTTGCCATTGTGTACCTAAGCAGCCCTTCGACACTCCTCCCTCCAGGAGGCAGCTGCACATCCTGTGGAGAATAATTCCTTTGGGAAGACACCAACTATTTCAAAGGCATCCTCTCTCAGTTTTGTCCAAGGGTGAAAGATGAAAGACTGACAGGGCACTTCCCTGCAGCAGCTAAGAGAGAACCTACCCCCCACCAGGGTCACAGCTTGGAGAACAGCTGTGGGATACAGGTTTGGGAGAGCACAGGGAAGCTGCCCTGTTTCTGTATCACCAGCGCAATTACACTGATGGAAAGTCCTCTAAGCATGAAGTCAGTATCACTGATCTCACACCATGGAGAAATATTTTGGAGTGAGATATTCATGCCCAAACAGACATGTAGCACTAAAAATGTGGGCAAATCAGCATTTGGAGATTCCTCTTTCTTTCCCACACTGGAATAGATGGGTGGTAGAAAACACTTTGTTTAGCACCAGAAGCCTAATCTGAGCAGCACACAGCATATATAACACATGCAGGAGAGGCACAGCCCACATGAACAGCATGAAATGCAACAACTGAATGCTTTTTCTCAGAAGGAAATGAAAGAAAACACCCAGGCCAACAGACCTGTTTGGCACATTTGCTACATAAAAAACCTCATTTGTTTTTACTACCGTTTTGGAGTAAGCCAAGTTAAGCCAGAAGTTAAATACACACATGGAGTATTAAACCAGGAAAAGAAGTTGTTAATTTTCTAAGAAACTTGGCACTGTAAGCTTGGCAAGCATGAAGACTGGAATAGTGACTGGAATAATTCCTTATTACCTCACTTCTACCAGGTCATTAGGTTTGTAACTGGGGTGGAGGAAGAACCAAACTTTCTTGACAAAATGATTTATGCTGGGTTCTCTCCGAGAGCCTCGGACGTACACCATCCATTTATGGGTTGACTGATCATTTTCTTCTCTCTTGTCAGGGGGAATGTACCTAGCAAAGAAATTAAATAACACAAGATAAAAATCCCAAATAGACAAATACGGCAAAAAGTATTTTAGGAAAGATTAGGCAAAAAAATTGGGGATGTTAAAATGCCTGTGGGAACCTTGCCCCTGTACCTTTCTGCTCATTTGTCCTTACTCTGATAGTTCATCCAGGAACAGATACAGGTCCCATAATCTTCTCTCAGTTTCTAACACATTTCCTCTATTTTAATGCACAACTGCCGTATGACATTCACCCATTTAAACATTTGGCTGGTAATTAAGAAGACTTAATTTTAACATTCTACCACTGTCCAATTCCTTATCCTGTCCTATTCTGAGCTCCCAGGAAGCAAAACCACACCAGAACACAACATCAACAACGCTGCTACCATAAATACAAAAAAAAATACAATTCTTCTTATAATTTTTTAAGCAACTTCACTGAATAATTATTTCTGGGTCCAGCCCTAGATAGATTTTCAAAAAGCAATTCTGACTCTAAATTTTGTCAGCAAATGTCTGATATATTCTATGCAAAAGACTGACTTGAGTAGAGCAAAGATGAAGAGTTAAAACCTGGAATTGTCCAGTTTTCTAAAACTAATGCCTTTCTTCACTAATTTCCTTGAAGACCAAAAGTTATACATATTTACCTGCCTTTTTCTTTCAAATATAAATAAAAACTGTACGAAATAATTTATTTAGACTATTCTGAACTTGCACAATTTTCTTCATTGTGGTTGGTGGTGCATTGTTCTCTTGGGGTTTTTCTTCTGAAAAGAAACCCCCACATTGTACCCATGGACACACTGAATTAGCCAACTAATCAAATTAGCCAACACAGTCAATTAGGACAACTTGCTTTTCCAAATTTCCAGGGGGAAACTTCTGACTTCTACCTGATCAAAAAAAAAAGACTGAAAGACTTCCCTTGAGACAAAGAGACAAAATCTCTGTACACATATAAATTCATAAATAAAACAACTAGTAAAACACCTGTTCCTTCCACAAAGGAGAGACCAGAGGAGGGCTGCCTCGGGTACAGTGATTATTCAATGGTAAACAGCTCATATTGTGACAGCCTAGCAATTTCATTTGTCTCCTAATTGTAACTTTCTATTCAATTTAATCCTGAAATAAAGGATCATCCCTCAGGCTCTGGATACTAACTTGGAGACGTTGCCAACCACAATCGTTTTCTTCACATAAAGTCGTGAAGTTTCATCATTTGACAGTCCAGCATTTCGTTGTCCTGGTTTTTGAGAGCTTGAAACACCCGAACTGTCCTGAGAGTAGGGGAAGAAAAAAAGGCAAACAAAAACCCAAACATTCCTCTTAAACATCATTTTGTTTGGTGCTAGGAAAGTAAAGTGTTGTTAAAAAAAAAACAAACAAAAACCTGCATAAATGAAAGACCAACAAGGAACCATCCCTAAAAATACCTTTGCTCTCTAGGCACATTTAGCAACTCAGGCATGTAACAATGCTATGCTCCCTGGCCAAGAACACACTGCATGGCTTAACTGAGCAGACATGGTGCGACATCCCATGGAGCTGAGCCATGACTTCAGCCTGGCTTTCAAACGCACTGCCCCTGCACTATCTGAAATAAAACCAGCATGGTAGAACGTCATCGTGTTGGTCACTAATCAGGAACAAAGCTCAATCACCCACAAATGGGATGAAAATCTAAATCTTGCTCATTCCCAGCCTCTGCTGCTCTGAGGTACTCTGGTGTTGCCTCTCAGTGAAGAATCGAGGCTGGGTTTGAGACAGGAACTCAGCTCCAGCTGAGCAAGGAGAGCAGCCATAACCTGTCACTGCCATCCAGCTAAACCCACAGATCCACGGCCATACCCTGGCACAACAAATCTTGCCACGCTGCAACACAACTCCAGCTACCAAGCAGTAGCCAAGTGATCTGACCACCCACTGTGCCAGCACAAGCAGAAGTGTTGTTTGCATGGGACTGAGAGGCTTTTCTACAAGCCTGTAGGATGAAGTTTCTGACTGGAGAGTGAGGGACTGCCATCCTCCAGTGACCACAGAACAGCCCTGTGGATGCACTCCACTGAGCACCTGCAGAGGAGGGTCAGCAAGGGAAGCACTGGATTCACTGAGGAACCATTCCCCCTCCTCTGCTAAGTCAGGGATGCATCAAAGTGGAGCAAGGAGTCACAGAAGGCTGGGATGGCTCCTGCTCCTCATCACTCCCTCAGTTTCCTCTGCATTGGTCAAAGATGTACCCATGTGCCATCCCCAAGCAATACAACTGCTTCATCCATCTACACCCCCAGCACAGAAACAAGTTCTATTGGTCTGGTGGTTTACAACATAGGCGGGTTCACATTCTGCATGGCTCATCTGCCTTCTGCTACAGACCCAAGGCAGAGTTCCAGCAAACTGCAGCCCTACTATCAAGGGCATCAGGCTGCCTAATGTAGGCAGAAACACTGCTCTTTCTGCCATGTATTAGTGCAACTTATTCAGCTGCAGAATGCAGCCACATTCACTGAGATACACCCACCCCTGGCTGTACTCCTCTGGCAGGCCTGACCACTTAAAGGAACTAAAAGGAAACCGAAGAGTTTCACCTCATTTCACTTTTCACCTGCAGACACTGAGTGAGCCTCCCCAGTGGAGATACCTACAGCCAACAGGTAAAGCATTTGTGTGGCTGCACAGTGAATCACCAAGGGAGGGACTGGATCCAGGTCAAAAATAACCCCCCCAAAAAGCAAGAGGGAACACAGAACATATTTTTACTTGAGTCAGACTGGTTCAGTTAAGCAAATGGTGGTAATGCAAAATGGCAAGCAGCACCACCAAGAAAAAATCAATTCTCTCCTGTATGGTCCCAAACTGTGCACCAAGGCTCCACTCACGCTGCCAGGGTGAGTTCATCCTCCAGTGTTACTGTTTGCACTACAGGCTGCTGAGGAGGCCAAACCCCTCCAGTGGATCAACTGTTCTAAGCAATGCAGTCCCCATGGGTACCCAGAGCCAGCCAGCAGCATTACTTCCTGAAAACACTGCTGGGAATGACACACACTGCTCTCCTCTGCAGGCTCTACCCTCCCAACCTCACTTCCACCCATACAGCAAAGCCGGAGCTCAGGCTGTGAAGCCCCTCCTTCCCCAGAGGCTATAACCAAGGGTGGCAGAGCTGTGCTGACCCCATGGCTCTCCCTGGCCTGCTGAGCTGGCTTTGGGCAGGACAGAGGTAGGAGGAAGTACCCACGTTACAGACACTCCAGTTGACCTTACAGCAAAGCCAGGCTGAGGGAGTGGGAGCAAGTGGTTGGAGAGGGTAAGAAACACATCTTCAGCAAGCTGGGTGAAAACATGAAGAGCTCCTGGTGCCAGCACCGAGTCCTCAGAGCACACACCTCCAACAACTTGATCACCACTCGAGTTTTACTTTACCCGGCCAGCGTTTCTGCTCTGTCTCTGGTCCAGGCTGTTTGTCAGCCGCTCGTCGGCGTCCAGGTTGCCATTGTCCTTGTCCAGGAGAAAGTCATTGTGCTGGGAGAGCGAGTCGCTCTCGGAGTGGTTGGCAGAGGGAGTGTCTGAGCCCTGGTTAGCTGGAGATGACGATCTGGAGGGAGATTCCAAGAATTTCTTGATTGAAGGGTGATTAAGAGTTGTTGCATCACACGACCTGGTCCCCTGCAACAAAGAGGGCAGGAAGATCTGGTCACTACAGCCCAGATAGCAACAAAGCTGCACCAGAAGAGAAAAAGTCAATGAATGAAGAAAGAGCAAATATTTGATCAGCTGCCCTGCAGGAAAAGCAGATGCTGCAGAAGATAAAATCTTAAAATGCTTCTACAGAAAGAGTACTCCATATTGAATCTGTTCCTTCACACCTTTTGATCTCAGAAACCCACCGGGTTTTGCAAGGGAGGACTGCGGCCTACTCTACCTAAAACGTCCCTTCTCTTCTTGTGCAGACAGCTCCGGTCTCACCACACACAGGAAGGCCACAGCTGCCCAGCTCTTGCAGGCAAGCAGGGTAGGTAAGTGCATCAGGCTCTTTAGCTTTGATACTCATTGGCAGCCTTGTCAACACCTATGAGGCAAGCTACACCCTATCTGCTCCCAAAGCTTAACAGGGGATAAGTAATAATGTGCTTAGGCATGCTTGCAAACTTTCCTCAAAACTGACATCTTAGACCTAATCTTAGATCCTCCTAAACCTGCAAAGGGGAGGACAAGGCAGGCAAGTGTTTAAATCTCTCTTGTTTTCTTCATTACCATGACAAAGGCCCCTCTTTTTCTCATGCACTTGCCTTTTACCTCAGAAGTAGAAGGAAAACATCCATCAACTCAAAACAAATGTTTCCTGTCCACTTCCTGACCCAGGCACCAGACCTACCTGTCACCTGGGTCTGACAACCAAGTTTTTGGAAACCAACGTTGTTTTGGTGAACCAAGTCAGCAGGAACACCCCTGTGCAGCAGCAGAGCACTGACAGCCTCCCTGCAGCCCCTGCAGTCACAGCCTCACACCAGAATGGCACTGGCAGCTTTTCCTACAGGCAGCACCAGCTCAGAGAGGCTTCTTCCCTGCCCAAACCCCCCACATCAGCCAGGTCGGAACAATTATTCATGGGGCATGTCACAAAGGAAAACAAATCAAGAAACTGACTTGGGATTTATTTGTTACTTTGTTTGTTTTGTTACTGTTTTGTTTGTTTTTTCCTTCACACATTTTTTCCCTTTAATCCACATTAAGTTCCCTGATTCAGAATTCTGCCAACCTGACTGAGGGGAAGGCAGACACCAGCACAGCTACAGAGCAGCAGAACTGCCCCGAGAAGTAGTAGCAAGAGTGGAGTTAAAAACACTGTCCTACCTTGGTCTCTAAAAGAATCATTCCAGAACTTCCTTTCCAATTGCCCATTATATGCACAAGCACAGCAATTACCAACTCTCAATTACCAGCTTGGGAGAGTTGTAGCCATTTATCCAAGGGCAGGGACACACACACAGCCTATCCAAAAAAACCCAAAGCAAACCCACACCAAGAACTTCTTTTTACCTCTAGTCATGTAAAATGACCAACATCTTGTCCAATCATTTGTGGGAAAACATAATAAAGCACAATCATGAGGAATCCCAAGCCTCAAAACTCAGCAGCTTTGGGTTTAAGAACTATTTATATTTATGAGAACAGGTCAGGAACTTGCAAATCATCTTCCAAGAAGTTCTGAATTAAACTACAAAGAGACTCCATTTCTATAAGGAGCAGAAACCAGACAATCTTTCGCTGCCTGGTCAAACATACACGAGCCACAATTAAAAACAGACAACAAAGAAAACTGAAATCAGCAACAATTTCAAAATAAAGGAAAAACTGATTTAACCTGTGTGCAAATCAGGACTTTCAGAAAAAAAAATGTAAAATGTAATCAAAGATACAGCTAGATAAGCCATAAACTCATAAAAACTACTGGAAAACTTAATAAAGCAAGGAGGCACCAGTAAGTTTTGTGAGTACTTCAAAACAATTACAAAATATATTATTTCTAGAAAGTGTGAAAATCACCAGGATAAAAGTGAACACCCTTCATGGCAGAACAAGAAGAACAAGGAACAATACAGCTGCAGACACATGATGACAATGGATAAAGGCACTTAGAAAGATTAGAACTTAGGTCACATTCTTCAGCTGTGTTGGGGGTTAGACTTGTTTCTTTTTTCACCTATAGAATTTTTTCCCCAAGAGTTGCAAGGCAACTAATTGCTGGGTACTTATCAGTGCTCAAGTGAAACAAAGCATAAGAGGCTAGGTAGAGGCTGGCACTTGGCTACACCCTTTGTCTCCAGGAGTTTCCACCCGAGGAGGGGGGGAGAAAGACGAAGGCTGGAAAGCAGCCTCACTTTTAGTGTAGTCTGCGTCGAGAGAAGACGAGGCTGCCATTGCTGCGTGAGGTTTTCAATAGCACCACCGGGATCTGGTCCTGAAGAGAGCTACCATTATCTGCTCGTGTGCCCAGGAAAATCCTGATTTCTCCTTTTGCTGCCCTGCTAGAGCTAGCTCAGCCCTGTCCCACTGCCTTGGCGCTGTTTTAGAGCTGCTCTGCACCGCAGCCCCGCACTGCCCTCCCTGACGGACATCCCTGCCCTCCAGTGACCACCGACAGAGCTCCGAACTTCATCCGATCCACCAGCCCGAGATCCCCCACCGTTCCAGCTTAGTACTTTTTTTTTAGAGTCCCCAGTGACCAGACTGCCCCAGGTTTTGTGAAACCAAGCTCCGTCAAAGTCCCTAGTTCTGTTTTCGCTATTAATTGCTGTAGTTGTTGTTGTTTGTTTGCCTTGTTATACCTATTAGTAAAGAACTGTTATTCCTATCCCCGTATCTCTGCCTGAGAGCCGTTTTAATTTTCTAAATTATAATAATTTGAGAGAAAGAGATATGAATTATCCATTCCAAAAGAGGTCCTGCCTCTCCTTAGCAGATACCTGTCTTCTTTCAAAACCAAGACAAGCTGCCTACACAAAAATCAAAGGAGGCAGAGAGATCGCCAAGCCTCCCAAGGCTACCACAACCTTTTCCAACTCCAGTTGCTCAGTTCAAGTTCAGAGAGGGAAAAACAAGCTGAACCTTTTAGTTTTTATCTCACCCCAAGTCCTCTGAAAAGCACAATAGGAAAACCAGGAGTGGCACTGAGAGCAAGTGCTTGGAAGAGAAATTCTTATGGGACTAGAGTGAAACCCATGTTTGCAGCACGCATCTACAGCTTCCAAAAATCACTGGAAATCAAATCAACTTGAACTGAAAAGACAGTAACAAAATGCCTACGTTGGTAATGAACTACATGACATTTGGGAGTCTGCACCGAGTCATGAAACCGTGCAATTAGCAGTCATTAAGGGCAGAGTGCTCAGAACAGCGTTTAACTAACAGGGTTTGAGGTTTTCTAATCTTGTGAATTTTTAATCACTCTGTGATATCTCCTTGATTGATCTCCTGCTTTACTGCTGCCATCAGTCTGTTCACCAACCCATTAACAGACTGACTGCCAGGGCAATGGGAAGATGGTTTCACAGCACTGCTGAGACTCAAGAAATCTTGAAATCTTTATTCCTAAAGTCCCCCACATATCTCTTGCAACTCTCCTCCTGTGAAACGGGAAAATATATTCCATACATTTCAAGGCTTTGCAAGGACAAACTGTGCAGCCTCTGAGAAAAAAGGTGCTCTCAGGGAAAAACTGAGGATGAAAAAAAAATGGAGAGTATTTCTAAAACCAGAAGCAGGGGCTGCTAAACAACTTCACAACTGCTTCTTGAAGACTCCTCTTTGCCTGAGGAGGGAAAGATGATGCACTTGAGTCACCCGGATACCTGAGGCCCAGCAGATGATGCAAAGGTCTCCTCTCCCACTGCCACTACTTTATTAAATCACATCTTAACACCAAATATCAGCTGAACAGCCACTGAACTCCACACCTTCCTATGCAAAGATTCCCTGAAGTCTTGTTATTCACAAAGTATTTTTTACCTCTCCAGCTTTGAGGAGACCAGCAGAGGCATAATAGTTAGCCACAATGCAGGCCCGCAGCTTGTCCATCATCCTCCTGGCTTCAATCAGGCGCTGCAGAAAGGAAACACACAGTAATGATAAGCACTGCAGCAATCCCCCAAAGCCCAAACACCAAGATCTTAGGTATTTATAAGAACAAAACCTTTATACCTGATCTATAACTTCAATTTCATGTTCTTTACTCTTCATTTCGACAGCAAACTGTTCCTTTATAATGGTCTCAATCTTCTGCACAGTAACATCTCGAGCTGTACAAGGCCACACATAGAAAATAAAGGAGGAAGTATTTACATTTCGGTTTTTGAGGCTCCATTTGAAAACAGAAAGATCAGAAATCATTACAGAGTGAGAAGTGAAGGGATAATAAGTTCAGCACACACACAAAGGGATGGATCATGCTCCTCCAGTTAGGTCTTAACAAAAACCACATGTATCTTTAAAAGCCAACTTATATGGAGAGATATTTTTTCCTTTTTAGGTCTGAGATGACAAGTAACAGAAAATGGGAAGAACAGGGCCAGTTTGTTTACTTCTGCCTCAGTCAAGCTGTAAACAGTAAAAGGAAAACTCCACAGTGCTGGCCCAGCGCAGTCACCACTGCGATTGTGCCGGAGTGAGCTGGAACACCAGGGACATTTTTCTGCTCTCCTTGGCTACAACCACATCCAGGAAATTTAAACCACCTCATGCAGCAAGAATAAAGCAAACTTATATTTACACAGCCCTGGCACGAAGTGCAGCTTGCTCTGGAGTGTCTACAAGCTGTTTATTACCCACAAAGGAAACTACATTATCAAAAGCTGGTCTACCTCTTACAAAATCCTCTTCCAGCACAGTAGTCAAAAAAATTTCGCCTTTCAGCAGGAGTTTACTGACCTTGGTGGAAAGTATGTAGTATAGGATTTCAAACTGTGCAAATACCTTACAGCAAATTAGTGGCTAAAGAATGGAATTGGCATATTATCATATCTTTCTAGGACATGTATAAACATAAGAACTATTCTTTTTGCTCTACACCTACTATAATATCTTCATTTAAGTCACCTCCATTACATCAAAGGGTTTCAAACAACTTCTGTTTTTAGCAAATTCTAAGTCAGAACCTGGCATAGCAGGAATTACACTTTATGTAGAAGGCCTGAGAGAGGTGCTCCAGTCTGTGTCAGTAATAGAGTGACCCCACTACCAAGCAGATCAGCAAAAGAGCCTGGTTTTCCCTGGAAAAATCTCACACTGTTTCTACATGAAATAGGAGCCAACAGCACCAAGACTTTGGCTTGAGCTTCAGAGGAAGCTTATATCTTCCTAAAAAGCACACATCTGTTTGAAGAGGTTTCTGATGTCACCGTAGAGAACAGAAAGAAAAGCAAGTCGAAGGTTTGCTGCCATCTTCATGGCATAGATAATTTTACTGTCTGATCAGGTACCTACTACAGGAGTGAGGCAACTGATGCCTCTATATGCAACAGGGGTATCCTAGTTTTCCTTCTCTCCACATACATATATACACACAGGCATATATCTGTATATCTATATCTGTGTGTATATATATATGTTTGTTTATATATATTTTAGGACCAAAAATAGCTCAAGCCTATATTAAAACCAATTATGGTTGAATCTGGTATAAGTAAGGCAAAATTAAAAACCAGAGGGATATCATTTACCTCCAGCCATGAACACCACAATGAGGAAATTCTCAGGTAATGCCATATACTTAAAATAAACCTAAACACATTAAGGCATGAGAGGTATGGTTCAGAGAGGGACAACTGCATCTCCTTCCAAGGCTGATGCCATGCCATGGCAGCATCATGATGATTTAAGCACTTTAGCATTTGCGGTTATATTACAGAGGCTTTTAAGAACACTTTATATTCATTTTTTCCCAGCTTAGCATCAACCACAGTCCCTCATTAAGATCATGTTAGTGAAATTTGTGTACTTAAGGAATTCTAGTATTGAAAGCTGGAGATCTTCCGTGAAAAGAGGAAAGAAGCCAATTCAGAGGAATCTCCTGAAAGCAAAGTTCACTTTGGCAAGGATAGTTTTCCAAGGCCCTGAGACTCTGCCTTCTCATCATCAAGACCTTCTCAAAAGTTGCTTCAGAAGCAGATTACAAACCTGCCTGCAGTCCCTGGGACGCGCCAGAACAGAAGGTGGTGACATCTGGCAGCCAGGCAGGACAGGCAGCTGGGAGTGGTGACATGGCCAGCTCCAGCAGAGTTGCACTAGCCCTCACTGGCAGGGCCCCTGCCCCACATGGCAGACAGGACCTGCCCTGCAACACCTTCAACCCAGAGCTCAGCATCCTCAGACTTGTCCAGCTGTGCAGCATCCTCCCAAACATCATCCACAAAGCCGTCCTCTGTCCCTCTCCAACTGGCAGCTCCGGCTCTATTCCTGGATCTTTTTCAGAGCCCACAGCCAGCCCCAGTTTTCCCACCTCCCTGTTTGTCAGCTTTTCCCATCACGATCCTCTCTCACTAGCTGTGTTATGCCAAAAAATCACTAGCCTACACCCTGCCCCCGGGGCAAACAGCTCTACTCTCATTTGCCCAGAGAGACTGCAACCTGTCTCAGGCACTCTGCCAACAGCCTGGTTCCCAAAGTAAGCACATCCAAGCGTGCCAAATCCAAACCTACTCATCCAGCTACTTGCTCCACTACACTTCTTTATCTACCTTTCCTTCAGTCGTGCTCCTCTTCCTCCTCTCTCGCATGTGTCAAAGCCCCTTCCTTCTCCCTAAATCATCCCTTCTGCACTTCATCAAAGAAGCTCCCTTCTGCTTCAGCTGCCAGCTCTTCCCAGAGCAGACTTCAGTCACAGAACAAATGCACAGGCTGGAGCACAACTCAGCACGGGAAGATGGACTGCAAATACTTTAGGAAGCAACAGAAACCAAAGTGCTGGGGTGGTGGAGAGCTTGTCCTCCATCACCTATCATGCACCAAAGGCTACACCTCATACCTTACTCATGGTCCGGATAGCAGGAAGGGATGACTCCAAGTAAGATAAATCTTCATTTGGCTACACAGAGGTATCACTGCCTGCCTTGCTCAGCATCTGTCCTTTGCCCCTAACTCCTACCCCAGCCTTTTCCTGACCGGTTTACAGACAGCATGCACATCCACAGAACTTCCAGCTCCACAGCTCCTACCTGACTGTTCGGCTGCTTTGTGCCGCTTGTTGGGATGTGTGATGGTGATCTCCTCATAGTCGGGGTCCTTCTCTGCGATCACTCTCTTGATCCCAGACATGTTCTTGACTCCACTGAGAGGAAAAATAAAAGCATTAACGTTTCCCACGGTGACCATCAGGGCAGGCTTCAACCTCTCGCCATGGGGAGGCCTGTTTTACACCTCCCAAAAGAATAGGGGCACCTCTCTAGTGATCATCACACAGGTTCACAGCTGGGAGCTGGCTCTGTTCGGCACAGCCCAGGAGCTTCAAACGCTTCCTGACGCTCAGCGGAGCCCGGGTGCCCCCAGCCCCAGCGGAGCTGCAGGGGCAGAGCGCCGTGTCCCCCTGGCAAAGGGCTGCCGAAGAGCCCCGGGAGCGACGCTTGGGATACCGCCCGTGGTCAGGCGGGTGACTCCAGCAGAGCAGGGCTCCCTCCACACCCGCACCACCGCCCGTGCAAGGGGAAATGCTGGGCACCCCGGGTGCGTAGGGCCGGCGGACGGGCCCAGGTGCTTCGGCATCAGCCCGGGGCTGCCCGCAGCGGGGTCACACACCGGCTGTCCCTCCCCCAGCACCGCTCAGCCCGAGTCAAGACCCTGCTCGTGAGGGGGCAGCGAGTACCCCCGAGGCGGGGCTCGACCCGCAGACGTGAGGCGGCGCGGAGGCCGCCGCGGGGGGCGGTGTCGGCGGTGCCGGTACCGGTGTCGGCGCGGCCCCGGGCACGGAGGGCGGAGCGCTGCCCTCAGCCGGTCCCACGTGCGGCGGCGCCGCTCCCCTCCCCCGCCGCGCACACAAAGCCGCCGTCGTGGCCGCGCTCCCTCCCCGCGCTCCGCCCGCCTCGCCGCTCACCGCGCTCCGCCGCCCGGCCCGGCCCGGCCCCGCCGCCCGCACCGGCCGCCCCCGCCCGCCGCGCCGCCCGGGGCGCTCAGTGCCGGCCCCCGCCGGGCCGTCCCGCCGCCGCCGCCGCCGCCATGAGCGCAGGGCCGAGCGCCGCCCGTCACGGCAGGGGCGGGCCCGCGCAGGCGGGCAGCGCTTGGGGGGCGGGGCGGCCGGGGCAGGTGCCGCCTCACGGCCCGCACCGGCCGGAGGGGCCGGCGCCGCGGGGGCGGGGGCTCCCTCGGGGCGGAGCGGCCGAGCCGGGGCCGGGGGGCCGTGGAGCCCCGGCCGCGCCGCCCCCGCCGCGGCCGAGCACAGGCTGTGGGCAGGAGAGCGGGAGCGGAGAAACCGACATGGGCGACGCGGTCGGGTTCGGGAGAGATGAATGCAGTGATTTGATCCTGACTTGCTGCTTGGAACAACAGTGTTTTAACGTGTAAAAGGATCTGAGGAAGACTTTTTAATGTGGAAGATATTTCACGAAAGGATGATCGAGGTGCTGCAGTGTGTGTCCAGAGAATGGCAACGGAGTTTGGGAAGGGGCTGGAGCACAAGTCTGAGGAGGAGTGGCTGAGGGAGCTGGGGGTGTTTAGCCTGGAGAAGTGGAAGCTCAGGGAGGCCTACCACTCTACGAGGTTGTAGCCAGGTGGGGATCGGCCGTGCTCTCGGCAAACAAGAGAGGATGAGAGAGAGGACATCGCCTTACGCTGCGCCAGGGGAGGGTCAGGTTGGACATTAAGACGAAATTCTTCACACAAAGGGTGATCAGACATTGTCATGGGCTGCTTGGGGAGCTGATGGAGTCACCCTCCCTGGAGGTATTTAAGGAAAGACTGAATGTGGCACTTAGTGCTGTGGTTTAGTTGTCAAGGGGATGTTCATTCATGGGTTGGACTCGATCTTGGAGGTCTTTTCAGCCTAATGGTTCTGCGATTCTATGATTAGCACAAGAAAAGACCCAAGAAGGGAATCCTGGGCTCATTGAGGTGCAGGACATCGGAGCTCACAGCATGGGCCAGAATGGGAGCCCTGCCTACCCTTGGATAGGCTTAAAAAAACCTTTATACTATACTTAGTGCTCATCATACTTCATCTTCTCAAATCAGAGGTAAACCAGTACAATGAGTGCAGTTAATGCCATGGTTTGTGTTTGGTTCTGGCCAGGCCACAATACGTCTGTCAGGTGCAGCTAATGGCATCAACGGTCTGTGGCAGTCTCATGTTTCATGCAGTGAGCCCTGAACCAGCACGAATTCACACCCTGTTCACTCATGGATTTGCAAACTTATTTATGAGGCCACTGATGAGCAAGTCTATGCTGAATGTTCAAAGCTGAGCCCTTAAAGTCCTTTTCTTCTCATTTCAGGATCACTACTAGCCTTTCTTTCTGCCAAGCAACAGATGTGAAGTATGGTAGATCAATGGAGAATGTTCTTAAATTCAGTTAGTATCCTGCTCACCAGGAATGACTTTAATGTAGCTCAAGTTTATTTTCTTCCTTACTTCTGCTTAATGGAAAGAGGAAGAAGCTGTTAGAATACTGCCACCAGTTGACTGTGTTTAAGACTTTAAATAGCTTAAGGTGGGCCTTCCAGCTCTCAAAAATATTTCCATTGCTTTGCAGGCTGCAGGGATTCCCTTTATTTTTTTTTCCAGATTACTTCTTTCTGCAGTAGTATAGCACTGAACTTGACTGGGAGTTGCTTTTGGCACTGCAGCAAGAGCCACTCTGGCTGTACCCGAGCCTGGCCATACTGCAGAGCTGCAGCAGTCACTGCTGGCCTGCCACATTTTCAGTAGTGCCCTACCAGTCTGCCCCCTGCTCTGCCGTGTGTGTGGGATCTGGAGATGGTCAAGCCTCTAATTTTAGGAGAATAAACCTACCGGATTCTTTCCAACCCATGGTTTGCCAGTCACCTTCCCAATGTTTTGTTACCTTTTCCCAGTTTCTCATGCTGGTTTTGCCTTACGAGTCCATGCACATTCTCTTCTCATCCACAATACACAGGACTAACCAATATTTCACATCCCACCCCCTGCTTTTTACTTTTTCCAGTTTTCTTTCAAGTTTTTCTCTTCTGTGCCGCCTCCAGCTTGCCTTTATTCCCCTTGGTAGGACAAAGATGAGCAGGGAAAACACCTAGACTGGGAGGCAGGAGAACAGATCAAAGGAGAGAGACTGCACAAGGGGCAGAATCCAACAAGTTCCATGACCCAAAAAATACAGGAGGGAGTTTCCTCCTTGTACCACCAAGCCCCACCCTGGAACTTCTCATAAACTAAATAAACCACAGTGAACTAACTATTCAAAAGGCAAATGTTTATTAGATACACAGAACTTTAAAAAACTTTCAAAGAATTATGCAAGAAGTATATTTAAATATAACAGGTGTTATTACAATTGTGCTACATTACAAAATCACTTTTCTACTGTCAGCACAATCTGAAGACCTTAATGTTATATGTGAGATCCGTTACACCGACTCTGGCACACAGTAAGTGGTCTGAGCTTTCCTGTTCAAATGTCATTTGTGCTGCACCAGGCTGTTCTTGAGGGCAAGATCAGCTCTCCGTGGAACTACAGCTTTTATGTTTCAGTAAATAAAGGAACTGGCAAGGAATAACAAGAACTGCTGTTTTCCTCAGCAAAAAAAAGGGAAATCAAAATATGATTTCAGGCAAAAATATCATATGAGTAACAGTTCAGGAGGTAAACTCTCTTTCCATGGCCAAATAGTTCCTATTAATCCGACTCCAAAGTGCTACAGGTGCACCAAAAGGAGAATGATTCATAGGTCCAGCATTTACACAGATGGAATTAGTAACAGTACATTACATTCAAGTCTCGATTTGCTTATTGCCATGCTGCACCACATTATTGCTTCATATTCTGTATCTTGAACAAGAGGTTGATGACTTTAGAGAGTTCAGAAATATCACAGAGGCTACTGACTAATACAAGAAACTGTACATGTTAAGGACAGGAAGTCAAAGACAAACTCAGTCCTTTGTCACTGAGGCGTGCCAGAAACAAAAAACCAGAAAAAACCAAATACTGATTTCCCTAGATTAAATCTGCCATAGCACTGTAATAATGGAAGCACTCTAGGCATGTTCTAAACAAGAAGTTTAACTGTTCTAATTAATGAATGGCAAGATTTATTTCTCCTAGGAGTACATTAAGAGTCTGGACAGTAAAACCAATCATAATAAAGGTAACAAACTGGGAGGAGTAATCCAAGCTCTTTTTAACAACAGATAAAAATACAGGTAAATTCAAGGCACAGGTATTTTCAAAATAAACACACACTATCTTCTTTGGAGCTAATCATACAAACTAAGCCCTAATCACACTATTAACAAGCTGTACACAGGGCCTTTATGTGCATCACCTGTAACAGCACTATCAGAGAATCATCACAAAATAATTCACATACAGATGTGCACACATGAACGTATCAGCATAGATTGGATCTCTACAGTAGAAAAAAAGAACTATTTCTGCAAATAGCTTACAGTTCTTAGACAGTAATGTTATCATGAACTTGTGTGTGACACAAAGGCAGTGAGCAGAGAACAGAGTCAAACAGCTGGTTTGGGCTTGGTGGGAGGCTGCTGGTTTGTGGCAATGCTCACAGCACTGACACCATCGTGATCCATTTTAATTAATGCCATCTGAAATAATTCCATACTGAGGAAACTTGTGTGCTAAGCATATTTTACAAAACCCAAAGCACTGCTCGGCCCTCAAGCAGATAGCTGGTTTCTGCTTAGAAATTTCATCTTACCCTGTAGGCTCCTTTTCTGAGTATATGGTGCTCAGATTTTTTTAACCAGGCACAACAAATCGATTCCTTTGTAATTTCTTGTGTACCTGAGACTACATTCAGATGAAAATACCCGTTGTGCCTCACAGTGATCAAGTCTTGTGAGATTCTCAATGCTCTTGAATTGGGTTTTCCATCTTCAGTGGTAAAAAAGAACCCCACAGCTACTTGCCTATTTGGGCAGTTCAGAAAAATGAACCCCTGGCTTTCCTGAGCATTGCTGCTAGCAGACCATAAGCATATCTGCATCGTTATTGCTCCAGCTGAGTTCAGTGAATCAACAAATGTGAACATTTTTACCACCTGAGTTTCAGCATCTGGAATTGCGAACTTCTGAGCATCCCGAACACCTTGGTTTCAGCAAGCCCAGCCAAATAACAACCCCCAAGCACACTGGGTCTCCTCCTGTCACCTCTCAGCCTGCTCCAAAGCGTTTCTCTTGTCTCTACTCTTTGGAGCTGCGCTCAGCTCAGGCTCTGCTGACCAGCACCCCCTGTGCCTCGGGCAGGGGGAAACATCAAGTCACAGCCAGTGAGTGGGCCTGCTTCTTGCTCTGTCCTTGCAGCAAGTGAAAGAAAAACAGGATAAACTAAGCATATACCTAGGATAATGAGGTGAACTCAACTACTTTGAGGAAGAAACTGGACAGGCAGTAGCGTCCTTGCTCTCAAGCACAGGTGACCAAAGCTTCCTCTGAATCTCTGTCCAGGTGAGCATTTCCTCTTCCTCCATCATCAGCCTCTCTCAAAACTGCCATGTTAAAAATACTATTTAAAAAGCTTCAGTAAATTATAATAAGGGTCCATATCAACAAAACCTGTATTAATATCTCTGCTTCAACAGAGGACAAACAAAGCTATCTTCAATGAGAACTGCATTGGTGCCAATCAAAAGAAAAAGATAACAGTACAATCTGGACCCCTTGGTGCTGGAAGGGGAAGCACAGTGCTCAATCCCCCAAATGCATACCAGACACACAGTATAAAATGGAAGAGATTCCACAAATTATTCCTACCTAACCACTCCCAAGGAGGGAGCCTACAGGTACAACTACAGGACTACCAGGCAATATTCTGTGGCTGATGGCTGTAAAAGGGGAATGCTTCAGCCACAAGCCAAGGGCTAGAGGCTGCATGTGCTACAGTGATCAGTAAGTGATTCAGAACCTTCCAGAAGCCTGACTGCAAGAAAGCATCAACTGTCTTTTCAATTAATATCACACTGCTAAAAACAGAAGTGGATATCAAAAAAGAAAAATATTTACTCATTTCTGTTTAGCAGAATGAAGAAAATTCTTAGAATTTACTTTTTAGGTGTGACTTGGAGATGCTTAAGCCCTCATATGTATGGTTGGACTGAAGTTACATCTTTGTGCAGGTGCTCTAGAGCTACCAAACCTACTACCATTTATAATGGAAATACTTTGGTTACAGTAGATGACATTAATAATTGTCTCTCCTAGCTGAGGCAAAGGAAAAAAACTAAAACCAACTTGCTGCTCCAGCCCATAAACTGCAAGCATCTAGATATGCATAAGAGTGAGAGGTTAAATCTTTGAATCCATCTATACCTAAGTGAAATGCATTGGAGAACAAGTGGCTCAGAAATGCGATTTCCAAATTAAAGCATCCTTCTAGAAAAAATGGTACATTTTCATTAAATCAAGGTCAAATTGTTCTTTTCTAGTACATCTAAAAATAACTGTTGTAACAGAGCAGGCCGTAAGTGCAAATTATTTACAGAGTAAACAAGCAAGAAAAACTCATTGCCTGTGTTAAGGAAATCATTGCATAAGTAACTGCCATTTAGCAGTGCTCCACACCTGTAACTGTTCAGCTTTGATACAGGTTCTCAAGAACTGTAAGCAGAAGTTTTCTGCATCTACATTTCTGCATTTACTGGTTCATTAAACACTGTCATTTTCAAAAATAGGTAACAGTAACAGTACATAAATTGTTAAGAAAAGACAACTAAACTATAAAATGAATCTTCAAAGCCATGGAAAGCAGTATCTTGTTATTTACAGAGTAGTGCAGTACTATAAACAGATAACATGACACTGTTCTACTCTGTTCTACAGAATAAGCACTGTTTAAAAACAGCATAGCATGACAACATTACAAGTCTGAATACAAACAAGAGGAAATCAAAGGAAAGGAGGATATTTTTCAAATTGCATCTCTAATGAAGTGCTCCTATAGTCTTTGACATTATCATTTACAATGATGGCACAAGCTATATACACTGTTAATTCATAAAATCAGTTACAGGGCAATTACTATTGCAATCAACAGACCTTATTCACAGGTACTGAAATTGACATTTCAAAGTAAATCTTGGTGAGCAGAAACATATTAAACTTAGAAAAGGATTAATTTATCTGATTCATTTGTCTTATATTACCAAGGGATTTTCTTTTTAGGGCAATGTGAACGTACATGCTCAGGGACTGACCTCCTGATTAATCACTGATAGGCAATGATTTATTTGTATTTTATCAGTGTCCTTACCGTATCCAAAGCAGTGTTTGGTATTCAGCCAGAAAGTCAAATTTGTGTCCTTTCCTGAGGTTATAAAAGTTAATGCATCCCAAAGTGCAGCTCCCAGTGCTCTTTAAAACTCATGACCATGTTACTGAAAATGGTGACTCCCAGTTTGGCGTTGCTTCACTGAGGGTCAGAATTTCCATCTCATGAAGAAATACTCTGGGAAAACAGATGGGGAAAGTCCAGTGGAACAAACAACGTTCCAGAGATGGTGCTTGTTTTCACCCTCCTGAGCAAGCACAGAGACCAGAACCCCGAGGCCAGGGCTGGCTCTGCAGGGGTTTTATGGGGTTTTTCTGCCCTGGCACTGACCAACTTCCCTACTGGCTGCTGTCCTCAGAATTCCTTTGAAAGGCAGTTCCTAAGGTTTTTGGTGATTTACAGGAAATTGGTACACAGACAATCCTATTCATTTTCCAACTCCCAAGTGCTATTTCAGTTCTTATGAACTTTATGCCTCAACTGTACAGCTGTGTACTGGAAATAGGGAGTCCTAGTACAGAAATCAAAGGAGGAATTAAAAAAAAACCCTTTACTGAAAAAACCCGGACCCAATAACAGTGGTACATCAAAATACAGGTGCTTCCTAGGCTTCAAAATTATCCAAAACACATCATATGGCTACATGGACAGGTTCACAGATATTGCTCTGGTGAAAGGAGGGACCTTTCCAGAACTTCTTTATCTGTGGCCAAGCAGCTTGTGCAGTAGTTTAACTGTGCTACAGTAAGTGATTGTCTGACGAAAGGCCAAGAAATACTTGCTGGATACTTTGCCATCTCTGCAGCCGAGACATCCAGAAGACCAATTTATAAGCTGTAGGGCACAAACTCAAGTCCCCACTTCTACCATCAGGTAATTTATAATGTGATTCAGAAAACTGGGAGAATGCAGAGTTCAACACCTTTTTATTTCTTAAATAGTTTAGACATTGCAGTGAGCAAAGAGTGAGCCCAGTAACTTTCATGCTTCATCCATACTATTCAAAAAGGTAAAAACTGGGACTCAAACTTTGCCTCCCACATGCATGCCTGAACTCACTGGTTTTCCATGTCATGTAGCCTTGTACTTTGCTGGACATTTATCAACACTATGAATAAGTTCCACAGGGTAAAGGCACACAATCAATGCTGCAGTGTGTTGTAGTGGCTCACCAAACAACCAGTTTCTCTTTCAGAAGAAGCATTCCTCAAAGATTTTTGTTTTGTCCAATGTAGCTTGTTTTGTTTATGTTTTGGTGTGTTTTTGGTTTTTTTTTTTAATTCCCACCCATGCATGATCTGACAAAAATTCTACTTGGTTAACCCAAGTAATCTGCTTGTAAGAATGATGCATATAAATTACAATTGAGCTTTTTAAATTATGGATAATTATCCTAAATGATTCTTTGGGATTTACTTGCCTATGCATTTTTCTCATTAGCAGAACCAGAAACACCTTGAAGATATTGCTTTTAAAGACACAGGCACAAATGCTGAAGGCACTTTCCTCAAAAAGCTTTCAAGGTTTGAATTACTAATGACACATAGGGCAAACTTTCCGACCACTGTACAATGTCCTGCTCTCATATCAGAGCCCACAGCATATATAACTGAACTCTGGTTACTGGATAGGTTTGTAGACTTGTTTGGTAAGTTAAATTAACCCTTTTTCTAAAGGCACAGGATATGATTTTCATACGACACTTAGGCAGGGAATTCCCACTTCAGGAATCTTTAAAAAGCCTGTCTTGCAGCAGACCACTGGATTCATTCTTTTTTCAAGAAAAAAAAAATTACAGTTTAAAGCCTTTTTCATTATATCTATGAATGGTCACACAGCCATGATATGATACTGGCCTGGGCATAGCTGCCACTCCCGTGATAATGCCCGTTGCAGGGTCATAACAAAGAATAGTGTCTGTGGCTTCACCGTTTTCCCGTCTTCCACCAAGGATATAGATTTTTCCATTACACACAGACATGCCACAATTCTCCTGTTGCAAGAAAACACAAGGGAATATGCAGTTATTTAAAAAGCAGGACTTGATTCATGCCCCAGTGTCTGCCCCAGTGCAGGAGGGCAGCACTGTGACTGCCTTTTGTAAACAGCCTGGCCTATAATGTTCCCTCCTGAAAGAGCCAGTGCAGAAAGCACAAAAATTACGGAAAGCAGCAGCACAAGCCTACAGAAAAGACTATTTCGAGTCTAAGCCTTTACTACACGTAGCTCAGACAAAGGGAACAACGGAATACAACTGAACACTGTACTTACCATTGAAAGATCTGAGATAGGGAAAGGAGGAGAGAACAAAGGTTTTCAGAAGAGGGACCACAGTAGGTACTATTAATGCAAAGAATGGGAACAAGGAGAAGCACCTTAGAGGAGTAACAGATAATGAAGAGGGATGTAAATGGGGAGAGGAAAAAAGGCATGACTAAAAACAGTGCACAAGAAAAGACAGTGCTATGTCTTACTTGAAACAGAGAGAGGATTTTATTTCTTCCTCAAAAGCAGGCATGGAAAATTACTCAGTTAAATAGAGAACACAGATTAAAAGAGGAACAGAGGGAAGGCTGGGAAAAAAAGAACAAATTTCTATTAAGGTAATACTATAGAGTATGTGATTGGTGTTTTTAAAACATGGGGAAATGTAACTGCTGCACACACACTTCACTACTGAGGGGACACATTCAAATCCTGCTCAGTGTCCCATGTGTGGAAATGAGAGCTCTCACTGCTGAAGTCAGACACTTTCTGTGCTATACAGTGAGGCTTTTTCACACTCTAAAAACAGCCTTCAGTATCTCCTGTTACACTGAAAGGCTTTAATCAATTATAAGGAAATTACTCCCTTCAGTCTAAATGAAAATATGCAACAGAAGGTAATTTCTATACAATGAAATCATCATCCGTTATACTGTCCTTCAACAGTAACAGCTCTTAAGCAAAGCCAGACTTCCAAACAGTGACACCACGCTGAAAAGCTACTTGTTTAGAAACTTCCTCTTCTGTGAGGTTTTGAGTTACACAAAGAGGTAAAGCTAATACTATCAGAGTTAAGCAAATGTACACTTATTTAATGCTAAGATAACAGTGTCAAAAATTACCTTTCAGCTGTCTATGGGTTTTTGATTGACAATTACCTGTCTGCTGAATGTATTCTGTACATGCATCCAGTAGTCCTCAATGGGGTCATAGCAGTAAATGGCTTTGGTGAGCCCACCAGCAACGTAGATCAGGTTGTTGAGGGACACGGCTGTGATACATCTCTTGGCAATGGGGATGGTGGCACGGAGCAACCAGGAGTTGGTATCAGGGTCATACGACTGAACCTAGAAGCAAGGACAGGCCTTTCAGACTGAAAGCCCAGCTGAAGGAACAGCTTGGCATACCCACATAGGTTACACAAGGAGAGACAAAGCAGCAGTGCCTCCCCCCCAAAAAACAGAGTCAAGGTAAATGCAGATCCATGTATCAGTAATTTATACATATGCACAATATTTGACATTGTTTTCCCAGCACTCCCATTTAAGGATTCACAGAACTTCTGAAGCCAATGACCTAAGCAACGTATCCATAAGAAAGACCACAGTAACAGCGTATCACTCAATTACCATTTTCTACTCAGTATTTTTTGTATCAGAATAACTCCACACTCCATCCAGCAAAAACCAGTTCAAAGCAGAGCTCCTGTACGACCTGACTTTAAACCAGCAATGCTGTTTGCTGTGCATAGAAGATGCAACCCAAGAGAGCTGGCTGACCTTGTCAGAACAGGTGTTGTCATCAGGGCCACCCCCGATGACAAAGAGTTTGCCAACACAGCTGGTGACAGCGGGGGAGCTCACAGCCTCTTTCAGGGGAGCCACCTCAGTCCAGCGGTTGGAGAAGGAGTCATAGCACTCCACACTGCTCAGGCGGTTCTGCCCGTCGTATCCTCCCACCACGTACACCTGCACAAAAGGGGAGACCTACCATCATGTCGTGTTTACAGCAGGTAAACAGTCAAATAGCAAACTAAATTCATTTAAAACTGATTTGCTAGGTTTGTCAAGGGATACACTCATCACATTTTTTATCTGTACACAGGAGGAGAAGAATATGGTCTAAAAATAACAGGTAAAAGACTTCCTGGAGAGTTCCACTCAGTCACATGTGGAATGACACTGCAAACACATGCCAAAGCACAGTATTATTAATACTGCAGTAGAAACTTCTTATCTGAATAGCATTTGTTAGAAAAGGCATTCCTCTGTACTTCTCTTTTATTAGATAACATTCAACAACAACAGCAGCAGCAAACACCCATCTGAGTTTACCTTTGCTTTTCTGGCATTTCGCTTTTTTCCCTACTTGTTTACCGGAGTATTTCCTCCTCTCAGTTTGTAAACTCTACTTTCTTGTCTCTTCTTTCATATTTAGGAAGCAGAGCTCCTCATTATTTGTGATTACTTTCTTCTCTCTGCTTGCTTAGCTGCACATTTCATCTCTAAGAAGATCAAGTGATACCACATGCACATCTTTTCTAACTTCCACTAAGGGAGTCCCAACTAGTGGTTTTATGTTCAGGCATATATGCCTTCAAAAATACAGCAAAACCTCCCATTTCCACACTCCACGTGTTTGCTTAATTTCAATATAAAACATTAAGTAAAACTGCTGACATTCAGAGTAGTATCAGTTTCTGTTAATAACTATATAAACAGTTAGACAGCACTTTTGAAGCACAGGCAAATCCAGATGCTTCTTCGTTTCCCAAAAAATTGCTTCTTGGAAATAAGCCACTTCAATGATGAAAGAACAAAACCCAAAAAACCAAATGAGCAGCAAGATGATTTTCATGTCCATGGGTAGCGTCTGACTGATGAAGAGCCTAATTGCTTAAAGTATTTTATTTTAAAATACATATTTTTTTAAATTATTTGATATGAAATACAAAGTAATACTTAGGTATTTTCTCCACTGTTTTCTTATATACAGCAAACATTCCCACTATAAAAAAATGAAAGTATACTTCTCTTACTTTACCCAGAAGAACAGCCATTTTATGTCTCCATCTGCCTTTATTTAAGGAGGCAACTCTGATCCAAATGTTAAGTTGAGAGTTATAAATCCAGACATCCCGGCTATTGATTCTTCCACCTTTAAAATGAAACAGATGCCAATCTGAATAATTATTGAATGGGTAACGCTAACTATGAACATGCCCCTCTAGAGTGGGCAATGAAAACTTTATATCCCCTTTTGGGATGTAATAAGGATCTACCAGTATTTATATACTACACTAAAAAGGTAATTTGCAGTGGATTTCAAAGATTAAATCCCACGCTAAATTGTTTTCCTCGTGCTTTCCTTTCCCATAACACGCTGGGATCACACTAGATTATTTTCTGAAGTTGGAATGCATTTTAATGGCTTTTGCCCAGGCTCTTCAGATTTCCTGTAGTGTCACCACCCAGATGAGACCCTCGAAATCCCCTGCCCATGGCACATCCCTCCCACCTCCCTCCTCTGCCAACTCTGGGAGCACCTCCTTGGTTTCACACTTTGTTCAAATGACACAGGCACACACACCTGAGACCATTTCTATGGTTAAACCAACACATAGAGCCTGCTGTCAGAGCCATCAGGTGCACCCTGTCCTTTTCCCTTGCTGAGGGACTGAATGTGCTGCTGAGAAAAGCCTGCTCGGGATTTTTGTCTGTGGCTTTCCCAGCTGTTACTGCACACAGGCTCTTGCTGTATTTCAAAGCAGCCCGTTAGCTGGTCTCTTTAAATACAATTGATGTCCTGGAATCAGCTGTAAAAAACTGCGGATTCATGCCAAACAAGAACTCCAGAAACCACTTTTGTTTACGGTAAGATTGTGCTGGGGCTGGTGTTCACAGCAGCAAGTGACTTTCAGCTGAGCTTCTGGAAGTTCACAGCACAAAGTTCTGCCACACTACTTAAAAAGCAAACCCAAACAAACACACCCCACGAACAGGACACAACAGAAACCAAGCAAGCAAAGAAAGAACTCTTGCATTTTTTACGATTATTCACCTGAAACAAGAATGTCATTCCTCAGGGCACACACCGCATACTCAGACTTGGTAAACTCTGGCAGTTTAGCCAGTGACTTCCACTCTCCTGTCACAGGATCATAGCACTCCGTGTACGGCAAGTTAAACCCTCCAACTCGTTCACAGCCTCCAACAACAACTATCACCTCAGAATAGCCGGTTGATCTAAAAAATGAACACAGAAAATTAAGATGTAGGAGATATTTATTAGTACATGGAGGCCAAGCAACACTGTCTTCAAAACTTTGCTAAAATCAGAAAAAAATACTATGTAGCTTTAACTGCCACAACAATGAAAAAAGAAAATAGAAGAAGGAGTCATTTAACGAACAGATTTTCACCATTTCCAACTGTTTCATTACACAGCAGGTTACCACACTGACAGGAGTCCTGTGTAAGTGGTGGAGTTGCACTGCACAATGTTCTATGTAATTAAATAACACAGAAAGCCCTTACTGTAATAATATTTTTCCTCTGACTATACACAGAATCAGATCAGAAACAAAGTTCAAGCCAGACTGGAGACAATGAGATAAACAATCTGTTTCACAACGAAATCAGTCTTCATTCCCCCTCCTGAACTTTACAAAATTAATAATACTTTACAGCACCTTGCCTAAATATTCCAAGTGTTTAAAAGCAGAAGGAACGTAGTCACCAAAACAAGGAAAACCAAAAAGGCCTTATAGCCAATGCACAGTAAAACGGAAAACAGCAGCCACAGGAGGAAATATTAAGGAATACTGAAATAAAAATTCAAACCTAAAACCAAAAGCTAAAACTCAGTGGGCATAAATCAGGCATTAGACACTCTGCAATGTACCCAAATAGACCTTTAAGTCTATTCCACATACTGATTATCCGTTTACTAACCAGATGCTTCTGCATTATACATAATCTATATTCACAACAGTAACAAAACGGATCTAACAAAAATCAATGCACATTTCAATGTAGAGAATCAACCAACTACCTTTGATGTGCAAATCAAACCGTGACCACCTTTATTCCTCCTCTCAGACTTATAATTTCTTGTTGGCATTTGTCAAACTCCTCTCTTTTCAGGGCATTTTAAAACTAAAGCACTTTGCACTGACATAGTTATTTCAAGGACTGCTGTCAGTTAAGCAAAACTGAATGCAAGATTGATTTTATTTTTGGTGAGCCTTTTGTTGTGCTTTGTTCTATGATCCCACTGTGAAAAGGTATCTCATAGAACAGCCATTCATGCTATTGCTGAGTACTGCAGTCTTCTCTCAAAAATAAAGAAAAAAAGACTTACAACTCGATTTCAGGCAAAAGTTGCATTATCTGTCCCCAAAGTTCCTAATATGAACTTATGCACATATTCACCTATAAATCCTGATGAGGCTTTCCCTGTTTTGAAATATCATGAATAAAAATAGTGAGGCCTTCTATCTCCTCTTCACCACACACCAAATTGAAATATTCCATATGTTTCCACCCAGAATATTGTAAACAGGCAAAGGCAATGCTAAATGCTAACATCTGCAGGATGAGAAAAATGAGATGTGTCTGAGGAATGGCACTTACACACCTGAACCCATCAGAAGAAACTCTTGGCAGCTGCTCAGCTTTGAAGTCATGCTCCTTCCTGGTTTCTACGTATTTACTGTTTACTGCTTTTTGCTTTTTTGAGGAACAGCTCTGAAAAGAATCTCTCAAAGAGTAAGAGAAGGGAAGTTCCTGTGCCAACAAAGCATTACCCAAGAAAAGAACTTCCAGAAAAGCAAGACACTCATCTCATAATCTGCCTTAGAAGCAAGCCCAAAGACACCAGCTAACTGTGTACAAAGAGGTTTGTCTGTGCATTACTTTCTAGGTTAGAATTAAGGCCTCCGTTCACTCACTGAAAAGATGACACTGACAGATTATCAATCTTTGGTTTAAAACAAAATGAACAAAAGAACTTTGCTCAGAGAGAGCTCTCTATGAATTGCTGTAATGGAGTTTTTCAAGAAAATATTCATTTAGCACAGTATCTCAAATCCAAAGAGAACCAAAAGTTTTCTTAACGTTTGAGTACCTATATGACCATACTCTTTCTTCAGGTAAGAAAACTTTTCTCCATTATATTTTCTTGAATGAGTCTTGCACTGTGCAGGTATTATGGTTAGTTCCAATTTTTTTTTTTTCAAATGACAGAGCACACACCCACAATTTTTTAAAAAAGTAAAATGTGGTAGGAATACACAAAAAGAACATCCAGGCAAAGGCTAATTCCAGAAATGAACTGAGGATATATTTAAATGAAGGTCAGAAAAAGCTGTGACCTCAAACAGTGGTACAGGAAGCCCTTCTTGAAGCCCTCGGAAGAAACAGAGCGAAGTAACACAGGTGTTATAATAAGCTGTAAATACTCCAGGAGACATTATTCCATCAAGAACAGGTGCACCAAATAGAAAAGAGGGAGTGAATGACAATCAACAGTGTCATACAATTCCATGCATTCCCAAGAGCAGGCTTTCCAGGGCTCCTGAGCTCCACACACACCTCTTGATGAGCTGAGAACACCAACCAGCACAGCATGAGCTCCACAGAAGAACTTGTGGTAGTTCAAACAAATCACATTCAAAACTATGGTAAGTTCAGAAAACAAATTACAGAAATTCAAACAAACTACAGAAATTCTGGTAAATCACTAGTTTTTTCTTCCTCACTGTTAAATCAATTTTGGGTAGTAAATCAGGTAGCAGACAAAATGTAAAGTGAAACAGAAACCCATCTCCAAGTGGGAAAAAAAAAGGACTACATTAAAGCTTTCCAAAGGCAACTGAAAAAGACACATTAAAATGTATAACCATCCTAACTTCTGGTTAAAGAGCATACTCCTGTATTTTTACCAGACAGTTTAACAGCAGCTTTGATCACAGTCTGAGAATAACTCAAAGTACACAGCAGGAAGAGCCCCTGCAGTTCTGGGTACGGAAGTGTGTTACTGCTCGCTGCTTGGTCTCAGCTTGGAGATTTGGTGTGCAACACAACCAGGAGGGACAGGACAGGCTTAAAGGAGCAGGAGGGACAACCTCAAGATGTCACTGTGTTGTTGCAAGTCCATGACTGAAATGCTCTCTCAGAAAGAGCTGCATTTGCTAACAATGCCTTAGCAGCAAAGAGAACAGTCAGGCCACACTTTAAACTTTTACTTACTTCAGGTAACTCTTCACTGGCTTCAAAAAGAAAAAAAAAACCCAAAACCTCAACTTGAATTGCAATGTAGTCTCTTTTGAAAAAACCAGTAGAACCCATTTCACCCATGGGTGCATCCATATCCATACAACGGACCAGTTTACATCCCAAAGTTTCAGTAAAAGCACTGGCGTGGCAATTTTTTATCCTGTAGCCTGTCTCCTTTTAGAAACAGTTTATATAGAAAACACATTGGGAGAAGGGAAGAAAAAAGGAAAAGAGCTCTCCATTGCCCTCCCCTCCCCAAAGCCCCCACAAAATGCCCAGAAAAGGTGCAATGAAAACATGAGGGAAGGGGGATCTGGCAACTATTTTAAAACATGATCTCTTTTTGCTATAGGCAACGGAAACAGACAACAGAAACAAATGACAAAGAACTATTCCATGAATGTAATATAGAAAAGGGGAAAAAATTCCTGCTGGCATGTCAGGCAGTTTTTCTCTTTGTAAATTACTTCTCTTGTTCCTTCCCACTCAAACTCCCACTGCAGTTCAACAAACTCAGCAGTAAAACCAACAAACCCCTCGGCTTCAGAAATCACCTGTATTAGGCAAGGTACTTCATTTGCAAGCTGGAGCCCCACTCTGGGGATGTTCAGAATTTAAAGTGCATACATCCCCCACACTGACAGAACTTCTGAGTGTATTTACCCTCCTCACTAAGAAAAGCAGAACAAACCAAACACCAAACCAAACAGTGCATCTTGCAACCCCCTCCAGTTTGCCTGAATTCCCATGGTCCCTCCCTCCAGCCCAGAACAATCACTGCAGCAATTCCCAAACTGCCCCTGATCCAAACGCTTGCACAGACCCCCCCAAAGCAGTGCACAGCTTGGAAAGCCTGGGTGGGAGCAGGGCTGCAGGGACTTCACCATGAGTTTCTTCTCTCATGGCAGGACTGAAGACTGGAAAGCCACTAATGGGGCGAACAATGCCAAGTGTTTTTTTTTCCCCTTAAGCAAGCCATGGAAACTCGCCAAAAAAATAAAGGTTCCCTGCACAGTCACTGTAGGGCAACTACCTATGAGTAAGAGTAAACAAAGAGGAGTAACTCCTAACACAATCTGTTTGTCTAGACCATCATTGCATCACCTTAATGTAACATATGATTTTATAAAAAACTCCTCAAATCAGCTGGAGCTAACTATAAACTATCGTCGACATGAGGCTGGGAAAATATTTTTCAGGAAAAAAAGAATCATAATAGCCATTGCTCATAAATGCCACTAATGGATTCTTCCTCATTTCTTCTTGCAACCTCAGTCACCTATTTGTGTAACACATTATTAAGCAGCAGCAATTCTGAATTATTAAAATGTCACCAAATGAGCATGAAATACTTCAGGAACTGTTTCATAATTCTTTAAAAATACAATATTTGGTTTCTTTACAGTTAAGAACCTGTTGTTCTGCCGTCTATTACAAATACATGTGCTACTCCATTGGTAAAATATTTGTGATGTAGCGAGGAAATGCTCTGAATACATAATACCCCCATCCACATCCTTTGCGGTTTGCTGTACATTTACATGACTTTGTAACAAAAAGAAAGCTGGGGAAATGGAGTGGTTTACCTGCCACAGCACAGTCAGCTCTCTTCAAGACACTGCTATTATACAATGTACCTTAAGATCGCCCCTATAAAACCTTAAGTATTATACTTGCAAGGTAATATAACTTCACTTACCGTTTTTCAGAGCAATAAAGTGCTCTGTGCAAAAAGACTCATTAATGCCCATTCCCAAGAGACACGTGAGCTTCATGAGTGTGGGGAAGTACAGAAGTGTAACTGCAGCAGCTCCAGAATTTAGCAAAGTAAAATAATCTGCAAGAGATTTTTCTCCAGGCACGCATATAAACATCTGTACATCAAATCATGTCCTCCTGCAGAAAAAAAAAGGTTAAAACAATTTCCTCACCTGCGTGGCCTAGTTCTGGGAGACATCATCTCGTTTCCAAGGATGTGGTATCGCCTGGCTTCGTGCAGCAGCTGATAGCACTCTGGGGAATTCTGAATCAGCTGGTCCACTTCCACAGTCTGAACAAAGTAGTTGGGGTGCAGGAGCGGGAGCCTGACGTGCGTCAGGAGCTCGTGGAGCACCGGCCGGCGCAGCTCGACCGCACGGTACACCCAGCGCATCACGGCCTCGAACACCATCTCCTCCTTGCTGATCACCAGCTCGTCGCTGCAAATGTAATCAATGAGCTCATCCTTGCCCAGCTCCAGGAACTCTTCGTGCTGGGACACATCCTCGAACGTCTGCAGCGCAAAATTCCTGCACTTGGTGAACAGCGTCTTGAGCGAGTGCGTGTCCGCGAAGCGCTGGATGCCCAGGCAATTGCAAGGGTCCAGCTGTTCCTCCAGGAACTTGGCGCAGGCGTCGCGCAGAACGCTGATCTGGAACAGGCTTGACGTTTCGAAGAGGTACTGCACGTTCTCCGTGGTGATTTTCACTTTTCCTGTGTACACGTACTGCAAAAAGCAATCCATGGCTTCAGCGAAGATGCCATTGATCTCCACCAGCATCTCCCTGCTCTCCCTGTGGTCGTTGCAGAACATGGCTCTGAAGTAGCTGCTGCAGGCTGAGAGCACGGCGCGGTGGCACGGGAACTCCCGGCCCTCCACGCAGATGATGACGTCCGTGAACAGCCGGCTGTCTCGGAATTCATTGAAGATCTGGAGGATGCTTTCTGCGTGGGATGATCCCGAGGAGAAGTCGAAAAACTCAGGGCCTGACAACGATTTTGGGTCCATTTCAAAAACCTTCCGTTTGGTTGCAGGGGAATCTCGTATCCCGCTATCCTCTCTATTCAGTCTGCGTCCCAATATTAGTACCATTGTTACATCAGTTGGCTATAGAGTCATTGAGAAAAACTCGCCAAGGTTCTCCTTCTCAGTGCGACGGTCTGAAAAATTAAAACACCTTACTGTTCAGTCTGGCACACTTTTAGCTGCATCACAGGAATTAGACAAAATACTTGTTTGCTCACTCTAACAATTGGTGAAATTGTTGACCTTTCTTGGAGGTGGCACAGGGAAAATCAGTGTTCACCTTGCCCAGGGTAGTGCAGCACTGCCAAGTGTTAAATACAAAATATACCCAGAAAACAGCTGTCATGGATGACAGTTCCTGAATGTCCCAGCATCACTGGGACTGCATTAGTGTGCAAGAAAAAAATCTCAAGATCTCAGCTCCAGCAAATCACTTGGCTGACAGAAGCCAAAGACTTCCTGGATAATGATCCAGAGCTTGAACTCTTCTCTTTTTCCAGTGTGATACTCATTTCAGCTGGAGCCTCCAAAGTACTAATATAACAGCACTAGTCAAAAAGAGAGGGGGGCGGCGGGAGCGTTTAAGACTGAAATTCTAAATTTAATTTAGGAATTTTTTAAAGTTTGATTTGTTTTTTTAAATTTTAATTTAATTAAATTTTAATTCTAAAACTTGAGTAACCACTCCATTTTCATTATAAAGTCTATCATAATAAAGTCTTATAACACTAGTGTTAAATAACAATCTGTGATCTCTACAAGTAACCTTGACTGTAAGTTTTTACTTGTTCATCCCTAACATCTAAAAATCAGCTCACTGATAATCTATGATTAATTAAAAATTAATGTAAACTGCTAGCACACGAAACAGAATGAAAGATGAACTACATTTCTTTGTGTAAAACTACTGGAAATATGAACAAAGGGCAACTTGCTGAGGACAGGGAGAGTTTCTGTTTCCACAGCACTACTGGCAAATAATTATTAGCAGAAGTTTTTGCTGGAACACCTTCCAGTTTCAAGTACAAATGTAAAGGTTCCTCCCAGCGTGCAAACACACACATTATCCGAGCACTGAAGTTGCAAAAATCAAATACTGAAACGTTTGCATGTGTCAATATTAAAGTGTGTAGGTGAAGAAAATGCAGCTGACTTTGCAAATACTGCATGTTAGAGGTAGTGAGAGCAATCAATCTACCACAACAGGGCTTTTTGCCTCTCCTGAAATTAAAAATTCCCTAGATAAATGTACACCAAGACATACTGAGGTAGCCAGAGGCTGGCAAAGCACCCTCACAGCCTGGCATTGGTACAATTCCAAATGCTTGTAATATTTATTTGTATGTCTACAAGGCCACAAACTGAACTATTTTAAAGTTTATGGAAATTTTTTTCCTGCCTCCCAAGGTTTTATTCAGTTTCCCTGAATGCACAGTCAGGAAACACCAACTCCTCATGGCAACTTTATTTCCTGATGAGCTCCCATCAGAGCTGCAATTACCCAGTCAGAGACTGGCCACATCATCACTTAATATAGAACACAATGAACGTGCTTTTTTTAAACAGCCTTTTTACACAGCACCTTTAAAAGGCACCATCTGAACAAACAGCAAGGAAAGAATGTAGGTTGTACCTTCACTCATTGAGAAAAGAGGTTCTAAAACAATCATGTTCCCAACAAAATTTTTTACACAAATTTCAAAGGTAGATTCTTGGTCTGGGGCTCATTTACCCTGCGAAACACCTAGTTTTAATTTGATTTCAAATAGGACTAGTTGTCATTTTGATGAAAAACACTGTTGCAATAAGCCTCGTTAGTCTCTCTGATTGCTTCAGAGAGACTAACGAGGCACAAATGGACAATCTGATCTGCAGTTGACACTCTATCCCATGTATTGCACAATCACTTCACCCTGGAATGACACAGGCCTGATACAAAACAACACCAACAACCACCCCCAGCACCTCACCAGCTCTGCTGCCAAAGTCCTACCCCTTATTCTGAATTTCATCTGCCACTAACTAGGTACTACTAGCATGAGAAAGTGGGCTTTAACAAAGCAGCAGCAGCAAAGGGAAATATAACAATATATATAAACACTAAAGGCTGAATTCCAGCATCGCAATTTGAATCAGATGAATTTCACAAAAGCTAATGGACCTTCTCCCAAGAAAGTCAGCCTGAAATGAGAAGCAAGACCCTGATGTTGCATGAAAGGGCAAAACACACCAATTAAGTAAAAAATCTTCAAGATGATATCTTTCTCATTAAGTGAGAAGTGAAGACAGCACAGTATTATGCCATCATTAATAACAGAAACAAAGGCTCTGGCTTACAACTATTCACTGAAGGAAGCAATGTCTTCTTTATGCCTGGAAAATCACAAAATTAGTGGTCAGCAAATTATTTTTTTAATGTCCTAATGGTTTAAACAAATGAGAGAATGAAAAAAAAATCCACAGAGTAAAAACTAATCAAGGGGATAAATATTGTAAACTCAGAGATAAGATACTAAAAAGGAGAAAGAACTCCAATTCATCACAGAACATACTGTTTTTAAATTTAGTTTCCTTCAATTTCTGTCGAGTTAATTACTTCTGCAGGTTTGCTTCAGCAAAACAATTTCACAAGCCTATCAGTAACAGTGTCACATGTGCAGGTCTATCACATATATGTGTTGCCTTCCTGCAAATCTCACTCTGGCAGTTTTAAAATGTCACCTTCCAGCTGCCAAAGTGGGAAAGGCAGAGGGGAACCTGTGCCTGAGGCTGAGCAAAGACAGGAAACAGCAGGACAGACCTGTCTGCACCCTTCCTGTGTGCAGAGGTACTTACATGCCTTACCTGCCTACAGACCCTACACTGTAAACACCACTCATTCAATGAATTTAACACTCAGAGCTCTTCAGTAAATTTAAACAAAGCAAAAGAAAAATACTTTTTTTTACCCAAAGGTGAGTACTAGGAATTATTTGATCAAAGAGCAAAAAATAATACAAAATCTACTGGATTGCTTGTCTGAGCAAGGGTCAACAAGGATGGATCTTAAGCATTCAGAGTCTGGCCATTTGAAAAACTGGAATGGAAAAACAAATCACACTTCCAATCAACAGGTTTTAAAAATGCTTTCCAAACACAACTGTGGCTCTGACATGGATGTTCCCTCACACACGTGTATTTCTGAGTTAAGCTGGGTTCACCACGAGTTCAGGTGCCTCTATTTCCTTACACCATCTGTAAGCTTGTCTACACAACCTCAGAAATACCCTACCCCGATTCAGAGGCTGGTAGAAGTCATCTATGAAACATTTGCCCTGACACCTTCTATCAGTAAATCCTCTTACTCAAAATACTTCTATGTTGCACTAAACTCCTCCCTCCTCTACTGCAACACCCAGGTGTGTGTACCCCTTTCCCTTCACCCAGGGCTGTGCCAGCAGCCGGGTTTCTGTGCCCTGTGTGTCACTGAGCTCAGGGGCGAGGCCCTTCAGCGACACCGTGTCCGAGGTGTGCCCGGGCCGCGGAGCTCGCCCTCGGGACGCGCTTTCGAGTACCTGAGGCTGCGCTGGGCTCCTGCGGCTGCCAGGGGAGGGGATGTGCCGTCCAGCCGTGCCCACCGCTGCCAGCACTGGCGTGGCCGGAGCGCTGACCGCCTGTGAGGGGAGAAAAGGAGGCGCTGGGAAGGAAGGCAGAGCCAGCAGCACCAGACAGGCCCGTGTGCTGTCACCCCGAGCGGTGCGAGCAGCAGCACCTCCGCCGATACCGAGTCACCCAGAAACGAAACCCAGCCGCGGGCACGGTGTTTGCATTGCGAGGCCTGGGAACTGCGGCTGAGGTTTGGCCGATGCCGGCTGTTCCGTGATGGGAGATAAGGCGGCGCTGTCTCAGGTGCGCGGTTACCTCGGAAGGCGGAGAGAACAAACTCCCGGCGGAACCACAGCACGTGCTCTTCTCTTGTTTGGAAAGGAAGAGGGGGTGGGGGGAAAGAGCATAACCTTTCCCTCTGACAAAAAAACACCCAAACACAACGTTTAGCTTTCCTTCATCTTTCTTTGTGATATGAAAAAGACCAAAAAGTTGCTGGTTTTAAAGGCTTTTAAAAAGTAAAACTCTTGTTCTACAACGGATATTGAGGATTTGAATGTCTAAGATGAAGTCTCTAAGAATACCGATTAGTAAACAAGAATTCAGTGATCGAACTGATTGACATGCTAAGAGTTAGCTGAACTGCAGTTTTTTATTCTAATCCAAGACACCATCTTGATTTTTGAAAAAGAATGTCAAAATGCAATAGTAATCCAAGCTAGTGACACACGCACAAAAAAACCTTAAGTGCCCTCAAAAGTCGCCCAGCAAAAAACAGGAACAAAAAACAGGATTTGGACATGAGAGTCACGATTATTAAGTAAAACAAAACAAAAACAAGCACTGCAAAGGGACAATTTGAAACTGCAGAATCCTTTATGTACTGTCTTGTAAACGAAAAAAAAGTCCCCCAGAGACGAAAAAAACAATTTACGTGGGGGAAGAAAGGAGGGAAAAAAGCACACTGCGTAGTATTATTATTCATGTATGGGGAAGAAACAGTGAAAAAGTCCCAATAATCCTCCCCCTTTGGTATGGCTGCCGTTCTTGCACGTGATTCAGGTTTTGCTAAACCAAACCCCAGCCTGAGCCCCGGCCGCAGTGCTCCCAGGGCTCGGGGGTTCAGCCAGATGCCAGCACATCCGACACTGGGCACTGCCCGCCGGGTTGGAGCGCGGCCCGAGCCACGGGAACCCGGCGGGAAAAGCTGTAGAACGAACCCGCCCGCGCCTAGCCCCGGCACGGCCGGGCAGGGAGCCCGCGGGAGCCGCTCCCGCAGGGAACGGCGCGGCACCGAAACCCGGCGGAGGCGAGGAAAGCGCGGCCGGAGGCGGCGGCACAAAATGGCTCCTCCCGTCCCGCCCTCCAGCTCACCTTCACCCCGGGCCGCCGCCGCGGCCCCCCCGCGCCCCGGCCAATCCGCGCCCGCGGCCCCGCCCCCGCCCGCCCACGCGGCCAATCCGCGCCCGCGGGGGGCTCGGGGGCTCGCGCAGCCCCGCGTTACGAAACGGCCGCGGGCGGTGCGGAGGCTCCGCGCGCCCCCCGTCCGCTCTGCCCTGCCCGGGGCTGGGGGAACAACAACAACAACCAACAACAGCACTGCAGGGCGCGCACCGCCGCGGGTCCCGGCGCTCCGGTGCTGCCCGCAGCCCTCTCCCAACGTGGCACCGCCGCCGCGCGCTGCCGGCAGAGCCCCGGACGCGCTGTCCCCTCCGCGGCGACTAACGGTGCCGGCCTACCCCGCGCCCCGGCTGTCCCGCAGTGGCCTCCGCGCCTTCCCCGGGGGTTCCCGGCCCGCCGTGGGGTACCGCACCCCTCGCCCTCCCAGCCGGGAGCGCGCCCCGCCACCCCGCACTCACAGCCGGGAGCGCGCCCTGCCGCGCTCCGCCCCGCGGGAGCCGCCGGGGTCGGGGTCAGGGTCGGTCGGGTCGGGTCGCGTGGGCGCGGAGCAGAGCGGAGCGATCCGGAGCGGTGCAGCGCGCTCGGGCCTCTCCGCCGCCGGTCGCGCTGCCAGCGCCGCTCAAAACAAAGGGGCTGGCGGGGCATGTGACCTCCGAGCCACCGCACATGATGTCACCGGCTCCGCGCGGCCCTGGGAGCTGTAGTTCCGCCGCCCCGCCCGGGGACGGCCCCGCTGCCCGCGGCCGTCAGCGTCCCGGGAGGAGCCGGGGACAAACGGCGGGGACGGGAGAGCCTCGGTGGCAGCGGCGATGGACGGGAGCGGTTTCCGTCGCTGCGAGCTCTTGTCATCGCCGTCCCTTTGCCGGGGCCGGGAGCACACCCCGCGTACCCCACAAGTACCCGGCCCACCCCGCCCCGGGAGCGGGCAAAAGCTTCAGGTGCATCGATGCAAGCGGGTGCATCGGGACGGCACCTTCCAGCGGGACAGTCCCGTGTGCCGGCTCTGGGGAGCCCTACCGAAGCCCCTCAGCAAGAGCCGTCTCCCAGACTGAAAACACCTTGTCTTGGGGTGGGTGTTCAGCCTACATGACCAAAACAAAAACTATTACATGAAAAAAATTAACCAAGATAGAATCTTTGTCTACCTGAGCTACAGCTCCACCCAATTAATTCAGAACTTCTAGTTCCTCTTCAACGGTAACACAAAACAGCGTCCCTGTCCCTGCTGACCACGGTAAGCCAAGGTCATCTTTAAGCCGAGACACTTAAGACACTTAAGAGAGAGCTCTGCCATCACAGCTGGGGGTCACAGCCAGTCAACTGCAAATATAAAAGCAGGACCCTGGTGTCATCGCCCTGCAATTTCATGAGCAGGTCTGAGCCTGTCCTGGAGCCCAAATTCACTTCATATCCAAAGTATTTGGACAGTGGCCCATGCTCCAACACGGGCTGATGGAACACGCCTGGGAGTATGGAAATTTATTTTTGTTCTGCCCTTTAGCATAAGCAAACTTGCAAGCCCATAATGCAGAGTAGCGAGGCGAGGGCAGGGATATGCATGCTTAAGTTAAGATCATTACCTGGTACTGAATGAGGCCTTATGCAATGCCGTGGAGCTGATGTGGGCAGGTAACTGGCTGTGTTCTCCTTCCTAGAAGGATGACCTTCCCCCTCTGGCCCCTTACTGCCAAGGGAAAGGAAGAAATACAAGTTCTTCTATTAGCTCTCCCCTACTTTGCTCTCCTAAATGTTGGATAGCAATCCTAGGCATAATATATCTTTACCTTTTGATGACTCTCCCCAATGTTCTGACCCCGGGATATCCCCAGGAAGCACAGCCAGCCGTGTGCTCTTGGCAGTAACTGACTGTGCTCTGCCACTGAAACTTGAAGAGGAGCAGTGTGTGCTCAGGACTCCAGGGCTGACCCCCTCCAGAGCAAACTAGGCTCAGATTTTCATAGGCTAAACAAGCTCTCCTGGGGTCAGGTAAATTGCAGCTTTGCAAAACAGTTAGAATTATTAATTAAAAATTTAAAGGCTGAGTTCTGAAAATAGACTGAAAATGTCAACTGATTTTGGTACATAAATTGTTTTCACATAGATCTTAAACAATTGAAACCTTCAACTGTTTTCCTGCAGAGCTAAAACTCAGAACTGCTTGACTTCATCAGAAGTCAGTGTTCAGTCCATTTCTCATCCTCTGCCTGGAAAAGCAAGAAGGACCCCAGACAACATAAACAGCAAAGAGAAAATCAGCAGCAAGTCCACCTCATATAATACAGATCTGTTGCAATATTGTATTTCACCCACTGAATATAGGAAATATTAATAACCTGAAGTCTTACTTGTTACAAAGACATTAAATCTAAAAGTGTATGACCTAAGAAAAATGTTTTGCTTAAAATAGATTTCTTATCCTTTATATCCTTTTGTCTGCCCCAGTTCTTTGAGTCTGTAAATCTTGGGGTCAATATGAGTATGTAGAGATCACTTGAGAAAACATAAGTGGGATTAAAGGAATGAATCAGAGGAAGGAAAAAATCAAAACAGGATCAAGATGCCTCTGCGCTGGCTTGAAGGAGCTATCTGAAGGGACTGTGTTTACTCCAATAAAAACTGCACATGGCAAAAATATCTTGAGTGAAGAGGGTAGATGGAGCATTAAAAAGAAAATACTAATTAAAAGTACTCATTGAGCAATCAATCATTTCATAATGTACTCATGTCTGCATGTGGTCACATCCAGGCACTTCCAGTTCTGAAAGCCAACGTCACTGAGGATGTCTGAAATTAAGGATACTTGAGTTGCCACTACATCCTACTGCTCTTCATTCCTCTGCTAGCAGGGGCATTGGCTGTTCTTTCTCAAGCTGCGCCAAGCATTTCTCTCAAAATAAGCAGTTGCACACTGCCTGAGAAGCTGAAACCAATTATTAAAGATTACTCATTTCTATAAAGCTTTGTTAATACTTTTTTAACAATGTAAAGTACTTGTAAAGCATTTAGGCCAATGTTTTCCAAACAGGTCGGTGGTTTTGGAGATTTTCAAGGCTTCTTCAGGGCACTGGAAAGGTTAAAACCTAAAATTAGAAGCCTGCATGAAGGTTTTGGCATGCATCCACCAATGTGCATGTGTTTCTCTGTTGGTGTTGGATTTGAATACCACTGCTGGGCACTTTTCAGACACGTTTCACCGATGCACTGCGCCACCTAAATGGTCCATGCATTCCTCCAGGTAAAGGTATTGGCTATTTTGAGAAGTTTGTACCAGTATGCTCCTGGGAAGTTTCCTCTGCTCTGGGGAGCGTGGTAGCTCCTTGCCAGACTTTTCTAAAATTGAGGAAAACCCAAAGGTGTTCAAGTGGCTCGTACACAGAGAAAAACCCAAAGAAAGTCCATGATTGCTGCTCATGGGGACCTATGCAAAACAGTCTGGGGAAGGGCTCGGAGCTGAACGAGGGAAGAGGTGAAGGTGAGCCACAGCAACCAGAGCAGGAGGCTGAGGAAGAGTAGGAAGGGAGAGGACAGTCGAAGCACCATGTCCCTTACCCTGATCACTGATCAGAGAGAAGAGAGCAACATGTAACTTGGACAACATTAAAAACCCTGAATGCAACATGGAAGGGTATCACTGGATAAAAGAGACAATTTAGACATTTGAGTTAAGACAAAGATGAGTACAGACTGACAACTAATAACCAACAAAAGGAGCATAATGAAGAGCTGTGCAACAAATGGAGCAGAGATGAAACAAATTCTTCAGTACAAGGAGGGAGAACAGATTCTGACATTAGTATGAAAAGTTTAAGTGGTCAGAAATCTTAAAAAGAAAAAAAGAAGTGTTGTTGAGTGACATCACTGCAGAGCCTGATGCAAGTATGCACAAAACGTAATGGCAGAAGCCATTCAGCAGGATTACAAATAGTGCTGAGAAAAAGGAAAGGTGATATTAGGAATTTTTGAGGAAAAACAGAAGAGTGAGTTCAGTAGCTATTGCAGAATCTGCTTTTTGAGTATGCCAGAAAAAAGCACGAAGGTTGCAGTAAGTAAAAGAGAAGAGGTGCATGGAAATAGCATTAAAAAAAAAAAAAAAAAAAGGCTGGGTAAAATGAAGATGGAAGCGAAGTCTCTTCACGTGATAAGGGGACGATTCTCCCCCTCTGCTCTGCTCTTGTGAGACCCCACCTGGAGTACTGGACACAGCCATGGTGCCCCCAGCATCAGAAGTATATGGAACTGCTGGAGGAAGTCCAGAGGAGGCCACAAAGTTGATAAGGTGACTAGAGTACCTTCCCTGTGGAGACAGGCTGAGAAAGTCAGGGCTGCTCAGCCCAGAGAAGAAAAGGTTGCATGGAGAACTCAAGGCAACCTTCCAGTACCTGAATGGGCCTGCTGGGAAGCCAGAGAGGAACTCTTGGTCAGAAACTATGGTGATAGGCCAAGGAGTAATGGGTTCAAACTGAAAGAGGGGAAATTTAGGTTAGATATACAGAAGAAATTCTTTCCTGTGAGGTGGCTGAGGCACTGGAACAGGTTTCCCAAAGCAGCTGTGGCTGCCCCATCCCTGGCAATGTTCCAAGGGGCCCTGAGCAACCTGGTCAAGAGGAAGGTGTCCTGGCCCAGTGCAGGGGGGTTGGAATGAGTTCATCTTTAAGGTCCCTTCCAACACAAACCATTCTATGATTCTATCATTCTATTATTCTGTGATAAAAGACATCTCATAGAAATACAGAGAACACACCAAAATTTTCTAAAATCCTTCCTTGACTCTGGACTCTTTCACTATCCTGCTAAAAATCCTGTGGATCACGTTGACTTGAGCTGATCTGCTGAGATAATCAGCAGGTACACCCATTTAGGCTGGAAGGCATTTTTCCAGGACCAGTCCCTTTCAGCCTCTCCTCTTCCCATCACCTGTTTGAAATGGCACCTGCACCAGGAAATGCCATCTGCAACATGGCTTGCTGCATTGGCACTTGCATGGGAAGGGACCTGGCAAAAAAATTCTCCCCTCCTCTCATTATTTTTGCCATTTTCACTGCCTCCTGGCTGGCTCTGTAGATCCCCCTTTCCTTTGGACACTTCAGCTGCTCATGGTAGCCCTTGGCTCAGGCTGGCAGTGCTTCCCTGGGTGTCTCTGCTGCAGTGAGGCAGGAGGAGGGGGAGGGAATGGGGCATCCTCCAGAGCTCAGCTCTGCATGCCCCATGCCCAGCTGGGTGCTGTGCCACGGCCTGCATGCTTAGAGCTCACTCCTGCTCAGCCAGGGAGGCTCTGAGATTACATGGGGTACTTTCAGTACACACAAAAGCCACCGTGTAAAACATCAGTACCACATTTACATATTCAGCACTGCAATTAGGATTGCCTATCCCCCTGTACACTCTGGTCCTAGGCTAGCCCATTGTCCTGCCCCATGCAAATCCCCTCTCTTCCCACTCATCCTGGTGATTCCCACTCATTCACTGCTGTAAGCACCTCAAAACAAGGCCCATGCCAATAGTCCTCCTGTGCAGAAAGTATGTGTCTAATTTTTTCCACCCAGTATCTACCAAGTTCCAAGCCTGGGAGATGACTATGGGAGTGTAATTGCAGAGCTGAGAAGAATGAACATTGCATCACTGCTGCCATAAATACTGAACTATTTATTTTTGTACAGCACAGAGTATCGAGACACCATGAAACCAATGCCTAGCTGGGGAGATAGAGTCTGTTATGCTGGTGTTTGTCTGGTTCTTCTCTTTGAGGAGAAGTAAGAAACAAAGAAACTAAAGATGTTTTGAGTTCTTGTTGGTCCCAGGGGTGATGACCTGAAGGGAGTTGTTCTTGTGGAATGGCAAACACACGCAACCACTAACCCAGCAAGAGAGTAAAAGGTACCTACAAAAACAGTTCCCTGAGCCCATGTGTTGTTATCACTGTGTTTCCACTCAGCTCTGTAACCTCAAGCCCAACCACAGCCCCACAACTGTTTATATTAAATATTTTCTCACAACAGTACTTTTTCACACATCCCTACGCCACAGGCCTTCCCCTTCTGCCATGCTGCCACAGAACACCCTACAGCACAACTCCAGCTCTGCCCTTCAGCCACACTAAATAGCTCTCTCCTCAAATCATTTGCCAATGCCAGGACCAATTAATAGGCGGGAGCATTGCACCTCTTCATCTCCAAGACCTTTGGGCATTTCACAAGCCAAATAAATCCCTTCTCCAACCCAAGTAACCATAAAAAGCTTTGACAGTGAAGAAAACAGGTTGCAAATAAACAGTATTTTGAATGGGCATACACATCCCAGTCTCCCCGAATAGAGAATCTCAGACTTTCAAATCTATCAGAGACGTCCAGGCTTCCAGATCGCTGCTGCCACCTGCTTCTGGTGCCTCTCTGGCAATGGGCTCAGGAATAGAAAGTTTAGAAATTGGTTAGCTTGGACTAAATACCCTTGGTACCCCTAACAGTGGCAGTGGACAGCACGTTTCCAGTTGCAGGACCAGCCATTCTATGTGCCAAGGTCCTCACACTGGTCTGGGCTGCTGTGCCTTCGGGGTGGTGCTTGGGCAAATACCTACATGACTTTTGCTATCTTATATTTTTGTCTACCCCTTCACATTTTTCATCAACAAAGCTTCATCAGAAAGGTTAATCCAGAAGAAGTAGTTCACCAGGAGCTTTGTGATTTCTTCCTCCTCTGCTTGCAGCCAGAGCTGCTGAATGGCTCGGCACCTGCATTCTAAGACACACTGAGCAGCTGCTCTGTTACTGGCACAGGGGTGCAAAGCAATCTCTCCAGGCTGACTTGGCTCTCCAAGGATGGAGGAATCATGGATGCCAGAAGGACAACTGACAATCCTCAAATTCCATGCTTCCTGCACCCAGGAAAAAGCCCCCTACTACCCAGAAATCACTGGCTGGACTCACCAGCCCAGCGTTCCCAGCCTGAAAGCTGTTGCCTTGTCTAAAAGTGATGGCTGCCTCGGGCATGGACAGCTGGGGAGGGATGTGGGATAGCTGCTGTGCCCATACATCTGCTTTGGAGCACCACCCAAAGTCCCAGCTCAGATCAACTCCCCGGTCACCCGCTCCTTTGTAAACAAGCTTTTGAGCATCTGTTCTGAAATCTAAAATGGGACTGCTTCTGGACCTGGAATAATCCTATGGAAAGAGTTGTATGCTTCTCTAAACAAAGCCCTCATCTCTGTTGAAATGCTCAGCCAGGCTAAAGCAACTGCAGATTGCTGGTCTTGGACAAAGATTCATCACATGAAGACAGGAAAGAAAATGTTAGCCAAAGTAATCCCAGGAAAAACACATGTAATAAAGATTTGCAGATTCAAATCAACACCCTGCTTTGCCAAGAAAACATTGTGAAATCTGCGGTTTACTCTTTGATCCTAAAGCCTTCCCTACCTGTCTTTTCATAAGCAGTATCATTAGACAGAAATGATTGTAAAACTAAGATTGCTTTGTCAGTGAGCTTGTGATAAAAGCCAAATTGACTTGTCACATCACAGATGGTTGCTAGACTATACTGGCATACGTTAACATGGTACTGTACCTTGAAGAAAAAGGGATTATGTAAAAATATTACATATGGTAGGATAAGCTTTCTTGGACTTTTTATTAACATTTTTATGTATAGGATACATTATTTTGTAATTTTAAGAGGGGAGGAGACTTAAATGAGGAACAAATCATTACCATAAGCAGGAAATAATACAAGGCAAATATCTGTCTCATTTCTTTAGATGTATGCTGTATTTATATTATTCATATTTTTCTCCTAAAATTAAATAATGCCTTTAAGTCAGAAACACACTAATAAGAGTGTGAAGTTCTGATGAACTTCTGTCTTTCCCCAGGGCAGATATTATGGAAATAGCACTGGAATATTAAAATTCTCCATTCTCTTTTTAAGAGAAAATTTTAAATGTAACTTTTTCTTAAATTAATATGGATTGGTGGAAAAGTTACAGTAGCGCTACTGAAGTTAAAACTCTGTAATTGGAAGTGGCAAGCTTTTAAAAATTCCCTACTTTCTCCGATCTAAGATGGTTTTGACGTCCTCTTTCTCCAATGTCACGCCTGCAGAATTTCACACGAGGCCAGCTGGACCTGGGCTCGCTCCCTCCGAGCTGGGCTCCATCTCCCGGCGCTGCCGGCGCAGGATCTGTCAGTTTCCACACTGGAGGCGGTGCGGTGATCCGGAGCTGCCCGGCCCGCTGCGGCTGTCCCAATGCCCTACATTCCAGACAGCTTCCCTGACGGATGGCAGAGCCCTGCCGGGCAGCGAGGAGCTCTCTCGGCGGGTCCCTGGCTGTGCCAGCTCTCGGGGTGTGCCAGTGCTGACCCCGCGGGCGCTCGGGCTGTGCCAGCGCCGCAGAGCCGCGGCAGCTCCTGGCAGGACAGCTCGGCCCCGCTCCCGGAGCTTCCCTGGGCCCTCCCGTGAGGAGCAGCAGAGCTCCCGGGCAGCGCCGGCCCCTGGGCTCTCTGCTGCAGGTGCCAGGGGTCCTTCTGTGCCCAAGGGCAGCTCTGTGCTGCCGCCCGAGGGGCCGGCGGGGGCCGCACTGGGCTGCAGATGCGGAGGGGCCGGGCTGGGCGGCTCTCGGTCCGTGGAGCCTGGGGAGAGCAGAGCCTGGGCACGTCCTGCCTGGCCTACATCACACGGGAGGAGGAGGGCCGGCTCTGGAAACTGTGCTTTTCTGGCCGCTGCTGCCGGGAATCTGATGTTCACAGCTACGGCTGTGTTAAGCTAAGATGACTCTGATCGGCTTAAAAAACCAAACTAGCAAAAGGCACAGGCTCCTAACAGCAGAAGTTTTTCAAATTTAGTACACAGGCAGTTAAAGCACACTCAGATAATTCCCTTCCTCAGCAGGAAATACTACAACTTTTTCAGCAGTTCCTCTTTTTATATTTGAAATCTTTGCACTTGACACAGTGCCTTTATTTGCATACAGATCGTAACAACTCACCTACACTGCTTCTAACTTTAGGTCATTCATAATTCACTTATGTAAAAGGCAATAACATTTTTTTGCTACTGGTAATAATTAGCAAAATGTACATTTCTACAGCATAATTTCTGCTCAGATAATTATCTTCCCACCTGCTCAGCTACTTAGCTAACAATCTGCCAACGCAATTCTTCCATAGGCTGCAGGTGGCTGGTAGCTGTGAAGCAGGGGAGCAGGGTTTATCCACATCCCCAGGCTCCCTGGCTCACACCGTATGATTCTCCTGGATCCATGGCAGGGGGTTGGAATGAGATGGTCTTTCAGGTCTTCCAACCCAAGCCATTCTATGATTCTATGATTCATACAGATTAAAGACCCTTCCTCTATAAGTAATGTTGAATTCTCTTGTCTAACAATGCTGCTTAAAGACCAGTTTCACACAAGTTTAATTTTCTTGCAAAAGAGACAGTTAAGACGCACTGCTGAAAAACTGCAAAGGTTCCATTTTTTATCAGTATTTTATACCTTGATGAAGCTTCAGTTGCTGTAATGATGTGGAACTGAGAACTATAGTCCGTTTTTTTAAACTAACATTCAGGTTCTCAAGACAGTCACCATTCTTCCCACTAGTAAATTGCAAAAGTTTAGATGTCAGGTTTGAGCTAAAAAAAGTAGCCGTGGATGAAAAGAGTCAACTGGAAAATCAGATGGATGTAGGTAGTGGTTGTGTAGAGGAGATCACTTGTGTGAGGGTGTATTAAATCAAATTGCTCTTTGACCAAAGGTTATGCATTTGTTTATTGAAAACATGTAGATTTCTGCTTCTTTCCAGTTTGCTTCTTTCCCCCAGACCAAGCAAGGCTCAGCTTTCAGCAGTCACTTGTCAGTAAAGCAATTGGTTACCCCCTTTAATGTGTCAGAATAGGAAACACAAGAATTAGTTACAGAAACTTTAGGATAAGTTTATCCCAGGGATAAATTTCCAGGGATAAGCTTATGTTCCAAGAGTAGCTATATTTGCCAATGCCATCCTTATTTTTTGATAATTAGACAAGCTAGTAAATGACCCCCATGTCAGCCAGCAGTGGCAAATGTACTACATGATGGTCAAAAGAAATGACTGTGATCTGCTAAGTGCACCACACAGAGTGTCACTCCCTCTTGTAAAGAGCCCTGCTCCTTTCTACTGTTACCATCTCCAGATAAAAAAAATCTCATTTGGCTTCAAGAAGTTTAGACTGGACTTCATTCTTTTGCTTTGGGTCTGTGTGGGTTTCTGGTCCTGCAGGGAAGCAAACAAAGCAGCCTGGTGCAAGTCAGCAAGTGCTGAGGATACAGAGCACACAGACCATCACATTGGCATCTCTGCTTGAGGTCTTCCCAAGTAAGAGGCAGAGAGGCTTTACAACCCAAGAAGGAGATCTGTGTTGCAAATGAGCAGAATCCCACCACAAGGAAGGTAAAGAAGGACCACACTGATTTTGGGGCCAGCATTTCTAAGCTTCATGCTGGTGAAAAACTGAAGTAAAATTTGGTTGCAGCTCTGGAACATCACTCAGAGTGCGAACTCATCAATTAGGTATGTACACAGAACTGGCTGAGATCGACAGACCTCATGAGAAATGGAAGCCAGCGTTGCTTTAGACACCAGAGACTAGGTTAATTTCCATAGTTTGGGGTCACACTGTGAGCTTTTCACAGGGCCACTCAGCAACTACTATGAATAGTCTCAAGAACTCAAACTTTAGTCCAACCAGTGTCCCATTAACACCAAACAGGCACTAAAACACAGACCTCTACATAATTCCCTGCAATGGCAGCTTCCTCCATTTCCCAGCTCCTGCCAAGCAGAGCTCAGCTGCATTTCAAGAGCTGCTTTGTTGGTCAGGTTTTGTTAAGCTGTGGAACAAATGTCTGAGCTGTAGGGCTGTTGCTCTTGCCAAGGCTGTGTTCCTTACCTCGTGTACTGGATGCCAGAGCCTGGCGGCAGCAGCAGATCAAGGTGCATGAAGAAAACAACATCAAAATATCACTGAGGACAACAGGCCTCTATTTCTTCTAGCATGGGCCTGGTCCCTGCTGTCCAATTATGGAGATCAAAGATATAATTTACTTAGAGGAAGAATTATTTGTGCATAACAGCCACTAGCTAATAATACAGAGACGACGCTAATAAATTCTAATGGATGGCAGAGCAGACAGCAGTGGACAAGTGACCTGAGCATCTTGTTACATAAACTGAAACAAGAGGGAGTCTGACGCTGATGACAAAACCTTTTTGTGAGTAACACTGGCAAAATTTTTTAGAGAATAACTCCACTCTTAAGTTAAAAGAAAGTGAAGCTCTTCTTTTCTACTGGAAACTAACTTTAAGAACTTCTTTCTGTCTTTACAAACAATAAGAAATGGAAGTAACTGCTGCTATTTTGTTTCAAAGACTGACTATCTTGAGGACAGAAAAGGAGGAACGCTTGTCTGTTGTCTTGAAAAACCTGCAGTAGTGTAAGGTGTTGACAAAAGGACATCCTTCTTCCAGGGAGAAGGAGAAGACTCTTCTGACTGGGGAAGGCTTTTTACGGCTCTCCTCAACTGCCATGGCTGGCACTGCTGCATTTCTTTTGGTTCTTACCTACAGCTGCATTCCTGGCCTCAGCCCTTCCAGTTTCATTTGGATGCATCTCATCTTGGGCTATAAAATCTTAAAATATGGTGCTAAATGATGTCTCAGCTTGTTCTGCCTGCTGCTTTGGGAGTGACCATACTGCACCCCCAGACTGCAATTCAGCTGCTTCAAATGGAACAAACACTTACTTAAATAGCCTTCCTTCACCACTCCCTCAAAAGCTAATGAGCAGGGGATCAAAGATTCTCGAGCTCAACTGGCCCATCCACATGTCAGGGTGACCTCTACAGCCTGTAGCACGCATGGGAGCCATATAACAACCAGACTTCAAATACTGAACCCAAATAATTTGGCATTTACAGCTTGGTCAGCTGGGACCTCTCTTTTATACAAGGTGAAAGCATGGTTAGGAGTCACTCATCTGGATTGTTAGCACAATGCCTGACTATCCTGAAGAAAGCAATACATGGAAGCAGCAGTTTCGCTAGAAACATCCCAGTGACTTAAAATACATGCAAAAACATCCTGAGAACAAAAGATGGACAGGTAATAAATGCAACACAGCAGAGTAACAGTGCAATCCTCTCTAAATAAGAAGTAATTTTCAAGAGTGAGGGGACGAGACAGGCCAGCTTCACAAAATCACCCTTGTTTGCTGACTTTGAACAGCTGCAGCTGCCCAGAGGGAGAGAAAAGAGATGGCTCAAGCAGTAGCTTTTGAAATAGAAGGTGGTGCTGGTTCAGCAGAGGAAGTAAACTGCAATGAAACAAACATTTCAGTTTGCAGTTTATAGAAAATTTGATCCAAAAGTTCTGTATGTATTTTCAAAAACTGAAATCCGATTTGTTCCCCCATAGCTAAATTAAGAATGTGCTATTTTCAGCTAGTGAACATTATCCCAATGTACTGAAAACACAGACAAAAATCCAGCAACTTTCCAGGGTTGACGTGGTTATCTCAGGCCTTAGCTATCTTGCTTTGCACTGTGCTAGAAAACAGCTGATGGTAAGATGAGCCCTGATACGTGTCCAGCTGCAGTCACCACCCCTGCTCCTGCACCAAGGAACAGTCTCTGCTACCCAGCAGGCTCCTCTGGGCTTGGAGGTATTTTCTGCAGTGCTTGTTGGGATGCACAGTGGAAGCAATTGCAGTGTTTTTCTACTTGAAGAAGTCAAAACCTTTCCAAGACCTTTCTTCTGCTGTTGTGTCCTTGCCCTCTTGCAGGCCAGCACCTTTAGAAAGGTGAAGGTGCCTCTCAGATGAAGGAATGCTGCCTTCCACAGCCATCAGGAAGCATGGTAAGGCCTGGAGACATAGCTGTCAATGTGTTGTTGGGTGGCTTCAGCTTTGAAAGCTGTCTGCAATGTAAGAACTCTAAGGTGGAATAGCCAGGAACAGAAGGCTTGGTCACAGAACACACATACTTGGAGTATCAGTTGTGGCAGCAAAATGGACTGGTCTGGAATAAGAGAAAAAAGACAAACAGCAAGGAGCACTTTGTATGAGCTCCAGGTCAGGAATATGAAGTCATTGCCACCTGCAAGTTCAGCAACCTATTCATTACTTAGAGTTGGAAGTTTCCAGATCCCATTGTGATACCAGGATGGCTGAGCATCTTTTTCACTCCAGAAAACTTCTTGCCAGTCTTTATCTGGCCTCTTCCTTGAGGCAGCCACCCACTCTCATGTTTCATAGCTGGTTCCTCTCAGACTCTTCTGGTCCGTAAGGGCTCTGTTAGCTAAAGTACAAGGACGTGGGAAGCAAAACAAGTTACAAGAACTGTCAGAGATAGATTTCTAAGTTTCTGCCTTTGTTTAAAAGAATGCCTCAGCTCCTTGCTCTTGACCCATTGTTGGTGAGTGTGATTTCTTCTGTTCCTCCTCTTAGTCATGGCTTCAAGTCCATGAGTTTTTCACGGGACTGCCTGAATCTTTCACCTTACAAGATGGGAACCAGGAGTCCTGGCTAGTCTAGGCAGATTCATCTGTCGAGGTCAAACTCTGCAGTGCTGAAATGCCACAGTGATGAGATCCTGGATTCAGGAACAGGCAGTAGAAAATGGGCTGGTGTTGGCTGCAGATCAACATTCAAACAGGGAGCATGCTCAAGGGGGAACAGAAGACAGAACAGCAGAGGTGAGGATGTCAGGGCAGGATGGAAGGCAGCCTCTGAACCCAGCTCAAATGTACTGTACAGAGATTCATAGGTACCAGCAGCAGGCTGTGATGTTACAGAGCTCTGTAAACTTCTTATGACACAAGTGATGGATATACATTATTGACACAGTAATTCCAGCCAGGTAGCCAGTTCTGTCAAGCTGATAAGAGTATACATAGATCAGCTCAGTATTCATAAGGTAAAGACAATACACAAACAAGTCATAACAGACAGGCCTTCAGCTCTTACCAGTTCAGTGTTCATTTAGCTAGCAGGTAATTCTGTACTGAAAACAGTATGAGAGTGCAGATAGAACAAGTCTCTAAAGGCCAAATAGAAGAATGTATCTGGAAGCTTCTACCATGAAGTAACAAGCTGGATTTGCCTCAGGATTAAATAACACATTGCTGCTGCAGTCTTGGACCATAGAGCACCTCAGGAGAGCAGCTGCCTGGTTGCTGGGTTTGTTGTTCCCTTATACCTGCAAAGATACAACACTCACTTTAGCACTGTCCTTGTGCTAGTCAAAGAAAATGAAACTAGCTACTACATTTGCAGATTAATCCCTGAGCAAGGGGTTCTCTGAATACAAGGCAGCCCAATGTGGGGAACAAAGGGCACAGATTTTCATTGGGATGTACTAGACGAGTTAACTAGAGGAGTTAATTGCAATGTTAAACTCTGTAACCTGGCCAACCTGAATTTATAGCTGTTATTGTAGTTTAGCTTGTAGTGAGCAGGCTGCTGTGCCTGCCACGGAGCTTGCTTGCCTGCCTGTAAATGACATTCTGGTGCTCACTGGTGGTCGGTGCTGCTGTGCTGCTGATCACCTCACTGTGTCATACCTGGAGCACTCTGGTGACAGCCATGGTGATGGGCCTGAGCTGGCAGGTAGCCAGGGCAGCACTGCTCTCTGTGCTGCACTGGGCAGGCTGTGACCTGCACAGGAATCCACAATGGAGCAGAGATCCCCCTTCAGCCTGTGCAACACACAATGCCAGAGCGGGGGGATTCCTGAAGGAGGATGTGACCCCATAAGAAGCCTGTGCTGGAGCAGATTTGCTGGCAGGACCTGTGACCCCGCAGGGGACCCACACTGGAGCAGCTTGTGAACTGCAGCCTGTGGAAGGAGCCATGTTGGAGAAGTTCAAGGACTGTCTCCTGTGGGTGGGACCCCACGCTGGAACACAGGAGGCAGGGATTCCCCTGCAGCCTGTGGTGAAGGTTATGGTGATTTAGCTGTGCCTCTGGAGCCCACGGAGGACTGTGATGTGGACTATGCTGATGGTGGACTGTAGCAGGAACCCCTTGTTCAAGCCAGGCTGGGGACAAGGGGAGGAGTTAATTGCAATGTTAAACCCTGTAACCTGGCCAAAAAGGACCTGGGGTGGAGATTGTAATGGATACACCTTAGTTGTAAGCCATGATTTGAGTTGTATGTTACAGGAATTACTGTAACAGGAAGCACCCAAATCAATGGAGGAAAAGTCTCCCAAGAAGCAGCTGCAGTGCAGAAGAGACCTGACCTAAGCTGGATTTGGTGCCCAGAAACTCCACCTTACACAGCGCCTTTCCTGTGCTAAGTAACCACCAGAACAGATGGAGCCCAAAGTCACAAACTAAATTAACTCAAATGACATTTTGTGGACATCTGTAAACATGTGGACATTTTGCAAAGGTGGTCCATAGACTAAGGGACATCTGTGTATTATATCCAAGGAGGGAGGTGGGATGGTGGTTAAGGAGGTTGTACTGAGTGGTGTGGGACCTGAGCACGGTGTGAATGAGATGGAGTATGGGTGGAACGTGCTTGTTTTTCCTGGGGTAGGGTTGATTTTCTTCACAGTGGCTAGTATGGGGCTTCGGTTTGGATTTGTGGTGGACACAGGGTTGATAATATAGAGCTGTTTTGTTCTCAACTGTTACTGAGCAGGGCTTACACAGAGCTAAGGCCTTTTCTGCTTTTTGTACCACCCCACCAGAGGGAAGGCTGAGAGTGCATGGGAAGTTTGAGAGGAGGTACAGCCAGGACAGGGGACCCCATCTGTTGGAAGGGATATTCCAGACTGTGTGATATCATGCTCAGTATGTAATGTGGGAAAAGGAGGAAGAGGGGACGTTTGGACTGATGGGGTTTGTCTTCCCAAGAAATTATCATGTGTGATGGGCCCTGCTCTCCTGGAGGTGCTGAACACTCGCCTGCCCATGCAAAGCAGTGAATTGAGTCCTTGCTTTGCTTGTGTGTGTGGCTTTTGCTTTGCCTATTAAACTATCTTTATCACAACCTATGTTTTCCATCTTTTGTCCTCTCAGTTCTCTCCCTGGTCCCACTGGCAGGGGAGCAAGCAAGCGGCTGCGTGGGGCTGGGCTGCTGGCTGGGGTTAAACCACAACTCCATGGCAACAGAAGAAAGGAGGGGAGGTGCTTGACAAGAAAAAAGAACATTTTTAGGGGTTAAAAATACAGCATATGGGTTAGCAATGGCACAGAAGGAGACAGCCTGTGGGTAATGATCGCTGCTACTAATAGTCAACAGCTCCTTGAGCTGCTGAGGTCCTTCCTGCAGTGCAGTTACTGACAATACCACAGCCATCAACCGACCTAGTTACTGCAGGGTTTCCTTTCCCAGTACTCACAGCCAACACACGCTTACTTCAATTTCACAATTATTAATGCTTTGCTTAAAGCTTCAGCAACTGGAGTCAAGCGATCGCTGTGGAATCTCAGCTTTCATTTAAACAGATAAACACAATGTGAAGCTTCTCACCATCAGAGAAAAGCCTGATAAGGTGAATTCCCAAAGGTCAGAAGTCATGATGATAAACAAGGAGAACCTAGCCCAAGATAGGGTTAAAGTATTGTTATTTTTAAAGCACACCTGGTACTTTTGAGGGGTTTTCTTAATTTTCTTGTTGTATTACTACAGGAGTATTTGGGAAAGAAGAGGCTGGCTTTAGAAAAGGAAGCATTAATTAGCAAAACTTAGCACAAAAGGCAGCAGGAACACCTTTACATCAGCTGGGGAAGGAAAAAGCCAAAGGGCTGCACAGACTACACAAAATGAAGAAAACCCCATTACAAGGAGGTAGAGGAAAGCAGGAAGGATATTTTTTGTTTTCCTTCCTCTTCATCTCCCAATCTGTCTCCCTCAGACCCCGCTTTCACCTCCTTCTTGAAGACGGGGAAGCCAAGCTTCCCATAACACTGTGAGCTCAGCTATGCAAGCTGGAGACAAAAGAGGAAACCAAACACACAATAAGAACCTGTGGATTGGCCAAACAAGGATTCCTAGAAGTAATTATCACCAAGGCAAGGTTGGTTAGCACCCAAGCTACCAAGGTGAGGATTGGCCCTACATTCCTCTCAGGGGGTACCTGAGAGGAAAAGCACACCTCCATGGAGGTGTGCTTTTCTACTTCCCAGTGTGAGAGTTTCCTAAGCAAGCAAGGGATTTGCTCTGTTACTCTCAGCAGGCTGTGCTGTTAATTAATTCAGCTTGGATCAGGTTCTCGTCTAGGTGATGCCCAAGTAGATCTGGCCCACCCTTAGGTGAAAGGGAAACCTTCAGCACTGTGCTCTGTGGTCCTGTCATGCTGGAGGTCCAGCCCCAGAGCTGCCCTGCAGTGTCCCCACTGCCAGGTGTGCAGCCTTGGTCCCACCACTGTCTGTGTCTCTCTTGGGGACAAGTCAGATGCAGCTGTGCCTCAAGCTACGCCCATCAGTGAGGATGGTGGGGATGAGCATGGGTACATTGCTCCCCAGGCTCCCTCCCTGAGCTTTCATTGCTAGTCAGAGCTGACAGCAGGGCACTGGCTGCATGGACCACATCCCTGTGCCCAGCAGTGGAGCCTGAACACCATCAGCTGTGAGATCTTTGATGCTGCTCCATGTCCTTGAGAGAGTTGTGCCCATTTAGCCTTAAAGAAAAGCCATGCAATGGTTCCCAGCTAACAAGTCATGAGGGATAGAAACATCCACTTGGAGGGCTTTCTGAATATGTATAATGAGTATATTATTAAAATCAAAACCAGACCCCAAAACAGCTCAGTTACTAATAACCTGGAAAAAGAAATATAAAATATTTTGCTTTTTCCTTTAGCAGCCCAATCCACTAGGAGTGCTTGATAGGCATGTGGTGCACCTATCAATACAACCAGCAGAGCCAGATAACAGCCAGGGACTGGCTTGAGGGTGGGAAGCAGGCTGTCCCTGTCACTTGTAATCTTCTCACATCCAGAGGCATCTTAAGGCCTTTCTAAACATGTTGATACTGCCTGAAAATCACTGAAAAAAACCCACCCTTTGTTTGTGTTAACAGGATGAGAAAGTGCAAGGCTTCCTGTTATGTGTGTGTGACAGCTACAGATAAGCAGAGACCTCTGGACAGGAAATCCGCCCAACTTCTGCTGTGTGATTTGCCTGAAGCTGAGGAGCTCTTTTTAGGTCGAAGCACCAACAGAATGAGATGAGGCTGGCCAGAAAATGGGGGACACGCTGGAGAAGAGCTCTGAGGAGCCTGAGATCTCTTTGAACAATGAGTGCTCGACGAAAATGGGAGACCTGGTGGAAGTCTCAAGTGGTGAAAAGGTCAAGTTTGATGATACAGGTCTCTCTCTGGTGCTCCAGAATGGCCTTGAGAACCTTCGGCTTGAAAATTCCCTAACAGATGTCATCCTGTGCGTGGACAGCAGGGAATTCTCCTGTCACCGAGTGGTCCTTGCTGCAGCAAGCAATTATTTCAGGTAAGGTTTGGAACAAACAAAACCAATAAACTTATTTTGCTTCTTTGACTTGAACCATGGATCTCCAAGGAGTGCAAAATGGGCGCTAAAGTCCACAGGTTTCCAGTGAGTCTCTAATTCCTTACATCTTTCAGCTTGTTTTTTAAAGTTGGGGACTTAAAAAAGGCAGGTTTTGATCAAGCTGTTGATTTGCTGGAGTTCCAACACCAGCATGCAAAGGAAGACAGAATATTGGCAGACAAGTGCATGAGAAAAGGGTGTTTTAACCAAGTATCTTTAGCCACTTGTCTTGTCCCTTTGGAACCTGGGCAAAGAGGAATACCCATTCAGATAGCAGGCTATTTTTATTGAAATAGGAATGGGTTTCTGGAACTTGCTAATTTTTCCTATTACCATTCTGGGGTAAAAATATATATTGCATTAAATTGTTGAGGAGGAAAGAGGAGGAATTTTCCATCTGGAAATCAGTAACAATGGGAAATATCTCCTTGAAAGCAGTTTTGCCACTTCACTGCCTCCTTCTGGTCTGCTTGAATTTTTCATTCTTTCAGTACAATAGATATTCTATCTGAGACTACTGGCCAACAAGAACAAATTTTAGACACACAGAGGAACTTGGTATCAGTTTTAGCACAGATTTTCCATTATCATTTAGACAACATCATATAGACCATCACATTTGCATGGCTGGGATTTTTTTCTTTCTTTTTTTTTACTGCTAAAGTGGTCAGATGACTGAGCAGCTACAGAGGAAACACAAGAAAAAAGAACCTGTGACCACTTGTGACATTAGCAGAAAGCTAATTTTAATGGAGTAAGGTTTGCTGATAGTGCCTGGAAGAACAGTTCTGCTTTTCTAATCTAGGATAGAGATTGTGTCTGTGAATATTTGGAGACAGGTATTATTTCTACAGAGAGATTATATTTATTGCATATGAGAAAATACACAGCTAAAAGCAGAGGTGTCCAAATATTTCTTACCAGCATTGTGTGCTTAATGGACAGCAGATGCACAAATAAAAAGCAAAATTATCATAATGATACTTTGACAAAAACCCCCAATTTCACTATAAGTAAAGATGCTGGAGTCAGAAGGACTTCCCAGTTAAAACCAGGCAAGATAGTTTTATGACAACAGCTGTTGGCCAGCTTTCCACTGAGCTTTTCCTGAGCTACAGCCTGTCCCTTGGAAGGAGAGGGGATACCTGGCCGGGGATTATCTCATCCCAAGGCAACTGCACACATGTTTAGGGTCTGCCCCTCTGGGCACTTCTGTTTGGTTTCGCTTCCCACAGCGTTGAGATTTATTACATCTCACTGTGAGCCTGTCTGCCAGTGCCTCCCACTCTTTGGGTTAGTTTCAATCACATTTGGCACAGGAGGGAAATCTCAAACCTGAAGTTCCCATGAGTTTGATGGAAATCTGCAGCTAGGAGAGGAGAGGTGCTGCACTGGCACCCTTGGTGCTCTGCAAGTGTAACGAGCAGTGTCCTGCCAGCCAGCACACACGGTGCCCAGAGCAACCACAGTGCCCTGCCCTGCTGGGCACAGCCAGCACAGAGCTGAGCTCCTGGGAGGGACCCTGAAGTGTGTGAGAGGAATAACGAGAGAGAATGGAGGGCTCAGGAAGGGGAAGCTGAGGTTACTGTGAGGAGGGAAAGGAGGACGCAAGTCTGCAGGGAACTGAGCTTCAGTGGTTCTGCTGCTCACAAGGAGGCTTCATTCATCTTGCCATAATTTGCTAGAAGCTGCATGGCCCCAGAGAAAGAAGGGATTCTTAAATCACACTGTTCCTGTGAGTACTTTCCATGCTATTACAGGACCTCTAACAGCCATGCATGGGAGCAAAGCAAAGGGAGCCAGTGACTCACGGGCTTCATTTCCCTGCAAGTTACACAACCCTCTTCCTGAACGTTGAGTGCCACAGTGCAGGCAATCCACAGCAGCTGACTGGAACACAATTAAACAAAGCTAACCACTCCTAGTCCTTCTTTGCACTGCTGAAGAGTAGATAGACTAATTCCTGTGACATCCTGCACCTGTAGACATAAAAACATTAACTCTCCATTTACCTCTGTGATGGTAACAAAGCAGAGAAGAGAAATACCAGCTGACTAAGGTGGAGCAGTAGTTCTTTAATCCTGTACTGCCCAAGAGTAGTGGGAGAATGGGGCTGAGAGAGGTTGAAGCCATTTTCCAGAGGATTCTCGAGCTCCAGCATGGTTGTTTGAAGTCAGATTCATAATTCCATGCACCAGCATTCCAGTGTGGGAGGGTACTTAAAAAGTACTTCACAAACTGCAACCCCTCATTTATTTTATTGATATTTCTCTAATTCTAAATTAGAAAAGAGTTGGAATTTTTTCTAAAATTACCCATTTTTGGGTAGCTAAATTTGTAACTGGGCCCTCATTTCAGATGTGCGTTTCTTAGAGTACATGTTGGTTCAAAGGTGCAGTTTAGAATTACACAGGGACAAGAACCAGGGAAACATGTTTTTCACCAATGCAGTTACAATGGAATTAGTAGCCACATCTGGAGGATTTAGAGCCTCTTGAGGGTAAGTTCAGAAAGATTCAGAGGCAGCATTTTAATCCCCAGGAGAGAAGCTGAGCCTGAGCAGTCTGAGTGATGTCAGGTATTCCCTTTGCCAGCACACAGGGTGGGAATGAGAACCACTCCATTTGAACAGAAGGAAGGCCACAGGAGCCAGCTCTCCTGTGCAGCACTGCCCAATTCAGCCCTGCCATGATCTAGAGCAGAGAACGTGGTGGGAGAGCACCGTGCTTTAGATGTGTGATTCTGCAGCTCACAGCCATGTTACATGAATTTACACCCTATGAAATTGGGAGTGGATGGCAGCTCTAAACCAATTACAAAGATTAGGAGACAGATAGGCCAAAGCACTTTGACCAGACCCCTGTGCAAAGCCACCACCATGGTGCTGAGGCTGGTTTCTGAGCAGCCTTGCACAAGGGTAACACTGGGTGTCTCTGAGTGACCCCATCAAACACTCTGGTCTGTGGGACGGAAGTGAGAGTCTCACCTCCCCGACAGGGATGGTTCAATACAAGTTTGGAGTCACCAGCTTAAGAGATGAAAGGAAGAAGGGCAGACACCACCTGCACCCTCCACGGGCCTGTTTCTCACTCAGATGAAGCATCCGGCACCCATCAATCCCGCATGAATGAGGCAGCTGTCCTGTGCCAACCTCCCTCTCCGTGCTGAAACCCATTCCCAGGGAGAAGAGGGAACTGAGGGCCAGTCTTTTCAGAAGGCCACCTGCCCACACATCCCCTCTTACATCACTTGACAGTGCCAGAGGGAGAGAAGCTAAATGAATCCCAGTCTTGTGGTCACTGAAGTTAAGGAGCATTTGTCTAAATGCCTTTGAAATATTCTGATTTCAGCAGTAGCAGAAGCTGGACCGTGAGGCAGGGCAGTGAAGCAAAAACCTCTCATGAGCTGAGATGAGTGAAAGGAAAAATGAGAATTTTGACTGAACAACTTTTCTGACAAGTAACTTCTCTGCCCAAATTTCCTGCTCAGAAGTTAGGCCTCTCTATCCAGAGGCAGTTTTGCACACTGAGGTAACTAAGACCTTGCTATAAAATTTCTGCTGAGGTAAGGAACAGGTAGTTCTTAGAGCAAGTAGCAGCTGGTATCCTCCATCCATTTGCCATTCATCGTGCCTAACTGCTTTGCAATAAAATCTGTTTACGTCTTGGTTCCAGTAAGATGTGTCAATCAGCTTAATTCAGGCACTTCTTTTACAAGAAAAGCATGGCCTAAGACTTGGGACCTCTAGCCATTTCCCAGGCTGAGGAAGGTTGCATTGTCCTGTCAACATTATGACTAATAAAGAAGGGCTTGGAATGCAGGGTAGAGAGCACTTCTAATTACACTTTAGATCTGCACATGTTTTTCACCAATGCAGTTACAAGTGGACTCATGTAATTCTGATCTGTTGAGACAGATTCCAAGCGATGTGACATCTTGGTCTCTGAATGCAGTGAACAAGAAGGGCTGATCAAAATCCTAAGTAAAAGCAAAAAGCTTTGGAAGAAATACTTAAATCTATGAATTGAAAATGCAGAGGAAGATGCGTGTGTTTGTCTTGCAGCTGTCACAATGCAAAATGGATTTAAATAGCCCTTAGAGAATTTCAGATTTATACCCCACATGAAATATCTGCCTAGCGCCAAAGGTATGTCTGGTGGTCACCTTTCAAAGGCAGTATTATCCACCACAGAAGAGTTGCTATCTACATGTATGAAATCACTGCACTTTCTGCCTAGCAGTAGTTCCAATTCATGCAAATTCAATTGCTTCTCTAGCCAAGAGGTACCAACTCTACAATCCCAAAATTTAGCAGAGGAAAAGCTGGACTCATAATTAGAAGAAAATCCATAAGCCATTCATTCTCCCGTGGCCCACCACTGATATTACTGTGGTCAAAGATATGTTGGTAAGCTGAGAACTGTGGCTGTCAGACTGGTGGATCTGCCTGGCCTCAGGGATCAGTCCCAGCTGTGTCCTGCAGCTTGCAAGCTGCGGGGGTATTGACCTGCCAAGGGTATGGTGTACCGAAGTACAGGTGCTAACAAAGTACAGATGCTAATGAAGTTTGGAGAATGCCAGGCCTTAACGAGCTGCACCTGTACTAGAAGCAGACTGAGCAAGAGGCCAGTAGGTGAGACAGCAGCACTGCTCCGCAGCACCAGTCCAGGCACGGGCACCAGTCCCACTCAGGCAAGGTCCCAGCTGCCTTTTGCTGCCATGGAGCCCTAGGCCTGCTGGAGAGAACAGCTCGGAGGAATCCATCATGTGCGTATGCCTTATCAAACTCATGAGTATGGAGGGAGAAGAGCAACAAAAAGATTTTTTTTTTGTTTCTTTTTAACAGGAGTAATTGCATAAAATATGAAGCAATCAGAGTATTCTGTGTTGAAATCTAAATAGCCCAGTGTTTTCAGAATGCCTCATCCTGACTGGAATGCAGTAAAAGATAAATGTCTTTCTTTCCAGGGCCATGTTCTGCAATGATTTAAGAGAGAAATATGAGGAGAAGATCATACTAAAAGGAGTTGATGCAGAAACCATGAATATACTCTTGGACTACACCTACACTAGCAAGATGCTCATCACAAAGCAAAATGTACAGAAAGTCTTGGAAGCTGCCAGCCTCTTTCAGGTACAGATAACTCAAATGCACTGACCCAATCTCACTGCTCTGGCAACACCACGTCTTACCCTGGTTAGCACTCTGCAAATTTCTCTGATTTCATGGCTTCTGGAAGCATTTTGCTTCATATTTACTTACTTTAAGGTAAAAAATGGCAGTGGCAGCCATGTACTGGAATTTTGCTGTACTGAGTGCCATGCAAACAGGAAAAGAGCCAGGCTGTCCCTCCAAGAGCTGCTGCCACATGCTGCCTGCCTGGCAGTGCTCTCCAAAATTCAGGTCAGCCTGTGAAGGCCAGTCAGAAGGGTTAGTGGGCAGCAGCTGGCATGGCTGGCCAGAGCAGGAAGCTACTTTGCCTCTCCATCTCCCCTGCCTTGAGATGGAAGCTTGCCAGCCAAAGTTAGCATCCTCCTTTGTAGCCCTTGTGATGTAGATGGCTTTAGTCATGACCTGGACTTGTGGGAGGTTGGAGTTGGGCAGTGTTACTCAGCCTTTGGTCCATGAGGTATTCACGTGTCCTGTAAATCACCTGTGAGGTCTCCCAAATTGCAGTGTCTGGTACCATGCTGCAAATTGCTAACAAATTGTAACCAACACAACCCGCCAAGTGCTGATGTGTGGGCATATCCAGTCCTCTCATTAAGGAGTAAGGAGCAAGTAACACCCAAGTCCCTGATCATCGTGGTTCATGAGGGAATTCAGATTCTTGACTCTTACATGGAAATTTTGCTCTGGAGTTCTGGAGCTCTGCTTTCTAGAACACAATTCCTATGAGGAGCAGCTGGGGGTGCTCAGTCTGGAGAAAAGGAGGCTCAGGGGGAACCTTATTGCTCTCTTCAATTCCCTCGCAGGAGGCTGTAGCCAGGTGGGGTCAGACTCTTCTCCCTGGTAGAAAGTGATAGGACAAGAGGAAATTATCTCAACTTGTACCGAGGGAGGTTTAGATTGGATATCACAAAGGTAACTTTAATGTCACCTGGGTCTGCAGTGCAGTAATTCACTGACATTTTCATTGCCAACTGGTAGCATTCAATGGCTACCTGTGATTCATTTTCAGGACACTTTTCTGTCTTTTTTTTGTTTTCTTTTGAACCTTTTTTCCTTATATCAAAACTATAAACTTATGTTTTTTCATGTATCCTCTATTTTTTATTAAAATTAAGATTAAATTTGATTCCCAAGGCTGGTGCTTTAAGAAAACCATCAAACTCTGTTAGAATAATGATAAAATTGTGAGGATACCATAAGTAAAAATAATAAACTAGAAAAAACTAGATAAACCTAGAACACCAGGAATGTTCAGCTAAAAACAGAGGTTGTCTTGGATACTATCAAGTTTTATAAGGCCTTAAAGCCTCACATGATATATGTCAGGGTTTGGGCTGAAAATGTGTTTTGTGCAAAAAAAGATTTAATTGCTACTAAATCTTTTATAATCTACTGTATCAGGCTGACAGAACTAGAGTTCTGCCAGCTTGTCCATGATATTTATGCTGAAAAACAGAGTTGAAAGAGTCAAATGTTTCATTTGGATATATCAAAAGCTGAAAAGGTTATTTTTGCAATTTATTGTAACATTTTTGTTCGATAAATTCTTTCAAATTAGTGACGTGAGAAATCTAAATTCCAAATAGAATCTTTTTATCTGACTAGCAAGAATTTGTGGCAGTGCCTTTTTTTAACCGTGCAGACTTGGCAAAGAACCAAAGAAGAAATACCTTGCGCAGTTCTAGTTATTGCAGTATAATAGTCCAATGTCAATTATCTATTTTTCTCTAGAAACTGTTTCTGAAAAAGTTTTATGTAATTAATGCCTTCTTTTACTCCCTTCTATTAAGTTATGACCAAATGCAGTCAAAACTGACAGCAGAAAGAGGTGGAGGTCTGTGTGGAGAGAGCAGGTGTCCCTGTAATAGTGGGGGAGGCAGGTGAAGGGTTTGGAACAGGGAGCTGCAGAACAGCTAAGCCTCACCCTCAAGTGACCCAGACAAATTTTTTCCACCTAAAGCACAGTTACAACATGAGTTCAATAGTCATTGCCTCCGTCTGGGCTGGTGGCTGTCCAGCCACTGCACTTGCAAGGTTGGTGCCCACCCTGGATCCTGCTCAGCAGCCTCTGCCACCCACACTGCCTGCAGGGCCACACATCCTTTCACCTCTGCCAAGGGTCACGATCCCAGCTGCTTCCCAGGGCCATGGCAGGGAGCCCTGCTTCCCTCACCAGAACTCAGCAACAACCTCCAGACCTGTCTGCACTGCTCCTGCCCCTCCAGCAACCTGTGTGTCACCCATTCCCTCAGCAGGGTTTGGGTGAGGGTCCACATCAACTGCGGTAGTGGAAGCAAAGAAATGGTGAGAGGGAAGCAGGCCTCTGAGCAGATGGGGCTGCCCTGGGCTGCTCTGCCCTCAGGGCACGGCTGAGGCACCAGCAGCCTGATGGCCTGACTGACCCCCAAAGGACCCCTCACCCCTGTGTTAATCCCCTTTACGTGAACAAGACATTCGAAGGGAAATGCAGTTCAACACCTGGCAGCCATCCCAAGGGCAGGGAAGAGGCAGGGTGGCAGCTGCAGGCCACGCCTGACAAGGGGGCACCATTTGCTAACAAAGGCCTTCAGGGCAGCTCCCGGTGGGAGAAGGGCTCGCAGGCTCAGAAAGCCTTCACTGCACGGAGAGCAGCCCTGCAAGGGGAGCTGTGCCCCTCAGCTGGCTCTGGCCCAGGCTCCCTTGGGTGCTGGTGTCACCCTGAGCCAGACATGCTGTCCCTGCAGCCCCAGCAGAGCCAGACGTGCTGTCCCTGCAGCCCCAGCAGGGCCACCAGCTGCAGGGTGCAGGATCCGGCCCCGAAGTGTGCTGCATACAGAGAGGGATTATGAATGAGAGACCTTTCGGTCACCATTCCTCTCCCTTTCTGGGGGCTCTAGGCAGATGCAGGACTGCTGGTACTGCTTACACTCGACAGTTGAATCAAAGCTGGGACAAGCAAGGACTTATATGGGGAGAATAAATTTTACTATTCAGAGTGAAGGCCAGCTGGAGGCCAAGTAAGCATATGGGATGTCTCTAGCAAGAGAGGACCTGGATTCAAATGGGTATTAGGAGAAGGACTAACTTACTGAAGAAACTGTTCTCAGGGAACAGGGCTTTTAAAGTGCCTGGAATGGCAATAGGAGGGGTACTCACAGTGGACAAGCAGAAAATTCAGAGCTCTGCCAGAATAATGAGAGCAGATGAAGCAGAGGCTCAGGGGTGTCTTCCTTCTGATGCTCTCTTGAGTCACCCACCTGCTCTCCTGGGACTGACTGACACATGCCTAGCAAGTTTTGGGGGAGTTTTGGGGGGAATTTAATGTCTAAATGAAGGCAGTGGTGGGGAGACTGCAGCACAGAGATGAGGAGCAGAACCAGGGAAATTCCTGCCTTGATTTGCTCCCAAGCAGCCCAGCCTCTCCGGTGAAGCCCTCAGCGGGGCCGTTTCTCACACCCACACCTCACAGTTCTGCATTTGCCCAGCCACAAACAGCCACCCAGAGAGGGAGCAGGGCCTGCCGGCCGTGAGACCAGTGTGCACCGCCTGGGACAAAACCTCTGCTGTCACCTCGTCACTATCGCTCTTAACGAGCCATGTATAAATAATTAGAGAACTCCATAGAGGTTCACTGCAGGCTGGTGAGAATGTTGATTTGGGGTCTATTCCCAGACTCACAGATGACTCGATGAATGACCTTGGCAAATCCTAGGTTTGTTTTTTTTTTGTGTGTCTCATTACTGACAACTTAGAATGCGTGTGCTTAATAAGCTTAATAAGGCTGATGCTTAACCTGCCTCAGGTCTGAAGCCTACCTGGTGGCAAAGTCCTTCCAGATCCTCAAGGAAATGCCTTGGTGAGTTCGAAGTGCTCGCCTTGTGCTAGCTCTGAGAGCAGGCAAGGGGAATGTAGCAGGTGCCGAGGTGTCATTGAGCTGTGCCCCGGTGCCACCACGGGCTATTGACATATTTTTATCACAATGGCAGCAACCCATTCTGAGACCTCACATAGCCCTGTTCATCAGTCAGTTGCGTTTCTCTAAACTTTTGACCACAGCTAAATGTAAAACAGGAACCAGTCTGTACACAGCGTCTGCGATCGCTCAGCTCTGATAAACAGTCTAAATATGTCAACACGACACCGATGGGTCTGGAAGATTCTACCCTAATTACTGAAACAAATCTACCATACTACAGTGTTTAAAAATGTTTCACTTCCTCTTTGCCCCTCAATTACTGTTGTGCAACTTTCCTCAGTGAGAAAACGCGAGTTAAAATGGTTTGCTTGCTGACACTCAATGGAAAAACAACCCAAAAAGCACACATGGAAAGGCAGAACATTAGCTCCGACCCATCTTTATTGCACTGTTCAATGGCACTATTTGTACCTGAAATCACAGAGGTGACAGAAAATCCTAATGGATGAAGCATGTAACTGATCAGTTCCACCCAAAATTGGTTCTCAACTCCTGAATAATCATCAGCAATCCAGCTTAGATCGTAGTTTTTAGAAATACCCCGCAGACACCTGTGGCCCAGAATATGAGCACCTCGGACCCTCAGGTCGGGTTATTTTGCCAAGGAAGTTTATGAGAGTAGTTGTGATGACTTATAGAATGCAAATGCAGCCAGTTCTCTGATTAAGGAGACTCTATATGTAAAATGCATATCAATATTTTTTTTCAGCCAATAGTGATGACAAAGGTCACTAGACCCTCTGATGGCCTCCCCCACAACAGACTCTTGCCAGAAAGCCCTCTCTGTCAGGAAGGTCAAAAGAATTGCTGATGGCCAATCTCTTCCTGCCACTCACCCCAGTCTAGGACTGCTGCCTGTTCCTTCTGAGGCATCACGCTGCTCCAAACCTTCCAGACCTCATTTTCCACCACTCTCACAAGGCCTCAGATACATTTGGAGTTTGGATGGTGGCAGCATAAACGCAGACAGTGAAGCCACCTTCACTCTAAAACCAGGTTCAGTTCTAGCTGGTCTGAGCTGACCTGCAAGATGAAGCACGGGAAGCAAATCAGAGGTCTGGGGTCCTTATCTGTGCTTTGTAACTCCATGATTATCAGTGCTTTGAGATCTCATAGAGGAAAAGGGAATAGTAGGAAATCCTTTCAGGAAACAAATAAAATATATGACTGTCACAGGCCTTCTGCATCCTGCAAGAGGGGAAAGGAGCAGCTGGATGCAGAGGGAATAAAAAGTGGGAGGAAGAAATTCTCATTTCAGACTGCAGTTCCTGGGAAATACCTGTGCTCAGATGATCTAATTCTTGTCTCTCCCAGCTCTTTGCTGTATTGGGCACGGCTGGTTGCTCTATAGCTCTCCTGTGATAGGTACACAGTAACTCTTCTGTGCTTATACAAGCTTTTTCTGCCCACAGTTCCTGCGCATGGTAGATGCTTGTGCCAGTTTTCTCACCGAAGCACTCCAGCCAGAGAACTGCGTTGGCATCCTGAGGCTGGCTGATGCCCACTCCCTGCACAGCCTCAAACAACAAGTGCAGAACTACATTATCCAGAACTTCACCCAGGTCCTGAACTACGAGGAGTTCCTGGAGCTGCCAGCAGACATCCTCTGCAGCACACTCAAGAGTGATGAGCTCTACGTCACGGAGGAGGCACAGGTGTTCGAAACTGTGATGAACTGGGTCCGTTACAGGGAGTCAGAAAGATTTTCTCTCCTGCCCTATGTGCTGGAGAATGTCCGGCTGCCCCTCTTAGACCCTTGGTATTTTGTAGAGACTGTTGAAGCTGATCAACTCATTAGACAGTGTCCAGATGTCTTTCCTTTGCTCCAAGAAGCAAGAATGTACCATCTGTCAGGCAATGAGGTGAGTAAAACAGGAAGGTATTAGCCACTCTTTGTAAATGTCTCATGCTTCAGCTCAAAAATCGATTTGAAAGGAGCAGTGCCATGGGGTAGAAGGTAATCACACTGAATATTCACTAACTGATGCTACTGAAAAGTCAAAATGGGCCTCAGAATTTATCCTGCTGTCTTAGAGAGTTTAGAAGCTTTGGGCGAGTTGTTTTAAATCAAAGTGCACGGCTTCCTGTTTATGAACATCTGAGCTTGACCCTTCATACACATTCCTGTTAAATGAAGACCCCAGGTAGCTCCCCTAGTAAAAAGGCAAATGGTAGTAGCCCTGACACCTCACCCTCTCAGCTATTACCTCAAGCCTAAGAAAAGAGAAATAATTTTCCCACCAAACTGTGCCAATATGTAATGACTCTTTCAAATGTGAATATGTAACATCCTCCCCCGTTACTTATGGAAGGAAATGTTTCATAAAGGAAATATTCTTCCTCCTGTGAAGAAGACAGTCTCTTTCCAGAGGAGAGGACTGCTCATCTGCCGTTTGCAGAGGCCTCTGCACCCAAAGACACAGATTAATCCTGACGTCCAGTCGAGTCCTGTCCTGCCTGCTCAGTGCAGGCTGTGGTGGATCTCCGGTTCTTCCACTGCCCGCCCCCTTTGGAAAGTAAGGTATCAGTCAGCTCTCCTTGGCCACGATATGGGGGACAGGGGAGAGCAACCAAGAGGTCAGATTTCACAACAGGAGCAAGGGACGTGAGTGTGTGGGGAAACGTGTCCCTCCTCAGTCAGAGTCAGAGGAGGACAGGAGCGTGTTGTGGGCCCATCACTCACAGCGGGTGTGTCACCTGTGTCACCGAGCGGGGACAGACCAAGCGCTCCTTGTGCTGGTGACTGCGTCAGACACTGCTCGGTGACCTGGGGCGGTGCCGGCCAGTGTGCTGGGAGCTCCCTGAGGAAGCCTGGTCCCACTAAGCAGTGCTGTCAGGTGCATGCGGGACAGATAAAGGAGTGTTGCCCCGGGCTGAGCACGCATTACACTCATCTTCAAAGGGCCAGCCTCAGGAGGCAGCGCTGCCAGCTGCCCTCCCCCGGGGCTGACGCCTGGCAATGGTGGCGGACAGGTTAAAACAGAGTCCTGGAAGCTGGCAACTTCCGCCGCTCATGTTCTATAAAAATGTGTCCAATCGTTTTCTGGACATAGTCAAAATGCAAGATTCATGTCTGTGTAGATAATATTTTTTAGTACGGATAAATTATACTGATTTATAGAAACATGTTAAAAGCAGAAAGAGAAGTAAAACTTTAAGCAAGTTGCCTCCTGACATAGTATTTAGCCTGTGGGTCTTGTTTGCAAGTGTTTCCTCCAAGCAGAACACAAGTTTCCAAGGACTCCTTGCATTCCTTGCTCCTGGTGAACATCTACCTGGCAAGTGACCTTTTCCAGTGTCTCTGAAACAAAGGCCTGGTCAATAAACTGAGCCAACAAGCAGTAAATTAGAGATAAGCACATTTCAGAGCCTGGTGCTGGCTTTAAGTAAATCTTCTATTTTTGGCTTGAAATAAGAGCTTATACACAAAGAAACAAATAAAAATAACCCCTCCACAATTGAGAACTGTTATTTTTCTGGCACTAACATATCTCTTCAGGACAAATAATGATAGCACTTATTTTCTGCTAGCACTAACTGCAGTCTTGCTCTCTCCAAGCTCCCCAAGGCATACACAAACCTTGGGGCCCCCCTACCTTGCCCTCACTCTATCAGCCCAAATAAAACCTGTCCTTTTTAGCTACCTGACATGCACCCAGCCTTGTCACTACTGCTCACCTGCATAGCTCTTGGTGCCATCCTAGTAATTCCTAAAAGGATCTGAAAGGATCCTAGTAGGTAGGCAAAAGCAGCTAAGTCCAGAGCTCGAAAAATCCTGCTGAAAGAAGGATACAGTAACCTCTACTGAATGCTTCTAGGATGCTTTTCAGGCTTTCAACTTAGAAAGTGTTGGCTAATTGGTTCAGTTGCTGTAAGCCTGCTGTGATTTGAAAAACAGGTAATCAGAAAAAAGGTCACTTGGCCTTCCTGTAATTGTAGGTGTAAGTGCTCTGTGTACTCATTCTGTCTCACTTGCATTTAGATTATTACAGAAAGGACAAAGCCCAGGATGCACGAGTTCCAGTCTGAGGTGTTTATGATCATAGGGGGCTGTACAAAAGATGAGAAATTTGTAGCAGAAGTGACTTGCCTGGATCCTTTGAGGCGAAGCCGCCTGGAAGTAGCAAAATTACCAATCACAGAGCATGAGCCGGAGAATGAGAATAAAAAATGGGTGGAGTTTGCATGCATTACTCTAAAAAATGAAGTCTACATATCAGGTAAGGAACAAGACATTGATTGGGAGTGCAAGAGGGGAGTAAAGGGTTCTCACAATTATTTGCAGCTTTTATCAAGAGGATGCTTGAGGCAGCTTTAGAAAAATTAAGCAGTACAGGTATTTTAATGCTTTGGCTTTGGACATGCTCCAGAGAGCACTGGATGTGTAAGGACACTGCCTAGCTCTGATTTGAGCACAGGATTCCTTTCTAAACAATATTAATCTATATGCATGGGTATTTGTGTGCAGCACCCTGAACAGTGATCGAGGTCACAGAAAGGTTCTTGGGAACATTTTACCAAACATAAAATGACAATTTGCTTCAGCATCTTCTCATGACAAGTCCATTTGAAGCTGCACATGCATAAGCAAAATGCTGCCAGAATCCGAGTCATTCTGCAGAAGTCAGTCAAGAACCTGCAGGGAACTGTCACTGATGGTTGGCTGCCTCCTGAAAGCTGCCATCACAGAGGACTCTAGAAGTGCCCACCCACAGTTATTAACTTGGCAGTATAAACTGTCAAAGATGAAATCCCATGGTCCAGACACCCAGTGTGGGTCTGAACAACTCATGTGCTGATCATCATCCCAAGAGCTTCAGGAGGTGTATTTAACTTTCCACACAAATACAGCTGAGCTCCACACAGGGGTTTGATCCCAGAGCTACAGAGATTTTACTCTGACAATCAAAATGTTAAAATCAAGCTTGTTAGCCAGTTTGACAGCTGCTTTTGATGGCCTGTCAAAAACCAAGTTTGATGATCTTGTTCTGCTTCCAGAAGAAAAGTGACAGCAAGGTTTCATCACTGTGGCATTACAGACCATGATACAGAGCAGGGCCTTCATAGGTAGAATACTTCCTTTCTGCAAAACTAGCCACCAAATTCTTTACCCCTTAAAACAGAAGAGTAGAGAGGAGGAGAGTAGGCCAAACTGTGAATGCTTTGCTTAAGTGTGAACAGTGGTGTACTGCCTATATTCAAATATCTTCCATTGCATGCTTTCTTTTGGGAATCCATATATTTTTGAGACTTCATTCCAATTTAACATTTATTAAAGCTTTATGCTGGGATAAGAATTAGATTACTCTTCCCTTAATTACAAAAAAAGAGAAGGTTTTTCCTTTCAGTCCACCATAGAGAGTTTCTGGCATTAGTCCTTCTGTTAAAAGGTAGCTGTAGAGAAGAACCTAAGTCAAACATTCCAACTAGGGAATATTCTCTTCACCTTCACACCCTTGAGCTGAGAGGTCTTTTTTCCATTTGCGTTCAATTTGTTACCCTTCCCTCTTTTTCAAGGCCTTTTGCATTCTTTTATTCCTGACATCTTTTCCAATATCTCTTCTCCACTTTTATTTTATGTTCTATCCAGGCTACCTCCCAGCCAGGCTAACACATTCCCTGCTGTGGTGAGTCTAAGCTGGCTTTCCCTTTGCTTCTGTTCTCCTAGCTTCTCTTTCTTCCTTCTTTCCTTACTTTCATGTCTCTGACTCCCTCTCTCCATTCTCTCTTTGCCTTTCACCTTTTTGCCCTTGCATACAAATAAAAGGCTGAGTGGACCAAAGTCATTAGCATGTTTTTCTCAGCTAAATCACTTATTAGTGTCTCAATTCTGATTAAACACCTGCTTCCTCTTGCGTGTCCTTCTATTTTTGTTTTCTTTCTTTAGCTCCAGTAATTTGTTTCTTCTCTAACTTGACTTTCACTTTTCTTAATTTGTGAGTTAGGAAAAATGCTCTTCCATGTGCTCATTTCCCTCCGTATCTCGGTATCCTGGAGTCTTCCCTGCTCCTTTAGCATCTGAAAAATAAGAAAGTCCTTTTTACAAGATTATGACTACTGTTGGATCATGATTTCCCCAAAATGTTTTAAATGCTCTGACTGGATGGCCTGAAACATAACTTTTGTAGCATAATTAAAAATTACATGAATTATCATTCATCATTCTGATACTTTTACTAATTTAGGTACAATTTATCTTCAAATTAGAAAGAATTGTCCAGAGGAAAAACAGAAACAAAATAAACCTCCAATCCTCTCAAAAATCTCTCCCTGTCCCCTGATGTGCAGCAAATTCACCCACTGGTCCAGCTCAAGCTACTACATGAGTTTCAGCCTTTGGAGGAAAGCACAAACTCATGTCAAAGGGAAATTTCAAGGGAGAGTAAGGGGAACACCTGCAGTCTCTCAGTCCCATTGTAGCCATGAATGCTGCATTCAGGCCCTTTGGCCACTTCAGCTATTTGAGTGCAAATAAAATTCAACACATACATGTGAAAAATACTGGGACAAAAGCATTACAAACGACTCTTTCTAGCATGCTAATTATCTCCCATTCAATCTGCTATTTGGCTCAGAGGTAGGCTCCATCAGTTTGCAGTGATCTGTCTGCAGTACAGAATACCAATGAAGGCAGACACTTTCTCAATGGAATATGAATTATCTTTTCAGTATATTCACCAGTGAAGCAAATGTTTAATCGGGTTGCAGATGATGGAATAAGCTACTCAGTCTGTAAATGTGGTTTCAGGCTTAACTAGATCCCTTTGTATTACAGTTACACCAGAAACTGTGGGCAAACAACAGCTCTTGTTTAAAACACTGCTCTCTGCTTTAGCACAAGTGAAGATCCACTTGCAGGTCAGCTCTAGAATGTGTTTGCAGGATCCAGTTTTGATCTTCAAGCTATAAATATGAAGCATACCCTAGTCAGTAGGGAAAGAGACCAGAAGGAGAGGCACAAAAATGAGACCCTAGCCATATGGTCCCAGGGTTGAACAGTGAAATTTCCAAGTCCTGCAGGACTACTGTTGGTATGAGTTCAGTCAGGTCTTTTGCTTTGTGACACAAACCACAGGGCTGGCTGGATCTGCCCTGCACAACCTGGCAGTTCTCCAGTGCAGGTCTGTCTTCAAGGGATTTGGCACTACCAGCTGCAGCATCCTCCATATCTTACTTAAATCATATTTGTTTATTTGTCCCTTTGCAGCAGTTCTGCAAAGCCTGGTGTTGCACAAAAATCTCCTGCATGTCACCCTGCTGCGTGGTTGGTCATGCACTCAGTATTGAAATGAAAGTAGTTGTGGTCTGGTGAAGTGGGGAACAGAGATTTATCTTCATTGAATATTTGGCTGTAGAAATTGTTCAGTTTCCTTCACTCTTAAGTAAACTAAATGCAGAAATTTTCTTCTGTTGTAATAGGACTGGTTAACAATCAGTAGTAATGATTTACTTTCCACTGTGAGAAAACACACTTAAATTTAAACATATTGGAGTTTTTAAGTAAATACAAGCTGTGCTACCATATTTACACATCTTGTACACTACAGGTGGCAAAGAAACAAAGCATGATGTCTGGAAATACAATGCCTCCATCAACAAATGGATACAAATTGAATATCTCAATATTGGGCGCTGGAGACATAAAATGGCAGTGTTGGGTGGCAAAGTGTATGTCATTGGGGGGTTCGATGGCATGCAGAGAATCAACAGCATGGAAGCATATGATCCCTTTCATAACTGCTGGTCGGAGGTAAGAGGCTGCATCATGTAACATTTGAATCATTTGAAACATTTTAATCAGAAAATCTTAGGGCTTAGATTCATAAAAATGATCTTGTATAATTCTTTTAAGTATTTCTGGTCTTAAAAAATCCTATTTTTTTCTATAGAAATGCATATCCTTTAGAAGGTAAAAATTCCTGGATTTCCAGCCAATCATTTCCCGTGAGACATCTAATACCTAACTATCCTTTTTTTAGTTGGCTTTTAAAGATAGTAGTCCATAAATCAAGGAATAAGAATATAGTATACATAAACCAGAGCACAGGCTGAAAACTACAGCTCTACAAGCTGTGCATTCTATGTGGTATGGGTTATACATTTAAGTTGAAAGTACAGGTTTGAGGGTAAGCAGAATACACCCCCCCCCCCCCCCCCCAGTTCTACTCACTGTACTTCAAGCAATGAGAGAATTAGGCAACCAATTAATCCATGACAGTAATGAGATTAGGCATCATAGCAGCAGATACAACCCATTGTCTCTAGGTTATACAAAGCAATGTGTCAAACAAACACAGCTGCAAGTAGAAAGATCAGTATGAACAAATTTCTTGTGCTTTTTGGTAATGTGTGTAAATATGTAAAGGAGATTTTTGGCATTTCTGACATTTCCTAGCTTTTGAATTATTGATAAAGTAATTTTAATTTCAGCATTTGAACAGAGCATATTTTTATTATTATTAAGGGTTTTTGCAGTCTTAAGAAAAAGCTGAAACATACTTCTCCTTTATCCTTAGAAATATCTTCTTTTGAACCCTGCTTAAAAAGGGATGCCTGACTTAAAATTCCACAGGCTCCCTCCCCACAGGCATTAGTCTGACTGCTTCACATGGTTACTGATGATTCTTTTTGGTACCCAGGCTGCTCCCCTGATGGTCAACGTGAGCTCCTTTGCAGCAGCCAGCTACAAGAAGAGGCTGTACGTGATTGGGGGGGGCCCCAACGGGAAGCTGGCCACGGACAAGACGCAGTGCTACGACCCTGCCACCAATGCCTGGAGCCTCAGGGCTGCCATGCCCGTGGAGGCCAAGTGCATCAATGCTGCCAGCTTCAGGGACCACATCTATGTGGTGGGTAAGTGAGGCACCAGTGGCTCTCCTTGTCTGCACCCAGCAGGGCTGGTCCCTCTGCTTCTGTGTTAGTTTTACCCACAGGCTCCACAGAGTGTAATCAGAGGGTCAGATGGCTCTTCCAGTGGAGCTTAGCGAGGAGTGGGAATCCAGGATGCGGGGAAAGGACACCAAGTCAAAATCCCTGTTAGCACGGTAGCTATCTTGGAAAGCTGGAGCTAGCCTGGAGACAGCTCAGAGCCATCCAAAGATGTGTTCATAGTGGCAAGGGCATGATCTTATGGCTACATCATGTCCCCACTCCTCCTCTCCAGGGGCATTTCACAACCTGCTGCATACAGGATTTATGCAGGGAGAAGAGTACTAGGAGCAGGTCAGAGGAGCAGAGCCACTGAGACCCAAAGACCCAGAGCTCTTCTCTAGATTGCACTTGGGGTTAATACAGTCAGTTGCCAGAACTGGAAGAAAAAATGAAGAACAAGATTTTGATGGTGGTGAGCTAAACCACGGGAGAAGGAGGGAGCCTGCACACACTCCAGATAGTACTGGGAAAACCAAAAGAAAAGAACATTTGTTTCCAAAACAGTAGCTCTGAAAAGTTTCCCCTCTCTCTTTCAGCCTTGGTGCAGGGACTTTTCCTCTTGCAGTGTAATCAATATGGTGCTGAGAGTTGGCATAGAGCTGGAGTATTCACCAAATAATTAATGGTGCTCTGGAGGGAGATTTACAATCTCCATGTGTGTGCACATACACACACACACACACACACCCCCTTTTGTGTACATAAATACTTCATGCTTGTCCTCAGCTCTGGAGTTGACCTCACCCTGTTTGTACAGGATGACAGCAAGAGAAGGCACATGACTTATGGGCTAGCTGATATAACTCCTGATAAAATGGACATGATACTCCAGTCACAATCATTCAGCATCTTTCAGCCAGCAACATCCACTAGTAAATCTCTTGTTTATCTATTTGAGTAACAAATCTACTCCAATTGGATAGAAATCAGCCCCATTTGAAGTTTAAAAAATAAATGAGTATTTGGTTACTGCATCCAAAGCAATCAGATTACCCAGACTGATGAATTACCAACTGCCAGGTGAATCACTACAACTAACAGTGTCTGTTTTCAGTCTGCTCCAATTAAGTCACCTCTGAATGACTTGAGCACCCCTCAGCTGCTGCACTAGTGTTGTCAAACTCAGCATCTATCATAAATATCACTGATAAATGCTCACTGTGCCAGCAGGGAGGATCCCAGGCATTGTTGCACCTCATCAATAAGACCACGGCTTCAAGGTTTCCCCCACCCTATCCAGAAGGATGGTGCCAGACTTTTTTCAGTGGTGGCCAGGGACAGGACAAGGAACAATGACCGTAACTACAACATAAGAAGTTCCACCTCAGCCTGAGGAAGGATTTTTAAGTTGAGAGTGGCAGAGCACTGGAACAGCTGCCCAGTGAGGTTGTGGAGTCTCCCTCTCTGGAGACATTCCAAACCTACCTGGATGCATTCCAGTGTAACCCATTCCAGGTGACCCTGCCTTGGCAGAGGGGTTGGACTGGATATAATCTCCAGAGATCTCTTCCAGTCCTAACAATTCTGTGATTCTGTACAGCTACTACAGCAGACACATTCAGTGCCTGCAAATTTCAGAATAAGAACGATTTAGCTGTTGGTAATCTTGGGAGGCAATGTATTTTCATAGCCTTTCTTGAGATTTGAGGTATTGATCATTTTTTCAGAAAGAGAAAAGGACACTGCAAGATTGAAAAGGTGCATTAAAAGTTCCATCAATAGCTTCAGTTTTGGGAAACACAGAGAAACTGGAGGCCACTCTCTGTTTAACAAACCCATAGAAAGATTATTGATTCAGTCTAACAAACTCTAAATAAGGAAGAGTTTTTGACAGCAGCCAGCTCCACGAAGAAGGAAGTTTGAAGGACAGAAGAACAATGAAGTTAGAGGAGAGAGTGGAAAAATCCTGTCTGCATTTCTAACAGTGATGGTTTACCACAACTGGTCCTCCATGATTTTTTAAACAAGACAGTATTATTCTGAAGCTGTGTCCTTAGCTGGGCAGCACATACGAGAAAGATCTGTTGCTAGGTGCACTGAAGGATCACAGCAGTTTGTTCTGCCCTAAATTCCACAGCCTTATGAACAATAAGTGGCCTTCTGCAGATCAGGCTTTCAAAACAATAAAGTATCCTGTGACCTTGTTTTTTCTTGGCTTTGGGGCAGAAACCTATTCTTATGAACGTCAGGAACAGGGTCTCGTTCAAGTGGACGGTTTAATTAAACCCTTACAGAAATTGCTAGTGCAAACCAATATCCATTTCCTTCTCAGGTGGGGCAATGAAAGCTCTCTACTCCTACAGCCCCCAGGAGGACACATGGTGCCTGGTGACTCAGTTCACCCACGAGAGAGCCAGCTGTGGGATCTCTCCTTGCAACAACAAGCTGTTTATCACCGGCGGCCGAGATGAAAAGAACGAAGTCATTGCAACAGTGCTCTGCTGGGACCCTGAAACCCAGAAGCTGACAGAAGAGTGTGTCCTGCCTCGGGGGGGTGTCTCACCACGGCAGCGTTACCCTCAGGAAGTCTTACACGCCCATCCGTAAGATTGTGCCCGGGGCAGTTTCTGTCTGACCGCAAAGGAGCCCGGTGCCTCCGTGGCACAGACTGCAGAGGGTGGCTTTAGCTTCAGGGAGCAATGGATGGAAACACCGCCACAGGTCCTCTGGGGGATATCTGTATATATGCTCATCCTTGTGTTTCCTCTGTACATTATATCCTTAAATTATCTTAATTCCTTCCCTCCACAGAAAAACAAAGAGACCAGCTATAGTTTACTCCTGCCAACACAATACCTCGAATCTGGCAAAGGAATGTAGGTGGGAAATTTACTTCCCAGCTATATCTACCTTGGAATGTGCTTGAACTGGTTCAGTCTGGTCCCAGAGTTTGGTCAACTATTTATTGTGTTAAGTTGGATTTGCAATACCTACTAGTGAAAAAAGAGAAGTTGCTTTTGGAATGAAATATTTTTAACTTTGGTGGAATGTAACGTTATGTCTTCCAACGCTATGCTTTCCCCCCGCCCCAGTTTGGCACATTAGATTAAGTTCGATCCAGTTTGTTTGTTTGAAGATACTTTGGTGGTTTTTCAGATCTGCATGACCAAAAAGAATCCATCTCAGTTTGCAAACCTTGCTGTCATTCCCAAGAAAGCGACTGCACAGGCTGCAAATGTAAATGAACGCTAATTTGTTTCCACTGAATTCACTGTGGCTGTTTTCTAAATAAAGCAGACCAAAACGTCGTTTCCCTTTTCTTTGTTGTGTGTCGGGTGACTGTTGTGCCTGGAAGGCCTTTTCCTCTCCCGGGTGCTGCAGCCGGGCAGAGCAGCAGAGCCCGACCGCTCCGTCCCTGCCTCCATCCCCACTGGGTGGCACTGCGGTCCCAGCGTTTTTCTCACGGGTTTTGGTTTCCTGGAACGCAATCGGACAAAACAGTCTGCTGGAGAGAAAAACGGTTCCAGGTACTGTTCCCAGCCTGGTTCCTGAGATGTAGCGAGGGATATTTTCACTGAGACTGTCACATGCTGGACCAGAAGGGACAAATGTTCAAAAGGTCAGGAGGGCCCAAGTCTCAAGTCTCAGCATCTGGGTCAGTTGTAGGGAAAGAAAAACAAACATTGAAGGGGTCACGCCCGGGACGCCTTGGGACACTCTTGGCCAAGGACTGGGAATGTATTCCTGTCCCTCCTCCCCTGCCTAGTTGCTGGAAAGGGCCAACTCACTGGCTTGTTAAATCAAGGCAGAAAACACAGTGCAAAACAAATCTCTCCAAGCTGAGAGCAGTGACTCCTTCCAGCCTTCCCTCCCTTCCTCTCTGGAATGTCTCCTTTTGCCTTATACAGTATTGAAAATAATATTTCTGTCATGTTAGGCTGAGAAAAAAATACGAGTTCCTGAATTTCAGCACACTAATGCCAGAGTGCTCAGTGGTGTGGCAGGGCCTGCAGGCAGTCCTGGTGCAGGCTGAGGGCAGACACAGCCTGTGAGGCAGGTGCAGATCTCCACTACATCCTTCCCTCAGAAAGACTACAAGGAATCCTGTTTCTTCTGCAATTTGCTCCATGCCTTGAACTCATCTCTGTAGTTTCAGCCAATCCCCACATTTTCTCACTCCAATTTTTCCCACAGGCCTTCCATTTTCAACTACTTTTTCATTGCTCCCCTTCCTTCTTTATGTTCCTGTCATTCTGCAGGGTCAGCACTTCTCATACTTCCATGCTGGCCCACACTCTCCCATCCCACTCTGCTTTTCAGAGGGCATGAAGAAATACCCTCCAGACAGAGTATTTTATTTAAAAAGGTTTTTGTGAAGAACAGTTACTACCTTTGACTTGATTGGTAGCACTGGCTGGTCTAGAGGGACAGAGAAAGTGGATGAATGGGGCGGGGTCTCCCTTTCCTCTTGAGGAGCTGTGTTTCTGTATCTTTGCCTGTTGGATATACTAATTATAGCAGCTGCTGAAGCTGATTAGTCCTTCCTACTGGGAATTATCCTAAAAACCAGCAGCCCTCAGGAACTGGTTGCTGATTTTCTCCCTGTAATGTCCATAGCAAAGACTTGTATTTTTTTTTTCTTGAGAAAGATAAACCACTGAATTAGAAAAAAGTTGTCCAAATAAATTTCCTAATACAAATTCTTAACTCCACATCTCAAAGGCAGAAAACAGACTCTTGTCTGTCCTAAGGTGGTTTCCTAGTCACATGTGCAAGCCTTGGGCAATCAAAGCCAAAACAGACCTCACTGACAAACACAGGACAGCACAACCACAGCTTGGCTCCTTCTCCTTGGCTTCCCTCTCCTAACTCATGAATCGCTCACAAATTCTGACATTTTAATAGTGCATGAAGAGTTGTGGTTATTTGCCTCTCTGCTCTTTGTACCTCCTGGATTCATGTTGCAATCCGAAGGACTTGAAGTATACTGAAAAACAAAAACATTCAAATCAGTAGTTTTATGCAAACACCAAAGATCACATGGCTTGTGAAAAGAATGGCAGGAACCAGCCGTGCTGGGCACTCATTTGCCAGCAGCGAGGTGGGGGTGGAGACAGGGGACAACAGAAATCAAGTTTCAAAACCTTGCAATTTCCTTTTCCTATCACAGGCTCTTTCTCATCTGCCGTGCATACCCGCTCCGGCAGGGAATGACCACAACCACAGTTTCTGCCCAAGGGACACAGAGTATTTGGATGTACAGTGACCAGCAAAGCAGAGAGCCGCCTGTCCCTGCAGGAGCTGCTGAGCTGTCTCGGGGCAGCTGGTGCTGTTCCCCAGCACTGACACAGCCCCAGGGTTCTCGGGCTGCCCCCAGTGCAACCAGGCAAATGCCACTTTCCTTCTGCCCTTTTCCTATGTTACACTTCCAATAGAAAATGACACAGCCAACTGATGGAGCAGAAGTAGACACTCCAATAGTAATTACTAAAACTGCAGGAGGTTAATTAGTTTTACTGAATAATCACTCAAATGCTTGCAATGAACTGTACCTCACATGCAAAGCTGTGTGCTTGTTTACCTGCATGGAGATCCTCTGTATCTCCTGGTAGTGAAACTGATCTCATTTGAGGCACAGACCTATCTCTGATGTAATTATGTCTGCAGTGATGTATGGCACAGCCCCAGGCCCTGGAATGTGGGTATGACTCCCTTCAGTCTGCAGGTTACAGACAGCAAACTGCACTTGAAATCCAGCTGAGAGAGGGAAGAGAGCAGAGGTAAATATTATGACAGTGTTGGCACAAGAAAAGCGTGGAAAAACTGACCAGGAATATATTTAGGCTATAAATCTGAATACCTTTAGTGATTCATGCTATTGCAATTCATTAAAGGATTACTGCCCCCAGCTGCCAAATCACATGTTAAAGCCAACTGCTCTCCATTTCACTTCAAATTAAAATGCAGGGCAGTCACAGTGACGTCCAAGAAGTTCACTTATGTGACCTGGGGGAGGTCGATTACTGGGCTTTGGTAAACAGTCTCAGTTTGAATTTCCAGAGCTTATGTGGAGACATCCTTACAAGGTTGGTGATCACTACACCCATGAGGTTCTGGAAAATGCAGAAGCCTAACATTCTTTGAGACAAAACTCACAACATTTATGAAAAGCATTATAGGAACCTAGTACTTGTGATGTTGTCCTGGTGAGCCCTTTGATCCTATTGAGATAGACTGGGGAAATCCCAAAGGCAAATGATACAGGCACATGGTCTGTTTCTTGTATGCTGGCTATAACCTGCTGCTTTTGCACCAAACAGCTCAGTAATATTCCAAGGGAAGTTGCTTACAAGCAGTCACTTAAGAAAAACGTACCTGTCTAATGTTAAACAACTTTAAAGAGAATTAATATCAGATTGCAACGACCTTTCTTAGAAGACCACCTCCACAGAGAGTGTTTTGTTTGCCTGGTCCTTGTGATGTCACTGTGGGCAGGCTTTATACATTCATAAACTTGCCACAATCATTAAATCATGTGCTCTGTCTTTCAGCATCCTTCTTTATATTACCAAACTTCTGTATCTAAATATATCCAGGAGATGTTGTATGTAAGAGAGACTTACAGAATTGGCAACAGAATCCTGTCCAGATTATACTTTCATAATTGTCAGAGGTCAGCAGGAAGACCACATACTGTTAACTTGCTGTTATGCAAAGACACCTATGGCTCCATATAGAATTACCTTACTTTATGCTATTTACACAGTTATCTTTACTACTTACAATGAAAATTTCCAGTAGAGGTAAACATGAATGGACCTTGAATGGACAAAACAACCTGTAAGTTATCAGCATCCTTGTCACTGGGCACTGGCATAAAAATTTGGCCCAGGATATGAAAGTCTGGGGATTCACAGGTACCTCTTCCATTCTTGGTCTTCCCACATGCCAAAGGGGTTCAGCAGAAAGAACCTGATCCAGTATGCAGACATTTTCCCCATCCTTCCTATGTGTTATGGAAGACCCCTGTTACAGGTTGGATATGAAGTATACAAACATAGTTTTTGTGACAGATATCCATGGTACACTCATCTTTGAGAAAAATAAAAGCAGCCAGTAAAAAGCAACCTCTAGATCCTTTTATTGAAGAAGATTGAGAAACACAGAACCATGGTCAAAGCAAATATGCAATATTACAGTTCATTCACTTGCAACAATTTTACCTCAGAAGTAATTCTCACACAAGAAGTGTCCCTTAGCAGCAAAGCTTCTAAGATGTCCCTGCTCATTCCCCCCAACTCTGAGCTGGAATTCGTTACATCCTCAAATGTTGTGCTGATGCAGCTGTTTTCAGAACTTCATATAAAACAGATCCCTGGGATAATCTCAGTTAAAATGAAAACAAGACTTCTATTTGAAGAGATATTTTTAACCTGCAACCCCAGAAGCAGTTGCATCAGCAAACAGGAGAGAGTGGACTCTGCAATGTGAGAAGAGTAAAAAGCAGTTTGGGAATGAGGAGAGATCAGCAGGAACTGCTCAAACTCACTTTACTGCCAAAAACATTTCATGCAACCAGAAAGCGATCTCCTCCTGGCTCACACTTAGTGGAATTCTTCAGATGAGTGTGAAATAGCCAAAAGCCACATTCAGCACTTTCTGTGTATTGCTTTAAGCAAACAGAAGGTGGAGAGAGTCTGCACAAGGAAAATACTGCACAGAATGAAATCAAGGACCTTTTTAAAAAGTCCAATATATTTTTACATAAAACATAACAAATTAGAAATACAGAATTCTTTTCTCAAGTCCAAGGGACAGAACAGCAATTTAAATTTCCCGCACAATGTTTATATCTAATGACATTTTGGTTTCTTCAAAGGTCAGATATAGGTTTTGCTTGTCCTCTATAGGTAGGTGGCTGATCTGGAGAACCTAAAAGGCTCTTACAGGAGCTCATTTCTCTTGCCTTGATACACCAACCTGCAGCCTTTCCTCATGACCTTCCCAAGGCTGTGGTGGCAGGTACCCAGCAGCAGCTCTGACACTGTAGCTATAAACTGAGATCACGCTGCTGGAGAAGAGTTTTGTGAGGCAGAACTGGGAGCTCACACACTCAGGGGGTTCACAGTCCCTCGCCCTGGATCCTGTCTGAACCACGGTGTGGGTACCAGTGTGCCCAGCCTGGCACCTCTCTGCCCCTGCCCTCCTGCCCCAGCTGCTGGGCTCAGCCTTGGCAGAGTCACCTCAGCACGGCCCCAGCAGGGCCTCAGGCTTTGGGCTACTCCAGGCTCCTGCAGCAGTTCTGCACCTGGCAGGGAGGGAATACCACCCCCTGCCCCCTGTCCTCTTTCACCCAGCAGCATGTCCACCTCTGCAATGCCTGGCAGTGCCATGTGCTGGGCTGATCTAAGGTGGCTTCCCATCAAGTGGAGATTTTATCAAACCATTGGTGTTTTGCAGATTGTCAGATGGAATCCATAAGGCAGTGAACATACCAGCACACTGCACAAGCTGAGTAATGGTGTTTCACTGAGTGCAGCAGTTTCCAGAGGCACCTCTCAGTGCATGTTTTCAAGAACAGGACTTTGGCTGTGAAGCTTGCAAGAATATGCTGTGTGAAAGAAATGGCTGTTGTTTTCACAGCACATTTAGTTAAGGATCCTCTGCTGTAGGTGATGCTGTCACGAGATCTGTGGTTACTCCTTTGCTTTGCATTATTTATTTTTAATTTTCTCTTTTCCAGAAAGGCATCTGCAAAAGGTGGGTGAAAATGACCTTAATTCAATATCTCCTCCAGAAGGTCCTGCCTTTCACTTCAGAACAAAGCTTGGCACTTCATCCAGGGTAGCATTCACTGTATTCTCAGCTGTGTCGCGATGAAAGAGCCGTGGCCTTTTGGCATGAAGGAGGCAGTGATAAACCTATGTCTTCTTACCATGGGTCGATCACTTCTCCACTTCAGAAGCTGGGTGATTTCCATCAGTCTTGCACAACAACAAGGTGAGGACAGCTCCTCTGCTGTGACTGCTCTGCGCTGCCTCAGGATGGTGGTGGAGCAGGTGACACCAGGCAAACCTTCTTCCTCCTGACAATGGATTTGAGAGAGGCTGAGACCTCTCTGTATCTAAGCCCATACAGAAAAGGGAACAAAACTTTAGGAAGAATCATGAGGACATTGCAGATTGTCAGGGAGACCATGATTCCTGTCTGCAGTCTGATGACAACATTAACAAACAAGAATGATTCTACAAAAAGGGCCAAGAGTGGAAAGAAGTAAAAAAATAACACAGTGTTGTGCATTAAGAATGTTACACTGGCTCTGGAGAAGATGCTCTCCCATATACCCGAGTGCTTGGTTTTAAAATAGAGAATAGCATAGCAACAAAATATTACAGACAGGCAGAGAATGATAACTGTGGTAGAAAGCCAGAAACAGAGTTTCACAGCATCAGTCCCATTCAGAGTTAATATTAGTATTACTGGAACTGAGCATGTTTCCAGGACACAGGGCACAAAGCTGTGGGTAGTCCATAGCACCAAGAAGAAAATCCCAGGGAAAGCTCCGGAACACATCCACAGAAATACAATAATTTTTTTAGTTCGTGAAGGAGGCAAAATAGCAATGTAGTGCAAAGGAAACAAAACAGCGACGTACGTGTCCAAGACTATTGCAACAGCTGTAAACAGCCCTCCAGAGTAAGCCACTGCCAGCAAAAATAAGAGGAGGACACAAGCTTCCTTTGGGAGGTGTAGATGTGCTGCATTGAGAGCAGCTGACAGAGTGTAGAACAGCAGGTAGACCAGATCAGAAAGCAGAGCGTTTCCCAGCAGCATGTACCTTGTTTCCTGGCGGATTTTAAACCGAGAGAAGATCACAAATAAGATGGTAGGGATGATGAGGACACCTGCCACGAGGCAGACAACTGGAGAGATTAAAAACATCTTCATGTTTGTGCCTGATGGGGTGAGAGACCATTCCTCCAGCAAAAGGAACAAAGTTGTATCATCCAAATTTGAGGAACTGTTGAACTCTGTCTCCCTGAGGTGGATCACAGTTCCATTAGCTCTCCTTTCTGCAGCACACCCAGGGAAGTCCATTTCCTTAGGATTTTGGGATGGTTGTCTGACTTGGAGAAAGCAAGATCTTCTATGCCGAGTCCTTAGAAAGGCAAATGAAGTAGAAGATGCAAAAAGCCCATCGAAGCAAAATGATTTCTGTAGCCAATTCTACCAGCTCTCCTCAAGGACAGAAAGTTCAAACTTGCAAGTGAATTCTGTGGTGCCAAAAGATGGTTTTGCCTAAAAAGGAGATTTTATTTTCTTTCTGCAAAATCTAGTGTTTAGAAAAGAGAATGAATCTCTATGTGGCTTTAAAAAGATTAAATCCCTCAGCTAGCTCCTTGAACAGAAGTGAATGGGTTGATCAGTTTCAGTAATTTGAGTTTTTTCTCATCACATCATCACTCCAATGAGGCAGATGAAATATTAGCCTGATTAAACAAATACGTGATGATACAGATCAGCATTCCACGTGTACTGATGTAGAAGAGTCATAAATGTGATTGGGTGGTTTTGTACCAATTTGTATGCAACAGCACAATTTATTTGAAGTGATCAATAAAAAAGGCTCTCAATCCTGTTGTAAAATTGTAGCACAATCACTCTAGTGAATGAGATTATCTTATTTGCAGATGAAAACCATTTTTGGTTCAGTGAATCAATCCATGTTATTCATGAATGATAAGCCTTCCCCTGCCTTTTTTCACGCATGATATACAAACACTGAATTCTCATCTATTGCAGCCTTCCAGTCAATCTGTGCATTGTCTGGGATGAGTGACATACACTGTCCCATACCAGCATACCCCAGGGCAGACTTGGCACTTCCAGTGTCCATTTGGAGACCAGTTCCTGGTTTCCTGGCCCTCACACTGTTGCTGCATTGTGCTGCTTTTAATGCCAGATCTCAGTACCAGAGCTGGGGGTGCAATGAGAGAATTGTGAAGGATCTGGACTGCAGAGAAAGAACATTTCAACTTCTTCCAGGCATGGTGTGATGATAAAAAAAGCTGACCTTTTTTAATAGGCTCACTTAACCTAGCATTATTGTATTTATTTTCTTCCCAGTGCTATCAGCACACAGCCATGCAGCTTCTCTCCACAGGAGCAAGGGCACAGCTCACCACGCAGAAAGTCAGAAAGTCCTGCTGTGCCACGGACATGCTGCCCCAGGGCATGCCAAAGAATGGAGCAGACTGCTCATGAAACTCAGCATCAGTCATCAAATCTTGGGCACATTTCATTTCCTGTCACACTGATAGCTGGCACCCATGGAACTGGATGTTAAGACAGTTGACAGGGTGTGCCATATGGACAAAAAGATAGAAGGAAAAACCAATGATAATTTTAAGGACAGCATTTCAGTTGCTGTGGTGTCTGGGGTAGGCAAAACAAAAGGTGATTAGTTTTGCTCACTCAGTCCTGCATCCACTGAAAAGTGTGTGAGCAATATTGATGCAATTATACATTTGGCATCAGGGTCATGCTCTGCATCTATAATTGAGTCACGACACAGTTAATACCTTAAGTAGACAGTAGCACTCAAAACTGTTGAGTTATACTTTTGTTGCAAAATGGAAGGGAGGGAATGAAAACTCAGATGCATAAATCATCTCCAACTGTAATTTCAGATCTCTGTTAATAGTGGAGGTGTTTGCTGCCTCCCAGCTCCTGGCACTCCAAGGATGTCCTGTTAATGGGAAGACTCTCTAATTTCCATGTAAAATCACAACTGTATTTTCCACCAACTGCTTAGGATTCAATGTAAAAAAAAAAAAGTTCATTGTCACAACAGCTGCACACCTTGGCTGATAGAAAAATAAATCACAGAATGGTTTGGGTAGGAAAGGAACTTAAAGTTCATCCAGTTCTAGATGAGTGACTGAAGGCTCACTCAGTTGACATCCTCATGACAAAGGGAAGGTATCTCATGACTCTCTCATTCAGCCCACACACAGAGAGTACCACAGAGCTCCCAAGGTAGCACAAGTGCACAGCCCTGCATGTCCTGTGCTCAGCTATTCCTTTGCTACAACTGGCAGTCAGCCCTATGGCATCAACTTGTTCAGTTTTATCTGTGCTCCTGTAAAAGCCTTAGGAATGCAGGAGAGCTTTAGTTTTACAAAAATGGACAACAGCAAATAACTGGAAGAGACTCAACCCCATCAGACCTGGGCAGGTCCAGCCAAAGCCACTCCCCTCAGATTTCCACAGGGGCTTTTAACTGCTCAGTAGAGTTCTGCTACATTTAGAAATGTGAAAGGTTGGTGTCTTGGCATATGGACATAACCCAGAATAGGTGGTTCTGAAGAATATCTGTTTGTTGTCTCCTTTAATTTTCTTGACCTTAGGAGGTATTTCCACATCTGGGTATTTGCAAGGGGCTGGCAGCCCTGAGAACCACTCCTGAGGATTCTGAACTGAGCTCCTTTTGCCATTGCATCTCAGTGTTCAATAGTTTGTGATGCCAATCGGAATGATCCTTTTGAAATTTCCTGTAAACCAGGCCTTAATGCTCTGGTTATTGATTTTTTAAATGCTCTCTAGTAAATTTATATTAGGTGGATGCACTTTTTACATATCTTGCTGATGCAGGCACACAGTATTAGCAGCCTCTCTTCTGGCTCTTACTCTGGCTCGATACAGTCTGTATTGATTTTCTGAGGCTGAACTACACACCGTTAATTACTTTACTCATTTCTACTTCAATAAGCATCCTGCTGAAAGCTTAGTTAATTATCTGATGGGTTTGGGAGATGTCAGGTTGCATGCTGGGCACTGTAACTCCTACAAAGACTGCACTACATTGTGTTCTGTTACTGACTATAAGCAGGCATTGTCAAGCTGAGCAGAAATGTTAGAAATGTCACTGTCTTACAGCATTTGGCATACAGAGAAGCTTCCTACTTCACAGAGTTTACCTGGCAGATTCAACAAGTCAGCAGGTACACTGCTGCTGTGACAGGGAGCATCACACAGGAAAGGGAAGTAAAGAGAATAATGCTAGCATTTCCCCAGCCCTTCATCCCAAGAGACTGTGTTAGAAGGGGATACCCAGAGGAATGCTCACATTCACCTCTGAGGCTCCCTGGGTGCCATCATGGCACTGTCTCAGTGTAATCACAGAGCCTTTGATGTGGCTGCCTATTCCAGCAACTCACACTGTGTCCCAGCCTAAAAAATGTATCCTGTGCTGTGGATCTGCCCCAGAGACTGCTGCTCCTGGCCAGGAGCCTGGGGAGAGCAGAGTCGAGGGGCTGCCTCACGTCTCCTCAAACAGAAGTTTTGGTGCCATGGTTTAGTTGAGGTTAGGGTTGGGTTGGACTTGATGATCCTGGAGGTCTCTTCCAACCAAATGATTCTGTGATTCTGGATGAGACAGTTGGGTCCAACAAATCAATATTTTTACTGGAAGGTTTTTTCATGGGTCTATTTCCAGCCATGTTTAGTAACAGAGCCTTGGCCTCAGGAGGCTTCATGTGCTGTTAGAGTTTCTTCAGCTTCCTTCCTCAAATGCCCCATGCCCCTCCTAGGCTTATGTAGGGCCAGAAGGCACCTCCCTTGCTGGTGAAGCTTTCCCAATCATGAACAGCCAAGTGCCACGAGCAGGCCAACTCCTCCCAGAAGGGCAGCAAGAACCAGGTTTCCTGCCTGTATCCATATTCTCATTCTGGGCAAATGAGCTGCTGCTGTCAGTGAAGAAAGTAATCACAGCAGTTTAACTGTGGTGTTTTTCTGGCTGAACCTTCTTTTCTCCTTTAAACAGAAAGTCAGAAGAAAATTTTTTGCTAAACCTTTAAGATTCCCTCTAAACTTTTCTGCAAGCCACAGTGTTATAAATGCATAGTATATAGTTGGCTTTTCGCAAATTTTGAAATGAATACTGTATGTAGAATGCAAGAAGATTGTACTGTATTTTCTTTATTGATAGAATTTAGAAATGTGATGAGTATCTTTGTGTAAGAACACTAAGGAAGCAATTAAACTTCTGTTGTCAAGTATCTTGTCCAACTGAGATGACCAGAGCCCCAAGAGAAGAATTTATGGACCTGTGTTATCAGATGGAGTGGAGCCAAGAAGACAGGTCTGCCAGAGAGAGAGTGTCTGTGGGGGGGGTTGAGACTGAACAGAGGAATTCACACTCGAAAAGAATGTTTGAATCATGCATGTGAATTTTTAAAATATGCAACAGGCTCATGTATAAGAAGAAAAGGACTCTGTTAGACGGTGTGCTGGCTGGTTTTGTGCCAGGCACCCTCGGCCGAGAAAATGTATTTTGCTTTTATCTCTCCTAATTGTCTATTTTCTTAATTTTTTTATTAAACTTCTAAATTTTTCCAAAAAAGTGAACCTCGTTTTTCACAACAGGGAGAGGTACAACTTGTCCATGCCTCAGCTATCTGTCCCCACGTGGCTCCAGAAGGATTGTTCAGTGCCTTGCTTGTTATTTGCTGTAGATAAGAGACATGCACACTGCTTTTGTAACTGTACAAAGTTCACAAATCTGGCAGAGCAATTACTAAAGTCAAGGAAGTAAAGAAATGGGTGTGAAAACTAAGCTCAGATTGCAATGCTTTAAAAGGTCAAAGGAAACCTGGAATGAAAGAAAACAGGGATTAGAAAGTGCTGGTTTGAAGACATTTTAATGAGGCTCCCAAACAAAAGAGGACATTGAGAAAGACAGGGAGGATTCAGCATTAAATCCCTACATCACTTTTTCTAATTCCAAATACCATCAAGCCATGGTGATCACAAAGTCAAAATAAATTTTGTACCAAAACGGCCTTGCAGGTGCAATATTGAGTAATAAGCTTGATGTCAGGAGAACAGAATTCCTAAATACTTGACAAATACTTCAACAAAAGTTTAGAGAAGTAACAGAGTATGTCCCAGACACCTCCTGCTTTGGCCCTGACTGCTGTGAGCTGCAGCCAGCAGAACTCACCCATTTTCATTCCCCAAGTCTGGCAAGGCAAAGAAAGGCAGTTCTCCTCTTTTGTGCTGAAAGGACACACAAACATGTTTTCCTGTGACAAGCTGCAGATGTGACCAGAGATTTATGGCAAACAACTGCTACTTTTCATGGTCATTTACGGAGAGACTCACAGGACTCCAGGAGAAGCCATCCTACACTGTCCTTCAATTTAATGATCTCTTCTGCCTGCCTACTTTTTCATAACAGTGCCTCTGTGAAACAAGACAAATAGCCTACTAAATAAGGCCTATTTATAAAATATTAGCTTCTTTCCTGAAGCAGCTTAATTAATAAGGAAAAATCTTGCTTAAATTTTGAGCACTGTACAACTACACTAGTGCTGACAGGAGTTACCTTCCAAAACCTAAGTCCTTTAGATAAAGAACATCATTCTTAGATATCTGAGTATTTAGCAGCTATCAGAAGAGATTAAACTAATATTCAGTACCACACAGAGTGATGAACAGAAATAACACATCTGAATTTGTGACTCCTTGACTCCTCCTTTAAGACAGGAAAAAGCTCCTTCTCCTGAGAGAAAGCTTCTCAAATGGGGGAGATGCATCCACTAAACTCCTTGGAGCACCCATCCATCTCAGGCTGTCTGTCTTTCTGGTGGTGGCTGGCACCAGAAGTTTTATGTTCCTGTCCTGTCTCACCTACAATGATCTCCAGCATCGCCTAGGAAGGGCTGCTGCAGGCAGGCAAAAGCAAAAGTTATCTGGCTCTGTCCCTGTCTTACTGTGTTTTGTCTCATGTAAAAAGCCAGGCAGCACACGAGAGGTGTAGCAGGATTGTTCCTTGAAGGATGGCTTGCTAAGGAGGGATACAGATGGCTGCAGTGTTAGGTGCAAGTTAGAATAAAATACCAAACCAGAGCTGGAGTTAGAAAGGGTAGAAGAGGCAGGCTGGTATATCCAGGCTGACAGGGAGGACCCCAGCCACAGCTGCACAGTCACAGCTCCGCCCTGCCAGCTGGGAAGTGCTCACCTGGCTGTACAACCTAAGGGCAAAGGCAACAAAGGAATCAAGATGGAAGGAAACACTCCAGAAGTGGAATTGAAACAGAAGAGGGAGGAAAAACACCGTGTGAAAGAAAATACATGTTATGTCTGTGTGAATGAATGTCCATGGCACAGAGCAGCACAAGGCACAGCACCATCCTGGGAAGGAAGGAGCCTCACTGCCAAAGTCAGGATGCTCCTTCCCAGTTCCCAGCACTGTACCAGGGAATGGCAGTGGTTCCCAGGTGGCAAAGACACTGAAGCAACATGGATTCTCTGCAATAACTCTGCCCACAGGGAGATGCTGACCTTATCTCACACTGATGGAAGCAGGTGCCAGGCACAGCTGCCATATGGCAGAGAGATTAACTGCCAGCATGTGCTGAATACGAGTCACAGTCCCTCATTAGCCAGGCAGGGAACATGCCGTGGGCCGCACACACAGCACCATTCACAAGCTTTCTTGTCCCTTCCCAGCACCTCCTTTGTTACTTATCCAGCACAGGTGCTTAAAAATTAGATTTTCTCCACATGAGGCCCGACTCTGCCTTGTTCTTCTGACAATGGCTTTGTACTGCTCCCACTCATTTCCATAGCAATACCCTGTCTCTCACACTGGAGGTTCAGAAATCATGATAGGAAAACACTGTTAGGGTGACAGTATGAACACAAATGTTCCAAACTTATATAAAAAAGAGAATTTTTTTTTTTTGGAGGGGGCAGGGGAGAGAGCAAGATGTCGCTTTACTACTGTTATGTAAGCCCACATCAGTCTTACTCTCCTGGTGACCTCCACAGTCACAAAGAGGAAGGCACATCACTCCCTGGTATGCCCAGAACTCCTCACCAAACTGGCAGAGTTTCACCTCACAACAGGGACAGTTTGAGCCATGGACAGAACAGCAAGCTGAGATCTTCACTAAAAACCACAATTACTTTCATTTCTAGTTTAATTATTTGTTTTTTTCTTCTCCAAGCCAAATTCCTGCTCATTAAAAAATCCTCATGAGAAGCACCAGAGAAGAGACATCCTCTCTTTTCCTTTATTATTTTCCTAAGCAGCACCTAGAGCCAAAAGCAGCTCCAAGCTGTCTCCAGGTATCTCAGAGATAGCTCAGCTGTTCACAGGCAAATACTTGTCTTGTAGGAGTTCATTACACTTACAGCTACTGGGGTGAAACCAGACTACTTTTCTAATCCATTCTCAGCATTTTCTCCGGAATTCTTAGGTCCTTTTAATTGAGCTGGTTTTTTCCTCCCATAAAGCAGCAGCTTCTTGCTCCAAAGAAAACATTTCAATGCCAGCCCAGCACAATGGATATCAACCAAGGGAAATATAAAGGTGCACAAAACTGCTATAGACCACAAAATCTTCACAGCAACATTAACAGGAAGAAAATTGAATTAGCAACCATTTTTAATAAGCCATTTTAACAATCTGTGAGTTGAACCAGATGAGAACTGTCCCAGTCTCTCACTGAAGTCCTGCAGTGATGCTCTGGGGCCATTCAGGGGCACACACTCCTGTGCAGTTCCCATTCCTGGAAGCACTACCACCATCAGATGTTCTGGTGGTCACCCCAATATCAGCTGCCCCAGGACTCCTCTCCCTTTCAAACACCTGGTTTCCCTGGGAAGCCCACAATATTCTCATGATTTTGGATCTTGCCTGAGCTGTGTTCAAACCAGCACAGTGACATCAGTGCCAGCTGCAGCACAGCAGCTGTGGAATTACATGTGCCATCCCCTAGGACACCACCTCAACTCCTGCCACTTGTTTCTCTTCATTTCCTGCCAAGTATCATGCCAATTTCTTCCACATCAATTTCTAAGCTGACACCTCTTCTCTACTTATTTCTCTCTCTTGCCTGCTATTGGAGATTGGAATGACGGTGAAAATGAGACACACAGTGCCACTTTTCATCCCCAGCTCTCTGTCCTGATAGCCTCCTACAGTGCCTATTTGTGAACCTCTTCAGCTGCTGTCAGGACCCTCTGTGAGGCAGTTTCTGATGTGCAGCACTGAGCTCCACTTTTAGTTGAAGGCATCTCATGTCTGAGGCTGTTTCTGCTCTTGGCAGCCTGGGAAGCTGAGGAGTCAGAGTAAGGAGAGGCCCCCTGCTCCCACAGCCTCAAAGCTGCACCACCAGTCTCACAGAATCAAAGAATGGGTTGGGTTGGAAGGAACCTTAAAGACCATCTAACTCCCCTGCTGTGGGCAGGGAAACCTTCCACTAGACCCTCAGGGGCCTGTCCTGCACATCATTGTCCAAAATCCCTCTTTGAGCTCCTTGGATGCTGGAAGGTTTTATAGGGTCTTCCCAGAGCCTTCTCCTCTCCAGGCTGAACAACCTCAATTATTTCAGCTTGTCTTCATCTGAAAGGAATACAGGCTTTTCATACGAGTCAGGAGTTCTTGAACCCCTGCTGTATGCTTGGGATGACACTGGAGCTGCCTGCCACGTGGTCTACACTCGGTTTCACAGCCAGTGTCTCACCTTGACACTGCTAAAAGCATCACAGGAGCAGTGACCTCAACCCTGAAGGGAGAGAAAGGCACAGGACAGACCAGAGGAAGGCAGGGGCCCTTGAGGCTACACCCCTGTTAGAACCCAGGACATCTCTCTAGCTGCCCTGGGTGGTCCGAGACTCTGGTAAGGGGTCCAGAGACCCTGGCACCAAGTCAAAAATACCAGTGCCTTTGATTTTAGCCCATGGGAGCAGTTACCAATCTTGTATGAAGAATTACAAACCACAAGACTTTGATTAGAGTAATAATTAGCTTATTACCGGGTGTTAATATAGAATTTTTGGGGTTCATAAAGGAGGTTCAAGGAGGCAAGATGGAGGAATCTGGGCGTGTCCCTGTCCTTCTCCTTCTTCTTCTTATCCTCCATCTTCTGCTGGGGTGGTGGCACTTTTGGATTGGTTTAGCATAGAACTGCACTGTCTAACATAGGTGATAGGTATTGGTATCCTACTATAAACACAGATCACGGAATATATGGTATCAAAAGTTACAACTGCCCTCAGGCTGGTCAGTTGGCGATGATCAGCACTGCAGCCAGCACCCAAGCTGGGTGAGAACAAAATGTACCAGATAAGGAGCAATAAACAACCTTGAGAACCTGAGCTGATGCATCCTGATTCTCTCCTCTGGTGTGGGGCTTGGGAGAAAGACTTTCAACAAACATCTCAGGGGTTATCAGCCCAAAGAACCGAGACACTCCAAGCTGTTTAGTGGTAAGATTCCAGGCCCACTCTTTCTGCTCCCAAAATAGAGAGAAGTCTGTCCCATAATTAACCATCAATAAACACCAGCTTGGGGACTTTCCCCCCCACTAGGCAAAGCCTTTCAGCCTGTTGGGGAACAGCTTGCAGTGGGTTAACTCCCCCTTTGTCAGACTCAAGATGGGGTCCTTGGAGCCTCACAGGGTGTCTGCAGGGATACAGAATTATAAAAAGGTATTTGTTTTTGTAAATGAACTGGAAGAGAGTCAGCTCTCCTACCCACCCTTCATGCTGTCCATTCTGGTTTTAGCATGCTATAAATGACCAGCTTCTCTGATACTTTATGCATAATTGGGACTGATTTCAGCAAGTGGCCCAACAAAAGCTGCTCTGAACTACTAAGTAATTTACTGATTTTGTTTTCAATTAATATAGTAGCCTTAGGAACAAGCAGCCTGTGTTCATTTTTTAGCACAAGATCTCTAGCCTGATGGAAAGACATCCAGAGCTTAAGCAGCATCTAATCAGCTGAACACTGGGAAGAAACATGTTCCCACACTCATGTATCTTGTTTATTTTTCAGAAGATCCTTCCTAATCTGGAAATTTTTATCCATTTTCATCTGTTCTGGAATTTCCCTTTTTCTGCCTCCAGACTATCCCATTCCTCTTCTTGTGGAAATATCATTCCTGCTCTGATCTTTTCCTCGGTTGGGTGTTGGGGATGTTTTTGGGTGGAGGGGGTGGTGGAGGGAAGAACTTTTCTCTGCAAACATGTCCTAGGAGCTGATGATGACCTGTCCCAGGCCTCCCGTGTCTCCATGCAGTCCAATAAAAACAGCAACAAATGCAATACGCCGTTGTCCCATGCCTTGGAATCTGTGCAGGAATCAGGCCAGCCATGAGAGGATGCACAGAGGAGGAGAGTGAGAGATTATGGCTGTCTAATTCAGTGTGCTCTGAGCAGGCAGAGCGTGGAGGGCTCCTCCAGCTGATCCAGCCACATTTCTGCACTCTGATCCCTTGTGGGGACTGGATGCAAGTGGATCACGGCTGCTGTGAGAGGCACAGAAAAGGCACTCTCACCTGTCCCCTGCTACCTGCATTCTCCCTCCAGGCCAGAGCACAAAGCCTCTTGCTGCTGGACCCCCCTGCAGACATGTGACTGGCACCTCCAAGGCTCACTTGGTGTGCTGAGATGCTCTTGGGAACATCTACCTTGAAGCACTGAATAGGATGGGCCAGCCTGGCTTGGACTGGGCACAATTTGTCTTTTGTTTAACAGACCTGGCCTGGGTTTGGCACTGCTGCAGTATGAGCGTGCTGACATTTATTATGACAAGCCAAGGCTGTGCACAAGTACTTTCTTCACAGACCCAACTCCCATAATTACAAATGTTGGGTTAATCCTAAAGCTTGCCTCTCCCTTCACAAATTCACACCAGTAGTGGCGCTTAAAATTATTCTATCTGCAATTCACATGCCCATGTCTAGTCTCAGCTTCTGTTTCCAGCCTTGAGGTTGTCCAGATTGTGCCTTTGTCCTTTGAAGACCTCTGCACTAACTACACTAATCCTCAGTAAGCAATCAAATCTTCCCATCTGTGCTCTTACTATTTCCCTTGGCACCATGGTATGACTTTTCTATTTTAATTAACTCGAGACTGATGCCTTGTCAAGACTTAGCTGCTCCGATTTCTCATTATGTTATCATAATACCATTTAGCAACACCACCCTTCTTAGCAAGGAAAACTGATTCCAGCCCCTTGAAGGCAACATAGTGAAACACAGAGCACTAACCAGGGCCAACAGCAATATTTGATCTTATTCTTGTTAACCTGCTGCATTTCCTTCCCAGTGAATGCACCAGTTCTACCTACTCACAAAAGCACACTTTAGGGTAAGTTTTCTTCTTTTGTTTTTGATAGTCATGATCACTTAATTTCAACTTTTAACCCCTCTGAGCACTGCTTGAATGCCAACCACACATACCTTATTAAAAGCAGTTTTAATTTACTCATTGCCAGCTGCAGTTGGTGGTACCCCACACCAGTGTTTGCCCTTTTCCTGCCAAGCAACTCATTACTTCAAATTCCTCTGAACCTATTTCATATTTTGCAGCTATTTAAGACCTGAAGTCCATGGGTCACCTCACAAATGAGAAGGAAGACTTTTGCTTTCATGTCCTACCAAACCTCAGCCTCTGTCTCTTCCTCAGGCCTGTTTTCATCTCTTAAATTGCTGTGTGATTGCTGCAGGTGCTGTGAGTTGCCATTTGTGCACAAAGCACCAAGTCAGCACCAGGAACCTGTTTCATATGAACTCTTGGTCAGCTCCTTAGTGAAACTCCCTTTGTAAGCACCTGCACAGCAGCAGAATCAGACATTCTGTGCTGCACACCCCCCCCTCAGGCTCAGGTACCCAGCTTTGTAGTGGCTGTGTGCCCCTAATGGGCTGTGAGTTGTTCTCTGGGAATAAGAGCACTGAAAAGGCTGCTCAGAGCTCATGGCAGGAAGATGAGGCTTGTGTCAAGCATCCAGCAATTTAATGCTAGGTAGCATCAGCAAAAGGCAAGGAAGGTGTAATTTGGACAGACAGCAGGGACTTGGAGGAGCAAACACAAGGAAGTGTTCTTTGGCACACTCCAAGGAAGAAGCCTCCAAAAAAGGCCTCCTGTGGGCCTGTCATAGGCTGAATAATCAGAAGGGATCTCTCACAAAATTCCTTGACCAAAATCAACACTGAGGTTGTTAATTGCAGTTCTTTAAATGTTAATAATGCTAGTTTACATCCTCTGAATGTGTGGTTCTGTGTTTTTCCACCCTTAGGAAACCCTGCCAGGTGTAAATATTCTAAGCAGACCAGGTGCAAGAAGCCAACTGAGCAGGATGTAGTATCACTGCTCTCTCTTTTCTTCATGGACACGCATGAGAGTCTCACAGCCTAAAGTTTCAGGTCTCAATTTGTTATATGTGGATGAAAAGCACATTTAACAGCCACTTTTATAACTCCCACATAGGAGAAGGCAGGATTTTAAGCATATATATTCAGGGTGCAGGTTGACAGTAAAAAAAATCAAGGTATTTTTATGTAGGAAGGCTGCCCAGTTTCAGGACCTTAGATGACTTGAGCTTGCCTTATCGAATTGTGGAAAAGAAGGTTTGTTGACAACATTCAGTGAAATTCAGAGCCAAGAAATTATTTCCGTGTGCTCATGGACACATTTCCAATGTTGGATGTGCAGGGCCATCTAGTGGGAAGTCTCTGTGTGCAACAACAGCCCAAACACAGGCAGCGTTTCACAACAGCCTGAACAAAGACATCTTTGGCTCTTATATCTCAGAAATGCATTTTACGAGTTTTTCTCTCCAGATGGAATGCTGCCCTGCTGAGACAGTACAGCATCCCCAGGAGAGCCTGTGGAACAGAGAGAATCGAGCCTGGCTCACTGCAGGATCCTGTGCTGCAAAAGTGTGCATTCCCTAAAATTCATTTCTTTTGACTAATGACTTGGGGAAGCTTTGCTCAAAAAAGGGAAACAACAACAACAAGACCCCCCTGAACAACGGAAACCCTCAGTTTCAGTTTTTGTTCTCATTAATACAAGTGCAAAAAAGGCTCAGTGACACTATCAGGCAGCACAGTGTGATGGAGCAGAAAGCATTAGTTTATGTGTAACACTCCATCTCTGGTGCTGGATTGAATTAATCAGATAGAGGTGCTGGCTGGGACTCAGTAATTTTTCACAGAAATATCGAATGTTCTGAGTCAGATTCTCTGGTCAAATGACTGTGATAACCCAGGTGTCCCTTCAGATTAATTCCCCCATCTGTGCAGTGAGGAGGGTGAGAACTGGGGATCTACAGCACTTGCAGGGTTACCTACAAATCCCACTGTGAATCTGGAAACCAACTAGGTTTTCCAAAAGCATGGAAAAATTGCTCATATTTAAGTTTTTACCATTTTCTCATGTTTTATTTACTACTACATTAAAGCTTACAAAAGCATTGCTGCTTAACGAACAGGTTTTTCCCCATCTGATTTACATATGAAGTAATAGTTCAAGCACTGTAACAAAGCCTTCTTTTCTGGGACCTTGTTAATCAACTGCTTTTGCTAAGATGTTTACCTGCCAGCAATGCAGCTTTTCTGATTTCCAATTAAATTGGAGTTTCTTTTTCAGCCTTTTTCCCACCATGGAGCCCATTACTTAGCCTATCTCTACCTAGTTTCATGAAACCTTTAAATAAAGGCAGTATTTTCTGAGACCTCTCTAACTATGTCAAGTTAGGCTAAAACTGGCTAATAGGTGTAGAAGTTATTCGAAGAGAGAAGCAAGTAGGTAGGTACAAAGTACAAGATTTCATAAATCTTTCTGATCTGGAAATTAAGCTCAAAAGAAGCTGAAATATTAAGATAGATGTTCCTGTTAAAAACTCTTACATGCTGCACAACCAATTATTTCATTCCATGAAAGCTGACATTGACTATTTACTTCTTTACTTCAGCTTGGACACTGAAGGGATGTGACAGGCCAGCACCTCAATAATCAGAACTACATCAGACATTTCACCTGGAAACAGCAGGACACATCAGGTAAATCAGGCAAAAGGTTCACAAACTTCAAATACCTGTTGTTGGGAAAATACCTTTATGGGATGGGAAAAACAATATTATTGTTAGAGAATCTAGAAGCCCTGATCAGTATCTTGGGAGCATGGTGCCAGGCACACAGACTCTCCTGCTGGGAAAGCAGGTGATTCCTGCCTTCCTGGCTGCCCACTCCTCCCCTCACTGCCACAGGCTGCAGCACTTGTGGGAAGATCACAGCAGCTCAGAGCTGGCCTCCTCCCTGACTCATGCTTCTCTGCATATTACCTGGGTTCTTCCACTACTCAGGTATTGCAGCACCTTGTTATTTTTGGTAATTCCTAATTACTGGGGCAATGCTTCCCAATCTGGAGCAGACTAACCTGGGTTTGATCCGTGCTAGCATAAGGGAAAACGTCTGTAAAAGAGCCAAAGGCAGGGAAAGCTGCCTCCTCCAGCTCCATCTGGCACACACTCCTCTGACTGATTTGCAGGGTGTCCACCACAGACCCCCTCCCATTGAGTGAGAGATGCAGCAAAATTTCTTGTACAAAACTTCATACCAAAGCAACAAATGAGGAAATCAAGGTCTGTCATCCTCATACCATTTCTGAGACAACACATGTACCTATGTGTGAGCCCAGGCTTCATTCTTGACTGGGCAACTCATTTAATGAGCTGAAGAAGAAGTTAACTCATTTTGTGGCTGGCTTCTGTCCACTTCGGGATACCACTCTGTTAGCTCTGAAAGAACCAGGCTCTTTGAGACACTGCCAAGCTCTAAATGACTTCACAGCTATAACTGTGCAGCCATAAGCACTCTCCACTTCACTCTCATACACCTCCCACTCAAATTCTGCAAACTCATCAGTCACCTGCTGCCTTTCCGCACCCTCCACAGCAAAATTCCAACATATCCACCCTCCACAGCAATATTCCAACATATTTAAGGGCTTTGAAGCACCTTAAAGTGTCTGATTTTCAAGAAAAGTTAGACTCTCTGTAAGGGGTTTCAAGCCAGGTACATAGAAACAGAGGTATTAAGAATAAACTGCTCTTTTTCAAAGGTGCAGGTTCTGGAAGTGCATTTTAGGGCAAGAAATTGCCCTCTCCAAGACCGGCTTGGATGGGGCTTTGAGCAATCTGATCTAGTGAAAGATGTCCTGACTATGGCAGGGAGGCTGGAATGAGATGATCTTTAAGGTACTTCCCCCTCCCAAACCATTCTGTGATTCTATAACCTCTGTATTAAAGCTCAAGAATAATTTCTAGACCTCTTTCCCCAAATCAAAGTGTCCTGTTTCACAGGCTTACCACCCTCCTCAACACACAGCAACAAAGACCAGAGCATCCACCCCACACTAACACATCCCCACTTGCATGGCCCCACCAGGCTCGTCTGTCCTCCCAACTACCGTTCTCATCTCCCAGCCCTGTACTGGCACTTGGCTACTGCTTCAAAATGGCTTCTGCACATTTGTTAGAAAAACATCCAACAGATTAATATGCTTGAGTCCTGCCTAGGCCTATCAGCTGGCTCAGAAACATTAATAACCCCTCTATGAAAAATCAAACCATTGTGAGGGATTGTTTTGTTGCAGAGTGATGGCAACAGCCAAAACCGTGAAGGGATAAACCCAAAGAGTAGTACTCAGCAAATCATCCCTCTCTAAATAACCTGCCAGCTACAAGACACATAAAATACCATATTTTAAAACCTGTTGGTAATTAGTCTAACTGCAAACCAAATGATGACCTTGGCATTGTCAATACTCATGATCCATTAATGGAGCACTTCATCAGATGCTGAGACCTTTCAGTTTTACTGCTTTACTTACTGTTACTGCAAAAATAAATTAATGGTCATATTTCACGAGCATAAGAATCTTGCTTGTATTGCCATACTCTACTACAAACAACATTTGATGATTTCAAGGAACACAGTCAGAGGTTTCACCTTCCAGCTGTGATGGCAGCTCAGGCAGCAGCAGGCAGTTGGAGTTGGCCACTACCATCCAGGATGTGGAAGGCAGGAGAATAAGAGCAACCAACACTGCCAAAATTATCTGTCTAGCAAACTGCGTTTAAAGCTGTGTGCTTTATTCCATTCTAAGATTTACAACTTGCCACTTCAAAATGAAATCTGGCTGTGACATTGCTACTAACAACATAAATCAAACACACAGATTTATTTCAAAATGTACATTCCACTGAGTAAATCAAGCGGAAGCATTGCTAACCACATTGTTACCAACTGCACTGCTGGCAATTTCAAAGGCTTCATCTCTCATCCATCTTCCAAATGCTCTTTTGTTTGCCTGCATTTAAATCCTGCCTGGCACACCAGTGGGATTTTACACACAGCACAGGGCTACTTCTCACAGTTCACAAACTGGCTGTAGTGCTCCTTTTCCTCGAGGACCAAATAACTGCACTCAGCCAAGACATTTCTTCCCTCAGAACAGGATTTGTGATTTGGTTCCTGGCCTCCATACCAGCCATGAGGACTCCTTTACAAGACCCTGTGATAGGTGTATCTTCTGCAGTGTGAGCAGGCCAGCTTCTATGCAATACATGATTATTTATTTCACTGGGATATGAAATAAAAGCATACAAGCAGTGAAAGGGAAGGAACAGCCTGCCCTGCTCACAGCTCCGTGTGCCACTGTCCCTGTATTTAGACCTGAGCCTGCTGTGTTATTGCATTCACCCTCACTAACTTTATCTGACTACTCACTTCTCGTATTTGAGCCATTTTGCTTTTAGGCCTCCTTTGATCCCAACTTTATCATTTGAAAGGCTGTCCCATGAGAGCCACTGGAAGAGCTGCTGCCTCACTGATGGACTGTATATATTATTTGAAGCTGTGTATTGATGGCTACTTACACTTATATCTTTTTTTTTCAGCTTCCTGACTGAGTCTTTAACAAAGTCTTCAGAGCATTTGATGTATTCAGGCAGAGAACAATATAAAATTAAGTAGATAAACCAAGTCACACAAAACAGTAATAAAATATTTCCTATAACCTTCCCTCAAGGCATCACCTTCCTCAGCAGAGCTGAGAAAATTTTGCTTATAAGTTACACTGAGATGGTTGTGGAACAGCACTTTTTGCCATCCTCACGCTTTAAGCCAAGTACTTATTTTGCATTTCAGACAGCAGTGCCTGTTAATGCAGTTCAATAAACTGGAGGTATTTGTGCCTCATCTGGACAGATGTCTATGACACAGGAATATCTGGAAGGAAAAAACTTCTGAAAACCTGCATTACATTTTAACATTTCTGTAGTCAGGTCCCTGAGGTTTCTTGTCCCTCCCAGGTGTTGTCTCCGGTCTATAGAGCCTTGGAGTTTTTCATGGTTTGGTGAAACAATTCTTTTGACATAGTTCTTCGTAGCATATAATGCAGATAATTTTTCTACATTGGTTTTATAGACAAATATTTATTACTCACAAGTTTTTTGTTTAAAGCAGAAAGTTTAAGGGCAGTCATGACTCCAACACAAGCAGCTGGAGAAATGTCTTCAATACTTTTTTTTTTTTTTTTCCCTCAAAAGCTCTTTAAATTCTTTGGGGCAACAAGCACTTTACAATCAGTCACCCACAGTCCCCAGGATAGCAATAATGAGACTGTGATCAGTTCCATTCTGGAGGCACTGGGCACTCCTTCCTGCCCTGATGGCATCATTTTTGGTGCTGGGAGGCAGCACAGCCAAGCTTTTTAATTCCATAATTTGCTCTTGTGACTGTACTTGCTGCACCTCATCATCCCCTTGGCTGCAAATATGGCAAGGTCAGTGCCTCGCAGGGAAGACAAGCAGGAGATGTTGAGGCTGAGTACCCTTGCAGAAATCTGTGAATAAAAATCTTTTCATTTCCTTGTCTAAGTACTGACGTTATTAACAGCAATTCATGATTCTAAAATTTGCAGCATACACTAGCTCACTAAGCAACTGAGAAGAGACTGGCAATTAACTTAATGAAAGCCCTGGGAAACAGATAAGTAGCAAGGATTGCTCCCTTCAACCTAGGGCAGCCTCCTGCTAGCAATCTGGACAGAAAAAGCTCCATATCCCATTACCAATTCTCCTTGACATGCAAACCCAAGAAATACTGATAAGAATCCATGAATAATTAAGTTTAACCTGATGTTAGCAGAAACTGGATTGGTTATGTTGGACTCTTCATTTAGTTCACTGGCAGCAAATAGCCTGGATCAAATTCATTCTGTAAGCAATTCCTTGGAAACAAATAGAGCTAGTTCAGCAAACACTTTAGTTCAGAGTCTCAGGGTTAAAGAATCTGCTACATTCTTCCATGGAAGAAAATTAAAAAATCCTATAGATTGCTTTTTGTGAGTTGCTTATACTAATAGTTGTCTTTAATCCCTGGATGCAAATATTCCCTACCCACCATGAGGAGACTCAGGCTTCCATGTTCTGGGAGGCTGGGCTTGCTTCATCTAAAACTCCCTCTCTGTGTTTCCATACTGCCCCTCAAGAGGATTTTCCTCCTCCTTTCCCCAAGGATCCCTGCCACCCTACTTTTCCCTCACCAGGGATTGTGCATTCCTTAGCCCCTCTTCCCTCAAGGACCCTCTTCCTACTCGCCTGGCCAAGGTCTGTGTGCATCTATTAAACAGAGAGCAGCTGTACCACATGCCCCTCATTTACAGGTTTTTGATTTCCCTTTCCTTTTATGCCCACTGGTGCCCCAAACAATTCTGGCCAAGCTGAATTAATCAGAATTAATCAGAGGGGACAATTAGGTTCTCCAGTAGCCAACATTTTGAGCCAAGCTGATCAGCAGCTGTGGTGAAATAGCCTGAAATGAAGTGATAGCAGAAAAGGATAGTTGAGGGAACTGCAAGTTGAGGACTATTTAGGAAGTAGAAAAAGCTCTACTTTAATGCATAAGGGCTACCATGGATCAGCTGCTATTCAACATCCTGTGCATTTACCAGTGTGTGCAGCAACACACTGGGATATAGGTCCATGCAGGTTGTGGCCATGGACAGCTGTGCCCATGGATGGCTGATGGATTTCAGATACTTCCCCTGAGGAAAGGAAATAAAAGGCTCTAAAGCTGGAAATTTCTTTCCAAAGTAAACATCCAAAAACCTGGAGTTCTCCCATCATGGAGGATGCTTTACATGAATTTCCAATAACAGTTTTGGGTATCTCATCCAGGTCTAGAATGATCCCCTATAACTTCTCCAGCAAAGGGACAACAGCTGCCATTTGTTAGAAATGGGGGCACTACATGAGAGCTTTCCCAGTTCCTGGGGTGCAGCAACGGACTGTTCTAGAGACTCATGTATGGAAACTACCTGAAACGATGTTGGGGGTAAGAGCTCCTCCCTGTCCAGATTATTTTATCCAAATCTTTGTTTTATTGAGTTCAATTTGAGTATGAAGTAGGCTTTAAATATAATTTTAAGTGTTCTCTATTGCCTACATCCTTCTTCACATGGCATATTTGCGTATATATTTTCTCATGCCTTTACCTTTTATGCCTACACTTCAGGGTTCAGAAACTCAGCTCAGAAATTGTATGTATCAATAACTTTCAAACAAAAAATCTAAGCTCCTAGTTTTGCTCAGACAATACCAACACCAGCCTGGAATCAGCACCAGAATCACAGAATCATTAAGGCTGGAAGAGACCTCTAAACACCATCCAGACCAAATGATAACCCAGCACCACAGTGATGCTCATGGCTAAACTGTATCCCCAAGTGCCACATCTGCATGCTTTTTGAACACTTCCAGGGATGGAGACTCCACCACTGCCCTGGGCAGCCTGCTCCAATGCTTGACAACCCTTTTGGTGAAGAAATTTTTCCTAATATTTAATCTGAACCCTTCCCTGCACAATGAGCGGCTGTTTCCTCCTGTCCTGTCCTATCCCTTTTAACCTGGGAGCAGGGCCCCCACTTGGCTGCAGCATCCTCTCAGGGAGTTTTAGAGAGTGAGAAGATCCCCCTTGAGCCCCCTTTTCTCCAGCTTAAACACCTCCAGCTCCCTCAGCTGCTCCTCATCAGACTTGTGCTCCAGTCCCTTCCCCTCTCTGGACACACTCCAGCCTCTCACCATTTTTCTTGAAGTGAGGAGCCCAAAACCAGTATTGAGGTGTGGCCGCACCAGTGCCCAGCACAGGAGGATGGTCACTGCCCTGGTCCTGCTGGCCACACTACTGCTGATAAAAGCCAGGATGCCATTGGCATTCTTGGCCCCTGGGCACAGGTGACAGCTGTCACCTCTGATTGATTCTCATGTCTATCAGCACCTCTAACAAGTCTTGGTATTACTTGGAGCAAAGAAGAACTTCAGCTTTCCAAAACAAAGGGGAGGCTCTAAAAAGCAACATCCCTGCAGAGCAATGAGGCACTACCTGAAAATTTGGTGGCTTTGTATACCCCTCATGAAGAAAGGCTTTCTCCTATATTAAACTGAATATCTCATGCAGAATACAACCCATCAAATCTATTTCTAATTAACGTATTTCTTCTCACAAGTGTTCTTCATCTACTCGCCAGAACTACTAGGATTCACACACAGCCTGTTCTTTCCTCCCACCAGTCTCTTGGTGAAGTCACACAAAGGCTTTCTATGTGTTGCAGGTTGGATTTAACCCAGGGTTTTCCCCCAAGGTGTAATTTTCCAGTCTCTACCATCAGGGACACCTGAATGGCTTACTGCCTGACGCTTAGAGCAGGAACACTCTGTTCTGCAGGCTTTAAAGTTAACAGGCTGATTTTCCAGCTTTAGAAGCTTAGATAGCACAAAAAATCAAGCTCCTTTCCTCCCCTGTCTCCAAGATTCAGCAAAAGCACACAATGAAAAGGAAGATGAGAACAGGTAGCAGGTTAAGGCTTTTGTTTGCTTTCTGCTGTGATGTGGGGACAGAAGAGATTAGCTCTCTGACTGATGCACCTGCTCCAGTTGTGAGGGAATGCTCATTTTCAGTTCATGCAGAGCTGGAGATTTTCTAAATGCCTCCACAGATTGGACTTGTCTGTCTCAGCCATCCAGGAGCTGCCTGTTTGCTGCCTTAGAGCAGCTGTGAAGTAGCCCCTGCATCAGGAGGGCAGTTTCCCTGCAGATACACCAGTCTGCAACAACTGCTGTGCTATCCTGAGTGCAGCTCTAAACTCACAGGAGAGCTACTGAAGTGGATTAAGCCACTGCTTCATGGCAAACACTCTGGCTTTTAAGAGGCTCCTGTCATGCCACCAGCAGAGGTGTTTCAACAAGCAGGAGGCCTTGAGAGGCTGATGTGAAGGACTTAGATAGGAATCAGTGGGACAGTCAAAATACGATCAGATTGGGAGCCCTTCAAGGGGAGAGGGCTGGGGGAAGGATGCCAGCTTTACACTTCTGTGAAATTAGAGCCCTGGTGTTTGTGATGGTAATAAACTCATCTATATAACAAAGAATGATGTTGTAACATCAGATGTTGCCTTTGCTGCACACTGAAGCAGAAGTTAGACTGAAAGGAGAACTTGGTAAATGATGTTTGTTGAAGGCAGTATGAGGCTAACACCATGCACTCCAGCCTTGGGCAGCTGAAATAGTCACTCTTTCCCCTCACACCACTTTGCTTCCACATGAAATCCCTTCTAACTTCAGCTTTTACTCAAACTCTACAAAGGGTGGCACAGTCCAACAGCCTGCATACACTGCCAGTGAAGCATCACACTAACCAAAAACCCACATTCAGATCACTTTTCCTGAATTCTAGTCTGAAACAAAACAACACATAAAAATGAAATTAATTTGGATGTATTCCTCCCTATTTAATAAGCAGTCATATAGAGAGGAACTAAAATGTTGGCTCAGAAACTGCCAAGCTTACCTCCTCGCTTTTATTCCTAAAGCAAAGCAGGCATTTCCATGGCATCAAGCAGATGGCTGAAATAAGCGTCTTTCCTATATCAAGCTCCATGTGGAAGCTTAGAATCTATGTAAGGTACGAAAAATCTACAAGCTGGAGGAATGAGGGGGTGGGGATGAAGGAAGAAGGAGGAGGAAAAGACAGGGGGTGGAGAGTAACACTGGAGAGCAGCAGTGGTCCAGCCCCTCAGAATCTGAAAAGCATCACCGGAGCCTGGATAAAGACCAGCTTCAGGAGCAAAGCTCGGAGACAGAGGATTTCTGCTCAGTGATAAAACATGGTGAGTAGGATTTTTGTGATCTGCCTCGTTTGCTCTGGTGCAATGGCTTTTCTTTTGCTCTGACACTCACAGCGACTCTGAGTGAGTATTATTTTGGGATGACTGCTTGCCTTTTTACTTCTTTTTCTATACATCTGGCAAGCCTATGCCTGTATATAAAAATGCACATCCTATCTCCTTTTAAAGCAATAAATTACTGAGAACAGCCAAAGCTGTCAGTGTTAACACTTTGCTGTCTGGTACCAACAGGCTGCTGGTTAGGGCAAGAAAAAAAAGCCCTGTTTCCTTCTCAGGTATGCAGTGGAAATTTCTGCTCTGCTGCCTGCTCTTGGCAATATAGTGATGACTCGAAAGCTCCCTGCGCAGGAGTTAAAGCTGCCCTTTTACATGATGTAATTGGAACATTTCAAGCCAGTTACGTTTCTTTCAGCCTCAGGTAGAGAAGAAAACTGAGTGAGGGGTGCAGAGGTTTTGTCAGAGAAGGAGCCTCCTTTTGTCATGGGCTCAGCCTCCTTCTGCCCTGCCACACACCTCATGCAAGGCTGGGGGATGCTGTGGGTGCCCCAGATGGGGCTGGGGGATGCTGTGGGTGCCCCAGATGGGGCTGGGGGATGCTGTGGGTGCTCCAGATGGGGCTGGGGGAAGCACTGGTTGCTGCTGTGCCCCCAGGGATTCCTCCCATCAGCACGCAGAAGGATAGTGTGCTGGGAGTAGAAACATGGTTAATTTTACTATGAAAAATCCTGAACTCTACAAAACAGTTGTCAGGGCTTGGGCTTAAAGGAAGGTTCAGGCTTCCTTATAGCACATTGCTAATAAGATTAAGCATTGAACTACACATATTCCTGGTATTCTGCTGGAGAGTGTGAGATTTTACTTTGTGTGCTCAGTGGAATGAGGGTTGAATTAAAAACACACCAATATGCTTTTTGCTGCTTCTTCATGAGAAAGCCATTCCTTGACCTAAATGTATATGCAAATAATTAGGCATCCTGGATTACCTGAGAGAGACAAATGATTAGGGGGAATGATAAGACACAGCCACTAAGGATGATGAGAGGAGTACTCCTAAGGAGAGGCATGATCTCAATGCAGGTTTGTGTGTCACACAGGCGCCTTTAAAAATAAATATTCTGCTGTTTCCTGAATCACGGCAGTCCCTGATTACATCCTCCATCCTTTCCACCCTGTTCTTTTCTGCTTTCTAATGGAGATGAGATAGTAGCTGGGTAATCAGTTTAAGGGAGAAGATGAGCCTTGCTTTAAAATTCTCTTTGGTTTTTACCAGAAGAACTGTTATGTTTATTTGCTTGTTAGAAACAGTGTTACAATAACTGCAGTGAGAATATCACTACCCTCTGGCAAGAAAGCCGTATTCTGCTTTGCAATTAAAAATCAAATTAACAGAATGGAATATATGTTCATGATTATTAGTAAGTTTTTCCATTATTAACTTTTATCTTCTCAGACAGAGAGTTAATATTTTTGCCTGTAAATAAACAGTCTTATTCCAAAAATCTCCCCTTCCCCCCTGCCCCTCACTTTACTGTGAGCACCAGCTGTTCCTTATGCACTGCTAATTGATTAGATACTAAAGATTAAAAATCAGTGTTTTTCACTGACTTTAAAAAGTAGCTGTGGCTTTCACCACCTCATTCTTGCTTGTTTTTGCATTTTAGGACTTCCAACTGGTGGCCACTAAAAATCCTCCTGAGTTTAAGAATCAGGAGAGCCTCCCAGCCTCTGTTCTTTTCCCCTTTCCCATTACACAATTGATAAAGAAATATTTTTTAAACCTTTTCATCTTAAAATGGATGGATTTAAAGCTTAATGCATGTCCATATACCCAAACCAGAGAGATGCTTTCAGGAAATTTAATTATGCTACAGTTTCTGATGAAAAAGCAGGGTAACGTTTTCAAAGGTACTTCTGATACTCAGCATCTTAAGTCTGATTGATATGAAGCCACTTGTGGAAAAGGGATTTTGGACTCACTCCAAACTTGTATCCGAAAACATAAAAGCAGTACAAAGAGAGGTTTTTCCTTATTTTTGAATTAAAACGCCTAAAAGGCTATTTAGTGTTTATCAACTTTTTCATTAAATGCAAGGAAAATGCTTGTAGGGAGGTGAAATTCAGGTGCCAAGTGACATGCAGAACTCTCCTTAGCAAGAGACAGCAAGCCACCATCTCCACAACCTGTCAATTGTAAGAGTGATATAAATGTAAAGAAAGAACACTCCTATCTCCCATTCAAAACCACTACATTCTGAATTTTACCTATTTCTATCTCCAAGAGAGCTGGTTATATGTAAATTACACGTCAAACAAGCAAGTAAGAGAGGTCTAAGTGGGATAGCTGATAAGATTTTGAAATAAATGAACCTCAATTATATTTTTTCCTACTTGAGCAAAATTATTTTTGAGCCAAACTTGCCGAAGCTGGAGACTTTATCTAAATTTCCTCCTTGTAATGGTATTATTTCTATCCATGCAACCTCGCTGAAACTGATACTTCTACTTTCCCAGTAGGATGGTATTCCTAGAATTACATGCAAGAAGACTGATATTTTACCTTTTCTTGATAACCTAACCTTTCTATTGTGTTATAAGCTAGCAAGATACAACAACTTTGACCCAGCCAAAAACCCAAAGCAAGGCTCTCTCACATTCAAACTCAGAGGGAAACTTGTAGATGGCTGGCAGAAAGTGTTGGGGCCATGGGCAGAGGCAAATGTGACCCCTCTCTTTGACTCACATGACAGAAACAATACCTGGACAGTTTGAATCCTGTCTCCACCCATTTTCCTAAAGAATATCTGGCTCCATTGCACCCCTCTTTGGCCCTTGTAGGTTGGCCTGGACTTAGGGAGGATTTAGGCCATCTGAATACGGCTCTTATTAACCAGAACAGTTACCTAACTCAGTCTTGCTCAGGTCCTCATAACCCAGATCCAGAAGCAATTGCTTTGATTGTCCTAAAATCAAGTCCCATCAGCCAACAGGAATGTGTTCATCTTTCCATCCTAAAATTTTAATTTACTTTTAGGTGAATCACGGACACAGTAAAACCTTCTGGTTTTATGAAAAGGCTGTGACACACCCTGCACAGATGGTGTATATTTGAGCATGAAGTATCTCTGCATTTTATGAGCAATATTATCCAAATTTAAAAGAAAACCTTATTTCCATTACAGTATCAGCCTCAAATGCAGATCTGATTGCCTGCTTAGACACCTGTGAATCCTAAAAGTGAGCAGCTGGTCTGATCAAGCCAGATAAAAAGTACTGTTTACTATGGATGGGAAGCCTCAATGCTGCTGCTACACCCAATGTTATTGTAAAAGACAACTAAACTGCAGCCCAGAGTAAGATTCGAGGATACCCTCTATTTAAACACATTCCATAAGCAATTTTGCAGATAGTAAAAAACCATTTTGTTATTAATGAAGAAAACATTAATAGTCTCAGTACACTGACTGCTAGTTTCCACAGGTTTCTGTTCTTTACAGTGACTTTTAATTCCAAATTGTATTTCCTTTGCAAAGATGGCAATTAGGCCCTCATATATCTTTTATCGCTGTGGAAGAAGTGATATCCTGCAAGTCCAGGAGAAGAATAATTGAAAAGGAACAGAGACAGCCACTAGTGTAGCTGAGTTCATGGGTCAAGAAATCCCAGAAAAATGTTCTATGTTTCAAATGCCTGTAATAATTTTTCATAGAATTTGATTTAGCTTTACATAACCACTGGAGGGTAACTTTCCCTTACAGCACTTTAATCTGTTTCTAACTTCACTGGTACAGCTTCTGGAGTTAGAGAGAGAACTTGTGTCCCTGCAGAGACCAAATAAAAAAGGTATCATGGTATAATCCATTACAGTGAAAGGGGCTAAAAGTATTAATAGATATAGAAAGACAGAATCATTACATAAATATTTCTGGTCTATTTTTGAAAAGAAGTTCATTGATAGTTTACCTCGCATGAGTATGAAGAGGAACTCAGAGTATGGGAAGATACAAAACAGCATCTAAGTTGAATGTTTTAAAAAATTTGCAGACACCAGTAATCTGTTCTGAGGAGCCCTCAAGAGTTGACTGAGGAGGCCCTCCCTTCATTTTGTTCATTTTAAATAACATTTTTAATGGGGAAGTTTTACAGTCTTAGAATAAGCAGGATGACACAATGAACTAGTTACTAAGTCTGGCATGAATCCTGAGGGAGTATTAGAATTAGAATATATGGGAATAAATAGTAACATTAAATAATTAGAATACAAAGTTGGGGATTTTATATATATATATATATAGTAGGTATTAAAAAAAACCCCAGCAAACCAAACCACAAAATCCCCACGAAACAAAAAAAACCAGCTAACACTTTTTTCTTCATCAGAAGAAACTGAATCAGCTACCATCAGTGTATCTTACATTATTATACTACAGATATTCTCCGTAAAAATGTTACTTGGGCTATTTTGGCTTTCAAGATAAAACTATTCATCTAATCTATAAAAAAGACGGGAGAACAAGCCTTGAAGTTTCTTGACCCAGTTATCAAACAGGTCATCCATTGTGTCTCTTATCAAGGAGACATAATTCAGACCAAACACTCTTTTATTCCAAAGATTATCTAATATCTTATATTATCTAATATCAAAGATTATCTAAATTCTTAGCTTTAATACATTTCATACTTGACAGTAAATAAATCCATCCCTAAAAGCCTTTTTAATGCATCTGCAGGAAAGTTCCCAAGTATGCAATATCCTACAAAATGACCTTTGCTTAATACTCAGAATGGGCAGAAAGAGCTGCAGGACTTCGAAGAGTCCTACATAACATTGTTGTAAGGCTGGCACTTGCCAATGTCACAGACCTCTGAGGAGCTCCTCGGCAGCATCAGGGACACAGGGACACAGAACCTATTTCTGCACTTGCAAAGGACTGAGATGTCAGACACTTTATTTCTGGGATATTAATAACTGGTCTTGCATCAGCTATTTCTGATTGTTTTCACAACCCTGCTGGAGTTCTGCATGCTGAATTGCTTGTCGATCACACCTTGCTTTTCAGAAGAGGAGTGTAATTGTGTCCCAGTGACCTATTTCTAAATATGCAAAACAAGTTTCCCGCAGTATCAGTGAACTCCAGATACCTGACAGGGTAGTAAAATGTTTACTGCCTTTCATTATGAATGTTCTGTAACACTCACATGTAGTGCCAAGTGCAAATGAATGTGCCAACATCTCAATCACACTGATAGATGCCCATCTATCACTACCCACCATGTTTTCACCACATGTCAAATATTCACACTTTGCCCTTACGTTCTCTACCTTTTGTCACTGACTTACATTTATTTGTAAATATTGCTTATCACCTGTTAGTTTGCAGCTTCTATAAGAAAAGGGCTGTCACTGACCTGCCTGCTGGAGAAATGCTTCCAAATAAACAGTCCCTCATCTGATGGGGTGCTGGTCAGTGTGGCTGTTCCAGCAAGGCCTGCCAACTGGAAAGCTTCTGGAGGCTACAGACAGCTGTTATAGTTCAAAACAGACTGAAGGCTGCTTTAAATTCTATTTTAGGAGTACAAAGCCTAGGCTTGGTGTTGAATTTAAAATCTCCTGTTCAGTGTCTCCAATTGTTTAGTTATGTCTAACCAATTCAAAACAAGATAAATCATTACATGAGGTTTCATTCAGGAGAGATCCAAGCACGTTCTTTCAAGAACAGGACTTGGAGTTATTGTGTAGTTTCCCACCAAGTAAAAATCTGGTTGCTTCAACAGCTTTTAGGTAGTGCTTGCTTCGCCCCTTTATGGAACTCCATTGACTTACTCAATATTCAAGCTGATACATGACAGGAAAGGATCAGATCAGATCTTTCTACAAAAGAGGCCAGAAGACTGAAAGTGACATGACTAATATAATTAATGACTAATTAGATTTATGAAAACATAAAACAGGTTCAATACTAAATGATATAGGCAGAGCCTGAAACTGGCATTGATACAGGTACTAGAGTATTTTTAGAAATAGCCAATCAATACACAGTGCAGATTCAATGTGGCAATGCCTCTGTGCGCTACACTGGTCTTTGTAAATTGGAGATGACACTTTTGTCATGACTAGCAATGACTTTCAATGTTTGATTTTTGATTTTTGACAATAAAAATAGCAGTGTAGAAAATGATACATTATGCTCAGGGAGAAGTGAAATCAATAATTCAGTTTCTGCATGCATCCAGGGTAGTACCAAGGCTTATGGATTTTCTATTCACAGATAAGGATTATTTTAATATAAAGTGAGCATTGTGTGTCAAATTTTCATCTGTTTTCTCAGGAGATTTCCCAACTTGAGATCTTTGTCCTCTTCTAAGGTACAGATCTATGAACTGCTTCCTCTCTGATGCACACATTTGCATGTTGAAGTTTTTCAAGCATTGCTTTTCTTTGATGCCTCTTCTACCTTCAGAACAGGACCTTTACCTTGTTAAAAGCCATCCTGAAGTCATAATCCAAAATGCAAGTCTGTTTATTTCTAACAGACAAAATATTCTCTGAGCTTCAACTACCAAACCATAATGTGCACTGTTTCTCCTTGTTGAATCTTCCAGCCAGGACATCTTTAGTTTCACCCAGTCTGTTTCTCATGCAGTACCATGACTCAATGATGGAAATGTCTGATGGCAGAGAGGCTCAATTTTACAATGCTTAATGTCCCTTCCTTTGCTCTCCAGTTGCTCTTAAAATTGACAAGTGCTACCCACCAACCTCACAATAGTTGTGTTCTGCTGTTTTCTTTACAGAAACAGATGTGAGGAAGAAGTATGGAGCTCAAGAGAGGAAAGACCTTCATAAAATCCAGTGTGCAACATGAGAAAGTGCCACCAGTGCATCCAGCTGCTAGCAACAAAGATGAGATGGGCAAAGACAAAAAGGCAGCTCTGGAGGGAAGCCAAAGTGTGCCCGAAGTCCAGCTGGCATGTTTGACCACACACAAGAACTACAGATTTTCTACCAGAGCAGCAAGGAATGGACCCGGTGTTCACAACCTGGAAAAATCATCTGGTGCCTCCTACAAGCTTGTAAGGAAGAGTAAAACCCATGACTGTGTTGCTAAGGCAGACAAAACAGAGCACTGCAGCCCCAGCAGCAGGTCTTGCGAGGAGGGGTTTTTTGGAAAGGGTAAGGGCCGACTTGTCAATAGCATCAGCTTTTCAGATATGTCCAGCTCCAGCTGTAAGAAGGAGTGTGTGGTCAGCCCTAGCCAGTCTGCATGTAGCAGTCAGATGATTGATTACAGGAACTTTGTGCCACAGATGCCTTTTGTACCAGCTGTCGCAAAAACCATTCCTAGGAAGAGGATTTCCCTCAAGAGATCTAAGAAAGGGCTCAGAGATATATTTCATATAAGAAAAACTAAACCAGACAGCTTCTCGTTTCTGGTGGAGAAGGACAAGAACTTGTCCTCTCCTGGCTGCAAGAATGAATTGTCTGGACGTCTTGCAAAGTATCTTTTCAAAACTGGAGAAACTTGTGCAGCTGATTGCTTGTCACAGGACTGCTCAGACAATGAACTGCAGTCTGACTCCTCCTATGACTACTGCAATGCCCTGTGTGAAGATGTTGCCTCGCTAAAGAGCTTTGACTCCCTCACCGGCTGTGGGGAAATCTTTGCTGATGAGAGCTCTGCTCACCTGGAACTGGAGAACAGCAAAGAACTTCTGCTGAGGCGAAGCAAGCACAAAGACAACCCTGGCATGGGCTCCTTCCAAGGTGGGGTGGAGCAGCTGGCCTCTCCGGGCCAGAATGAGACAGTGGAATTTGCAAAGTTTTGGGACAACATCAACAAATCAGTAAGGCTGCATCAGAGTGCTCTGTTTGAAAAGAAGTTACTGAAGATACCTGGTTCTGACACAGAAAAGGAGAAAAGTCAGGCTGCTGTACCAGTCACAGACCCCCAAGTGTCACCGGATAAAGAAGGTGACAATTCCAAAGACAGCTCCATAGAAACAGAAACACCGAAAAGTGAAAACCAGGAATCCACATCAACGAGTGATGAAGGCTACTATGATTCTTTTTCTCCTGGACATGATGATGAACTGAAGGAAACTCAGACCCCTGGTGTCCCAGGTAGGTTTCCAAGAGACAGCTACAGTGGAGATGCCCTTTACGAACTCTTCTATGACCCAAATGAAGTCAAAGTAAACCCTATCCTTGATGACGACTTGTGTGCCTCTGAAAGTGTTTCAGAGCAAGCCATTGAAATCCCTTTGTCCATTTACAGCTTTCATGTTGGAGCTGAGGAGAACATGGCTTCCCAACCAACTCTAGACATCATTAGCCAAGGTTTCTTCCACAGCACATGGAAAGGCAAAGAATGTTTGCTAAAGCTCTGTGATACTGAGCTTTCATTGACCATGGGGATAATAAACTGGCTACGAAAACACTCTGGACTCATCTCCTCCCCTGACTCTCTTCAGAGTCCTCAATCACAGCCAGAAAAGTCTAATGATTCACTGATCCTGTCCAGTCACAGTCCAGAGCACAGAGGGAGCACAGAAGCTCAGCAGGAGACACCAGCCAAGGGTGAATCCAATACGTTTAATGTATGTGTGCCTTTGGAGGAAAGCAAACAGGCAACCCAGGCCTCTTCAGTAAACGTTGCTGGAAGAGACCACAGCCTGGGCTCCTGCCTGAACACATCTGATCTGGATTTCCAGGAAAGAGAAGGGAGTCACCACAAAAACTTATCTACAATACCTGGGACTGTGGAAACCACCAGATCATCAAGTTATGCACCACAATCACAGGCTAACAGAGACAATCTGCAGACATCTTCAACTGAGAATGAGAAGGTGGCAATTTCACTGGGATGTGAGACATCCAGAGATAAAACCCCACTGCCAGAAAAGCTAAACAGAGAGAGTGGCTCCCAGAGCTCTGAAAATCCGTCATTAGATGATAATCACGAAGTAGAATCATGTTACTCCTACAAGACTGCTGCGACCTCACTCCGAGATCCCCTTGAGAGGGAAGACAGAAATAAACCAATGTATCACTCTCTCTCTGTTTCCTGTGACAAATCACCACAGCCTCTAACCCTCAATCACTTCCAGAGCTACATAAGCCCCCCACCAACAGAGAGCAGCACTAACATAGTGCAGCTCTTAGAGAACTGTGTGACACAGGTGGCATCATTAAAAATCAGCTATGAAAACAAACATCTGGAAGACAAATACATCGGAAATGAAATGAACAGTATCATTCATAAGATGTCTCAGTACAAAAACAAGTTATTGTTGCAAAATGAATGCAGCTGCATTGCTCAAATTCCAGAATATCCCAGTATTTCTAGCACAAACCAATACAACTATGAGACAAGTTTCCAATCTAGCAGACTGTATAATTTGAAGCAAAATGAGGAGCAAATTTCTTCTGAAGATCAGAAAAGTAGAGCAAAAATCCTAGATGAGGTTGCTCAAAGCAAGATGAATTTTGAATATGCCCAGCTGAATAATCACGCACTCTCCTATTTAAAGGACTTTGGTCTCAGTCCAAATGACTCTGGTCCTGAGACATCTCTTAGTAGACCAACATTTTTACCTCTCTTTAACTCTGTCTGCCCAGACATAGCTGGTACCTTCTCACAGAGCTCACACAGCACGGCTGTCTGTCTGTCCAACTCGCTGCAGCCTGAGGAGGCTAAGCAGTGCAGCCCAGGGCCCCGGAACTGTGCAGAGAGCCCCTGCCATGGCCTGGCTGCAGGGACTGCTCTGTCCCCTCTCCTAGAGGCAGTGGCCCAGGATACAGCAGTGGCAGCCAGGAACCACCAATGACACACCTGCACGGACAAGGTGAGTGCTTAGGGGAAGGGTGAAATTAAATGTGAAACAATTCAATCTGTTCCCTTTTCACAGAGGGACACTTAACACCAGTGGACGCTGAGGGATTCAGGGTTTGTCATTTATGCATAGGGTCACATGAGAAAGCCAGGGGTCTACAGTGTGGAATCACAGTGCAGATGTGCCCTGTCCTGCAGCTGCACACATATGGTGTGCTCTCAAGCACAAGGGAAAGGCCACAGTGCTGTGCTGGTGCTCCTAAGTGCACTAAAAGGACGTCCTCCTCCTTCCAAACCTGAAGTGATTCTTCAGAAGGTGCAGTTGATCTCTGGCCAAACTGTGCTGTGGCAGTGCAAGAGCTGAAGCCAAGGCATTTTCCACATTGCAAGACTTGACAGGCTTCTCAAGAGAGGCTTTACAGAGTCTGTGCTGCATCTCAAGCATTTGAAAATCCTTCAACCACACTCACATAGCATAGGGAGAGCCAGAATCTGCCCTGTGACATAGGGTAAGAAACACCTTTGCTGCAAACCAGAAACTGATGAAGCACTGAGTGATTGTGCTGGTTCAGGTTTGCCTGTCACACGAGGCTTTAGGCCAGAGTGGGCACAATCTGTACAGAGACTTCTAACTCTGTGCCAGCTGAGAAATCCTCTGGCATCCAGCTGCTGAGAGGAATTTGTTGTAGGAGTCACTTGGGTAAATTCTCAGTCATGTTCCCTGCCAAATCTGACAGATTGGCTGGACTCTGCCCAGCCTTGGCCTCTGAAAAGGCCCCTTTGGAGGTGGTGGAAGACAAAGAGGAGGCCGCAACCACGGCCAGGATAGAGAATTAAGGAACAGCTCACTGTTGAACAGAAGGATACAGGGAACACAACATTTCTCTGGCTCTTGCTGCTCACAGCAGTGTGACTGCTTTCTGGTCATCTCCAAAGGCTTCCCAAGCAGCACAAACAGAAAAGGACAGTGTTTCTCTCTGCATGAGGCAAGAACTCCCTTACATGTTCAAGTCTGGGTAGATTCGGCCACCCGCTTTTCTATTTATGTCATTGTGAAAATGACCTTGCCCACTAACAAGTGTCCCACTGCAGAGAGGGATATTTTTCAAGGATCTGCATGAAGTTAAGGGCCAGAGACTGTCAGTCTTGCATACCCGTAACAAACACATTGTTTAGTTATAATCTGTTCATCAGTAAACTAAATCTTTCTCAACTGAAAGAAGTGATCTTGGATTTTTTTCCCTTTTTGCTGTAAACAATTCTCCATTTGTAGTGGTTCTGCTGATTTGCAACTCACCTTGTGTCACCAGAATTTTGAGCAGAACTTGCCATCCAAGGACACACCATAGTCTTTAGAACTACTCATCTCTTTTAAATATTTCTGAAATGATAAACTGAGTACAGATGAGGCAAGGTTTGTGCTTACAGCTAGTATATATATGGAAGCAGGACTAGGCACAGCTTCTTGGGGTAGAACAGATCAATGTGTGCATTGGCCTGATATTTTTATTTTGCTGTGAATATTAATCCACAGGGTACTGCTAGGAATATCCCTGCCTTTGCAGGCTAGGAATGCAAAGGGATTCTAATTTTGAGGAGTGGAATGCTAGAAACAGAGAAGGGAGCTGTGTGACTGTCAGGAGTGGTAACAGACTGTATCTTTACACTGAACAAGACATAACACAAGTAGACATTACAGGACTTGGGGCACATTCTTTGCATTGTGTCAAGTGGCAGCTGTGTGCCACCACGTGCCAGCACTGATAATACCTGCCATGGCAGAAATATGACCAGGTCATGCTTTCACCTGAGTCCCACAGAAAAGACAATTCAAGCTTTTTTCCAAGAGGGAACTGCTGATTTTTGATAAAGGTTTCTCGAACAGTAAAATGAATGAAATTTTAGAATATAGATGAATATAGACATTCATAAAGTGACTTTGAGGACTGGGCTCATTTTAAGGAATCATTTAACAGAAAGGTTGCTGTTTGTTACAATTTTTCTACAGAAAAGGAATTTAGACAATAGTTAAAATGCCATTTAAAAGAACTGGCTGTGGGGACAGATACAAACACTGGTGTGTGACTGAGTTTTCTTACCTGATATTTTCTTGCCTGCCCACATAACAGATGGCCTACAGGTTTGCTGGAAATTTTAGATCTTTGTGAAGATGACTCAGGAGCTTTGCTTCAGTCATGGGGGTGGTAGTGCAAGAGAGGCAGTGTACAAACACTGTGTCACCTCCGGATCCATGGAGACAGACAGCGCTGAGAAACACTCCTACGCTGGACATGACTGTGCAAACTGCGAGAGCTTAGACACAAAGAATGCTCTAAAATTCCACCCCTGGGAGCTGTGAGACAAGGAACAGATCCAGAGGTGGCTCCTGCTTTGTCCCTCAAAACAAATGCAGCCCCTGACCCTGCCATGGATTCCCAGGTCTGGCCTGAAGGAGGTGGGAACATATCCCAGGACCCACAGTAACAAACAAGCCCATCCTCTCTGCTCCAAAAGGTGTGCAGGCTTTTGCTACCCTGATGAGCACAGACACAGGACCATGATGAAGAATGGTACAAGAATGCCAGTCACAGCTCCTCTTCCATTTCTCTGTTCTCTGGCCTTTTAAAGAGAAATCTGCAAATGCCTTGTATCTGAGCTCACCAGGGACCCCAGGCATCCTCACATGGGGATATGGAAGGTTTATGTAGAAAGTGGGAATTATGGATAAAAAATGCAATGAAAAGTATAATTTTCATTCTTCAGTATCTAAAGGTTAGGACTTAGGAAGTGAATGCAGTCCAACCCCTAAATACAGAGAGGATTCCTAGATATGTACATTCATGAATTGTAGAAAACAAGCTGCAGAAGTTTGTGATTTTCAATCATGTTTCTCATCAGGCAACTTAATCTTCAGAAAGGAAGCACAGTCCTCAAGCAGTGCACTGGGACATCTTTTCCTGACTCTTAAAACCTCTGGAAATGACCAAACAGACAACACTGGATGTCATAGCAATTGAACACAAGTAGAACAAAACACTCTCTGCAAACAGCAGACCATTTCAGACCACTGAGCCATTTCTACCACTTAATGGGGTTTGAACTGCATCTTCCATTAACTGGGAGATGTGGCAGAGCAACAAAACCTCTTGTGCCCCCAACAATATGTGCTCACTTCATTCAAATGCTGAACTGCCACATTATGCACCAGTTGAAGATTTTGGATGTGTTTCAGTGAAAGCTCTGAAAGGAGTGTATTGCAATAGGCTTGCCCTCAGGTCAGAAAAAAAATACATAACTGTCAATCAAACGGATTGCTATAATAGATAGGGCAGCTGTAGATAAAAGAAGACAGTATTGCATATGTGATCGCTGTTATCAAGGAACTGAGATTCAGAAGCAGATAAAATACAGCCTATGCACTGCAAAGTGACAGAGGAATGTGTATCTGATCCTCACCAACTGAAGGGCTACTCATGGTCTGGGAAATTCCTGTAATGCTTTTCCCTGCCGGTTCAATTTCACACCTTCTCTCTTAAATAAGGTTGTATTTCTCCCAGACAGATAATTTCTCTATCTGATAGGCAGATTGCAATATCTGGATTTGATAAAAAGGAAAAGCAGAATGAAGTCTCATCTGCATATAGGCAATTTTCTGCTCAAGTAGGGTATTTTTTCTCAAAGTTGTCAGAGAGATACCTCAACAGGTGAAAAAATAAAGGCAGAACCTCTGTGCACACAGCAGGAAAAACATATGGTAGCTTTTGAAGTCTGGTGTAAGAAATCCTCCTCTTTCCATGCTCCCTCCACGACATAGTAAAGGGATGGTCTCTCAAGCTGCACATGATGAAATGTAACAAGAATACAGCACAGAGACAGCCAGCACATTTTCTGCACTGGAAATGCCTCTGGCTCTGAAATACACACCTGTATAAAGTCAGATACTCAGACCATGTTGCAGTGGATTTTGAAACCTCATCTGACAGCCCACCAGGCACACACACACACACACTCCTGTTCAGACAAATGCATCACAAGGTACAAACGTTCTGTTTGTCACACGTGGTACCACGGAAGCAAGGAGCAGGGAGACAGGGGTGACAGGTCACTGCCTCTGCTAATACTAACAGAATGTCAGTCACCATGTGCCCAGATACTTGGGTTAAATGCTAAATTAAACGATTTTCTCCTTCATTAAACATTGTTGCTTCTGGACTTGGCTCTGTCTTACTGCACTGTCTTCATGGTACTTCGTTATCAATGCTCATTCTACCCAAAATCAGAATTCTGTCAGGAGGAAGAAATGTTCTTGACAGTGTACTTGCTAGAGGAGGGTTTTTCCACACAGTTATCAGCACGGATAATCTCTTAAATGCCAGATGCACTATAATGTGTTTCATTTTAAAACTGAGGAAATTGATTTGCTGCTTTACCCGCTACTGCAGCAGGATGGTTTCCATGGATACAGCCTTATAGGGCCTCTATTTTCCCCCTGTTGACAACAGTACTGAAAGCTAAATTCTCATCTTCACTGCACCAGCATAAATTTGAAGCTAGGGCAATGATTCCCAGATTTAACCCTGAGAGCAGAAGTTGTCTCCCAGTCTCCTTCAGCCTTGAATTTGAAATTTCCAAGGGGATAGCAATGGAGGGAAAAAAGAAAAAGAACAGCAGCATGGTCCGAGGGGCAGGACATATGAAACACACAGTGCCTCTGTATGAGAAACAGGGAGAAGTCAAGGCAGAATGCAAACACACTAACTGCTCATTCAGAAGCTTAGTGCCTTGCCTGTCACTGAAGTGCAAAAATACAAGTAAGATTTGGTCTACACAAGTTTGGCCATAGAATAATGGAATTGGGCCCTTTTTTGTTTAAATGAATCAGTTGTTACCATTATGAAGAAAACCTGCTTCACTTCAGGCCAGGAAGGTGTAAGAGTGGGAAGAAGGGGAAAGTGAGAGCCTTGCATCCAGAGCAGGCTGCTTCTTTCATACAGGTGAGAATCTGGCCCTCTCTGGAATACAGTCATAGAGAAACTGAATACAAGAGATCCTCACCTTGAGAATGGGCCAGCAAGTAAAAATGAAAAGCCTGGTAACCTCAGCGTTTTGGATCTCCAGTGTAAAATATTTCATTCCATTTCCCCCATTAGAAAATGCAAAGGGGCAAAAAGAGAGGCCTCCAGAACACTCTGCATTCTACCTCTGCCAATGGGCAGTAGTAGGTGTTTGGAAAAGGAGTGTCAGAAACAAGACAAATTGAGAATTTAGAAACCTGAAAGAACCAATCTCCTATCTTCTGGCAACCAGCACTCTCTGAGCTAGACCCTGGCTCCTCCTGAGTGTCTGGGTTTAATGCTCCCTTTTCCAAATGCCCTTAAGAATAGGAACTTCAAAGCCTTTTCATTTCTGTTATGAACCTTTCATAGTTTAATGTCTTTAAGGCACCTCTTAAAATCTTGTCTTTTGTGCTATACATATCAGTTTTGCTTTGCAAAACTTAAAAAAATATTCCTTTTGAATTTTCTCCTTTTCTGACATCTATTTGTTTCTAAAACAGGCACTGTCCCTTTTGTGGTTTAGCAACACTGGGGAGATTACAGACTTTTGTGATTCAGGGCAGAGGCCATGCCTCAGTATGTAAGTCTGGGGTCTCTGTAAATAAAGACAGAGTTCAGAGAGATGGAAAGCACAGAATTCTCCAACATCAATAGATTTTTCTGCATTTTTCTAAAAAAAAACCCCACCAAACAAACAAAAAACCAAGCCCAACCCAAAAACAACAAGAAAACCCAAACCCCCAAACCCAAACAGATAATTTAAAATCTGACTAAATTAAGAGCAAAAAACTTGACCATCCAGTGAAAGGCATAAAAAACCATTGTCATGAGCACCAGAGCACTGGGAGCATGCACTGTTATAATGAAATGTCCAAAATGAACACAGTATCCCATCAGGTCTTATGGAAGGCTGTCCTGTTTTAAGCAAACTCCTATTGGCAGCTCTTCCAGAAAGATTGGACTGCGTACCTCTGGTGTGGCAAGTTTCTTTTGTCACTCAAATAATGGGGATTGCATCTCTTTTACATTTGAAGGTGAGAAAGATATTCACAGTTCTTGGACACAAATAGAGCTCAGGAGAGGGAGACACAAAGAAGTGCTGTATGTTAGGTTTTCCTGTGGAGTAAGGTGATATTCTGTGCTTCTCCATGCATGTGGTGGGCTTGCTCAGGGAAAGCTTAGAAGATCTTGTGGCACTTAATAATAGTGTCATCCAGAGATGACAACTGCACAAATGATGCCAAGATACTACAGCCAGCAATTTCCCTCTTTCCACAATCAGCTATCCTCCACTTTGGGGTGACTGTATTATCCACGGGGAAACTGTCAGTCTGCAGGTCAAGATACAGGAAAGATTACTGGAGAACCATAAAAAGGAAGGTCCCCTTTGTCTAATAGAGAACAAAGGAGGGTTTTTTCTCCATCTCCTCTTCACTGGTCTTCTCCAACTGTGATACTATCCAAATCGATTTTTTTTTTTCCTTTCATGACAACTTTCCATTTAACTTGCTCCAGACAGGCTCAACTCTTCCCTGTCACATGCTTTACATTCCTTCTGCTCCCTCTTGGAGACTGAACCTGCTTCAAAACCCTTTTCCCTTTCCCATATGCCTGTGAAGCTGACACGTCCTGGCATGTCATTATCCTTACCAGACAATTCTCCCCACCCTCAAGAAACCCCTCTTCAGGCAAATCCTGTAAATGCCAGCCAAGCTCTGCTTAACTCCCCAGAATCTGGGTTTTGTGTTTTGCTCACACTGCACAGGTGCAGACAGTCACTGAAGGACATGGGAGGATCACAACCTATAGCCAGGCAGGATTAAGGAATTTTGATACCCCCCAACCCCTTTGTTATGTTTCTCCATCTCAAAGCCAACAGAGGGGAAAAAAAACAAGTCAAGGTGGCTTTGGGTCTGTGATACACAACCAGGGAGCTGCAGAGAAATCAATGGCAAGAGAAATTCTATCTGACTTCAGTAGGATGGAGAGGGACCCTGATTTGCAGCAGGAGACATGAGGCAAAAGCCTACATCAGAAATTTTCACAGCTCCAGCTTTTCAAAGAGATTGTGCTCTCCGCTTTCAGCTGCACTTTTAGGAAAAATCTGATTGGGTGTTAGCCTTAATTAACTCTAGTGCAGTTGTATTGCTGAAATAAGGGAAGGTTGTATTTTACACAAACATTAAATGGGGCTTCTCAGCAGCAGAAAAAACACTGAAGAAAAGGAGCAGCTCTTCTGCCTTTGTACTTTAAATAGGGGATGCTGCAATTTATGGCTCTTAAAGAAATAAAAGCCCAATTTCCCTTCCTTAGCCATTCTGTCTTCCCTTGAACATACAGGCAAGTAGGGTTTTTGCTCTGAAAAAAGCACTAAGTAGACTGTTGCTATAGCAACCAACTCTCTGAAACCCATTTATAATTAAGATGGTGGTCTAACCACCCAAAAAAGATACATCCTGCAAAACCCCCAGGTTTGTTGCTTCCCAAATAACAACTGTGTGTTTTTATAGTGAGCCCATCTGATCAGGGTAAGGTGGGTTAGGTGGGATTGCAAGAGCGATTATGTCTTTGGAAGTTGTTTGCTACTGAGATAGCAAAAGGATGCCAGGAAACAGCAGGGTCGCAATGCAAGGCGGGTTTTTTGGCTAGTTTTCTTCAAGCTTCCATCAATAACAAGATAGTACTTGAATCATCTCAGCTCTCAAAAGTACTCTTCAACTATAATCTGTAAAATTTTGAATAATACTTACAGTTTAAAAATGCCCTCAGCTTTTTTTTCTCCACAATTCAAAAGCTGTTTTACATTAAAATCATGCACCAAAACTAATTAATAATTTTTTCTGTTAGAAAAGGGCATTTAGCTTTCCCATTAGTGTTTATTAAAGGTGATGAGAGCTAAACTGTATGATTGAATACAATCCTTGTAACATAAATTAAGAATGGATGAGGTTATTTTAAAAATGACATTTTTTGCTGAGGGTTGTATAATGTGAATGAGAGAAACGTGAGGGTTTTATGAGATTTTATAGATATAAATATACACTTAAAATACACTTAAATAGACACTTAAAAGGAAGATTTCTCCCTATTGCTCCCTTGACCTCTGAACTTCACATTTTAAATTATTAAAGATAAATATACTGTACCCACCAGTCTCTCTAGAAACTGTAATACCCTCAACCCACAGTGGTTTAATAAAATATCCCTTCACCCATGCAAACATAAAATGCTAGGGCAGCTTACTGTTTTTAAAGTAAGACTAGTGTCTCTTGCAGCATGTTGCAGACTTACTCAATTAAAGGGCCATTAAAGTATTAATTATGAAAAAATAATCCAAATACAAAGCAAGCTTTGAAAAGAAGTCCAGAGCCCAGGCAACTTTCATTTAACTGAAATTAAATAAAATAAGGTCTAAATATTGATTGTTTATACTTTACTCCCATTTTCCTACTTTTTGTTTGTTTTCTTGAGAACATATGGGTTTTTTTCTCTCTGTTTCCTCAATTATTTAATCAGCCATGGTTTAACATTTTATAGACCACTACTAATCTCAGAACCATGAACTGCAGACCACCGCTCTGCAGTGTACTTTCAAAAATTCTGGATTTTGTTGTCAGAAAAGAAAGGTTCCCCCTATAAAAGACTCTTCTTTCTAGCTTGGTTCTACCTCTTATCAGTCACCAGTGTCTGCCACAACACCGTTCCCATCCTGCTCCTCCTCTCTGTGCCTTAACTATGTTGTAGGGAAGCTGTATTTTTGCCAAATCCTGTATTTCATTTTTAGCCTAACAACCAGTAAACACAATTAGCAATTTTTATTGATTGAAACTGATAGGATACTGCTCTTTATACCTGTGAGATTTAGTCAGAAATCAATTTCACTTATTGCCATCATGTACATGCTCATGTGAGCTGCACTGTGTTCTATTTCCCAGATCAGCAGGGTGGCATTCTTTCCTGCCCTGAAATGTGACCTGTGTCAGGAGGTGTGTTGTCTCCCTTGATTTGATAAAGAGAAAATGAAAAAATCTGTAATTGCATTAACTATTATTGGATACTATTATTGCCTTAAACCTGAGTAGCAAAGTGACCTCAGATGTGTTTTGGATTCTCTACAGACAGACAATTGAACTTCCAAGCTGCTCACACAGGCAAAACACCAAACAACTCCCAAAAAACAATGAACAAACAAACCCCACAACCCTAAAAACAACCTAGATCTCAGTTTCTCCATTCCTTTATCTAATGTTATACCTTACAGTGTATCAAAAGGAATGGAAAGTGAGGCAACTCAAATGAATGTATATAAATCATCTGGCAGCACATAGACTATAATTACAATTTTTCATGTAGGAAACAAAAATCTTTATGCTGAAAGTCAACAATAAATAATAAATCATTACATTTACCCATTCTATACACTTGAAATTTTGGAGATAAATTCTTGTAAGGTACAACCAGTCTCCTGTAGTATTGCACTGTGAAAGTAGCTACTTTTAAAAAGCAGTTACTTTTCTAAAAGAATCTAGTACCCCGCAGAACAGGCTTGGGAATTAAGGGTAGGAGAGAACCAGAACAGCACAGCTGGGTTTCTCCTCACGTGTTCTGAGCACCAGGCAAGCCAGCAGCGAGCAATCAGCAAAGGGAGGATACAGTCCCTGCAAGCCAGCACCCCTTGGCTTGGGCAGGATGCACGCTGCACACCAGCTGGCCCTTTTGGCAAACCAAGAGGCCACGGACTGAACTTGGAAATGGAGGTGGTGGCCAGACCTGTGCTGAGCTGAATAAGGTAGGAATTTAAAGGAAGGTTGCAACCTTTGTAATCTTAAAAAAGGCAATGAAGATTTTTATGAAGGCTGGTAGCTGGGAAAACTACCAGTGAAACATTGGCAACAATCTAAGCAGCACAATTTGGCTACAGGCACTTCTTTGGTTAGACTTCTCAAGGTCACATACCTCTTTCCTGCATATGCCCAGGACACACACACAGTGTACAAGACACTTGGTCCTCCTCAGCCGACAAAACATCTGGTTTTGGGTTCCAGAGATTTCTTCAAGTGCTGAAGCTCTCCATGATTTGGGCTTTTCAGTGGGCTGGGAACATCTGGACAATGAAAAAAACAAAGAAAATATGTGGGTTTTTGAGAGGACTGCAGTGGGAACAAACAGGATTTGCATGGAAGAGCTTTCATCTGGCCTGGCCTGCTAGAGCAGCTGAGAACCACAAGCCAACATTCTGGGAGAGCAGAGCACCAGACACAGCACATTCCCACGGATCTGCATTGTGAGGCACCTTAGCCAGCCCTGCGTGTGCAGTCTGCTTAATCCTCACTGCACGGATGAGGGAGCATGAACTGTCACTGCACATCACCGGCCCCCTCTGACTCCATGCAGGAATTTGCTGGGAAGCATTGTTCCCTGCAGAGCACAGGCCCTGCACTGTCCTTTCACACTCCCTGTTCACAGTCTGCCTTAGTGCCCAGCCAGGCTGTTGCTGTCCGTGCTGGGCTGCCTGTAGGATGGACTGGGCACAGACCCTGGCCCAGCAATCCCAGTGCTCCCAGCAGCCCAATTGTTTGGTCACTGGGGCTGGTTCTATTAATAAGTGCACTGTTAGTCACTGGCATTTCTGATGGAATGCTCCATGTCTTAAAAGGGTGAATGCTGCACATAGCTCCCAATTAGCTGGGAAACGTTTTCTGGTTCTTTGCCTAGAAGGACAGAGACAACAGTAGCATTGTTAGCAATGAACTGCCACCTCCTAATGTTGAGTTACAAGAATTAGTGGGTTACTAAACTACCACTGACCTTCTTTCATTATTTTTCTTAATTACTTATGAAGCGTTTGAAAAATGCTATTAAAAAGATACTTAAAATTAACAGAAATTGGGAGAGTATGTCTTTAGAATAGATGAGTTTATTTCACCTCTATGGCACCAAACTATTGTTAAGTAAAAAAAGGGACAGGATTCCTAAATATGTTTTAGACTGGCTTCCTCACTGCTCTGTAACAAACCAGTTCAGAAAAAACATCGTTTTTTAAAAACCTGCCTTTAGGCAATTGTAGACCCTGAGCATCCTCCATCAGGATATGATGCCAAATTTTCTTCCTTCTATTCATCAGACTTAACCTCTTCACAATCCTGTACTACTGCCCTGCTTCTGCCTCCTCTTTCAGCTTTCTTAGCCCTGGTTCCATTCTGCGTGGAGGGGAAGAGATGCAGACCTGAAGCCCTCTTTCCTGCCCCCAGCAAAGAGGCTGCACAGAGAACAGTTCATTACCTGCCTCCCTCTGTCTTTGCTTGTGTGTTGTTTGGACACTAAGCCACAGGACTTCAGGAAGGTCTTCCAGGAAGGGACTTACAGAACATGTTCTGCTGCTGGTGGTGCATCTGCTCTCCTCTTTACTGTGTCTCTTTGCCTTGAAGCAGAGAGAGTATCTCACCTTCAACCTGACCAGAGGCATTGTTGTCTCAATCCTGATTTTATTTAATCAGCTCAGGAAACCTATAGAAAGTATTCTGTTACCGAATGAGAACGTCATATGGCAATCATCCACAGCATAGGGATCAATAAACTTCCCCCCAGCAGCAATTTATCAGTCAGTGTATCACACAGCAATCCACTGGGTGCTATAACTGAAGGCACAAAAATTTAAAGTGAGCACAATACAGTGATGAATAATGGCTCAGTATTAACCACTTCATAGTTGGGAAAAAATCCTGCCATGAAGACAGCTTTCTCTAGCATCCAAGAAGAAAAATTTAAGTCACTTAATACCTAACTATTAACAAAATAAGTGACACAAGCACTGAAAACCTTGTTTTACTGTGCTTTCTGACAGGAGATTCCTGACTTTTTAGAGGAACTAGTTACTTAGTCTACAGTAACATAAATATCCAAAGCAGCAAATTCAACTGAAAAGTCTAATTCAACTAAGTTATTGACACAGAAAATTTCTTTGAGTTTTTGAGGCACACCTGAAAAATCTCAGTGAGAATAAAAAAATGTGTGTTCCTCCAAAAAATCATAAAAGTTCATCTCCGTAACTTTTTTTCTTCACATTTCCACTTGTGCAGTTCCAATATTAGAGTATTGAAAAAATAATGGGTAAAGTCCCATTATTAGAACAATTTTCCAATATTTCAGGAATGCTTTCAAATTTCCCTTTCATTAATTGGCAGAACTAGTAATTTTCCCAGGTTTAACTGAGAAGCAGAGATTTCTCCATTGGCTTATTTATTGGGCAGCAGTGCTACTTCTGCTTCTTTACAAAAATTCCGTTCTGCTTTCCTGTGACCACTGTTTGACCTTTCCTCTTAAAAGTTTGAACATTTAAAATTGTTATTGGTAATAGGCTAAACTCCCTTCTACTGAACTGTGCTGAAAATCAACCCAATGTTAGGGAAAAGCATAAACCAATCAATGCTGGCTAACAATAGATCTGATTTTGCCTAAAAGTCAGGCTTGTCTTCAACGGCCTCTCAAGATGGGAAGGGGTCACTGGTGGGACTGATTTCTGGTTTGCACTCGACTGTCAAGTACTTCTAATGTGGCAACTGAATCAGTTTATAACTTGGCATTATTTCTTAACTGCATTTCCACGAACATAAATACCTAAGAGTATGAAGCACACTGCATGTAGTCCTTCACTGATTTCTTAGTCTTGTGTGTTTTATATCATGGGAGCTAACTAAAACCAAAATCTTTATCACAGTTCCAAGTTTGGAAAACATCTATCATATCAAAGAGGTTCGCTTCAAAGGATAGCAAAGTATGAAGGCTTAGACTCAATTTGTAGCAAAAAACCCCCAAAAACCCAGAAATGACAAGATTCTGGAATTTTTGCTCATAATTCACAAGGCTGAGTTCACACCTTCCATAATTCAAATATACATCTGAGTAATTCTGTTTTCATAAATGAGAGAGGAAGAGAGAGAGAGAGTTATGGTCAGACAGATATGATAGACAGAAAGAGACTCCTGTCAGGGAGCTGTGGAGAGCAAGAAGGCCCCCCTGCATCTCCTTTTCTCCCCTCAGCCGCTCCTCATCAGACTTTTGCTCCAGACCCTTTCCCAGCTCCATTCCCTTCTCTGGACTCACTCCAGCCCCTCAATGTCTTTCTTGTCATGAGAGATCCAAAACTGAACCCAGGGCTGGAGGTGCCTTACAGTGCCCAGCACATAGGACAATCCTGATGCCACACTGTGCTGGTTTGAAAGCAAAACCAGTGAAAGACTCCAAGTCAGAAACACAATTTAATAAGAGGAAAAGAAAAGAAATAAAATAAAGTAAAATAAAAGTATTAGTACAAAAAACCCCACTGACAGAGTCAGAATACAACCTGACACCCTGTTAGGGTGGTAGTAGCAGTCCAGATGAGATGGTCTTGTCGAAGCAGTGATTCCTGTAGAAACGTCTGGTAGCTCTTGTCTCCTCTGGGAGTCCAGTGGGTAAAAGCTGCCTGTGCTGTCCCAAACTCTGGATTATATCCAGGTGGGAATGCTTGGCTTCTCCCCCTGGGCAGAGCATCTCACAATGGGATGATGTCATTCTATGAGTCATGCAGTGGGTCCTTGATGGCCCATTAAACAGAGATAACTCCCAGAGGAAGTTATCTATGAGTCATGTGGCAAGGCATTGTTAGGCTCGTTAACAGAAGATAAGGAAAACACTGCCCCACCCTGGCTCCAACGGCTCATGGGGATAGAATACAAACCTTGGGCACAATTTACATTGTAACCTAGGACACACACTATTATTGACACATGAAGGAATTGCAGTAAGCTACATACTGGTGGAACTTAGGTGTCATGATATCACCTTCTCTTCTTTCTTTTCCAAGTTTTTACTAGAAATTTTAGCCATAAAATATATAAAATCCTGCTTACTGTGTCCTTTTAACCTCTTAAGTGACTTTCTGAAGAGGTTGCAAATGGAAACTTGAAATAAGATACATGATTCAGTTATGATGTCTAAGTGGCCACTTTTCATTTTTTAAATCAAATAGTATGGTTGCATGCTGCATAGATCAGTTTTTACACTGTAGGGGCCTTTTAGCTGATTCATCTGCAGGAATGCAAATGCTTACTAAACACAAATTATAATTGTGTAAGTACTCTGCTTTATCAGTTTAGAGTTCCCTTCCCCAGAAGGTCAGGAGCAAGAAGAACGCCATATTCAGCTGATTGTGTTGCAACTGGGCACTCTTGGACTTAATTTCCCAGATACTGCAATCCATTCTGTATTCACATCATTTAATAGACATGCAAGTTTACAATACAATGTGTCCTAATTTTTGGACATGGGGGGATGGGCTACAAAACAGCCTGTGCTGGGTTATGAGATGAAAACGGGTCAGTGATTCAATATTTCCTTACAAAGCACTGGGTGAGCAACATTAGCTGGCAGTAAAGGTGATAGTAAGTGTCAGATTTTTAGGATTGATTAAGGCCCATAAATCCACTGGATGTTCTCTTCAAAGACTGCCAGTGTGGCAAGGGAATACGTGGGTGGCTAGGAAAAAGCATTCAACAGTATAATCAAAATCTAGCAACATCTCTGTGTCACACATTCATATTGGCCAATTTCCAGTTGGCAGAGCAACTCTATAGGGTCTGAAACAAGAGAGCACAGAGAAGCCTACACTGATGACTGAAAAAGAGGAATGCAAAGATGGCACAGAAATACTGTCTTCTCCATTCGGTGCAGTGCTGGGCATAGTTCAAGCGCTACTGAAGAAAACTCAGCTGCACTTGTGCTCCTATCTTTTCATTTCCCTCTGGGTTGAGGATGCTTTCAGAGCAGAACCAGTAACACCAGTAGTACCTTGCACATTCTCAATTTTTCTCCAAGCAGGTCTGCCTGGATCCAAGGTCTGTTGCTACAATACCAGACTCCTGGCAATAACTGTTAACAAAAAGACCTGCCAGACTTCCCACAGAAATGGTGTATTTCATGTTTAGCATTAGGAGAAAGCTGATGGTGTCCCAAGTGAAGCATGTTAAACCACAGAAGGTTTTGCAGAATAACTAACCTAAAATGAGGTTTTCACCTGGCAGAAAAGCCAGGATGGCTTAAGTTCCGTGGCACCCAGGACTACCAGAGGCTGAAGGAGGCACTCATTTCTCTTCAAGAGGAAGGGAAATGAGCTCAGCTCTAGGCAAAAAATCTGCCCCACTGTTCAAAGCCCTTGTGATCTGTTGTACCCCATCACTGGCAATGCAAACAATTAAATCTGGCAGGAATCTAGATGTTACAAAGCCCAAAGGAAGTAATTTGGGCATTTGCACTTTGCCTACCCTGAGGTGTTTACCAAAGGCACATCCTGGATTGACTCACTGCTTTTCCTTCCTTTTTTTTCTATAGAAAAAAATAGAGACTGCTATTGCATAAAACCCACAAAGCCATACAGGCAGTTCTAAATAGCAGCCCCATAAAATTTACAGAACTTACTACAGCCCAGGACAATTGCTGTATTTATGTCACGAACACTGCTAAACATAGCACAGGAAGGCTTCATTTTCCCTTCCTCCCTACCCCATGTATAGCTGACAGCTATATTTTTCATATTCACAGCCTCACAGTTAAAAAAAGAAGTTAACTTCCAAAATTAAAATCACCTCCTTCAGCAATGTGAGGAGAGTCACCTATACTAGTTAAGATGTAATTTATATTCATCTCTCTCATTATGTGTATGACATATACTAAACCTAAAAGCAAGTTTTGAAAATAGATCTTTTTAATATATACTAAAAGTGAGAAATTCTTAGAATATTTGCCCTTTATGAGTTTCTTTAACAATGAAAAGCCTGATCTGTTGCTGGAGTTTGACTAACAATACCAAAAAAAAAAAAAAAAAAAAAAAAAAAGGCAAAAATACAGTGCCAATACTTCACAATCCTGCAGAAACTGTCTTTTCAAAAACACCCTACCAAAATGGATCAGTTCTAAACTGCAAGTTTAAGGCACTCCAAGACTTTAGCGCCTTCAGTGCTTTTTGTTATAGACCTTACCAGACCATGAAGATGAAAATTTACAGTCTTGTATGCCTAAATTTAGCTTTTAAAAGCAGATCCAGAATACTGACTCAGCTTATATATTTCAGCTCTACATATTCCATTGGGTCAGACTATCAGGCCATAAAGCAGGGAAATTCTAATTACATGAAGTAAAGAAATGGAGGAAGAGTCAAAATCATCCTGCTATTGAGCAAACTGCAGGCAACAAGGAGGGCATTAAGTAGATCAGTTCATCAATAATGGAATATGGAGACTTTGAGCACTAAGTAGGTCAGTGGTACATATTTCTGTTTTGTCCTTGGATAGTCACTCAGTAGCCTACTCACAGTGAACTCCCACTGCCTTCCTTCTCTTCTTACCAGACAGTCTTCAGTATCACAAAATTCACCAAATCCTCCCATCCCTGTAGAGAACTCATGATCTGAAAATGTGTGGGGATTGGAGATGGACATTGAGGCTGTCATCCAGGGAAGTTGCATTGAGAGGTGCACTGGAATTGTTTATTCTCTGTCAGCTAGGGATTTGTAAGGCAACTGCCCTGTGTGACTGCTAACAGGTACCATTCCACATAAATCCAATCCTGACTTCTGTATTTAATGGAATGCTTACCATCAACAGATGTTGCAGAGACTGTCACAAATCCATGGGATTTTTCCATTGATTTGAGTGGGTTCTAAATCAGTGCCTAACATGACTAAACCACTACATTTTGTGGTATTTATATGAAGCAATACTGATGACTGTGTTACTTTTGGTTCTTTGAGTAAGAAAATACCAACAGAAGAATTGAAATGCACTATTTTGAAAGTCCCACTTTTCCTTAGAGGCTGCAGTAAATTATTTTTCATTATTTCAGGTAAAGGAAATTTGCTCTTTCTTGCTCTATTTAAATTGTTGCCACAGGAATGTAAGTAGAAAACTGCCCAGCCAGCCTACCAGATACTTGCTGAGTCTGTGCTGAAATTATTTCAAAGCTGATAGAAGAGGAGCTGTCCTGTTCAAAGCCAAAATCATCCAGCCCTGCAGGAGGGTAGCACAAGTGGAAATGCTGAAGCAGCTGTTTATTCCAAACTAGGGGCAACTGTGACATCTGATACCTCCTGTAAGAATTGACTGACTTATAGAAATCTGCAGCAGGATCCTTGCTGGCCACAGTAATAACCAGTCAGGAGAGCCACAGGCTGTGTAGAAAGCCAAATAGATTACTAATCCCTGAAAAGATTTAATGGGCAATATTTTTACTATCACTAAACTAAATTGGAAAAATAAAACCAAACAAAGTTATTATTTCTCTAGGACTACATAGATAGTGACAGCTCAGTATGGCATACCACATATAGGAAAACTGAGGGATTCAATAACATCATAATTCTAAAGAGCAGGTGTTAGTCAGCCTGGTAATTTCAACTGTTAAACATTTCTTATTTGGGTTAGCATGGGCACCAGCTAATACAGAGCGCATTAGTTGTTCTGCATTCATAAGTTTCACCAAGAGTATTATAAAAAAGTGTCTATTCCTATGTCCTAAAGACTAAAAAACATTCCTTATAACTTTTGTTAAATCAAAACATTTATTTAAAAATGCATCTAAAATTAATAAATACTCTAGAACATAAAAATTTTAAGTCCAATATATTTGCCACCCCAGGGTACTTTTCATTTGTTCTCCTCACTCTTCTTAACTGAACAAGTAATTTATGTGAGTAATGAAATAATCTTATTGTGCAGCTTTTAATCTATTATTCAATAGCTAAAAGGAAAGTAAAAGTCACCCTTTCTATCAATAATTCAGTCTCGGTGCTAATGCAGCCATTCAGCTGTCCCCCTCACAAGGGCCTCATGCATTTTTAATGCATTGGCTCTTTGTTAGGAGGTCGAAGATGTGAATTGTGGTTAGAAACACAGTTACCAGGTGAGGGAAGGTCAACTGAAAAAAATATTCCTATTGCAAGTGAAACAAATTAAACTGGCAGGAGTGTAAAGGAAAACTGAGCAGTAGGGTCCTCAGTGCCTGATTTTGCTGAAGACTAAAAAGTTAAAGCCCAACTGCCAAGGCTGCCCTGGCTGGTAAAGAACCAGGAGCTCTCAGCAGTGCCAGTGGAGCTGAACAAACTTCAGCCAGGTTGGTCTGATAGGGTCATACAGGATGTGCCCCAGTTCAGCCTCTCCTCAGGTACTGTTTGTTCCCCTACCCGGATCCAAATCCACATGCTGTGACAGGCACCCTCTCCAGAGCACCACAGACAGAGGTCAAGGCTCTAATGAGAGCAATTATTTCCCTCAGAGCCAAATTTTTACCGGTTTGGATGGTGCTGTAATTTGGATACCTGCCACTAAACTTCAAACCCGGGCTGCCTGGACCAGATCTCACCATCTAACCAATCCACCTGATCACTTTAGCTTTAATTCCAATTAGGCATTTTTAATGAATTGCTCCTTAAACACCACAACAGTTTTGAAAGACCTAGATGGCATCGTTGGTCTACCTTTCTTTGCAATGTATGAATCAAGCACCTGCAAGAAAAAGTTAGCAAGGTTTTTTTGCCTGCTTATAACTCCCTCTGAGAGTGTAATTTTCTCTGATAATATGGTTGTCTTCTTTGGAAAAGCTTAGCATGTCAAGAAGCCTCTTTAGGAGGACCCCTGACAACCTCTGAGCACAGGCAGGCACCATGTCCTCTCAAGGGTGGCACAGAAGACTCCTGAATTGACACTAGAGAGACAGAATATTCTCTCCCAAGAAGTGGTGCATGTGACCCTGGCACTAAGAACTGCTGGCCTTTGCACGCCTTCCCATTATGTCAGACTGAGGGATTCTGGTAGAGATTGAACCCTACTCACAGGTTTCTGGAGTAAAGCATTCCTTCCCCAGAATGAGAGGCTATCCCAATCAACGCTATTTCTCTGCTAAAGGGTCAACAAGTCAGCTGAAGTTCTGTACTGCAAATGGTTCCATTTTATTTTTACCCCTTTTGGTTTAAACTCTGCATGACCGAGCATGTTTTAGGGCAGAAAAAGAATGTGATTTGCCTTATTTTATCATGGCTCAAAATGAAGCTAATAAATTTTTATGTAATATTTGGCAATTTCTCTCTAGCTCTATTTATTGCTGTCCAGCCCTCTTCAATAAGAAGAAGTGATATTAATTTGTTCCTGAAAGTGGAAGCATTCATTTCCCATCTGGAGTTGTTCCAGATGGAAAACAGCGCTTGTTCCCCTGTGTGTCCCATCCCTGCTTCATGTAGATTTCCATTCCAGTGGAGCTTAGCAAAAACTTATATAGACCTATAAAATGGTTTTTTACTACCAAACCACACAGTTAGCCTTATAAATACACTAAAGAGCTAAAAATGAGTAGTATTTTGTAAGCTTTAGCACCAAGCTGACCACAGAAAACCTTCAGGTCAGTTGCAATTTCAGATTTGCAGAAGCAAAGAATAAAGATCATGTAACCATTTCTTTGCTGCCATGACCACATATTCCAGACCTGAATGTCTGATTTCCTACCCTTTTACTCTCCTTCTCCTCACAAGTTAAGTGCTGTATAAATCAAGTTTTGGGACTGTACTCCAAAGGGCTAGAAATGATGTCTAGAAATGACAATGCAAAACAAACACCCACAAATAGATGCAGACAGATAGAACAGTACAAGGAAAATGAGAGCGCCCATTGGCCCTTCAGAAATGGAAGTGTCATCAAGGTTTTCATACTTTTAGGAATGGACTTCCAAACACAAGAAGCCCCATGGAAAAAAATCATTACATTTCTTAATTGGAAGCGTAATAAGGAGACGATGCAAACTCTAATTGTTGACTAATCATAACAGTAAGTATTTAAGTAGACTAGGATACAACTGACAGGCAGAGATTGGCCCTCAGAAGCCTTGGAAAGGGTGTCAACCACCAAATCATGGGTCTTACAGAGTAAAATAAATGAGGGAAAATACACAAAGCAACACATATTTGGGTTTGCGTAATCAGACAGAAAAATACTGATTTCAAATAACAGTATTCTGAGTGGATGTGAACAAGACTGTGCTTATCAAGGCCAGAGGAAAGGCAAATTTTGATACCTTAGAAGTTATATAAACAGAACATGAGCTACAGCTTTAGACATATGGATAGAAGGATTTTATGCACAGAATAAAACAGATGCAGACACAGTCTGGATATGAGAATAGACAGAGAATTTTGAGTCAAAGAGCAGTGCAGTGACTTGCAAGATAGTGGGCTGTACCAGCAAAAGAAAAAGAGTTGGCTCAGGAAAATTAATTGCAAACATACTTAGAGCAGTTTGCTGCTTACTCTTGGTTGCTGGGAGCTTGTTTGCTGACCCTAACTTTAGTAAGTCAGCAAATACACCATAGATGTGCAACACAAAGATGACATAGGGTTCATTGCAACCCAGACCGCCCTGCAGACACAGCCAGCTTGTACTTGGCAATCAATGAGTCAGATGCAGTTGGAACACTGCTAACTGGCTGTAAATGATGCATTTTTAAAAAAACTGAACTATTTGAAGGACTGTATTGCGTTCATTACCATTTCAATCAACAGCAGCACAATGCAGCACTGACGAGATTTAAATGACTATCCAATATAAATAATCTGAAAAGCTCGAGATAGCTGGGGCAGAGATTATTTACAAATTATTTCATTATAGGCTTCCTATTTGGCTAAGATTTTGCACATGCGAACTTGTCCCATGCTTCAGCCTTAGCTGTGTAGGCAGCTCTTTCAGAGAGAGAGATAAGAAAAGAAATAAGGTTGAGGAAGGTGCAATGGAGGCATGGAGAATTGATTTTCAGACTGACTGTGACCTTAACTCAGAGGTTGAACACGGGCTGTGAAGCAGACAATGAGGACAGGAACAAGCTGCAGACAGCAAAACAGCAAACTTTGTTTGGAATTAGAGATTATAGACAAATTCTGATGGCCTGTCCCTGCCCCCATAATCAAGTGCAGTAAGCATGTGATGATATTTTAACTTTCAGGGATTGTTGGGTATTTATGAAAGCACAAGAGAGCTCACAAACTATTTCTCTCTGAGGCAGCATTTCAGAAGGATGTTATTCAAGCCACTTGTGATGAAGAAAAAAAATGAAATTTTTATACAATGCATCGGTTATTTTATCACATTCTGATAATTTCATTTGTTCACATGCTCATAAAATATTTAATCTAACCCATTTTCTGCTCTGAAATTTTTTATGATGGGTCTGAAGTAATGAGAAGTTTTACAGAAGGAATGTAGTCATGAAGAGAAAAATACTGGTTTCTGATAAACCACATGAAGTAGTTAAGAAAAGCAGGGGAGAGTGGCTAGAGTAGTTTAAAATTTCCAGTTTGTCACCAAGTTATGGGGTCAGACACAAATGGTTCAGAAGTAGAGAACAACCAAGGACCATATTCGTATCACAGGACTGTTTCTCCAGCAACAAGCAGTTAAAGAGGCTCTGTCTTTATTTATTTCTGTGCCTTTTCTATTGTGTAGCTTGGGGAAAGAAGGAGCTAGCAGGTTAGGCTAGGTCCACACTCGGAATGCCTTGTCAGCACAGGATCATGTATTATAATATTATACAGTATATTATGCTGACATAGCATTCCAAGGCAGATGCAGCTTATAACAGCAAAAAAAAAAGGTTTTTACAGTATAACTTCTTGATTACTTGGGAGTGATATGTTGGTTTTTATGCACAAGTGACCTCTGGCAACATAACTATTTGTCAGGTCACACCCCAGGTGCTGATCTGTGCATGACTGTGCCATCACAAAATCTGTAGAACAGTCCTGGCCTTTGAGCCATGGGGGAACCTCTACTCTACCTGGAAAACACTGCTTTGGCTTCTTCAGACCTCTGGAGTCGCATAGAAAGGTTGGAAAAGGACAGGGAATATGATGTAGGTTTTTTCCCTGTCTACAGCTGGTTCTGACACAGACTGAGAATCTGAGTTCCACAAGCAAACAAAGCTGCACAGTGCTCAGAGATATAATATTACAGCATCAAGGTCCTCTGGCCCTTGCACAGAGATCCTCTGCGCTCACAGGGCACCAGCATGGCTCCAGTACTTCTGTGTGGGTGGTCAGCCTTCAGCAGGATTGAAATCCAACCCAGTAGTATTAGGAATTTCCTACAAAATGTGTTTTTGAATAGCAATCACAGTACTTATTTTTGTTAGTGTGCAGCAGTGTGCTTAAGGTGCCATTCTGAAATGGTATGTGCCCTGCAACTGAAGCGACTGGAAAATAAAAACCCTCAATTTTTTAAAGATCAGGCCAATTCATGACTACAGTTTTTTAAAACAATACTTTTTCAAGGAAAGGGAGTTTTTGCATATCTCCATGGCAGACCATTAAGATAGAATATATGCCTGTTCTGTGCATGCTGATTATGATCAATTCTGTTCTGTTGTAAAATTGTCTAGGTAGTGAGGCATTTTTCCTATTTTTCTGGAAACATTTTTTTATTGTTCCAGTAAACTGAGTTTCCACAAATAATATTTAAACTTCTGAAAAGCAGCATATTCCCCATCTGAAAATCATTCCATCATAAAATTCCCAGTTAACTGTCAATCCAGCCAGAGCAATTAGCTCTGCATGATAGCAGAGCTATTAAATAACCTTGGCATCAAGGTTACAGCAGTTCAATGGCCAGGCTAGACAAAGAATGCTTCAGGGTATTCCCTCATGGAAGAAACAGCTCTTGCAAAAGGCCTGCCTCAATTTCCCATTCCCAATATCTACTTAAGTTAACCAGCTTTTTTGGGGGGGTGGGGGGTGGTGGAGCAGAGGTGGGGGGCACTGAAGTCTCTTAGGGTTGTTATTAAGCTTCCAGTTCAGACTTCTTGACTTCTTCTTAACAGCCTCTCCTGTTCCTCTTCAACTGCAATCAGCAGGCTTTTCTCCAGCTTGGAGGGTCCATATTAGTCCGATCTTCCATTAGATACATGTTCAACTTCACTCATCCAATCACTCTCGATTCTCAGGCTGACATAGCAAGCATATCTTTGTCCCAGATGAGAGAAGGAGAAATCTTACAATGCAAGATTCTGCATCCCAAACCCTTAGGGGGACAGTGGCCCTACATTCTAACTTGCTCTTGACATTAATAATTCCCAAGACACTCTTCTCTCTAGCAAAGGCTACATCAAATATTTTTTAAACAGATTTCCTTAGGCACATGAGCAATTGATCTTGCAAAACATCCCTTCTGGCCTGAAAGGCTCAGTGTTCAAAGTATGTACAATGAGGCTTATAAATTCAACTGATAAAAGTCACACCAAAAAAAGGAGAAAAATCATCCAATGTGATTGTAGGAGGAAGGAACTGAGAGTTTGAACATCACTGGGTCTATCACACAGTTTTAATTTGCAGGTAGAGTGAGATGTCATGAAAACTTCATCATAAAAGGTGACCAGCTCAGGAACTGAGTCATTTGATAATGCCAGTAAGGACTGAGCTGATATTCACTCATAAACTCTAGGGAATCTGCAGATGAAATGTCTGTGCTGTGCCTAGGAAATACTAAAAAGTCAGGTTTTCTGTGAGAGAATTGGACTTAGTAGGGATGATGATATTGGAAGTTAAGGCTGCAATTGCCAGACACACAGTCAGGACCTGAAAATTCAGCTACCAGACCTACCCCTGACCCTGCTGCAGCCCTCTCGTCCCCCTGCTGCTCTTCTGCTGTGCCACCTCGTGCTCGCCAGCTGACACTGCTGCATGGAACGGGACACCTGCACATCAACGAAGTCCTTCATGCTGGACTTTCTGAGGCCAGAGCAATGTGCACCTGTGCCCAGTGACACAGCTGTAAACATGACACGTGAACAGGGAATGCTGCACTGCCAAAATCCTTTCTTGTGAAGGATTCAAATTGTATTCTTGTGAAGGCTGAGATGCTCACAGATGTTTTCAGACTCTCAGTGATTACAGGCAGTTTTGAGCTAGCTGCAATTCCGATTGTTAGGTAAGACCTGCAGGGTGAACATTGCTCACTATTGCTACCAGAGGCATTGCACTGTCTGCTGTCCTTGTCCTCTGTCAAGCAGCATGTCCCAGGGCCCAGAGCAGGGAACACACATTAGGAGATTCCCTGTCCTTTACCAACTTTGATGCTGACGTGTAGTATTTTGAATAACCACGACCACCTCGTGTTTTTTACTTACCTCACTGTAAAATGGATGACATTTATTTCACCAGGGTGATAGAGCTTTGGCATGATTTTTCCCAGCAGATGGGTTTTAGAGATCTGCAAACAGCATTGCTTTAACAAACTGGCAGAAACACCTTTCTGATGACAGGGCACACACTTGGAGCTTAGCAGAATACATTCAACAGAAGGATGCACAGCAATCTAAACAGCTGAAGAAGGCCTTTGCATTTAGCAGATTTTCATATCATTTGTCCAGACATATTCTAAACCTCTTTGATTTTTTTCGGGAGCTGCCAACATTCAGGTTACATGGGGACATTAAGGTGCCAAACCCCTTGCTTTTGGCAAGCATCCTGAATGACTTGGGCATGGCGAAGAAAACTCTTCCTCTAAGCAAAAAATTGTAGAAATGGTACAACTTGGGAGTCAGCCTGGTAAACTCACTGCAGTCAATCCTATCATGGAAAGCCCGATCACAAAATACACCTATTATGTAAAAATGCTGCAGCTCGGACCCAGCAGCCTGAGGCTGCTCCAGCAGAGCCACACAGCGGGGCCGTGCCCAGCGCCTGGAGCCGGAGCTCAGCCGCGAGGGGTCAGTGCTCCACCAGCAGTGCTGCGCTTGGGCTCCGCAGGGAAAATCCGCTCAGCGCTGGGAGCGTACACGCTCCGCAGCTCCCGCCGGCGCTGCGCCGTCCGAGAGAGGGAAACTGGTTCATCGGTGTCTTCTAACCCGTGAAAAAACCAGCCTCCAGATCAAGGAAAACAAACCGTAGCAAGCTTATGAATATTACAAATTCCTGTGCTGGCCTGCCAAATACCGCTGCAGTATTTATGTTTGGGATTTTCAAAGGATTAAGGCCTCCTCCTTGCTTGGGAAGCGTACCTGGGTCAGCAGAGCAGGCAGGAATGCAGCTATTTCCAGTACTTCGAGCACAGGCACAAACTGCTGCTACTGCCTAGGGACACTGACAAGCTGATTGTGTACAGGAGACCCTAAACATCGGTTTCTGAGGAAGAATAAGCCCTTGAGCATTGAAGGAGTATAAAGATGTCTTATATTTCCAGTTACATGAAATGTAAAGTTAGTAAGGGGACAATAACTGTTTTTTTTTACTTAGGTAAGCCACCTCTAAGTACATTTTAAAATGTTTCTGGTTTCTGAGGTGACTCTTATCAGTTGAATTTCTAAGCCCTATTTTACATGTTTCAGAGCCTCCAGTGAGAATTGGGTAAGAGCAAGCTCTCACTGACACAGAGATGGCTTTGGTGATCAAGTCTCCCCTGTACATCAGGCAGGCTGCCCTCCACTGCCTGAACAGTCAGAGCTCTGGTGCCTGCTCCTGGCAATGGGCAGAGGTTGCAGCTGCCACAAGGGAATCAAGAGCGCAGCAAGAGCCACACTCTGAATCGCATCCACAAGAGCCTGTTAGTCCCAATGCATTAGAGAGGTCTGTCTCAGCTGATCTGATAATATTTTTTAGGAGTCTCTTAGGCGGGTTCTTAACAAGAACCATGCAGGGAGGAGTAGGCATATTCTTTCCCCTACTGCCTCATTCAACCTGGACTTCTGTACATTAGTGCCTTCTAACCCATGAAGAGAGTCATTTAGATAAGCTCAAGAGAAAAAGGACTCTGCCTGCAAGAGGACACAACACCAGAAACAGATTGATCTGTCCAGATGTATTTGCTCTCTTTTAGTGCCACTGCTGCCTGTGACAGCAGCAGAGACAGAGATGTCACAGGAAAGAACAGGACAGCAACAAAGAAAGGGACAGCTGAGAGGTCTGGGCTGGGTAGGAAGGGCAACGGGAAAGCTGCTGCTGGTAGGAGAATATTAAAGCAAAACAGAACTGATTGTAGCTTTCCACCTTTGGTTCTTTAAGTGAGGTTCCTCTGCAAAAAGACTGGAAAACCGTTGCACTGTATCACTGGAAAGAATAATGAAAAACTATAACTACATTTTTAGAAATAGTGAAAGCTTTGGGGATTGCTTTACTTATCTCATGAAAATTCAGAAGCCTAATGACAAAACTCCTGCTAAAAAAAACACTTGCAGGAAGATGCAGATGGCATATGGTGCACAGTTGACAAGTTACTAGTTTGTCTAAGCAACTGGAAATTCTTATGTCATAGCTAATCTGACCCTGGTTGCGTTCTGGTGGTAGCTAGTTTTTTTTCCTGGTTTTAGTTATTTTCCTTCATTTACTCACCAATATATTTTAAATAAAAACCTGAAATAAATATGCAAACATTTAAGATGTTTTCACTTATTTTGCAGGTGCAAAACTGAAGAATCCATTTGTAGATATGGGTGCACCCCCAACACAACATAGCATGACAGTTCCATGACGTTAGACCAAGACTAGAATCAACAAGGATTTCTCTCTGGAGATCTCATCAAAGTGTTGCAGCAGAAAATCATTCCAGTCTGTTGGAATGACAGGCAATATTAGGAGTTCTGGACAACCACACACCTCTGAAGTCATAGTTGCAGGTGGCTGGTAACTAATACTCGTTTTAAAAAAAAACCAAACCCAAGTTCAGTAGGATTTTGAAAAAATACATTCCATGATAAGGTTTAAGAAGAAAGTGATAGCATATTTCTGTCATATCATGCCCCACAACAATTGAAAATATCATTATATTTTTAAAACACAGGTACGTGCAGAATGAGCTTTCATTTGGGAAGCTGTTATGAAGAGGTAAAATTGTTTTCTGTTGTACTAAGTTTTCTTTAATTTTAGAGAAAAGCTTTATATATTTTATGGCAACCCAAGCCACAAGGTTCTAGACTGCAGATTACACTGGTATGGCAAGATTTAGGCCTAGGAAAAGGTATTTTTTTTAACAAACAAAAATATCAGGAAGCAGAATATAGTATACCCTATATAGTCCAAAGACTTGTCTTTATCATAGCAGAAATTGTGAGTAGAATAATGAGTTATATGTGAAAATCACAATCAAAAAGATAAATTATTTAATTTGATTTTGAAAGAGAAAAAACATGTTTTTAATATCCATGATAACAGCTGCACTTAACCTTTTACAAAGTCCTGCTTTCCTAATTGAAAAACTGTTCTGAAAGTACTAGATAAGATACAATGTTAACCCAGTTTTCAGTTTTATGTGGCATTCTTGGAGTTAGTTTAACAGAACAATAATTTTCATACCTCAGTTCAAATCTGGTCTTGGCTCCCATATTTTGAGAATAAATTGAAAAAACCTGACTATTCTTTGTAGAGGAAACCTGATTATTAAATGGCCCCTTGTGGCCATGGTGTGTTTGTAGAGATCTTTACAACCCCCTCATTAGTATCCTGCCTTGAACAGTATTTAGGGGCAGTATCTTTGCCCTGAGATTTGTTGTCAAGGGGAAAAGTGGAAGGAGGGCATGAGGCTGGGAACTGCAGCAATGGAAAGATACCTTAGATTAGATGCCTGAATTTTGATGTCAAAAGTTAATTTCTACCTTTGATCATTAATAATGTAAAGAATATATAACCACAGGATTTAAGAGATGTCTGCATTTTGCAGAATCTGGGTTTTAAAATGCATAATATAGCAGGACTATGAAGCTATAAAGTGAAATCACATCCCCTAGCTATAGAGCTTTCTCCGTTACCTGACACTTACAAAGACAAGAGCTTCTCTCTCCAACATCCCAAGACTGCCAGCACAAATCAACTTTGAGAATGTGGTCATTTTACCACAAATATCTCCTGAAAACATAGATTATAAGTGTCTAAGACCCTCTTTCATGGCACACAATGGTATTTTTGAAGACTGCTTTGAAGTTGCCATTTAATCTACAAAGGTCTGAAACATCAAGGAGTTTGTCATACCGGCATTTTTCCCTAAAATACTAAGTGACACATTAGAATTGAGCTAACCAAATAGTAATAAACCTAGGGCTTAATATTCAGCAGCAGACAGTCTGTACAAAAGCTAGTTATTCCTCATACAAGTGATCCTTTCCTTTTGTAATTACCACAGTAGCCTCCTCCACTGCCTTCAGCTCACCAACATCTCTTATAATGAAGAGCCCAGAACCTCGAGGAAGCAGAGGCAGAATTTCTCATCCTTGTAGCACACTGCACATCTCTTCCCTGGATTTCAGGCTGAGTAACTGACTTCATGGAGGAAAACAAAGGCGATGAAAAGAAAAAGTCATCTTGTTCCCACATAGCAAAGGATACAGTATGTCAAAGGAGACTGTTATATCTCCCACCCCACAGGCACAGAGCGACAAATGATTTGTCTAATGATTTGCCCTTATTTACCTGCCAAACTGGTGTCTTCCTCCTGCTGCTGCTGCTCTTCTCCCTCTAAGCCCAGCTCATCTGTAACAGTTAACCAGTCACTGCTGCTGTCTGCAAACCAGAGGGAACAAATGCAGACAAGAAAGATGGACTTTTACTGCTCTTACATAGGTCCAGCACTGACATAAATAGCCTGTCCAGGTCCCTCTGGATGGCGTCCCTTCCCTCCAGCATGCTGACTGGTCCACATGTGTTGGTGTCACTGGCAAACTTGCTGAGGTGCACTTGGTCCCACTGTCCACGCTAAAGAAGGCCGGTCCCAAAGGCAACCCTGAAGGGATGTCACTTGTCACTCTCCAATTGTACGTTGAGCTGTTGACCACAACACTTTGAGCGTGACCATCCAGCTACTTCCTTACCCACAGAGTGGTCCTTCCACTTTCCAGTTAAGAGCCAAGGATGCCATGTGGGACAGTGCCAAATGCTTTGGTACAGGTCCATGTAGATGTCAGCTGCTCTCCCCTTGTCCACCAATGCTGTAACACCATGAAATTTGTCAGGCATGATTTGCCCTCAGTGAAGCCATACTGGCTGTCCCAATCACTTCCAATGTTTTCCACGTGCCTTAGCACAGTTTCCACAATGATCTGTGCCATGACCTTGCTGGGCACAGAGGTGTGACTGACTGGTCTGTAGTTCTCCAGGTCTTCCTTTTTTCCTTTTTTGAGGATGGGGGTTATGTTTCCCCTTGTACAGTCATTGGGAACTTCACTGGACTGCTGTGACTTCTCAGCCACTTCATCCACTACTTCCCTCAGGATCTGCAAATGAATCTCATCAGAGTCCATGGACCTTTGCACCTTGGGGTTGCTTAGATGTACTTGACCCTGATCTTCTCCTACAGTGCACAGCTCTTCATTTTCCCAGTCCCTGCCTTTGCGTTCTGTGACACAGCCAGTGTGGCTGGAGCACTTGTCAGTGAAAACTAAAGGAAAAAAAGTCTTTGAGTAACTCAGCCTTCTCTGTACCCTGAGTAACCAGGTTTAATGTTTCCTTCCAGACTGGGCTCATAATTTTTCTAATTTTTATCATTGACATACCTATGGAAGCTATTCGTAGTGCCCTTGATGTCCCTGACCAGATTTAATTCTATCAGGGCTTTAGCTTTCCTCACCTAATCCCTGTCTGCTTGGACAATGCTGGTGAGGACAATTTCTGTGTATTCCTAGCAGACTACCTGTTCTTGCTTCCATCCTCATTGACTTTTTTTTTTTGTGTTTGTTCAGGAGCTTCTTGTTCATCTGTGCAGGCTTCCTGGCTTTTTTACCTCATTTCCTCTTTTTGGGGATGCATTTCTCCTGAGCTTGGAGGAGATGATCCTTGAGTATCTACCAGCTTTCTTGGACCCCTCTTCCCTCCAGGGCTTTACCTTATGGTATTCTACCAAGCAGATCCCTTAAGAAGACAAAATCTGCTCTCCTGAAGTCCAGGGTAGTGATCTTGCTGTGCAGCCTCCTCACACTTGCACTCTGACAGTCAAAGATCATGGGTTCAATCCATGCTGCCAAAAAAATAACTGTGGATCTGCATTACACACCATAGAAAAAATGCTTGTGGGTAGTTTGTTCTAGTTCTCCCTGTGGAGTTGCATGGCTGCTGATGCAATGTTGGGGAAAGCTCAAAAATCTTAGGGGCTTAATCAATCTCCATTTAAAGAACCAACAGAAAATTTCCCTACTTGAGCTCATATTAAATAAGGTGTTTACTAAGATTGGCTGTAAAGTTAAAATGAGTTCAAAGGAGAATCTTTAAATTAAACTTGTTCTATTACCCAAGCAACATCTCTTTAACAAATGAAGACATGCTGGTGAAATTAATGAGAATGTCAAATATTCACTGCATGTAAGTATTCAATTTCTTGTGCAGTATGTAGCTGTGAGAACAGCTTTCTTCAGCCTGCATTCAGCCTAATGTACTGTCATTCCTCCTTAGTGTTAGATGGATTTTTTTAACTTTTCAATGGATGTAACAAAAAATTAAGATAAAATATGAAGACTTTTTCAGATTTTTGTGGGTACAAAACTTCAGAGCAGCTTGTATGAAACTGTTCACTTACTTCTTGTCCTGTTTTTGCAAGAATGGAAGCAGTGACCAATTGTGTCCAGACAAAGATCAGAACAATAATTAAAAGAACAATACCTTTGTGCTGAAGACAACCTCCAAAAAGGACAAAAGGGTTTCCTCTCTCCCCTCATCTTATGGTTCTTTGAAATGTAAAAAAATTGTTCCGGAAAAATTATTTTAAAAAACATATTCTTCTCAAGACATCAGTTCTTGACATTCCTTCTTTTAATGCAGAGTTCAGTGGAATTTCAGAGGTATTTTTGGAACTCCCAGCACAAAGATCTGGTACATGAGTAGCCTTAATAAACCCGCATTTACTGCTATTAGTGAAGAGAGCGCTCGCCCCTTTAAATACCACAGTGCAAATAATCTAATACTGATAAAAATGTCTGAATAAAATGTAGGAAGAAATATCAGGCCCACAGGAATTGTCAGGTAAGTGTTCCTTCCAAAAGCAAATTATTAAAATGGCAGTCAGGTATCCCAGTCAGATTTAAGGGAAGGGAACTTAGGTACAAGTCCCAGAGCAATACTTTGCTTCACTGACAATATTTCATTGTTCTAAGTAAGTAGGAGCATTTGGTGGCAGGATACTGGAAATGCTTACACTTTACAAAAAAAGCACAGGACATACAATAAAGTTCAGGTAAAATGAGGGAATATTTAAGAGAGAACAATGTTACATATTCTGACTTCTACTTAATGAAAAGAATAAAACTCCTGGATCAACAATGTATATGCATGGTACATATATAAATATATATATATAAAATAACAAGTGTGTATACACACACTTAAAAAAAGGATTTGTGCAAACTTAAGTTCAAGAATAGGGACGAAATCTGAAGCAGGTATCTTTTAAAAATTTGAGTAGCAGATTAATAAAAATTTCAGTACAAACATGGTTTATTATGTAACTAAGATACATACATTTATATGCTGTTTAACGTATTTTGTTAACTATTTTTCATATATGTCATATCTAATGTACATATGCTTTATGTATTATATTTTAGTTACCATATTCTACATTACATATTAAAGTCACTTGGATTCAATGTTGTTTGGTCTCTAGTCAATATCACATTATTGTTTTATACGACAGTATAAAACAACATTTATATAATTGAGTTACTATTTTCCAGCTCTGCAGATTCTTTATTCAGAAAAAAAAAAAAACCCTCCTACCACTTATGAATAATTTATTTTCTTTAAATCCCCAGCCCATATCAAAGGCTTATAGAGGCAAAATTCACTTCTTCTCTAATTCTTCTCCTCTGTGTAAAACAACCTGCCTTATCAGTCAATCAGCACTGGGAGAATCAGAATATCAAGATCAAAATACTGTAATCTTATTCATGATAGTCTTATATTGAATATTTAAATTGATTCAGTCATAAGCATCTGTCACTCAATTACAAGGACTTTTAAAGTCCTTTTAACAATTTGCTTAATGTTAGCATAACTGTAACCCTGCATTAATGCTCCTAAGTAGAAAATTGCAGAAAGGGAAGGAGGGAGCCCAGTTTTTCCATGATAGAACACCAATATAATGAAAGCTGGCACAATCTGAAATGCAACTGTAATCATACAAATGCAAGAAAGTACTAAGCCACATAGTTCTATTGGCAGTCCCTTAGAAGGTGCATCTTGAGCAATGGGGAAGGTAATGACAGACACGATAATGAGAATGAAAGGAACACAACTCAGCTGATAACGTGTTAAGAAGGAGCACCTTATTTAACACACATGGAACAAAGAAAGGCATGTTGCTGTAATTGCAGAAATTAGCAAAAACATCATGAAACACACCGGGTGGTGTGCTAGGGATGTGCCAGATAACAACCCAACAATCTTCAGCACCCTGACGCTGCAGAACCCTGCTCAGCTCTCCGACACGTGTGACTCCTTCCCACGGAGAACAGCCGATCACACAAACAGGTTCAACCTCTGCCACACAATTCTTACAAACAAACAGCCCCAACTGTTTCCAGCTAAGCAGCTTGTGCCTCAGGTTCCAGCTTCTATCACGGCACCCAGTAACCATGAAGTACACACCTGAACCTGTGTGGTTTGAACACAGTAACTCGAGAGGCTCTGCCAAGCTGTAGAGGGCAAGGCTCACGCCTGACCTTTCACCTTCCCTGTGGGGATGCTCCTCCAAGGCAACCCCAGATCCTGGGGCTGCCAACATGTGCCTTGAACCAAACCAGGTCTGTTCCACCATGGGCATTTTCCCCTTTCTCACCTGTCCATGCCCCTTGCCCCTCACAGTACTGTGCCCCCTATCCCTCACCATACCTGTGCTCTCCCGCCCCTCATGGCACCTTGTGCCTGTCCTCACCGCACCTGTGGCCCCATTTCTCACAGCACTTGTGCTCTCCCACCCCTCACCTGTGCCTGCCCTCCCCTCATGGCACTCCCCGGTGGGACGCTGCTCACACCCGCCTCACCCCATGAAGCCCCCAAATCCCGAGACGCGTGGCAGGCTAAGCAGGAGGGATTGGTGTTCCCGGAGGAAGGGGCTGGGAAGGAGCCTGAGGGTGCCGGCGTTCAGCTCCCTCGAGAGCAGCAGGGGCCGCAGCTGCAGCCGCGTGGTGCCGTTTCCCACCTCCCTCAGCGCCGTGGGGAGGCAGCTCCCTGCAGCACTGGGGGAGAGGACACGGCTCTTCCACTGCTGGAGGATAGGAAGGATCTGGGCAGGCTGGATCGATGGCCAAGGTCAACAGCACGAGGTACAAGATGGCCAAGTGCCACACATTCCCACAACAGCCCCCTGCAGCACTACGGGCTGGGGGAGAGTGGCTGGAAAGTGGCCCAGAGGAAACTGGGCCCCTAGTGGGGGCGCTGGTCAATAGTGGCTGAACATGAGGCCAGGCATGCACAGGTCACCAAGAAGGCCAAAGGCACCTGCCCTGTGTCAGCAAGGGTGTGGCCAGCAGGACCAGGGCAGTGATGAGAGTGCTTGACACCTTGAGTGCTGTGTCCCATTCTGGGCCCTTGAATTCAGGAAGGACATTGAGATGTTGGAGTAGGTCCAGAGAGGGGAAGGGGCTGGAGCTCAAGTACTGTGAGGAGCAGCTGAGGGAGCTGGGGGTGTTTAGCCTGGAGAAAAGGAGGCTCGGGGGGACCTTATGGCTCTGCACAACTCCTGACAGGAGGTTGTGTCCAGGTGGGGGCTGGCCCTGCTCTCAGGGAACAAAGGGCAGGATGAGAGGACGTCACCTTAAGCTCTGCTGGAGGTTCAGGTTGAACATTAGAAAGAAATTCTTCACAGAAGGGGTGATTAGACATTGCAATGGCCTTCCCAGAGAGGTTGTGGAGTCACTGCTCCTGAAGGTGTTTAAGGAAAGACTGGATGTGGCACTTGGTGCCATGGTTGAGTTGACAAGGTGGGGTTAGGCCATAGGTTGGACTCAATGATTTCAGAGGTCTTTCCTAACTTAATGCTATGATTCCCAAGACATCATCAGGGAGTGAGTTCACCCCACAGCCTCTCTGGAAGGCTGCACAGGAACCCCTCAGCGGGGCAGGGGGTGGATTGCTCTGGAATGCCCCGTGAGAGCACAGTGCTGGGCTGGGGTAAGGCTCTCGGGTGCCACCAGCATCTGTGAGAGCATGTGTTTTTCGGAGATCCTGGGGATCTGCCAGCAAACTTCAAGGCCCTGCTCTGGCTGGAGCATGAGGGCTGTGTGAGGTAGCTATGTGGGGTGGGAGAGGCTGAGAGACCTGAGGTAAAGGGCATGAGGCCCTCGGGCAGAGGCCCAGCAGTGTGTGTGAAAATGTGCTCATTTTCCCCCTCCCTCCTGGCACATATCGCAATGATTTCAAAGCTATCTCAGACAGTGAAAAAAACATGTATTTACTGCCACTCCTCCACACCAAATCCCAGGGCACTTATGATAAGTTCGGAGTAAGGATGAATGCTTGAGCAGGTGGCCAGAGGTCTTCCAAAGAAGAGTAATGTTGGCCCGGGGTGTTTACATCCTGCTATGAGCTAGAATAGTCTCTTTCATGCCAAACCACAAGCTGCTGGTTGAAACCTAAGCTGAACTTCCCTGATGATCAGAGGAACCTGGCTAACTTTCAGCACAGCCAGTTTTCATTTTCACACCTCTCCAAACTTGCTGGGACAAGAACCAAATGTCTAAGCACAGAGTGAACTCCTATTCCTGGGACATTGCTGACCCAATCTCAAGCAGCATGTGTCAGAATATGCTAAAAAAGGGTTGTTTTCTCTCAAAAGTTTTCCCAGTTTGACTTTTTGAGGCTTATGTAGTTTCTGCTGTTTGCATAAACCACAGATTTAGTCATCTGCATTTAGATAAACCATGGTTTAAACTCATAGAGGCTTTCATCTGAGAAAGCCTCACATCTTTCATGGCACCCAGTTTCTTCCCTTAATTGAAAGGCAAATGTTGCTTCAATGCAAACAAAGGCTGCACATTCCCCAGAACACTGTGTGGAGATCTGCTCATCCTGGCTTTTCACCCCCTGATATTGCTGATGTCTCTGCATGCATGCTGGCTACCAGATTAATTCCAGTGGATTTTTTGAATCCTCAGTGAATTTTGCACAGCTTGAGTTAAGTCTGGAGCTTTACTGCTCTGGGCACGCATGCCAGTTAACTAGCACCATCTCAGGTACTTTTATATGTCACACCTTCAGTTCCATGCAGACAGATGTCTGCTCTTTATACCTCAGTGGAGGTTTTATTGGATGGCCATCCAGAAATGACTAACTCATGCAAGAAATAGATCTAAATACTCCTGTGCATTTGTGAATAAGTACAAAGTGCTACAAAGCACTACACAGAGTAGTGTGCTGGGAAATACTCCAGCCAGATGGAAACAGTCCATCAAATACCACAAGAAGCCCAGTTAGTTACAGTGCATCTCTTCCTTGTGCAGATTAGGGAGGCTTTTCTGCCTTCTTAGATGCTGAATAAATGTAAGCTCTGCTGCAGGACTGCCAGCAGGTTCAAAATAATCACAAATATCGTGTGTCCTCAACTTTTTTGGGGGGATTTCTCAGACAGTTGAAGAGTTCTGCTTAGGGTTCCCCTGTAGCTCCTTTTAGGATTTCTGGTAGCCAAAATGCATTTTTTACTCAAAACTCTAGTGCCTTTAGGCCTACAAATAGCAACAAATCAAAATTTTTTAGCAAAAGGCAGCAGGAAAGACAACAGCTTCCCAGTTGGTTAGCTGGATCCTGTTTCCTTATGGCATGTAAAGCTTGGGTAATGAAAGGGGAGAGGGAGTTCAGGCAAGACTGGAGGATGAGAGGTCCTGGAATTTCAAGAGAGTCATGAGGCAGCTGCAGAAATACTGGAAAGTGTATGGAGGACCAGTGCCACTCATGATAAAACTCTCTAAACAAGAGAGATACTGTCTTAATGCTTCCCTCTGCGTAACCAAGCAACTTTTGAGGAGCCAGGGCTCTTGTTTTAAACAGATTTCTCACCATCACAGTTGTGGTAGAAATATGGAATGTTCTGAAATACAGATTCAAGAAACTCCTTTCTGGTGTTGGGAGGGGAACCATTACCCTCCCAGCTTGTGGTCACTGGGCACCTGAGGGTGGTCACTGAGCAGGAAAGGACAATGCTCTGGTGCTTAATAAAGAAGTGAAGTCCTCATCAGGAATGGACAGGGTTACATTCTCTTTCATGTCCTAAGCTGTCTCCTCCCGGAAGGATTGATTTCAGTCTCTTCCCTGTATCTAAACCATAATAATGAAAAAAATTTCTTCCAGTTAAAAAAAAAAAATGCAAACAAGTAGAAAAATCTCCATTGTGCTAATGACAGAATAGCTTGCCGTGAGAGGTGGAATGATTTACAGTTATTTTTTGCAAATGTTCTAGACACCATTTATATTAGTGCCAGCTCTAAAGTATTTGCTACTGTTGTTGCTAGAGCTAGATCTGATAAAAGGAAAAATCAGTCATGATAGGACTGAAATGGGCTATACCCTGTTTGAAGGTTTTATTTATATAGATTCTGGACAGTTTATAGGGGTTTGAAATGCTGTTTATTGCCATTTCAGTGGGCTGTTGAACTGAGCATTTGTCTTGGTTTTGAAAGAAGACAAAGAGAGGCTAAAGAGAGGCAGGGCTTCTCTTGGGATGGATAATTCAAATTCTCTTCTCTCAAATTATTATAACTTAGAAAAAAAAATTAAAACGGCTCTCAGGCAGAGATATGGGGATAGGAATAACAGTTCTTTACTAATAGGTATAACAAGGCAAACAAACAACGACAACTACAGCAATTAATAGCGAAAACAGAACCAGGGACCTTGGCGGAGCTTGGTCTTACAAAACTCAGGGCAGTCTGGTCTCTGGGGACTCTAAAAAAAAAGGTACTAAGCTGGAACGGTGGGGGATCCCGGGCTGGTGGATCGGATGAAGTTCGGAGCTCCGTCGGTGGTCACTGGAGGGCAGGGGTGTTTGGCAGGGCGGCCAGTGCGGGCCCACGGTGCAGAGCAGCTCTAAAACAGCGCCGAGGCAGTGGGACAGGGCTGAGACAGCTCCAGCAGGGCAGCAAAGGAGAAATCAGGATCTTTCTGGGCACACGAGCAGATGATAGTAGCTCTCTTCAGGATCAAATCTTGGTGGTGCTAGTGAGAAACCCACGCAGCAACGGCAGCCCCCTCTTCTCCAGATGCAGACTACACTAAAAGTGAAGCTGCTCTCCAGCACTGTCTTTCTCCCCCCCTCGAGAGAAACTCGCAGAGACAAAGGGTGTAGCTAAATGCCAGGGTCTATCTTTTTTTGTTTCAGCTGAGCACTGATAAGTACTAGCAATTAGCTGCCAGACTCTTGGGAAAAAATTCTATAGGTGAAAAAGAAAAGAAACTTAACCCTTAACAGCATTATAGAGCCTGTGACTGTCACTCACCTAAAACTTGCTTATATCAGCTACATACCTATGGTAAGTAGTGTAAATATATATAGATTATGTGATATAAACTCAAATGGTAATCTGTATGCAATTAGGTAATTACTATAAATCATTCTGAACTGGAGCCTTTCCATGATACACAACCCTGAGATATCTGTTCCAGCTATACAAACCTGCTGGGGGAACAGCAGGGCTGAGCAGTCAGCTAGATAAAGTCTAGGTTAACTGCATTCCCAGGCCTCTTAGATTTAATTAGGTAAAATTGTTGGAGCCTGTGGAGATGGAAGTGCAGTGTCAGTGCTGTGTTCTCTTCCCCACTTCAAAAATATACCATTGTAGAATCTGGCAGGCAAAGCATAGAGTTTAAACAATTCACTCATTGTGGGATAACTTCTTAAGCCAGATGATCAGGTACACTGACATCTCAGTACTGTTACCCTTTTGTTCTTCGTAACTGAAACAGCTTCTCAACTGCTTTATGTCATGTTCCCTTGTGTCTAAAAAATCTGTTACCTCATGTTTCAATTCATTAGCTTTTAGCAGCTTGCCCTTCAAAAATCCCATTCTTTTGAAATTTCTTGATTTCCTCTCTACAGCCTCCAGTTATTAATATGGAATTGTGACCATTTCAATGTCAAACATGTTTGATCTCTTAAATACCTCAGACTGTAGCTACTGAATACTACAGTAATACTGAAGGTTATGAACAGGCCAGGGATAAGTCAGGATGGCTACAAAAACACTGGCTTCAAGAATTTAGAAGTTACTTTCTGAGCTCCCTTTGCAGAAAGTCTTACAACACACTTAGAAACACATGGGACAACGAGGTAGAGGTGAGGATAATAGAAATAAAACCTGTGGGGTGCTTTGGGGTTTTGTTAGGCGTTTTTGTTTGAATGATTGAGCGTTTTTGTTTTGGTTTGTTTGTTCAGGTTTTTGTTGTGGGCTTTTTTTGGGTGGGGAGGTTTGTTTGTTTTTGAGGAGGCAGAGTTGGTTGTTTTAAAATCTTGAGGTGGGGACGTATAGTCCTACCTAGAGCTCTTGTAAGCAGCTGTTCTTCAGGCTGAGCAGAACTGAATAGGGAACAGTGTATTGGCTGCCAAGAGCTTACATGTAATCCTCTGGAGTGTAATATGCTTCTGCTATGAATCTTTTTTAATTCAAAATAGCAAAACAAAAAAGCTGGACCAATTCTATACTACACTTTGTACTAATGAAGCTGGGGGAGCTGCTCAGTAATCATATCTGGCAAGAAAAGCTATTTCCAGATGTGAATCAAGTCCAACACAAAACAAAAATTTGACTTGTGACTACAGGCTGTGAAGGGAAAATTACTTATCCCAGTGTGGTGCTAAAATTAATTCTTCATAATTGCTAAAAATTTTCAAGTTATAAGAAAAAGTTACTATTTGGAATACTTGTTTTATCTTAAGATTTTGAAGCCATTTGAGATACTGAACATTCTGAAAATAAGTAAACCCAGTATCTGGACACTGCTTGCAGATTGCTTTTTAACTCCTCTTAAGGATTCCAGATCATGGACCCTTAAGACTTGGTCCATGTCTATGTGATTTATTGTCCTGAAACTGCTGAGATCTGCTGTCATGGCTTCTGCTTGAGACAGAAATGCTGTGAATGAACGTGAATGCTGATTATCTGAAGGATGTACTAAGTGGATCTTATTTTAGCTATCATTTCATTTACACTCCCAGGGTTGGAAAATAACTTGGGCAGACTTGTCTTTATTGGCTCATATCTCTATTCACATCATAAATGCCAAGGATTGGAGAAGAAATAGTAGGGTTGAAAATAACTCATGCAGAGACTTCTTAGTGGTCAGAATCAAAGAATTGGGAGGCAATGGAAAGATGAAAATAATATGACTGTGTCAGTGTGTGGCAATGTTCCTGTCCTTCTGGGAACAGACTAAGAGAAAATACCTTAGTAATAGATGCAGTTTTCATCGGCCTCCATCCCTGTAATTTTCTCAGCTGACACTGTTCTACAAGTTTATAAGATGCCTCAGTCATCTGCTTCTTGACATTTCTTTGGTTTGACTTCTCCTTTCCTATCATTTTCTTTGTGAAGTGTTTTTAACTGTGTTTAGAATTGGCAGTAACAGGGAGCAGGCTTTTGGCATGGCCACAGTTGCTTCCAAACAATGGTAGTAATCTCATCACCCCTAGGGACAGGAGAGCAGGCAAGAAGTGGAACTTTCCTCCCCATGAGCTGCACTGCTTTCATGCTTAGAGGTGAGCCGTGCTGGCTTGTCCCTGTGCAGGGGAGGCTGCCACACCCTGCCTGCTAACATTTGGGTCCATGAGTGGTACCCTAATCCCCTGCAGGTGGGAAAATGTAGAGATTGCTGCTGAGGATTACTCAGAAATTGTGTTATGTCAGAGTGAGCACTGTGTGGGAATTGCAGGCTCATGTTGTTGACAGCAGAGGGATGTGGCCAGGAGGAGTGAGCACTGAGATGCTGTACAACTACTTTGCAGTTGCTAGAGCCAGCTTGCCTTCAACACCTGTACTCAGGATTGCCTGCAGGAAGAGAAATGATGTTCCCCTTTATTCTAGCAAACTATCTCAGGAAGGTTTGCCTGTCCAATTCTTTGTATTTTCTCCTTCTCAAATTTTGTGAACATGAAAAGAGAGGGAAATAGTGGCAGCTGTACCCATCAGATGAAACAGGTGAGATAGACATGAATATATCAGACAAAAGAAATGTGTATGATTTCTGCATTTCATTTGTCGTTTCTTGTGGACAGGCTGTGTATGGGTGTGTAGCAATTTTGTTTCTACCTTTTGTTTTCTGAAACACCAATTCTAATAGTAAAATGTATGACTCAGGAATCCCTGTTAAAGTCACTGAGATTAGGTCAAGGTGATGTTTAATATGATTAAAGATTGTGAAATTGGATGGTAAGGATTTACTGAATAACTGCCATGAGCTGCTTGAAGGTGGTCCAAGATGATGGAATCTTTGGGTGTTAGATCCTCTATATGTTAAAAAGGGCAATGTTCCAAGATATTGGAGCTCTTGATTAATACTTCAGCAAACCATACTGATGTCTTCCTTTACTCCTCTCTGTGGTGGGGGAAAAAATTCGTAGAAGTGTATGTTTCTGCATGAAGTTACCAGTCAAGTTAATCCTATTCATTAAAATGCCTTTTAGTTGTTGGTGCTGTTGAATTTTGGTAATCAAAACAATTAAACCTAAATATTTAGGTCTTTTCTAACTGTCACTAGAGTAGGCTAAAGGTCTTTGAAATTTTTCTTGATGTACAAGTTTGAGCTGTTACAAGGAAGAGATGAGCTGCTTAATGTTTAACTAAAAATTACTCGTTAATCTCTTGCATATTTCCTTCATGTTTTGGCCTATGGAAGGCCTGCTCATTATTTCAGAATGTCTTGGCTCCAGTCCATCTGCAAGACCTCATTTTTCTTTTGAAATTTGTAGTCTTCACAAGCTTGGCATCTGTGATATCACAAACAATGAATTACTGTGGCTGGAAGTCTCTGGAATTAAAAACCCTCCTCCGTAAGAACATACATTTTTTACAGAATTGGGATTTGTTCTGAGGAAACACAGTTGACAAAAAAAACGTTTGCAAAGATAACAGATTCTTCACCTTTCTTTTCCCCTCTCCAAATGAACTGAACTCCTGATGCTGAGGACTTGCTCTTTAAATAAATGGGATCTTTCTCTCCTCTCTTGGCAACAGCAGGAGTATTCTTGTGCTGTATGACAAGGCTAGCTGGTGCTATATTTGTCTTGTAGCTGTACACACATTTGCAAGAGGTTGTTTAATAAGAGAAAGGCAAAAAGCCAATACAGTTTAAAGAAAGTTTATTCTACCACAGCCTGAACTTTCTGGGTTGGCTTGAAGACAAAGCTACATACTTGTGGAGGATCAGGGAATATCATTACTGATATGAAATTAAAACTTTCCTGAGTTGTCTCTGGAAAGATCAGGGAGATTTGTGGAGAAGGAGGGGGGCCTGGGTGTGTGACACGACAGACGTTTTTAAAATGGAGTTCAATAGATGTTTGGGTGCATCAGCAGAAGAGGAGAAAGGAAGACAAGAGGCTAAGGAAGAAGATATTAATAATGCTGGCAGTAGTGCTGTCCATGAAGAGCTGGATTTGGGACAGATGTACCTTACCTGTTTGCCTGAACACTATATGAAAGTGAAGTTCACTCAGACAGGGTACCTGACATGCTGGCTGTTGTTGAAACTCTGCAAGGTAAGAAATTTTAGTACAAGTCTGCGATAATTTTAGTTAACTTCCTATGTGCTTAAAATACAAATTGATTAAAATCTCTGCTGAAGCATTTGAGAATTCATTACTATGTACCATGCGGTTTCCTTCATGCTTTATTAGTAGCAGGTAATTAGTAGCAGTTGCATTTGTAAATGTTGACATTGTACCCAGAAACAGCTGATTCAACAAGGGAAAACTTGTAGGGGCTACTCATGAGGTACTACACAAAGCAATGCATTAACAATTGCTAGCCAGTTTCTCTCTCTACACTGTTACATAATTGCAAGGGTTTAAAGATGATTTTAGATTAATTTCTAGGTGCAATTTCTTGTCATGTTCTTTGCTGATTTACATTAATCTCTTGTCTTGGATGAGCACTGGAATGTATTTTAACTCTGAAAATGTGAACCTTACAAATGTAAAGAACTGGATGGGGATTTGGAAAATTTCTATCAAATATAATGGAGTTTTTTAGGTTGTGGTGGGATTTATTTTAAATTTGATCTGGCCACATCTAATAAAAACAGATGTGCCAGATGTATTTTTGTCTAATGTATTACTGGATAGGGAAGCAAGAAGGCAATGGACCAGGTATATGCATTCATTCCTTGCAGAAAGCTACTGTAATGTTCAGATCCAAACAAAGAAACATTGAATTCTACAAATGTGGTACGATTTAAAGTTTTGGGTTTAATCAGAAAAGCACTGAGATACTTGAGCTTCAAACACTGCTGGTTGTAACAAGGCTGTATCAGTAAATTTAGAATGTGTAATAGGTCTTTGTTTCTCTGTTTCTGCATTCAAATCTTAGGTAGGCATTTACTTAATGGGCAGATCAGCATGCAGATCAAAACAAATGTCAGTGTTGGCTGTTATTTCTTCAGAAATGTGTGACAGAGGAGATCCAGGATCATGATGATGGGGTGGAGACTACAGGAGTGGGACCAGCTGGTGCCTCAGCAGCAGCAAGCCCTCTTTATGTGTGCATGGCAGCTTTGGGGCAGTAGCTGCATCAGGTTTTTTGACAGCATAGCTATGCAAAAATATAACATCAAAATGTAAACTGAACACTACTAACAGTGTTTTGTGTTGGATTGCTAGAGAGCTTTGTTTCCAAACATATTCCATATTTGTAGTGTCTTTGCTCTTGTCTGTATGCAGCATTTATCCTGTGGTGCCAATTGCTTCCATTAGGGGGCAGATAGAGACCCTTTCATAGGACTTTTTCTGGTAGTTTTTTTGCAGGGATCTTTTGTGAGGCTGAAGAGGGGTAGGAATCCACACAGCTATGGGGGTGGAGTAAACAGCCCAATGGCAGATGCCAGAGCCAACCTGTGAGGCAGTCCTGGTCAACACACACTTCCTGATGGTTTTGAGGAGTGCTGATCCAGGGTGGGGAAAGTTGCGCCTTGTCTGGTTGCTAATTGGTTTGATTGGTTCTCTTGTGGTTTGAACTATTTGCAACCATTGAGTTTGTAGGTTTCAAGAGACATACTTGTTTTACAGAAAGAGGCAGAACCTCATTTGTGGCTACAAATCTAGTAGTTGGTCTGGGTGTGTGCAACAACTTCAGTCCCTGGGACTCACTGCCTCTGCATAGACTTTTTTGTAGATTAATTGTGGTGTGCACAAAATGTTGAGTGGTCTGCACACAATGGTTTTGCACAATGTGCATGAGTTAACCTGTAGGATAAATGGTTTTTCCATTTCTTACATGACAGGAGAAATTTTTAAAGTACATAAGCTAGAAGAGATGTTTCTGTCTGTGATTTTATGTGCTTGCATATGGCCTTACACTTGCACAGGGTATTTAAGTTTTTCGAGTTGGGAAGGAACAATTCATATTACTATAAAGTAGAGTGAGGAGAGGTAATGTAGCTTCTGTTAAAATCACTAATTTCTTCAGAAAGCTTTCTGAGAACCTTACAATGCCCCGGCTATGCTAAGAGGATAACCAAACGTCTAATTTATTAGTGCTTCTTTCTTGCTGAGCTTTCTTAAAGACTGTTCAGATTTGAGACCTCACTTTCTTATTTCCTGACACTCTTCCATGACTTAAATCTCTTCCAAGTCCTAATCCATTCAAAAAGTGCTAATTTTTTGCTCCTTCCCCCTCACAAGAACAAAAGCAGCACAGTGTTGCTTTTTCTCAGGTTCTGCAACTTGGCAGAACTCAGCAATCCTGCTGTAGTGGGAGGGAATGGAAGGCCAGCAGCACTGGAATGGTGCTGCTGTGTTACAGAGGCACCTTTTGTAACAACTTGTGTACATCCCCTATACATCCAAATGTTTCCAGTTCTTGGCTACAGACCGCCCCAGGTGCTCATGGCTTGGAAAATATCAGTGACTCCCTATAACTCCTTATCAATGCTCCCCTAGAAAGATTTATGTGTCCTTTGTGTCAGGGGAGCTCACCCTTCTGTAAATTAACACAGACAGAATGAGGAGAGACTGTGTTTAGCAGGTTAGAAACCAATCCAAGTGTGCTGTCATGCAGTTTGACATGAAGTTCAGTTACAAAATAATCAAGTTCCACCAATGTGTCACGGGAACACATGCAATAAGCCTGTCAGAGTTCAAGCAGCGTCTTTGACACCTAGGAAATTTCCCACTCGTGTTTCCCTGAGGGAGGCTTCCATTTTCAAGGGTCACCATGACTTGTGGGGAGGAGGGAAGAGACTTCAAATCTTTCTTTAATTCAGATTTAACACAAACTTTGTTTAATTGATTCTCTGTTTCAATAGTTCACAGTACTTCAGTAATATTCTGTACCCCTGAATATCAAACCCAGCTGGTGATTTCCCTGCTATTTACTATACCTCAAGCATTTTCTGGCAGCTTGCCTGGTATTTTTTAGCAGTCTAAAATCTATACAAAAGGAAAAATAATGGTGAGACAGATCTGTAATTCCATTTCTTGTCTTGTCTCTGTATTTTTGAGTACTGGGTTCTACAGAGCTCCCAACTGCTCTTGCTATGAACTTCTACATGCCATGTAAACCTATGAGAATGGATGCCAAGTGAAAGATTAAACCACTGTCCTGTGGTTTAGGACACAGGGATTTAATTCTAAGCTATTCAATAGATGTATCACTCTGTGTTCGTAATCTTTGTGTCCTTGGCTCAGCTCTTTGCCTGTAAAGGGGGTAGGAAATTCGTTTGATTTTATTTCTTAATTTATTTTGATTTTTTTTCTGCTGATTAAAAACGTTGTAAGGCTGGACTATCTTCCTGTAATCATGGACAATGGTAAAGTCAGCCTGTGCAACAGTTTGGGGTGAATCCCTTCCAAGGGGAAAGAGGAAATCGGGTTTTCCTATAACATGAATGAATTTTCTAGCCATTAGCCTGTAATCACAAGGAAGTGTGGGGGCACTACCTGCCTCCTTTTGCCACTCCTTTGGGGGAAAAAAAGGGTGCAGGGAGGCATTTTTTAGCCCTTTCTTAGTTGCTGACTTCTGAAAGATCTTCAGTGAAAGAAAGTGTGGCCACTTCTGGAGGTGACACTTGTGTTTACCATACCAACAGATTGGAAGCTCTAGGACATAGGTGGTTTCTTCAGGAGAGGGTTTTCTTGGATTCCAAGGGACAGCCCCTAAGAAAATGGTCCAGTGAAGGGGGAGAACACTATCAGACTTGTAATTTTATAGTGGTTGGATGCAATTGTTGCCTGCCAAACATGCCGCTACTCTGGTTTTAACACTCCCCATGTACTGTGTGAGAGCACTTAACTACTGTAAACTTTAAGCATGAGAGCGTTGGGTCTGGAAAACCAAATCTGAGATTCCTATGTCTTTTTGAGTTCTTTTTCGACATGACTTATTATGGTCACAGGAAAATTTTGGCAGAGGAAGGAGCTGGACCTTGATATACAAAATGTGGGAACATGGGTTTAACCAGTAGACAGGTTACACTTGGACCAAAAATTCTGTGAGAGGACCTGGCTTTGCCCTTCACAGCTGTTTTCCAGCTACCTTAAGAGTTTGTTGGAAATTACAAGGTGGGCTGGTTTTTTTGGTTTGGTTTAGGTTTTTTGGGTTTTTTTTTTTTTTTGGTTGGTTGGTTTTGGCTTTTTCGTTTGTTTGGTTTTTTTTAATGTTGTTGTTGTTTTAGTTTTGTTCATTTGTTTTTGTTATTTGATATGTTTACATTGTCTTGCTGCATCTCTAACTCCTTCCTAGACTTTTGAACATTCTGCTCAATCTCAGCAAAGTTTGAGTGAGGTAGAAGTTAAGAGAGTTCACAAGTAGGTAGTCAGGGAGTGAAAATAGACTTAGCTAATGCTCCTCCTGAGGGAAAGGCTCCTTCATAAAACGGTCCCTTATTAAACATCAGAAACTTTGTAAAATGATTCCATTTCCATACTGGAGAACTGCAGAGCTGTAGGAAAGGGGACTCTGTTGGGTCAGCTGCTTGCAGAAATCACATTTTCTCAGTAAAGTGGTTTTTGTTTAGCTATTAATGGAACTCCACTGAAGCCTACTGTTTGTCTTCAGTCCTCAGAGTAAAAGCCAAGAAGTGGCTTTAAGAAGTGCAACTTGAGACAACTAAAGAGGGATGTTTTGCAGAAAGCTTTAAACATTCACTTCCCCCTCCCTTTGGAACCCTGACTTTTTAAGCTTTCAGCCAGAAAAATCAACCTCCTTTCACTCATTTGGTCAAAACTTCCAATATTTTATTTAGGGTCAGGCTCTGAGGGCAAACAGTCTAATTAGATACACTTAACTCCTAAAACATCATAAGCTATTCTATGGGGCTTGTTTTGTTTAGGGATAATATTTCTGAATCTGTTTTCCTTTAATTTATGCTCCAATTTTCTGGATTCCTTTGGGCCAGAAATATTTAAACAGTCTGTTTTATATTGGAATAGTATTTGCAGTGCTGGGTAGAGCTCAATGTTGTAGAGAGATAAAGCAATGAAAATGGAAAACATCAGAGGGAAAACTGGAATGTATGAACCTGACAACGAGCTTGGTTCAGATTGGTTTCTCATTCTGGGCAGAGATTCAGCTCTTTATGGGCAGTGTAAACCATTCAGCATGTGCTGGGGACTTTGACTTCTTCCTTTCCCCACTGCAAAACACCAGGAATTGAAATTTTTCCAGTATCTTTAGTATTCATCAAGCCATCTCCTGGATCCAGCTCTGAGCTACAAGCAGTGTGTTTGGAGTACAGGCTGTGAAAGATTGATGTGCAGAACAATTTCAAAACATTCTTTATAAACCTGGGGAATGATTGCTGGAAAAGCCAGCCACATCCCCTGTTAACAACCTTGTTCACTTAAAATTATCACACCTTCATTTACACAGGAGGATATGTTCAATAGCTACTTTTCTGTGGAATTGCCTTTCTCAGCTACCACAGTTGTCAAAAAACACTACCAATCAAAGCTGCATTATTTTCTTCATGCTGGAAATTTAACAAACCTGCAGGCTCCTGCAGTACTGCAGCTTATGAATCAGGGCAGAACTTTCTTGCTGAATTGTGACTTGATTAGCTTAAAAAAATTTGACTGAAATCCTGCAGGACTAACAGAGAACACAAGGGTGGATTAAGAACCTGCAAGCAGATGACTGAGAACAAATCACTTCTTGTGTACTCTGGAATATTTGATGCTCTTCCTAGAAAGTGTCTCATTATTACAGAAATCTAAGAAGGTGCTGTATTTTTTTTCTCCTCCTGATGTTTTGTGTTGGAGGAAAAGTAGAACTGGTGTTGGAAAGAGATAAAACTTCTCACTTGATGCTTCAGGTGTGGTGCCCAAATGTGATTATTTATAAATCTGGATGGAAACTGGCAAAGAAGGAAGAATTTGTGCTGTTGAAAGCCTTTAATAAGGTGTTGCCAGATAGCAAAATGTATAAGTACCCATAAGAATTCTTGGGCAGGGCAGTTTTAAAAGCGAGCTTGATAACTCTACCATTGAGGAGCAAGGAGTGAAATACAATTTCCATTTCTAAATAACAACAAAAATATTCTTTTTACACACTGGAGTTTGATTTTTTTGGAAACTTGCATTTGCAGTGAGAAAGAGTGTGTCTAGGTGCAAAAAAGGCTGTTCTTCGTAGAGCTATCAACCTTCAATCATACTAACCCAAATTTCTGTAAAAACATTCAAGAATAATATGGATAATTAAAAACAAACAAACAAAAAGAAGCAACTTTTATCCCTTTGCTTTGAATATTCATAGATATATTGCATTTTTCCTTTGATCAAAGGTCAGTTTTGTTCTATAGCTTTGTTTTTGGATGAAATCAGAGAATTTATTTGTAGATTACAGAAAATAATATCATTTTGATTACAGTCATTATAAGTGGACTGTCATTTCGATTCTACCATAAGAAGTCAGCACTACTATTTTCTTTAGCCATTTCAGCTGACTCTCTGAGTTAATATAAGTGAGGCCAACTAAGGCAGACAAAGTCAATATAAAATCCACTTATATGGTACAGATGATGTGAATCTATCCCCTGGACAGCACCTGGAAAAGCTGGCTAGTAAGATGTGTTGCAAAGTTGTTTACTAAACCCTCATATACTGATTAGCAACATACTCTGGTGGCATGTATGAGACAGGAAATTAACAGGATAAGAATTACATCTTTTTATGGCCCCTTCTTTATTTTCTGCTTTTTCTTGGTAATTATGTTTGCTGTCATTCCCCAGAAAGCAGTATCAATGCCCTATATTAAATTATATGGGAAAGAATGTCATAGTCTTTTTTATACTTTGAGTTCCTTCAGAGCTAAACTGAAAAGAATTGGGGGAGCAGAAAACCTAGTATTTGGAAAACATTTTGTGAATGTTTCTGTGCTGCCAAAGCAGACAGATAGCTTTCATGCTCAGACACAAAGTTATGGGGTGGGGCAGGCAGAAGGGATTAATTCCATATGAATAAGTAAGGGGTTTTTGGTATTATTTGCTGTAATCCTATTAGCACAATGGACAAGCCTAGTACAGTTTGGTAGCCAGTCTCTCCCTGCTGGAAGAGAGACCAGGCCCTTAAGGTGTGGTGAGAAGTGCGTGGGTGATAAACTAGAATGTGCAAAAAATACTAATGTCAATGCTCAGGAGAAAGTAACTTTCATAATGTTGCCAGTTAAAGTTTTTAAATTGGTTTTTTTCCTTTGAATTCCCAGCTCCTGGAGGTGTGTGACTGCACAAGGGTCTGATTTAAAAATCCAAACACATTTTCAGGTGCTATAACTGCAGAGGAAAACTGAAATATCGATTTGCAGTGGAAAGTTCTTAAACAATGAATCTTTCATCCTTGGACTTGTCAATCATCTTTCAAGTGTTTTAGGGCTTGGATCAGCTTGTAAAAGATGCTGATTATAACAGCTGCTGGATTGACTCTTTTCTTTGCTTAGCCCAAATAAAAATTCAAAATGCATGAGTATAGCAGTATTCATCAGAAAACTGCAGGCTTTCATTTCACTTCCCACATAAATAGCTGGCCAAGGTGCCCAGCAGAGAGAGAGTGCAAGGGGACTGACATCAGCAACATGCAATGGAACCAGGAGAAAACCTCCTAAAAACACCCCCTCAAAACCAGAGAGAGAGAAAGAGTAAATAAAAAGAGGAAAGAAAAAAGAAAGGAGGAAAAAAAATTTGCATTTCAGCTGCTAGAAGCAGGCAAAGGCTTCCAGAGCAAATCTGCACACAAAACATGCTGGGAACTGTAGTGGTCATAAATGGTGGAAGGTTTCCCATTGTCCATCAGACCAGTGTTTGCCACTCTCCGAATACAGCAACTGCCTGTTGAATTGTGAGGGTGACAACACAGGGTGGCACTAATTTTAAAAAAAGTGATCTCACTGTGATCCCATGGAACTTCCAATCTTGCTGAAACCAGGGCTCTGTGTACATCTTTGTTTTCATAGATGTGTGCTCTTTTTCATCCTGTTTGATTCCAAGCATCTGTCAGTCCTGAGAGAATGGAACCTTTGGCTCCACGGCCCTGTGTTCAGAAGTTCCATGCAGAGCGATGTTTATATTGTGTTGAGGACTACTAATATGGATCTCCAGGGGAGCAGCCATGTGGCTGGAGCCAGTGTTTATCCAAACCCTGATCTCTGGAAGCACAGACTGTGGATTGATGTCCATCCCACAGCACGATCTTCCCACATGTGCTCAACCCAAATGTACGTGTCCGGTTCAGTAGAGTTCATCCTTTCCAGACTGAGAAATGTGCACAAACCTGTGTGAGTACACCAAAGATTTGGGTTCACTCCTGTTCTTGCTTCAAGTTTCCAACAGGGTCTTGGATAAACTGCTTCATCTATGCATCAGTTCTTCATCTTAAAGGAAAACTTGCAGCTCTTTGAGAGGAGGCATTGCCTGTGTGCCTTGCACAGCAAGTCTGATTTGGGCAGCAGCCTGCAGCTATCACTGCATTACAAAGAGCAGGTGGAATGGGAAATGACCTGCTCATTAGCAGGAGAGAGGAAGTGAAATTTGAATGACACCTGCAATTTGTAAGTTAAAAAAACATCCAAAATTAATGGAACATTCAAGTTTTCAGATTAGATTTATTTTAGAGTTATGTAATAAAAAAAAATGGTAGGACGTTGATGAGAAGCTTATGCAAATGTTTTTTGTTTTTAAGTACCCTGCTTGGTCGTGCTCATGCCTTGAGCAGTTCCAACCTCTAATTACTTGTTTATTAGTCCAGTTCTTCTACCCACACACACTCTTGGAATAGTAGACATGTCTGGAAACCTAATTTCTGTCTCACTTGGCCCAGTAAACATTCACTTTGGTGGAAGTGCCACGTTTCAGAGCACAGTCCCACAAGCAGGGCAGAAGCAGGTGGGAATATTGGTCAGCTGCAATTCCTTACACTGTTATTGCCCCAAGAGCATGGGACTGTACCACATTTTCATTCGCTGTCAGAAAGTCTTCCCAAGAAAACCAAACCTACCTAGACAAGGTCAGGAGCTGTGTTGTAAAACATACACCAGCTGTGAAAAGATCCAGGGACTCTTCTGATGAGAGAGAAGTTGTTTCAGTCAATCAGATGAGAAACCCCAGTGCCTCAAGGTTATTTATATGGTGTGTTTGATCCTGCTATTGCTTTGCTCTTCCCCTGAACAGCACCAGGAGTGAATTATCATCACATGAAAAATACAAGAGGCAGGAAATGTTTTTATTTGCCAGATCTTCAGGTTAAGTGCGGAACTCAAGTGACTATGCAGTGGTTTATAGAGATAAAGCGTGCAGAATCAAAAATATATTTTTGAGAAATCTGATAGCATAATTTGTTTTCAAATATGTGATCTTTGATGATGCAAAATGGTTTAAAAGACATTAGTAGTGGCTTTTTCTTTGTTTGTTTAATTTTCAGAATAACAGAGTGAGGTTTCTGAAGCTGGGTTTTTTTTAAATGATTTACTGCTGCCACTACAAAAATGGTAATTCTTTATAAAAACAGAAACAAGCTGAAAGAGCAGGCTAAAAATGAACATGGAGAAAAGTACATGGTGTTGAAGGCAATTTTAGAACAAATTTCAGGAAACTTCATTGTTCAGGGATAAACTAATTTTGCTTTAAATTAAAATCTGTTTATTTGAACAGGTATAGCTTCAAGAGTTACCTTTCGTTACAGATGGTTCACTGTCCCTTCTTCTCATTTTTATGAACCCCTTTGCAGTTTATCCTAAAGCTCCCCAGACCTGTAGTGCTTGTTCTAAGAGAGAGGTTTTATGTGAGTGTGTTAAAAATGGAGGCTGAAACTCCATTCTCAGGGAGGGAAAGGGCCTCCCTGAGAAGAACATGTACTTCTCCAGAGAAACAGTGGGGCACTTGCTTCTAGGAAAATTCAAAGCTCCCATAACCTCCAAAGCAAGGTGCTGTACATCTATATCTACCTATATCTCAGACTAATGAAAAAAGGCACATAATGGAATGTGCGACACTAAGGTTGGATTTACCCCCACTCACAGGACCATGATCAATTTTCCAAGTTCTTCTATTTATTATTTTCTATCTTTCTTTAAAAATAGAAAACAATTTTTCATTTGTCCTAGGAAAATCTTAAAGAATGTTATCATTACTTTAGTGAGCTTTTTGGGATGGAGGGGTTTTAATCCTGTTAGTGAAAGATTACAGTGTTACTGTAGCTGAGGATCTTCATCCTCATCTTAAAGATCATTGTTTCTGTGAAACCCATGAGGTGGGAAAGGTTCATACAGAAAAAGAATGTATAAGGAATGGGGTCTGGGATCGCTGTTTAGAATAGAACATCAACTGGTTTTTTGTAAGGCATCAGTATTGGAGATGGGCAAAATGACTTAAGGTAGAACCTTCAACTTGGAAGTTTTATTTTACTTTTTCCTTTCCAGTGCAAAGTTCAAGCCAAGTTCACTAAAGTTTGTGAACCCTTCAGCAACACTTGGCTAAGTTGCAAGCCTGAAATAGTATGTGGTTTGGGTGCAAATCAGGATGGGTTTGATCCCAAGCCACTTGAAACAGAGCACTTCTGGACACATGTAGTGCTGTATTTCAGCCTTCTTTGCAGCCCAGACCTAGACTTGCCCAGAGGGAAGCTGTGGCTGAAAGCCTCGTGGATGGTGCCCACCGCACTTCTCACTGGTTTTCACAGAAATGGTGAGCACTGTGTACTTGTCCTGGATGGGTGGCTTGGGCTCCAGTTCAGCCAGAGGATCATTGTAAACACCCCTATGTCTAAACTTCAGAGCTGAAGGGGCAACATGTGCATCTCACCCAGTTTTCCACAGGGAGTTTTCTTCAGAACAGGCTCCTTCCTGGCAAAAGCCAAAATAATTCCAAAGGGTGCCCACTGGCTCTCTGCCTAGGAATTACTAGAAATTTTTCAAAAATTAATCTGTGAGGACTTTTTGACCTGTAGAAGTAGATTCCTTCAGATAAGTCTAAAAATTTTTTCAGTTCTGTTCTGTGTAGTGCAGGGTGTGGGGAACACTTCTTGTAGAAGCCACAAGTTGGTTCCTGCAGGTCTCAGGGATTTCTTTGTTCCACTAGCCACAGTATGGATACCTGCCATGATGGTAGGGTCAAACCTTTGGTAATCCAGAATGAGCAAATGCTGGTCTTGTCTGTGTTAAAGAGTTGAACACCTGTGTTAAATAGCTAGATAAGGTTATTATACAGTAACTAATTGTTATAAATGCTGAGAGGACTTTTACAAAAGCTATTATGGAGTGACTATATTTTGCTGCCAAGCAGCAGTGCATTTGTTTGTGAGGTTGGGTATCCTCTCCTCTTTATTACACTGAGTTGAACAACCTTGAAACTCCAGCTAAACCAGTCTCCAATCATTCTGAATTTGTGTAGAATGACTAAGCTTTGGCTGAGAGTTCTCTGACATGGTAATATCTGTTCATATATTTTCCTGGCTTCCTTTCTTCTCTGAGAAGGGCAAGCTCGTGAATAAGATAACTGGGAAATAAATGCCAGCAACTTTTATATAATAACATGAGGAGTAAGTCTGCAACTCTTATGGCAAAGTTTTAAAGAGTTGCAAAGTAATCACTCCTTTCAGAGCCAGCTCCTCATAGAGAATTCTTGGGATATGCTCTGTCTGTAGGATGCTAAACCCCAAGGGCCCAGGTGAGGCAGAGTTTTGGCTTTTCTAGTGAGAAATGGCTAGGTTACTTCCCCTGTCACCTGTATGCAATTGTCACTGGCTGCTCCCTTATATATTGCATCCATTGTCCCTTGAGCAGTGGCTGAGAGAACATGGATGTCCACCCCTTTCTAGAGGCAGGTGCTACTGTTTAGCTGTAATTACTCATCTGTGAACACTTTTCAAGTGACACAAGCCCGATAGTTTTTAATCTTTATGTAACAAGCATTCAGAAAAGAGCTGCCTGAATTATTTCTTTTATGTTCTCTACCTCTATTGTAACTGAAAATAGAGGCAAACTTTGGATATGGAATAAATTTTTAGAACTGGGATTGAACAGTTTCGAAATCTTTCAGTTTACTGTTAAACTATCCAAATGTGGTCTTGATATATGCACTTTGAAACTGTTTTGTTCCATAGTCTGCAGTGAAGTCTAGCATTCAAAGCAATTTGACATTGCTAAGTGTCATTTTTAATATTTTCTGATACAGGTCAACTTACATTATCTCTTCTCACTTCCAGAAATTACTTCTATTAATACCCAAACAAACCTAAGACCGTGATTTTGCAGCAGCAATATGTGCATATAGGTAGTACAAGGTAGACTTTGCTACAGCACTCTCTCCACCGACCTGTGTTCACCTTTGCTTGCTACCTCTGTCTGTGTTTTTCTTTCCCGACCAGTCTCAGCTTCCAGCCCTTGCCTGCCTCCCTGCCCACCTGCGTGTTGATTATCTTAAAGGATTTCCTTTTTCCAAGTTCTTCTTTTCAGACATAACTGCTTCTATACAGAGTGTGGATTACACATGTTCTGGTGGCAGATTCCGGACTTCTAAAAGCAAGTTTCTCAGCAGAAATGTTATATTCTGCTGGACTTAATTACATCCAAGACAGTGTTAATACTTTCTCACAAGATAAACAGATTTTTCTCTCAGAGAATGACTTGCACCAGGTGCTGCCAAGCACTTAAGCTGATCTGCTAAGCAATAAAGTGTTTAGGACTCACTTATGATCTGACACTAGAGGTTTCTAATGCTCACAGTTTAGGGAGTTACACCTGACTTATATCACTATGAAGTCAGAGCATGGTTGGCCATTTGTATAAAGTTGGTCTCAGAGAGCTTCCAAACTGAATTTTTGTTTTAAAAGGCCCTGTCCAGAGTGAGATTTTCATGTGGGAGCACCACATAATATGATTACTGTTTCAGAGGGTGTGTGATCTTAAAGAGAAATGGAGATAATATTAAAGCACACATACTAACTGGGGTACTGGTGGGCAGGAATTCTGCTCCCATCTTTTTATTGCAGTGTGTACAGATATTTTCCTCACCTCCCTCTTATATTGATCTCCTCTCTAAGTAACTGCTTAGGTTAAGTTAGGTTTTCCTTTTCCTTTTTAACTGTTAGCTTTTCCCTCTCTTCATTTAACCCACCCTCTCAGAAAGAGTCCTAAATACATAAAAAGCTTTTGCAGTGTGCCCTGAAGTGTGCTGATGAAGCACATACAGTGTAATTATGGATAGCACGATGCAGCATCATGAAGTGCCTTTGTTTACAACTTCTCCATCAGGAGAGTATAATGAACGGATTCACTGAGGAAACGCAAAAGCAGATGCCTTTGGCTGGCTCCTGTTGTTTTCTTTTTGGCAAAGACAGAGGGACGAATCTGCTCTGAGACAACCCCACTGAAGTCAGATGAGTTACACCAGGCAGAATCTGGAACTTCTTTTCTTTTCTTCTTCTTCTCCTTTTATTTTTTCATTTTATTTTTTTAATTTAATTTTTTTGTTTGTTTGTTTGGGGTTTTTTTTTTGTTTGTTTTAAGAACAGAGTTTCCAGGTCTCTTTTCCCTGACTGTCACAATTTCTCTTTCCACAGAAAGCCTATGAGAAAAGACTGTCTGCTTCTAAAAAGGTAGGATATCCTCTTAGTCACTAATAGCTAATTTCTTCAGCTGTATACGTTCTATATATATTGACCAATGGATGTAAAAATAAAATTGATATCTAATTATTTATATTTTAAAAAATACTAAAAAGCTAAAATCTTTGTTACTGAATGGGACAGTAAGAACAGATTGTGCTGTGAGAGGGATGCAGTACTAACACACAGCTGTGCTGCTTCAAGGGCATGAGGTGCGCTCAGAGCTGGCCTAGGCCAGCGTATGGTATCACCTTGAAATTTGTACTCATACCTGGCACGTACTGAGGTGTAACACTGGGCAGAGCTTTCTGAGGGCAGATGTCTGTGAAAGCGCCCCATTTCACATGCTTGTGAAATCTTTAGGGAAGAGAAACCTGTGGCAACTGATGGTATCATGGATATTTGCAAGTGATAATCTTTAAAACAAGTTTATTAGGGTAAACCTGGAATTGCACGGTGTAATAACAGAAGTTAGCTGGGCTGCTGCTGCCTTCTGCTTGCTCTTGCAGTGACCATAATTCTGGTTTTTTTCTTCTGGAGGCCTGAATGGCGCCTCCCACATAAAACCTGCCATTTACAGTTTGCCTTTTGCTGAGGCTCCCTTTGTGCGCACACAAGGCAGCTGGCAGGAGTGCTGACCTCCCCGGAGCAGAGCTTGCCAGCGCTGGTTAATCAATATTCAGTAGGGCTGGCTGCTCATTGCGAAGCCATTGATTATATCCGAAGGTCACTCCCCCTGGGTGTCACTTTTCAGTCTCTTGCCTGTACCTCCCCTCCATCCCCATTCCAGGCTCTCAAGAGGAAAGAGTGCTGGGATGGAAATGAGGTTCCCATTCAGGAACTGAATAGTTTGTCGTCATATGTCAAAACAGTCCTTCCAAAGAAGGTGATTTCCTCCCTGCCAAATTTTTGTTTATACCAGTTTTGTACTTTTAATTTCTGGGGTACTTTTAATGATTGCAAGCTGTGGCACTAAGAAGCTGAAGCATTAGGTGTATTTGACTCAGGCAGGTTGCACTAAGCCTTGGTTTCCTGTGACCAAAGAAAAAACCCACATCTTTTGCATAGCTGTAGATGACCTGTCTGACCTCTTGCATGGAAGGAGAGAGCCATGATTTCATATTCCATGCTATTCAAAAGTAAATGAACTGGGAGACTCATAGAAATGTTAAAACATGGCACAAACCCCTGTTCGCTAGTGTGCACTGCTCAGAGCATACCCAATTCCTCTTTAACACAAGGGAGGAGGCCAGTGTGATTTGTGTGGCACAATACCTACCCATTACCCTAAAGTGAGTTTGGTAAAAATCATAACAAAGTCTCTCCTTTTAAATGCGAATTGTCCCCTTAAGGCTGTATTCAGTCACTAACACAGCAGTAGAGAAATGTGAAATAAATATGCAAGTCTAAACACTTGAATTCATTAGGAGTAATGGAGTCCAGGTATATAGACTGATACAAAAGAGTTACTGAAGGAATAGTTTGAATTGGTTACTTTGATTATAAATATAACAGTAACAATCACAGCAGAGACTGCAAAAAGGCAAGGTCAGAGGTCTCAAAGGAGGGGACTAGACAGGTGGAGCTAAGAGGCAGAAGGGTGAAAGAAAGGCATTTGGCACAAAAGAATTGTATTCCTATCTCCATGACACTGCTCAGTTCAAATCAGTGCCCTTTCCAAAGATCAGAAACTGCACTGTGTTGTAAACTGTCTGTGTTTAGCAGAAGAATTGACCCTTCAGTTGATGGGTAGTAATTCAGTGTCCAGCTTCCTGCTTGTCATGAGGAGATTGAAAGTCAGTAGCTCTCAAGCTTTATCCTTCTGGTCTCTTCTCGGTTTGTGTTTGAGGCTTCACTAAATCTAAGCCAGACGTTTCTGAGCAGGAGTAGAGTCAGCAATGCAAGTCAAAGCACAGTGGAAGTTACTAAGCCAGTGAAGGTAAGCATCTGTTCTGCCCCTGCCCTTTGCACTGAGGGAGGAGCTGTTGCTGCATGAGGAGCAGACCTGCTCACAGGCCACACCTGGTCAGCACCTTGCACTGCTGTAGTTCATCTCACAGAGTGCTCTGGGCTTTGTCAGGTGCTGATGGTTTAGCCCATGTCTCCAAGGGCTTGTTCAGCAGCCAGCACTGTGACTGTTGCCAGCAATCTCGTCCTGTTCACTGATACAAACCAGAGAGATGATGATAGAGATGTGAAAAATGGCAAGCTGGCATTAACTGGGGTTTGCTTAGCCAAGGGGGTTTCCTGTCAGCTCCCCATCTTCCTGAACAAGGCATATGACACAATGGACCTGCCTGACTGCCAGAGACTGTTTAATCACAATTAAGGGGTTGAAGTGAAAGTGGACAAGGGAGAGACAGTTCCTCAGCTGACAGAGAGGGAGCTGTGCCTGGCACAGCAAAGAGTGATTCCACATGCCATCCTTTTTCTCAAGAAGTACTTTCATTTTGGTGTTAGTTGTCAACCCTCTGGCGTAAGTGTTTTGGTTATTGTCTGTAAAAAGGCTGTGTGGCTACTAAAAGAAGATCCCTGAAACACGGTTTTGTAATAATGACAATGACATTTACGTCTAGTTTGTCTTTCAGCTGTCTCTAACACACCTGAGACATACTTAAAGGATGAGGTGAAGGGCTAATATTATGCCATGGTTAGAGAGTATTACCAGTGTATTACAAAGGAAATCTCAACAGAGAGCCTACAGTTCCCATTCCTTTACTTGGCAGAACCTTCCTGTCCCATTTCTATTTCCATGACCCTGTAGCAATCGCTGCAGTGCTAGAGGGAAATACTGAATGGAATGTGTTTCTAGCTATTGCTGCTGATGGAGCAAAGTAAATTAGCATTTTGGGACCAAACTGTTCACACCAATCACCAGCAAATCTATCTGATGTAGCAGGAATATCTGCCTGTATCTCCTCTCCATTTGTGCTTTAGGATGTAGTGAGTGTTTAGGGAACCAGAGTTCTTTTGGGGCTGCAGTGACAGCCTGTGGGTTAAAGAGCAGCAACCTCTTTGTGAAACACTGTATGAAAAATCTCCAAAGAGACATGAAATGCCCCTGAAGCCATCTTATGTGTTTGGCAAGTAAAATGTAATTGGAGTACACTCACATTTTTCCTTCTGGATTCTTCATTATGCTGATTATGCCTACAAGCTGCACAGACATTCAACGTGATAGAAAAGAAAGATTTCATAATGATGACTGAGAATGTATTATGTTAAACATGAGAACCATACATTTGTTTCAAGATTTTTTTTTTTTTTTTTTAGTGGAGAAGAAGTGTGTGTTTCTGTCCTGGCAGCAAATGTGGAAGGAGAACACAGAGGTTAACTGTGTATAGTCTTTTTGTAAAGTCCCATGTTAGTGTGGTCATGAAGACTAAATAACTGTAGGACAGAGGACAAGTTTGTATATTCAGTGTAGCAAATGAAACATCCTTTGGAATTCATGAGTGTCGAATAAAATTTTGAAAGATCAAGAAAACTTTAACACTAGCAACAGTGTTATACTTTCATTTTTTAAAATCCCTCCCTCAAATAGATGTGAAGTAATGGCTGATATTTTGGGCTATGTGGATTCTCAGAGCAACTGTAGGTTAGTGGCTGTCTGCAGTCTTCACACTGTTGTGGTGTAGGTTTGAACAGTTGATTCAGTTCATATTGGAGATAGCTGCAGCCCCTGAGCACATATGGACCTCATTTTCTTACAGGATTCTATAAAAAGCCTTAATATATTACTGCCTGTGAGTAATAAAACCCCAGCATCCAGAACTTTGTGTAAGGCCAGGCTTTTGTAGCAGGTATGTTGTATACATACTGTTACATGCCCTGACACTGTTCTGTATTCACTTTTAAAAGGACAGAAAGGGCAAAAAGTATTTCCAGTAATCCTTGCCCCCAGGCATTGGGCTGTGTCAACTGTTAGTGCAAAAGTCAACATTTCCAATTATAAATGAAATATATTTCTAGTAGATAGAGATGAGCTCGTCCTGCATTGCCACATACTTTCTTTGATTAAATACTAGTCAAAAGGCCCAGTAAATAATCTGCCTGCTGTGTTTGTAACCTGAATTATGATAACAAAGGTGCTACAGATCCTTGTTGTCTTCCATTTTGAAGTTGTGCCAAATATTTTCTCCTGAGGTGAGGAAGTGTAGTGTTGGTTATTCTCTGTTTGCTGTCACTGCAAGCTCTGCAAACAAAGAGAGAATCTGGATTTAATTTGTCTTAACTGCTTAAAAGCAGTTAGAACCTGCTTTCCTTCTGGTACTTCAAAGGCTGTTGTAGAAAGAGTACAGTGGTGGTATGTGCATCTCAGTTCACAAGTGGAATTGTTGTATGCAATGATTACACTTCTCAGGCATTTGCTCTGCAGTCAAGAGTGAAAGTTTGTTTCAATGGTCAAATTTAATTTTAACATGACATTGATATGTAATAAATTCACCTTTAGCTTTCTGATAACTTGATTTAACTTTCAAGGTAAAGCAGCATGTGCTGGTTTGAAAGCAAAACCAGTGAAGAACTCTAAGTCAGAAACACAATTTGATAAGATGAAAGGAAAATAAAGTAAAGTAAAATAAAATAAAAGTAATAGTACAAAAAAAAAACAAACCTGACAGAGTCAGAATACAACCTGACACCCTGTTAGTTAGGGTGGTAGTGGCAGTCCAGATGAGATGGTCTTGTCAAAGCAGTGATTCCTGTAGAAACGTCTGGCAGCTCTTGTGTCCTCTGGAAGTCCAGTGGATAAAAGCTGCCTGTGCTGTCCCAAACCCTGGATTTATCCAGGTAGGAATGCTTGGCTCCTCCCCCTGGGCGGAGCATCTCACAATGGGGATGATCTCATTCTATGAGTCATGCAGTGGGTGTTTGATGGCCCATTAACCAGAGATAACTCCCTGAGGGAGTTATCTATGAGTCATGTGGCAAGGCATTGTTGGGCTCATTAACAGAAGATAAGGAAAACACTGCCCCACCTTGGCTCCAACGGCTCATGGGGATAGAATACAAACCTTGGGCACAATTTTACATTGTAACCTAGGACATAATCTACCCCTTATTCTATCACTATCTACATGATACATTCTCACAGATACATACATATATGAATGTATATGGATGAAACCTTACACACTAATTCTAGTTCTCACTTAAAATTAGGTCTCCTTGTGGTACACAACGGGTTTCTCTATCTTTTTGCATTACCCACTAAGTATAACTAGGTCCTTGAGCAAAAACAATCCCACGGATTGGTCTGCCTTTGCCTGAGGTGGGATTAATCTAAACAGTCTTCCTTAAAATCCCTTTCATGTGTACCACAGGGACTTTATCTCCATCCACTGTGTGCAAGGGTTCAGACTGGGCAGGACCAGCTCGATTGATGGAGCCTCGGGTGCTGACCATCCAGGTGGCTTTGGCTAAGTTTATGTCTTAATTCTTGAAGGTCCCTCCGCCAAGTGCCTTCAGGGTAGTCTTTAATAGTCTATTGCACCTTTCAACTTTCCCGGCGGCTGGTGCATGATAAGGGATGTGGTATATCTATTCAATACCATGTTCTTTGGCCTAGGTGTTTATAAGACCATTCTTAAAATGTGTCCCGTTGTCTGACTTGATTCTCTCCGGGGTGCCGTGTCTCTACAGGACTTGCTTTTCGAGGCCCAGGATGGTATTCCGGGCAGTAGCATGAGGCACAGGATAGGTCTCCAGCCATCCTGTGGTTGCTTCTACCATGGTCAGCACATAGCGCTTGCCTTGGCGGGTCTGGGGAAGGGTGATGTAGTCAATTTGCCAGGCAAAATTATATATACAAGTACTATACTTGTACTTCAACCATCGTCTACTGTACCACAGAGGCTTCACCTGCTTGGCCTGTTTGATTGCAGCGCAGGTCTCACAGTCATGGATGACTTGTGAGATGCTGTCTATAGTAAGGTCCACCTCTCGGTCATGGGCTCATCGGTATGTTGCATCTCTTCTCTGATGACCAGAGGCATCATGGGCCTAACAAGCTAGGAATAATTCTCCCTTGTGCTGCCAGTCTAGATCCACTTGTGATACTTTTACTTTGGCAGCTTTGTCTACTTGCTCATTGTTGCGATGCTCCTCATTAGCCCGACTCTTGAGTACACGTGCATCTACGTGTCGAACCTTCACGGTTAGCTTCTCTACTTGGGTGGCAGTGTCCTGCCAAATCTCAGCAGCCCAGATGGGTTTCCCTCTGCGCTGCCAGTTGGCCTTTTTCTAGCAATTCAGCCATCCTCACAGGGCATTAGCTACCATCCATGAGTCGGTGTAGAGATAGAGCCTCGGCCACTTCTCTCGTTCAGCAATATCCAAAGCCAGCTGGACAGCTTTAAGCTCTGCCATCTGACTTGATCCACCTTGTCCTTCAGTAGCTTGTGCAACTCGTCGTGTGGGGCTCCATACTGCAGCTTTCTATTTCCGGTCAGCGCCTATAATTCGGCAGGAACCATCAGTGAAGAGGACATATCGTCTTTCAGTCTCCGGTAGCTCGTTATATGGTGGGGCCTCCTTGGCACGTGTCACTTGCTCCTCTTCTTCTTCAGTGGATAATCCAAAAGTCTTACCTTCAGGCTAGTTCGTTATAACTTCCAGAATCCCAGGGCGATTTGGGTTTCCAATACGGGCGCGCTGTGTAATGAGGGCAATCTATTTGCTCCCAGTAGTGTCGGTGGCGTGATGCGTGGAAGGAACCTTTCCCTTGAACATCCACCCCAGCACCGGCAGTTGGGGCGCCAGAAGCAGCTGTGCTTCAGTGCCAATTACTTCTGAGGCGGCTTGAACTCTTTCATAGGTGGCCAAGATTTCTTTCTCCGTGGGAGTGTAGTTGGCTTCGGACCCTCTGTAGCTTCGACTCCAGAATCCCAGTGGTCGACCCCGAGTCTCACTAGGCACCTTCTGCCAAACGCTCTAGGACAGGCTATTGTTCCTGGCTGCTGAGTAGAGCACATTCTTCACATCTGATCCTGTCCTCACTGGACCAAGGGCTACTGCATGAGCGATATCTTGCTTGATCTGGGTAAAGGCTTGCTGCTGTTCAGGGCTCCAGTGGAAATCATTCTTCTTGTGGGTAACCAGGTAGAGAGGACTCACAATCTGGCTATACTCAGGAATGTGCATTCTCCAAAAGCCTATGGCGCCTAGGAAACCTTGTGTTTCCTTCTTGCTTGTTGGTGGGGACATTGCGGTGATCTTGTTGATTACTTCTGTGGGTATCTGGCAACGACCATCTTGCCATTTGACTCTAAGGAACTGGATTTCTCGAGCTGGTCCCTTAACCTTACTTCGCTTAATGGCAAAACCAGCTTTCAATAGAATCTGGATAATTTTCTCTCTTTTCTTGAAGACTTCTCTTTCTGTGTTCCCCCATACAATAATGTCATCAATATACTGGAGATGTTCAGGAGCCTCACCTTTTTCCAGTGCAGTCTGGATCAGTCCATGGCAGATTGCGGGACTGTGCTTCCACCCCTGGGGCAGTCGGTTCTAGGTATACTGCACACCCCTCCAGGTGAAAGCAAACTGAGGCCTGCACTCTGTTGCCAAAGGAAAGGAGAAGAAGGCATTGGCAATGTCGATGGTCACGTACCACTTTGCTGTCTTGGACTCTAGCTCGTACTGAAGCTCCAACATGTCTGGCACAGCAGCGCTCAGTGGTGGCGTGACCTCATTCAGACTATGATAATCTACAGTCAGTCTCTATTCTCCACTGGACTTATGCACTGGCCATATAGGGCTGTTGAAAGGTGAGCGAGCCTTGCTGACCACCCCTTGGCTCTCCAGTTTACGAATCATCTCATGGATAGGAATCACAGAGTCTCTGTTGGTGTGGTATTGCCGACGGTGCACTGTTGCTGTGGCGATTGGTAACTGTTACCCTTCAACTCTCAGCAGTCCCACAGCAGAGGGGTCATCTGAGAGACCGGGCAAGGTATTCAGTTGTCTGATGCCTTCTGTCTCTACAGCAGCTATCTCAAAAGCCCAACGATATCTTTTTGCGTCTTTGAAATATCCATTTCTGAGATAGTCTATGCCAAGGATGCATGGGGCCTCTGGGCCAGTCACAATGGGGTGTTTTTGCCGCCCGTTCCTAGTTAAACTCACTTCGGCCTCCACTACAGTCAGCTGCTGGGACCCTCCTGTCACTCCAAAAATAGAAACGGATTCTGTTCCTACATACTTTGATGGCATCAGGGTACATTGAGAACCAGTGTCAACCAAAGCCGTATACTCTTGTGGGTCAGATGTTCCAGGCCATCGGATCCACACAGTCTAATAGATCCGATTGTCCCTTTCCTCTACCTGGCTAGAGGCAGGGCCCCCCTATTCCTGGTCATGGTACACACTACTCTCTTCTTGTAAATATGTTCCTGAGGTTCCTTCGAGAGGATCAGTCATAATATCATTCCTATCCCGTCTGGAGTTTTGTGCTCGAGAGACTGGAGCAGCATTGACTCTAGACGAACTTCTTGTGGTAGGGGTCTCTTTTTTCAGTTCACGTACCCGGGCTGCTAAGGAGGAGGTGGGTTTTCTATCCCACTTCCTCATGTCTTCTCCATGCTCCTGAAGAAAAGACCAGAGGTTACCTCGTAGAGTGTATGTTCTCTCCCTGGCTGGGGGACGCCTGCTCCTAATGGCAGAGACTCTTGTTGGTTATGGTGAGACATGGTAAATTTCTTCTTTAATCAAGCTTCGGATTTGCTCAGCCAGCCTTGTTTCCATGGATGAGACACGGGTACGAAATGGGGCAGTGACAGTGTCCTCATAAATTCTTAGTTTATTGACCAAGACGCCCACCTTGTCTTCGCCTGCCCTCTATTGCAGCGTTGCCAGGTAACAGGAGTACATCTCTGGTCCAAGCTGTGCAAATCTCAACCACATCTGTGATGTGCACTGGACTTCATCTGGGCTTTTAGGAAATCTCTCGTCCTCTGAGAAAATGATCTCCAGCACGGCCAATTACCTCAGGCATCGGATACCTTGTTCCATTGTGTTCCACTTTCTTTGGTGCACCTGGAGATCTTCTTTACAAAGGTATCTGTCCTTCACACTTGTTAGCAGTCGTTGCCAGAGGCTGAGAGTTTCTTGGGTTCTCCCGATCCCTTGGTCAATGACCACATCCTGGACAGCGATCTCAGTTGCCTGGCCTCACTTCCATCCAGAATGGTGTCATTGGCTGCAGCGTTCCAGATACGGAGCAGCCAAGTCAGGACAGATTCATTTGTCTGGCGGGTGAATTCCCTCCGCTGGTCACGTAGCTCACCCAGGGACAGAGAGCGAGTGATGATCTCTGGCTCTGTCTCCTCTGCTGGGTGCAAAGGTCCTGCTGCATCCTCATCAGTCACTATGCGGACTGATTTGCTCTTTGCTTTCTTCTTCTGAACAGGAGCAACTGCTACCGGTTTAGGCTGTTCCAGTTCAGTGATGGTTTGTGTGGAGATGCTGGCATTTTTGGCTTCTTTCTCCTCTGTGACAACCTGCACAGACACAGATGTTGTGGTTTTGCATGTGGCTTCTTTCTCTTCTGTGGCAGT